>OU906962.1:2402500-4802500 GCA_918317495.1 Synanthedon vespiformis
ATTGGTGGAAATGTACGTACATTAATTAATGTAACTAATTGCTTCTCGCATCACAGGGTTGCATCAGAGTTGAGATATTAAATAGTTCTCAATCCACAAAAATATTTGCATGTTCTAGTTAAAATGGCAATTCCGTTACACTTCTTTATGATCCGTGTGCCTATAAAATACGCGACCCCACAACTTGACAACAAAGGCAATGCCACGTGTCGTTTCGAACACAAAAGCGTCGCATCCCACCGTGTAATCTCTATAGGAGAATTCAATCATTCCTTTCGGCCAAGCGATGACGTGTACCGGCTAAATTTACTATACACTTACTTATTGACACGTTCCAAAAATACACCCAAAGTCTTGGCAAAACTGAACGGGCGTTAACATCGCTATCAGACGCATAATGCCCCCAACTTCACACATACATAACAATAACGTATCATATGCACACCTAGACGCAATTACCTACACACTCGTCCGACGTCCACGGCAGATCAACTGGGCGGTACTGTTGCCATGCCAGCGAACACGACTGTACCTTTCGTGTGTTCGTTCTTAAAGGTTATCTCGTAATCCGAAACAGCTAGATGTTTCACGCGAATCAATAAAAAATAAGAGACCCTATCACATAAGTAAAAGAAGAAGTCTCGCAAAAGTATAACATATTTTTTTGTGAAGTCTTCTCATATGTTCGATGGGAAGTGATCTGATGAATTGTTCCAATTAATGTCTACCCCAGTTTTTACGACCGTTACACAGTTACGGTGTCATAGATACAGAGTTCATCCACATTAGGTACTTGTATAAGGTTCCGCCGTGCACTGTCCGGATGAGCAGAAACTTCCCGCGGCCGCGCGAATTTTAAAATAATCTCCCTTCTCAGGTGTTACGTCTAGCTATAACATAGGGGTTTCTTTAAGAGTCCCCGCAGACTGCGGACTTTTTATCCGCCGATAGTTTGGTCGGCCTTTTAATCAGTATGAAGAGATATGCCGCCTTTTACCTCTTCATACTGATTCAAAAGCCGACCAAACTATCGGCCGATAAAAAGTCAGTAAGTAGTCTGCGGGGACTCTAAGCGAGCTGTAATTCCTGTTGGGTTGAATCTTCATCCCCTGGTGTTACTGTTCCATCAAGTGAACCGTCAGCCTGCCTGTCATCTTTTATAATACAAAAAGAAACCTGATGAAAAAGTGACCATCTCAAAAATAATTTGTCCATTTCGAAATAAGTTTCTATTATAAAAGCCAGTAACTATTGTTAAATTTAAATTCTTGATAGCATTGATATTTTAATTATACATTACTAAGCTGCTGCCCGCGACTTCGCCCGCGTAACTTTGAAAATTTATACTAAAACTTTCCTCGAGAAGCACTCTATCCATTGGTGAAAGCAGCATGAAAATCGGTGCAGTAATTTTTGGGTTTATCGCGAACAGACAACAGACAGATAGACGCGGCGGAGGATTTTGTTTTATAATATGTAAGGCTTGTAAGGATTATTATTTACAACATATTACTAATTTCAGGACATTGCAAATTTGCAACATATTACCAGCATATTACTATTTTTCGTGGTGAAGTGTAGAATTGGACAAAGTAAAATCCTAAAGGAACATTTTAAACATAAAAAAATAATCAAAAGTAGTTATAACAATACTTTTGATATTAATACTCTCTTCCTGGTTCCCGAATGAGGACAAGCAAGTAACTAAATATTCGACCTATTTTCTCCATTACCTACAACTTACTGCGAGCATCATAGTACCTAATTACCTATATAATTAATATATATTATGAGACTGTGAAATGTAATATTAGTTATTAGAAATTGCACTATTATTTAAAAATTTCAATGTATTATTTTGTGTCATAGTTCAATATTTTCTTTATTACCCTTAACAACTTTATTAGCAATGATATTTTAATATGGGACCAATAGGAGACAATTAAATAGCGGTTTTTTTTACCACCTATCAGTTAGGTAATAGGTAACACGTGGATAAAATGTATAATGTACCGTCTCATATGAAGCTAATTTTAGTTGACCTCGCGATCGCACTAGAATGGAAAGTTACATTCTTAATGTAAGAGAGATCAACTGAAAATATAAATAAATGATCTTTGTGTTCGTTGCATATTGGTGCAGTTATGGGTACCTAATAAATTGAAAAGATTTAGACTCGAATACATTGTACGTTGAAAGGATCGCTTGTATCTTTGTTTTGGATATTGTAATTGTTCAACACGATGTGATCATTGAAGCAATGTTCCGAATGAAAGGTTGAAGTGTCATTGTATTCTTGTTATTGCGCTGTGTAACGGTAAAAAGCACCATTTTTAGTTGTCCATGTGGTATAAACACACTGTAAGTGCAGATAGAATTCAGAGCATCCGTTCCGCTTCGTCTAATTTACACGTAGCTTGTGTAGCGATAACTAAAAATCGATCAAAATTTCAAAGAAGCAATATATACTTTTGTGAAACTGTTATTAAATAATAACTTCTCAACAAAGAAGCCCTTTGTTAAAGTTTTATTGTATCACCAATGTTCACTGCTAATTTTTATATTAATTTAATATCTCCTTTACAATTTGTATATATATCCTGTTAACATAAAAACGGAGGATGGGAAAGGAAAATGAGTTCTGGAATCTCTTACTCACTCGGCAAATTCAAATTCAAATTCAAATGAAGAAAATGAATAGATAAACCAGAAATAAGAACTATAAAAAATAAATAAAGATAATAGGTAGTTTGAGTCATTTTTTTTAAATGACTTAAATTGCTGTAGGTACTGTTGGTGTTGCCAAGAAAACAAATTATGTTAATTATTATTTCATTTAAAAAAAAAGGTTCGTACTTTTGCATAAATAAATATTTTATGCCGCATTTACACGTCTGCCGAGGCTTGGCAAACGTTCACAAGCTCCAAACCTGAACAAACGCTTGGACGCCATTTACACGCTTGCGAGTGCGTAGTGTGTTCGGCAGGCTTATTATCTAAATGCCTCTGCTAAGCGACAGGCGAAAAATTTGTGCAATATAACACTAGATCGCATTTTTCGCCTGTCGCTCAGCAGAGGCCTGCCGGACAGGCAAACATGATAGACGTTGAAGTTGTGTCGGCTATTGCGTTTGGCTTGACATATTTTTATTCAAAATATAAACTAGTTTCTTCGTTTGACCAACTACTCATGGTTGATACTCAGTTAAAAATAGCGCAGTGTAAAAAACACCTTTTCGGCGCGATCTCGTGAGCGACACTAAACACGCGCCAACGAATGCGTCGCAAGCGCTTGCCGCAAGCTTCTTTTGATCAGTCTTCAAAAACCGACACTAGCTCACGCAAGCCAAGCCAAACACCCCGTTCACACGCTTGTGTTTGTAGACACTTGTCGAGACTTGGCAGGCGTGTAAACGCGGGGTTAGAAGTTAGAACTACAGGTACCCTTTAGTTTTTTCACTCGCCTTAACCCGCTACCAATCAACACTTGTATCGAAAAAAGTCACAGGAACTCAACCTACATTTCCCTAGATCGAGGTTGGTTAAATGTGCCTAGGAGAATATTAACTCTTTATATAAATTTACCAGCCCCTACCTCCCCTTAGTGTCTATATTTGGGATAAATTTTCCCTCCGATTTTAAATTTATATGTTTAGCAATTTGAGCTGTTCGGAGACGAGACTTTGCTATAAGCAATGTTAATACAATTATTCAGAAACGCACCCCGATATATTAATTGGCATTTAAAAAATCGTATAGGTATATTTTATTGAAAAGAATTAACAGAAACGGTTTGATAATTTCGGAGACAGTTCCGGTATAAAGAAACAAATATAATATAATATTAATGTAGATTTAAGATACGCTTGGTTACTTGTCAGGCCCCTTAAAGAGAATTGCTCGTATTGCCGTATTTTAGACAATAATAAAACATCAGACCTGCCAGCAGGTAAACTGAAAACTTGCCTGTATTATCTCGCGCTAAGGGTTGAAACAAGTTGATCCGATTCATTGAGAAACTAGTCTTAAAATTATATGGTTCAAGCGATAAATTTGCTATGGATAATATTGTGTATATAGCGTGTATGTTTGTTAACAGACTGCGTCTACTTCGAGACGTCGTCGACGTCTCCGTACCAAATCCGGCGGATAGAAGAGCTGAACAAAACGGCGTCGGGTAATGTCGAAGCAAAAGTCATGTGCTTCTACCGGCGGCGAGACCTGCCCAACCCCCTCATACAATTAGCAGATAAGCACCAATGTAAGTATTGTATGGTTCTGATATTCCGTGTGTATTTAGCCAAAGGATGTTTAAGGGCAAAACATTTTGTAGGTGTCGCTGACTCACAAGTGTCAAAAAAAAGTGTTGGGCCTAGAGACGTCTGATTTTTTGCAAAATTATTCCTCTTTGGACCATTAACAACATACGTTAATTACAAAAAAAACGGACCAGTAGTTTTTAAAATATTTTGAAAACTAAAAAAAAAACTTTGAAGTGACATTTCAAGAAAACTGTCAATGATTATGAGATAAAATTTGTTAGATTAATAACTAGCATTATGACCAATACATAGGATTAATTAATTGGCTTATAACGTCATGGGCGCTTTTTCGTCCCTTATCCGGCTATAACCTTTTAAATAAAAAATTCTTTGTTATTTTAGTTGCTATAGTTTACATGGGAAACATTTTAAATGGAATAGTTTCTTTGTTTAATTTATACGTGGTGTGTTAGATCACGTGGACGTATGGAGTTCCAGACGCGTGTACGGCTTTACTATAAATAGATTCACATTATCCTGTATCAGGACTAGTAAGTAGGTTTTTGAATTTAATAGCTCTCTGCGGGTGTCATATTTAGGTATGTCTAATACTACAGCCGACAAGGCCACTTATTTGAAATGTTAAATTATTTTATGGGCAGTCATGTCTGAGTACCTATTACGAAAATTCGGATGCTCATGTGTAAGAGACGCAGGTTCGGATTAATGATCAGCTGTAACGCTGAAAAATGCTTTTGTAGCGTGATACAACTATAACTAACCGTTGATACGGCTATTTATGACGAAGACATTAATGTATTATTTGTTAAACTGTTCAATGCTCATCGCATCGCGTTATTAGGGCTTGAGGATCGTATTCGTAAGCTTACTTTGTCATCGATCCGCACGCCGTCTCACACCAATAAAGGTGAACTGGCTCACGCGAACACGCGACCACGATTATTGCTTCGATACAACTCTTGTAACCGGCGCGCAAGTCCTTGGGCAACATCTTTTGCATTGACAGGGAAACATCGAGAACTGCATTGATATGCACCGAGTACACGAAATAAAAGCGAGCACTGGACGAATCGATTAGCTTCTACGTCACGGATCGAGTACGACTCTCCCGGAAACCGCCATTTATGTCCGTGTTTCCGTTCATAATTTACGCTCTAATGAAAAAAATCTCAATTCGAACATTCATTACATTAAACAATGCATGAAGATAACATTTTACAGGAAAACATACTTCTATAATTCAACCTTTTGAACCCCAGTCAGGACCCCACAACACTATTTCATAATCGCATTAAAATAAATTCAGAATTGTATTGATAAGTAGATTTGTAATCTTCGAGTAGGTACCCACATGTGTGGTCCAGCAATTCCATAATGGACTAGAGTGCTAGACTAAATCCTATCATCCTGTACCTACAGATCAGAAGCCTGGACGTGTAAATTTACGTAATAACGCCTTCCTCGATAAATGGACTATCCAACATGTCCAAGTATGTTTAAAATTTCTTGGAATTTTTTTATAATGAAATTGTTTTCATAATAGTAAAATTGGAAAGTGACTTTGTTTGTTATTCTTTCACGCCTTATCAACTCGATTGATCATAATTAAATTTTACATACGACGTCAGGAGTATAGAAGTACCTTTCATCCACAAAAAAAACACAATTTCCGAGGGACGCGAACGAAATCGCGGGCAAACTTAGTTCCGTATTTACCCTGTGAACGTAGTGCCCATATAATATGTGCACATAGCAGATTTGGTTATGATCACGTTCTCGACAATAGGGGACTACTTTCACGTGACATGAAATTGTTACTAGCTAGGTGATATTGATTTTCTAAGGATGTCTAAGTCTGTTCATATGTACGAAAGCCAGCGGATCAGTAAGTTGAAGTTGCAATGGGCAGGACACGTAGTACGTAGAGCCGACGTCCGCTGAGGCTGGAAGGTTCTCGAGTGGAGGGTGTTGGTGGAGGCCACAAAACCGGCAAGCACAGCGTAGGACGTCGTGCTGATGCAGGTGGACAGACGACCTGATGAGAGCCGCGGGTCGACGGTAGATCCAGGCCGCTTCTGACCAGTCCTATTGGAAAATTATGAGAAAATTGGAATTAGGCCAGCAGTGGACATGCTGCGGCTGAGATGATTATGACGATGACATATTTTATGATCGGAGCTAGGCAAATCGAGGCTTGAGCGCTGCAACGTACAACTGAATAGTTAAAACACCTTATTAATATTCAATATCAAATAGATCGATTTAATTATTTAACAAAAAATATTTTTAATTTCACTTTTTTTTTTAATTCCTACTTGACTATTATTTTATAGCTCTGTAAATTTTAACGCTATTTGTTCACAACCCAAATTTGTTTTCCTAAATCATAGCTTATTAACTATGGTAGCCGCAGCGTTCGCCCAGTTATAATTTACTGATAAGCCTTTGATAACAGATCTGTCAACAGTGTGATGTAATATTATGTCAACAGTTTTATAGGAACCGGTATGTTAGGTGTCGTTATTATTCCTTGTTATATAACCGTGATTTTTTTATACGTTGATTCATCAAATAGAAATATCGTATTTGAAAATTTCCAGATAAAAATTTGAACTTATAAGATTGAAGAGGTTGAACCTTGAAAGATCTGCCATACTTTTATTTATGGTCAAAAAACATAATTGTCAGCACATAGGTAATTTTATATGAGTAACATATTATCATTTAATTATATCTGTGCATTAAATGCAGCAGGCCATTGAATAAGACGAATTTCATGCGGTGCAATTTGAACCGCACCATAATACCTAGTAGGAAGCTACCTCTTTTTTTTAACGTTGGGAAATCCTCTTGGATATCTGGAAGTGTATTGGACACTGCGGGGTTATGCCGGATTCCTACCGGCTAAAACCCATCTACTTTCGGTGGCTCGCCACGGCTATCCAACTCGGGGAAGCCTGTACTCCCTGTCAGAACCACGGCGTACCTGAAAGTGGAGGAACGCCGGCCTAAAGTGTGCTGCGCAGTATCAACCGCGCAGCCACAATGGTGGCATTCCTCCGTCGGTTCTCTCACGGCCACCCGGTGAAGGTAACGCCCGAAGCAACCATGCCCCGAGAGCACCTGCACCAGGCGGAACGTGTGGACTGTGGGCCCCGCGCCGCTTCGCCAGTCATCCCTCTAAGGAGGGGCGAATTTCCATTCGCCCCTCCTTAGAGGGCAAGCAAGGCAGAATAATTACTAGTTTTTGTGAAACTTTATAATCGTCGCAATGTTAAACCATTACAGTTATTTGCGAAGCGGTTAAGCATTGGCCATGGTGCCTTCCTCACCGCAACACTAAAACTAAAATTAACGGCAAACCTAAATATAATTTTATGTGCTTCCATGAAAATTAATCTCATGTCTTGTTGCAGTAATATTGTCTAGTAACGTATATGCATTGCTTTGTTAAGCTGTCCTCTATTCATGTTTCTATACTAAAATACCTTGTTTGACCGATTTGAAAATTCACTGCAAGCATTACGTTTATAATTTTAGAAGACCAAACATTGATCAGTTCCTATTAAGCACGGAATATTCATCTCATTGACTTTCATTATACGGCATTCTGCCTGAATACACACGTCTCAGCTGATAAACATGGCGAGGATACAATTGTGAATCCTATGTTAAAACATCACAAGATATTTTTGGAACGTACATAATACCTATAGAAATTACACAAATATTTTGTGAATTCAGGCTTTCTGTCTGAATTCAAGCGAAAGCTGTAGTGTTGTGTTAGTGAGACGAAGCACTTGATTGAATCCCGTTTTTCTTGACTTGTCCTCTGCTATATCATGAATTCTTTCTTAGAAAATAAATTATAAATGATTTCCTGTTCATAATTTGGGCTTATGTTCAAAAAACTTATCTTAATTTCAAGTTACAAAACATTTCTTTGTTGCTTTCTTGTATTTTTTTAAAAAGCAATCAAAGCTTCGAAGTTTTTTCCTGTTATTTAATTTCAAGATTTCCTTTAAAAACTACTTGTTGAATTTCTATGATTGATTATAAAGGTTTTGAGTTCGATCCAAAATATTATTTACTAGCTGGTGCAATATAGCAATATATTAGTTAAAGCTTTACGTAATTCTTATCAAACATTTATAAATTAATATCACCAAACCGGAATGAAAAAGTAGTTATTATGAAGCGTTGGAATTTGTGCGCTTTTTGAAACTCCATAATGCGTAAAGGGCGCGGTTGGCTGGGGTTACCAAACATAATCATTGCTGCGTCCTCTCTGCTCTGTACAATCCAGTAGCTAAATAGAAATGAAGAGATGCCCCTCCATTACCACCCCACAATCCCCCCCGCCGTCCTTTATCTCTACCACCACCTAAACGCCCACACGTATGTCTTGTGACGCGGATCACGAGGATCACATTGTTGAAAATATCGCTTTTGATTTTAATTTAAATCATATGTTACATAATATTTGTGTATTAAATTTTCACCGTCCGTAAATCGACCTGATTTCTTCAATCGAAGAGCCCGTTGATCACGACGTGTTTTAGGTGTTATTGTTAGTGAGCCTTTTCGCAAGGTTCAATATTATCTTTCAAAGGTATCCCATCTGGATTGATTGTATTGGATTGGAACCGGTCCATTATGTGGTTCATGCGTTTATTGTCATGCTTAGTTCAAAAGATATGTATAATGGGAAATTCTGAAAGTAAACTTTACAAGATGAGACTGGATAGGCATTAAAGAGAATATTGTTTGAAGTTGTTAATAAAAATAGCCCGAGAGACATCAATACTCGGTAAATTGTATTCTAAACTCCTAACTGGATGCCACCCACTCCTCCTGAGCGAACCCCTCCTCATATCGACCGTAGCGCCCTCATCTCGCAGGTACACGCAACACTTATCCCGGTTTTAATTGTCGCCACGCGCCGATGACCCCCACCTACAAGTTCGATACTCGACACCGTTACGCGGCCCATCGTCTGCAAGGCTTACTTGTAAGGCTCACTTTAATTATTTCATAACACATGACATTAGTTATGAAAATGTTAATCACAATACATACCATTGTGAGTTGCTCTCTTCAAAAAGAATGAGTTTTCTAACAAAACTTTGTCTGTAATATAAACTGCTCACTTTATGTCTTAATCTAGCTATAACTACTTTTTAGAATATTTTGAAACTATTACATTTTTCATCTTAAATAGATCTAATTACCGCTTCTATTTCTTCCCCGGAAACGCCGTATCAACCTGTATCGTTAATGGCCTGAATAACCCTGAAGTGTTACCAGAATTCTAATACCTGCTTCGTTCAAAAGCTGTCTAGTGACGCGTTTAGTGCGACGACATCATCTTTCACGGAACAACGTGTCTTGTAGTATATCCGCAATGTACCGTTTAGCATCTAGATCGCTTTACTCTAAGGTTATTCAGAAACTCTTATTGTCCACATCATGGAGGAACAAAAAAAATTATTTTCCATTTTACAAGCACAATCTCTTCTCTCACAGCTATTGATGCACATTATGCACTCATTGCAAACAGAATTTATCAATGCTTGACGCTCCATCTGATGTGATTTCGAGCAAAATGAATGCGTATTTGTCGACGGTTTGCAGTTGCAATTATAGACTCGTGGCGCAGGATGTTTTGGATTAAGAACTGTTAGGACCGATCGAGAATTAGCCGGCTAGCAATTTGGTTGCTGAACGAAGCCGAGGTCTATAACTTGGTTGCTTCTTATGGCGTAGTATCCATTTTTTTTTTTTAATCTTATAAGATGTGTACCGGTCGACACGCGTGATAAGACACAGATAACACTAAACCAGTTTTGTTTCACGCGTTAACTTAGCGCGACTCATGCCACATTACCAATTAGGTGAAGCACATAGTTAATATTGAAAAAGTACTAAACGTATTCTAACGTAACCGTGTAGATGATTTTTCGCGACGCGAATGCATTTACTGATGGATCATACAGTAATCGAGAAAACTTTATAATAGATACGGCCCCGCCTTACAAAAGTCGACCGTGATCAGTGTATCGAAGTGGATCAGACACTACATAGGTATAGGTCTCTGAGTTCTCTGACATGTTTCAATCATGGTGCTGCTATTTACAATCTTGGGTGGTTGCTGCCGCTAAAAAGGTTTCCCATTGGCAACTACAATTAATAAAAAGATAAAGATTTTATCTTGCACCTTAACGCAAAGAACAAGCCAGGTAGGCAAAAAATCGTACATTTTCCTTCCACAATTTAAGTGTTAGTTTGTGTCTTTAATTTGCAATGAAGCGCGATATTTCGCACTTTCTTATGCTATTACAAAGCGTTTCTGAAATTTTATTACAAGTTAAATTTAAATGTTGTAATCATATCATATAAATTATGTATTTATTAGAAGAAAAAAAATATAGCGTAGATGGCTACGAAAGCCCCCTTTGAAAATTTCAACTCCAACTGGAGTTAACAACTGTTAATATGTGATTAAACGATTGTTTCAAACTATAAAAAGCGCTCAAACAATTTCATCGAGAAATCGAAGCCGCGACTGAAGGGAGGGAAGCACCGTTGTGGTCAGTGCTGGCGAGTTTGTCCTGGAGGCTATGACGTCACACGCGACGCGTGCACGTGGAGGCCTCGGCCGCGACGCGGGCGCATCGAGAGTGAGACCGCGGGTGTAGCTGCGGACCGGGCGGGGGCCCAACGGGTCGACGAACCTCGCGCATCCAACCGATCCGCACTTGTACAAGACCGTCGCCGTCGCATTGTTTCAACATCTCGTAGTTTAGTTAGACTGTGCCTAGCGTCTCATTGGAACCGGACTTGAAGTATTTGATACAGATAACCGCGCTCGCATTTGTTAACATGTAAACGCTTCGCTCCAGAATGGTACACCTTAGCGAATTATGTCAAATATGTCCCACATCGTAAACGTGTCTGTCTGTGTACCTATGTATGTATATATTTACGAAAACTTTATAGTATCAGGTTTCATTAGGTTGTTAGTACACTATCTTGGCAATTATCCAGAGAGGAAGTGAACAGGTGAAGCGAGTATCCGTTTTGTTAGTTTGCTCATTTGTGACGTGGAATGGATTACATAAACTTTCTTCATTCTGTGTTACAAATTATATTTCACTAGTTACCCGTCCAGACTTCGCACTGATACAACTTGCCCGTCATCGCGCCATGTTGATGCGAACGCATGAATTTATTTTCGCGCAGTCCTACCCTACCTATAAAGTATTCATTTTAGAGCGGGTATAAAGGCACACTAGCGCCACTCTTTTAAAAAAATATTATCTCGTGACTGAGAAGGAATTATTAATAACGGTTACATAAAGCCCTCGGTAAGTATGTCTACAATTTTATAAAGTTTCATATTTAGACACGAAGCAATAAAATTCGATCTAAACAAAAGCGGCCACATTCCTCTAAATCGTATTTTGTTACTTCGTGTCTAAATATGAAACTTTATAAAATTGTAGACATACTTACCGAGGGCTTTATGTAACCGTTATTAATAATTCCTTCTCAGTCACGAGATAATATTTTTTTAAAAGAGTGGCGCTAGTGTGCCTTTATACGCGCTCTTAAATTGTATTGTAAAGGGCTCTATTATAATGTATATGAAATGCTTAAGGTACTTAACTAACATACCTATTTAATTTGATAATGACCCATCTAAATAGATTTTCCAAATACTTAGATCATTTTAAGAAGAGGTCGAATGGGTATAGTAAGCTATCCTTAAAACATTCATATGCCATCAGGGATTTTTTTGTAGACCTATTAAAGGGAAACAATTCCACCATACATTGTTTTGTTATAAATATATCTGATACTAGCTGGCGCCCGCGACTTCGTCCGCGTTTAAAAAGAAAAAGGTAGCCTATCCTGTGTCCTGTACGTCTAAATGTTTATCAACCAAGTTTCATGAAAATCAGTTAATTCGTTTAAGAGTTGGAGGAACATACATACATACATACATATACAGAAAAAAATTCTAAAAATGGCCAATTTAGTTTCAGTATCATGTATAGAGCCTATAAACACGATATCTCTGAAAACAAAGTAACTTACTCCATGACCAACCCTTATGGATTTATTTAGTATTGATGATCCCTCGAGAATAGTCGTTTTTTTTTTCTTAATGAATGGTACCCTAAGTCCTTTCTGGTGTCCCAGACAACGTGTATGGAAAATTTCATGGTGATCGGTTCAGTAGTTTTTGCGTGAAGGCGTAACAAACAAAAAAATACTCATTCACATTTATAATATTAGTAAGGATGAGGAAGAAGGATATAAGTTTATTATGTACCTATGTATGTATAGATGTAATTTTTTTTTAAAGTGGCGATTATTTCTATTGCCGTAACTAAAGGGTTTACTTTACAGTATTTTAAATTATCACCACCGCTCACAATGAACATTGTGCTATCGATTACACCAACTTAATAATAATCGAACCCTCTTAAGTAAATTAAGTGAAATTATGCCTGTTTACTGAAATGTCACATAAACGTAAAATTTGGTATATTTTTCGTGTAATATAATTCACATTAAATCAGACAAGTTTGAAATAGGTTCATAAGATACCTACGTAGCTACAAACAGGCATATACTATAAGGTTAGTGGCTAAAATACCGTTTGCTAAAACCAATAAGATTTGGTACGATTAGTATTAATTTAATCTAAAAATAACTTATTCATTACTTATATCAATGTTTAAAAATTATTTATTTAGAGCGAAACATGAATTCTAAGAAGTTATTCATTGTTATTTTAGCGATACAATTAAAACATTGACTAAGCAACACCGATCAAATCTAGCACATCGTTACAGCATCGCCATGTTCGTAAGTGGCATTGTTTGTATAATGTTTTATAATTATACGAATATTATAATTATAGTTGACGGTTGACCGTTCGACTAGTTATTGTGTTTCAGCTATGTAAGGTCATTTGGTTTTGAGGCTCTGCAGGTGGTGCCGAAACCGGCCAGGGGCACACATAAAATGACCTGCAATTTCAACAACTCCGTACACTCGCTTCTTATGTTTATAATATAAACTTTATATTATGTGTTAGGAAACATGAATCGTTTTAATTGTAGTTATCGTTACTTTACTTTAAAAAAACAATGTTTTTATGAATTTGAAGCTAATTACGAACGTATTTAAGCATTAATTCGCATATGAAAGAATTGATTAAACAAAAATTTAAGGATAAGAGGGAAAATATGGGTTCAATCGAAGTAGCATCTATAGAACTAAAATAACTACACATTCGATCATGATGAAGTTTTGCATGTACACGTTGTCAGGGGTACAAAAAAGTACATAGGGTACCTTTTATCCAGAAAGGTATACTTTCTTCCCGAGGGAAGTTGCTGAAAAAATGTAGTTTTACCACGTTTACCCAATTTTAATATCTAAAAGAGCTTTGGCGAATTTTACTTTATGGGTCATGCACTGAAATGTCACTGAAGTGTATATTTACACAATGCTTCGACTCCGCCATAATTTGTGTAAACTAAAACAGATGCGTGTTTATTTAAATGGTTGATTGAATTAAATGTGTCTAGCAATGAGCTGTCGTGTGTACCCCCTCTCGATCCGTTACCGCGCACCGTATGTGTAGTATGAAGCTACGTGAAACCGGTTTTCGTACGCGTAATGACGCGCTTGTCGGCTTTACTGTGTTTTTGTTATATTAAAAATGTCGGCTCGTTGACTCCGATATCAATTTGGGTTCAGTCAGTGCGGTGGTCGCTTCTGGCTGAGCAACGGCGATTGTTCCTGGGGCAGTTTCGTACTTGCATAAAATTTATATTACTATAGATAGAGCATTAACCAATTTATGCCTTTATACATCATGAGATTGGCTCTTCTGTCTGATTGTGATGACATTAATTAATTTAGGTGACAGGTAAGATTGCCAGGAACAAGTTGAAAAAGACGAAGTTATAGTTTAAAAAATATACGCAACTTTTATACATTCTGATCTTATTATTCTGATGCTTTAAGAGCTTCTTCGTTTTTTCGATCCTTAAAGTTCGATTTTATTTTTACATACATATAGTTCCGATTTTAATTTATTACAGTTTTTGGTCCTAGCGTTCCCGTAGCCATAGAAAATATCATTTCCTTTAGCCAGCCAAGAATAGACGATTTTTAGAAGATTCTAGTTTTTAGGATTTATAAATCAGAATCCATTTTCGAAAACATGTTCAATCTCTTTACTTCTATGATTTACTTTTATCATCTAAGTACTTGTATTTGCCATGCGTATGCGTTCATTTTTATTTTCCAAAATAAAAAATAAGTATTGTTCTCTACAGAAAGAAGTTTGTCTTGAAGATTTTCAGTCAAAGAACAAGATCTATTTTTTTTAATGTTAAGTTCGACACACAGGCTGACGGTCCACTTGATGATATAGGTGGCTACCGTCGCCTATAACACAAGCAACGTCATTAGTGCTACAAGTTTGCTGCCCACCATAGAAGGATTAAGGATAAGGGATAAGGGAGGGATGGGGTAATGGGCTCTGGCATCCCTTATCGCCGAAACACAACAGCACATAATGCTGTTATTTCACTGTGGTATTCTGTAAGGGGATGGACGCCGCCAGACGGACTGCCCAAATGACTGCGAAACGCAGTGTGCCCTACCACTACCTCTTAAAAAAAAGAGAGCTAATATAAAGAGGACGTCCTTAAGGATGTTAAAGGACATTTCGCACCCCTAATTCCAGACCTTTATCGGTAGTAAGTATAGCATACCCTTAAAATAGGACGCGGTCTTGCAAGTCATAAGTGTAAATAAATAGGTCATCAATACTAATAATAAATCTGTAAGTTGTATGTATGTATGTTACATACATACAACATACAGTATGTTCCTCCATAACTGTTAAACGAATAAACTGATTTTCATGAAACTTGGTAGATAAACATTTAGACGTACGTGACACAGGATAGGCTACTTTTTTCTTTTTCAACGCGGACGAAGTCGCGGGCGCCAGCTAGTTTTAAATATTTATGGATTATAAACCCTATTTTTATTACGATTTCATGTTTTTAAAATAGTATAATTTCCGTAGATGGAACTAAAATGAAAGATTAGTTACTCACTAACTGCATATGAAACTCACATACTGGGTCCAAATGAACTCGGTTTCATTCACCTGTTATGTAATTTCGGTTACGAATATGTGGTCCGTAAGCCAGGTACTAATTTCGTCAATGATTTCCTCTCAGTCCATAATTTGTAAAATGCCTGAGAGAGTTGTATCATGATGCGTTGTGAACGTCAGCTGCGGCTCCGATGGTGGGTTGAGCAGTGGTAGCCCGTCAGAGCATCAGCTGACAAGCATTCCACCAAGATATAGCCAGCTGACTTTTTTATTTATTAACAGTAATACATAAACTATCATCTGATAAATTTTCTATTGGGAGGTAATCACTGAACACATATATATTCGTGTGACGGATTAGGCGTCTGCAGACGCCTAATCCACCATTTTATAAATAGCTGACAATTTTGTTTCTTCAAAATATTAGGCTAACTATAATTTGATGAATTTTTAATCGGAAATAAATGATTAAATATATTTTTTATTATGGCGGCTACCACTCTACTGCTCAACCCACCATCGGAGCCGCAGCTGACGTTCACAACGCTTCATGATACAACTCTCTTAGTCATTTTACAAGTTACTGGGAGGAAATTGGTCATGAAAATCTGTCGCTGGCTCATGGACCAATGGAAGAAGGGAACTTTTCGCTTTGTGAAGTTGGCCCCCCATCAAGTTCAATAACCAATTTCTCGCGGAAAATAAATTAAATTAAGAGATTTAATTTATTTTCCGATTAACTCCAGTTAATTATTAACTCCAGAATTATGTGGGCAATTAGAACTCACCTCATTTTTTTTTATCGCGATATTGGAGGGCCAACTTCACACACACAAACCTGTGCCAGCATTTATTTATATATTTTTTTATGGTTCATGAAGGATTTTGTGCATTATTTACTGTCTGCACATTACTTACAGTTTTGTGGTAAGAAGGTTCTATATCGCATATCCAACTAGAACCTTGTTAAAATGAACCGGCGTCGTGTCATTAGAGGGCCTGAATATTTAAGTAGGAATGGTGACTGTGAGCCTTGCTTTCATACGCTTT
Source organism: Synanthedon vespiformis (assembly GCA_918317495.1). NCBI lineage: Eukaryota > Metazoa > Arthropoda > Insecta > Lepidoptera > Sesiidae > Synanthedon > Synanthedon vespiformis. Next base: position 2,418,989 of record OU906962.1, read on the forward strand.
TCCGGTAGTAATGTGGAACTTCTCAAATTATGGTAGACTTCTTTTTAAATTTAAATTGAAGCTTTTTCTCTAACTCGAAGTGATTTGAATACACTCTTATAGCTTCCCGAATTAATGACTATGTTGTTATGTGCCTATATATGGTGAAAATTTAAGTCGAGTCGCAATACCTACTTGTAACCACAAATCAAAGAAAGCTGTCGCCGCAAGTTGGCGCTGTTTGATACTCGGGTTGCGTACTCAATCAAGGGGGTCATTCTGTCCGCGCCCAAAAGTCGCATTCGCAATGTGGAGAACAGTCATATCCTATCGATTTGTTAAGATGGCGTACGCGAGGGCAGGGGGGGGGGGTTGTTGGCGTGACGGCGGGCGGTGGGGGTGGCCGCAGCCTCCGCTCGGCGCAGCGTGCAGCTCGCTTGCACCTGCCCGCACCCGTAACCACCGCGACACACTAGCGACATTGCATCGCGCGGGAATATGACCCGCGTACACTGTGCCCACCTGGTGATGTTCAATCGAGGGTTCGTGTGGAGCCAGTGTTCAGCGCTATTCAATTTTCTAAAGAAATTTTGAATATCGGTTCTTTAAAGATGACATTTCAAGCCAATGTTTTGAATCGCTAATAAGTCTCTCCTCTCCTCTCTCTCCTCAATATACACTGATTATCAAAAATTATAACTTTAGAAGGATATTTTTTTAAAGTTATGTTTATTTTGACAAAATAAAATGTTTGTTGATAAAAAAGATTGACACTTAACGTAACATTTAACTGTTTTTAAGTTAAGTAGGTACATAAATAGTTTAAGTAACTGAGAATCTGGCTTGGCCCGCTACTAGTTATTGCTCGATTTAAATGTGAATGACCCAAACCCATCAATTAATATAAGCACGAATAATAATCGCCACAGCATGCGATTTTTCATATAACATTGCTATTATTATTTGAATATTATTATTGAACTGAATTTATTTAAGTCATTTCGTAAAAAGACATGGGTACATAAAAAATATTTATTTTTGCACCTTTCACTTTAATAGTCTAATGAAGGGTGCAGTGTACGCCAACCCTTACCGGGATGTTTAAGTCGCGCCCTCGACGACCGCGATGCCCCAGTCCCCTGTGGCCAAGCTGACTCCGTCAAGGTCGCAGACGGATACTTCTATTTTACTATTACGTAAAACTCGTGGATTTTATTTTTAGTAGTTTTTTTTTGTAAATTAAATATTGTGCTAGCGAACTCTATACTGTTTGTAACCTGTAACCACATTTTATTTGTGACTGCTATAATCGTTTACAGATATATTTCGCATTTTTACAACCATCTCCTAAATTTTCTGCTATAGAGTGTAGTCTTAATCTAGATGAAATGTCCTAAATTGATTAAAATTAAATTGAAAGCGAGTCCGTTTGTTTGTTTCGCGCTTCTATTTTCCATACACGTTGTACCGAAAAGATTATGGACTATTTTTCATTCAGTAAAAAAAGCAATGTTAGGGATTATACAAAAATAAAAAATCTGCTCCTGACACAAATATACGAGCACCATCTTGGGTGTTAATGTTTTATCACCTAAGAAGAAAGGCCACGGACGACGTGGCCTTTCTTAATGCAAGGTGCAAATGCAAATAAAATAACCTTTATTTAGATTTTCATGTTTTTCTCACTCGACCGTCTTATCCCAAACTTCGATAAAGTAGTAATATAAAAAATTAAAATATATTTTTAACTGCACCCTTGCACATTAAACGACAGTTTGTTTATCTCAGAATAATTGAATTTAAAAATGCAATATAATTCTTTAGATAATATTGCTATATTGAAATGTACTTATATAAAATGAAATATTATTGTTTTACAGTGGCCCAGTCAGAAGATTCACCAGTCGCAATGAAACTCAAGAAAATATGTCTAAAAACGCCGGTTGGTGAAGAACAGGCGGCGCAAGCAGTCCTCGACCCTGCGCTAGGTAACATTAAACTCATTTTAAGCTAGCATGTCTTTGATGTTCTTACTCCACTGACACGGGATTGCAGGTTGTGCACCGCAGGAGTTTTATTGCGATTCTAGAAAGTGCATTTGGAATTATGACATGAAAATTTGGGACAGAAGTTCGCTCTTCCTACAATTTTTTCCATTAATGATTTTGCCTAGGAACTAATTTCTTCACTTACTATACTTCAATCTGTGAATTGAGTTTACTGCATAGATAGACCTGATGTACAATTTTATAAACAGTTACCTAATAAATAAAGTTTATCATGCTTGGTCGTGAATATTCTTTAAAATATTTTGCTAATTTTAAACTTCAACAATACCTTGAATATATTTGAGCATTAGATTTGTGTCAAAGGTCAGAAAAAACTGTTCTATTTCAACTTAAAAAATCAAATGGGATTTAAAACTGTAAATCATGAATATTATATGATTTATTGATAAGTATCATATATTATTACTAGCTGGCGCCCGCGACTTCGTCCGCGTTGAAAAAGAAAAATTAGCCTATATAGAAAAAGAAAAAATCCCCTATATCTAACTGGTTATCTACCAATCAGTTAATTCGTTTAAGAGTTATGGAGGAACAAACATACATACAATGCCTACACTTACAGATTTATTATTAGTATTGTTGATATGATTTCTAGTATCAGTATAGAGGTGGTAAATACTAAATAGACAAATAAACATAGAAATTAGTAAACTTTAACTACTTAAAAGGAATCATAACATTGATTTCGGTGGTAATCTTGAAACTATTGGCCATTGATAAATTGCTTTAAAGGGCGGTTAATTCCGCACTTTAAACATCAATAAATTTTCATTGAGTCACTTTATTGCTAACTTTATAAGCGCTGTCAAAAGAATATAGCCAAGATTGACATAAAAATTTATACTTTACGTTTAAGATAGCATTTTGGATAACCGTACCATTTCACAGACTTTGAAAATTGCACTTGACACTTGGTATGAAAAATCCAGTATATATTTCGAAAATCTTGTCGTTTAAACAATTATGTGATGTTACTACATTGACTAACGTACAAACTGGGTGGAAGTAGTGGATTTAAAAGTTTAAATCTTTCTTCAGCTATCAGCTTCTTATGTCATACTTATACAATGTTAAAAGTTGACGTTAAATAACGATTTCATAACGAAGTTTTCTTTAAAAACTGTGACGTCATAAGAGCTAGACACTTTTATCTTCTGCCACGTCTTCGTTTGAACTTATTGATGACACAGTTCGTCATTGGCTGGCTACTAAACAGAGAAAAAAAATGAGAATACATCAGCACAATTATTAAACAATGATCACAATTTTTAGCTGACACACACTGTATTTTGTATGAAAAAAAAAATAAGGAGTATGATCTTTTTTTTTTTCGATTATTACTATTAATATATTCATTAATGATAGGTATGAGACGACTCTCGTATAAATATCTCTACGGTTTATACTAACTTGTTTCATGGACATTCTTCGCTTATGCAAAATAAGTTGTTTCAAGAGTGCCTGTCAATTTTCTTCATATCATAATTTCAATATCCACTTTTTGGTAGTTAGCAAGCTATATTTATTTTTTCTTATATGATTAGTGAATGCAGTGTCAATGCGGTACATTTTCATGTGTAAACCGTCGTAGGTAGTCTCGTTGATTGAACTGTGCGTTATTTCCCATTGCGCCGCGCTATGATGTCATCGATTTAATTGTACGACCACTTCATTATTACATTTAAAAAAAATATGTTGAACGACGTTCTTCAATGTCTTCTATCGGAAATAGGTTGAGGTAAACAACCGTAACCGTTGCAATTTGTTAAAACTCTTTCGTCTTCGTTTTAAAATAGCGTTTCTAAATAATTGTTTGTTATGCAAGAATTATTATATTATCTTCGCCTCATTAGACAGTCGTTGTCTAATGTTCAATACATGTCGATTTTTTTTTTATATTAGGGTCGACACGACAGACAGGTTGACGGTTCACTTGATGGTAGGTGGTTACTGTCGCCTATAACACAAGCAACGCCACAGATGCTGTAAATACGGACTGAGGATAAGGAATTGAGAAAGGGATTGGGAAATTGGCTCTGGCATCTCTTACTTGCTCACATACGTGCTATTATTTCACGGAGGTCTTCTAATGGAGTGCTTACTGCAGACGGGTTGCTCAAATGACTGCGTGCGAAACGCAGTGTGCGTTGCCTTGCCACTATTTTCGAAATCCAGACGAGAGCCAACTTTGAAAAGTTCATTTCCAAAGTTGACCCTGCCGGGCATCGAACCCAGCAACCAGGTGCCGTGAAATAACAACATGTGTGCTTTTATGTTTCACTGAATGAGTAAACGATACCAGAGCCTGCTTATCTTTAATTTATTAACATTAAAGATTGGCAGAACACTTGCCTCTCCCTATTGTGTGCCTGCTTACGTAAGAAAGACAATTGATAAAAATAACAATATTATGAGTTTAAATTAGTAGACAGAGTCGAGTAAGCGACGCTAGTGTGAGAACACTTCCCCGCAGCCGGCACGGATTCACCCCGCGTAACGATTTACATCACATTGCTCAATGCAAATAATTACACTATGTACTTAGATGATGTACGGATCTATATTTATAATGCATGCACATGTATAGACGGGGTTCACATTCGTGCACAGGTCGTTAATGGTGCTACGTGGTTCTGTTGTGTGGTACGCGGGTGGAATAACCTATAATTAGATGCGCGTACACCAATCCTCAGACGTGAAACTGTCGGCGACGTATCGCTAGACATCCGCTAACAAATTTCATGCGATGCGAGCGCTGAATTTTTACATACAAGTTTTGTAATGTACACCTGAACTTTTAACTTTTATGCAGTCTTAATTTAATATTAGTCTTGTCCAATGTTTAACTAACACATTTCAGGAAGGGTTTTTTTTTTTTTTTTTTTTTTTTTCAAAATATATCGGACGAAATGATGAGAATAGAGTAATAGGGACTTGACTTTCGCTTACGCGTGTAAACGTGACAGACTCAAATATTGTTACAAACAATGTAATGTATGTTACTCTGTAATGGTGTATTTACTGCCCTATTATCCAATTTCACTTTCACAACCCTTATGGTTTGTCAGTAATTTATAACACTCTGTACTATATAAATCTACATTTAAATATCTATACACGGTATGTTAATCCTTTCATAGCATAAATTAAATCGCTTTCAATCTCAATAAACGAACAGGGGCCCTAGCCAAGAGCACGTACAGTCGTAAACGCTACGTTCAGGCTACTATGCTGTGATTGGTCAAAATGTTATGTGGGCGTTACAACAACCAATCAGTGGCTTTATTTCTTTCGTTTCGTAAGTACGCAAAGGGAGCGTTTGCATTGGTATGCTCTTGGTAGCATAGCCCTAGCCAAAAGCATACCGAAAGAAATAAAGCCCGGTGATTGGTTGTTGTAACGCCCACATAAAATGACCAATCACAAAGCTTTTCTCCCAGCGTAGCGTAGCCTGAGCGTAGCGTTTACGATATAGCATTGCGGTTGCTCTTGGCTAGGGCCCAAGTATTCAACTCTATACTTTTGTAGAATGGCTTCGACCAAACTCTTCGTTTTGTTTAATGTATTATAAGCAGTATTAATGGTCCAGGGGGCGGCGTAATTTATCAAATAAGAACTTTTCCACTTAACTTTAAAATTTCAAACTGTAAACTTTTCAAATTACGATCAAGAATGTAATGTCAATTCTGATTGGTGTTTTAGTGACTTTGCCTAGGCCTCTGTCCAGTTGATGCGAGCATAGTAGATCGAGTGGCAATGTGCACGCGCAGGTGCGCAAATGGAGTGTGCATTTATTTATAGGACTAATAAAAGTAATGACAAAGGTCGACGTTTCTCCTTCACATTTGCATTGAAATAGTCAAAATTGCGATCGAAATGCATGTGATCCAATTGTGTAGCAGTCCTTAGACCGCCTGTGTGTATAGGGGCAAGTCGCAACGGCATGAAGCGGGGTGGGCGAGTTTCGGGAGGGTGAGATGTCTCACGTGTGATAAGTGTGGTCATCGTCAAATTGGTTTTATGCACGTGTTGTTGGATTGTCGAGTGCATGTTCGATAGCGACACTAGGCCGCCGGGCTACGATGACTGCGTTCGTTCCTTCGGCTTGCATGACACTTGCTGCAGGTCTCCAACCACGCCGCCGGTAATTTGATTGGGCCCGAGCTGTCACCTATGCGCCGCAGTGGCCCGGCCGTCGCTCGCCGGCTATCGATTAGAGCCCCCCGTCTCCCCTGCCTCCGCGCCGCCCGCGAACCGGATCTCGTCACGCCGCCATTGTGTACCCGCGACGCTTAAACGCATTCGTTTCTCCCGATGCGAAAACGACGCATTCCTTCCGCGCGCCACTCGCCCCGCCCCAGCACGCCGCGACCCTCTCATTACACTCTTACCACACACTCTTACACTACGACTCCCGATGCCGCCGATCCATCCTCGCTGGCACCGCGTGTTCACTCAAACACGTGATGCACCCGTTGGATTACCAATCACATTTTTTTTGAAGGTCCACTTGATAACCGTCGTCTATAACACAAGCAACGCCATAGGTACTGCAAGTGTACTGCCTACCCCAGTAGGATTACGGATAAAGGATTAGAAAGGATAAGGAAAATGGACACTGCCTCTGATTTCAAAATCCAGGCATTACACGTAATACCGCAAAAGAGTGTATAGTGCGCCCGCGCATTCAGACAGTTTTCTGATTCGCACAATTCGTACGAAACAAAATTGTGCGAAACCACTACTAAACCTTTGTTTGTATGATCTCATGAAATTTTTTAAATTGATTACGATAAACATCCACGGTATATATACATTAAATGATTCTATTTGAATAAATGAAACTTTGGCGGATGTACAGCCGACTGATTAAGGCAATCATAAATGCGATGATAGGTATAACGGAGATAAAATAATAATATTATCATCAAAAATGATGTTGACAGTATCGATAAAATTAACTTAAGGTGCTTTCGACGTCAAAATGCACCCATGCAATTGTAGAGTTTACTAGAACTTTTGAGTTGAAAGAAAGTTCGGCGAGGTATACTGTCTGGTCAAGTCTTCCTTTACACTGTTTAATGAAATGTCATTCCTTTTATTTTTCTGACAATTTCCTGCATTCGTCAAATGTTCATTTCTAAAGTTTGGCATGGCCGGGAATCGGACCCAGGACCTCTGTGCCACATCGTTAATGCAAGCAACTTAACCACTTGACTAATATACGTAAGCAATAGGACAAGAACGAATTTAAGAAATCAACAGTAATGGAAAAGCACGTAAAGAAGAAGTAGACGTGATCTGCTCTGGTCTATTCTAATAATATTGCTTTATGTTGTAAATTATATAAATAAATACATTAAAAAAATAGTCTGTATACTTTCACATTTTATATTACATATTACAAATATTTCACTAATTTTCAGTGAGTAATACCTAGCTAATCACAGTTTTTAATTTCATGACATATTAAACAACAAGAGAAACAAGAAGTCGTAAATCTTTTGTTATGCGTTTTACGTTTGCCTTGTCGATTTCATTTAAGTCTTCAAATATTTTTAGCACTTGTTTAATTACTAGCTCTTTATAATTTACTAGCTGGTGCCTACGACTTCGTCCGCGTTGAAAAAGAAAAAAGTAGCCTATCCTGTGTCACCTGTGTCCTGTACTTCTAAATGTTTATCTGCGAAGTCTCATGAAAATAATTTAATTCATTAAAGAGTTATGGAGGAACATACATACACTTACAGATTTATTATTAGTAGGTATTAATGATTATCTACCCATTCCCGGTTTCGCAGGGGTACAGTTTTTTATGCAAATTATATGTAACAGTTCCTTGTTTAACGCTCTTTCCATTGGTAAAAACCGTTGTCATATCATGTAATGTCAACGCTTACATGATAATGACGATGACGATGACTGCATATGAAGGTTAAACTAGCCGGTGCCCGTGTCTTCGTCCACGTTGAAAAATTAAAAAAAATATGTAAGCAGTAATGCCCTCTTTACGCTACAAAACTTTGGCCAGGTGTTAGTTTTTTATTTTATTTTAGATGATTATACTTTTTTTCTGGGTGAAAAGTATCCCTGACAACGTGTAGGTACATGCAAAATTTCATGATGATCGGTTGAGTTGTTAAAACTTTGTAACAAAAAATAAAACCGCCGAAAAAACTGAAAAGCATAAAATAATCTTATTATCATTTTACCTAAGTAATTTTGAGTCGCCGCCGCGCATCACTCTTTACGTAATTTTTGCTTGTTTGGCGCCGACTCAAAATTACTTAGGTAAAATGATAAGATTATTTTATGCTTTTCAGTTTTTTCGGCGGTTTTATTTTTTGTTAAAAAGTTTTATTTTATGTTTTTTTGTGGCTATAATCTAATATTTACTACATGCTTAATTTTTAATTTTCCCACCCCCATTTTCCCACCCTTAGGGTAGGAATTTTTTTTCCAAATTTATACAAGACCAACTTCGAAGTATACCTATCCATTAAAGAAAGAATTATCAAAATCGGACCACCATGTCAAAAGTTATGCGTGATCATACATAAATATATATATATACGCGTTGAATTGAGTACCTCCTCCTTTTTGTTTTTTCGTTTTCGTCGGTCGAAAATTAAAGTAACAGACACGTTCCTCGAGAACCACTCTATCCATTGGTGAAAACAGCATAAAAATCGGTGCTTTTGAGTTTATCGCGAAAAGACAGACGGACGCGGCGGAGGACTTTGTTTTATTAATTGTTTATTTTCATTGTTTTATTGTAAGGATTAGTATGAATAACATTACTTCCCATTTCTGTAAATCGGTTACTTTCTACTATGTGGCCTTTATCGCGCCAGTCCACTGATAACCGACAGGATATCCTGTCACGATGTCTTCGAACATTTGCACGTGTCAGCAGCCGTATTTTAATAATAAAATAAGATAAAATCAGTCGGTGAATTAACATTTTTTTGCATGCTTGTTACAACAGAAGTCGAAATTGTCGATGATTGAGGTGAAATTGTTATTTGGTCGTATCTTGTTTTTTACATACTCATACAAAATTCAAAGATGATGTCATGAGTTTAGTTCCTTTGAATTGATAACGAACCCATTTTTCCATTTTAACGGTACACTTATCATTAAAATTCATCTTTTTAAATATTCTGTTTTACAGACTCATATTTATTTTATGAAGCACTTTATTGTTTACTTTAAGTCTTGATTCGATTTGACAAATATCTTGTAATAAAAACACAAATATTTACTTCGGTTCAATCATTCGATTGATATCGAACGATTGATTTGTATTTTTCACTTAATCCTAATCTTTTTATACTACCTGTTGCCCACGACTTCGTCCGCGTTCAAAATGTTAAAGAATTTTTCAATTCGAACCAGGTATTCCTGAGATTAGCGCGTACAAACTCTTCAGCTTTATATAATAGTATAAGTAGTATATATATATGGATTTTAAAAGAGAGAAGATTTGTATGTTTGTAATGAACCAACTCAGAAACTACTGGATCAATTTTGAAAATTCTCTCACCTATAGAAAGCTACATTGTCATTGTCAGCGATATAAGCTATATTTTATAAATTTATATGTGTCTAGGAATGAGCATTATCTAGACACACTCTAGAAGTGCCTACTCACGCAAGGAACCTTACAAACAGTAATAAATAATATCAACTAAAAGTGTATATCATACAAAGGATGATTCTTGTAACGTTATATTACAAGATCTTCAAGAGCAAGATCCCGGAACGGGATAAGCGACAATAAACGTAACAAACTATGTTTTCTGCTTTCAATGTGATATCATTATTTTACTTTGGCTGGAGTGATGTGGGTCAGCAATCGCCATACAAACAATAACGTTGAAACATATTTTTTTCATATTTAGGTATAACAAATAAACACTGATTCAATAAATGCCTTTGTCCGTTTGGACTGCATATTATTTTAACATTGCCAGATAACATGAAATATTGAAAAATACATCCTATAAATTGCTAAGAGCCAATATTCGTTAAGTTTGTTATAAAAGTTTATATTTTCGTTTCTAGAGCACGTCGAAGCTATATAATCTGTTTATTTTAAACAAAATATGTATTATATAACAATTCTTAATCATAATCAACTGCCATATTATATATTATTATTTTTTAATTGTGCAATCACCAAGGATTATTTTTACATGTTTTTTTTGGTATGGGAATACTAAAAACTGGTCAGGTTTTAGTAAAGATAAATTTGGTTGTTACAGATAACCTAAGATCGAACTTGACACCGCTCTCAGGTGTGGTATATAGCAATGCATGATACGTTTGTTATGGTTTTTATGATTTTAATTAACTCTTCCATTTCACCCTACTAATATGTAGTACCTTTTTTTTATTAGAGATGGGTTTGCTCTTGGCCAAGAACCAGCTGAGTAGCAAGGATGAGGCCAGTGATAGCTCATCCAGAATATGCCTATTCACTCGAACTTTGAAAAGATTAGGGTTATATGAGCCCGGAAATACAGACGCCGGCAGGGAATTTTAATTGTATGTGTGTGGCACTCTCAACTGTTATCCGATTCCCGCCGAAAGAAGTAAACTTCTACAATAGTCAAAGGTAGTCTTTCATTTTTAATGACATAATAAATTGGCTATATATTTTCCCGACCGTTCAAACCGCAGCAATACTGACATATCAACAGTTGTGTGTCCGCGATATAGATTTTTAATGACACGGATTATCGAGATGGTTACCGTGCCTGGTAGGGAAAGAAATGAAAATGTATGTGATATCCTGTTGTTAAGTGGGACGTCGTTGACCTCGTGAAGTGGATAGAATCGTCGCGGTTTTGCCACTAGGTAGCTCCTAGCTATACGCGACAGTTGCGCGCATGCCTGTTCCTAAGGTCGCATCCGTCGTTGCCTTCCAATGAGAATGAATTCAATTAAAATGTTGGTAGCATTCGAATTTATGCTTCGTTAATTTTCATGTGCATTAAGCCAGAGTCGTACCGGTCACCTACTATCGGTTAATCGCAGTCCAATTGGAGAGAGACATTGCGGAGGCATCTTACCGGCGGCGGCGGCCGTTGTTGTCACTGCGGTGTTTCGCGGGTGGGCAGATTTATTTGGACGTACCTCCTCGGAGGGGGCGCGGGGGGGAGCCGCCACCCACCGCGCCACCTCCACACATTTGACTGGATCAATAAGTAAGCAAAGGATGCCCGAGCAGAAAAACCATACACCCGACCACCCCAAGGGGGCACACGTAACCGACACCCCTCCATCCACTAAAGGGGGGGAGGACTCCACAGATTGCTATTTTCTCTTTGCCTACGCTTTAATTAGTTGCGTAGTGGCGCGTGTGTTGCCCTAATCCTGTGTTATTAAATTGCCGCACAGGTTCTCCATAGTCCATCAAATTGGAAGGTACACCTCGCGAAATGTACAAATGTGCCTTCCTCTATCCCCAGTAGGTAACCCCCAATAGCCAGGATCATGACCCCGTAGCTGGACCATGACTGCGAGCAGTGGCTTTTCTTAAATCCTAGATTGAAGTCAGATCAAAATGAGCTGATTATCTTTTTAGGCTACATTCCCATTTCCCACGGTATCTCGCTTTAAAAGCACCATAATTATGTCTTTCCAAATTGTTGGTATTCCGTCACCTTCAAAGCTAAAATATTCGAGTATTTTAGAAAAATAAATATGTCACCCCAAAAAAAACCATAGAGATCTTTAGGAGATAATGTCTAGTAGAATCTAGAATAAGTGAGATTATGATTATGTACAAATGATTTTACAAATATGTCAGAATAATCTGTGTTTAAATAATCCTCTCATTACCAACAAGTTTAGATAAAACACCCCGAGCACTTGACACGCCCCGTCTACAACCCAGCTTTTCTTTGTATGTGTGTGCCTGCTTAAACTGTTTTTGCTGCTTTATATTAATGACTGCTTCTATAGTTGCTAGTTAATTGCAATTTGACGAGCAACCCACAGTGTGTAAAAGAGTTGCATTCGACAGTTTAAATCAGCGAGAGACGATGCCACTTTGTATCAAATTATTTAAATTAATCTAAATAAAATCGTTTTTTTTTTTCTAGTAATTCAAATGAAAACCTATATTATAACTGTTTTGTATTCAAGCGCCCGCATAACGACAGCCGTCATTCCACATTCCATTTGTTTCTGTGAAATGTAATGAATGCATCATCGTAGCATATTTAATTATCATGCATGTTTTATGAAGACGCACCTATCCTTTACAACGTTTGTTGTCATCAAAGAAGATAGCAAAACAATTAAAAGTGTATCCTATGAAACAGCAGCTTTCACGTTTTGTGCCACGTGTGTTGGTACTCGTATCTCAAGTTGAAAGTGGATCTATGGAATATAACATTATATTTGAAACTAGCTGGTGTGGTGCCTGCGACTTCGTCCCCGTTGAAATAGAAAAAAGTAGCGTATACTGTGTCCCGTACGTCTAAATGTTTATCTACCAAGTTTCATGAAAATCAGTTAATAAGAGTTATGGAGAAACATACATACATACGCTTTCTAACTCTACTATGTCCGATTACTTAGCAAAACCACTCGATGACTATATAAAAAGTAGTCCCGTCGTTAAAGCTGTGATTTTTACGGGTGCGTCGTTGTCGGAGCGTCGCTCTCGAGAACTCGTCGAATGCGTTCGGAGATCCTTTCTCGCGATGGCAATCGAAATAATTATCATAAAGTAAATCCCCCGCAATTCGGCGGCCGTCCCCAGGCCCGCCCGGGACGCCCGGTAAATGGCGGGACTATTCGTACCCGCCGCGACGACGCGCTAGGGATGTAACAATATCGTGTCGATTTTTATAAATGAACGAACCATTTAACTAAACCGAACTTAGAATACTTGCTTTTTTAATTGCTACACGCACCCACACACATGTTAAAATGGAAATTTACATGTATAATGTTATCAAATAATATAAAGTTGATTGTGTATAATTAGTGTTCATTTATTCCAAAAATCTTAAGTCTACGAGTTTTGCCACTTTACAAACGTTATTTTGAACCAACTGGAATGATTTGATTAAAAATAACATTAAATCATAAAAAAATAAACTATGCCTTAAATAATTCCATCAAACAGTTGTCTATTTTGTTGTAGAGATGTGTGCAATTCTTGTATAAAAGGTCTTAAGCTAACAGATGAACAAAATATAATACATCATATATATATATCACATTTTATAAACTTAAGTTTTTTTGTATGTAGGCTTAAAAACTTGTATTTCAAAGCATAAAAATTACATTTAGATATTATTTTCAACCTAATTCCATTTGTTCAGACAAAGAATCCTAATAGAGCAATTAGCTTGAGGTACACGCACTCCCTAAAGTCGCTGGTCAGGAATCGGAATGGTGTCGTGTCAATTATATGAATAATAAAATTAATAGCAATCGATACAACAATCGTTTATATATCGCTCACCACTAGTTGCTCAGTCGGGGAGGACCGAACAATTGCGTTTTCAGTTTTTGCCTCACACCAGCTCTCATCTCGGTATGGCCGATGGAATTAATTTCGTTCACTTGTTTCAGCGTCTTTCTTTTGTTGATATTGATGTCACATTACACTAATAACTTTCAAACAAATTAAAATTGAATCGCTTGGCACTGGACCTACCTATTCCGATTTTACAATTTAGCCCCCAAATATGTTCTAACGGCTTCTCTAAACCTAATAATACTCGCACATCTGTCGGCTTGATTTTCATTGTAATGCGTGTTTGATTATGATTAGCTATGTGTGTCTGCTCGGTAATAATAAGCTAGCAAGCCATCGGACTCGCCCCACGTCACCCCCGCCCTCTAGCGACCGAGCGCCTACCGAATTACCATCAAAATGTCCCGTACAATTGTACACCTCATGTTAATCAATTTATAAGAAGCTGTATTATTCCTCGATTTCCATACGTTTTTTGTTTTAAAATTAGTATAAATGCTCGATGTATCGTCGCGTGACGGGAGCACAGGCGACTTGAAACTCCCGAACTAGAACGGGCATCGGTACTTGAACGCAGGGGTCGCGCGCGCTATTGTCACTGTCAACCCTCGGCCCGCGCGACTTCTATTCCCTCTGTTTACGTGTCCCGATTGTGTTGCAATGATATGTGAAGGAACATTAACACTTCCTGTCCAGAAAATTCCATCTGCAAATAGTTCCTGAATCCTTCCTTAATTAAATAAAAACTACTGAAGTGATCTTATCCATAGAAAACTCTATTTTTATTTACTTAATAACCTTATCCAGTGACTCTTATGTAATGTAATAGTATATATAATACTTCACTACATATTATAAAACAAAGTCCTCCGCCGCGTCTGTGTTTGTTCGCGATAAACTCAAAAACTACTCCATCGATTTTCATGCCACTTTCACCGATGGATAGAGTGGTTCTCGAGAAAGGTTTTAGTATATAATTTACAAAGTTTCGCGGGCAGCATGTAGTAATACCTCAGATTAAATAAGAGTTATACACCAATCTTGATAATAAATTAGTTAAAATTTTATTTTTTCTTTATAAGTTTTAAACAGGAAAATATACAACAATAATGTTTTATCTTATATCTTCGCCTAAAAAACTCGACATTAGATTATGAGAATAAGGGTGGCGTCAACATATTTTATCGGTTCTCACAACCGAAGACAATCACTAATTTTGTTTTGGGTACAAAATATTGTCCCAGGTAGGAATATAATTCCATATTTATTGTGTAATAACTATGAAATGGATAACAGTAAACATGTTCGCTTACGGTTACCGCGCCTATTTAATAAGAATAAAGTGAAATGGCGGACATGTTGTGATATGACGCGTGTCGTAATGGCGGTGAGTTGGTGTGCTTGTGCCACTGTGCTGCACTGCACATACACAGACGCAAAAATCATAAGTTGTCGCGTGTTTCGCAACCACCTGCCGGCCAAGACGATGCTCCATCACACAATTATTGTTTTTATACTCCTATACTCCACTTTGACCGTTATCATTAAATGGCATATCAATGCCATTAAAAACACAATAAATATTAGATACTTAACGTATAAATAACAATAAATAAAAACAATAATTGGAATTAAATTTTTCGTTAATATAATTTATTGTGTCTTTTTTATGTCAAACTCCACAGACAGGCTAACGGTCCACTTGATGGTAGGTGGCCACCATCTTCTTCTACATATAACACAAGCAACACCACAGGTGCAACAAGTGTGCTGCCGACCTTGCATTATTATTAGGGATTGGGAAGGGATACGGAAATGGGCACTGGCATCCCTCATTCACTCACCGAAACATGACAGCACACAGTTTATTATTTTAAAGAAATAATAAAAGAAATAAGTTTATAACATATGGATATAGACGCTATTGTCTCTCGCTCATCTCCCTACGGCTACAGAATGATAGACCATACTCAACTTAAGTAAACGTATTACCTCCTGACCTGAGAATAAAATAATAGTGTAGATTTTCTTTTTTTTTTTAAATATCATACTTAATTTTCGGGAATATTCATTTGGTCATGGTGGTTAATAGCCAAAATTACTAGAACACCTACCGTATTAGAACCTCTATCTATCTATATTAGGACCAATATAAAAAGTGAAGCGTTTTTATAATATAGAGATATTCGCCTACTTCGATTTAATAGAATGTTCTACTAAACTAAATCAAAAGACGAAGATAATCGATACCCACGCCGCCCGTCGTCGAAACCGCAAGCAACAGTTATAAGAAAATGGGTCGTATAAAATTTGATCCTGAAAACAATATAACTCCCCGTGTGAAGGTACTTCAACATACTTTCTCTTCAGCTGTTATAAAGAAAATTAAGCACTTTTTTATAGTCTTCGTTTAAAAAACAGTGAACTTATAATATTTACTCGTAACTATGGATACGTGACTTGTTGTTTATAAATAAATATCTAATGGTCGTGGCGTCCACGTTCACAGCGGCAATGGAGGAAGAATCATCTGACCTGCCAGGCACAGACGGCTTGGCGCCAAAGCAGCGACACCAAGCGAAACACCGCGAGCTGTTCCTCTCTCGGCACGTGGAGACGTTGCCGGCGACGCACATCCGCGGCAAATGCACCGTCACACTCCTAAATGAAACAGAGTCGCTGCTCAGCTATCTCAATAAGGATGTGAGTATGTACCGGCCTCACGGACAGACACACGCAATCACACACACATCAACTGTGCGCCATATTATTCCATAACTCGTTAATCCTGTAACTGTTTTATCATTTCCTCTAGCCGGGCGAAGGACATCAGCGTACCGCTAAATACTTACGAAATTATCTATCGTTTGTCTTTTTATATTTATCCTCATATTGTTGAATTGTCGATGAAGTTCAGGATAAAAGTGACACACTGTAAGTTTTTTAGAAATTCAAATACTAAATAAAGTAAAAAGCTTTTTATATGAATGTGTCCCCCCATCATCCATAGTTTTTCCAACCTTGCTAATATACAGATTACAGACCTAATCGTATACACCCATACCGCATCTGATGCTCTTTTCGGCGCGTTTATTCCTTTATCACTTCCTAACTCCCTGATTCGCTCCTTATTTCGCTGTTCACAATTATGTTCCATTATCGCCCGCTTTTCCAATGATGAAGGTTCTCTTGTAAAAAGTATTTCGGAATACTAACTAGGTTGAACTATTTAGCTTAGATTTAACAAAAGATGAGCCCCCTCTTCTTTGGAGTTCTCAAATTTGACCTTTTTTCCAACACTTTGTTGTAGCAATGATGTATAAGTGGGGACTGAAACTAGGAAGACTCACAAATTCTTACATCTTCCATAGTCAAATACTCTACTACAGTCCGCCTGCACACCCGTTTATGGCTAGTGACCAAAGTGTGGGACAAACATCTCATATAAAA
The DNA here is from genome assembly GCA_918317495.1 of Synanthedon vespiformis. NCBI lineage: Eukaryota > Metazoa > Arthropoda > Insecta > Lepidoptera > Sesiidae > Synanthedon > Synanthedon vespiformis. The sequence continues at coordinate 2,435,990 of OU906962.1, forward strand.
ACTGATAATATAGAGCTATTGTCTTATGTGTTTTTGACTACCTTTCTATAAGTTTGTTTGCAAAATGTCAAACAAATGTAATTCAGCTTCCTGCTTCATATCAAATTCAGCATTCTTCATCTGTGACTATGTCAATCTCAACACTTGAATCATTTCCTTGCCTTTCAAGCATTTCTTGGCTCCAATCCCTAACGACGTCTTTTATCCTTCGACAAATAATGCGGTGTAAAAATACAGTAAAGTTAATGCACAAATTAAACACACTAATGCGCGTTTTCACTAACAGACACCTAGAGTTTGGGAATACCTAACTACTATTTAAGCCAGTCCGCCTTACAGTCTGACGCTTCATGCAGGATTGTGAACCGGTGTTATGTGTTCCCTAACTCTAGGTGACTGTTGGTGAAAACGGGCATGAACCTTTTGTAAAACTGGCTGTAAGCTCTCTGTGTAATGGGAGTATGCGGAGCTAAGTTTCCAAAAACAAAGTTTCTAAGTAGTCCCTAATCATTGTAGTTCACTTGTTTATTTTATATATGTGTAAACAATGTTTGATAAAAATCATAATTTTGTTTTAAAGTTGTAATAAAGCCACAATTACACGAAACAGAACCTTTTTTTAACATATACATTCTGTTTTGTTTCAGGACGCATTTTTTTATTGTTTAGTATTTGATCCTTCTCAAAAGACTTTATTAGCAGATAAGGGAGAAATCAGAGTTGGAAGTAGATATCAGACTGAAGTAACTAATTTATTAAAAGAAGGTATGTACTGTCATCTTTATTTTCTACTTTTGTGTTAAATCTATTGTTAATAAAATCAAAAGGATAAATAATAATGTATTAAAAAGATAAATATAATGCTGAAATAGTGGGTCGCTCAAAAAACTGTTAGGTTTTTAGTTCCTTGATTCATGAAACTTTAATATGTTGGAGATGAATTCTTGTTTCCTTCACGAGACCACCCAACATCAAGGTTTAGTCTTATATTGCGTAAACGACATTTAGTAGATTTATTATTACTGGAAATGGAAATGAAAATGGAGTTCCTTTGAATAACTAACTCACTTCACTCGTCCCAAGCAGGCAGTTTCGTTGATTTGTTCAACTCATTTTGGTAGGCGTATCTTATAGTTGAGATCTGAAACTTCTATCCATGTCATTCATTATAACCATGTCACTAGTTTTAATACAAGAACCTCAAAAAAATCAAAGCCACCATAATTTTTTTAAATGCATTTTTTCTCTTTATTCAGGAATCAATTTATACATAATTTTTACAATATTTATATAAATATTTAAAGACTTAGAAGTCCATAAAAATAAATATTAAACAAAATAGAAACACAGTTACAACACGGCTACAACACTGAAATAAAATCCTACACAAATAGACATACAATACAAAATCTATATAAATAAAAATGAATGTGTTGCTAAGCGCAAAACTCGAGACTTGACTGATTTCTTTTTTGTTGTGTTTGATGAAGTCTGAGGAAGGTTCTTATGGAGAGAAAAAACGTAAAAAAATACGAGGAAAAATTAAAAACAACTATTTTCTTTTCCCATACAAACCACTCTCTCCAAACATTTGACTTTAAAGAAATTATGTAAAACCGAAATATTTAAATTTTTTTCTAGTAATTTATTTAAAGAAGAATCGATACAAGCATAAAACATTTTCATCGCCATGGTGTGCGAGTTTCTTTAAAAAATAATCAGTGTGACAAAATGTTAATATAAGAATTGCCATCAAACCGCCACATACTATGTCTGCATATTACATATTCATTGTGTACCCATATAAGTTAATCGCTGATCAATATTAAACACATAAACCAATCAACATGTGTACTCATTTTAGTAGCTAACTGTTATTAATATTGTCTGTCAAGAAACATAGTCCAACAAAACTTAGTTTAGTATTTAAAATTTGCAATTATAAATTATAAAATAACTGCTAAACCCAATTATAATTTGGTTTAAGCCGGGAGCGGATCACAAAAAATAGATATTTAAAAATAAGACAATGATACTTTGACACTTTTTGAAAGCGTCAATTTGACTTTCAGGCGAGGAGGATCCCCGCAACAGTGAAGAGCTAGAGACGGTGGTGTGGACGCCCGAGCACGGACTTACGGACAGACAGATAGATCAGTTCCTGGTCGTGTCCCGTTCCGTGGGCACGTTCGCACGGGCCCTCGACTGCTCCTCGAGCGTCAAGCAACCCTCGCTGCACATGTCCGCTGCGGCGGCCAGCAGAGACATCACCTTGGTTAGTCTTTTTTCAATGGTTTTTTTTTTCATAGAGTTGACCACTCTCTAGAAGGAGAGAAAGTGATCGTGCGTGCGGTCAATACCTCTTTCCCGTAGTCGAGGATAATTACCTCGAATACAAAAAAAATAATAAAATAAATAAATCCGACACAACATTTATTGTTTCTGAGACTGTAAGTAGTTCGCCGGATCGTCTAGAAGATTGTAATAAAAAAACGTTTAGGAACACTTTTAACTTGCCGATATTCATAAGTAATATTTCTATGAAGTGTTTCTAACAAAAATAATAAATATTCCATAAATATTTTTTTAAAGAATTTAATGTATTTATTTAAAAATTTGAACTTTTTTTACGTAAAGGTTGTCTAGACAGGCTAACAGTCCACTTGATGGTATTTGGCTTACAGTTACACAAGCAACCACAGGTTCTCCCAGGGATAATGGGATCTGGTATCCCTTACCAAAACACAACAACTCGCATGCTTCTGTAAGACATTTTTAAGGAAAATAAAAGTGTAGAAAATAGAAGAAATGTTTGCACAATAAGTAAAAAAATAAAACCGCATTTTATATAATAATATTTTTATACAGATCCAGTAATAGGTAGATTAGGTAGTAAATGAAAATTTAGTTAGTAAGTGCTGGTTTTGTTTTGCAGTTCCACGCGATGGACACATTGCACAAATCCGGGTATAGCATAGAGGGCGCTCTGTCGTCGCTGGTGCCCGCCTCTGGGCCAGTACTGTGTCGAGACGAAATGGAGGAGTGGTCCGCCTCTGAGGCCAATCTCTTCGAGGAGGCACTCGACAAGTACGGCAAGGACTTCGCTGATATACGACACGATTTTGTGAGTAACATCTCGAATCATATTATTAATTTACGCCACCCTTGACTTGATAAAGTTTCTTAAAAAACAGTCCATTTAAATAACAACAAAGTGCATTCAGATGTGAAAAGTTATTGTTATCTATGAGACAAAAAAAAAATCGCGATTGTGTTGCCTATTAAAGTACCTATGCTTATGGATATATATAACCTTAATTTTAAAAAAGTACTAGCTGCTATGCGTCCTTTTCAATAGAATAACGCTACACAGTACACTTTGCTTCTCTGTCGCACGTCTTTATTTGCTCCAATTTTCAAATTATAACATGTTGACCTATGGAAATCCATTTATGAATTACTATTTCAAGGCTTAGAAATTTCAATTATTCAGTCTTTAATTACTGATTATGAAATTGATTTCTGTTACTGTTTACTAAAGTCATGTAAAAGACTCCCAGTTATCCATGAATGGAAAAAGACAGAGGCTGTTGCAAATAAATTAATATGTATCTCACTAATGTAAACCAATAGTGGGACAGTCGCCATCGACTTCACCCAGAGAGTTTGTTTCCATTGTTATCGTTGTCGTAAATGGCTGTGTGCAGTTACCGTGGAAGACTCTGAAGAACCTGGTGGAGTACTACTACATGTGGAAGACGACGGACCGCTACGTGCAGCAGAAGCGCGTCAAAGCGGTCGAGGCCGAGTCCAAGCTGAAGCAAGTGTACATTCCCAACTAGTGAGTGTTTGTACCAAATTCACATACCTCTGAATTCTAAATTCCAATTTAGTGTTACGTTTTTGCGACCTGTTTGGGCCGCTTGTGGGTACAAAAACTTTCGTCAGTTTCCAAATTTATTTCTTTATCAAGTCGTAAACTCTTAAAATTATACCACACTGTTATATTTGTTATGATTTGTTTTCTGATATCGTTTTTGAATACTTATCTTGACGATTTCAAATGTGATCTGTTAGTTGATAAAACGATAGTGTGACCACAGCTTATTTCTGCCACTCTGTAATCATGTTGGTGGTGAGAAAGTAAAAAATGATGTTTTTGCAGCAACAAACCGAATCCGGCGCTAGTGGCGGGTACTGGCGTCGCGGGCGCGGGGGCTGCAGGCGCAAAGACGGGCGCCGTCCTCAATGGCGGCACAAACGGCACCGCCGCCATGCTCTGCGCCTCTTGTCAAGGTAAACTCCAATTGCCAACTTAACCTGTGCTCCACAATTCACAATGCTAACTATACAAATGTACTACTACTGCTTTACAATTTTCATGCTTTTCGTGCACTTTAATTAAATTTATACGGGATTCGAAATGCCAAGATGCCTTGAGTGGCTCATTATTGGTTTGCCACAAACTTGTTTTGCCACACTTTTGTATTTCCATACATTGAAAGTTATTTAATTTCTTTCTTTTACTCTGTTTATGTATTAATTTAGCTCAATATGTATACTTTCACGTTTATTGTTTTTTTCTATATAAAATCGGTCGTGGTACTACATGTGGAATGAAACAGTTGATAAAGATAGCATGTGTTGTTATATTTCAGTGACGAACTCGAACCAGTGGTATTCGTGGGGGCCACAGCATTTACAGTACAGACTTTGCGGTTCATGTTGGCAATATTGGAAGAAATATGGGGGGTTAAAGGTGAGATTTAATTTAAAATATTGAAATTATCCCGTGGTCTAGAGGAGTATAGGGAATAAAATTTATAAAAAATCCATAATTTGTCCTTACTTAATGGTACAAGATTGGACCGTGTAAAACGAAAATAAATTTATAGCCTTATCTCCATATAACACTGATTGATCTCCTTTGTGTTATTAGACGGCAGGCGTATTCAGCGAAAGCGAGACAGAGAGCGCCAAGGGCGCACGGGTTGGTGCAGCGGGGGTTGTTGGAGGCGCTGCAGGCGAGGGAGAGGAGTCGGCGCCCACCGCGCACCGGCCGCACCGCTGCGCCGTGCTCAACTGCGCCAAGGAGTTCAAGCTGCGGGCGCATCTCGCGCGACACGTAGCTACCGCGCACGGCGGCGCCGACGGCGGCCGGCCCGTGATGAAGACGCGCGCCGCCTTCTATCTGCGCGCTTCGCCTTTCACGCGACTCGCGCGGCGGCTGGCTCGCGCGCTGCGCCGCCCGCGCCACTTCGCGCGCTCGCCCTTCTCGCCCATCAACCTGCACCAGGTGAAGCAGGAGTGCTCGGCGGCCATGGCGGGCGCGGGCCCAGCGCCGCCCAGCGCACCGCCACGCATGCGAGGGCCCGTGGGCGCGGTTGCCACGCGGCTGGCCTCGGCGCTCGGCACTCCCCCGACGCGCTCGCACGAATGGCTCACGCTCACGCCCAAGGACGCGATGCCTACGCCGGACCGCGTCGCCTTCCCCAAACCGCCCAAGGCGCCAGGTACCTATTGCACTCACTCATAGCTTATTAACAAATTGTATTAACTAAGTTACATGAGTTGCACCAATCGCACTACTCACTTATTCATTGTGATCATTAGACGGCAGCCTGTTGTACGAGCGTGTCCTGTCGCGAGCGGAAACCGAGGCTAGACGCGCCGCCGAGACGCCGGCGGTCGCGTCGCTTCTGGCGCCCTCGCAGCCGCTCAAACGTCGCTACGACGACATCAACGGACTCGACAGTCAGTCTCTTTTCAACTCTTTCTCATTATCTTTGTCACTTGACAGCTCAGACAAAATAATAACTACACACACGTATTATTTTTGCGAATAACACAGTGAGGTCGGGTTTATAAAAATGTGAAGATGTGTGCGTATATTCGCAATATCTTCTCTATATCAATTTTTATTGAAAATATTAGTTTTCAAGTTTACTTATGTGTGAAATGTGGTTCCATTTGTTTTTTTTTTAAGTCTAAACTTCTTTAGGCACGTTGGCCACGTTTTGTATGGGGGAAATTGTATGGCACTAATTTCGCATGACTCGCAACTCTGTATCTTTCAAGTGCGAACACCTGCTTTTTCTCGTACAAAATGTTATCATTGCGTCTCACTCATTCCCTGGCTCCCCCATCCCCGCACTGTAATACCTCACAACTCACAAACACTCCCAAAATCGGTTACTGCGCTTATTTGACACGTGACATCGCCAGAGCCCATCAAGTTTTGCGATGTTTATAACTAACTATTTTTAGTTTGATTGCGGTTTATATGCGTGTATACACAGCGAGTAACAGAGCTTTAGTTCTTATTTTATCTGAGCTTGGCAGTCGGAGCCGTAAAGGTTGGCGAACACTGCGAATTATCTCGTATAAATCTGCCGAACAAAAGTGGATTCGGTTGCGATTATTCATTTTATGCGACAACAAGTAGGTAGAAAATAGCTACGCTGATTATAATCAGTCAGAAAAGAGACTATCACAAAGAAATTTGACAATTCCATGCAACCATGGATTTAATTTCGATTACACTATTAATGCTAATTCCTTTTTTATCTTATTGCTTCCTTTATTTGGAAACAGCAACAGGTATGTTACAGTTGTTACAACACATTTCTTACTTTTATAATTGAGATGGAATTCGCCCTTTTCGTTTGTAACATTTCTCTTCTCAAGCCTTTCTCAAAGTGTAAAATCGAAATAACATTTACTTGCTACTTCGCAGTTTAAAACAGTTTAAGCTCGAAACTGTAGGTCTTTTGAACCTATGTATGCGTTTGGTGACTTAGCAGTGGTTATTCCAGGAGGCATATCGGAGGTAGTGCGTGAGGGCCGCGACATGGGGCGAGAGGTGGGCTCGGCGCCTCCCGCCAAGCGGCCCAACAAGCACCCGGCGCCCATGCAGCGCCCCTCGCGCGAGCAGTACGCCGCCATGTGTGCGCGCGCGCAGGCCACCGGGCAGCCGCTGCCCGCGCACGTCTTCACACACGTCAGTACCCACTTATAATAATAGCACAATAGCATGTGTACTGTTGTGTTTTGGTGAATAAGGAATGCCATTTCTTCCTAATCCCTATCCTTCATTATTATACCTACCATCAGCCTGTCTGTTGAGCTTAACATCTGTTAGCCGTAGGACTGCACCTCAGAAGTGAAATATGTTAACATTTTAACAAACTATTGATGAAGTTAAGCTTTATTATGAAGCAAGAAGTACGTACTAATTCGGGCAGATGGAGCTTCTTTCATACAATAAATGTCACAGAGTGTGGCGACATCCTGTGCTAGTTCGCCGTTTGTTTTTCTACCAAAAATGCCCAACGCGCCTAAAGAGATTTTCAATTGAAAATTGTATGATAGAATTGTTGTGCGACACAGGTGAACGGCAAACCGACCAACGTGACGGGCCGCGGCGGCCGCCGTCACGTCATCTCGTGGATGGACGCGCCTGACGACCTCTACTTCAGAGCCACGGAAGCTGCCAAGTAAGTTTCTTCACTTTCCACTTGGTCTCTATCATTATCAATAACCAGCGATACGGCACAGTATCAAACAATCAGTATTCCATAGTTGTACACCAGTATTGTAAATATATTGAAGCAAAACAAGCAAGAACTTTTATTGGGTTAACTCTTTATTTTAGGCCATTAGAAAGTGAACAGAAAAAATGATTCACCAAATTGCAGTCGAGTATGTGTAAAGAAGGTGATTGTGGCAGGGCGGCGAGGCGGTCACTGAGCTGCGGGGAGGTGCGGCGGGGCGCGCGGGCGCCCTGGCGGGCGATGCGCGGTGCGGCGCCCGCGGCGTCCGTGGGCGCTGGCAAGGTGGTGAGCGCGGGGGCGGGCGCTGCGCCGCTGCAGCTGGTGATCCTGGACTGACAGGAGGAGCGCGACCGGCCCCCGCACCCGCCGCAGCCCCCGCACCCCTACACCATGGAGGCGCTACTCGGCTGAGCAAGTCTGTAAATACACTGACACGGACTCTTAATGAAGATGTATTTTTGGTAATCGAATCGCCGACCATCAATTCTGTAGATAATATTTTTAACTAAGTATATTGTTCTTGCGCGGTCTCATCCGGCGTGAATCGGCGTGAATAATGTATTTGATACATACGATATGTAAGTCTATTTCATTCGGAGATTAATTGTAGGATAATTTACAATTTTTTTCATAAATAAAGCACAAATCGAAAGATAATGTAGTTTCATTCGTGTCCTTTGTTCAAAACACGTTTCTACAACGAATGGTTCAAGCTGTAATAGGTAAATCAAAAAACCCGTGTATTCCCAGCAATCCGCTATAATTGTACCGTGGGATTTTTCTGACATTCCTTACTGACTCACGATAGTTTTCTGTAAGTTATGATAGCGAAACGCAGTGTCCTTAGCCACTACCTGTCAACTTTGAAAGTTCATTTCAAAAAATGGTAAGCTAAGGTAAGCAATCCCTAGGAGGTCAGCTATTCATATTTTTTTGAGACGAGATCGCAAGATTCACTTTACGGAGGGATTGTAAATGTTATAAGTTACTCTATGGGCACAAGTTTACTCGCTCATTATTGTCTCATCACCAAGTAATTGCAATAGCTCTGGCTCGATAGTTCAATTAATTATGTAATTGAACTAGGTACTGAGATTTAAAAAAGTCCCAATAGTTCAATCAATTTAAACTAGTGGGAAAAGTCCTGACTAATATAGATAACCAAATTGGTCCACATAGTTTGTGTAGTGGTGACTGTTCTAGTAGCCGCAATGATACCGGTTTGGGTACTTTTTCTAGTGTCACTGTTGGTGCTGTTACTAGTAACACTAGTACCAGACTAGTTTTATTGTAATAGTCGCTAATTTTTTTGCACAGCATATTCTATGTCTAACTTTCTCCAGGAACAAACGAAAATCTTCAATAACTCTGTTCAATAAAAGGAAGGATACGAAATTGGGATTTTCGGCATCCTCCACTGTAAATATCATCAACAGTGCCAAAACAAATAGGAAAAGCAATTAACTGTTTTGTTTTTTACCTACTTATATATGAACGGGTAAGTAGAATTTAATCGAGCGACTGTAAATTAAAATTTTAAGTGTAAAATATAATTAATTTACGTCAATGTATTACTAAGTGTGCGACTGACTGCAAGTGACGATAAATCAACATAACAGCAACTTGCAAACATTCATTTGGATTTATTTAAATACAAAATGAGTGTCAACGTTAGGTCCTGCATTTTTTTCAATATTTGGCAAATTATTTATTTGTACTGTGGCTTTTTATCTTAAATGAAGTGTTTCTCAATAGAAAATACACTTTGAAAAATACTATAATGAGCAGAGAGTACCTATGGGCTCACTTTTTTTTGAAAGTTTTACTTATGAAATAACTATTTGAGGAAACACTATTACAGCCAAGATTCATGAAACAATGTATTCTAAAAACTAAAAACAAGTAATATTAATTAATTATTTTTGGTGGGTTTTGCCAATGATTCCGTCCCCCGCCTCTTTATTGATACTAAGCCTTTTTTTTTTTTAACGTAGGGAAATCAGCGATCCTGATTCACTGCCAGCAATGGGGTGCTGGCAGGATATGCGTGATTTCTACCCGCTAAAACCCTACGGTGTTCCTTTTCCACGCACGCACGTGCGACGGGAGAGAGGTGTCAGCGCGAGCATTTCGTCCTGCTCTCCCGCCTGCGTTAACCCAAACCGGGCGCCTCAAGGGTTCATCGGTAGGAGGAGGATGGTAGGATCCCTCCTCCCCGGATGGCAAGTGTGGGAAGACGTGCCGGAACACAGACACGTCTTTCCCCAGGGCCGGGTTGGTAGGTGAGCAGATCACCATATCCGCTCACCCTCCGGCTGATCATGCGGGTGCCTGGAGTCGGCCGTATAGACTCCTCCGCCTCCCGGTTCGTTTTCTGCGGATGTCGTTAACGGGGGCGGCATCCTCCCTCGCCCGCTCCGCCGCCTCCTTCAGATTGACACTAAGCCTGCCTCTTCGATGTTCATCGTTTTGAGGATGATTCTGACCATCAGTCCAAAAGGCAGACGCGTTTTTTTTTTTACATTTTTGAAATGTCAATTGAAAACGCAGCGCTCAATCATGGTGGCAGACTATTTTTATGTGGTTCTTTACATTATAATTAATCGAACAAATCATAAATAGAAATTTTGGCACCCAGCTCCCTAACTAAAAGGAATCACAATAAAAGAAGAAATATTTTCTAAAAAGTTATTTATTCGAGTACATAACTACATATCTTAATATATAAATGGATATTAACTATTACCGCACGATAAATATGGATTTTAAGACACTTTCGTCGCCATAATATCTCTTATATCAAAAGCGCTATCACATCTTTCGAAGATACTGTTAAATGTTTTTAGAAAAATATTGGTTTTTTTTTTAAACTTGTGTACAGTGCAACATTGTTTTTGGGAGAAACTGTATTTTATACTTCTTACGTGGTAATAATAATAATAAAAAACATAATTAAGGCGATACTGATGGCACTATAATGTACTTGACAATTTCATAGAAAAAGTTCAAACTATGTAATATTATTTATACAGTTTGGTAGGGTGACGGTCTATTTGATGATAGATGGTTACCGTCGCTAAGGGCACGAACAAAACATTTGTCCAATGGATTAAAACTCTAAAAACCATTAGTTGTTTTAACCATTTGTGTGGTCGCGAGTTTTTTTATTATGTGAAATTTTTAAGCAAGCAACTGCGGTATATATAGTAACTCTTTTTAACAAAAAAAAACGACTTCAAACCGCTTTCTCACGGATGCCATTGTCCGAACTGGACCTGATTGAAATGGGACCACGCGGGAAGCACCAGATTTCAAATAAAAATAAAAAAACATCAAAATCGTTTCACCCAGTCAAAAGTTGAGGTAACAAACATTTAAAAAAAAAATACGGTCGTATTGAGAACCTCCTCATTTTTTTGGAAGTCGGTTGAAGAGAGAAAAGTATCACAAATTCAAATGCACGCAACCCACAAACAAACAGGCGGGATGCGTGCAATCAAACTCGAGTAAAATTAAAAAAAAACAAAAAAAGTAAAAAATAAAATATAGTTTCTCCCGCAGGACGCGTCAATGTCCTTTTATGTACAGCACTGTCCCCTACTATCTGTACTCGGAAATAATTGAGCAGAATATATTAAGACTACATCTTTATACTAAGTCAACTTTGTTGGCGGACAAACGGTCGTTACAGTAGGCCTCCCCGGTTACACAACTATTTTATACAATTCCATTAATCAATAGTTAATCATTATTATTAATATTTAAATCAGAAATCAGTCCCTAAATGTCCATTAACTGCTCTTATATATAATACATTACCCCCCGATTACTTCAACTAAACATTGCAGTAAACTAACTCTAGGTTTTTAATCTCAAAGCCAGTTTGCGGAGGCGACGACGAGGCGACCACAGTGCACCACTCGCAAAGTTCCAACTCACTCACCAAGTGATATTATGTGGTTGACTCGCAAAGGCGCTACACTAAAGCGAGTCACTCGCGGATTGACTCACAAGGATACTACTGAAGCGAGTCAGCCACGGATTAACGTGGTTGACGGGATGTGAATCATTGCGGATTGACGTGCATTCGCAACCAAAGCGATTCACTTATGGATTGACTCGCAATGTGTGTCATTGCGGATTGATGTGGGCTACTCTACTCTACTCGCTTTAAGGCCGGCTCCACAGGTTGGCCCCAACGCCACTCTTCCAACGTGTGGATCAAGAAAATGGCATTGGTAGTTGGCCAATATTGGCCAACTATAGTTTATATTATTATAATCTGCGCCAACACTTGCGATCTGTCCACACGTTGGCGTTCTGCTCAGTACTGTTGCAACACGCATAGAGTGCGTGCGTAGAGCAAGCATGGCAAAAAGTTATAGAATTTATAGAACTTTACCAAGCACATCCGAAAAGTTCTTAAAAATAAAAATTTCACCTAATGGTGATGCATGGCGCACCATGTAACAGAATATCGGACATCTTCACATTAGCCCTGACTGGAAAGAACTAGTGTAATAGCCAACGTGTGTAGTGTACGTCTCAATAAATTTACAGTCAAACGTTGGTGCCAGCATTGCGACCAACGTGTAGAGCCGGGGTAAAGCGAGTCACTCACGGTTTAACTCGCAATGTGAGTAACCACTGATTGACAAGAGCGACTCGCTCATTCGCTACTAAAGCGAGTCACTCAGTAATTGACGCGGATGACTCGCAAACGCCTTTGCTAGTCACTCATTGAATGACGTGTAGCCTCGCAAAAGGGCTACAATAGTGAGTCACTCACCGAGTGATGCGGTTGCCTCGCGAAAGCGCTCGAAAGCGAGTCACTCTGCATTTATAAAATTGTTCGTTCAATACTCATTATAAAATACTGTACAATTACGAAATAATTTTACTTCAATTTAATAGTACCGATAAAACGTAAGCGGTTAATGCTTTGATAGAAAATATTATAATAAAACTAAAGTCTGAAGACCATCAATAATACATCATTCACAAACTATGTACAATTTGTTCTTATATTAATATACATGTCATATAAACACACATCAAAATTTGATCCCAAAAAACTGTAGTCTTTACCTCATTTTTATTTTCTAAATTAAATAGTGAGATCGAACATAAGCACTGTTCTAATTTCGCTCTTACGATTCAATGATACAAAAAAAAAACAAATATATGGAAATACTAATGCGATACAACTTTTAGGCCGGGATTATTCATTTTATTTTTCACTCGTAAATATTTATGTTCATATCTTTTACGACAAGGCACTGAATGTTCAACAATTGATAACTGTTCATTTTTACTTTACTCTTTTTTTTCTTTTTTTTTTAATAATAATAATAATTAGATCCACTTATCACCTTACATCTAAAAATAATAGCCAATAATAAAATATTTAACTTGGAATACAAATAATTTTTGTATGAAAATACACCCATGACTCTCTATGCATACATTACATACGATAAAAGTCTATATATAATATATACTATACTATATCATATGTGTATATATGTTGTATATATACTAAAATAGAATATTCAATGTAATATTACACGGTGTTTGTAAATAGATTTTCAGACAATAGTCCGTCGGAAAACCCCAATTTGTACAAAAATATTTCGCGCACACAAAACGCGAGAAGTACTTTGTGTTTATAATAATTATTATTTATTTAATAATATAATTTAATTATTTCAATTGTACCAAAGCGATTGATTACGCGACAAATTGTTATTTAGTATTTAGGTGGGATTTAGTTTTTGGACTGCAACGTCGTTTTATGCCAATTAATTAATGTCACACTGGAATGTATAACGAGTGAATAAATTATCCGTGTATTGTATAAGGATAATAATATACCACTTAGTTCACCGTTCACACTTGTCCCGGACGGGGGAAACATTGTACAGAGTGTTATTTTTAATAGGTTTATTTACTTGCAAATTGTAAAAATCAACTCTGCATATTATCTCTGCAATTCTTCCTCATTTTAAAGATCTTTCCATTAGTGAAAACCGCATTAAAAACCGCTGCGTAGTTTAAAAGATCTAAGCGTACATACAGAGGGACTTTATTTTACACTACGTAAAGGAGATTACACGTGTCAAACGTTAAGAACAAGTAAATAAAGAAAGACGAAAGAGGAAAGAGAAGGTCTTATTAAAAAGAAAAAAATATTGTAAGATGAAATATTTTACAAAAAATCAAAGGAAATATTGTAAAATGTCAGCAATAAAGGCTTCCTTATATATACTCGTATGTATATAACATTCAATAAGAACTTATTCAACGATAGTCTTCATTATCAGTCACTAATCGATGATGTTCATCGTGATGTCTTTTGTACGTGTTTTTTTTAATATTTTTATTTTTTATTTCACACCTATTAAATATAACAGCCTGTATGTTTGGAAGAAATCAAATTGTTTCAATTGCACAGTTTGCTAAACATATATTTATGTACACGCAGTGATAATGTGTGGATGTGATCGTGATGTGGTTGTGGAGACGGCGGTTGTGGAGCACTCAGTGCTTAGACAAATTCAATGGTAAATCTGAAATCAGGAAAAAAACTATTATTAATTATACATTACTTTTATTGTACTTCTTTTTTTCTTTTTATTAATATTAGGTTTTCTCTTGGCCAAGATCTAGCTATGCAGTAAAGACGAGGCCACACAGAAAATTTAAAATCACTCCAACTTTTAAAAGATTTGGGTTACATGAACTTGGAAACATGGTTCATGACAAAGAGGGATTTTGGATAAGGTACGACAGAATACAAAGAGGAAGGAAGTATGAGCTCATGCAGCTAGATTATAGAAGATTTTATATAATAATGATAAATGCAATGGCAACATAAATGGTCTATGATCCTGTTTGGCAGCATGGAGTGACAAATACACAGAATTTTTTTTTGAATAGAGGTGACACCGTTTTTCAGTAGGATTGTAAAGGCATGAAAGGTTGTAAAGGTAAACCTACCTGAAGTTGGTTCGTCCTTGGGGATGTGGTCAGTGAGCAACGGGTGGGCCATTGGCGCCCAGGGACCAGGTGCGACGGCCGGCAGAGCGTAGTGCATCCACAACGGTGGCTGCGGCCTGTAAACGTGCGGGGGCACGTATCCATAACCATACATGTAGGGAAGCTCCCGCCACTCGTCCGGTGCCGGAGAGCCGCGCATCTGTCCCCACGGGCGTCCCGGGCCCGCGCCCATTCCTCCCACGCAACGTTCCTGTCCCGGCGACCCCAACGTTAGCGTCGAGTACCGGTACCTATAGTTATCCGGACTCGGGCTCAGGTCTGGCGAGTTCACGCTCGACGGTGACTCCGTTTTTAACGACGTCGGATAAGAGAGGGGCGACCGTTTCAATTCTGGCGACCGCCTCGTGGGACTCTCTTCGGGCATGCTCAGCAGCGAGTGTATACTGTAGCTGCTCACGTTTTTGGAGACCGTCTCCTTACGTGAAGAGACGCCGTTGTGAGGCCGAGGCGAAGGCGTCTCGGCCGGTGCCCTATGGGCCGTGTGCGAGGGTCCCGGCGACGGTGGATAAGACGCGGTGCTCAAAGTTGGCACAGTCTTCGCGCGTCGCTTCGTGCCCTGATCCTCCAAACTGACTCGCTCCAGTTCGCGCAAAATTCGCTTCCGCGGAGACACTATCATGTGCTCCTGCTTACAGCTAACGAGTTTAGCGTTCACCGGCACCGGAAGCGACGCAATCTTCTCGCGCAACTTATCGACGACTCTCGTCAACGTTTTGCGTCTTATCTGACTCCTAGTCTTCTTGTACACCCTTATCTTATGATACTGATATGGTTTCTTGAGTTTCATATGAAAATATTTCTCCCTATCGTAGTCCGTCCACCTTTCCTCGCTGCTAGTGTTAGTTTTCGACTTGGTATCGTTCGATTGTGCCCCGTCGACTGTGTCCTCTATTTTAATACTTTTACATTCGGTGTGTTCAACGTCACCGTTTCGTTTCTTATCGCAGACGCCGTTCGGACTTCTTCTGAATCCGTTGGCGAGCGTCTCCATGTGGCCAGTGGCGTAGGGCCTCCTCCTCTTGGCGCGGCTGGCCGCGTTGATAACGTCGATGTGCAGGGTGCTCGGCCTGCAGTAGTACATGGTTAGCTCTTTGGATATATTCTTGCGCGGTGTGGTCTGCTTCCAGCAGTGGTCGCGCTGCCAGGGCGAGGACTGTATGGAGCTGTTGTCGTCGGAGACGCTGAGGCAGGTGGAGGTGGGGTGCGGGGGGGCGGGCGGCGTCTGCGGCGCGGCGGCCGGCGGCCAGAACGTCTTTCGCGGCACCGACACCCAGCCCGCCCGTTCCCCTTCCCGTGCACAACCGCGCACCAACTCCAAAATAAACTTGCCATCTGAAACCGCAAAATGTCTCAATTATTTTTAACTCGAATTTTGATTCCAAATGTCCAAACAGTGGAGATCAAACTATTGGCTATAAATATAAAAAACGGCTCCAGAATCACCCGGCAACTAATGACAAACACCTAAAACGCCACAATATTCAATGTTTGGATGCTAGGTGGTGAAAAGTGGCATCCTCCTGCTGGGAAGAGCCTCGAAAAGACAAAAAAGCACACAACAGATTTGCTCATAGTTTGGAACTGTCTGACTAGTGATTAAAATCGGTTAAGAAGTTGTTTGGCTTTAGTTTTAAAAACATAAAATAAAATATTTTTACATTTCATATTGTTACATTTTAATTTTATATTTCACTATGTATATATTCTTTACAATGTTAACCAACATTCATGCCTAAATAGAACAATGACCTCTCAAATTAATTGTATAATTAACAAATAAAATTGTACACATTTACAAAACACTGACTTGTCAAATTAAACTTGCATAGTTAAATTTGAAATTATAAACCAAAGCACTTAAACTACTGGCATAACAAAATTACATACATACAGGCTGATTTCAAGTGTTTTCAATAGTCATAAAAATAACTCAATTTGCCTATTGTTTTTGCATATTTAGAAATTTTCTTCATAAATACAATTTAAAGCTACAATATCACTGTTTAGGCGACTGGCAATGGTTGGTTTGCGTGGTTGACATTAAATACAATATAATAATTATACATTTTTAAGTTAAATTTGATGAGAAAAAAAAAATTTTCACATCTGACTTTGTTTTCTATACCTAGTAACTTGTTTTTCGCGAACAGACAATAGACAGATATACGAGGCAGAGGACTTTGTTTTTATTGTTAATACATTACTAGGCCAACAAGTAAATTCATTTGGTAGTAACAAGTCACATAAACTTGGCAGAGCCAGCTTTATCACAGCTTTAAATTCGTTTCATCCTAATGGGGAGTGACATTATCACTCTTTTGAAAATCACTAAAGTTACACTATAATAACTATATGTAGTTTTGGTGTGTGACATTGTAGAGTCTATTCCTTTATCCTTTCAGCTTGGCCCTTATCTCTTCTGTACATATTATAAAACAAAGTCCTCCGCCGCGTCTGTCTCTTCGCGATAAAACTTAAAAACTACTGCACCAATTTTCACACTGTTTTCACACCAATGGATAAGAGTGGCTCTCGAGGAAGGTTTTAGTATATAATTTACAAAGTTACGAGGGCGAAGAAGTCGCAGGAAGCAGCTAGTAGTTTATTATAACCCAGTGCAGTATTGAAATAAACATTACCAATATCAAATTACAGATGAGACATACCTTTGAATAAAGTTTAGCATGTATACTTGGGCTGTGATTATCAAATTACCTGATCAAGTGTTTAGCTCGGGTGTATTTGTTCAGGGTATTGATTACATTGTTAAATTCAATCGGTGTTCTTTGTCATACATTATTTTATTGTGTAGGTACTTAAAAGTTTTCAACTAGTGATTCACTCCTAGTTCATGTGGGTGTTATTTAAAAGGAGAGTAAGGTTCTACTATGTATACATACTGTATGTTTACACCATGCCTATCCTATGGAAGCTTTAATAGTTCATCAAGATATCTATACTAATATTATAAAGAGGAAAGATTTCATTGTTTGTTTGTATAGAATAGGCTCCAAAACTACTGGACCAATTTGAAAAATTCTTTTACCATTAGAAGCCGACATCTGTTATGAACATAGGATACTTTTTACCGCGGGAAAATGCTTCATTGCTACGGGTAAACGGGTAATAGGACAACGGGTGGTAAGAATTAACCTTCCGTACTTATTTTTTTCACATATAACTTCTAAACAGCTTGACCTATTGGGTTGAAATTTTGTATGTGTATTTCCACAGTTTCACAGACACGAATGTATTATATTTTATAAAGTTACGCGGATGAAGTCGCGTGAAACAGCTAGTATATTATATATATATATATATAAAACTAGAACTATGCCTATACCCTATAACACAGAACTACAAAGCTGGCTTGGGAGTAGTTGGGCTAAATCAGGACAACCTTTATATTTTCAAAGATGCGATTTTTCTCGTTTGCAATACACAAAACATTAAAATTGAACCAGCTATTAACTCTTTCATGGTACCATGACCTTCCATTATTAACCAAAAGTTGACAGGAAATTAGAAATAAGAATAGTGTGCATCTGTTTAGATTTTACCAAAGTCTTCTCAAATGATAATATTAATTAAATACAGTATTTTGTTTGCTTGGATTTTGACTGTAAACAACTTGTTATATTGTTAGTTTTCACTTATCTAATTTTAATAATATAAAGTAAATATTTCACTAAACTAAAGCAACACATAAGTACTATGCGTGTCAAATGAGAATAGGACTGAAAATTCGCATTTGGCACCACATTTCTCACGAACTTCATTACTGATGTGTACCGAGTGCAAGAAAAAACAAACCAAGAATTAATTATTATTTTTATTATTATTGTAATGTGATTTATTTATTCAGTTAGTTTATTATAAAATCATATACATTGACCCATAAAAGAATTACTTATCTCGTGGAGACACGTTAGCAAACTTAAGGGCTTTGCTAGATAGAACCAAAGCCGAAAAGATCGTATAAATACGATTTAAATCATACTGTAATTTACACTTATAGTTTAATTACTTAATAGTTATTATATACTAGCTGGTGCCCGCGACTTCGTCCGCATTGAACGATGAAAGGTACCCTATGTCCTTTCTGGTGTCCCAGACAACAATGTCATTGTTTTAGTGCAGCAATGTCCGGGTTGTCCTTGAATATCATTATCAAATGCAAGCTCGGATGCTACATTGTCTCTTTCTATCTTGTGTCAAATAGATGTGGGTGAAGTCATGTGCAACAGATGCAAAGAAGATGCAAAAGTTTGTATGTTTGTTACTCAATCACACATAAAGGGCTAATCAGATTTAGATGAGATTTGATACACAGATAGTTAGTTTATTACCTGGATTAATATTTACAGTATTTTTTATCCTGAAAAAATGTTAGGTTCCTGTGGGATTTTCAAAAATGAAATTTTACTGTACATATATAATCTTATAATACTAAATGAGGAATTTTTGTATATCACGACTATCTTGTTTTGATTTTGACGTCTTAACGATTTTGACGAAAATCTGTCAGGGTCTTATCATTGGATCATTGGCCTTTTAACTTCATCATGACCTATATTATATACTATAGTAATACATATTATAGCAACATGAACTTAGTAGGACAGTCCTAGTGTTGCGAAGGCAAAATATTAAATTGTAGCAACTTACACCATATTTTATATTGCCATAACTCATATTTATATTTTGGTATATTAATCTATACTATACCAAGGTCTGTACTGGGCTTTATATGTAAGTTTTGATCAGTGTGTTGTTTCCACTAGGCTGCTTATGGTTTCTTACGAAATACATAACAATAGTATAGAGGCTCTGTTCCAAGTCAAATGTAGTTGTGTATGATTATCAGAGCATGAATAACTTTCTAGTTTTTCTTAATATCCAACAACGGATGTTAATACGATTTCAATGATTCGTGTAATTTTAGTTACAAATGTTTTGTCGACATACCTTTGAAGAATTTAAGTCTTCCACCAGGTGCAGTGTGAGGAGAGGAATGGGCAGGAACATCCTCACTTACATCCTTGCTACTGCTGTTACCATTTACGCCATGTCTTCTGTCCACTTCTTCTGTCATTTTGGTACATGTTGTCAAAGTTGTGTTCGTACCTTCCTGTATACGCATTTCATCTCTAATCGCTCATACAAGTAACGAGCGACACCTGAATCCAAATGTTCTCGCCATTTCTTAAGGGGTGTTAAGAACTCGGGATCTTTTAAAAATTCACACACAGCACAGATATATACAGAACGGAACGACATCCAATTAAATACGACAGAGTCCTCATCCTACTAAGGCCACCTGCAGGTAAAAAGATCCATCAAAACTTTCGTATAAACACATTTCCGACACAGCGATTGCCAAGCGGAGCAAGTGTTTTGTTTAATAACGTTTGTAGTTACACATAAAGGTTCATCACTGCTAAAGAACAATAAAACAAACTACGACGCCGGAATCCCGATATAATCGGGCCCACGATACAACTCGACATAAAAGCTAGCTACCTATTCGTTTTTCAGTAGTTCATTCACACCCAGCATCCATTTTGATTCGTTCAAATACGATCGTTCTTTTCGATTACAATCTACAAAATTAAGCTCGAATATTTAAAAAAATCGGCAGCGGAAATATAATTTTAATAGAGAGTTTCGAAGGTTTACAATAGTAACAAAAAAATAAAAAATACTTCAAATAAAATATAAAAATAAATTTAAGTAAAATTCGCTCCCTTTAGATTGCAATTTCTAAACGCATACTAAAACCCTTGAAAACCAAGAACAGTCAAAAATTATTTAACATAATTCTTAACATATTTTAATAAAATGTAATTAGTACCTCCAAATTAATTACATTTTATCAAAACTTCTCACATTAATTTTATTGCAGGCACATTACAGTAAAATGTTCATTCAAGAAACCAGCAGAGACATTATTTTAAAAAGATCGGTGGCATTGTAGTTATCTATTCTGTGACAGCAGGAATCTATAATAACGTCATGGTCAGTCATGGTTTTGATTGGGCGTCTTTCCATTAGCGACGGCACGGCCCGGCACGGCACGGCCCGGCCCGGCTTACCGGGGAAGTAAAAATGTATGAAACTATATGGCTCGTCTTTCCACTAGCGACGGCACGGCCCGGCACGGCACGGCAGGTGACTCCCGCCGGCGCCGGCCGGCACCGGCCGGCTTGGGGGTAACTGCATGTGTGTTGTATATGAATTGTAGCCGTGCGCGTGTGTGAGTGCTACCCAAGGGCTACGCTTGTTGAAAAAGTATCGATATATCGGTGTATCGATATTTTTAATTGGATATATTTATATTTATGGCCGATATATTGATAGTACATAGATACAAAATATCCAACATCGAAAATTATATCAGAAACAATATTTTTTTAGCATAAACTACCTGAGATAAAATCAGAGCCTTATCAATACTAATAATAAATCTGTAAGAGTAGGTATTGTACGTATGTTCCTCCATAACTCTTACGCAAATTAACTGATTTTCATGAAACTTGCTAAATGAACATTTAGAAGTACGAGACACATGATAGGCTACTTTTTATCTTTTTTAACGCAGACCAAGTCGCGGGCACCAGCTTGTCTATAAATAAATTTAAAAGTGTCATTAAAACTAATATTATATACTTTGATTTTGCTTCAAGTTAAGTGTAATTGTTGTAATTTTATATTTTATAGATGACAAAATAATAATCCTAAGTTTCTTGTAGAAACCTAATTGATACTGATATTTTTATAAATATCGATAAATCGATATTTCTTTCACTTCCGACATCCCTACCAAGGAAAAAACCGGCGTCCAACACCGGCTCAGTGGAAAGACGAACCCCGGCATGCCGTGCCGTGCCGTGCCGGGCCGTGCCGTCGCTAATGGAAAGACGCCCATTTGACCCAATTTTCTAGCTGCTAGCCATCGAAATATGTTATATCTCTAGCCTTTCTCTAGCCCATATAGTAGATGACAGTGCTAGCTAGAGTATATATTATAATAATATTCCTTTTTCTTGATTATGGGATTCATTGGGATTCATTCATTCATATATTAACCTTTCTTTTTTTTATCGAGGAGAAATCCTTTTCTTGATCCCCTACCGCTGGCTAGGCGGCAGGGCTATGTGGGGGTTGACCAGAACTGGCCCCTACCAACTAAAACTCCCCGGTGTCTCCTTGCCCTTAGAGTGGGGGGTGGACGGGCTCTGACGAGACAACTGCTCCGATCCACCCTCCTCAAGCGGCCTAGCCATAGCTGGCTAGGCTGACGCCACCGGGGGATTGCCCGGAGACACCCGAGCAATCCCCAGGCGGAGGAGACCCGTGCAGGGTCATACCCGTGCATTTGAAGACGGGCTGATACCCGCCTTCTCCTGCCATCTACCAGGATGTTAAAAGGGAGGCCAATGGACACTGTTAGTGTCCATTGGCTCCCCCCCGCCGCTGCTCTGAGCAGGGGACCAGGGGCCACTCCCCCAGGCCTCCCTGTTCCCCTGAACTCCACCAAAACACCCCGAAGACAGCTGACGAGAACATGCATGGAGGCTACACGTCCCGCCCCAGCCACCGGGGTGACTTCATCAAAGTGTGCTCCGCCGCGAGCTCCGCTGAACGAAGCCCGCTCGGAGCATACGGGTGTGGGCCTTGTTGGTCCCCAACAATCCGATGGGACGAGCAAAGGTCGGTGGTTCTGTCCATCACCGCCCCCTGCGACCCCTCGGATTAAGGGTAAGCCCCCCACCACGACAAGGTCATAGCCCACCTAGGAGGTGGAATTCATATATTAACCTGGCCGGTTGAAATTAAAAATAAAACAATGTAAAACTAATTCCTCGTGGGTTTCAGCGATGGGATTCAATTCAGTGATTCATTACATAGAGCACGAGGTCGAGAAGCGTCGAGAAGTCTGTCTTGATCTGTGGAGTATATAATATGTTCCTTGGACAGCCATGACAGAACACAATTACAAAAAGTTAGAGAGAGACTATTTTAGTAACTTAACTAATATTCTTATCTGTGTGTTTTGTGACTGCTGTGCCTCTGTGTGCCTCCACCACCGCCATATTGTAATTATTGTATGTGTTGTATTTTTCATCTCTCGTGCTTTTCATTATTGGTTTGATTGCAGCATTTTGTGTTTATTAGAAATTTATTCATTCAATTCAATTATTAATACATAATATATATTTGTGAAGTGAGTATTTAATTATTCACAAGCATGGCTACTAGTTCTGAAGTATCGTTTAACCGTAAAATAATTTCTGAAGATTTATCAAATGTTGAGTTCGACACGAGTGAAGATGTCGAAGTTATACCAACATTCCAATTAATGAAGCTGCGAGAAGAGTTACTACGAGGAATATTCTCTTACGGTAACTAACTTATATTGCATAAATGTTGTTTTCTTGTGTTACTGTTATATGATGACGATTTCTAAACTTTCACCATTTTTTAGGATTCGAGAAACCCTCTGCTATACAACAGCGAAGTATTATACCGATTGTTAAAGGAAGAGACGTAATAGCTCAGGCCCAATCTGGTACAGGAAAAACGGCTACATTTTCCATCTCTATATTGCAATCACTGGACACAACTTTACGCGAAACCCAAGTATTAATCTTGTCACCAACACGTGAATTGGCCACACAGATCCAGAAGGTTATTCTCGCTTTAGGAGACTTCATGAATGTCCAATGCCATGCTTGCATTGGAGGCACAAATCTCGGTGAAGATATCAGAAAGTTGGATTATGGTCAGCATGTTGTGTCTGGTACTCCTGGAAGAGTTTTTGGTAAGTAGTTTTTCACCTAATCTTCAACACAAACCATGATACTATTTTACCAATATGTACACACTTAGACACTTACCGCAGTGCTTGTGCGCTTCAATCAAGAGACCAAAGCTTAAGAATGACAAGGATAATTTGATGCATATTATATCAATAAATTCATTATTCATATTATTTATAGACATGATCAGAAGGAGGGTGCTGAGGACAAGGTCAATTAAAATGTTGGTACTCGATGAAGCAGATGAGATGTTAAACAAAGGTTTCAAGGAGCAGATCTATGATGTTTACCGTTACCTACCACCCTCCACTCAAGTGGTCCTAATATCGGCTACATTACCTCATGAGATACTCGAAATGACCTCAAAGTTTATGACTGATCCTATCAGAATATTGGTTAAACGGTATGTACGAATTTATTTCTAAATATAACATACACATGCTATGTGCTATGCTATGCTATGATTATGCTATGTGTAAGTTCATTTCATTTACGTAATATTTATTATTATTATTATTTATTTACCTTTAAATTGTTAACTTTAAGTGAGGTTAGTGTTTCAACAATAACATTCATATTAATGTAGCTCATAGGTCAACTATAAAGTAGCTAGAAAATCTAGTCACACTGCTTTCTAGGTGGTTGTAACAAACTACTAGAGCCATCTATAAAAGTTTAATAATTTTAACATCCCAAGTGATCTGCTAAAAATATTAAAAATTGAGCAACACTGTCGTCATAGTGGCGGCACAACTGTTCGGTTTTTATTTTCTCAGGTGAAATTTTTTTCATTTTTCAATGCTCATGAGGTCGCGGTTGTCAGCTAGTTGATTATAATATTGTTCTACACTATTTTAAGGAAGTCACACTGTCATCACAGTGAGAATGATCAGAAAATATTTTGTTACAGTGATGAGTTGACATTGGAAGGTATCAAGCAGTTCTTTGTAGCCGTGGAGCGGGAGGAATGGAAATTTGATACACTATGTGATCTATACGACACGCTGACCATAACACAGGCCGTCATCTTCTGTAACACAAAGAGGAAGGTTGATTGGTTGACACAAAAAATGCAGGAAGCCAATTTCACAGTCAGCTCAATGCATGGAGATATGCCTCAGAAAGAGAGGGACAATATTATGAAAGAGTTTCGGTCTGGAACAAGGTAATGTAATATTTTATTTGACTTTTTAGTGTTCATTCTCTTTCTCTGCAATTGGTCAATGATTTTTAACGAGCCCCTCGGCCAAGTGGTTAAGGGGCTAGCTTTTACGCTTATGTCTCAGCGGTCTCTGGTTTAAATTCTGACAGGGTCAACTTTGCCTTTGGTCTAGATTTAGCAATTAGTAGCCCTGTGTGTGTGTGTCTCTGTGTGTTGTTGCGTTCCAATGAGTGAATAAGGGTGGCCAGAGCCCATTTTCCTTTCCTTTATTCTTAAATAATCCTACTATGGTGGTTTAATTTAAACCCATTTACTGTTCACACATTTGTTATTAGTACATGACGACAGTTATTGGCGTAATTTTACGCAATTTTAACAGTTTCATGAGGAGTTGAAGTTGTTAACCTATGCTTGAAGGTTTTAAAGTGGGAATATGTTTTACAAGTAAATTGGTGTTTAAGTAGAACGCATTTTTTTTCCAGCCGTGTGTTAATAACAACAGACGTGTGGGCGAGAGGTATTGACGTCCAGCAAGTGTCGTTGGTCATCAACTATGACCTGCCGAACAATCGTGAATTGTACATACACAGAATTGGCAGATCTGGCCGTTTCGGTCGCAAGGGTGTTGCCATCAACTTTGTCAAATCCGATGATATAAGAATTCTGAGAGACATTGAACAATATTATTCAACGCAAATCGATGAAATGCCAATGAATGTAGCTGATTTAATTTAATCATTCTGCTATATATTGTTTTAAGCAAATTAGATTGTAATCAGAATTTGGACTTATTCTAAGTCTTGTCTTTTTGTAATAAAGATGATATGTAAACTATTTGATTTGTTTAATTACTTGTAAACTCCAATAATCTCTTGATAGCTGGGGCCACGTTAACCGAACGTGGTGTAAGACTAGGTTGCTAAGTATGAAGTTGTGGGCTTCATGAATCCAAATTCTTTTTTTGCTTTTTAAATCTTAATTCTTATTCCAATTTACTCACTCACATAACATGGAACTCAAAACTCGTACATTAATTGAAGATCTTTGTCCTGAAAAGTGGAACTACAACAAGCTATCTTTTAAGTCCATTAGGATTTATAAGTTTATATGACGGTAATAGCTACTCTTTAGACATAACATAGGTTTACTCACCATTTACTTCAGAGCAAATCAGGTGCTGGCCTGAGAGTAATGCTAGTTGTGTCAATAACAAAGCAAGCTCAAGTTAAGTCTCGGACAATGAATTAACTCGACTCTTATGTAAATGTTTCTGACTAGCTGCTGCCTGCGTAACTTTGTAAATTATATACTAAAATCTTCCTCGAGAACCACTCTATCCATTGGTGAAAACAGCATGAAAATCGGTGCCGTAGTTTATCGCGAACAGACAGACGTGGCGGAGGACTTTGTTTTATAACATGTAGTGATAATCAATACTTATGAAATCGTATCCTATCATACACAGTCAAAACGAGTTAGTTATACTCGTCAATTTCGCTAATTCACCAGTTTACTCATTAGACAGTATCAAGAGTTGACAATAGCAACTGTTAGATAAGCCTAGAAAGGTGAAATTAGGAATATAGGTTTTTTATAATGTAAACTCTGCTATGAAAGGATTTTAAAAACTCAAGGCGGCTGCAGGTTCTTACTACTGATAAAATCATTAATAATCTTAATATATAAAAGGCGATGTATGAATATATGTATGTCTCCTATGGACTCCAAAACCGCTGAACTGATTTTGATGAAACTTTCAAACCGTCTTCAAATTAGTCCAGCGGGTGTTCCTGTGAAGTTTATAATAATAAAACAAATTTACAATATATTAATATTACTGTGTAAAACACCTATTTCACATAATCAGTTCAGAAAAAGATACATTTTTTTAAATTTCTTAAATTAAAACTGAATTTATAAGGAATGTTTCCTATACAATATAAATATACCTATTTTTTATCATAATTATTATTAAAATAAATTACATTATTATACATGTTATGTGACCTTCTGGAGTATTGGCAGTTTTTTCTTACCACTTTCTCATTTTTACCTTATCATCTCCAATTATAAGGCACAAGTTTGAAGACTTGCTAATATAACTATTTTACAATAATGTCTTGTTTATATTATTCCAGTAGCAGTCAATTCCAGCGCTGAAATAATGTATCCATTCCAGTAACTGTTAGATTTGCAGTTTGCAGTCTACTTCTTTTTCATTCCAGTCCAGTGCTGGATTAAACATTGAACAGTGTGATCACAAATTGTGATCACACTCGATAACTCCTAACAATGACAAAGTTAACTGAAAATAATACATTTATTAGCTCCACACAATATACTACATAGATTACTTTTTTTGTAAATACATACATATTATAAATACAACACATCCATGACTCGGGTACAGAGGTAAAATGTTATAAACATTTGCCCCTAGCGGGATTCCATCCTGCGACCATTTGGTTAACAGCTAGGATTACTAACCACTAGACTAAACGTGTCATTTGGTAATTAAATAATTTTAAAGCTCCTTTCAATGATTGTCATTATAGTATTACAGATTCAACAGCTCTTAAATTACCGGAATAATGACAATATAATCATGTCCAACACTGGACTGGATAGACAAACTGGATTACTAGACTGGAATAATGTGAACCAGGCATAAAACGTTACAGACATATTACACAAACCCCGAACATCCAGAAGCACTTAAAATAGTGAATTAAAATTTTACTCTTAAACTTAGATTAATAATCTTCATTTCATTGGTCCAAATATTACAAGTCTGTTTCTGTCGCAGGATAATATGAGTTCCAACGTCTGTAAATGAATATGCCAATAGCACCGATAAGTAGTGCTACTAGTATTTCTGTTAATTGATCCAAGAAATTAGTGCCGGACTCAGTAGATTCCAATGCAACCTGTTCCACTTCTTGAATAGGCTCTTGTGTCAACTTGGCAGCCTGTTCATCCTCGCCCTTGAAAGCGATTTGATCTAATACTGACTTCTCTTCCTCCGTAATGGGTTTTGCTGCAGTGGACGATAACAAAGCGGAAATTTCACCACAGTGAGGACATACCCATTTCGCAGATTTCTTTGCTAACACTTTACGTTCTGCAGGGGAGTAATCGAGAGACCCGATCGTGCCTTCAGCGGGTGTTGGCATAAACGCTATTAACGCCAGTAGAGCAGTTCTAATAGACCATGAAGGTTGCCAGGTCTCTGGATGATGGCCAGATATTGATAAGCAAATTTTCTTGTTAACTTCGAACCTTCCATTTGGAGTTAATAGTATAATGTGAGGTGGATGCATAGGATATTCTTTAGGCAATAATATCCTTCCGTGGTAAATGCCACCTTCAAAGTCTGTTCCCTTCGGGCCTTGTACAGTAAAATGCCACTCGAACAAATTGTCTTCCAATGGTCTTGCACAATATTCTTCTGTAGCTTCCGCTAGTTCAATGGCTTCTCTCATAAGTCGTTTTACACCTGGACATTTTGTGTTGTATTTTTCAGTAATTTCAGCCATATTTTAATTTTTAACGCACTAGAAAAGATTAAACAGCGAAACTGAAATGCCTGTTAATGAAATGAAATCGTAATAAAAAAATTACTCCAAAATTTGATCACTGCGACCAGATTGTTTTCTATTTCTGATATACTTTTTCAAAATTCAACCTTATGAAACACACATTAAAGGCGATGCAGTACATATGACGACAAATTATTTTATTGGAACCACCCAATAACAGAACACCAAACCAACATTTATGATAATCTACAACCAACCACAGAAGACAGAATCAGTCAGGTACACCTACCAACCAATCATTGACCACTATAGAGTAGATACAAGTACAGTTTGAGTACAAAACAAAATATTGTTTCGGCTATGGCTATTTAATTATTCAATCCAATTATTATTACCTTACTTTTGATCCTTTGATTCTTAATTAATCATTGATTAAATTTTCACTATTTATAGTCAATTTGATATAAATTTTAAATAACTGGTTGCCTTGTGCTACTAAGAAAGATATCGTAAATTGGTAACAATTTTGTTATGTGAATTATTGTGAATATCATGCCATTTCTAGATAGTCATAAAGTCATAAACACGTCATAAACATATTAAAATAATAATAAATAATTTTTATATGTCGTTCTTGTTCTGTGGCGAGTGACATTTCTTGTATGCCTCTCTATGACTTTGTCAGTAAAGTAATTGTCAATTGTCATAGATAGTTGTCATTGTCAATTCAATATTGTCATTTGTCATTTCCTTCGCGTCCATCGTGTGTTTAGTTAGTTTACTTATTAAAGTTCTATTGTAATTTTCTAAGTAATTACGCATTTATGTTTACTTTGAAATCATTAATTTCATAATAAAGTAACTTTTTAAATACCAGAATGGATGGTCCACCTGGTACTGGATCGTCCAGTGACGGACCCATGGGACCGCCACGAATGGCAGGTTTTCCTCCGATGCCACCGCCACCAAACTCAATGGGTCCACCGCCACCAAACAGCATGCCTCCACCGCCTCTAGGACCTCTAGGAACTATGCCTCCGGTGAGCACTGCTAGTGGATCGACAAACATGTCATCTGATTG
This sequence comes from Synanthedon vespiformis, assembly GCA_918317495.1. Taxonomy (NCBI): domain Eukaryota; kingdom Metazoa; phylum Arthropoda; class Insecta; order Lepidoptera; family Sesiidae; genus Synanthedon; species Synanthedon vespiformis. The sequence continues at coordinate 2,465,206 of OU906962.1, forward strand.
GATGGGTCCCCCTGGTATGGGTCCCCCTCCACCGGGCATGGGTCCGCCACCACCTGGCATCGGTCCACCACCACCAGGAATGGGGCCTCCACCGCCAGGTATGGGCCCGCCACCTGGAATGGGTCCACCGCCACCTGGTATGGGCCCTCCACCACCTGGCATGGGTCCTCCACCGCCTGGTATGGGGCCGCCACCACCAGGTATGGGCCCTCCGCCACCAGGCATGGGGCCGCCTCCACCAGGTATGGGTCCACCACCGCCAGGTATGGGTCCGCCACCACCAGGCATGGGCATGGGGCCACCCGGTGTTGGCCCACCACCACGAATGCCACCTAATATGATGCGTGGGAATAATAACATGAACTCATTTAATCAAAATGTAGATATGGGTCATAATAATATGGGGCCACCACCAAATATGGGTCAAATGTCTAGTTGGGATGGACAGAGTCACCCAGGGTGGCAGACTCAAGATTCTGGAGATGGTCCTCCAGGTTGGGACGATCAAGAAGAAGAAGGGGATGATGAAGAGAGAGATGATGACGAACAAGCTCACCCTGGCCCACACATGTCATTGCCGTCTCTACTAACCATGAAAATTGATACACCCGAAGAATTCAGGAATAAGGCAGCTCCTGTAGGAGGAGTGGTATTGCCTAAAGCGCTGGAAGAGGCTTTGGCTTATAAAGACCAAAGACAGGCCGCCTTTGGTAATGAGGAAGACAAAAACAAAGGTAAATAGTTCACTGTATTTATTTATCTTCTATCTATATCAATAAAACTGAATCCCTAAATGTGTTGCTAAGCGCAAAACTCGAGAAAGGCTGGACCGATTTTAATTCTGTCTTCACTCATGGATAGAGGGATGATCAGGGAAGGTTTTTACGTAAAATAAATGCACCCCGGGCGAAGCCAGGAGAGGGTCGCTAGTTCTATAATATTGTTGTTTTTTACCTAAAATATTATTAAAACTTAGTCATTAGATAACTGTTTGAGTTCTTATTCATTTGTAATTCGTGTTTTGTTTTTGTAGTTTGATATAAATTTATGTATTTCTTGATCTATCCTATAAAAAGAAATCTTTTGATCATATATGGATATAATATTGTTATTGTTAATAGTGTAGCTTGGACAGAATTAGCACATTATTGATTTAATCAGAGTAAGTATTCTTGTAATGATTTTCCGATATTTTACTACTATGATTCACTACTTACAATTTGGTATGTATGTACTTCTCCTTGAATTCACACTTGACAGACTCTGCACCTAAAAATTTAATTCTCAATAACAATTGTCCCTTGTTCTTTAGAATCTGACTTTGAACCAGAAACTCCACCCGCTCCTGTGATCAGTACTGAATATGACGCAGAGGAGGATGAAGGAGATTCGGATGATGATAATGTTCCTGAAGCACCACGACCACCTGTCATTTCCAAACAAGAGGTAGGGAACCGAATTCTTTTTCAATGCATTGTTTTAAAATTTTGATGTCAATATGTTATCATCTCTAATTTTTTTTCCAAAATATTGAAATTGCTAAAGTATGTTTCGCAAGGTGAATAATTAGTGTGTGAATGTGTTGAGTCCCATTCTGTCTTTGGTTATTTACATTATAGTAAGTCGAGACAACAAATTATCTATTATTGAGTGAAAAGTGCCACTTTTAAGATGAAGTCCAAACAGAAGAAGAAGTGGGCATCCGCTAATATTTAATAATACATGTAATCAGATTGGAAAAACAAAACTTTCTTTTGTGTTTTTCATAGATACTTTTGCTTTCAGGCTCTTGCAAACAAAGCCAATAAGAACAAACGAAAAAAGAAGAAGAAAAAAGCAGCCAAACAGAAGAGAAAAGAGGCTTTAACTAATGGACAATCTCAAGGCAAAGAAGATAACAGAAAAAGCTCCAGTGACAAAGAGAATGACAAGGAAGTTATTATCGAGTCAGTATATGAAATCAATCTCTCATTAAATTAATATTATTAAATTCATGCACCTTCAAGTAAAGTAAAGCCCATTTCCGCCTATGCCTGTTTTTAGTTCTTATAGGTATAGTATTGTTGTTGTTGTTATTGTTATATATATATATAGTAAATTATAGTTATTTGATGTTGATGTGGTATACAATATACATACATGCAGTCTTTTCAGCTATTATACATAAATAAGTTATGAACTTATTTCATAAGCTATGCCATATTCATTGCATTTTAGAAATTTAGGAAAAAATTAACTAAACATAAAATTTTCCTTTAAAAAAAACAACATAATGGATTTTAAAAACATTTCGCAAGTATATTAAAAATGCTTTCTCGTAGGTACTGTAAGCAAATGTACTATTGTTATTATTATTATTATATATTGGTAGTGAATGTGCCATTCTCTGACGTCGAAAAGCGATTTTTGTAAATCTTATTTCGAATAAAATGTTTTGAATTTGAATTATTACGTATAAGTAATAAATCATTATCTGATTTTATATCCCTTGGGCATTTTTAGTAAAAGGAAAAACAGTAAACTCTCTCTTAAATGCTTTGTGACCGACACACTCAATGACTTTTAATTGTATGAAATAAGCGCCATCTATCCTAATCAAAACGTACTTCTTTGTTCATAATAAGCTCAACTTCAAAAATCGTTTGTTACGATGTTAACAGATGGCGTAGTTTTCACTTCTTACGTGCAGTCCTATGACTGACAGTTTTTTTTTTTTTTTAATTTTTATATAATTGTATCAACTGATTTTTTTTTCTTCATAGATATGTCCAGGAGCACATACATTTCCACGAATTGGAACCAATGTACAGACAGTTTCACCGTATATTGGAATCTTTCAAGATTAATGAAAAGAAAGATGACGAGATTAAAGAAGAAGCCGGCAAAGATGCTGCAAAGCCATCAAGTAAGCCCATGGAGAAGATTCAAGATCAATTTGCTGTTGACGAAGAAGCCGTAGAGGTATTTTTTATTTTTATTTTTTAATGTTAAAGATGACAAACAGGGCAGACTTACACTTGATGGTAGGTTGCTAACCGTCTGAAAAAGAGTGCATTGAATGAGTGTTTCATTCAATGCACTCTTCATAATTATATAATAAACTAGCTGGTGCCTGCGACTTCGTACGTGTTGAAAAAGAAAAAGTAGTCTATCCTGTGTCCCTTATGTCTAAATGTTTATCTATCAAGTTTCATAAAAATCAGTTAATTCGTTTTAGAGTTATCGAGGAACATACATACATACATACAATACCCCACAACTTACAGATTTTTTATTAGTATTAGTATTGATGATGATACGTAAAGAAATAAGATTGCACAGTAAAATGCTAATGACGCGTTGAAAACAGAAAAGCGCGGCCGACGAGAAGGAGCGAATGTCGAAGCGGAAGCTGAAGAAGCTGTCGCGGCTGTCGGTCGCGGAGCTGAAGCAGCTGGTGGCGAGACCGGACGTAGTGGAAATGTACGACGTGACGGCGCGCGACCCCAAGTTGCTGGTTCAGCTGAAGGCGCACCGCAACACCGTGCAGGTGCCGCGCCACTGGTGCTACAAGCGGAAGGTATCTATCATCTCCTTCCACAGATCACCCACAGGCCCTTCGCGCGTTACGATTACGATACTCAGTAGAGACAATACTCCAGTCGAATACCGTATGAAGACGTAAGTGGATGAATGCGTTATCTCGTATTTTTGGGTTTCTTCGTTTTTTTGGGTTAATGAAGGTTTTGTCTTGTCCTTATGAATGATTACAGACCTTAAGGTCGTCGATTTAAGACATTTTTGGAAAATTAAAAAGGTTGGAAAAGGTGTTATGTATGGTTAATTTTTAAAAAGCAAAGAGAAAAGTTTACTTTTGTCAATGGAAGAGGGAGCTATGTTCACTTTTTTTTTTAAATTAATAGATAGAAGTATTTAATTCCTATCATACCATTAATATTTTAGGTTGTTTACACAATTTTTCATCATAATTTAGTACAAAAATCAGTTCCGTGGCGACTTGTCGCAAAAATTAAAAGTGAAACTTTAACCTCGATTTATTCAAAATTGGAATTATGCGACATACCACCTTCATCCACTCACGTCTTCGTATATTACGCGATTGAAAATGAACCTAATTTTAGCTTTTCTAATTACACAACACAACATTTAATTGTAGTGATTTTTAATCGAGTGACTATATAGTGATGAATAAATAAAATACTCAACCTCGAGACATGCATATCTTAACAGTCCCTTTTGAGTATCGTAATGTGCAAAAGGGAAAGTAGCCTATTTATATTTTGAATTGTGAACATTTGTGCATATGTAGCCCTGTAGCCGGCCCTTATTAACTAAATTCTCAGTAAATCTACGGTATTTCCTTGATTTTAACGTCAGATTATTATTATTTTTTATTTTTCAGTATCTGCAAGGCAAACGTGGCATAGAGAAACCGCCGTTCGAACTGCCCGACTTCATCAAGCGCACCGGCATCATGGAGATGCGCGCATCCCTCCAGGACAAGGAGGAGAGCAAGACCCTCAAGGCGAAGATGAGGGAGCGCACTCGGCCGAAACTCGGCAAGATCGACATTGACTATCAGAAGTTGCACGACGCGTTCTTCAAGTGGCAGACGAAGCCGCGCATGACTATACACGGCGACCTCTACTACGAGGGCAAGGAGTACGAGACGCGAATGCGTGAGAAGAAACCCGGAGATCTGTCGGAGGAACTACGCACGGCGCTCGGAATGCCGGTGGGGCCGGGCTCTCACAAAGTGCCGCCGCCGTGGCTGATAGCTCAGCAGCGCTACGGCCCCCCGCCCTCGTACCCCAATCTGAAAATTCCGGGGCTCAACGCTCCAATTCCGGACGGGTGCGCGTTCGGATATCACGCAGGCGGCTGGGGTAAGCCGCCCGTAGACGAAGCCGGCAAACCACTATACGGCGACGTATTCGGTCATCACGCGCACGCCCTCGACGTGAGTACCTCTATTTTTTTTTATAATACTAACTTAAAAACTGTCTTAATATTGATAAGGAATTGGGAAGAGATATTGAATTAATGAATTCTTTAATATTTTGTACCAAGTAAAAATCTTCATAAAGATTATGTAAACCAGTTTTGTGTTTAGTATGAAAAATTGAAAAGAAAAATCGTTATAAAAATATATATTTTGTTTAGAATGACTAGTATAGAATATAGTTTTCAATTTTCGGTACACTAGCCCATACTTAATCGTTATCATTAATTGCAGATCTCACCGCCAAGTGTGAACGTGGGTCATCTTGTAGATTTAGCGTTTTATTTACGATTATAAAATACATTGCATTGCTCTATTATTATGGAGAGAATTGAAAAAAAAAAAAAAAGAAAATTTCATTCACACATGTTTAGATTAAAAATACTAGTGAGTGTTTTATTAGGCTTCTAATGACTAGTAACACATTTGTTCCAGGACGCAGAGGATCAAGACATTGATAGGACAATGTGGGGAGAACTGGAATCTGAATCCGAAGAGGAGTCTGAAGAAGGTAAACCTTTCAAAGAATTTTATTAGCTATTTACAAATTTCAGTATTGTGGAATATTTTATTATATAAAAAAAAAGTCCCAAACAACACTGGTTAACTAATTTGAATTTGGTGTGTGTGTTGTTGAAGAACTTGTGTTTGTTGAAAATGGACCCAACGAAGTGTGTATGAGAGTTGAGAATGGTGTGACCGCTTTCAGAGGAGTCCGGTTCGGAGGGCGAGGGAGGTACGAGCACGGAGCCGGGGGCGGGAGTGGCGACGCCCGGGGAGGGAATGGCTACGCCGCTGGGGCTGAGCTCGGTGCCGCCTGGCGTGGAGACGCCGGACACGATCGAGCTGCGCAAGAAGAAGGTGGAGAGCGACCAGGAGGGAGGCGACACGCCGGCGCTCTACCAGGTGGTGCCCGAGCGACGCGTCGGCCTCACCGCCGGCATGATGGCCTCAACGCACGTCTACGACCTCAACGCCGCCACAGCGGGTAAGCATACACTATAGACACACTTGCCCATTAGGGAATCAGTTCAAAGGACAACCAGATGGCGTTTATAATGGCGTAGATAGAGGTCGTTGCGTTGCCTTTGTTCACCTTATTATGTCATTTAAGTGATTGTAGAGAAGTATCGAGGTCACAAAAAAATTAACTTTTATGGACATGATTTATTTAGCACTCCCTGTAATATTTTTTTGCACACATTGAGACGGTCAAATGAAAGCAATGACCACTGCCCATTTCGCTATATCTACTCCACACATGAAATCGTAGCGGAAACAGAATTCGAACAGGTCCTCGAAGTTACTACAGACCAACAGGAAAGAGAAATATTGTACAAAATGGCAGAAGTGTCGGTTAGACTGAATAAAAATAGTAAATGTAAATATAAAAATAAAGTTCCTCTCTTTCTGGAGAGTGCGGTTACATTGCTCTTGCTCGGCTGACAACGACAATTTCCTAAAACGATGTGTGACTTAGGCAAGCGGAGCGCGGCCGGAGCTGGCGGCGGTGGAGCGGGGGCGGGGGGCGCTGGGGGCACGGAGAGCGTGGCCCCAGGGGCTGGCGGCGTGGAGGTGGCGCTGGACCCGTCCGAGCTGGAGCTGGAGCCGGAAGCGGTGGCGGCGCGCTACGAGCGCCATCTGCGGGAGACGCGCGCACACCGCAGCGAGGACCTCTCGGACATGCTCGCCGACCACGTCGCCAGGCAAAAGGTTCATTCACTGTTACTTTTCATTCATTCATAACAAGCTTGTTTCGGGTGCACAATTTTCAATATCTCCAAGCATCCGTATTTTTTATTGGACTTAATTTTAAATAATTTATTGATTTCAATAAATAAATAAATGTTTTATATTTGTCATAAATATCTTGAAATAGTAATTAATTAATATTATGAATTACGATTATTAATTTTACCTTTACTATAATGGAATTTATGATTATCATTTTACGTGTACTATAGAATTTATGCAGCATTTTTTTTGTTATAGAACAAACGAAAGCGCCAGCAAAATACAGATTCAAAGCAGTCGAAAAAATACAAAGAATTCAAGTTTTAGTCATAGTTTTAATTTAAATTTATTTGCCTATACATGTAAATTGTTAATTGTTAAGTGATAGATAATATTTGCATAAACACAAATTAATGTGTATGTGTTCTTATGTAGTAATTAAATGTAATTGAAAAAGAAATATGAGTTTTATTTAATGAAACCCCCGTATTATAGGCTGAATTCGGTTAGTGCATTAACTTCTGCGTAATTTCTTCTCGTATAATTGTCGCAAAAGTTTGTACGGTAAAAGTCCCAGACATTACAAAGAAAATAATTAAAAAAAATCGCCTATCGAACGTTAAATCGCAGTTTTTGAATAACTTTTTTTCGTTGGTTTTCCGACGATTACTCATAAACCGCTAATGAGGAAAATATTTGAAGCTTGGCTTCAAAAACTAGAGACTTGAAGCTACAATTCCTTTTTTTAATAACCACTGTACGATCATTTTCTTCGAAGTTACAGCCTGTTGAAAATCACCTAAAAATTTGGATATGTTGCGTTTAGTGTAGTAAAAAATTAGCTTCGCGCAGAAAAGAACATAATTAGGCTTTGTTATATGTATATATTGAAATTCTGTAAAAAATATCTAACTGATGGTAAAAACTGCATTACAATCTATTGGTGGTTTAGGAGGAGTTAGCGGCCATACATACAAACAGACGAAAGCGCCTTCAAATTATACATATCAATAATTTAACCATTCTTAAAGTAAGACTTGATCTGCTTTTACATAATTTAACAGTTGAATAAACAAAATAAATTCGTTACAATTTCTTTTTTTTTTCAAGCAGTTTTAGTTTGTGTGGCGGTTAACATCCGGTTCCATGGTGTAATGGTTAGCACTCTGGACTTTGAATCCAGCGATCCGAGTTCAAATCTCGGTGGAACCTGATCTTTTGTTTATCTTCATTTGTTCATTTTTTATAAATAAATATGATAGCTGTCCCCGATAAAATTAAAGCAATCGGTTTAAAAGTGTTATTCCTGGGATTCATCGACACAGCATAAACCACAGAGATTAAAAACTAAAAGGGAATAGTGAGCTCATTCTTCCCGCCCGCCTTAGTCGCTTATAGAAAGCAGTGAGCGGTTCACGTTGCATACAGAAATATTACGTGGACAGTTTTCAGAAGCACAGGGCGCATCTATGATTTCAGTCTATTAGAAATAAATAAATAGATAGTTCAGATGGGATTATGATTGGGAAATATAGACGTTGTCAAGTGATACGTGTGCGAGTCGAGTGCTCCTGATCACGGCTGGTAATCTTCAAGGAAAAATCACTAGACATATGAATTTATTGGCCTGTGGTAATAGCAAAATAGAACATGACATTTGACCTTGTCTCTCACCCTTCTAATAAGAGAGAGAAGCCATTTTGTTTTGCAACATGATTGTTGTTTATTGTTGCGTAGATTATTTTCCGCATTTTTATAATCATTTATAAACAAAAATCTTTGGATACATACATACTAAGTATGTATTACAAGTGCTGTGTACCAGGATAATATATAATGTGCAAAAAAAGACTCGAAAAATGATGATTCTTTACGGAATAGAAAAAGTGAATTCTCCCATCTGCCACAACTCGTTTTGTGACTCCAAAGAAATCTTAACAGCATATTTCAACGCTGTTTCAAGAATCGGAGAAGAGTGGTACTTAGTGTTTGTGGTCTTGTTCTACATGCCTATAAATGTTTATCATTAATATTATATAATATGTTTTATGGTGTATTTCAATTCTAGTTTGTATTTAAGTCGTATATTAAGTCCATGTTATTTTTGTTTATATCCTCAAAAATAAATATGTACCTATTATTTAACTGTGTTTTAATTATGTGATGATATCCATTTAAAAATAAATTCAAGAATCCCTAAAGCCCGTAAAAAAACAAAGGGGTGAGAGGGGCGGGGGAACTCAAATGTCATGTTCTATCTTGCTATGACCAATCAGGTGAGCTTTCCCATGTCCAGAGCATTTGTACTGCAGATGTCCGTCTGATACGTTAGTATCTACTATATAGTTTGTGCTCCTGATTAAAATATTTGTTTTATATTTAATATGATATTGTATTGTTTGTTTAAACAATATTTAAATCAACTAACATTTAAAACAAAAATCATTTTCAGGGACATAGCATCGCATTCCTGAAAGGTGCACAGATAACTCACGCGCTTTGATTTTGATATTACTTGTTCTGTGGTGTTGGTTGACTGTTGGACTTCGTACTTTTACTATTTGGTGATAAGGGTCTTTTATGATTTTCATTTGTTTTTATTAAATTTTAGTTAATTTATTTTAAATTACTTATATCAAAAATGGCTCGTGTATTAGTTGGTGTTAAGAGAGTTATAGATTACGCTGTTAAGGTGAGTTAATTTAGTTCGAAGTGCAAAGGTTATTCTAATTTCAAAATACTTATTATCAATTTTAACTGTGTAATCATGTAATTCCATAGTTTTGTGAAGCCATGAAATTGTTTATTGATTTTCATCACCTTATTCCGTAATCATGTAAGTATTCCATATGAACTTTCAGGTTCGCGTGAAGCCTGATAAATCTGGAGTTGTCACTGATGGTGTGAAACACTCAATGAACCCGTTCGATGAGATCGCAGTGGAAGAAGCCGTGAGATTAAAAGAAAAGAAATTAGCTAGTGAAGTAATTGCGGTGTCCTGTGGCCCGTCTCAGGCTCAGGTATCCATTGGAAATTCTGATTAAATCAAATTGTTGAAACAATATTATTTCTTAAATATTGGTAGTTTACTCCTTAAGTCCTTTGGACTAAACATAAAGTGGTTTAATTAATGTACCCGAAGTGGAGGGTGATAACACAAAGTAATAATGGAAATTCTTCCAGGTCTGCAAATTATATTGAACTAGCTGCTGTTTTTTAGTTTATTGCAAACAGACAGACGTGGCGGAGGACTTTGTTTTAAATATGTAGTGATAGTGATAAGCAAAAGAAATAATATTAATAAATATTTTCTGTAATAACTGTAAGTCTTCCAAACACATTCAGAATTAAAAAATATGTCTCCAGGAAACACTGAGAACTGCGTTGGCAATGGGTGCTGACAAAGCGATTCACGTGGAGGTGACTGGTGGTGAATTGGAAACTCTCCAGCCACTCCACGTAGCCAAGATTTTGGCTAAACTCTCCAAAGATGAGAAGGTGGATCTCGTTATTGTTGGGAAACAGGTAAGATTCTGAAGAAACTTATTGTAGGTATTGTTTTTTAATTAACATAAAGTATAGACTTTAAATGTTAAAATAAATTGCAGGCTATAGATGATGACTCAAATCAAACTGCTCAAATGACAGCTGCATTGTTAGATTGGCCGCAGGGCACGTTTGCCTCCAAGGTAAGACATTATTCTCCAAATGGATCTATTTAATTTTTGAATATAAAAAAATACCTAAATAATAGTTACACTGAAACGCAATACACTTTACTCTGGACAATTTTTTTTTTCATATTTGTCAGTGATTGATTTACTTCCATTGTGAACGGTCGCGTCGATTATTTCGCGTTGTGTTTAAGTAAAGCGCTGACAGCGCAGTGGCAACGGCCGCGTTGTGCTGACTGCAGTCGTCGCGATGACCCAGATACCGTTATTGAATCACGCATATTTTGTGTAAGCAAATGTTAAGACGTAGTTATACCTACGTTTAATTAGGGAATATGGCCTCACCAATGGAAATTACAGTTACTACTGAAACAGAACATCTGTTGTATGACCTTTACATAGAGGGAAAGAAAAAACGCGAGAAGTTGGAGCAACTGGTTGAAGACCTCAAAGTTCAAATAGAAAATCTTCAAAGTCAGTTGTGCAAACAATCAGATGCTGTAAAGCCTTCTGAAGCAGTCCAGTATGAGACTGACGATGAGGAACTAGCTAGAGAAACTGAGTGGATACGTCAAAAGAGCAGGAAGAAAAGGAAACTAAATTTGTCACTGTCTCCACCGTCTCAAGAAGATACCGTACCAAAAAAAACTATTGAAAAAAAGGAAAAAACACGGAAGGTACCTCAACCACCTCCTATAATAGTAGAAAATATAAAAAACTATCAAAATTTCTACGATCTATTAACAAAAAACGTAGCTAAAGATTCATTTTCAGTAAAAATGATGAATAGTGAAAATGTTAAAATTAACGCCTCCAATGAAGATTCATACAGATCCATATCTAAACTTTTGTTATCAAACAATTGCATATGGTACTCGTATGAAAACAAACAAAATAGACCCATTAGAGTAATGGCAAAAAATTTGCACTTTTCTTGCCTAAAAGAGAGAATAATTGAAGACTTGACATCCAAAGGATATAAAATCCAGGACGTGGTCAACAAACTTAGTTGGAAAACCAAGCAGCCTCTCAATATGTTCATGCTTTCTTTCCACAAAGACGAAAATATCAACAACATTTATAGTATTAAGTCCATATTGGGATGTAAAGTAGATATACAACCAATTAAATCTACCAAACTGATACCACAGTGTAAAAAATGCCAAGCTTTTGGTCACACGCAAAAATATTGCTCCAAAGAGCCGAGATGCGTCAAGTGCACAGGCAAACACTTAACAAGGGACTGCGACAAACCACCAGATGCAAAGCCGAAATGTGTGCATTGTGGGGCGCCTCATCCTGCTAATTATAGAGGTTGTGTAGTCGCTAAAGAATTACAACAAATAAAAAATAAAAACATGAAAAAAAAATGAGCAGATACCCGCCGTCCACGTTCCAAAGGTGAACACAAAAAAAGGTGTTAGTCAACCTGTTACAAAAAATCTAACTTTTGCACAAATTACCAAAGGAATACAGCCAGACCTTCAACCACAAACAATGTCTAAGTCAATAAGTACGAATATAGAAGACAAATTTAATAAAATCCTGAGTCTTTTATCATCGTTCGATGAAAGACTTAATAAACTTGAAAATAGCACTAATATCGCTATTCCAAAGCAAAAGAAATGGCGAACAAATTGAAAATTATGGCATGGAATTCTAATGGGCTACTCCAACATCAGGATGAACTACAGGTAGTCCTAAATACAGAAAATATTGATGTGTGTCTCATATCAGAGTCTCACTTCACTAGAGAATCTTATTTAAATATCAGAGGCTATAAAGCTTATCATGCACTACACCCTGATAATAAAGCAAGAGGAGGTAGTACTATTATTATAAAAGATAATATATATCATTATGAAAGTCATAAATTCGAAGAAGCTGACATACAAGCTGTGGGAATCTATGTCAAAACCAAACGATATCCTATCACAATATCAGCCATATACTGTCCGCCAAAGTATTTGCTAAAAGCAGAAAAATACAAACACCTTTTAAGAAATCTGGGTAACAGGTTCATTTTGGGAGGTGATTTTAACGCAAAACACACCCATTGGGGCTCTAGACTTACTACGTCAAAAGGAAGAGAACTATTACAATCTATCAGAGATATAAACTGTAATGTAATATCAACAGGTAGTCCCACGTACTGGCCTTCTGACCCCAAAAAGATTCCAGACCTAATAGACTTTTTCATTATTAAAAATATACCTCCTAACTTTATTCAAATTGAGGCAGGTCATGATATGAATTCAGATCATTCGCCAATAATACTAACTCTCAATGAAATGCCGGTACAAAAAGAGAACATTCCCACCTTAGTGAATATATACACTGACTGGGAAAATTTCAAATTAGATTTAGATACAGCCATCGATCTGAAAGGATCATTGAAAACTTCAGAACAAGTTGACCTAAACGTAAGCCAATTTATAACAAATATTCAACGGTGTGCCTGGAATAATACACCAGTCTTTAAAAAAATTGCTAGAAATAATCAGTACCCAATAGAAATAAGAAACCTCGTTGCTCTAAAAAGAAAACAGCGACAAAAATGGCAACAAACCAGATATCCACAAGACAAAAGACTGTTGAACAATCTTACAAAAAAGCTTAAAAATTTAATCCAGCAACATCGAGAAGAAACTATCAATACTTATCTCAGTAGTTTAACGAATGATCGTACAACAAATTACTCATTGTGGAAAACTATTAAAAACATAAAAAAGCCAATAATGCACACTCCACCAATAAAAATGATTAATGGACGGTGGGCTAGAAGTAATGAGCAAAAAGCAATGCAGTTCGCTGAATACTTAGAGCGAATTTTTCAGCCTAATGAAGAAGCTGTGAATGATACTACAGTAAGTGAAACTACTAATGACAGTGTAGACATAAGATTCGTTACACCAAAAGAAGTACAAAATGAGATTAAACGTCTAAGTCTAAAGAAAACTCCTGGTTACGATCTTATTACAGGAGAAGTTCTAAGAAACCTCCCACGCAAAGCAATAGTAAAGCTCACCAATATTATCAATGCCACTTTCAGACTCAAACATGTACCAGATATGTGGAAAGTTGCGGAAATTATAATGATACCAAAGCCTGGAAAACCGCTCCACGAAACAACGTCATATAGACCTATTTCCCTGCTGCCAATCATTTCAAAAGTATGGGAGAAATTACTTCTAAAACGGTTGAAACCGATTATAGAAGACAGAAAATTAATTCCCGACTATCAGTTTGGTTTTAGAGAAAAACATTCCACGATAGATCAAATACACAGAATCACCACTATTATAGAAAAAACATTAGAAGAAAATAGGGTTTGTTCTACAGTTTTCCTAGATGTATCACAAGCATTCGATAAGGTTTGGCATAAAGGCCTTGTATTAAAACTAAGAAATATGGTACCGAAGCAGTTTGCAGATATTTTAGAGTCTTACCTATCGAATAGAACATTCAGGGTAAGACAGGATAGCTCATATTCAGAGCTTAAAGAAATAAGAGCTGGAGTCCCACAGGGTAGTGTACTAGGTCCGCTTCTGTACTTACTATACACCTGCGATATTCCAGAGTTAGAAAATAATACAATTGCAACCTTCGCAGACGACACAGCCATAATGGCCACTGGTGATAATCACAAACAAGCAGTGGAAAAAGTTCAAGAAGCTGTGAACATCATCTTTGATTGGACAAAAAAATGGCGAGTCAAACTGAATGAGGCGAAATCTATTCACATAGATTTCACAAACAAGCCCCACAGTTATCATCCGGTATACGTTAACAATCATGCGATACCGTACGAGAATACAGCCAAATACTTAGGCATGACATTGGACGCTAAGCTTCGCTGGAAAGCTCACGTAAAAAAAAAACGCGACGAGTTAGAAATTCGCTATAGGAAAATGTACTGGCTATTAGGAAAGTATTCTTCGGTGTCAGTACATAATAAAATATTGTTGTATAAACAAGTTCTCGTGCCGGTGTGGACTTATGGGATACAGCTATGGGGCTGTACCAAACATAGCAACATTCTGATGATCCAACGATTTCAGAATAAAGTACTAAGATGCATTGTAAATGCACCCTGGTATATCCGCAACGACGACCTTCATAGGGATCTCAAGATAGACCCCGTGATTACAGTCATCCAGAAATATGCAGAGGCTCATCAAAAAAGACTTCATCATCATGTGAATGTCGAAGCTATTCAGCTTCTCGATATCACAAATATAGTTAGACGTTTGAAAAGGACAAAACCTTTTGAACTAGTGTAGTGTTAAAACAGTGATATTCACAAAGATCACAATAACAAAGTGTCTTTTGAATTAGTGCAGTGACAAGCTAGTGATATGTAGTGAAGTTAGTGCTACTTGCATAGAACACAATAACAAAGTGTTCACCCTTTAATAGAGACAATAAGAATCGTGTTAATGGACATTATTCTTAGTAAATATTACAGTTAGTAGTTTAGGTTATATTAAAATTACTCATTAGTCTTAAGACTAGATTGTAATCTTATAAGGATGCACTTTTCCAAGTACACCCTTAAAAAAAAAAAAAAAAAAAAAAAAAAAAATATTTGTTATTTGTAGTAGAGCTCTGTTTTATGACTGCATTTTTTTTTTCTAAATATATCAGTATTCTCGGCTTTTATCTGATTTTGTTTTGTATAGTTGATGTTCATGTGAGCATTACCCCAAGATTAACTTCGATGGTCCAAATCCAGGATTTTCTATCCTTTTCAGACAAATGACTTCTCCATCTCTGTCTAGATTTTTAGCCATTTCGTTACTGTGTTTTCTCAACCTGTTAAATGCAGATACAAAGTCACAAACAAGTCTACAGACAGTTGCCTTTTTTTTAAATCACGACAAGAGGTAAAAACCTTCTATAGGTACCCGGGTAAAAACGCCGGGTTATGTGAGATTCTTACTCACTAAAAACCCCCCCGTTTGTCGCCAGCTGCGTCTTTCGGGAACCGTGGTGCTTCCCTCCGTATTGCCAGCGGTCCCTGTGGCACCATTCTTCTCGAATATGTCCTGGGTGTAGCTATGGGTAGGCCAATCACCGGAAACCCCTTTTACCTCATACGACAGGCAGAGGATACCGTGTCTGTATTCTTATTGACCCCAGATCACAGGGTATACACAGACAGTTACCTAACATCAAATAAATGGCCTAAAAAGTTATTTTTTACCTAGTGGCTAGCGGCTAGCGCTAGTGGCGCTACTAGTGTACCTTTATACGCGCTCTTAAGACCTTGTGGCCTAGAAATTCAAAATTGTTTTAAAAATAGCCAACACAAGCAAGATGTAAAGACTAAAGAAAATCCCCTCCATCTTCCCACGTCGATCCGGCACGAAGGACCAACGTTGTATGTGGTTTTTTTTTTAATTGTAGGTGGAAAAGTCTGATGCTGGTTTGACGGTGACTCGTGAGATTGATGGTGGCTTAGAGGTGATCAAAACGAAGTTGCCAGCAGTGATCAGCGCTGACCTTAGGCTCAATGAACCACGTTATGCAACACTCCCCAATATCATGGTATGTTTGAACTATCAGTTTATAAAATCTTATTTTCAAATCTTCATTGACACAGGTGTTTAAATGTTAATATGGTAACCTATCTTTTTTTTGTTAAAGCCGACAGACAGGCTGACGGTCCACTCACTCACCGAAACATAACAGGGACATAATATTCTGTTATTTCACGGTGGTCTTCTGTAAAGAGGTGGTTACTGCCTCAGGCAGGCTGCCCGAATCCAGACCAGAGTTGAGCGATTATCCGCTCGACTAGCAAAACTATATTCCATATACAAGTGCTTCCATAGAAAAGAGTAAAGCAGAGCGGTGCGAGCGCATGAAACGGAGTCTTCTGCGCATTGTCTTGAAAATTAGTTTTGAACGGACTCCGCAAAGCCACCGTCCCCTCTCTACCTTCCCTGCCCCTCGTTCATCTTCACTGTGTCGTTCATGCGCCCGCTCATCTGATTCCGTTCATATCCGACCAATGGAAGGCGAACACACCTTTCTAGAAAACTATTCCTAAAGCCGGCGCCTGACATAGCAACAATATTTGTACACTTGTTTGAACACTTGTGAGGCGCAGGTATTTGGGTATTTATTCAAAGTTTGATTACATCTTTGCACTTTGCCATTCGGCTTGCGCCATCTACACTTGCGCAAAGTCCAGTGGAGTTATTTTCATAATAACTCTTTTTTAGCTTAATAATAAAAAAATAGAGACTGGATTATTTTTTTGTAGACGTAAATAATAGAGATATACTGCGTCCATAAAGTCGTCGACCATCTTGTTTGTTATCTATTTGAATACTGTGAAGCGAAAGTGTCTGCAAAGCATGTCTGGCAAGTACAACAAACAAGTGTTCAAATGTGTGAGCAAAGTAGCTCAAAGTCTTTGTGCAAACATATGACTGTATCTGGCGCCGCCGGCTTAAGTGGA
Source organism: Synanthedon vespiformis (assembly GCA_918317495.1). Taxonomy (NCBI): domain Eukaryota; kingdom Metazoa; phylum Arthropoda; class Insecta; order Lepidoptera; family Sesiidae; genus Synanthedon; species Synanthedon vespiformis. Next base: position 2,482,085 of record OU906962.1, read on the forward strand.
AGGCAAAAATTATTTCAATCTCTTCCACCCACCTATTTCCCACTCATTACCCTTTCTTAGTGGAAGGCGGGCATTAGGTAGCCATTCATTTATTACGTAAGACAATTTAGGGGGGAGCAAGGACGGGACAACCATGTCTTATTTTTTCTTACAAGGGAGGGTGGAAGTTTCACAACTTTATGGATTGTTAAACTGCAATATTGTCCGTTTTCAGAAAGCCAAGAAGAAGCCTCTGAAGAAGATTACAGCAAAAGACCTTGGGGTGGACCTTTCAGCTCGGATTAAGGTTGTATCGGTGGAGGACCCTCCGGTGAGGCAAGCCGGTTCCATCGTCCCCGATGTAGACACACTCGTGGCCAAACTCAAAGAGGCCGGTCATATTTGAGGGAATTTTGTAAATACGAATAGTGCATAGTGTAAAAAAGTTAGCAATTTTTCTTCCATTTTTCGAATGTAAATCATGTAGTTCTCCCGCGTTGTAAACCTATGTATGTAATATATGAATGTTTTTAATATGTACGATGTTTTATTTAGATAAAGAGTGCAAAGGTCAAAGTTGATAATTCATGTAAAATTATGTAAGAAAGAAGTGAGCCTAAAATTATATTAAATACTTCTATAGTAGAGTTCCATTTTGATATACATAATCGTGTAGCGAATACAGATTTCTCGGCAAATGTGCGCAGAACTCTTATTTTTAGGTCTTTGAGGGGGCAGAGGAAAGTGAGGGGCGGGTACGCGTCGGTGTGCCGACACGTCATTGGTAGACTCAGTTTCTCTTCCCCTCCCGCACTTCGTTCGCGCGTCTCGAGTCTCTTAGGTACTGTTGCGTACAGATAGTTTTATCGTATTAGTAAATACGTCATGGTTAATAAATGCTTAAAAAAAAACGTTGTCCTTCGACATCGCACGATGATTTTATGGAAGGAATATCAACACTGCCTCTAATGTCAAGTTAGTGAGGTGAAAAATTACGAAATAAGAAAAAAAATGTCATTTTCCTTAGCAATTTTGTGCGCAATTGTACACATGCGCCGATTCCCCCACAAGTGTCGCCTTCAAACCTTAATATAATAATTCACCTATACATATTTTAATAAAATATTCAAACAACAATGACCAGTTGGAGTATGAGGATGAGGGTAAACGAAAAAAATATATACATATTTATGATCACTTTGGAGATTGTATGTATAAAGTTTAATTATTAATAGAGCAATAAATTCATTTAAGATTTTCATCATGTCTTTAATACAAAGCTTCACCACTATAAGGCTCGTACCACACGATTTTCCCATCGAGACATCCCGTCACCAAAATGTGATACCTGGGACTGAACTTGGAACTGACCACCAGGTCCTGGTGGATGCCCAGGCTCTGCCCTATCTCTGTCAGGAGCGAGGGCGCCTTGAAGTCCTGGATGCAGGTGGACAGTTCGCTGCAGTGTTGGTTCAGAGCCAACAGCCTCATGCCCCGACCGAAAGGGGAACATACCAGCCGACCGTCCGCAGAGTAACATAACTCCTGAAAGTTATTTCAAATATATAGCGTCCTTGTTAAACCAAAATCTGATGTGAAAATGTATTCAAACAAGGTTTAAAATCTTTTGACATTTGAAGACGTGAGCGGATGAAAGTGATAAGTCGCTTAATTACAATTTTGAGTAAATCGAGGTTTAAGGTTTTACTTTCAAAGTTTTTTTGAGTCGCCACGTAACTGATTTTTGTACTCTAAATTATGAAATATTAATGATATGATAGCAAGTGAACACTTCTATTATTTATTTTAAAAAAAGTGTACATACTTCCATTAACAAAAGTAAACTTTTCTGCACTTTTTGTGTTATCACACTATTCAATTTGAACGTTTCCTATTTAGGAATCTAAGCAGTGAGCTCGTGATCCCACTACGCTAAATTGATTTCTAAATCGAAGATATAGAGTTGAAAATGGATAAACTCTAAATTGAATCCAATCTGTTCTAACTGCGATCACACCTTTCAATTTCCGAAATTGGATATGTTCAAATTGAATAGTGTGATAAGCGACTAACTGTACTTAACAGCCTTTTCAACTTTCTATTTTCCAAAATGTGTCTTAAATCGACAATCTTATGGCCTGTAATCATTTATATATGGACATATAAACTTATGGACCTTCATCAATGCAAAAAACCGAAAAAAATCCCAAAAACGCGACATATAAGCTTCATCCACTCAGGTCTTCATTTGTCCCACGAGTGGCTTAAAATGAGAATTCTCAATTCACTGGTGGCGAATGGGAAAAAATTCCCATTTGCCTCCAGTTTACATTACAAATTACAGTAGAAACCGGATATAACGACTTCGGTTATATCGGCAGATCGGTTACTAAAGGCAACGACTAAATGGGAAGAAGTTCCCGCTGCTGAATCCCTATAACGAATTACTTAACTAGATGGTGCCAGTGACTTCGTCTGCGTTGAAAAAAAAATCGCCTGCCTATTGTGATGTATTGTATTGCTATTACGCTTTTGCTGGGCGTTAATTTTCTTAATTTTAAATTATCCCTTGAGATTTTTCTATACCATTTTCTGGATGTAAGGAAATTGAATAAGTCAAAAAAGATTGATTCGGTAGTTAAGGCGTTAAAAGGTAATAGACAGACAGAGTTACTTTCACATTTCTAATAGTAGGGATAACAGATTTTTTACGACTAATTTCTGTTGTCCCTTGAAGGTCGCCTATGACCGATAAGTATTACCTTGATGAAGCCTTTCCCTTCGTTGGTCTCCTCGACGTAGTAGAGCAATCGCTCCTTGTTCTGTCTGATGTAGTTCTGTGGCAAACCATCCGAATGCGTCTGGCCTGACGTCGACGGCAACACGCTGCACAGACACACATACCGACCGTCACACAATACCAAATTTCAAGAACGAATTTTGTACGAAATTTAAAATACAACACGATTAAATAAACATATTAACGTAAATATAGATTACGTTCTCCCCATGTCCCTTTTCCACCCACCCCATGTCCCCCATCCCTTGGTTAGGATGTGTCGAACTTTCAATGATGTAGTGATCTGATCTGAAGAGCTTGATATTTTCGGTTTAAAAGTAGATTAAGGTTAATATTTAACTAGACTAGTTTTATTGTTTTAATATTATTGTTAGTTAAGCTCATTAGTGTTTAGTTAAAATTAAGTTAATCGTGCCATGTATATATACTATTTGGGACTGCAATTTAGTAAATTACCTTATACATGCATTTTTTTTTAATTCATGTACATAATTGCAATCTGTTTGTGTCATCGAATTAATATAACTCTGCGAGGTTTCTGTACTTTATTAAATAAATAAATAAATAAACATATTAACATTTTTAGGCTAAAAACAGTTTTAACCCTTTAATTTAACCGCTTGGTTTTGTTGGAGTTGTAGTGCGCTTTACTAGTATTCATATATATTTTTTTAAGAGAAAACAACATAATAATTTAAATACAAACATTATGGAACGAAACAAACGAAATGGATACGAAAATAACTGTCGGATTTTTCCGACTCCGGCGGCTAGAGGATTAAACCGTGTTGGGTTGGGATGTTGTGTGTAAGGTATCATTATCAATCACCTGTTGTGCGGGGTCTCGGGCATGTAGCGGCCGGGGGCGAGAGGATCCCGCAGAGTGAGGGGCGGCGGAGGGGATGAGGCGCGGGGCGACGCTCGCGGCGTCGGGCGGGTGCGGGGCGCTGCTCCCGCGGCCGGAGGGGAGATCCCCGTCTGGATGCCCATTATACGCTGCATGTTGAAGTTGCGGCCCACTTGGCCCCTGCATAAAACAAACACGCATTTTCATCAATCAATCAATCAATACTAATAATAAATCTGTAAGTGTAGGTATTGTATTGTATGTATGTTCCTCCAATAACTCTTGAACGAATTAACTGATTTTCATGAAACTTGGTAGATAAACATTTAGACGTACGGGACACAATTTATTTGGTCAAATATAGCTAAATATCCAACAAAAAACAGTTTTGTTTTGAATATAAACAAGGCATTACCTGTTAGACAAGTCTTGAATCATTCTGTGCTGTTTGATGCTAATGGAAGCTTCCCAAACATCGTTCTGTATAACCTACGAAAAAAAAACACAAAATAATTTTCATTAAATTATATTTAAACCAGTATCAGAACTCAACGCCAACGCAACCCGTGCGTACAATAGCATACCATACTTTCGCAGATAAAAAGGTTTGCGATCCCTTAAAACTTTATTTAAATTTTTTTTGAACTTTACTTAACGTCAACGCAACCGGTGCGTACAATAACATACCTTATTTTCGCAGATAAAAAGGTTTGCGATCCCTTAAAACTTTATTTAAATTGTTTGAACTTGACTCAACGCCAACGCAACCCGTGCGTACAATAATATACCTTACTTTCGCAGATAAAAATGTTTGCGACCTCTTAAAACTTCGGTCGTTGCGAACTGTGTGCGAACGTGACAGTATAATATTATATTTAGGCGAACGCGACAGAGACAGGCAATGACAGGTTATTCGTGACTTACTCCGGCGAGTCTCGAGGATCCGGTGGAGGTGTTGTCGCTGGAGGAGTCGGCGCTGCTGGAGCTGGGCTGCGCGGAGGAGGTGCGGGGAGCGGAAGAGGCGCGGGGCGCGGGGCGCGGGTGTGGCCGCGGCGAGGAGGGGGGCGCGGCGACGGGGTTGAAGCGGCGCGCGCGCTGACTTCGCAGCCGCATGCGACGCGCGAAGCGACGTATCGCCAACACCCCGGCCGGCACGGGTTCGGACGTCGCCGGCGCCGTGTCGCGGCACGACTTCTCCGACTCGATGTCGTCCGGCTGGATGTCGTGGATGCACGTCCACTGTAACGGAAAATACCGTTAGCGTCTGCAATTTGTGTCGATTGAATTTGATTGTTTAGTAAGTACATATAGTAAAAAGTGCTACGTGACCACTGATCTCAGCAAAAAAAAGCAGTAAAAAGCACTGGATGGGTTATCCCATACAAATTACACATACTTTTGTGTACCATTTTGAAGCACCGCCGTACGAAAGTAAGCGGGAACTAATTTTGACGTTTGCGTATATTTAATCACTAGATAAGTAAATAGTGTTTGTTTTATACACGTTTTATCCTATTTGTTGACGTCTTAGGGACTGTTTGAGTTTATATGTGTCCGCTTGAGTTTTGAAACATGAAGAAATGTGTATTCTGTAAATGCCGACATCACTAGTTTTAGTTCCATGTACTTACACTCCATAGCCTACAGCGCCAAAATGGCGATTTACAAATAGACATAAAGTAATTTGACAGCAGCCTATCCAGTGCTTTATTAGAGATCAGTGTCTGTGACGTTGCAAAAAGAGCTGCTCATTCATTGAGATTCATTCGGTGAGATTGATGTCGTAGTTACGTTCGCACATCTTATAGTTTTTTTTTTTTTTTTTATTTATTTAGGATACACCAACAGTACACGTGTTACAATTATTCATGATATAATGGTTTACATAGTTTTTCGGCTGACACGAGTACCAATTACAGGCGTATACAACATTTGCCACTAGAACGGTAACAAAAACTTAAAATACATAATTTAATAGAAAAACATAATTACAGAAACACGTATACATCATATAGTTTATAGATATACAATTAGCCTATGCCACGCTACATGCAGAAGTTACACATAATGCAATGCAAATTCAGGATGCCAGAACACCATCTATGTTATTTACCCTGGTGATTCCTACTGAGCTTAAATGCTTTGTGAATTTTATTCCTAAACGCACCAATCTTATCGGAGAAGATGTCGAGGTCCTCAACGCGGCTGTTAAAGTCATTATAGGTTCGACACATTCTCACCACTGGTGCGCTCAGGCCGACATTGGTAATACAAGTTCGAACATTGAAGATACTGGCCACGCGCTGTCGCGGATAATGATAGGGTACATTTACAGCAACATTCTTCATTATCGCGGGACAGTCGACAGATCCATGCAAGATTTTATGAAGGAACAGCAAGTCACGAGTGCTCCTCCTCTCTTTTAAGGTATGTAGCTTAAAAAACTCCAAACGATCCCCATACGAACATCTATGTGATATACCTGACGAAGAGAATGCCAAGGACCTAGTAAATGAACGTTGAACGTTTTCAACACGCTGAGAGTGCCGAGCATAGAACGGATTCCATGATACACTAGCGTATTCGAGATGGCTTCGCACCAAGGAATTATATAGCGTCATTTTAGTACGATTCGATTTAAATGTTTTGGTATTGCGTCTTAAGAATCCAAGAATTTGAGCCGATTTTTTAACAATGTGATCGACATGAGATCTGAAGGTAAGCTTGCTATCGATAAGTACACCCAAATCCCGGATCTCACATACCTCTTGAAGAGCAGTTCCATTCAAGCTATACGAGGATTCCAGTGGCTTTTTTTTCCTTGTATATTTTATATAGTAACATTTACGTACGTTAAGAACCATTCTATTTTCGTCGCACCACTGATATATGCTGTCAATATCACTCTGAATAAGACCGCTATCCAGAGAGGACACAACCGTTTTATAGATCTTCAGGTCGTCAGCGAAAAGGGAATATTTGCAATGTTTTATTCGATCTGATATGTCATTAATGAATATGGAAAAGAGCACAGGTCCTAAGTGGGATCCTTGCGGAACGCCAGAATCTGCGTAATATACCCCTGACTCGTAGCCGTTTACCGATACGACCTGAGGCCGTTTATCAAGATAAGAGCTAAACCAGCGCAAAAATTGTCCATGTATACCTATCGCTTCTAGCTTCTTCAGTAGAATAAGGTGGTTAACTTTGTCGAATGCGCTGCTGAAGTCTGTGTATATGGCATCGACCTGACTTCCTCCCTCAATTTGATGAGACAGTTCTGACACGAACGAGACGAGGTTAGTTTCCGCGGAACGACCCTTTCTAAAGCCATGCTGGTGCTCAGAAATAATGTGATCAGTGTGGCGGGTTACAACGGGACAAATAAGGGATTCAAAAAGTTTAGAAAAAGATGAAAGGATAGAAATTGGTCTGAAGTTCTTGACATCCGTTGTGTCGCCTTTTTTCAGCACGGGGACAATTCTTGCTTTCTTCCATTCATCAGGATATTCACCAGACCTCAAAGAGCGATTTATTATTAAGGATAACGGTAACGCCAGAGCCGAGCCGCAACGCTTCACGAAGAGCGGCGGAATATTGTCGGGACCAGGTCCTTTAAATATGTCTAAACATTTAATTTTATGGAGCACTTCCCTCTCTGTAAAATGAATGATGCCTATGGTACCAATGTGATTGTCAGTACCATCAGCAGAAGTCTGGAGATTATGGGGAGATGTAGTTTGGGACGTGAACGTCAAAGAAAAATTTTTTGCAAAAAGATTCACTATATCTTGTCCCGAGCGAGCAACCTCACTCTCCATGTGCATTTCTGCTGGGAGAGTTGCACGATCTTTACGTTTGTTTTTTACATACCGCCAGAAAGATTTTGGATCGCGTGCCATATTCACCTCGGCCCTATCAACGTAATTAGACAGAAGTTTGTCGAACAATTTATGGCTGTGCTCTCTACAAATCTCAAACTGAATTTTGTCACGGGGATTTTTATATTTTCGATAGTTTTTTCTAAATTTATTTTTTTCTGAGAGTAAAGCGACCAGTGACCCGCTGAACCATGGTGGAAAAGTCGATTTGTTAAATTTATGCTTTGGTACATGTTCTTTAATTACATCGTTTAGAATTCCATAAAATACTGATGTCATCTCGTTTACGCTACAGCAATCGTCTAAAACGTGGCGCCAATCAACACCCCCCAGTTCAGAAATGATGCTCTGAAAGTCAGCTTTGTGGTAATTGAAATATGGCTCACTCAGTGGGCGAAGGTACTTTACTACATTGTTGGTTAATGTACAAACGAGCGGGGGATGCTTGGGGTCGAGCTTACTTAATTGATCAAAGGGCTTATCAATTTTAATATAGTCAGAACCACCAAGCACCAGATCCAGTGTTCTGTCATCCTCATTCTTTAAATAGTTAAATTGGTGCATATTCAACAGAGACATGAAATCTACCAACGTGTTCCCAAGAGCACAGTCATAATTTGACGGTATAGTGCTTTTGTTAACACCGTTATCATATATAGCCCACGAAATAAATGGCAAATTAAAATCTCCAATTATCAGAATTTCATCAGCATTACCAATCACGTTGCTCGTGTTATCCACAAAAGCACCCAGATCATCCACCTTGACCGGTGGAGGCATGTAGACAGCGCAGATAGCAATTTTCTTAAATGAATTGCCAATACGCGCACGGATGACCACCCATATGTCTTCAGAACTACTTTCCCAGTTTTGGTGCCGAAAAGATTCTAATTTCTTTGATACGGCTATCAACACACCTCCACCGTCTTTTTTGTTTCCGGAGTTGGAGCACTGGCGATCCCGGCGATAAACATTATATCTAGGGTCAATGAACTCACTGTTGCAAACACCAGGATTCAACCATGTTTCGGTAAATATTAACACATCGTAAGAGCTTAAAAGTATATTTTTATAGATTTGATTAGTTTTTGTTCGCATACCCCTCACATTTTGGTAATATATGGAAACCATTGCGAAAGCATTAAGCACCAGAAACCTTGCATTGTAGATACCAGCAGATATCACTCTCATACCACTAACTTTAGGCTATCGTAGTTACGAATATAGAAGGCCTGACAAGATTCGTTCTTTCTTACGTAGATACGTCCATCTCTTATCCAGACGAACCTATAACCGACCTCCTTTGCCCTTCGTCTTGTCGCAGCATGAAGAGATTTGTTTGCGGGACTTAGGTGCTCAGAAACAAAAATCGGTCGAGTCTCGTCAGCAAGGCCCAGATGTGCGGAGTTCAGCTTGTCTCGAGGATTCTGTTTATTAAATTTGACCACAGCTGCCAGAAGTGAATCGCGCAAGAAGCGAGTTTTCAGTTTAACAACAACAGCGCGCGGCCGACTGCTGTCCCTGTTCAACTTTGCAACTCTCGTGGCAAGCAAGATTTCATCTTCAACCAAAGGACTTTCCACTTTCTTGGAGATTTGTTCAACGGTCTTGATAAGATTCTCTGTGCGGTGCTCCGGAATTCCATTTATCTCTACGTTACATTCTCGCAAGTTCTGCTCTATCGAGCCCAGTCTTCCTGACAATTCCTTTTCAAGTACATCAACCCTGCCCCGTAGTTCCTCATGACTTTTTTGAAGTTGTTCTATGATTGCGACTCTTTCATTCAACTTAAGTCTCATCTCCTCATAGCAGGTGTTGAAAAAGGACATTGATTGCTCAAGTGAGGAGACCTTATCATTAATGACCTTAAGATGTTCAGTCACAAGTTCACCCAGTGTTGACTTCAACGCCTCGCGTATCTCCTCCCTTATTATCCCTCGAATTGTTTCATTGGATACGGATACGGAGGGTCCACTCTGAGCATCGTCGGATGACTTTCGTCTCGGTTTATTGCGATTGCGTACAGTGACGTTAGCATCGTCCGGCAACGCATGAGTTACTAGGCGAATCGGCGTGTTGCTGTTATCTGTTTTAGGTTCTGCACTGCGACACCCCGGACATTTCCAATTTTGTTTATTGTCGTTACTCATTAGATAAAATCTCTTAGTTGATACATTACAGCAGTCCAGATCGAACTTCAAATTACATAATGAGCATTTCATAAATTCTCGATTTTTAATTTGGTTTCGACATCCGCCGCAAATAGTAGGTACAGAAGCCATCATTAATGACACCCACGCAACAGTACCTCGACGCAAAATCAATTACTGCAGTATTATCAAGCGGTCACTGCACTTGGCGAGTCTGTATTAAATAATCTTTGCCAAGTGATGCGTCGCTGACGTCACTAGAAAGGTGTCAATGCGGCGCACGGGAAATTGACTATTACGCCGTTCGCTTAACCGCGATAGTTCTATGCACGTCAACTATTTGCACTGAACACGTAGTCACCGACCTACCGCTCAACTAACTGCTATATTCCATTGTTTTACTGATTTAGGCACACAAAACACATTGATTGCAAGTTCATGACATTCACTGATGGAAACAAATTACGTTTTATATATTTTTTAACTGTTCTAAACAAGAATTACTATTTTTTAAACGATATTAATAGGAACTAGCACTCCTATTAATATTATATATAGTTGAAATTATATAATAAATGAAACTTTATAAAGTATTTGCTAAGGCGAAGTCGCTTTCATTAATAAATTAACTTTTGCTTTTTATCCCTAATGATATTATAAATGCGAGGAGGATGTATTGATGTGAGAAGTCTATCTAATATAATCTGTCTATTAAGTATAAAACTTACTTCGGATCTGTCATCGTGACTGATGTTCCTACTGAGAGCGCTCCAACCTTGAGGATGAATCTGAAACGAAACATAGAAATACAATGTACAATGTACAATGTACTCAAACAACATCAACCTGTTATGAAAATATTGTAAACTTCACCTGCAAAGCGCTGACCACTTCGGCATCATTGCCCTCGGGGAAGTCTGAAATGAACTCGATTCTGTTCTCCTTTCGAGTCCTGTCAAACAAATGGTCGTACATCGCTGCGACCGGTATTAGCTGCTGACTCATTTGCATTAATCTAAATAAATTTGGCTGAAAGAAAATTAATATGAACCGGTATGATAAAATATTGGATTATTTTCTACCGTACTAAATTATTTTTAAAATAGAAAATTTCAACAATTTAACAGTCTAACAGACTTTACTATGAAAGTACATAATGACCCTTATTTTGTATCATTCACTCTATGAATAATGTCTATAACGGTTGCGTTATTCATAAAGTGAATGATACAAAATAAGTGTGATCTGGGTGATTATATTATACTCAATCCTATATTTAATAGGACGGTCAGTGTATCCACACAATACTATATGTATAAACATGCAAAACTATAGAAACAGATAGATAGATAGACACGTCAAATATATATAACCCCGTTTTTGCGTCTAGCGTTAATTACAATAATAATTTATTTCAAGTAATTTTCAATAATAATACAAAAAAGACTCAATAATATTGATAAGGAAGGAATAGGGCAATGGGCTCTATAATAATGTTTTTTTTTTTCGTATTTAACCCCACCCAAAATGTTTTTATGGGATGGTCAACCTTATCTATGAATGTTTACAGAATGCTATTGGTACTGCCACGTAGATCTTGTGCCATGGGGATGCCACCCTCTTCCTTTTTATGGCATAAAAATCATCTGTGTATTGGATTTTGGGCATTTCTGATACCGTGGCAGACTCAATGGCATTCGGGAGGCATTATATTATACTCATACCTTAAATCCGTGCAGGGTCTGCGCCAATGTGAACAGATTTAAATCGTGAACTATGACCAGAAGACCTCCAGTCGTGCACATGACCATCTGTCTCGCGTCTGGTGAGAGTCTACACCTCATCAGTCCTGAAGCGTTGAAAACTCTCTGGTACACTAGATTGTTTTCCGTGTAAGAGTTTATGTCCCATGTGTAAATGCTGCCGTCGAGTCCGGACGTAACAAGCAATTTGTCCTTAACCGAGAACTCGATGTTCTTCACCCAGTTCGAGTGACCGAGCAGTGAACGTATCTTCTTCTTCAAGTTGCGCACATCCCACAGTGCTATTGTTGTGTCGTCTGAGCAAGTCGCGAACATTCTTCCATCTAAAAATCTGATAAGACAATCAGGGAAAGAAATAATATGTATAAAGTTTCATCGAGACTACAAATTACTACTTAGTTCCAGTTAGAGAAGAGAGGTTGTAGTTCACCCATCTGCTTGGAAGACGAAAAGTATAATTTATCAATTTTAGTCTATGAAAAAATTAATCCTGATAGAAAACTAGCTGCTATCTCTTGCAGCAACCTGTGGCATTGCTTGTTTTATAACTCTTTTTAACAAAAAAAAATACGGACTTCAAACAGTTCTCATGGTTGTTTCTCATGGAACCCTGTGTCACCATCAAATGAACCTTCTGTCAACATTAACATTAAAAAAATGTCCACTATTGAACATATCCCTCTCCACCCTAAATTTTCCAGCATACTTATTTAATTTATATTATTTTATTAAGTACTCATGTTATGTTATGTAATGTAGCCAATGTAATAATTTATTTAATACACACTATTCTTCTATACTAATATTATAAAGAGGAAAGATTTGATTGTTTGTTTGTATAGAATAGGCTCCGAAACTACTGGGCCGATTTGAAAAATCTTTTACCATTAGAAGCCGACATTATCGGTGATGAACATAGGCTACTTTTTACCGTGGGAAAATGCTTAATTCCTACGGGAAATCTAAAATAAAAGTAAATACTAGCCGCTTGGCCCGGGAGATAGCGCCATCTATCCAAAACAAAGTGAAGCGACTAACATGAGAACTACTTAGTGATATTTTTAGATGGCGTTTTATACTTTTCAACGTGGACGAAGTCGCGAGCACCAGCTAGTTAATAATAAAGCATGTGTAAATTTATGAATTTAAATTTAATAATATAAAATAGCCATTGAAACATACTTTACACAGTTGACACAGTCAGAGTGAGCCCCCTTCACTGAATGAATCCTTTGGTGCGTTAGAGGATCAAACACCTGTATTGATTTCTTCTCACACGCTGCCACTAAGAGAGACCTGTAATTAGAATAACTCTTTTTAACAAAAACTAAACAGACTTCAAACCGTCTCATGATCTTTTCTCATGGATGCCATTCTACATGGGAACCACCAGCTTTCAAATAAAAAAATCATCAAAATCAGTTCACCCGGTCGAAAGTTATGATGTAACAAACTTTAAAAAAAAATACAGCCAAAATGAGAACCTCCTCATTTTTTAGAAGTTGGTTGAAAATAAAATAAAAATAGCCTTTATTGCTGAAGTTTATTTAAAAAAAAAGGATATTATAGAGAATATTATTAACACCAACAACTGAAACTTGTCTGCCTCTTTCACAGCTTATCACTCAGTGCAGTAAACACATTATAATATTCCTATCCTGATCCCTTATCCTTAATCCTACTATGGCAGGTAGTGCACTTGCAACACCTTTTCTTTATTAGAGATGGGTTTGCTCTTGGCCAACAACCAACTGTGTGTAGCAAGAATGAGGCCTAAGATGGAGCGAGCCACTCAGAAGATGCCTATTCACTCCAACTTTGAAAAGATTTGTGTTAAAATATGGAAATACAGACACTGGCAGGGAGTTCCAAACCTTAGCAGTGCACATTATAAAGGATGTTTTAAAGCTTTATAATGGTTAAATATAGCTTATGAAAATTATCTTGTATATCTATACTAATATTATAATGAGGTAAAAATTTTGTCTTTGTTTGTATGTAGGAGATAATTTTGCAAACTACTCATCCAATTTAAAAAAAAAGTTTCACTAAGCGTTACAATAGAATTTTGAGAAGGTTGCAGGTGAAAGATTCTACACGGGCGAAGCCGCAGGAACCAGCTACCTAAAAATAAAGATCTAACTCTTGGCAAAAGTATGTTGTCAGTCATTACACATATTTTATTTTTCAATCCTGATATGTATAGTCGCAGGCACTAGCTAGCAAAAAAAAATCTGAAAATTTACTTCACTGAATTCCATTTTTTCCATACTAACAACACAAAACAGGATTTTTAAATAAGTTTAAGTGATTATTATTTATAAAAGTTTTCGTAAAGTTGGCATGATTGTGGCAAGTATTGAAAGTGTTAAAGTGGGCAGTTATTTTTAAATGAAGAATGTAAATGATTGCAAAGCAAAGTCAAGGCCAATTTGCAATTATGATATACAATGCGTACTTACCCTTCCGGGGAAAATTCAAGGTTGAACACTCCACCAGTAGGCAAGGCGTTAGCTTGCTCGCAATCCCATGAAGCTATAGGTTTCATGCCACAATACAAACTCTTGGCAATAGCATCGCTTGTTCCTATTGGTGTAGGAAAACCAAGTTCTTTCCACACCATTCGATAAGGGCTGAAAGCCGAATATCTGGACATGAAATCTCTGTTGCCCATTATGTTCAGTCGAAAGTGTCTAAGAATAACTATTTATCGTGAACTTAAGTACGTCATAGCAGTAACGAATAAATGCAAATAAAACTGATAAAAATATACGGCTACATGGTAGTCTGCGATAAAAACTCAAAGAAATTCATCAAATAGCTGGTTGGTATAATTAATAACAAAATCAGACTTGATTTGACTTGACTTTTGATTCGATTATTTTATTGTGAATTGATTGCTCTGAATTGACATATAAATAAACGTCAAAAATAAACCATGTCATGTCATCTGTCAAAATCTGAAAGGCACAGTGACTTTTTTAGTTATTATTCTATGCTTTCACAGCACAGACTCATTATTATCATGTATGAAATCCATATTGTTGGCTTTCCTGTAGACCACGGTAGATAATAATAGTAATAATACTCCACGTAGTAGGAATACTTATTTATTTGTTCTTGCCAATGATTACATATCTATTTGTTACAAAAATATTGACTAGGTCTTCACGCTATGACAACACAGCGCAGAATGGCGGTCGCTCCCGTTGGTGTTACCATCTACGAATTCTTTTTTCCGAACTATTATTCTTTTTGAATGCTTTGCTTATTTAAATTTCTAACAATATGAAATCGATGAAATCAATATGCTCACATTATCTGCATTCAAATTATGTGAGATCTTGGTGAGCTCCTCAAAAATCATGTTAGCTGTCAAAATCTGAAAGGCACGGCCAAGGAGGATAGAAGTAAAGGAGCGCAAGCTCTGTGTATTAAAAGTGTCCGTTGAAAGACGACAGACTGATGGCGCTGGTGCAGCTAGTGATAGTAAACAATTCAACTCAGCGCGCACTTCACTCCGTCAACAACTGCTACATTCATTTCATACTCTCCATACTCTCAAACTCTCTAGATCACTGCCTTAGACACACCAGCGCCATCTCTATTTGTCGATTTTAGTTGCCATTTTTTTAGTTTAACGCCCATATAAGATTGTCCTCCTTATCTCTTAGGCACGGTAGCAAGAAACCATCAAAGAACATAATATACTCTCTAGCTCTCTAGCGAGACGAGACTCTCGTCACGAGAGTACACAGCAGTGACCATGGTGACCATCACGGACTCATTATTTCAATGATGAAATGTGTATGGAGAATAGAGGTAAGGAGGTATAATATAACTTATTATATTAGGTTTTAAAGGAAAACTACAACCAAGCTAAAAATAGTAGTAGTAGTAAGTAGTACTATTAAATAGTACTTCATAAATTGGGCCAGAATGGTGCTTGTTTAGCATTGGTGAATTGGTAGGTTGGTTGCGTAGTTCATGAAACCACCGTAAATGAAATGTGTGCTACGCTTCCTATCAACGCCACCCCAGCTTATAAAAAGCTTTAATTTTTATGAACCCATAAAATTATTAAATCGACCTGCTAAAAACTCTAACACCTCTTTTCTGGCTCTTTAGTATAACAGTAACCAAAGTACAGACTACATAGCATAAGTCATGAATTAACTATGGAGGGTAGAGGTAGAATATGGGTATAATTAACGAAACGAACGCGCCGGTTGTCCAACCACACTACAATAAGTTGGCTGTAGAAAAGGTTGGAGACATGTTGGAGATCATCGGAGAAGTTATACAGCATAGATTAATAATTGGTCTCGCTGCGTTCGACTAGATACCGCCGGCGTACTTGTCAAAGCGTCTACAAATACTACGCCGAATTCGGCGTACCCGAGCCAGTCATACTGCAAGCTGTCTGTGACGCATACGTGCCGAATGTTTTATTAAATTTTGGGCATTATAAATGCCAGTTTGCGTAGTGAAATTGTGTAAAAAGTAATGACGTCTTACATACACTACAATAATGAGATGCCGCATTCACGGAGCTATTGTTTTTAGATAGAGCGGTATCTAATTGAGTGCAGTGAGACCAATTATTAAAGACTATTCTCAAACATTATTCAGGCTGCTTTCTAGACATTAAGCAGGAGGTATTAAAAATTAAACAAACATGCATATACTTATTATAAATAAATTTATTTAAATTCAGATAAATAAAGTAAAGTAAAAAAACAAAATGATTTATTAGTATAAATCAACTATAATTTACCATAACTATAATTAGGTAATTTTTAACATTCCCATTATTAGGTATTGACTCCATCAACGAACTACTTGTACCTACTTATATAGATTTTGATTATAAATTGAATGTATATGTATAATCAGATCTACAAATTTATCTACTTACTGAATTTTAATAAAGTAAATGAGGCGTCAGCGACACTATTTATTTTTCGTAAGACATTATTAACAAAACGTTAGGTATGTTAGGTAACTTAATAATAAAGACATGTGAATTCATTTCTCAACTCCAGTTAAGTATATTTATGCCATTTGTAACAACATTTAAAACACAATAAAGCGAAACAAATACGTAAAAGATAATATCACATAAAAATTGTGATTGATATAATTAATAGCTCGACTACCTTCATTTTTACCGACGAATTTCGGAACGATAATAATAATTTATTAGTCGTTTATCATTAATCACAGTCACTTTCAACTCTATAACACAATATGTTGACCATTGGTATTGTCCACAAAGTTCACATAAATAAACACCACCACAAAGTTAGCGGTAGACCACAATTATTTTCACAGGATCTAAAAAAGTGCAGAGTTTTCAAGCTCATTGGAAAGGTAATTCGAAATTCAAAATTGACAATGATGTACTTTATTTGACTTATTGACAGTACTGGATGTATAGAGTTGGCATTTTGTTTTCAATGGGCAGTTTTTTAGACAATAATTTAGACTTTGTATGTATGAATCATTGACTCTTGATTTGCTCTTGATATATAAAATTATAGGTTTAGATATTTCCACTGGTAATCCTATTTACCAGTGGAAATAAACTATTTTAAGAAATTTCAAATATGGTGTAAGTAAATAAAAAAAAAACATTCGTAATCAAAAACATATTAAATTTAACGTCGAAATTATGTTTCTGAACTAAAGGTAAGGAGGTATAATGTCACAATGAAATCAACGCCAACTATTACAAATTAATCGTTGCACCAACATAATTTGTTTTGATGATGGGAGTTTTTATGAGTATCTACATAATTTTGATACTTACAAGTTTTCAAAATAAATATTACCTATACTTCATGTAGGTATAGGTTTTTGGACAGTTAAAATACTAGCCAAAAACCGTAGAGTTACGTTTTCAATTGGAGTTCTATATCAACCGCTAACATCCGCTTGATTCACTTTCAAAATATTGTCCACTGAGTCTTTCGCTCGTTAGAGTAACAATTCACTTTGAGGGTAGTTTTGCGTAATTTTCATAAAGCCAGTCCCAGAAATGCACTCTTTTGTCTTCCGGGTCTGTTCGTATGGTGAAGTTGCCATCGATATCCAAATAGTCAATATGCTTGGTATTATTGACTGGGGGCCATTTGAAGTCAATTATTGATTCATAGTCGACCGGTGGCGTCGGATTCCTGTTGAACAAAATATTGTTTAAAATTATATAACATTTAATATAATCTTTCTTGATTCAAAGATTGTTGCAAGAACGTAATTTAACAAAGAGTGTCCTATGCTTTTACGCACGCATCTCGTAATTATTCTATACTAGCGACCCGCTCCCGGTTTCGCCCCTGGGTGCATTTTTTTTTAAAGTCAAAACCTTCCCTGATTATCCCTTTATCCATGAACGAAGACAGAATTAAAATCGGTCCAGCCGTTCTCGAGTTTTGCGCTTAGCAACACATTTAGGGATTCATTTTTAATTATAAATACTAGCGATCCGGTGCATTTTTTTACGTTAAAACCTTACCTGTTTATCCCTCTATCCATGAGTGAAGACAGAATTATAATCGGTCCAGCCGTTCTCGAGTTTTGCGCTTAGCAACACGTTTAGGGATTTATTTTTATTTATATTTAGGGATTAAATGAAAAGTATTTCTATGTAGTGAGAGAAATTTTGGAAACACAATTTAGGTCTTCAATGTAGCCCTGGGGTGTGCCTATACTATACTAAGCCTAGAGTGAATGGTTTTGCTAAAAGAACTGCAAGAATTCAGCCTTTTGCAGTAGAAAACAGTCACCTGTTAAAAAAAGCAACGTCACATGGACTTGTAAAGCTTCATAGGATCGAGGGTAAGGTATAAGAATGGGGATGAACAATTAGACAAAACTGTATTTATGCGTAAAATACTTGAGCATTTTTTTTGTAAATTACCCAGTCTTGGCAAAGTTAGTCCACAGTTGCACCATACGTCTGGAGACAGCGAGTTCGGGCGAGTCGTCGTCCAGCCGATAGTTGAGTCGCGAGAAGTAGAACAAATAGCCCATTTCGTCTCCATGACAAACGCCCGGCTGAGTGATGCCCAGCATGCGTTTGAAGAGGCCCAGAGCTCCGTCGAACGCGAACCGGTACATATACGTGGGACTGGTGCGATTGGTTTGCGCCTGAAGCCGAAGTGTCTCAAGAAGGGGCCGCAAGAACATCACATCGGTGAACAACTGTAACGTTCAATTCGACCGTTAGACATTTCATGAGGCCAATCACACAGTAAGTATCTCTAGTAACTTAGTTTAATAGATACATCTTCATCGCGGAAAATACTTTTATGAATGAAAATAATTCTACTTACTTCAATACTTACAGTCAAATATAGTAGTAAACTTACATCAATTAGATTTTCAATGTTTCTTAAATCAACAGGCCGCTGTTGGAAGTAAAATTCTCTAATAGCGTTTGCAATCTTATTGTTGCGTTCTTCGTCGTCTGACTGCAGCCGTGGCGGTATAACTCGTCTGAACTCCTCGTCTATCTCGGTCAGCAGCTTCGGATACCGTTGGAGTCCTGAAAAGAAAACGAAATGGTATTGAGAAGAATCAGTGTAACAAAGAACACGAAATAAGAGATGAAAATAAAGAATTAAAAAGACCTTCTAAGCCGTAAGGGGGCGTCCTAATTGGTCACGATCGTACGATCCCATCGTGCGATGGTGATTTCGACTGCTCCACACAAAATGGTAACGGACCGCGACGAGCAAGCCGAGTGAGTGCGTATACTATATTTTTTAGAACTTGTCGACAATGTAAATTGTGAAAAAACACGAAAAACCATCGCATTGCACGAAAGTGGCCAATTTTTAAGACTTCTAGTGGACATAGGGCTCCTTATAAGAGGTGAAAATAACGAATTAAATAGACTTCATCATCTTAGCCATAGGACGTTTGAACATAGGTTTCCTTCATAATTTTCCAAAAGGACAGGTCAAAAGCAGTCTGGAATCTGGATCACCGTCGACCCGCGGCCTTAATCAGATCGTCTGTCCACCTTGTAGCTGTACGTCCTATTCTGCGCTTGCCTTTCGGCCCAAGCTGCCATCGGCTCTCATATGTGTTCTGCCCACTACCGTTCGATCTCTCAGAGTAACTACGAGCATAGCCCTCTTCATAAGTCTATGAGTTTCAAATGAGTTTTCTTACGAGGCCCATAGTTAGAGACCACGTTTCAACGCCATCTACATATATTACCATCTTTGCAAGTAATTTTTTGAACTGCTGTTGACGGCCTTCATATTTGAGACTTTATAAATACAAAGTCAGTCGTCTGTAGCTCTTTCTTTTAAAAATAATATTTCATATAATATATTATCGGAAAAAAAATATTAGCACATTAGCAATTCTCAAATGGGTCCGTGAAATTTTATAAACGGTTATTGTCAACGTGTTAACTTTGTAACGGAGAAAGTGGAACAGTGTATTGTTAGGTAGGTATATGTATTGAAGGCGTTATTTATTATGTAAAAACGGTCAGTGCGGCCAGTGTGTGCTCCGCTTAGTGTGTCGGTCGTCGTCGTTAATGTGTTCGAAATTCGAAAACAGCACTATTATGCAACTATATGCTGCCAGTAGTATGCATAATCGGAAATCACTGATAACTTGTGATGTTCTATAATTTTCTATCTCTTTCTTTGTTTGATCTATAGATTTGATCCAAAGAGCCCCCATATGAAAATTTCATTACGTCATATCCTATCCTTACTTAGTATAAATTGAAGTCACTCTCGCCCTCTGTCTGTAACTCCTAAACGACGCAACGGATTTTGATGCGATTTTTACTAATGGAAAAATAGATTAACGAGGAATGTTTTTTGTATATAAATTGCAAAGTAAAATCCACGCAAAGCCGAGAGCTGGCAACGGTAGCCACCTACTATCAAGATTCAAGTGGATCGTCTGTCTGTTGACCTTAACACAAAAAAAAAACAATGTAGACACAGAATGTTTCACGGCCAACATTGTTATAAACGTTTCAAATATATCTTATTGCGAATTGCAATAAAAGAATACACAAGTGAACTTCAGTAAGTAATATATTATACGAGTTAAGCTTGCGACACATTTTTTTCGCAACGTTATGAACATAAATGATCGAAACCGATGTCAGAGGTTCTTCGATCATTTTGTGATAGTCTGACAACCTTTTATGTAGGTACAGTCGGGATACGAAAATATTCTCCAGTTTTCAAATTTATTTTTTATCACATTGTGTCGTAGGCTCTTAATTTCTTTTGAAACTCAAACAATAAAGCAGACAACTGACTGATAGACGTTTGAAATTAAATGTTGGCATGAGTGATATCGCCCTGGTGCAAGCAAATAACGACGTTAAGGTGACGGACCTTTTCTTACCCTGACTGTACATACAAAGATTATAAACGCAACATTGGCTATTGCAATCCTCAATTGCAAATCCTCAATAATTCTATGGCATGTGATTTATTATTTCGCAAATCTCAAGTTTAACAAATTATTTTTTAAATATTTCTTACAGACCCTATGTTGCCTATGTACCTATTTGTTTTAAGATCGTTTGATGTTAGTTAAGTAGGTACCTATTATACGATTCAACATAGCGTACAAACAACGCGTATTACGTGCGAGTTACTAAGGAAGTATTATTCAATGGTCACGGACTATATAATAATCTATAGCCACCGAGACCCTCATTATGCAAGTATAATAGGGGCATATTATTTTACTATGATCATCGATAAAATATCAAAAGGGCTATCACACCTTACAATTTGAACATTTCCTATTTAGGAATGTAAGTAGAGAGCTCGTGATCACACTACGCTAAATAGATTTCTAAATCGAAGAGTGTTGCCAGTATACGGATTTCTCGGTATACATTACAGATTTTTAGCATGCATGTCATACCTATAAATTACTAAATGATAAATAAGCCTTGTTATGAATTAAATTTTGATTTTGATTTTATATTTAAGATGAATAAAGACATTTACAAATAGTTATTAATTTTATTTTTTTAAGTTTAAACCAAATATTATATTACTAGCTGGTGCCCGCGACTTCTTCCGCGTTGAAAAAGAAAATATATGAGTAATAACGCCTGACATCGTTATTACTGTGACGACGGTAGCGCCCTATTATTTATATTTTTAGACGATTACTCAGGAACAGTACTTTTTTTTGGAAGAAAGGTACCCTATATCTTACTATACCCTATACTTTTAAATAAGTATTTAAAAGTCATATTTTATCGATGCCATGATGTATATATATTATACATGATCCTCATGTTTGGCGCGATTTGACATCAAGCCATATGGTAACAATCGAAAACGATAACGAAACGATAACGAAGTTCGAAAACAATAAAATGTATGGGATTGACATATGCCGTCGCTAAATCACGTGATACTTCCCATACATTTATTCTATCGAACTTCGTTATCGTTTTTAAAAATGTTACTTTGACTAAGGCCCCAGGGGCCCTAGACAAAGTAACAATCGAAAACGATAACGATTTAGCGAAGGCTTATGTCAATCCCATACATTTTATTGTTTCCATCTTCGTTATCGTTTTCGATTGTTTAGGGCCCCTGATTTTACCATTCAAGTTCAAATTTTGGCTTCACGTCAGTCCATTTGACGATCGACTGATCGTGTGTTTCGTCCATAACACCTGTGCAACCTACCATCAAGTAGAGTAGAGTAGACCGGCAACCCGCCTTTGTTATATAACCGCACTTTTTTACGGATACTGTTATACTTAGTTCATTGGTCATTTACCTTGCTAATTCTGGTTATCTAATAGAGTTGATGTTATGCCGGTTTTACGGTCAAACCATGTCATAAGTGTAAACATTTTGTAAGAGTTTACCTTAGTTTATCTCCAAATTGAATGGACGATTGTGAAACTGGATGGATGGCGGTGTAAATACAAGATGCGATCTAATCAAAGGCCCAGATCATACATACTTAGTAGTAAGTAGGTATTTTTAGTTGATGTGAACCGCGTAACGACTTCTATAGATATAATTAATTAGATGACATAATCAATAATCCTAACTTAGATTACAATCGGTGACATTTACGATTAGAAATTTACACTCGGTAGAGACGCGTTCATAGAAAAATGTATCATCATATTTGTTTTCATATACTCAATGTTACGGGAAGCTTGCTACAAATGGTAAAATACATATTTAATAAATAATTAAAACATTCAAATCGGTTGAGCCATTTGTTGAGATTAGAGATAGCTTGACAAAAATTCTAATGTATCATAAGTACAACGTGTAGGTACTAATTATTTTTTTAGTTATCGGTTTTCAGTTAGAAGTTAGCACAGAAAATAAAGAGGCGGATATTTTGTATTGTATTTGCATATCAAGTAATTTATATCTCTTAGGTACTTTTTATTCTGGAAATATGTTAGGTTCCTGTGGGTATTTCAAAAAACAAATTGCAGCGCGTGCGAAGTCGCAGGCGCAGCTACGAGTAGTAATTAATATTTAAACTTATAAGAACAAATTATACTTAAAGAGGAAATTGAATAAGCCCGAAACAACTGGACCGATTTGAAAAATTCTTTCACTGTTGGGGAAAGTCCCCTATATTATTAACGAATTCCCCTATATTGGGAAGCTATATTATTAACTAGTAACATAGGCTACCTATCAATATTAATAATAAATCTGTAAGTGTAGGTATTTTATGTATGTATGTTCCTCCATAACTCTTAAACGAATTAACTGATTTTTATGAAACTTGGTAGATAAACATTTAGACGTACAGGACGGATGATACCTACTTTTTTCTTTTTCAACGCAGACGAAGTCGCCGGCGCCAGCTAGCTAGTATTTTATAAAGTTATGCGGACGAAGTCGCTTGCTACTAGTTGTTTATAAATATAAGTATCTAACGGTCCCGTTGCCGTGTGATTTAAGTGAAACGTGTGTCATTTGATATGTGCAAATTGTGTGACAAGGTGAACGTGCCTAGGAGCTGAGACTGCTAAAAGGGCTATCACACCTTACAATTTGAACGTATCCAATTTAGGAAATCGAAAGGTGTGATCGCAGAAAGAACAGATCGGATTCAATTTAGAGAGTTCTAACTCTCTGTTTCCTTAAATTGAATACTGTGATCGCGGCGTTTCAATTTAGGAAGTTTAGGGGTGTCCACTTAAAAAATACATCGATGTTTTTTTGTCGATGCGATACAAAGAGGCTATGCATCGGTTAGAAACATTGATGTTTTCTCAAAATCGAGTACACTAGCTGCTGCCCGCGACTTCGTCCGCGTAACGCGTGACACGCTAATATACAAAATGGTTAATTGTTTACCTTTTTAAAATCAAAATTGAAACATGAATAACATAGGTTATTTATATTTTATAACGTTACGAGGACGAAGTCGGGCACTAAAATAACTACTTAAATGAAATACCTATTTAAATGAAATAGGTAATAAAATAATATACTAAATAAATAGGTAACACAATCAAGATTCTTGATTGCAATTGATTTCGTTAAAATACCAGTAACTCGTTATATACCTAACTAGTAATTTCCTAATATTCCTAATATTTAATACGATATATCGATACAAAGCGAAGTATCGGGCATCCCTACTGCGTTCACAAGTGTTGCCAGATTTGTGGAGGCAAAAATCCGTACCGCCTTTCACTGTTTCCTAAATTGAATTCGATGTAGGAAATGCTTATCGCACTATTCAATTTGAACGTTTTCTATTTAGGAATCTAAGTAGAGAGCTCGTGATCACACTACGCTAAATTGATTTCTAAATCGAAGATATAAAGTTGAAAATGGATAAACTCTAAATTGAATCCAATCTGTTCTAACTGCGATCACACCTTTCGATTTACTAAACTGTAACATCGACATTTTATGACTGTTGCGGAAGCGGCAGCTCTGAACTCTACCTATTCAATATACTTTGTACTAATTCAATTAAATAGAAATGCCACAATAAAAGTAAAAAAGATTTTTAATATTTTCTGAAATATAGGAAACTACAAGAGCAAAATTTGTTTGAAATTCTTTAGAATTTAATTATACCGAGTGAAGTATTACTTATAAATCGTATATCGATTTGTAGATATCAAAAATTTGTATAACCCATACTATCCATACTTACTAATATTATAAATGCGAAACTTTTTCACGCCTTAACTACTCAACCGAATTTTGCATACACAATACACGTTGTCAGGGATACAGGAAAGGATATAGGGTACCTTTCTTCCAAAAAAAAGTACTGTTCCTGAGTAATCGTCTAAAAATATAAATAATAGGGCGCTACCGTCGTCACAAATAACGATGTCAGGCGTTATTACTCATATATTTTCTTTTTCAACGCGGAAGAAGTCGCGGGCACCAGCTAGTAATATAATATTTGGTTTAAACTTAAAAAAATAAAATCAATAACTATTTGTAAATGTCTTTATTCATCTTAAATATAAAATCAAAATTTAATTCATAACAAGGCTTATTTATCATTTAGTAATTTATAGGTATGACACGCATGCTAAAAATCTGTAATGTATACCGAGAAATCCGTATACTGGCAACACTCTTCGATTTAGAAATCTATTTAGCGTAGTGTGATCACGAGCTCTCTACTTACATTCCTAAATAGGAAATGTTCAAATTGTAAGGTGTGATAGCCCTTTAAGGGCCGGTCGACGCGCGACGGTTCCGTTCACTTGCGAAATGTCAGCCAGGATTTCCGCGCACAATCTCTTAGATAAGTGGCTGGTGCAGGACGATAAAAATTACCTACTTAGGACCGCACCTATGTCAGAAGTAGGTAGGTAAGTACCTACTTTTGTTCCTTCCTGTTGTTTTTAAATTGCGAAATACGACAAAACGATGTAAAAAATATACACGTTCTATAGGTAACTGCAAACAGTAATTTTTAGAATTCCATGCAAAAGAACCTTTAAAAGAATCTTTATTTAGTAATTTTTTTAAGCTTTTTTAATCCTTATTTTGATACGCTTTTCACTAGTGGAAAGAGCGATAAACAAGGTCAATAATTTGTTATGGCTTTTATGCAAGCGAATAAACAAACATTATTGTGAACGTTCAAATGATAATACATAATAATTTTGTCTAAAAGGTCCTCGTTTGCAAATTTAAACTCAGAATGCAAGGTTAACAACATATTGGCCGTCAGTTTATTTGGCTATTGTAACCAACCCTGAACGAACGAACATTGTTGGAAGGTCTTTGTCAAACTAAGTAAATTTAATCATCATTGATGTTTATATGCAGATAAAAAAATTACTCTTTTCTTTTGATATAAAAAATATTCTAGTACATATCTACCTATATGTATAGATTTTGCGAGAAAATGTTAACAATTTTATGGCAGATTATTCTCACTCTTGTTTGTTACAGTTGAAAAGTATTAAAATAAATTATTTACTCATTAAAATGTGTTCAGCTGTGAAATATCTTTGCAGTATTTATTAATTTATTTATACATTTATACATTAATTACTTAATAGCTAAATGACAGAATAACTTTACACCATTTACAAGTTTCCGCATATTGAATCTATATAATATATAAGAAAAACCGTTTCAAACCATATATTGGAAACAAACTACTAGTAATAAAAAGTACAGCTTTTTTGAACTTAATTAAATAAAATAATTGAGAAAAAAAAAAAAAATAAATAAAAAATAAATAAACAAAGCAAAGAGGAAAAAAAAAAGTCTAAAGTGAAGAACGAGAACCATCAAACCATGATTTTGAGAGTATAAATGCAGACCATAATATGGGTAACCCGAGATTTGTAAGTACAATTATCTATCTTCAGAAATGGAACAGTAAAACCAATTGAGAAATACGATCCGTGTCATTACTCATTTACTTTACCAGAAGATATTTTATTCGTAGTGATTCGTTTTAGTCAATTACCTATTTGAAAAAAGCCTCTGTGCATCTGCACAAATATAGTGAGTCACGTATTCGACATAGTTTTGAAATACTTTAACGGATCTCGTAATTTCACATTGTTATTGATTGTGTTATACGAGCACTCGCGTTTCGTTGCGAACTCTTTGGCAGAGTTTCACGAGTGTTTTGTAAAATTACGTTTTGTTGCGAGGATTACGAACCCCGTTCGTTTTAAAGGACATCTTTCAAAACCCTGGCCTTTGTTTTTTTTTAACTTATACTTTGATAATCTATTTTTTTTTAATCCTTTTTAAATTTTTATTTTTTTCCTGTCATTGATTTCTTTAAAGAAAGAGTGAAATGTGTTTCTTCGCTAACTCTCTTAGGCTAGGCTAAATAGAAAGTCGGGGATTAGTTTATAATTATAGCTTGTGGTAAGGTGGCTTATGCAATATTAATAATAGTTTAAACACTTACGTCTGAAAAGTAGAATTCCCTCTTGTGCATTGAAACCAGTTAACAGAGGCACATCAGCTCCAGGTAAGGAGTCCCGGGGATGTTTTACGAGGAAGGCGTCTGACGTGGCCGGCTCCAACGCCGGTAGGAAAGGGAGAGAGACAGTGCCTTGTAGATCCACTGACTTTCCCTTAGAGCCAGCGATACGTGCGCCAGCCTTCACCAGAAGCTCGCTTGGAGTTGCTCGTAGATAGCCTGAAAGTTGTGGTAGACTTTAATGGCTTGTTTTCAACAGACCTTCAAAAAAGGAGGAAGTTCTTAATTCGACGCGTATGTTTTTTTGATTTTTTTTTTAAGTATGTTACGTCATAACTTTCGATTGGGTGAAACGATTTTGATGATTATTTTTTTTGTGCTTCCCATTTCAATTTGGTCCAGTACTGACAATGGCATCTATGAGAAAAGACCATAAGACGGTTTGAAGTCGGTTAATTTTTTGTTAAAAAGAGTTATTATTTATTTCCAACAGAAGACACAAAGATACAACACAAATAATACAAACAATTTTTACATTCGGTCATGGTCTGATGTACACTATCAAGGCAATGACAGGGTATATATATATATATATATACACACAACATATAAAATAATTATCGACTCAAATTATAACCATTTTCACAAACACAATCGAATTTAAGATATTATAAAATATTTTTTGGCTGTGATACAGTGGACATTTTGCTACAGTGAACATTTTGAAACAGTGGATATTTTGGGAGTAGGTAGATATTTTGCTACAGTGGTCATTCTGATACAGCGGACCTAATGCCACTGAACCTTATTTCTTATGTGTAAGTGTTACTAGGGAATAACTTGGTGTTACTAGGGCAAAGAATAACTTCGAGCACTTTTGAAGGTAGGGAAAATGTAGCAAATAAATAGGATAGAAAGAAGTGAAACCCTGAAGTTCACCTAAAGGAAGTATGTTTTGACATTACCATTAGAATCTAAACCACATACCTGTATTATTTGGGTGTATTCCACAATTTCGATGGAAATACAAGTGGGGAGTTGGACATATAGAGACAGACTAGCAAGCTTTTCGTATTATTTTTTGACGACATGAAAACTATTTTAATATTAATTACAAAAGGAGGAAGTTGAGTAGATAATTAAACACTTTTAAGAAATGTAATTATAAAATTATATCTGTTCGTTTTAATACTAGCAGTCGCGGTCGCACTAACCTATAATATACCGCAATAAAATTAATGAAATTTTATGGTATCCTACTTGTTGCTCAATTTTATAGTATCCTATTCAGAACCGCCCTTCAGACTTAAGTTAGCAATAGGAAACGGCTTATTCCTGTTTTAAATCTGTGTTGAAATTGAATATTTTATTGAAATTAATAGTAAACATAGTTATGTACTTTCATTAATAACTAGCCCTGGCTTCCCAACTCATTCGCTGCAACACTGTAAACATGCTATTATTTCATAGTAGTATGTAAGTATATTGTTTTGCACTTTTGAATGTGTTAATCGAATTTTGCGGCCGACTGTACGTCTAAATGTTTATCTACCAAGTTTCATGAAAACATACATACATACAATAGCACTTACAGGTTTATTATTATTATTGATTGATTGATGATTGGAAAAAAGAGAAACATACATAAATAAATGCAATCAATGACATTTTCCACGAATTGGTAAACTTGTACACAATGAAAACTATATATAGGTATTTAATATACACTAAAATACAAAAACAAAGAAGAACAAAGATGATAATATAAGTATAAGTATACCAAGCAATTCAGCTGTGTTGTTAGTGTCGATGCCCAGTTCTCTTCCCAATTCGAAGGCACGTTCTCGAGGCTCGTGCGCCAGAGCCCATGGGGACAACGCCAGACCACTTTGGGCTATAGCACCATGGAACAGGCCCTAAACAAATCATCACAATATAAACAATCTATACTTATATATCTATACTATCTATACTATCTATACTATCTATACTATCTATAACTATCTATACTATCTATACTATCTATACTATCTATACTATCTATACTATCTATACTTACTATACTATCAATCTATACTTATAATCCCTAAATGTGTTGCTAAGCGCAAGCAAAACTCGAGAACGGCTGGACCAATTTTCACTCATGGGTAGAGGTATAATCGGGGAAGGTTTTTACGTAAAAAAATGCACCCCGGGCGAAGCTGGGCGCGAGTCGCTAGTAGTATTATAAAAAGAAAAGAAATGTGTGTTTGTAATTTAATGAATGTATGTAATGTAGTAGTATGGGCCTCGTAATAAAGGAAGCATAATGTCGCTCAAGGAGCTATGGAAAGGGGTATGCTCGGGGTTACACTGCGAGATCGTATAAGAAATGAGGAGATCTGTAGACGTATGAAAGTTACCGACATAAGCCGTCGGATCAGTAAGTTGAAGTGGCAGTAGGCAGGGCATATAGTATGGAAAACCAACGCCCGGTGGGGCCGGAAGGTTCTCGAGCGGAGACTACGAACCAGCAAGCGCAGCATATTACGTCCACACAGACGTGAGCTAATAAAGGCCGCGGGTCAACGGTGGATCCAAGATGCTTCTGACCGGTCCAATGGGAAATTTTTGGGGGAAGCCTATGTCCAGCAGTGGACGTCCTGCGGCTGAGATGATGAATGTACCTAATGAATAAACTCAAAACTACTGGACCGATTTTAAATTTTTTTCACCTAATAGAAGTTAGATTATCAGCGATTAACCAAAGGTTATATTTTATTAAGTTACGCTGGCAATTTTTATTTATTTAATTAATAAATAAAATTTTAATGAATCATTAAGTATTTAATACAAGTTATTATAGATTGTGAAATAATAGTAAAAATGTTGTTTCTCTTTTAAGATAAGATTTAGAATTATTTTAGGTGAAGAATTTTGACCTACAATATAAAATTTAAAAATATTTTTTTAATTTTTATTTCCGCAACCACAAATTAATTATATTACTTACTTGAGATTTTGGTGAAAGCATATGGAGGTGTACCGAGGCAGCTCCGGCCGACTCGCCAAATATAGTGACTCGCTTCGGGTCTCCGCCAAAATGTTCAATATTATCGCGTACCCAGCGCAGGGCCATCACTTGATCCTATGAATATTACTATGGTATTACTAAGTCAACAATAAGCCTAAGTGAAATATTATTTTATGACCTAGATCTATACTATTATCAGGCTAAGAGTTCATTTGATGGTAGATGGCTACCATCGCCTATGAAACACAGATGTTTGACGGGATGTGTGTGTGCTGAGTTGTTAGAGAAGTGTGATTTTGAATTTCATAATACTAACATACGAATACAAGCATGACATTTTTTCACTTTTTTTTTATTTTTTATTAGAGATAGCTCTTGGCTAACAACCGTCTGTGTAGCAAGGATGAGGCCTACTTATGATGGAGCGAGCTCACCCAGAAGATGCCCTATTCACTCGAACTTTAGAAGATTTGGGTTATATGAGCTCGGATTTTTGTATAATTTGTCTAAATTTGTTGTTACTTGTTATTGATAGATAGCCAGTACAGGTTAAAACTGTTCTCTCAAGCTCACTTGAAGAGTTTAAGTCGAGCGATGTCGATCTCCTTACTAAATGGGCCTGTAGGTTGTAGGATCTAATAAAATAAACGAACAAACTCAAATCGGCTTCGGATCCTTTGGACCCGCAAGTTTTTAAGTGCCAGTCTGACCCACTGTGGGTCAAAAACTCAGAACAATATTTCATTAAGTTTAAATCGCTATTAGGCAAAGGTACGCTACATTTGTATTTCAAAGTTGTGTGACACAGTAGACAAATTGCTCACTTAATTTTGTAACAAGATGTGCTTAACCAATTCTTTCTCAAAACATAATAGAAACGGGAGTA
Organism: Synanthedon vespiformis; assembly: GCA_918317495.1. Classification (NCBI taxonomy): domain Eukaryota; kingdom Metazoa; phylum Arthropoda; class Insecta; order Lepidoptera; family Sesiidae; genus Synanthedon; species Synanthedon vespiformis. The sequence continues at coordinate 2,512,836 of OU906962.1, forward strand.
ATGATATGCAGTAGGCGCACAAATGTTGAGGTACTCAGTGGTTGAGGTGGATGCAATACGCGCGTCCGTGTAGTAACAACAGCATTTTTAACCCGTAAACGGACAGTTTCGTGTGTAGCTCGAGGTCCGATTTCATAATTATTATCTCATAAAAAAAAGTTCAACTCCATTTTAAGGGATTAACACGTGAAATGTATGCGTCATAAACTTGACCGGATAACAAGTACATGCGACCACTGTATTTAGAATTAGATGATGGACGTGTCGTAAATGTTTGGCCTACTCTTACAAATGTATCAAGTAAGTTCTAGGCGTCATATTATTAGTAGCGACTTTCTTCTTGTGATATTTCATTATCCATTAGGGTACATTCACGTACTGTATTTAACTACGTCCTTTCCACCTATTCCTACTAAGTATCTATCCTGGTAGGGATATATTAGTATATTTTTAAAATAAATTTAAATAATTTAGGAAATCACACGAAAAGTCATTATATTACAATTTTTAAAAATGCAAAATTAAGTCATTTAAGTATAAGAAGTAATCGTATACGAACATTTTAATGTAGGATATTGCGACATTAATTAACCCTTAAACCGCGAGTTAAACTCAATAAAAGGTTAAAACCTTGCCGCATCTCTACAGACTTGATGTGAACTTGACCGACATGTTATTAATGTTCTTGATAATTCAATGTTACCTCGATGATATTACCAAATACCGATAGCGTCAATGTCAATGTAAAACTATTTATTGGTCGGTATATATTATGTATTTGCAACCTTTTCAATTTTCTTCAAGGTATAAGATCCAAGGTCTACAAAATGTGGCCTATTGAATGCCTCCTGGGCCTAATTAAATCTTAATGGTGTGATCGGTGGTTACCTACATCCTTAGAAGTAATAAAGAAACGTGTAATGGAAAAGCTACAATAGAGCGTCAATAGATTTTTAGAGGTATACATCGCAAGAGACCTTCAGAATTAACGTGTCTGTATGTGTCGTCGCCACATCGTAAAATTGGGCATATCATGATATTCCTGGGCAGATTATATTTCTATTAAAACTGAAATGGTCGCCTCACTCCGCTCCGTTTCGCTCGGCTCCCCAAATTTATTTCCATATAAACCTAACACGCTCCTCCTCGCTTTGCTTCGCTCCGCTTCTCGTAGCACCTATATTTAACTTTATAGTGAAAGATTTTTCATTTCATACTTTACGATCTGCCCAATTCTACGATCTGCCCACGACATATGCAATACACAAAATCATGGAAAACCTAAAATGGAAAACTAAACCTGAATTACCTTTAGGCCCATATTTCCAGAAACTTCCTCGTTCTCAAGGCTCAAGAAACCTAAAGCTCCGAGCCGATAGTTGAGTGTGACTAGGACCACCCCTGCAGCAACGAGATGGTCAGGTCCGTACAAGAAGGAGTTGCCTGAGCCCACTGCAAACGCTCCACCATGGATCCAGACCATTACAGCCAGTTTAGGATTGTATCTAGTGTAACATTACAAAGTGATTTTAAAATAAAACTTTTAAAAATGGCTATTTTTAAATAAAAATTATATCGCTATTTTTACATTGTAATGTACACAAACAGATTGTAATTACATGAAAACTATAAAATACATGTGTAATGTATAGATTAATTTCTAAATTGCAGTCCTATAGTTAGTGTTAGGTTCTAGATTCATTAGGTTCCAGTTAGTTAATTATTATTAATACCTAGTACGATGTTGATAGGTAGTCAAATATAGTTTTTCTGTAGTCAGAAATGTGTGGAAATTTGTGATGTGATCCCGAATATTATATTACATACTTGCATTGCATACATTGTCCCTCTAGGCATACCTTATGAAAAGCTATTCAAAAATGAATTTTTCAAGTTTGTGTTCTATTTATTCGTTCGTTTTTTTGTTTTTTGTGTTCGAATTCCTTTCGAAAAATTCAAGCGTCCTTCTCTCACTGACTAGGAATAACAGAGTTGGACAGAGTCAAACAATGCTCAACAGATGATTTTTGTTTTTATAGTTAGATGAGAATTATACACAAATTCAGGAGAGTGTCGAGGTCTTGGACTGTCTAGAACACAATCCGACTACATTTGATTAGTCACAGTCATTTTATATTACGAGCCTTTTGACATTTGAGACACAAGAGATCAATAGCTGCTTTTCGTATTATTTGGCCATCCTCTGCAATTAGTCTTTTACTTTTGGTTGTTAGTAGATTTATTATCATCTCCACAGTTTGTGTAGATAAATCCACTTCTTTAGGACAAACTTACCCAGTGAGTTTATCCGGTAGTGCCGTCGTGTAAACATTTAGAAATAGACAGTCTTCATCACCCTTATAAGTGTCGAACAGCATGAACCGATGTGGACAAACTGCACCTTCCTCCAGGGCATCTCTTACTCCTGACCATGGCTCCAGAGGAGCTGGTGGTCGGAACCGAAGAGACCCATGTGGTGGTTGGGCATACCTTGACATAAAAGGGAAACATCAGTTAAAGGCGTTAAAGCAAGCTAAAGTGCCCTGTGATGTTGCAAAAAGAGCTGCTCATTCATTCAGATTCAAACATTAAAAAGAACATAAGTAATTAAAAAAAATTGCCTATCGAAGGATCCAGTAAACCGAGTGCATCATGAATCAATCAATCAATGTATGTATGTATTGTATGTATTTTCCTCCATAACTCTTTTTTCTTTTTCAACGCGGGCAAAGTCGCGGGCGCCAGTTAGTAATTTAATAAAACATAAAATTATTTCTAAAAGGAACAACTATATAATCAACAATCAATCTAACAGGACTTTTAAAGTCTCAAAAACAAGGAATCTTCATTGAGTTATAATGATTATGATTACGAATACATAATACGAATAATATTTTTTTTTACCAAATACATAATATGGTTAAATGATAAATGACACATTAATTGCTGACAACAGTTGTAAAATATGTAGGTAATAATTTAATAAGTATAATACCAAATGAGGTTGTTGTTTTCAAGTGTCTTACTTTCGTACATGGGTGTTCGCCTACTTTTAAAAATTATTCCAATTAAATCGTTGCTGAAATGTTTTTTACTTAATATACATTTCACTTAAGTATTATGAAAGTTAAAATTCCCTATCCTATTCTATCTCACACGCCATTTTTAATACAATGCCGTTCCCATGCACATAGCATAAGTATATGCTACAACATAATGTCATAGATTTTTAGTGCAGTGACTTTCAGACAGGCTGACGGTCCATTTGATGGTAATAAGGCACACATTTAAGTATTTTTAAACTGTGGCAAAGGCTACCATCGCCTACCTATGACACACAAAGCAGTGCCATAGATGCTGCAAATAATATAACAGTGTATAATTGAATAATTGAAATAATTGAAGTCGCTATCCGCATCTGTAAGTCTGAATATCAGCTAACTTTTCTTACACCATGCAACAGATTTTGATAAGGTTTTCACTAATAAAAAGAGCAATCAACAAGGAATACAGATCCGTATATAATTTACAGAAAAAAGAAAGCAGGCTGCTAGTAAATTTATAAAACACTAGCTGCTACACGCGACTTCACCCGCGTAACTTTATAAAATATATCCAATGTCCTTTCGAGTGTCCCAGACAAAGTGTATGCAAAATTTCATGGTGATTGGTTCAGTAATTTTTGTGTAAAAGAGTAACAAACATCCATACACACATAGAAACTCGCATTTATAATATTACTTCGTCTGCGTTCTGGATGAAAGGTACCCTATGTTCTTTCTGGTGTCCTAGACAACGTGTATGCACAATTTAATGGTGATCGGTTCAGTAGTTTTTGCGTGAAAGCGTAACAAACAATCTCACATTCACATTTATAATTAACGATTAAGTACGGACTAGATAATTATTTTCTTACCGTATGCCTTTGAAACTGTAATAGGGTGTCTGCACAGTAGTTCTGGTGAGCAGACGACGACCACGCAGTGCACCCAGTCCGGTGACCACAATGGGTCCGCCTCCGACCCTCATGCGGTCCACCAACGCATGCACCAGACGTGCGGCTCGCGCCGGCACCGTCTGTAGCCGACGCAGCGCGTGTTTCAGACCGACAGATTCACTCACCGTGTCTGAAAGCCGTCTCCAAGCTCCTGTTATCTGTAACAAACGAGTTTTACAGAACATCAGAGTTTTAGTAGTGGTAGGGCACAATGCGTTTCACAGTCATTTGGGCAGCCCACCTGCCTTATCCTTATCCTTAATCCTTCTATGGTCGGCAGCGCACTTGTAGCCCTTATGGCGTTGCTTGTGTTATAGGTAGCCACCTACCATCAAGTGGAACGTCAGCCTGTCTGTCGACCTTAACATTAAAAAAAAAACATTAATTCATCTGCGGTGTAAAATGAAAAATATAATAACCAAATTTCGGTCAATTTTTATATTTTTAGGAAACTCAACATTTTTTCAGGATTGAAATTTGGATAAAATTGATGAGCCAAATTTCATAAAATAAGGCTCAATAGTTTTTACGTGAATTAATAGTAACAATAACAAACAACATCCAATCAAAGTAAGCATCCAAACCACTGGTTGAATTCCAATCATAATAAGCCATTCAAGGTAAAAAAAATCGGTTTCTAAACAAATAAGCAAAAAGCGCTTGTTACAATTTTTCTACTGCTTAGAGGTGAGCATGTTATTTCTCGAAAAAATAATTAAAATCGCCGACAGGCGACGCCAAAATGAGTTACCGAAAGGCGAGAAGATTTTATTTTTCTGTTACGAACGACTTAATTATTCAGTGCTTCCTTTGTATAATTTTGATATATAGTTAGATTTCTCTATAATTGATCGTGAACGTGAAGTAATCAGGCTCTTGCAAAAGCTGTCAAGTATTCGAAGTAAAGTACCGAACCTCTCATTATATTTATTAACTAAACACTTCATTATCGAAGGCAGATATGGTCGCACTAACCACAAGATTTTCGCAATTTTATAAGGTTACCTTGGCACAAAGGTATTTTATGATACTGTGTGTACAATATACAATTTTTATATATACATACCTCATTATTAGTATTTCGAAACTATTAAAGAAAATCAAAGATTGCAACACGCTGCGAAAGACTGTTAAACCCAGCGTTAGGTAAAACCATTGAGACATTCCTTACGACTCGATGTCAATTCTTACGTTAAAAAAATAAAAACGATTAGTGTAGACCCAATAAACCCATAATTAGTGTAGATGGCGCATTAACTCTGAAACTTCATATATTTTCTAAAATAGAACGTAACGCATACCGTGTGACAATTTTGATTTTACTCCCAAGTCCCATATAAATTTTCAGGGCTTATAATAATATGCAAATCGAGGAGTAAACTTTAAAAAATATTATTGACTATTGCTCTGTCCGTTTCTTGAACTTCTCATATTTGGCTGAGACAATTATCATTTTGAAATCTAACGCAATTATTAAGTATCATAGTTGTCAATTAATCATGGTCGGCTGTGCATTTGTAGCTTGTAGCGCCTGTGGTTAGGTTATGTTATTAGGCGACGGTAGCCACCCTCACCTATCATCAAAATTAAAGAAATGTGCGACTTATATTAGTAATTAAAAGTTAAGTCAATTTGGCATTCAGTCGAATTGGAATTTAGGCGATTTCAGATTCAGTCGATTTAAAATTCAGTCTATTTGGGATTTGGTTGTAATGAGCTCGGAGCCAAAAAACAAACAATTGTTACATAAACAAACAGTTTTAATACATATAAAATTAGTTAGTTTATACCCGTAAAAATTAATTGTTCATTGAACCGCTTCGAGCACAGTTGCATTGCAAACGCAAAAGTGCAGAAATGTTATTCTTAGCAATGAATGCTTCATTGACAATTCTTACAAAATGTTTTCCGAATCTCACAAATGCAATATTGCCTTCGATGACCTTCATGATCAATTGGATATTATTAAGTTTCTTTGTCAGAGTTTACCATATATTTTACGTATTAGACAAGTATTCTAGGCCTCTGGGTACGCATGGATATTTGTAGTTCATGAGGCCACAACACAGCGCTTGCAGCGCAAAGCGATTCGCTTCGAGCGTTGGTTTCGTGGCCCCAGTAGATAATAAGCGTATAATAATATGGAGACGTGCGGGAAGTGCTCAGAGATATAATATTATTTCGATGGCGGGAAGCGACTTTGTTTTACACTATGTAAAGAAAATACCGCCTAAAGCCTGAGCCCGTAGAGGGAGTCTTGTTGTAATTATCCTCTAAATATGCCTGAGCCTAAGCTAATGATGAATCATAGGTATTCTTACGTTTATTGCGAAAATTGCTCCACTAACACGGATGATTCTGCGTAGTAATTCCCTCTTAATGTTTTCTCTTAATGTTTTCTAAAGCGATATGAAATGTATCGAGAAAATTGCCTGCTTATTTCTAATAATTTGATTTCTTAACTGTAACTAACATTTAAGTGGATGTAACATTAAAATGGAAAAGCAGGGAGAGGGTAAAAAATAATTATTATAACACAAAAATAAAACCAAACTCTTGGAATAATCTTGTATATGTAATTTTTTTGGATCCTGGATCGTGGATTTAGGTACAAATTTCGTCTCAAAGGAAATGCTCTCTGGAGATAGGTAAAGTAAAATTCTTTAGAGAATAAATTGTATCTTGTGATCTAAAGAATTCAATGAATATCTTCCGATTCGAAATTTGGCTGACTATAAAGTGGTGAATCGTCAACTGATCACACAAATTAAAAAATAATAATAATGTGATTTTTCTGAGTTGAAAATTTATCAGATGACTGTTTATATATATTATATGAATAAATAAAAATGTCAAGTGGCGGTAGCATTGTACATACTTATTTCAAACAACGATTTTTTTAAACTATGAGGTGGCAATCAGCCATAAAGCTTGCCCAACACAACGAGAAAATCGTCGTGAAATAATAGACAAACAAGCGCTACTAAGTATTTCAATACGGTCCGGTTTTACATCTTAACCTTCTTCGACAGTAAAGTAAGTTTTTAGCATTAAAAAGTCATTTTGTAAGCGAAGCCTGACTTGCTTTTTATATTAAGTTATGTGTATATTTTTCTTTACGTAACATTTTAATGTATTTAAGTACACTTGTAAGCAATGTAAGTATGGCACAGCCACTCTTCATTACCCAATGTCACAGATTAACAATAGAATTACATATGAAGCTTAAGTAGTCTATGGACATGGTCACAATGACAAAACACAATGGCTACCTAGTCGGTCTCGCAACTTAGCCGTTTCTAGCAGCTATAAAGACTAATGGGACGGACGTGGTGACGGCTAATTCAATAATTAAGAAACGCATGCGTGATCTCACACCATATTCAATCCAAATGTTGGTCAAATTTATTTTATAACGATCGCTTGAGGGTATTTTTTAAAATTTTAAGAATTATAGCCTATATTTTGTTCCGAATATTTACTGTGTTCAGCAGCTTTGAGGAATATATGAGACATCTAAGGTTCTTTTTCATTATCCATTACTGTGTGAAGAAGCTAAGATAAAGGATAAATGATAAGAAAATGGCTCATTCTTAATAGGGCTCAAACTCTATAACAACAAGTACCTATGTAAGTAATAGGTGCAAAGATATTTGATTGGTCTCACTTAGATACAGCCGCCGTACTTGACAAATGCGGCAACAAATACTACGAAGAATTTTTTGGGCATAATAAAATGCCAATTTCCGTAGTGAAACTGTGTAAAAATATAATTAAACTTTGTAAAAAATTATAAATAGTGACGATGTTTTACACACACTACAATAAAAAGTTGCCGCATTCACGGAGCTATTGCTTTTAGGGCCGTATCTAGTCGAGCGCAGCGAGACCAATAATTTATGTATCAATAGGCACTTAATAATAATATGGATTTTTCTCATACTTTTTCTCAAGTTCAAGTTTAGAAAAGGCATTGCGCTGAGCTGTTGTGTTTCGGAAGATGCCATGCCCATTCACCTATCTATTCCTTCCTAATCCTTCTATGGTAACTAGGTGCTGACTGACCTATGGCGACATTAATTGTGTTATATAGGCGACGAAGGCAACCTATGATCAAGTGGACTATTAACCTGTCTGACGAGCATTTGAACTTCTATATATATATTTGCTTATATCAATAGACGACAGCCTAGTAGCGAAAGCTAACTTCCTTCAAGAAGACCCTGCGTCTTTCTGCTTTCCAAAAAAAAAAATCATAAAAGTATATTACTTTTTATATAATTATTGATTGATAGGTATATAAGACCGTAAAATATGACGCACGTGTCATTTGTTTAATGCGTAACCGGTTTTTATAGCAGATTCGTTTAGGAGTGCAGAGTGGGCACTGGGCATGTATGGGCACTGGGCATGTATGTTAATGTAATGGGTGAGTTGGTCGGCCTTTCTCTTACGTCAGACCGTATAATGTTTGCAAACAAAATACATGCGTAACAATTTAATAACATTGGTATTTTGCATTTAAATATGGAATATGAATTATAGAATTTAATTAAGAATTTTATTTAATACTTATCAATTAGACTGAGTTTTTAAAGAACCAAACAATGGCCATATTAAGAGTCCCCGTCGCATAATGACCTATTAAGAACGCAAAATGACATAAACGCAATATGGCCTAAACGCAAAATGACCTGCACTTGCCTGAACGCATATGACCTAAACGCAAAATTCCCTAACCATTAGACTAGCATTAGTTAAACTCATAATATTGCGAAAAATCATCATGATAAATAATTCTACAATTGTGCCAACCAACAGGCGCTACTTTACATATCTATCTAATGCATACTATACTTAATTGGAAATTAGTTGCGGTAGGCATACCATCATTTCCTTTGAAACCTCTTTTTAGTTTCAATTATTTTTTACTATAATAAATTCGTAAACCAGTTACTACATTATATATTTTTTTAAGTTATATAGTTTTTCTCTGTGCATGCTAATCTCAGAAAGGTTTATAAGCTAACATGAATGCGGTTTTTCATTCATATATTGACGACTACTTGGATTAAACTATAGGATACTTACTGTTTAACTTGTAAAAATGTTAGGTGCGGGATTTAAAAAAAAAACGAAATATAGCGCGTAAAAAGTTGCGGGCACCAGCTAGTATATGTACCTATATGTAGATATGTAGATATAATCTAATATTATCATTATGTATTATGTAGATGCTGGATGCAGTTGCAGATTCAGATTGAGATACAGACAGATATCTTACTCATAAAATACGAGTAAGATTTTTTATACAGTATGACGTTTTTTTTAAATTGGACACAGTATGTATAATATAATGTGTATTACCTTCATAGTGTTGAGACTGGAGGCGGCATTAGCGACGACATCGCCCAAAGTGGCCGGCGGTAACGCATCATTGCGCGACACCAGCGCGCACGCGCACAAAATTAACACGCGCCAAAAACTCACACGCATCTCCGTTGATTTTTCCTTTTGCAACAGTCCCCTTTTATGTTTACATTTAACTTTCGAAGCACTTTACAACACTTTCCTCACACGCGCACCGCTTAATCATCGGACTTCGTGCCTGTTAACTTAATTTGTCGGACGCTATAATAAAAGAAAAATGGACATTATATATAACTTTGAAATTAGAAAGTTAGAATCTAAGCTAAGTACGTAATTAGACATTTTTTTTATTAAAAGTTAAGACTAGGACATAATAAAACATTTATGTTGCGTATCTTCGCGGATGTCATGTCTAAACGATCTACGGCCGCGCTAGAGTTGGCTTTAGCCGACAGGAGTTCGACTAAGCTCTATTACTTAGACTAATGCAGTGTCCCCTACATTACCAGGATATCCATGAGGATTTGCCACCGTTAAGAAAAACACCTTAAACCCACTTTTTGACTCGTCATCTTGTCCTTATGCTTAAACTCAAAAATATGACTGTGTTTCAATGTGACTTGTAGTCTACTTGTGGTATTATTACCTATTTTGATCTGTGCTGGTAAGGTTAACATACAATTTGTTCTAAAGCCGCATTCTAAGTACATATATCCTAGCCCGTGCGGCGATGAAGCGAATAAATAAAAGGTAAGTATGACGGCAATCCCGCAATACACGAAAAACCAGCGAATTACGTCACAACTGGTTACATTAGCTAACTAAATAGCAAATGCCATGCCATACGCCCGTTCATTGATTTTGCCAATGCCAACATATAATATAGATCAAAGATTTAAATCTCTTTGATAGATTGTTTATTAAAACATCACACATGCAAAATTGCAACCGGCTGCCATTTAAAAAGTTTTGGGTTCAATGAAGACTTATCAATACTAATAATAAATCTGTAAGTGTAGGTATTGTATGTATGTATGTATGTATGTATGTATGTATGTATGTATGTATGTATGTATGTATTGTTAGTTCCTTTCCTCCATAAGTCCATAACTCTTAATCGAATTAAATGATTTTCATGAAACTTGGTAGATAAAAATTTAGACGTACAGGACACGGGATACTTTTTCTTTTTTTTCAACGCGGGCGAAGTCGCGTGCAGCAGCTAGTCAATGAATATATCTATTACATTACTTAGACGAACCTGGCCATGATTGGCTCGTGTTATTTTTGTATGAAAATTCAATTTATACCAATTTAATAAGAAATTTTGCACACATTTTATGCAAAAAATTTTAAGTGGCAACACAGTTAATTTAATGCCAGTGTTGCAGTGTACTAACTGAACATACAAACCTTAGATACAAAAATACTATCTAATCAACGAATCTCTATAATCGGAGCGTTTAAGCGGCTTTTATGTAACAATATGGAAGTGCATCGAAGTTGTTACATAAAGAGAAAACCTATCCCTACGGCGTTTTGGAGTACAGTTACTTGATCAATTACTACCGGGGTATATATGTGTGTCTACATAACTATTTATATATCTACCTAGTAATACTTCCGCAAATATTATAGCCATATTGCCTACACAGAGGTAGACTTCCTGCTCGTTTGTAAGTACGATAAAGTATGTTAGCTACGTATGGATTTTTAAAATCAGTATTAAATCGTCAGTAACTATTTTGTTCGAACCATTATTTGACTGCAACTTTTCATATGAGCAAAGGCACAAACGACATCTCATATCAACGTATACCTTTTCCGTAATTTTTAAAAGGTAATTATTCCGATTTTTATAAGGTAATTATTAGAATTTTTGCTTTAAAAAAAATAAACAATAAATTATATATAATGAACAGAAAAATACACAGGACCGCAAAGAAAACGGGTCGGTTAGAAAATCTTCAATTTCTTCAGAAGTACCTGACATAGCTTTATGAAATAAAAATTAAATTAAAGAATTTTAATGTGGTTAAATGAAAAGAAAATTTATTTAGTTCAGCTTTAATTAATTAGTTTAGATATTGAAGATTTTCTAACCGACCCTTTTTCCTTGCGGTCCAGTGTATAACTGAATTATTATAAATTATAATTATAGTATTTAAAGATCCACTGTTTAACTATTAAATAAAATAATTATAATTAGAAAGGTAAAGTACTTCATTATAAAAAATGTTAATATTCTTAAATTAATATTTAACAACATACCCATTAAAAAGAAAACTAAAAATATTTTATTACAAAATATTGTGTCTTCAAATATTTATTTACGTTACACAGTCCACGTGTTACAAGATAACTTTTCTTTCGTATAAATAAATTATTAACTTGTTACGAAAATGAACTTTTTAAAAATAAACTGTTATTCAACACTTTCGCGTTAATTGTTGTTTTTTTTCTTTTTTAAATTTATCTCGAATGTAGAACTCCGACCGGGCGAAGATAGAATGTAAGCAAGAAAGCAAGCGACGCGAAATGAAACGTGCAGAGTACGCGTTGATTCTGAGCCGTTCAGTTCACTGCCGACGGTGGACAGAACGTCGGTCGTCGCCTGTGCTGTTACCTAATACCACCCACCACATCGCAAGCGAGACAGTTACCTTTACAACAACAAAATAAAAAGAAACTGCGGTCGCTTCCTAGGGCTCCTGCGGTTACAATCTAAAATCATTAAGGAGAGTATCTATCTGGGAATTGCGGAAAATACTTACGGCTACCAGCAGACACAGAATTTTTAAAGCGTGGGAAATGCTATTGGTCCCTCACCTAATTTTTTTTCTGATTACTAACAAGCTGAAACTAGCTTGGTTTGAGTAGCTTCGGTTTGCCGAGACGTCCACCTTTTTCCTCTGCGAAAATTCTCGATAGAGGTAGCTAAAGGAGTTAGCAGCCGCAAAAAACTTCCAAGCGTAGGACTGGGAAAACGTACCACACAATTTGTAGGACTATGCGACCATTTTATTATAAAAATGTTTACTAAGCTGCAGAAAACAATTAGCTCGTTATTAATAATATTTATGACCTATTTATTGTGATATATTGGGAGTGGTTTTTTGGGAGAGATGGGATTACTAACCAGCTGATTTTTTGTTTACTGCTTAGTAAACATTTGTCGAGAATTTTCGCAGAGGAAAAAGGTGGACGTCTCGGCAAACCGAAGCTACTCACGGAGTTTCAGCCTGTTAGTAATCATAAAAAAATTCAGGTACTGGATACTGGACTATATCGAAAAATCCACACACTTCGCGGCTTTTTCCAATACCGCTATAGGTCAACAGCTGCATTGTATTATCAACCTTATTAATATTTTATCTAAGGTTAATTGTAAGATTGTAAGTTTTAAGCTTTCTTCGGTAATCGTTTGAGCCGACTTTCTTTTCTGCTTTAACGACGCGCCTTATCAAGTGTACAAACAACGCCATAGGTGCTGCAAGTGCTCTGCCGACCATAGAAACATCAAGGATAAGGTATAAGGAAGGGATGTCAAGTTCAAAGTTGACCCCACCGGGAATGGAACTCGGGGACTGAGACTTAAGGCAAGCACTTTTACCACTCAATCTACGGGTTCATTAATAACGCAACGCTCGATTCGCTAAGTTAGCGTATAAACAGAGAGAGACGGACAGCGACTTTATCTTCTAAAATGTTGGCTCTCAATAAGAATTCATCATAACGACTAGAACTAGAATAAGTTGTCAGTGTTGGACAGTGGGCATAAATCATAATATAATTAATATATATATATATATTTTATTAAATCAAGGCAGCGCTTGGCCGCGATCTCACTTGATGTAAGGTGCAGATGCGGCCGAAGGTAGACCACGCTTACGTAGTAAGTGCCCATTTACCCTTGATTTGAAGACACTGAGGTTATAATTTTGAAGAAATACGGACGCAGGCAATGAGTTCCACTCCCTAGCAGTTCGGACAAGGAATGTGGAACTGTAACGCTTCGTGCGTGATCGAGGAACATCAACCACGAAGGGATGCAACCCCCGCCCGCGCCTTGTGTTCCGCAAGTGGATAATATAATATAAGGTATAATAAATATTCTGTTGAAAACATAACAAATTGTCTATGTGGTCTTGTCTGACTGTGACTTCTGACACCTGTCAACTGTCAAATCACTCCAGTCAAGCAAGCACGCAAAGTCGCAAAGAAAAGAAATATTTATGTCGTATGCTCGTATGCATGTCGTATCGTATGTTTTCGTTATCTGAATAGATAGGGAAAAAAAGAAGGAAGTGGAAGTGTAATTTTGTGATATAAAAAAATACTTTACACAAAACATGGCCTCTAATCAAGGTCCCAGTGCACCAGGCGACCCTAACGATCTACCACCGCCCTACTCTTCCGTCGTCGGGAATCCACAATATGGGTTCGTGGATCCGTCAGCATCAGCACACTCCCCGGCTGGAGCTGCTTACCCACATCCTCAACCGAAAGCGTATACTGCGCCCGGAGTGTATCCACATCCACCTACCAATGCAACACCGCTACAAGGAGGAAGTTATCCTGTGGCCCCTCCCGGGGTCCCCGTTGTCATCGGCCTCCCTCCAGAAGTAGCTAGTCAGCCCACAACGGTCACTTGCTACAATTGTGGAAAAGTCGTTACCACACGTGTCGTGTATACAACTGCATGGCACACACATTTACTAGCTGGCTCCATATGTGTTATCACAATGTAAGTACCTTAAAAACAAAAAAAATATTGACGAGGCCTTTTATCTATGTGCTAAATCTGTTAAGCCGTTTTTGTGTGAAAGAGTAACATCCTCACAAACTTTTAATTTATAATATTAGGAAGACATTATTATGTATCTACTGGAATAGTAAAATATTACATGTTTAATGACATTATCATCTCTGAGGCTTTCAAAAAAGGTTTAAAAACCATCCCAATCAGCTGGCTACACCTGATTATGTAAGACTTACTGTTGCACGCGACCTCGTCCGCGTAACTTTATAACATATAGCCTATGTTACTTGTTGATAATATAGCCTCCCAACAGTGAAACAATTTTTCAAATTGGTCCAGTAGTTTTGGAGCCTATTCAATGCAAACAAACAAATCTTTCCTATTCATAATATTAGTATAGATAACTAAATCCTAGACTTGTGGTGCCATATCCTAGACTTTATATGTTGAACAGTAACCTAGGTTAATGTAACATATTATTTTTACAGGATGTGTTCGTTGTGCTGCCTCGGCTTGATACCATACTGCTTCGACACATTCAAAGATGCTGAGCATTATTGTCCGGAGTGCAATTCGTTTATTAACAAAAGCAGGAAATGTTAATTTGGGTAATATTTTATTCGTGATGCGAATTGGGTTTGTGGTTTTTCTTTTTATTCTCTTTTGTGTAGTTCTTATAATTATATGAAACATAAATTATTTCCTATAATTTTTTTTTATCTAATTATAATATATTCATAACAGATTAGAGACTATTTTTGTACATTTGACAAAATTATACTGTAGTGGATTATGAAAATATGATAAATATTGACAAAGCCATGTTTAGGAGTAGTTAGCAGTTTTTCAGAAGTGGTGTTAATAATTTGGTGCTTAAATATATATTTTTCGCATTTTTTTTTTATAAATCAGCACCCACCATTGTTCTGTTCAATATAACTCAGTTACATTGACAACAATAATGACATTATTAAGATGCCTAAATTATAATATCCATTGGCTATTTTACTGATATTAATCGAAGTGTAGTATAAGAATAGTTTTATATACTTAAGCAAGTTGAAATGTTTAAACCTTTACTCAAAATAAAGGTTAATGTTTCGGAGCAAAAGAGAAAGTAGTTTGCCATTTTCCAATTAGCTTTGCCTATACTTACTATATATATATATATATATAGTGGTTGTAAAAAGTGTATGGTTTTATGTGGTATTTATTTTAAAAGAATCACTATGCACTATGCCTTAGACTCAGTTACACAAGGAGAATTTGTTGTAAAACAGTATAGCTATCGGCTAGTGTAAACAAAATGCTTAGAGTTTCAAATCTCGAAAGAAATTATCGTCCCTTTAAACGCTTCTCACTCATTGCCTGATACGATTTTTTTCAACTCACGTTAGAAATTCGCACACGAAACTCTTCTTGTGTAACTGAGCCCTTAGTTAGAGATGTGAATTATTAATATACTATATTTTAAATATAAAATAGGTACCTATTTTCCCTTGTTTTCCTGTGTACCCTTAGCTGTTTTGCAACTGAATTCCTTTTTTTTTTAAATTTTGAACACTACATTAATTGTTCAAAGATTGTCTAAATTGAATATGAAAATCTACCTTGTTAACCAAGTCCTACACTTGTTAAACAGCTATTTTTGTTTGCTGGGTTGATTATGAGGCCATATAGACAAATACTAGAGCTAAAATCAGTGAAATATTAAAAAAAACTATATTGAAAAAATAAGTATTTTGCATCATGTATTTAGATACTTTTAACAAAACTGGTTTTTTTTCACATCTCTACCCCTAGTGGATAATATAATCTGTAGTCATAACATTCCACAATAACAGGAAATAGTTAATCTAATTTTAAGTTTATTTATTACAATCACAAAGCAGCTTCAGTACCTACCTATATTTTTTAATCATCTGTAACCATGGACTGATTAGAGTTTCATGAAGAGACATTAAGAGTAAATTTTTAATAAAGCTTTAATTCTATTCCAAAAGATATAAATTTTAATATGATGTGTGTAACAATAAAAATGTAGAAATTTAATGATTTTACATTTTTTATGCAATAGATTTTCCATTTTTTGAGAAGGTTTTAGTGCCATTTGTTATTGTATTTTGTAATTAGTTCTCCTAATTTTTTAATATATTTTTGTTTTCTTCTTACTCTACCTATTTATTTATTTATGGAAACATAAAACTGTTTAAACACAAAAAATCCATTTATTGTTTGTTTATGTGTACAACTTAGTTAAATATACCATTAATTATGAAAACTATAGGCTTGTTTTATTTCATATTTAAATCCATTTTTATGTATTTTATTAATGCATTTAATATTATGTTATGTGCACATGTAGTTACTGATAATTCGCTGGTTCAGTTATCTTATTTATTTATAAAGTAAAATGAACTCTATGCACATTACATAAGACACAAATTGGTATAGGTACTGTTATAACACAAAGGATCTTGGTACTCAGATATCACATTTCAAGTATCTACAATGATAAGCAAATCGCCGATGCTTTGATAAGGTTTTTATCGTTGTTATTTTCACACAGACATTAAATAAAAAATATATGATTCATTCTTTTGTTCAATATGACCACTGGTGGTATAAATCCAGCGACAAGTGAAGTTTTCCAAGTTGAAGTGGCAGCGCAAAGTGATAGAGTGCTTTACATACATCCAGACCCGCCTCCACCCTATGCTCCTATAGTTACAAATCAACCAAACATCCAACAAACCACATTAACAATTGATCAACCCCAATTAACGAATGAACCGACTTATTACAACTGTCCCAATTGTCGAGAGAGAGTCGTGACTAATGTAAAATATGTAAACACAAGGATGACACATTTGGTAGCTGGCTTTATATGTGGATGCACAGTGTAAGTATACTCAGTTGAAATAAATGGTCTGAATTTTTATCCTCACTATGAGTATGTAACTAGTTTACAAAAATAGTTGGCGGACATTGGAAAGTTTTTATTGTTGTGAGAAGAAGTGTTATCAATACTTTTCTTTTACATTATTCCAACGTATTTTAAACAAATTTTATGCCATTCAGATTTTTTTTGTTTTAAATAATATTGACTGCACACGACTTTATGACAGACCAGACAAATTATGGAACTCACTGAATGTTTAACTAGCTTTTGTCTTTTGAGGTTCATTCAAAGTTTAAGAAAAGCATTTTGCAGTATAATTGTTAATAGTTTATGTTTAACTAAAACAATCCCTTTCCACTATTGAGAAGCTTGCTGTGTGATAACTAAAAAGTTCTAGTAGTTCAATCAATTGAACTAATTGAAATAGACCATATTTTGCATCAGGTGTTAAAAAAACAAACTTTTTAAAAAATGTTTAATATAAACATAATATTGATACAAATATATTTATGTTTATATAATTTTCAGATGGTGTCTGCTCTGTTGTCTAGGAACAATACCTTATTTTGTCCCTGTGTGCAAGGAATCTAAACATTACTGTCCTAATTGCAACGAATGTATTGGAAGCTATTCCAAAGTTTGGACTTAATTCTGTTACTGATAAAATAGTGTTAAATTTAATACATAATAAAAGTTAATAAATTCTCACTCTTGTTTTTAATTTATACAATTGAAAAAAAGAAAGCAACGAAAATAATAGACATGATATATGCTGTGAAGTTTTAAAATATAATAAAGCACTCTTGGATTGTCCTTCTAATGTTGTTCATTGATTCTTCAATGAAAGTTGTAATCTGAAACAGTCTGATGCAATTTTCCATTTCCCATCAGCGGCCACAATCACAAATGTCTGCATAAATTGCTTTGTGTCCTCATTCTGATATGTCACATCTCCGGCCGCTTGAATTAGATATGTGAGCTTGTTACCAACTACAGTTTCAGCTATGGGTTGAGCGTCCAATGTCCTCAAAACGTGATTGCTGGATGGCAAGTCCAATATGAATTTTTGTATTTTTTCATCACCACTGATCCCGTTTCCATTCCAAACTAACAGACCAGTGTCGAGGTATAATTTCGATGTTAAATGCCGGCTGGTATCCACTTGCTTATAGTATACTCTTGTGAATTCTTCAGCCACTTCGCACGCTTTATTGTCGTTTTTAACTGTGACGTCCACCATGGTTAACTTTTCAAGAAGTTTATTGAAACAGATTAACCGGTAGTTGTACCACTTGTACCTATGAATTGCAAATAGTACAATAGATGAGTATATTTTTTAACTTCACGTATAAAAGTAGGTAAGGAATATCTTTAACCTGGTTTACACAATACACAGCACCCGTTTTGAAAAATTTGCAATAAATAAAACAGGCGCAAACACTAGCAAATATACATTTCGTGATAGAAATTAGAATATGGAATGGATGGATGAATCAGAATCATGAATGGAAGGAAATCAAAATGGAAATTTGGAAAATAAATAGAATAGAATGTTTCTTTTTATAGGTCATCACAGACTAAACTAAATTAATTTACGTCAAATTTGTGTGATAGAGTAAAATATATAGTATTATAGAGCACAAAAATGGTTGGTAAAACACAGATAACGAAAAATAACATTTTTAAGCGACTGTTCTAAGATCGACTTAATTTTTGACGCCTGTATTGCTTTTATAAGTAGTAATAGTTTGTGTTTTAGCCTTTATTAATATAATTACGTAGCTTAATAACTACATGTAGACATACAACCGGTTATAAAAAAGCGAAAATTTATTTATATGGTCTCCTAGAGTACCAGTATTACTTCCCTATTCCCGTACATTGCTAAAATATTGTGATCGCCGTAAACTAAAGCTCTCTACATATTATATACCTACCATATTAAGAATCTCTAGCACTTTTTTGATAGAGGCATTCCTCAAATCTTCACAAGCCACTGTGTTGTTCCTAAGATGTGACTGCGCTTGTGCATCAAGGGGCCATATCATGAAAACTCGATAAAATATATTTTTTCTTGACTCTTCATGAAAAAGGGATACCAAAATCAACCAAACCGTTAGGTTGCTGCTACCAGACGGACTAGGTAAATGATTGCAAAACATGCCATGCCACTACAAAAAGTTTATATTTAAGTTCTAACTTATGTATACCTGTAAAGAGATAATCCAATTGCGTGTTACACCCTCTAGAGTCAAGTACGTAGTGTTAGTTACAACTTAAACATATTGAGCATGACGTTATGTGTCGTAACTATATAAAATGTAACTTGCTTCATAATTGGGCTGTTGAAAAAAAAAAACAATTTATGATTATGAAATATTTTATTTGATAATGTCTTTATTTATGCAATATATTATCATACAAAAAGGCTTAATTTATATTACAATTAAATCTCATACGCTATTTCATTTTCCAGGACATTTGACACAGCGATTCACTTAACAAACTAGCCAATACTCTATTAAAACGTAACATTACATTATATTAAAATATTATCATTAAAATAATGGGAGGTTACTTGAAAAGCAATAAGTAATTTGTAAAATTAAACATACACCAGTCAGCTTCCAAACTCTTACCCTAAGGCACTGACAAAATTATTATATTCTAAATACAAATAAAAAAAATATAATTCAACACTAAGGGCCTCTTTCACCAACTAAAAGTATTGATTAGAAGGTTTACTGCATCCTTCTTTTACCGGCGACTTTAAACGACTTGACAGATTGTGAAAGAGGCCCTTAGGTAAAAGTGTAAAAATATATCATAATAATATGCTGCTAGTCAAAATAATTGTAGCTGCAAAAAAAATTGCTAACATTTTTTTTATCTAATATCATTTTGTTTGAACGAATGTGAATACTAGGCTATTTATTTTTCTCTATGGCTAGCGCGGACTTGTTGTAGGCCAAACGATCCTAAAAAAATCTACGTTGTCATTTTATTAAAAATATTTATAAAAAAAATTCCTTGACGCATAACCTATGCGTGAAAAAGAGTTGTAGTATTTCATTAATTTTCTTAGTAATTTTACGTCACGTGAATATTTTTTTCAGGTCCGCGGCCTACAAATAGTAATTCCTAGTGCACACCACTGGCAACACTACACATCTATTGAAATATGGCAGTATTTAATGTACATACACACTGGTGTGTCCACACGGCACAATCTCAAGTTCACATCACTAATTTGATATCGTTCTAAAATAAATTTTCCAATAAAAAACATTAGTTAAATCCACACATCACGAGAGACTCGCGAGGGTAAATTATAAAATGATTTTATTATTACACAATAAATACAATAATATAAAAAGAAAATCCGAATAATTTCTTATTTAGCGCACAAATTCTCGCAAATTGTAACCCTAAAAGTGTTCCCCGACACTGGGAGCATTCCTCTGTAATGTAACGTTACAGTTCAGTTAGGGAGGAGAACCTGTAATGATGAATCTGTAATATTTTGATGCAAATTGTAACATTTGTAACATGCTCAAAATTTAAGAGCGGGTATAAAGGAACACTAGCGCCACTCATTTAAAATAAAATTCGATCTAAAGAAAAGCGGTCACATTCCTCTAAATCATATTTTGTAACTTCGTGTCTAAATATGAAACTTTATAAAAGGTATTAAAAAATTGTAGACATACTTACCGAGGGCTTTGTGTAGCCGTTATTAATAATTCCTTCTCAGTCACGAGATAATATTTTTTTAAATGAATGGCGCTAGTGTACCTTTATACGCGCTCTTAAATCTGAAATGTTACATTACAGGCGAATGCTACCGGTGAGGGAGTACCTTTATATAATTTTAAATAAATAATGCAATTTAAACTTTAACAACTCAGTACCCATCATTTTCCTAATGCATCATACCCTTCAGTCGTATTAATTTAAATCAACACCGATGTGTCTGTCACGAGTTTAAAATGACCGCACCCGCTTGCGAAAGCGTATAAAACATTTTGAAAATTGTCATTTGTCAATGTCAAATTGACAATTTACCATATTTCCAACGTCATTTTAAACTCATGACAGTGCCATGGTATAGTTTTGTTTGTCAAACAAAACAAACGTCAACTCCCTTTCACCATTATGTCACGTTGACAACACAAATTGTCAAACTGACATTGTGCTGTTGAACAATCACAACGACACAGGAGATAATTATTAACAACACATTTTTTCACACGTTTACAAGCAAACAAAATAAACTTTTAATGGGGACAATCTTCTATCTATTATTACAAAAATCGATGTCTGTCTGTATGTATGTATGTTCCCTATGGACTACGAAACCGCTTAACCAATCACCGTGAATTCCTGAAAACTATGCAAAATGTGACTTAGCCGGTTAACGAGTTAGCCGGACAATATTCTTTCCATTATTCAAACGGGAACATATTTTTAAAAAATATGTTCCCGTTAGACATTAAAAAATACATTTCGACATACATACATATGACTACGGCAATAAAAAAGTAGCATTACTTTTAAACTACCTACATGAAAAAAAAAATATATAAAAATTTTTTGATGTCAGTCGCCGTCACATTATCTAATTTCTTTGTTGTGAAGTAAAACCATAATAAATAATAATCTGTATGAATGAATGGACACATTTTTTTCTTTCTGTGCTCATTTTTCGAAAATTACTATATAGACAGCTGTTCTAAATTCAACTCTTTTTTATGTACGAAACATGATTTATTTTGTAAATATTTAAATATATACTCTGTAAAATTAATGGACAATTCATCTGACAAAATTTAAAAACCAGCTGTTTTCAAAAGAAAAAAATACCAAATCGTTTCCTAAGACTAAATTGAGCACACTACGTAGAATTTTTTTTAATTTGGAAAAGTATATATTTTTGTTTTATTGCACACACAACTTTGAAAAATATTAATATTCAAACATGTTTTTAACGTGACTTTTTACATTTTAATGGTAAAAGAAAATGTTGCCTTTAATTCAAAATTACAAAAACAAAAACCAGCCATATTGTGACAAAAATGACAATTTGCATACACGTCAGCAACGAAAGCTAATTTTTATTAAAAAAAAAAACACTGGGATAAAAATCATCAAATCTATAATAATATAATAATCTACAAAAAAAAAATATCAAGTCAAATTAACTTTAATGTTCATAATCATAAGATTAATCAATCATTAATCATAAGATTTTAATGTCACTGTTGTCGCAAATTTGCTGTTTTAACATAATAACTCATAAAAGCATAGTAAATTTAAAATTATTATTTTATATTTATAAGTTTTATGAGTCATGTAAATGTAATCAACTCAATTGATGTCAATCAAACTCTTATGCAATTAATTCGTCGTTGTCAAACCAAAATGTGGTGTGTGCACTTTTTTGAGATTCCAACATTTTGACCTTAGTTAAATAGACCTAGTCTATGGTATAAAAAAATAATTACTAAGTGCTTTTTGAGCACTATTTGTCGAACTAAGTTCTCTTAATAAAATATGCCATGTGCATCAGCTACAAAATTCACTATTAAAAAAAATTATAAATAATCTATTGCATTTTCACTAAAAAACAAACACTTCTTTTTATATAAACCTTCATGTAATTTTTTTTTCAGAAACACTATTTTTGTCAATATCTCAAAAGTATACTTTTTGCACATAGCATATTTTGGCTTGACACCGTCGAAATGTACGTTACTCTTGCGACTACATATTTTATTTTATGCACAGATGTTACATAAATTTTATATTCAATTTTACATCAATTTTAAGATCAATTTTACATCAATTTTACAATACATTGCAATGCTGTCCCCGTTTGAGAGATCATTCATTAATTTATATTTTTGTTCATAATTCATAAATAATGTGATTTAATTCTACATAATATAAAATAGATGACAATTTTTTCAACATACTTTCCAATTGGCGATCGGCACATTGCATAATTATGGTTAAAATACATTACTTTATAAAACTAAAAAAAAATATATTTGTACAATATCATTTTTATTAAAATAATTATAAGAGAATTTTATTTCAAAAAACACGCGAATGTGGCACGGGCAAAACAAAAACGACGCGTTCTTATTAAAACACAAACAGATTTTTTTTATGTTTTTAAAAATTTGCGTGTTCGACCCAATCAATACAGCTTAGTTTATTGAACGAAGTTTTTTTTATTATATCTAAACGGTCAACTTGTGTAATGACAGTATAGTTTTACATTTGCGCGTTATCGCTCGGTAGCGGTTTTGATACAATGTAACATTTTAGAAACGACAAAACCAAGCTCCACCAGGAAAGAATAAAATGTATGGGATTGTGTATCACGTGATTTAGCGACGGCATAATTATTATGTCAAATCCCATACACTTTTTCGAACTTAGTTATCGTTTCTTTGTCGTTTTGGGGACTGACTAACCACACTTATTCAGCTCGATTCGCTGGCCGATTTTGGTTACACTTATTTATACAGCTCCGCTTCTATCGGCTGCGCACAGCATTGGGATTTGGGATTGTGATGACCGTCATAGCGTGCTATCATCTCCCCTGAAATGCTTCTATCTGTCGTGTACAGCGTTGAATGACTGAGAAGCGTTTAACATGCTCAGACATTTGCCTGAATTACCGGCGAAACGGCGCTGAACGCGGAGAAACAGCGCTGAACGCGGAGATAAAGCGCTGAACGCGGAGATAAAGCTCTGAACGCGGAGCAAGAGTGCTGAACACTGGCTTTAGCACGCGCGCGATAAAAACACACTTTTCCTAATTTTATGCCTGTTTCGCGCGAAAGCTGAACGGATGCGCTTACGCATGCATCTCCATACAAAACTGCTGTTTAGTAGGGACAAGAGCTGAATTGGAGCTGAATAAATGTGGTTAGCTAGCCCCAAACTGTTTGTTACCTACAATGTCTAGGGCCCCGGCTTTCGCTACCTGTGCGCTATGGAATGACGTGTCGACACTTCTTCGTATACACTTACATTATTTAATTGTTATTTCTCCTCCAGTCCAACCTGTAATCATACATTTTGCATGTGAAATTGGTGCGACCCTCTTTTGCTATTATAACAGTTATACACACAAACATAATAAAATAGTATTATTATTAAAAAAAAAGCGTTTGAACACGGAATTATGTTACAGAGGTTGAAAAAATAGTTTGTAGAATTTTTTCTGATTCGGAAATTGGAAATAACAACATATTTTCTTCATAATTCTTATATAATTCATACAGCAAAATAAAAACCGTCGATGCTAAGAAAACCAACTCACCTGTAGGGGGCCATTGCACGAATCCACTTTGTATTTATCTGATAGACCCGACAGCAGATTTTCCTGTTTACAAAATCAAAACTATTTATATGGAGCGATATTATTGCATAACGTTGTATTTCTTTGTTCAAATCTAAACATTAGGGGCCTCTTTCACCATCTGTCAAGTAGGCTAACTGTCATTCGAACTCACCGGTAACCGGGGATTATGGGGTTGATACTTTTGTTTGTACGGTAAAAGTCCCAAACATTATAAAGAAAATAATTTAAAAAAAATCGCCTATCGAAGGATGCAGTAAACCGAGTGAAAAATTCAATAAAACATAAAGTTATTTCTAAAAGTAACTAATCAACACTTTACTTGTAGTTTATGAAAGAGGCCCTAATGTATTTTTGTATTGAATAACTCAAAAACCACTGGAATGGATTTTAAAAATTATTTCACCTATAGAAAGCTACATTATTTGCGAGTAACATAGGCCATATTTTAAAAAGTTACGCGGGCAAAGTCGCGCGCAACAGCTAGAGTTAGATGAGATACAGACTTATGCAATGTAAGGATACGCACCTCCGCGAGTCGCTCCGAGTCCGCAAAACTGTGATTGTGGTTTGAGGCTCTTGCCTGCTGCAATTCCTCTTGCAAACTATCTATTTTCTTTTGCATCTGTATCCAAAGAAACACCGATATCACTTTACTATGCGTGCTGCTGGTATTATATGACCGAAGCATTTTTTATGATTTCAAACCCTGTGAGTGACGCATCTATCAATGTGCTATTGATTGCGTGGCAGAAAGTTCGTTGGGCAGAACGAGGAGACTTTCAAATCTTTGAAACTAAACTTGCTCCACATCAGTGTTTATTAGCAAAATATGTTTTGTTTATGAGAAGGTGTAATTGAAGTATCACAGTGGATACTTAAAATTTTGTTCAATAAATGGCAAGTTTTCAACTTATTTGACGTCAAAAATTTTCTATAGATGCAATAAGAAACTTTGTAAGATCTGAATAACACAAAAACTAAACAGTCTTTAATTATTCGACTTGGTCACGAGACTTTAATTAAAAAATCGTGATAAAAAAATAAGTTGCCTATGCAAATTCAAATGACCTTTTACATGAAGGTTACTTTTTTATCCAATATCCACACAAACCACCACCAGCAAGGAAAACGAAATCAGATCCGACAATTGGTAAACACGACTCAAACGCGACAAACAAACAAGTCGTGAGTACGATAGACGGCCTACACGTGTACAATTTTGAAAAAGAAGATAAAACAGCTCGGCCGATTTTGCGAGAAAGGTTCCAACGTACAATAAAAAGTCAAATAAAAAAAAAACAGAATTAATAGTTTATTTTAATATACAATTGTTTAGTGGTCGCCAAATTTCAAATTAGTTAGTGTGTTTAAGCGTTTCCTAACATTTTCTTTGTCAGGTATTTTGCTTACAATGCCTTTAGCGATTCACTTTATCGAATTATCGAAGTATTGGATCGTTTCTCGCAAAAATTTACCGCCTATGCCAAAAGTAACATAAAACGTACATAAAAACTGGGGTATGTCTATAATATACCTCCGATATGATTGCGGGCAATGATTTTTCAATGCAGGAGTATGCAAACGCCAATGGTTCCTAAAATACATCCGCATTTTATCATATAAACATTTCAAGTTCAATTTATTAACTGCACCAAAGCTTCGATCACGTGATGAATATGCGTGATGTCATTCACTTTTGTAAATACATAAAGATATTAATATAATATTAATAAATTAATAAATAACTAGTAAATAATAATAATTAAAAATACGTTGGTAAGGGTTTCTGAAAATAGGACACGAGACGGTCATTGGAAAATAATATTTGTAAAATATTGTAAAACTGTAATTCAGAAAATATTTTGGTGAATTTTTTGTAAAGAAATTCAAGCATTTTTGTGAAAATATTCAAATTCAGTAATTTTAGAATATTTTCATACAAAAGAAAACATCATTATTGATAACGTATCACTTCATCTGCATGTACACTTTTCATCAACAAATTGCACATAACACAGATGATGTCAGTTCTCAGGTAAATAATGGTTCAAGACAAACTGGGATTCTGTGTGACATAAGAGCAAAAACGACTATTGGGTTTGTGATTGAAATAAATCCCAATGACGCTTGACCCAATGACGAAGGATCTTCATCGACCGATTGATTTGATTGATCAATTAATCAATCCGAATGACCCATCTATAGCTAGTTTGTTCTTGACCTTGTTTGAACGATGACGCTCCTTCGTTTTTGAAGTTTAAAATTAATCAATCATCCCAATTACATTTTTCCCCTCCTGGCTTCTTCTTTGTTGTCTTTCTTTAAATATTTTTTTTTTTGTTTAGAGATTAATAGTTAAAATTGAACCGGCACAATTGGTTAGAGTGAAAGGGACATATTATACCTGCAGAACGGTCTTGTTACGTAGGTCCTGCAGCTCCTTCTGAGTCTCGGCGAGTTGGTGCGCCCACCGCGCCTCCTCGCGGGTCACGTCCTGCTGCAGTCTGCTCAGGACGCCCTCCTGCAAGTTATCCAATTAGAGATCATCTATCTACACTATGTCCAACCATTTACTTTACTTTTGATAGCTCGAGTTAGTGACGTCTCGGTAGTGATACCAAATCGATTTCTTATTACGATTGAATTTAATTATGAAGACATTTTAATCATTGCAAATTAATCATTGCATTGGGTTGTTAATCATTGCGACGTTGGAAGTCTGAACTGCAAAAAGGTTTCATTTATTGTTAGGGACTGGCTCCTGAATTTGTCATATGACGACACTGAAAACATTCTTCGCTCGCTCTGTTCTGAAATTGTATATTTTTTAGAGGTTGTGCCGGCGGAACTGTAGTGTGCAACGGTCTATCCTTTTCTATTCATACTTTGGTGCAGTTTACTAATATTTATATTGTATAATGCTTTCTACGTTTTTAATGCTATGTTTATATTTATTTATTTATTTATTTATTTATTATACAAGGCCCCCAACGAGGCAGGCATCTAAACATAACACAGTTCATACAAATGAGCTCATGGCGGATGCCGCCGCAATTACAGGAAGCTCAACATTCACCAATAAGAGCTACAAGCAACATCCGTACCTACCATAATCTATCTTTTCATCTAAATCTAAATTAATAATTGAAACATACACAGCATCAAATAAAAAATAATCAAATAGTCACACAAATAAAATTAAAAATAAAATTAAAATTAAATCAAAATCAAATCAAAATTAAAATTAAAATTAAATTAAAATTAAAATCAAAATTAAAATATATATATGTCTTCTATGTTTTATATTTATGTTCTCTAATTGTTAGTAATTGTGTCAATCTTATTTATTATTAATTCAACGTATAAAATTTTGTATTTATATTAGGTTTATGTAGATTAATTAGGTACTTGTAGATTGGTATAGTGTTATATGTATTTGCAGTAGACCCCCACGATACAAGCACAGCTTAGTGTGGGGGTCAGCGTTAACTTGTGATTACTGTAATTTGATTCTTTGGAAATAAATTATTATTATTATTATTATACACATATATTTATTTTCTATCTTAATTCTAAATTTTTTACAATAAATATTATTAAAAAAACAATCAATAAATATCGTAAAAAACCTAAAACTAGAATTATTATTATTATATTTGATATTTCGTATAATTATACCTTTGTATTAAAATTCCTAATATAGCATGAATATATCTTGAAGCAAGAAACTAAAGAATTGGTGATTGTTTTATTGATTTGATCTTATGTTATGATAGTAAGTTTGTAAATTATTCTAGGTATCTGTATATTTTATAATTTAACTAACTAATCTCAAATAATGTTGTCCCTATAATTTAAATTCACACTTGTTGATGTTCCTTGTTGTATATTGTGATTAAAGTATGTATTTAGTTGGGAAGCCTTTTCAAATAAATAAATAAAGAATTGCTAAAGTCACTAACGAGAGAAACTATGCGAGGAGAGAACTATTGACTTGTACTCACTGTATCGTCGATGATCCTCTTATATCTGTCGACGACGGATTGCAACCGTTCGTTTTCGGCTTGCAGTGCGTCCAATGCGGCTTTGTTTGCCGGCGACGCGTCCGTCGTTGCGTTCGCGGACGCCACGGCGGTCCGCAACTGCGTCTGCAACGCGTCCGCTTGCTTCGCGCGAGAGTCCAACTCTTTCCGTACTGCGTCTGCTACTGTCTGCACCCAGGCGCTTCTGCTTCCCGCCGTCGTGGGCGCCGGTGTCACGAAAGGTCCGATGGTGCGCAGAACATTCGAAATCTCGACGAACTGAGACTCTTGCGCTTTCGCTATCGCCTCCTGTAACACGACATCAAGAATTCAAGAGTTTGAACAAATATTACTGCATTAAACTATTAACAGTACGATAAACGTTGTAATAATTAAATAAAATAGATAGCTACTTATTTAAGCGGTTGATTTTTATTTGCTCTTGTTTATATCAATATCACTAACATATTTTGTTTTCAAGTAGTTTATTAAGCAAAAGCAACTTGTTCATATATACAGCGAAACGAAGCCGGCCAAAGGCACACACTGACATTGAGTTATTTACAACAATTATTTCTATACACAGATATAATTTGAGAAGACCAAGTGGCTGAATAATATGATGTTTACGTTAGTTTACGTAAGCACTTTGCAACATTCGTCTTTGCTTTGTATGTATATAAATGTATGACATGACACATATTGAATAAAATAACACAAGACATTAACTATTTTTGATATAACGTAAATATACTTTTTTTGTCCCTTTTTGGCGACCTTAGCGTGCGGTACTCGAGGTTTCGTTATAACGGGTTAAATATATAATATTTAGAGTGTGCAATTATGAAAGATAGCTTTTCTGAATGAGAAAGCCACTCGATCATTCTCAGATTTTGGATTCGAGTAGATAAAGTGGGTAGGATTGGGACTTACTGTCAGCTCTTGGGCCGGCAACGCGCTCGCAGTTTTGTTGTGAAGGGCCTTTTCGGCTGACTGTAACGCCTCCATAATTTTCCAGTTTTTAGTTCTCAACTCCTAACGGGCGAGTCATAAATCAAAAAGCAACAGGTTAGGTTGGGTTAAAGGGAAATCAACACTATTAATATGGTCAGAAAGGTTAATTAAAAATTGAAGAAATTTTACCTATTGAGAATGGAAAGAAATTGGCAAAATTATAGCATGTAATCATTTTAAAATTTAACCATACCGAGATTGTATTCTACGAAAGAGTATAAATTATTTATTTTATGATGTTATAGAATATGTTACTGTTTTTTTTTATATTAATGTTGTATTTTAATTTTTCTGAGTGTTTTCAGTATCATGTGTATCTGATACGCAAACGCACTGTTCAGTTCATATCTGTAAACTGTCGCTAGAATCGGAAAAAGATTCAAGAAAAAAAACCCTTCGTACACAAGGAAATGGGATAATAAATGGTATTCAAACGCTTGAACAGATCTTCATAAATTATAGCTAAGCACGATCCCTGCACTTCAACTTTTCAAACAAAAAAAATCCTGATCCAAATATTTTTGGAGGTATGATTCCCCAGACAAACACATACACAACACAGCACAGCACACACATAAAATTCATAACACCCCGTGTTTGCGTCGGTCGTGCGCAATGCGTTTGCGTACCAGATGCGCATGACACTGAAAACGCTGTTACGTCGGCGTCAAACAGTCGAATAAAGAAGCTCATAGCATCCGGCTCGATAAAAGCCTTGAAAAACAAACACGTGAAGCCACGTTGACATGGTCAGGTCAGAGCGCACCCGGACGCTACTCGTACAATGGCAACCGAGCTCACTCGGACGATTTCATCCGATTCGAGCGCACTAGGACCGCGTCTTATTACCGCACTCGTATAAAATTGACTCGTACAAGTACATCGGTCAGAGTGCACGCTAGCGTACTAAGACCGCGTCCTATTACCGCACTCGTATGAAATTGACTCGTACGAGTACATCGGTCCGTTTGTACTCTGACCGTGTCAACGTGCCTTTGTATATTATTGAAACAATGTGAAAGGAGGAGGACTTACGTCGTTTTTGTCCTTGTGTGCTGCGAGCTGTCTCTGCAGACTGTCGAGCTGTTCTCTTTGATCGCGATTACAGCTTTGAGCTGTGGCCAACTCGTTGCGGAGAGCTTCTAGAGCGCTTTCCACTTTCGCTAGCTCGCCACTCTGTCCCAAAAAATAGAAGACATTGGCTATTACAACTGTCTATTGGGCATTAATTAATCCCTACTAATATTGTTGTAACTCTTGTCTGTCTGAAGCGATCATCACGAAGTAAGTTCCAATCGACATTTTGCACATATGCGAGAAAAGGAGATTCATACAATAAACATAACACTTCGTTCGCGTTGAACGATGAAAAATACCCTATGGTGTTCTTTCTGGTGTCCCAGACAATGTGTATGCAAAATTTCATGATGATCGGTTCAGTAGTTTTTGCGTGAAAGATTAACAAGCATCCATCCATATAATAAACTTTCGCATTTATAATATTAGTAAGTAAGGATTAATTATAGTAATAGAAGTATTGATCGATTGATATAAACATGTAATGAACCTTGTGTTGTTCGCTGTTGTTGTTGTCTGTTGTCGGCAATCCGTTGTGGGCTGGAGGGGTTCGTAGTTGACGAGCTTCCGCCAGTTCCGCTTCCCTACTCGACAGTTGCTCCTTCAATGATGTGACCTCGTTGGACCACTGTGCAATACAAAAGGTTTACTTAATAATGTTCCTATACAGATCAATTAGCCATCAAGGTCATCAACTGAACTTAACATCTTAACATGAAATTAGTCATTTAACCCATTCATTGCCGCTTTAAAAACTAGTGAAATTACTCTCATGCCGCCATACATTTGGTATCGGGCGGTCACGGCATCTCGCTAAGATTTTTGAAACGCCGATGGGCGGCGTCGGCATTGAATGGGTTAAGTCTCAATTTAAAATCAATTCAAAGTAAAATTTTCAAATGTCATGCTATTGTATATTTAGAATTCTTTACAGGCGATGAGACAATAGATAAAAAATCTTATTCTGAGCGTTTGAGAGCAGATTCGACGCAAGAATAGAAAAGTCAAAGGGTGAGTATTTCTAGCCAAAAACTTAACATAAATCTTGTTTACAATAAACGTTGTTTCTTGAATATATGCGTTTATGATTCGATTATTCGTTTGAAAAAATGTATAGTTACGGAAGAGGCTTACTATTACGATACTATTTTGGACCAACAATACAATATACATATTGTGCATTGATTTTTATTGTACCTTTCATTTACAGATTGTCTGTACTTTTCTGACTCACATTGGATAAGTAGTATAATTATTCAAATATTTGGAACACTTATATTATGATGTATAATAAAAAAATATAAATATAATAAAACCAACCTGTTGCTTATCCTTTTCAATATCTTGCTTGAGTTTTTCCACTTCACTCTCGGCTGCTTGCAAACGAGCGGTCACACGTTGCATCTCGTTTTGGAGGTCACCCATCGCTGTTTTGGAGGTAATGTCTCATTTAATATTTCTTCTTTGGTATTATAAAAAACATAACATTTTCAGACTACAAGTGGGAATGAAATATACACAGGTACACATCCCATTATTAAGAAGGGTGTCGGGGAGTTAAATAGGGGGCCGGCCCACCAGAATCAATAAAAAACTGGGCGTTGCTGTTTTTCTATCACGTTTCTTGTGCTTTTAGACGATGGCAGACATCACCTGGGAAGGTCGCTGCATCCTGCATCCCATTTAAAAAAAAAAGTTTAACCTGCAAGTGTCTCCTGGGCGTGTCTCTGGTCGGCTTGCGCTCGTTGTTCGCTGCATTGTCGCAGCTGTTCCACTTCATTGTATGCGCGTTCCAGGTCCTGAAATGAAATATCATTCTTAATATTTATTGCAGATTGCAGTTAGATTACATTAACAATCCTACATGACGTGCCGGACTACAAGGCGGACTGCCGCGAATTGACCGGCGTTATGTATTCCCTAACTCTAGGTGACTGTTGTTCATATTGGACAGATCCATTAGGTGCAATGCAATGCAACAGACCTGCAACTGCTGTATGAGGTCCTGGTGGTGCTGCTGAGCGTGCACCAGCGAGTCGCGAGCGGCGGCCGCGTCGCACCGCGCCTGCCCTGCCTCGAGAGCGCGCGCACCCGCCTCCGCTTGCAGCTGGGTGAGCTGCGCCACTAACGCCGCCTCCGCTTCAGTGAGGCGCTGGATGTGCATCTCCATCTGTACGCGCTCGCCCTCCGACCCGAGCTTCGACTGCAGCAGGTGGTTGTCGTCGAGCAGCCGCTGCAGCCGCGCCTGCATCGTGTGCAATTCGGCACGCGCCGCGCCCGCTGCCTCCTCGGCTGCGCGAGCGGTCGCCGCGGCTCGGCTGCGCTCCGTGTTCAGGCTCGCCCTAAAACCCACAAAGTACCTTTAGTTTCAGAACGTTGACTTATTAAAATTTGAATTAACAAAATGTTGCAAATTCCTAAAATGTGGATTTTTCTGCATTTAACATTTACGTCAATGTCTTAAAAAATGTTGAAATTCCAGAATTCAGATCGTACGTTACTCCAGTTTGCTATTTCTGCATGTTCGTGCTAAGCAAACTATTATCTGCCTGACAAGCAGTGTATTAAATAGATGGGCACTATTCAATGTGTTTTGATTTGAGGATTTGGTACTGGGGGGAGTTAACGGATTGACAAATACATATATGTACATTGGTGGTATACAATACATTAAGTATATTCAACATTTTGGCAAACAAACATTGTAGAAACATTTTATAAGTATAGATTAATATACACACCGAAGTTCCTTCAGTTTAGCATGAAGAGCTTTGGAAGCGTCCATTTCGTCAGCAAGAGCTTTCTCCTTGTCGGCCAATTGCTTCTTTAGCTTCATCATTGGATTGTTGGGACCCTTGAGAATGCAATAAACAATTATCATACTAATTTGTTAACGAATAAAAAAAATTGCATTTACAGTACCAAGTTATAAAGCGAATTAATCAAAATTAGACAGACACAATTAAACAGTAACAATAATAATAAACATATATAACTGACCTCTGTCCATTCAGAGTGCTCTGGCAAGGGGTCATGGTGTTTGTTGAGTAGAGCATCGGTGAGTATTTGTATCTCGTTGCGCGAAAGGGCCGCTTCCTTCAGTAGCAACACCAACTCGCCCACGTTTATGCCGCCTCCTTCGCCAGCTGCTGAATTAACGTCAAATTCAACAGTTAGTTAAACTAAACATTGGTTTATTGTTGGCAGAAGGAACTCAATAAGAATCTGAATCCGTTGAAGCTACAGTCTGTAGCAAACAAATTGAAAGCATACGAAAACGATTAAAATGTATATTGTATAATGTTCCGCCAAGTTAACTCAATGTAATGTGAGCCGACTCTTTTTCTCCGGTCGGTTCCTTATTACGGAGGATCTTGATCACCAAGAGCCAGTTTCGATCCTTATCAATGGTCGGTTCCTCATCACAGAGGATCTTGATCATCAAGACCCAATTTCGATCCCTATCCCTAGTCGGTTCCTCATCACAGAGGATCTTGATCACCAAGACCCAGTTTCGATCCTATCAATGGTCGGTTCCACATTACAGAGGATCTTGATCATCAAGACCCAATTTCGTACCCAATTCCTGTTCGGTTCCTCATCACAGAGGATCGTGATCACCAGACCCAATTTCGAACCCAATCCCTGATCGGTTCCTCATCACAGAGAATCTTGATCATCAAGACCCAATTTCGAACCCAATTCCTGTTCGGTTCCTCATCACAGAGGATCTTGATCATCAAGACCCAATTTCGATCCCTATCCCTGGTCGGTTTCCTCATCACAGAGAATCTTGGTCATTAAAACCCAGTTTCGACGCCTATTCCTGGTTGCCCTCAACGCCTGGCAAAGGGTATCAAAAGTGGTAGCTTCCTTTATTTGATCTGACAACTTTCTTGGCGATAGGCCTCGTAATTCGTAATCTTGCCAACAATGACCAGATTTTCGCCACCTCGTCTTAATTACTTCGGAAGGAAACCACTAGTGAGCCAAATACCTACTAATAAAGACATACGCGTGTCTACTTAGCAACAGTTTATTTGACAAGCGACAGACTATTATTTACTTATTACAAAAACTTAAACAATATTACTTTATTTACTTTTCATCGCAAGTGTTTTTGTGTTACGTATGTTTGGCGTAAGAATATTACAATTACAACTACATTACGATTTAATTCTCTCATGGCCAACTTAGAGCACACAATATAATAATAATAACAGTATACTATAGAAACTTGGTGTGTTGAAATGGTCGAACGCGAGTACTACAAGAGTTTTTCTGGGAAAATATTGGCAGACATCGGTTGATTCACAATTTTTTTTTATGATGACATGATTTGAATTTGATTTTAAGGTCTCAACATTAAGGGAACGGTTGCTGAGAAGTTATAAAGAAATTCGGCATTCAGACTATGCTAGACAGATGATACTCGCTACAGCCTTACCGATTAGAGCCAGCACATTATCGGGTTTCTTCTTCTTGCCCTTTCCACCTGGAGGCGAAGGAGCTGGCACAGCGGTCGCTGGAGCGGGTACTGAAGCGAGTGCCTGCTTCAGTAACTTTTCAGTTGTCAGTTCGCTCGGTTGAGGTACGTTCAGTGGCACAATCACCTCCTCTCTGAAAATCTCCGGTGCGACCTCACCGACAGATTTCTTCTCGATCTTTTTACCTACAAATCAATCACTCATAGAGAATGTAACCTTTGGTGTTTTTACAAAAAGTAGTGGCAATAATCATCCCTCTATGGAAGACAATCAGCAAGTGTGCTGTTGTGTTTCAGTGTGTGAATAAGGTACATATTAATTAATCTGTTTTAATAAACCACCTATCATCAAGCCTGTAAAGAAAACTGTGGAAAGTTGGTTTCAACAGTTGAATATTTGTCCACGATCAACTGAACCCGTGTGTCAAATAGCTATATGGGACCAATATGGTATTTTTTTTTGTTCAAAAATATTATTAAAAGCTAGGCGAAGAATCACCTTTGCGTTGTTCCTTAGGGGCCTCGCTGGTTGCGCGCTCTTCCTTAACATCTTCTTTAACTGGTTCTGCGGCGGGGACTACAGTTTTAGGAGAAACTTTGTTCCCCTTCACTGCTTTCGAAGGCTTCACCTCCTTCTTCTCGACGACCTCATCCTTCTTTTCGACGGCCTATAATAAAAAAAGACGATTATTCTAACAAGAGAATGTACAAATTTCCTCACCGAAACTACAGTTCCAAAATTTATGACCAGTTTGAAGGGGGGTACGCTAAAATTCACGAGTGCGTAGGCGTAGCAATAGCAGTTTTTAAGGGAGTTAGCTAGCTAGCATCATTCTCATAAAAATTTAACAACAATACATCTTTTAAATGTCCAGTGGTACTGAAAATATTTCGTTAACTTTAAAATTACATTAAAAAAATATGATGAGTATCAATTCCATGAAAATAGATTAGTATATATTGACTAGGCAAATAAATTTTATAGCAGAATCTTTTAGCCTGTAAAATAAATACTAAAAGTCTAGAAGAAGGGAGCTAGAACAGTTCAATTTGCCCCGGATTCAGATCGGCCATAAAGTCTAATGTGCACTATGATTAAACTAGAAATAAAATCAGGGATGTCAGTTTTCTAAATAAAATAAACTAATGATTTCTATTTTCAATGGTATAAAACAAATAGTGCACAGCATAAATATGTACCCCATATTTCTACAAATAATAAATTAATAATCTCTCACTTTAATAAAATCTACATATTACATGAAAATTTTGTCAAATTAAATGATGACAAAATGAGTGTCAAATATTATTTAATAAAAGCAAACTAATAACATCATCTAACTATTGTAAATGATGTATAATTATAATTAGAGCTGTTACATACCTAGACTTATGTAGAAATTTTTTAATGTGTTTACATTTTTAATTGTTAACAAAGGAAACTTCCTACTAATATTATAATTACGAAAATTTGTAGATATACTTTCTTTCACGCAAAAACGACTTAACGGATTTGAATCAAAGTTTGGTACACGAGATAGTTTATTAACTGGATCTATAGAATATTTTTTATCCTGGAAAATGTTAGGTTCCCAAAGGAGCGTCTAAAAATTGGACGCCACTATCGTTAAAAGTGGCGACACGACAGTCGTCACAGCGATATCAAGAGTTATAATTTTTATTTTACAACGCGGAAAAAGTCGCGAGTACCAGCTAGTATAAAATAAATTAAGAAAGGTGTTTGTTAGGTACTGTATTAATTTAAAATTTGGACTGTTATATTTAATATTTAATTTGTTTATATTAATCAGCTGCCTTATTTATTTTGACATTGGTTTAATCTGTTTAGAATGTTAGTTTTATTTGAAACTGATTAATTTTGTAATATATTATAAAGGTGACAATAGAAATCCTATGTTGTTATAAACAAAATTAGTTACTGTTTCTCCGTTAGCTATTCATGCAAAAGTAGTTCATAATTATATATTACAAACTAAAATATTCAAATTACTTGAAAGGTTTATGACAAACAA
Source organism: Synanthedon vespiformis (assembly GCA_918317495.1). Lineage (NCBI taxonomy): Eukaryota > Metazoa > Arthropoda > Insecta > Lepidoptera > Sesiidae > Synanthedon > Synanthedon vespiformis. The sequence continues at coordinate 2,549,877 of OU906962.1, forward strand.
AAATAATAATTCAAAATACTTTTTATGTTACCATGTTGCATAGGTATATTGACAATTACATAAACCCTCCATTACAATGTAATAAAATTAAAATAAAAACACATTTAAATGCACTAATGGAAACTATGACAAACAAATCGTAAAACATTTTCATGCACAAAAAAAGTAAGAAGTATACCATCACCCAAAACTTTAAAATTTGAACAAAAAATATTTTTATTGTTTATAGGTACTCGTAATAAAATGGTCAGTTTGTTGAAGTAATTGGCAGTAGTTTTTAGAACAAATAGAAAAATACTACATATTAAATGTGGTATTTTTGTATACCATACAAAAATGTATGGTATACATACCAAGATGTTGTGAGCAAACAATGAAACATACTTTTAAAAAATAGTAGGAATTTTGAACATCTTTATTCATTGTTCAAAATTATTCATAAATATTATTGTTACGTGAATTTTCATATTATGGTATATTTCTTAAGTGTTTTTGTAATAATTTGAGTATTCACTTGTAACAAAAAATCTTATATCTCATACCACTTTATTTCTATTCTATTATGTTTATTAATGATTCAACTATAACTATATACCATGCAACCTTTCTTTATTGTAATTTTGTATACAAAAATAAACTTACACAAATAAACGAACATAAATTACACTATACAACAAACAACAAAATATTTAAAAGCACACTGCGCATTTTGTTAGGATGAGTAAAAGGATTCTCTTTGTGGGAAACTCACTTTGTCGATGGCAAGCGAGGAATGTAATAACTCGAACTCGTCTTTGGGATGGATTTCCTCAAAATGGTTGGAGACGGTGCTGCCAGTAGGAGAGGGTGGCGTGCTTGGGTCAGTTAAGCAGCTCGGATCGTCTTTATTTATCAGAATCGGCTTCACTTTAAGATCCTTGCCGCGTTTGCGGATCTGTATCAGATATTTACCCTAAATATGCATGTATGCTCCCTCTATTATATACACTAAGTTATATTTTTACTTCCACACTATACAATATTTACAATATTTTTTTTCTTATACAATTTTTGTTGGATCAAAGTATCACAAGAAATATGCGAAGAATAAGAACATACTTTATAAGGTTATTAGATGAAAATATTATAAGTTTTCAATGCGTTCAAACAATAAACAGCTGAAAGTCTTGAACTTGTAGAAAACTTGGCAATTTTCGGACTTGTTTTTTCAACACATTATTTATGCAAATGGTGACAAGATTTTACATTATAACAAGCAGTCACACACAACACAACATACACATACTTTTAATAAAACTGTGTAATGTTTGTTTAAAGAATTTTGTAGAGGTATCTTTGTGCGGACATTTTATGTATGATTGACATATTGTGTATTATATATAAGATTATAACTAACATTTGGCTATTAAATCTACCATAATATTAAACACAATATATTATCAATATGAAATATATAATTTTGTAAATATAGACGTTTTTCAGATACTTTTTTAGGTCCTCAGAAATTTGTGAGTTTACATTTAATTTATTATTAGGAGATGCATACCTTAATGTTAAGAGGGGAATCCCTCGGGATGTCCACCACGACGGGAGGACAGAACTCAACGTGGGGTTTGGGTGCTGGTTGGTTATCATCCTCAGCTCCACTATCAGCAGGACCCTCACTCTCGACTTCACTGCCAGTCATTCCAGATGCATTTTCCTTCCTTTCCTTCTTTGCCAACTATAGGACCGAAAAATATTATTTGAGCATTATGCGATAGAGGTATTATAGACTAAGCCTGTCACTAATGAATACTAATGAAATGTATAACTAAATTATCTCCTTAATGAAGTTTTAGTTTTATTTTAACTACATCTACATTTGCCATTTAAACCCAAGAAGAACAAGAAGTACATCTACAATTACATGTGTACTGTGCTGTACACTTATTGTTTGTCAAAGATTAAATCTAATTGCCCCACTAAGCATACGGGATAAGAGCCAATATGGTTGGCATCTGGTATCTCTTCTCTTATATGTACTACTAGCTGCTGCCCGCGACTTCAACCGCTTCGCTTTGTAAATTATATAATAAAACCTTCCTCGAGAATCACTCTATCCATTGGTGAAAACAGCATGAAAATCGGTTTATCACGAACAGACAGACAAATGCGGCAGGGAACTTTGTTTTATAATATGTAAGGACAGTTTTACTGCATTACTGCTGTTTGACAAACTACTGTACAATCTATCAGTGCTAAAAAAATCTGTCATCACTACAAAATTTCATATAATTTTTATTATTTATTTACTTTAATGCTATACCATTATGTCTTTCTGATTGCATTAATCATTTATTTATGGAAAACAATATCAGAAAATTGTTTAAAATAAACTGTTATCTTTATTTGACAATTTTAGATGCCTTATCTGTTTGTTTTTTAAACATAATGAAATGTAATGACAGTATAATGATATCACAATGGCAAGAAACCAGTTGATAGTCACTCATAAAAATATATTGTATTTATATATCACCTTCTTAATAGCTTTCTTATTTTTCTTCTTGGGCTTGTTCTTGCCTTCAGCCAAGGCGAGTAGTTCAGTTGTAGCCCGCCTCTGTTGAGCTATGGCTTCCTCGTAACTGGTGCCCGAAGCCGAGAACAATCCCATCAGCAACACAACTGCTACGCCTGCTACTCCCACTCCACATAGCACTAGCAATGCCTGCAGCTCCATTGGACCTGCCGCACGCGCCTACCTCTGGAAAATCTATACGTATAATAAAATTGAAAAAAAGCTGTGTCTATACATTAAATATTAAAAACAATTCTCAATTGTTTTTCTATTTATACAGGAAACAAACAGTCATTTTATACATAATTTTTACAATATATATAAATATTTAAAGACTTGAGAGTTCCATAAAAATAAATATTAAACAAAATAAAAACACAGGTACAACACTGAAATAAAATCCTGCACATACCTACATACAGTACAAAATCATCAACATTTTAAAATTTAAATTAAGAAAAACACACAATACTTAAATACTTTTATCAAGGTGCCATCAAAAGCTTATTATGTATGTGAATCCTATATTTACTCAAACTGCAATGGAATACATCCACATCCACAAATTTGATATTATTTGATGTCTAAAAAAGTTATTCCCGGTGTAAACCGTTTTAAATAAGGGGACAGAGAAGAGTTTTTGTGAACGGGAGCCAGGTCAGGGTACTTTTAAAGCAATTTTTTCCATAATTTGAGGGGAATCAATGAAATTATTTAAAATGTTAAACAAAAATATCTGGTCAGAGAGTTTTTATAAGATGTTTTGATAATTAAGTTTGTGTGCCATAGTGCCCCTAAGGGTACACCCCAACCGAAATTTTCACTCTAAATTATAATTTGTGGATAATAGTGCTGGTTGTACTAATACAACTTTTTAGGTTAATGTATATACCTAAAAAGGTTTTATGTATATTTTAGGGATATACCTAAGATACCATAGTACAAATATTTGTAATCCTGAATAAAATAAAATTAGGTTACCAAGATTAAAAAAAGTTTTTAAAATTTTTGTCTGTGCACACTAATCTCAGAAACGGCTTAACCGATTTGAATGCGGTTTTCACTAATGAATTGAAGCAAGCTTGTGGTAACATTTAGTGTTCTTTACATCAATCGATTTACAGATAAAAATGTAAATTGAAACAATACGCGCTATTCTAGAACCACGCATATGAAGTCGTGGGCACAGCTATTAGTCTTCTAATATAAGTTGAAATATAACAGACAAAATCATAAGCTATTTCCATAATAGGACATTTAAATAATTGCTCGCTTATGCGTGAAGCGGTTATGAGAAAAGTACACATAGAAATGGTGAAGAATTACACTGGCTGTTTTCAAAATTGCTTACTTACGTGAAATTGGTCAATAACAGTAATAAGCAGAGTCAATTCGTGTAATTACGTTTATTTCTTGCAATTACTAGAAAAAGCCCGAATAACAAAATGAAGTACAAGCTGACACGTAAGCAATGACATATGTCAAAGGTTGCTGACAAATTTTCCTCATAAAACGAGCTTAATTAAACATATTACCAAATTACTATGTTTGATTAGTCACTGGAATTGCTATATGGGTGGAAATCTTTTAAGAGTAGAGTTAAATGTAAAGGTTTACTGTAAATTAAGTTTACAGAAGATGCAACGAACATTGAAAAGAAGTCGGTGAAAAATATACCTTAACGTAAATAGATGAATGATTAACTCCTCAGAATACGGTCATAGAATCCAAAACACAAGATTAAGTAAAATAAAAGCAAATGAAGTTATATATTTCACTTTAAATCAAATTAGTTACTTATTTTTAATGATATCGTATGCCGTCGATCACTTCAATTCAATAATCAAGAATTCAATTTCAGTTCAGTAATCATTCAGTCAGGGTCGGTCGGTTACATAGAGTCGGTGATGGTGACGGTTACCACAGAGAAAATAAATAGATAATAATGTATTTCTTTAAACAAAAAAAGGCAAAATTTAAATTAAAAAATCAAAAATAGCAGATCCCGAGACTAGTCAGTCAAGTCAAAGTCAACTGCACATGACTCGATGAACTTCTTCTTGACAGTCAATACAATTCATGTTCTGTGATACGTATAATATATGATGTGATATGATATGAATGATATGACTTGCTGCCTTTGGGCTTTGCCTGACAGACATCATCGCGTAGCGAAATTTTGTCAAATAAACAGCTGTCTAACATTGTTTTATTTTTCTAAATTTAATTAACTTTGCTATTATGTTGGGAATCATTGACCAAAAATTTACTTAATAATACCCAAGTATAATTTTCATGCTTAGTGGTTTGATCGTGCAGTGAAAGAGAAACCCCTGTCTTGCATAAGAATGTCGATCCCTCCCTTAGTTTGCAGCACTCCTCCACCACCAGATCAATGTGAAGATGAAAAGGAACCCGTGGATTTTGATCTTTCATATCATTGTAAGTATTTTAATATTACGTTCAAATGTAAAATAAAAATTTGACATTGTACTGTAATAGAAAGAACCTTAAATGAATTACCTTCAGCAATGATATTTTATTTTTAATCATTTTAATTTGACATACTTATAAAATGAAGTATTTAATTACGTGTTTCTTAAAGACATTCACCAGTAAACAGTAATTATTACGGATCATTAGTGTTTGATAGCTATTATTCATTTTTACTGTTATTTTTCCTTCTATTAGGTTGGTAGAACTTTGTTACCACTACAATAATTTATGTACAACGCAGTAAGTAGAGCAAATAAAATATTTTTCTTTAATCTTCTAATTGAGTTAAGATATGCTATGAACAAATTAAAAATAAATTATTCATTAAATTTACTTTTTAATTATACAATTACAGTATCGCAAGATGAAGACGAGGAAGATGCTGGAAACAGTTATGGTTTTTCATCTTATTCCAAATATGATCACTATAGTTCTCCATTGCCAGAGAGCAACTCAATTGATATCCCAGTAAATGAAGTTAAAAATGATATAGGAATTGAGAATAATGTAACAAATACACCACAACAAAGCAAAAATGTCAGTGCAGAGAAAACAAGTGAAGAAATTAATATTGATATTAATATTGAAAGTAAATTGAATAGTGAAGATGACATGAATATTGAAGATTTAGATTTAAAGATAGACCAGGAATCTACTGTTATTAATGATAAGGAGGTTATTGAAGATAACATAGTAGTATCTAATGCTATAGTCGATTGCAGCAACAAAAATAGTCACACATATTATCCTGAAATTCCTGACATTGGTCAAGATGACCAGTTCACTCCTCCTGAGAGTGGTGGAAGTGAGGAATGTTCTATTGAAGAGATTAAAAACTCAGACAAAATTGAAAATCTAAATACATTAAATGAAGCGGTGTTAGAAATCTCTGAAAATTTAGGACAAGAAACTATAATTGTTGAATCTAATATGCCGCAATCAATTGAAAATATTAAAGATGATCAGCCTGTTTTGAACAAAATAGATCACATGGGTGATGATGATTTTGGTGATTTTGAAGAAAATGTCATACCCACTTGTAAATCTTCAGTAGTTCTTGATGACAAAAATCCTTGGGAAAATGATGAAACAGGAAGTGTTGATTTTGGAAAATTCGAAGCAAACTTTGATGAAAATACAAACATTTGTAATCCACCTTTACAAATTGATAACTCCAATGATAATATTGTACATGTTAATGAAACAGAGAACAATTCTTATGAAGATGATGATTTTGGCGATTTTGATGACTTTCAGTCATCTACAATAGAGACTAGACAAACGGAAGAAGACATTTCGTGCCAACAAATGTCAGTATTGGAATTACATTCACCCGACAATGAAAGTCAGGCCATAGAGAGTATTAATAAAATTCTCTTTACAATATTCAAAGATGACATATCCGAATCAGATTGTGAATTTGATGGAAAACTTGAATCTCTTCTCTGTGAAACGTGGGGACATTTGTTAGACACAGATGTACGTCAACCGTACGTGGTCAACTGGAATAATTCATTGGGGCAGCAGACATTATTGAAGTCCTTGTGCATAGACTCCAGGAATATAGTAAGTTGATTTTTTTTAACTGTTTTTCTAGAGGTTTCACTCAATCTAAATGTACCTCTCATTGACAATTTTCCATATAAATATATTTTATAGTCTCGCTAGTAAGTGCTGGTTGTATGTAATCTTGTTTCTTCTATTTTAATAAAGCTATTTTTGAGCTCAAACGGCAGAATAATGTTACACAGTCATAACCTGGTCTGTCGGTATGTCTGTCTGGTGGAAGTGACCTTCCTCTTTATGGCTACTATACACTGGGAAATAAATTACAATACATGTGATTTTTTTTGTTGGTTACCTCAGAACTTTTGACTGGGTGAAAAGATTTTGATGATTCTTTTTTTTATTTGAAAGCTGGTGCTTCCCGTGTGGTCCCATTTCAATTCGGTCCACTTCTGACAACGGCATCCATGAGAAAACTGATTGAAGTCTGTTTTTTTTTTGTTAAAAAGAGTTACGTAATAAATATTCTGTATTAATTTTCAGTTATACGGACCAAAGTGGACTTCGGGCATGCCCAAGTATGCGGCAAACTTGACAAGTGCTCCTCTACAACCTCAAAAGCAACCGACCCAAGCAAATGTAAACCCGAACGAACCAACGGACGTTGACAAGTGTTCGGCTAAAACCGGCACCTGGTCGGATCCCTTCATATCAGACGGTCAGGAATGTGAGTATTGATTTTTATATTATTTTGTCCTCAACTGTACCCTTGTAATGAGTTTTGTGTATTGATGACTTCAAATATACATAATGTAGAATATCATTTGTTTAATGTGTACTCGATTACATAGATTGCTAGTTATCGCTAAAGAAATAAATTGAAATTGCATCAACGAAAATTTTTCGAACGAGACGCTTGACAACTTGTTGCTATAACACATTGGCCAGGCGTTAGTGACACTTTTATATTTTAGATAATCCCTCGGGAACAGTAATTTTTTTCTCGGATGAAAGGTGCCCTATGTCCTTTCTGGTGTCCAAGACAACGTGTATGCAAAAATTTCATGGTGATCTGTTCAGTAGTTTTTGCGTGAAAGCGTAACAAACAAACAAACAAACTCACATTCACATTTATAATATTAGTAAGGATTGGTATAGAATAGATATTCAAATTGTACAATATTTTTTGTTGAATTCTATTCTAACAACTGCTAAAGGCTTTAAAATAGAGTATATCAAATGGTAATTTCCTATGGTAAAAACCTTTATAAAATATTTGGTGATCGACTCGATGTCAAATGTTACATTTTTAACCGGCTATCACAATTAACTCATTGTACTGGTACTGTTTGAATAATATCATGTTGTTATAGAGTTTAAAAAAATAGTGTGTGTGTCAACTCCGACGCACTACTGGAGTTTACTCCTTACGAATGATTGTAATAAAAATTATAAAAACATTTATCATAACAAATTAATATAAGCGCCATCTCTGTTCGAATGATTACCGGTGCCATTTAGGCACCATTTTCGCAAGGATGTATTATTACGTAACATATTCTAGTTTCAGGCGCAATATTTCTGAAACTTCAGATATTTTAAAATTAAATCTAACGCATACCGTGTTACAGTTTTGATTTTACTCCTATAAGTTTTCATACCCCGGGCTTTTATATATGAAAATCGATTATTCTTAAGGAGTAAACTCCAAAAAGTGAAGGCACTAATAAATACACGAATAAAGGCTAAAAAGGAACAACACCGGGGCTGGTTCACATTAATTTACAGTTGTAAATCTTTTTTGCATGTCTGCACACAATGGACTAAATTTTCACTCGCGTGTTTTACCGCTTGTTCCAACAAATAAATAGTCACTTACGCTGAAGCCTTACTCCTAGATTTAGAACACCTCATGGCCACATTAGACCAAATGGCTCACAATCATTCCTCTCTCAAAATATCGGAATTACTATCACAAGGTAAGTTGATGTAATGTAATGTGTGGGATTGAATGTTCTGTACAGTCAGCATTAGATATCACCAAACTACATAATAAAATATTATAAAATTGACATCAGTTGAATGGTTTTCAGTCATGCGTGGTTCGCTTCGCAGCGTGGTTTTCAGTAATCCCGGTTTAAAATGAAATCTGGTTATTTTTTTTTTCGAATATATTGACAAATATTTTTCATATATTTTTTTTTATGACATACAGCGTCTGGTAAGCAATGGATAAGTTTGAATCAAAGATAGGTCTAGTTTACCTATAAATCAGAGTTTTGCTTTAGTAAAAAAGGAGCTTGTTGTTTTTTTTTTTAAATCGCTCATTTAAATGTACTATTCCACACAATAATTTATGAATTTCTCAAAAATAAAAAATATAATGAGGTAGAGGCTAATACGATGACGAAGTTCGAAAGAATAAAGTACATATATATGGATATATGTATATGGATTTAGCGACGGCTTAAAATTATGTCAATCCCAAACATTTTATTGTTTTCGAACTTCGTCATCGTTTCGTTATAGTTTTAAATTATTACTTTGACTAGGGTTCCTGGTTGTTTAACTCGTAATAAAAGAACTGTTACAAGGAGGCAGTAATCGAGCCTGTTTTGTTTCGGTTAGTGAGTAAGGGATGTCAGAGCATAGCCCATTTCCTTATCCCTTATTTCTCCTACTAAGGTCGGCAGCGCACTTGAAACACCTGTGGCATTGCTTGTCTGAGAAATCAGGCTTTTGATACATTTGATACAGTTCCCAAATGTGATTGTACACACACAGTATTGATGTGAAATCCATTTTGGTCAGAGCTCGTGTTTGATCCATTTTACACCTGAGAATTTAAATTGTAATTTATTTGGAAGAAATTGTACATGAATTGACTGTGTATGTTCAATAGGAAAAATAAAATTAAAACTATTAAAAATTGATTCAACACGTCCATAATAACATTTTCTTTTGTTTTACAGCTTGCAATAAGGAACCTCAGAATGCTCAGAGTACTACAAGCATTCCAACAAGGCCGTCCACTCTGGACGTATTTGAAGATCCATCAATACCCAGAAGCGATAAAATCTTTTCAAATACAATAAACATACAACCCATGAGACAAATCAATTTGCCGGACACGCATATATTTACGCCAACCGATTCAGAAACGCCAAGATCCAAAACGATTCACTATGACAGCAGTCCAGCAGTTCTCAGACCTCAAACAAAAGAAAATAATATTTCTGATAATTTGTCGGCGAATAATGAAACCGAGGATGGTGTAGAAGATTTTGATGATTATTCCGAATTTCAAGATTTCAAAGGGGCCAGTGAACACGTAAAACCGATTGAGAATGAAAAAATAAACGTGACCAACATTCCAAAGTATGAAACACAGATTTTACAACCGATAAAGGTAGAACCGATTATGCCCACTTTAAATTGGCCAGATCCTGGTCACGTTAAGGAAACATTTGACGATTTCTCAGACTTCGTGTCCAGTTCTTCTTGGCCCGGTGACAAGCAAGAATCTATAAAACAAGAAACACCAGAAATAATCCAAGAACAGATGACATCTAATGTTTCGAAAGAAGAATTCGATGATGGTTTTGACACATTCCAATCGGCTCCTACAAGTGTTTGTAATAATTTACCACTCGACACTAGAGTTCAAAACAATGAAAGCATATCTGTTCGTAATCAAACTGAGATTCCCAAACATATCCCTAAAAATAATGTTTTTACTACAGCAGATAGAAAGGCTGATCCAATATCGCGTGTAGAAATATCAAACGATGTTACAGTTCACAGTCAAACACATTTTACGCCAAATAATATCGATAATAATACGAATAAAACGGGCATAGTATCTCCTCCAATAAACCAAAGCGGTGTCAGCATATTGCAGCCGATGCAAGCGAGCACATTACACAACCAATCGAAGTCAACACAAATATTACAACCGTTGTCATTGGAGAGTTTCTCGCAGATCAACTGGCCAAATCCAGGAATCGATTTACAGGATCTGTCCAGATTCAATCCGGTCGAAACACTGTCTTCTTTAAAAATCGATTCGATGAGCAACAGTAAATCGAATTCGCCAGCACACATTCCAAAACCCTCAACACACAATCAAACATGCGCAGACGATGATATTTGGGGGGAATTCGTGTCTAGTAAACCGTCGCAGAAAAAGCAACAAAATTTCGTCGAAGACGATGAATGGACAGATTTCGTTTCAAGTCCAAGTATAAAGCCTCAGAACGGTTTGAATACAATAAGTTTTAACGTTCACACGAATTCCTCCGTCCAGTTATCGAATCAAAGGCTTAAATCATCTCAGCAGGAAAAAACAAAATCCATAGACATTCCAACGCTGAACTACATAACACCGAAATCGAACAATCACAGTTCGTACAAGAGTAGACATTTTCAAAATTTATAACGTTCATCGTTCACGTGATACTTGTTGTACTTAAATAGTATTAAGTTTCCAATTATTAGAGTTGCAATCGATTTGCATATGTAAATACGGTTGTGGTTAACTGTATCCATTGCGTTTGAAAGTTTAAAAAAAAAATTAAAAATTAATAATCATTCCATTACTTTTAAATTTGGATTGGACGTTTCAAATGGAATTAATATGTGTTTGATTCTAATTTCCAAGTTATCTGAGAATCTTAGAGTATATGATGGCATGCATATATAGAAAGAAATTACCTTAAATTTTCAACTGCTTATTCATATATTATTATGTTCAAAAGAGATTTATTTAATAGTACATCACAAAATGATTTTTTTTTTTCCTCTAAAATGGATTTTTTATTTGCAATGAGCGCAAATTGTTTTCCATGGCTGTTATTATTCTAAGAGAAGCATGTGAGATTAGATTCGTAGAAGCAATAATAGAAGCAAATTCAAACATTGGAATTATTTATATGTATATAATGTTGTATATATAGAATGTATATTTGGTAATATTATATAAATCACGATTCAAAAGCGTACATCGATCCTTTATGTGGGTTAATGAGATTTTAATTGGTTGTTTTGTGTTTTTAAAAAAGAATTTTTTGGTTGTCACTTGCTTGTAACATTTACACACAATTCGCAAAAATGACCTTACTATTAAGGAAAAACAAATTTTCAATGTCAAATTGGCAATAACATTTGAAATATTTTATTTTCTGACCATTTTACTTAATAGCTTTTTCCATTCCCTCATTTAGGCTAAATTATAAAGGTGATAACATTCCATTTAAAAATAAAACACTTGAAAAAGTATTAGAAACTTTTTTTGTTATTTAACAACTTTTAGTAAAATCTTGAATTGGTATTTTAATATTATAAGCCCCACAAAATTACTTTGCTCAGGAACTTTGTCACGTTAATATATCTACGTGAAATCATTTGAAACTTGCCGGCCAGTGTTGCTAAAGCTCTGGCTTCCTAGAAAAGCGGTGCCGTAATACAGCGGTGAATACCGTCACTAGAACGCTGCCTATGTAAGCATAACGGCGCTCTCTAGGAAAAAAGAGGGACAACGTCACGTTGACACTGTAACTACTGTCACTAGAACGCTGCCTATGTAAGCAAAACAGCGCTATCTAGGAAAAAGAGGGATAATTGACACCGTAATGTCACAAAGTGGTGCCGCTATTTAAATTGCGCTCGTCATGTGACGGCACCGCTTTCCTAGGAAACCAGAGCTTAGGCTAAGTTCACATGACCGGCAGTCTTATTATCTAAATGCCTCTGCTAAGCGACAGGCGAAAAATATGTGCAATATCACACGAAATCGTTAATTTGTACTCAAACAACACTTATGTTATGAGTTACGTGATACGATTTAGTGTGATATTGCACAAATTTTTCGCAATTTAGATAATAAGCCTGCTGAACAGGTCGATACATGCTTGTATACAAGGAACACTATTTAGTTTGATCTTGTACCGCGTGCTTTGTAATTCCGCGCGATCATGTGAACTTAGCCTTACTGCACTGGGTGTGTCACGAGATGACGTCACAAAAATGGCGGCCAGCCGCATTAGCAGTTTGCGAAACTCACATTGACATTGGTAAATAATTGATAAATGAATGAACTCTAGCGAAACCAGGTCGGTTAGACTAGTATTTTATAATAAAACAGTGTGTTTTTCGATTGATCTTTCGTATTTAATAAACCAACATAAAGGATAAATGTAACGCCATAAATTAAAATAATCACAATTACCTAATGTATAAAATGTAATGTAAGAATAGAAAATAAATTATGTTCAAGTTTTTATTGCATCATTGAAATGTTAACAGTTAGTTTTTAGACGTGTATTATTTTATTCAGTATTTAAAATTATTATCTATTTGAATGTCAATAATGAATATATAGATTTATTAAGTTTATAATATACACAATAATGTACACATATGTTTACGTCGTTGTACATAATGGTTATATTGCGAATAGAAACAAATTTTTCATTGATGGTTTATTTATTTTTTCCATTACGATCTTTGCTGGAGCTAAACTTAAGGTAATAATAGTATTAATCCTTCTAATATTATAAAAACGAGAATTTGTTGGGATGTATGTTTGGTTTACTCTTTCACGTAAAAATTACTGAACGGATTTGGATGAAATTTGGCACATAGATCCTGGAAAAGTTCCCGAGGGATCGATCGTCTGAACATATAAAAAAATACCGTCACAGCGATAAGGATATACTTTCTCAGGGATTAAATTTTCAACGCGGACGATGTTCTTCCATATTCTAACTGAAATTACATAATTTCAGTTAGAATATGAATACTAAAGAATAGAAATTACATAACCAGTTGCAAGAGAAGAATTTTTATTCGCTGTTTGGTAACTAGTTGTGAGAGAGGAATTATTATTCTAACTACTTTTCTAAGATTAAGAGTAATCTTAAAAAAACAGCCTCAAGTTGGTTTTGAGAATATGAATTTGTGCACAAGGCGTTTTTCTTGTTTCTATGACGACTTTTGACTCTTATTATCCTTGCATATTATAAAACAAAGTCCCCCGTCTGTCTGTTCGCAATAAACTCAAAAATTACTGCATCGATTTTCATGCTGTTTTCACCAATGGATAGAGTGGTTCTCGAGAAAAGTTTTGGTATATAATTTACAAAGTTACGCGGGTGAAGTCGCGGACAGCAGCTAGATTAGCATAATGTGGATTTTTTTTTAACACAAGAGACTATTGTTATTATAAAAAAAAAAAAAACAAATTAAAACAAACATTATTGAAAATTAACAATAACTTTATTATCTTTTCAGTTCAAGTCCAAACCAACCAAAAGAAAGAATCTTTTGCAAACATGTACTTATATTTATCTATACTATTACTGATATCTCATGCTCGTACAGTATTTCCTAAACTCTTTGGCCGCCAGAGTCGGATTTATCCGACAATTATTTTCGTGTCCATTTCGCCAGAGTCGCATATATACGACAAATTCCTCTACCTGTATATGTTTATTTTCAAATCATAAAAAAAAATTAATGATCATGTTCCGAGTCCAACTCTTCCTTTTCCTCGATGCTGGCAACACTTTTGTCTTCGTCAGCTCCTAGTGCTAACTTCGATAAACTATTTTCCGCGTGTGCTTTAAAATGGCATTGGTCAAACTCCGGCCACGATATGAACCTAAAACAAATAGATATTGGATTTAAACAATCAACTAATTCCGGTACACATAAATCACATTGCACATTTAAGACAAAATTACATAAAGAAGTTAGTTAAAAAAAGGTTAAATAATATTAAAAATGCTACTAATAATAAATAAATAAACAAATCCGGCTCAAGAATGTAGTCTCACATGCACTTAACCCAACCTAAAACCTGTGGGAATAAAAATTCCAATTGCCCTTTTTTTTAGCAAATACACGTGTGACAAGTACCCACTAAAGATATTTGATTGGTCTCGCTGCGCTCTACTAGATACAGCCGCCGTACTTGAAAAAATGCGGCATCAAATACTACGCCGAATTCGGCGTACCCGAGCTAGTCATAGTCACACTGCAAACTGTCTGTGACGTGTACGTTCTGAATGTTTTATTAAATTTTGGGCACGATAAAATGCCAATTTCCGTAGTGACTGTATAAAAATATATAAAAAGTGATAAATGGTGACGATGTTTTACACAGGTTACAATAAAAAGTTTGCCGCATTCACGGACCTATTGCTTTTACTGGTAGGACCGTATCTAGTCGAGCGTAGCGAGACCAATGACCAATCATTTATCTGTGACTACCCACCACCACATTGCCAATTACAAGGCATTCCATTATGTACGACTTTAATGGACTTTATCTGTAAAGAGACTCTCGTGTTTACCTTTTAAATACTGTGAGTCTTTGGGCCAAGTTGAGATCTTGAAACTTAGTGAAAACTGTAATGTGGGGGAGCTGTGCGTCGTTTTTTCCGGGACCAATTAAACGGTCGGTGCCCGGGGGGTCTTGATCCGCTATGAGCCAAACTCCACAACCCGGTATCCATTGCCTAAAAACATTTTAACCTCTTAGCGCCAGCCAGTGATGTGTTAATCAAGAGAGGATGCGCCCTCGAGCAATGTATGTGACGCCTTCGCAATGTATCCCGCACGGATACGTTTGCTTTCTTGAATGACGTGTTAGTCGAAGTTTGACAACTCTGTCGTACAGTACAGTCGGGGTAAGAAAAGGTTCGTCACCTTAAAGTCGAAATTTGCTCGCACCAGGACAAATCGCTGCTTAAAAACTAAAGGGCCATAAAACAAAAAAAAAAACCAAAAATGTTTTAATGTCTTAATACAATCACAATCCTTCATATTGTATGTTGCAAAAAGAATTATGGTTGTTTTATTACATATTTAGTATATTTTGATCGTTTTTTATATATTCAAAAGTAACTTATATGCTTATATCTCCTTCAGTATTCAGTTTATTATAAAAGTACTTAAAACATTTAATGCTACTTAAAAATACGCTTCTAACGATGTGCATATATTTGATATATATCTAATAAGAAAAAAATAATTTAATTTTTTTCGATTAGCTCTCCTGTAAAAAGTGTAATTTTGATTTGTGGCTCTTTAGTTTTTAAGCAGCGAAATGTCAGTCGTGTCAAAATTTCTTTTCAAACGTCTGTCAGTTGTCTGCTTATAGTGCTTTAGTTTCAAAAGGTACTAAGAGTCTACGATTTTGATAATGGAATGAATTTGAAAGCTGACGAAGGTTTTCCAACCCCGACTTTACACACGTGTCGACCACTCCGAGAACGAAAGTACGGAGAACTTATGGTCACAGTGTTATAGCAACAAAAGTTCAAGCGTTATATTGCTTATATATTTTTTTATTATTTTTCAACACGGACGAAGTCAGCTAGTGACATAATAATAAAGAGGTAAAGTTTGTTTGTACGTAGGAACTACTCATCCGGTTTAAAAAATATTTCGCCATTAGTTGGAATAGAATTTCAGAATTTATACCTTTCATTATTTAAAATATAATAAAATATTTTATGAGGGAATATCTTTTATTATTCCTTTATAGAAAATGTTAAAGTTTGACCTGTTAACACGCCTTACAGGCAGCGTCATCTGTCGGCGGATACATTTTTATTCGTAAGAAAAAGTATACTCACTCTAGTATTGGTATGACTCTATGGGAAGTTCCGATTGTCTGAAAGAAATGTTGCAGCAGCCTTAAGTGTTCGGGTTGACAGGGCATCACCTCTTTTAGTTTTACATTCATCAAATACAGGGAATCCTCGTTATCCTAAAGGAAAAAAAATAAATCTTACTTAAATATATGTGAATTATTATATTAAGGTTTGAAGGCGACACTAGTGGGGGAATCGGCACATGTGTAGTGTACAATTGCGCACAAAATTGCTAAGGAAAATGACATATTTTTTTTTGTTATTTCGTAATTTTTCACCTCACTAACTTAACATTGCAGGCAGTGTTGATATTCCTTCTATAAAATCATCGTGCGATGTCGAAGGACAACGTTTTTCTTAGGCATTTATTCACCATGACGTATTACTAATACGATAAAACAATCTGTACGCAACAGTACCCAAGAGACTCGAGACGCGCGAACGAAGTGCGGGAGGGGAAGTGCGACTGAGTCTACCCCCCTCAAAAACCTAAAAATAGAATTCTGCGCATGTTTGCCGAGAAGTCGGCCTATATGTATGTATGTTTATTTGTGATATTTTTCTCTTCTTCAACAAACTCATATGTAAGTAAAATTGGGCAAAAAAACTTGTCATCTCCCCTTCCATGCATAACTATAATGCCCGCCTTCCACTGTGAGCCATTAAGGACTCCGTTTAACTCGAAACAAGTGCTTCCACTTAGAAAGAGTGTTTACACTCTTTAATATTGTTTTGGAATATAATATTAATAATGAAAAAAAAAACTTCTAATAATACCTAAATAAATAGTTACTTAACCAGTAATAGAGTGACAGACACGTAGAAACACAAAAAATGTCGAAAAAGTCGATAAAATTTAGATGGCCCCTATGTCGAATACGATTATGAGTTGCCATTAAAAATCCGTCAAAGGCGCTCAAGTCGATTATGAGTTTCTATTAAAAATCTGTCTAACTCAAAGGTCGCTGTAGTCGAATACCATACCAGTCAGTCAATTCGTATCATGCACATGTTATATGGCGACATCTAGTGAGCAAAAAAAGAAACCGCACGGATTCTATAAATATTTTATTGTTATATGACGACATCTAGTGAGCCATTAAGAAAATAGAGCCGGAAGTTTCATGTTTAAAACGGTGCTTGCCTCTCTATTACTGGCTAAGTAACTATTTACTCTATGATAATACTCACCAATTTACTTTTTTCAGTTTTCTTTTTGAACATCCATGGCATAAAGTGTTCTTTGGGAAACTTCTCTATTTCTTTGCAGTCGAACACCAAGTGAAACAACATTGCCGTCCTGCTCCGACTTAATTTAAGATACTGAAACATTAACATGAGTAACCATTAAAATCGTACCAACATCCTCGTCCCCTTCTTAATTTTGTCAGGCGTTATATGTACATATATCTTTTAATTTTCAAAGCGGGCAAAGTCGCGGGCACAAGCTATTTTCTAATAACAGTATAGATTGTATTAAGTACATATTAATATTATTTGAAATCGGACGATTTAAACTTTAAAGAGTTTGATTACCTTGTAGATTTTGGGGTGTATGATTAAAAAATAATTGAGTCTTCCGAGACGGATTGGTTTGTTATGGTAAACGTCATATACCAATGTTTTCAATATTTCAAATTTTGTCACAGATCCGACTACGGGCAAAATTCTGTCTGAAAAGTAAAATTTATTTGCAGTTTGTAGTAATAGCGTCACAAAAATATTTATGATCCAGCAGTTATACATTATTGTCTCTTTGTCGAATACAGTTATACTAAGAAAAGGTAGCAGTTTGAAATTATCAATAACTAGCTGGTGCCCTCGACTTCGCCCGCGTAAATTTGTAAATTACATACTAAAACCTTCCTCGAGAACCACTCTATCCATTGGTGAAAACCGCATGAAAATCGGTGCAGTAGTTTATGAGTTTATCGCGAACACACGGACGCCACGGAGGATTTTGTTTTATAATATGTAGTGACTAGCTGGTGCCTGCGCCTTTGTCTGCATTGAAAAATTCTACTATCCTTACTACTAATATTATAAATAAAAAGTTTGTCCGTATGTTCGGATGCTTGTTACTTTTTCATACAAAAAGGGCTAAACGGATTTGGATGAAATTCGACAAACAGGCAGTTTATTGCCTGGAATGACATACAGGATACTTTTTATCCTGGAACCGGTTGGTAGTTTCCAATTATATAAAATGTGAAATATCCAATGAAGATAAATGTTTTGTAAAAACTTACATCGATTAAAGGATTTCTTATTATTTATATTATATTTGACATTAATAAATTTAGGTCTAAGTACATAATTAATTTTTGTACAAACACAAATTATTTGATTTAGGTTTCTCTTGTTTCCACTGAAATGAAACTCTATCTTTTTTTTATATATACATATTTTATTATATATTTTGCAATCAGTCTAATCAACCATGAGCAAATGTTGAAGGATTGTGGCAGTTAGAGTTGTTCCCCATCAACTCTATCTAATTAAATAAATAACTAAATACTGACCTGTATTATCAGTGTACAGATCACCTAATAATTCCTTCATATTCTTGTCTCCGCTGAAAGAATCTTTGAGTTTCGATATACTGAAAAAGTCTGCCGTTTTTAATGAAATTATTTCAGGGTGATCCTTGATTAATTTCTGTGAACAAATAAAAACATTATTATTATTATTATACACTTAGTGGCTATTTCTGTCTGCTAGAGAACCAGTATCACTGCTAGAGAATAAAAACATACATTCATTTAAGAATAGCTGTTGCACGTGACTTCATCCATGTAAGTTTATAAAATGTTTTGAAGCGCTTGGTCCGAAAAAGAGGGATTTCAACAAGATGAGGATGGTAATGTATGTCCAATGGAAGAAAGGGGAAGGCGGTATGAGCTTATGCAGCTCCTGAGCACATTCTCCGAAAAACATCTTATGAAAGACACATAGACTAGCAACTTTGCATCTATGTGCCAAGTTCTGCATATTAGTTTTTAAAAGTGTACTGTCGCCAATGAGTCTCCTAGCTCTGCGTTCCACTGAGTCTCCATTGAGCCAATCTCGACCAATGGGTTCATTAGGTAGTCAAAAGTGATTGGGAAAGAACTATTGTTTACTAGCTGGCGCCCGCGACTTTGTCCACATTGAAGAAGAAAAAAGTGGCCTATCCTGTGTCCTGTACGTCTAAATATTCATCTATCAAGTTTCATGAAAATCAGTTAATTTGTTTAAGAGTTATGGATTTATTATTATTATTGTTTATTATACTTACATTTAAATACTTCGAAAAGTAAACTGATGATTCGAATAGATAAAGTTTCTTGTAGTACTGCAATAACTCTTTTGTCAAAATACCTAGACCAGGATTGACTTCGATTAGTGAAGAATTCAAATTTGTGTGTTTTTTAATAGTTTGTGCCATTTTACTGCCAGTGTTTTTGTCTATCAAATAAAGAGTATCCGGGCTTTTAGTCTTTCTTAGAAGTGATTGTGGTAAATGTTCCTTAATTTGTTTGTACTGTTTTGAACTATTTAAAAAATTCATAACATCTTCAGATGGTTGAGGAATCTCTTCATCCTTGGTTTTGTTTATTTTATGTTGCAATCTCAAAGGGATGATGTATTGATAACTATTTAAATTTTCGTGTATCACAGAACGTATTAGTTTTGTTAACATTTTCCGTCAGTGGTATAAATATTAACACGAACTTCTAACAATTAACCATAATAATGAAATCAAAAAATATATATATTTATGTATGTACAAGTCTATCATTAAATGGCGGATAACACGTACATTATAAAATAAATAGCAAGTACTTTACAAAAACCAAATACAAATCAATCTAGCATTTAAATTAAATAAATTATAAAATAAACAACCACATAACCACAAAATATGTTCTTCTTCTTCTTTTTTAGGTTAAATGGCAATGCGGCTCATTTTAAAATGGCCATTATCTGCCAGTGTCAAGTTAAAATAGCAATTTGTAATAGCCTCTTTTTAAAAAAAAAGAGGCAAAATTGAAATCAAAATCAAAAGTAGCGAACTCAAGTCTAGTCAGTCAAGTCAAGTCAGTCAAGTCTAAATTTCTCTTGTTAGTATTCCAAAACAGGTCCGTCAAGTCCAAAGCAGTCAGGTCAAGTCCACAAAATATGTTATGCCTGCTTTTCTGCTTGATTTTTTTGGCACTGACAGTTGACACCACGGCTGGTAATTTTCAAGGAAAAATCACTAGACATAGCAGTTTTATGGCCTGTGGTTATAGCAAGATAGAACATGACATTTGACCTGATTTGACCTCCTTTCCAATAAGAGAGAAGCCATTTTGTTTTGTAAGATAGTTGTTGTTTATATTGTTGCGTAGATTAATTTCCGCATTTTTATACTCATTTAAATTAAAATTAAAATTAAATTTAAATTTAAATAAATAAAAATCTTTGGATACATACATATTAAGTATGATGGTATATACATACATGGTCGCATGATATGGGATTGGTACTAAATGCTAATAAAACGAAAGTTATGTATATTAGCACCAGCCAAAATAGATCTTTGTTTGAACCTAAACTTATAGCACACAACCACCAATGTATATATTCCAACAGCAAAAAAAAAAAAATCTAACATCATGTAAATGCGAGGCTATCGAGGTTGTAAATAAACATACGTATCTTGGACTAATCATAGATAATAGACTTAACTGGTTAGAACACATTAACCATGTGTGTGATAAACTGAGAGCAATACTGAGTAAATTCTCTGTAATAAAAAACAAAACGCCTTACAAACTACTACTATTACTTTACAAAACATTGGCAGAACCAATAATATGTTATGGGCTATCTAGCTACGGAAGAACTTTCAAAAGCCACTTGGACAAAATTTTCTCACTTCAATTGCGTATTCTAAAAGAAATATTTCCTACAAACTTAAAAGAAAACTGTGAAAAAGATTATCGCAAATTATTCGTACTGTGTAAAATTCTACCCGTAGAAGAAAAAATAAAATTTACATTATTAAAAGAACAATATTTTAATGAAAACTTAAAAACTCAAAAAATAACTTTTTCAAAAAGATTATTTGATGAATCAAAATTTAATTTACCCGACTATAACAACCTTAACGGAAAAAGACGTCTGGCTTACGTCATCCCGAATTTAATTAACGAACTACCTAAAACATTAAAAAGCGAAATAACACTCAAAAACATCTCATATAAATTAAAAAAATACTTTTTACAATTAACTTTAGATAAATATAATTTTTAACAAATTTTTAAAATGGGTGATTCTTAAGAATAGTAAATGTTTGTGAGCGTCAACAAAAGGTTTAATCAAGGGTAATCGCAATAAATTATAATAAGTATTTGTATATATAAATGTATATATTTTAATATTATTTATATTATGTAAATAATAATGTACCTATATATTTTAATGACTATAACCTAAACATGGTGTGCGGAGAAACTCTAATGAGTTTATGTTTACACCATTGTTAATTTAAATGTAAACATTACTGTATAACAAATAGATAAATAAATTAAAAAAAAAATTAAGTATATTAAGTATGTATTACAAGTGCTGTGTACCAGGATACACAAGTTCGCGACAGGAAGACTCGAAAAATGGTTCAAATCTATTCTTGATGATTCTTTACGGAATAGAAAAAGTGAATTCGCCCATCTGCCACAAACATTTTGAGACTCGTTTTGTGACTCCAAAGAAACCTATAAAAGACTATCGCTATTTCAACAATCGGAGAAAGTGGTAGTGTTTGTGTTCTTTTTATATATGCCTATAAATGTTTATCATTGATACATATGTTTTATGGTGTATTTCAGTTCTAGTTTGTATTTAAGTCGTATATTATGTTTGTGTATATCCTAAAAATAAATATGTACCCATTATTTACTGTGTTTTAATTGTGTGATGATATCCATAGTTAAATATAAATTCAGCCCGTAAAAAAATAAAGGTGTGAGAGGGGCGGGGAAGTCAAATGTCATGTTCTATCTTGCTATGACCTGATTGGTCATAGCAAGGTAAAGTACTCTTGCCCATGTCTAGTGCATTTGTACTGCAGATGTCCGTCTGATACGTTAGTATCTACTATATAGTTTGTGGTTGACACCAACGTTGACACTAACTGAAATTATGTTCACAGAACACTGAATTATACATCTATGTGCTGTCATTCTAATTCTGTGTCTATGTTACTCTAGTGCAGTATATATATGTTACTCTATGCTCTAGTGTGAGACATAGACACTAGTATACACGGCTGGTAATCTTCAAGGAAAAATCACTAGACATATGAATTTATTGGCCTGTGGTAATAGCAAAATAGAACATGGCATTTGACCTTGTCTCTCACCCTTCTTATAAGAGAGAGAAGCCATTTTGTTTTGCAACATGATTGTTGTTTATTGTTGCGTAGATTAATTTCCGCATTTTTATAATCATTTATAAACAAAAAATCTTTGGATACATACATACTAAGTATTTATTACAAGTGCTGTGTACCAGGATAATATACAATGTGCAAAAAAAGACTCGAAAAATGATGATTCTTTACGGAATAGAAAAAGTGAATTCTCCCATCTGCCACAACTCGTTTTGTGACTCCAAAGAAATCTTAAAGGCATATCCATCGCTGTTTCAAGAATCGGAGAAGAGTGGTACTTAGTGTTTGTGTTCTTGTTCTACATGCCTATAAATGTTTATCATTAATACAATATAATATGTTTTATGGTGTATTTCAATTCTAGTTCGTATATTAAGTCCATGTTATGTTTGTTTATATCCTCAAAAATAAATATGTACCTATTATTTAACTGTGTTTTAATTATGTGATGATATCCATTTAAAAATAAATTCAAGAATCCCTAAAGCCCGTAAAAAAACAAAGGGGTGAGAGGGGCGGGGGAACTCAAATGTCATGTTCTATCTTGCTATGACCAATCAGGTGAGCTTTCCCATGTCCAGAGCATTTGTACTGCAGATGTCCGTCTGATAAGTTAGTATCTACTATATAGTTTGTGCTAGTATACTACGTAATAGACGCACAGACTCCCCGTTTTCCGCGTGACGAAAACTGAAATGTCTAAGAGTGCGTGATTATATAAGTGTGTGAGTGAGTTTTAGAGATGTCCCTTCGTTATCGACAAGTAATAAAGAGCTAATGGGCGAGTTATAATGTTTTTTTATTTATACATATCTATTATTTCACTAGACAACTCGTTCACAATAGGTAATTCTGTTCAGTTAAACATAAAAACTTAAAGTGGAAACTGGATATTGCTTTGAAATGAAACAAGTTGTTGGTATAAATTGCTTTATTAAAAATCAATAACATTTATATTAACAAAAATGAAATATCACATTAGACAAATATTACTTATGCCACCAAGTGAAATTGAAATTTTGATAAGTACTATCTAAGCCACAACATTAGTATAGGTACACAAATGATCTGATTTACCGTTTAAGTTATTAGGCGCCATTCATTTATCACATAAGATGATTTTTGATAAGTATATACATATTACGCCCACACCATATTTATTACGCAAGTCTAAAGTAAAAAACATTTACACATTTGGATTGTTTTAATTTTTATGTTTCTAAGAAACAATTTTAGGAACGTTTATTTGTACAAAGGTACTAGTGATTTTTATTTTTTGGTAATAATCAAATTATTATTGAATAACAATTTAAATCTACTTGTCAAAGCTAAAAGAAAATAAACTAAAACACTATTAGTTTTTTTCTCTATAAAACAGCTAAACCAAGCATTAATCAACGACATTATAGTAAATCATCTGAGCTACGTTTATATATTAAAATTTTAAGATATAATTTTAGTACGAATAAATTTATTACCTATTAATTTAATCGATATCGATGATTCAAATACTCAATCACTACGTAAATTATGGCAATTTTCACAGACACAATATCTTTTTTTTTTATTTATGAAAGTGAGAAATATATATAAAACACAAAACTACGTGATATCTTACATTTATTACACAATTTACCATATTCCTTAAACCTAATTTTCACTGAAAATAAGGCGTTTAAAATTGATAGTATGTGGACCATATTTGACTGTGAAATGTCTCATTATTTGGATTATTCCTGTGATTCACTTCACAACCAGGCACGGAACAACACCCCATGTTGATTTTAACAATAATTTTAGGAAATTTAAAAGGATTTCTTGAGAAATTACACAAAAACTGAAGGACGCTATTCGCAGCGTTATTATATGTTACTCTAGCTCTCTCAAAACCAGTCACATTTTCTCATTGTTTCCCGTCTCTTTCGCACTCGTATTCGTGTCATAAGAGACTGCCTTCTCGCTTGCACGCTCTGTGGGTCTATTACGTAGTATACTAGTGTCTATGGTGTGAGATGAGTGTGAGTTTACAATGCCCGCACTAGTGATGTTCGATATTAGAAAAACATCGATGTTAACATCGAATCAAAAGTATCGATGTACTATAAATATCTAATGAAAAACATTGATATGTCTAAAACATCAATGTTTTCGGTAACAAATAAAACTGTCGGTAACTGGTAATATTTTTGAAATGTGTTTATTATTATTAAAA
The DNA here is from genome assembly GCA_918317495.1 of Synanthedon vespiformis. Taxonomy (NCBI): domain Eukaryota; kingdom Metazoa; phylum Arthropoda; class Insecta; order Lepidoptera; family Sesiidae; genus Synanthedon; species Synanthedon vespiformis. The sequence continues at coordinate 2,574,728 of OU906962.1, forward strand.
TCTCAAAAGTCAAAATTGAAGTTGATAGTATTTTTTTATGTCTTGAGAAATGCAAAGAAACTATTCGTACCAATTCGGCTTACTGCGATTACGTTGATACATTGATCGGTGACGGTGACATCTAGTGTAAATTGGTTGAAGGTGAATTAATTAGTCAGTAGTCTTGGTTAGAGTACTATATTCCTTGGTCAGCAGCTACGGTCTGCAGTAATATCTAGTACACCTAATTCACGTTAGATGGCTTGAAGTGTAACGACGTTACGATATTTATCTCATAACATCGAAACATCGATGTTTTCTACCCTAAACATCGATGTTTATTTACTATCGATGAATATCGATAGCGAGAGCGCCGTAAACGAGCCGTGTTTGCATATTAAATATTTTTTAAAAAAACAATTTGTACACTTTGTATTATGTTTGAAGTCAAAAATCTTAGTTTTTAAATTTTTTTTGTCTGTTTTTGCGTTTGTGCACGCTAATCTCAGAAACGACTTAACAGATTTAAATGCGGTTTCACTTGGGTTTCACTGATGTATATTGATGATTACCTGGGTAAACATATTCCTACTTTTTATGGACCGTCGACCTGTCTAACAACCATAACATTGAAAAAAAAAAATTAAAAATAGTACACAATCTAATCGATATCATTAACATCAATACACATGTGCATACATATATTTCTTTATTTTTATGTTAATTAATTACTAATTTAATGACGCCGCGTCATTTAACTTATCTTAAAAGATAATCTTAAAAGATTACTTAGGTCACAATATTATATCGAAGACATAGGTAGATAATGTATGAGCATATTTGAAACACTCCTACAATTTTGCATTGCATTTAATACAAGATACATGTACCTAAAAGTAATAAATGTTTTTAATTAATGTTTTATTGTTATATTGGACTTCATTGAACGTCCAGGCATCGGTTATATTTGAAGACTGCGGTAAGTTCTTTATAATTTAATACAATAAAATAAACTGACTACTGTCTTAATTACATAGACTGATTTCCCCACTGATCGACATTCGATCATAATCATCATTTCTAAAGTGGAAAAAATATTAAATCTAGTCGATAGCAACGAAAAAAAAGAAAAAGAAAATGGATCCCAAACAAATTAGAAATGGATGTGAAGTTTTCGCTCTGAGTTTTAATATGATAATGACAATTGCATTGTGGTAGAAAAAATATTATAAAAGAGACGATGAATGCCCAGGGTTAAAGACGTTTGAAAAGAGACATAGTAGGAATGTCTCCAATATCGTCCAATATGGAAATTCTTCGAAGAGCTCATACTAACACAGAGCTACTAGCGAATATTACGCTTCGTAAAGTTGCATATCTGGGTCATGTCTTGAGGTGTGAAATATGCTCAATCTTAACATGGGGGGCAAGAGTGAGGGCAGAAGACAGATGTCTTGGTTAAGAGACATCCGTCAATGGACTAGAATTAGGGTAGTAGAAGAGTTCTTTAGTCAGAAAGGGGCGTTATAGAGGCCTTTTCGAGAGTGAGCCAACGTCGGGGAAACCTGATAAGGCACTTAGCGAAGAAGATTCATACTTACATGAAGATATTTAGAAATTCATATTTGTTTAAACTGGTTATTATTAGGTACCTACGTAACTAATCATAAAACGATAAAGGCAAAAATCACTGCATTTTTAAGTAGGTACAATAAATAAATCATTTAATGACTATTGTAAATAGTAATCAGCTATCATCAAAGCGGCAATGATTGGACGATAAAATTGTACACAATCAGGATTTTCCACAGATAACAGAGTATGTGTTATATTCATGGCGTAATTCCAAATTACTTTTAATGCGAAAAGTTATGATTCTGCGAAAGATAAATATCTTAATAACGTCACTTAGCGGTGACGTCACATTAAGTGACGTCCCGAATAAAAATAATGCGTCTATATAGGATTCGGCAAATGGTGTCCAAAATGCGCCGAATCGGTTGAGATTGAGACTGGGGCCTAACGAGCGTAATTTTTTGAATTGTGATTCTGAGTCGCGTAACATATAGTAACATATAGTATCATTGCGTAAAAAGCAGGACTCGGCCAAATGAGAAATTTTTGATTTCTATTTTTTTGTATGAAACCGATTTCTGCGTAAACTAGGCGACTCACACACAACTCAAAACATTACGCTCGTTTGGCCCCAGTCTAACTAAATTTGCAGTTCCTTTTGTTTGTACTTATATTATTTATCATTATATACCTAATACTAATCGCCACTAACTATAATCATGTAGGAAACCACAATTTAGTAATCTAAGTAATGAATTACTTGACCACGCTACACTAAATTGATGTCTAATCGAAGATATGCAGTTGAAAATATAAAATGCAAAATATGTAGATACCTAGCTAGCTAAGTATATTTCAAAATATATTTACTATTCTAATGAAAATATTCAGCATTTTTTTTAAATGTTCAAATTATTAGTGTTATAAATATTTGAAAAATGCTATTTTAAAAATACCTACCTAGGAATTTGCATTTTTGCATTTAAAATAATTTTATAATATACTTACAGATTTATTATTAGTATTGATGATAATAAATTTTGAAATTAAATATACTTACCTACTTTTCATATATATTTTTCACATCTCCATTTATAGGATCCGCTTACGATTTGGAAGCTGTGAATATTGAGGGATGTGGCATGAGACCACCATGTTACGTCACATTAGGAGACGACATGGCTGTCAGCGTAAACTTTTTTGCAGGTGTGTTAAATTATAAATTTAAATATTGTTTTTATATTTAAAAGACTCAACTTAGATAAATTATTGGTCTCGCTGTGCTTTACTAGATATGGCCCTGCCTAAAAGCAATAGCTCCGTGAATGCGGCAACTTTTTATTGTAGTGTGTGTTTTAACATCGTCACTATTTATCACATTGCCCATTTTAAAAGAAGAGAATATTATACCCAAACACCAATTTGGATTTAGACAAGACCATTCCACCATTGAGCAAGTCCATAGAGTATGCGAAAGAATAAGAAAGACTCTCGAGGAAAAAGAATACTGTTCCTCAGTATTTTTGGACATACAGCAGGCTTTCGACCGGGTGTGGCACAGAGGATTGTTGAGTAAAATAAAGACCAGCCTTCCACACAGCTATTATCTGTTGTTTGCGTCATATGTGTCAGAACGAATTTTCCAAGTTAGAGAATCTGGGGAAACTTCAAAATTCCATGAAATACAAGCTGGTGTACCTCAGGGCTCGGTGTTGGGACCAGTGCTGTACACAATTTACACCGCAGATCTGCCCCAGGTGGAAGATGTCACCACTGCCACTTTTGCTGATGACACTGCAATTCTTGCTAGTGATACCAGTCCAGTAGTTGCGACCCAGAAACTACAAAGGGGACTAGACAAAATTACCTGCTGGTTACGCCAATGGAGAATAAAAACAAGTACAGCAAAGTCGGTGCATGTCACTTTCACCTTGAGGAAAGGTAACTGTCCTCCGGTGTTCCTGGATAACTCAGTGCTGCCCCATGGGAGTACAGTTAGATACTTGGGGCTGCATCTGGATCGAAGACTGACGTGGAAGCAGCACATAAAGACTAAGAGAGAGGAGTTAAATATCCGATTCAAGAGTCTTCATTGGATAATGGGACGGAATAGTAAACTGGCCATTGACAACAAACTGCTCATATACAAAGTCATCCTGAAGCCGATCTGGCTGTATGGCATCCAGCTGTGGGGTAGTGCTAGCAACTCCAATATCTCCATCATACAGAGAATGCAAAACGTGATACTACGAACCCTCTGCAATGTACCATGGTTCATTACAAATGCAGAAATCCACAAACATCTGGAAATGTGTACTGTCAGGGAGGAAATCAGTGCACATACACTAAGATATCAAGGGAGATTGCAGAGACACCCCAATGAGCTGGCGGTTAGCCTAACAACGCCCTCCTACATGAGGAGACTGAAAAGAAAGGAGATATTAGAAAGAAAATAAACGAGGAGATGTCCTCACTGGAGGACACACTCGCAGCCGTCATTTTCGTCCTCGACCACATCTGTTTATGGTTACCAATACCGATTACAGATAAAGCAGAGAGAAAAAAAAAAAAAAAAAAAAAACTATTTATCACTTTTTACACAGTTTATTTATAATATTTTTACACAGATTCACTATGTACGCAAACGCAAACATATTCGGAACGTACTTTTTATTTTTTGATTTTTTGATATTTTTTGATATCCTTACATATTATAAAACAGTCCTCCACCGCGTACCTATGTCTGTCTGTTCGCGATAAACTCAAAAACTACTGCGGCGATTTTCATGTTGTTTTCACCAATGGATAGAGTGGTTCTCGAGGAAGGTTTTAGTATATAATTTACAAAGTTACGCGGGCGAAGCCGCGGGCAGCAGACGGAGGACTTTGTTTTATAATATATAAGGATATATATTTTAATCAAAACGTTTCTAAAGAAAAATTACATATTACTCATCTACAGTTTCCAGTTAATTTGAAAATTATTATGTTTTCACAAACAGTATATATCTATACTAATATTATAAAGAGGAAAGATTTGATTTATTGTTTGTTTGTTTGTATAGAATAGGCTCCGAGACTACTGGACCGATTTGAAAAATTCTTTTACTATTAGAAGCCGACATTATCCGTGATGAACATAGGCTACTTTTTACATTGGGAAAATGCTTCATTCCTACGGGAAATCTAAAATAAAAGTAAATACTAGCGGCTTGGCCCGGGAGATAGCGCCATCTATCCAAAATACGATAGATGACGTTTTATAATTTTCTACGCAGACGAAGTCGCGTGTAACAGCTAGTAAATTATAAATCTAAATGTTGTTTTAGATTTCGTATCGCTTGATCTCGACCAGGACGTCGTGTTAAATATCAACTTTATAAACTCACAAGCGAGCGTTACACCAGGTAAATATGTACCTATGTATATACTTACTTAGTTACAAGTGTTTTCATATTATTTTGTAACACAAATGCCTGAATGTTATAGGGGTGATTTTTTTAGAGCTATCGGATTTTTCACTTCGTCCGCGTTTTCTATAGCCTTCCTAGATAAATGGACTATCCAACACGAAAACAATACAAACAAACTCTTCGACTTTATATATTGGTATATTGATACACCTCTTACAGAAGACCACTGTGAAATAACAGCATAATATATATTTATGTGTTGTTGTGTTTCGGTGAGTGAGTAAAGGATGCCAGTGCCCTTAATAAGTTAAATTGTGGTTTACTGTAACTAAGTGGAAAAGCACAAAAAAATATGATATTTAATTTATTCGAATCGGGGGCGTACACCACGGACCCTATTACCCCATCCCTTTCTTAACCCTTATTCTTAAATCGTAGCATGGTCGTAGCGCACTTGAAGCACCTACATGTAGGGTTGTTATAGGTGTTGTTGGTTGTTGTAGCCACTTGCCATCAAGTGGACCGTCAACCTGTCTGACGACCTTAAATAAAAAAAAATACAGAGTAAATCTATACTAGTACTATTAAGAGGAATGACTTGATTGTTTGCAATGAATAGGCTCCGAAACTACTGTGCGGATTTGAAATTTTTTTTCACTGTTCGGAAGCTATAGGTATTATCAGCGAGTAACATAAGCTATATTTTATAAAGTTACACGGACGAAGTCGCGTGCAATAGCTAGTATTTAATAAGTAATGTAGTTGTTGACTGAGCCGGAAAGATGACTTCCTATTAATCATTGTTCATAATGTTCATTCATGTGCGTAAAGCGAAGCGACACGTCGTCACGTGACTAGTAGTTCATGACTGTGATGATGTGATTCCCATGATACCGAACAAGCATTGTTCAAAGTTTGTGGTCAATCGAATGGTGTGAAGCAGTCAAATCGTTTCATGACATGCAATAGTCCGATCAAATTAGACATGCAAACTTTGATAAAAAATACTGTAGATTCAGGGTCTTAACTGCGAAAAAGTGTCCACTGGATATTTTTATTACATGCTATCATTTTCTCTTGTTAATTTCTGATAAAAAGATGACTAATGTAAATGTTGCATGACTGATTTGAATCTTAACATTTATTAATAATGGTTCAAGTTGTAACACGTGTTCACCATAAGGACAACTTTGTACAACTAATTTGAAATGTCACCCCAAGCTGTGAATGTGGTGATATTCTGCTATGCCACTATTAGTGAAACAACGCAGAATCTAGTCATGCAAAGTGCAAAGGTACACAAATTCGCATCCAGCTGAAAATTGGCGTCCGGTCCATTACAACCAATTCCCAAATTGCCTGATTCCCATTTCGCCTGAAATGCAAAATGCCTTTCCCATTACAACCAAATCTCAAATTGCCTGATTCCCATTTCGCCTGAAATCCGAAATGCCTTAGTACCAAATTGCGTAGGAGTTCATTATAAATGAAATATAAAAAGACATCGTTTATGTACCTGCAAAAAAAATTAATTGATTCCTATACTTTCTAGGTATTATAAATAAGGTAGATGGGCGATGGGCTTGATAAATTATAATATTTTTAAATGATTACAGAGCCGTGCGTGACCGTTGACTGCCCAGTGAAGACGAATGCACTTACTTCGTTCACTAGTATTATGTCTGTGCCGAGGAGCATTGCATTGGTACTTTTAATTTATTTCCTTTACTCTAGTTATAGCGGACGAAGTCGCGGGCAGCAGCTAGTTATCTATATATGTGACAATAATGCATTTAATTATGAGCTTCACCAAGCTTCACACAACCACAAAACCACACAATATACCTACAGACAATGTTAACCTAATTGTGTACATACAAACAATGGTTGTAACTGTACCTATAAGAGCCTAATGCCCGTGGTAGGTATCTATTGAATACCTATGTTACAGGTAATGCCCACAAATAGCAAGACATCTATACTAATATTATAAAGAGGAAAGATTTGATTGTTTGTTTGTTTGTATAGAATAGGCTCAGAAACTACTGGACCGATTTGAAAAATTCTTTTACCATTAGAAGCCGGCATTATCCGTGATGAACATAGGCTACTTTTTATCGCGGGAAAATGCTTCATTCCTACGGGAAATCTAAAATAAAAGTAAATACTAGCGGCTTGGCCCGGGAGATATCTATCCAACACACGGTAGATGGCGTTTTATACTTTTCTACGCAGACGAAGTCGCGAGCACCAGCTAGTATTCTATGATATTGTAAATATTGTAATATGTGTTTTGACGACACGTTTGGTCTACTGGCTATTAGTAACCCTAGCTGTTAACAAAAAGGTCGCGGGTTCGAATCCCGCTAGGGGCAAATGTTTATGTGTTAACATTATTACCTTATTGTACCTGAGTCATGGATGTTTTGTATTTATAATATGTATTCACAAAAAAAATATCTACATATGTAGTTATACAGATGGTGCTGTGTGAAATGTATAAAGATATTTATTTATTTACTACTAGCTGTTGCCCGCGACATCGTCCGCGTTAAAAGAGATAAAAAGTATCCTACCACGTGTCCTGTACTACTAAATATTTATCTACCTAGTTTCATGAAAATCAGATAATTCGTTTAAGAGTGATGGAGGAACATATACATACATACAAAAAAAAATTCTAAAAATGGTCAATTTAGTTTCAGTATCATGTATAGAGCCTATATACACGATATTTCTGAAAACAATGTAAATTACTCCATGACCGACCCCTACAGATTTATTATTAGTATTGATTGATACATTTGAATTCTGAATTTCAGAATTTTTATACCGACTTTGTACTCTCTATAAGTATATTTTAGAACCAACGCGGTTACCTCCGGTGGCGAGTGTACAATGAACAAAGAAGATTGGTTCTCTGCTACTCAGTGTTGGTGCAAACGCAAAGTCTGTTACAAAAGATATTACGAAAACCTCTTCTACAAAGCGACGATGACTTCAGCAAAGAAGACCTTCTACTGAACCTACAAAGTGTCAATATAACTGCAGTTTAATAAACGAAGTAATGTAATCAGTAATGTACAGTCGGCCGCATAAGTCGATTAACACATTCATAAGTGCAAAACAATTAAAACTTAACGCGCCATAAGTCGTTGTCACGACTAGAGAACAAAATAAATTCACGTACAAATCGTAAAAAGATTCAGTAAGTAAGTAATTAAAGTAAGTAAGTTGAGTGTTCAGGTGTTTTGCACTTTTGAATGTGTTAATCGACTTATGCGGCCGACTGTACACATTACATTTTACATTTGAACTCACATGTATACCTACAATAATAAATAATTAAACAGATTAAACATAATAATGTTTTATACTTAATGTTGTAATAATTCTAATGTAATAATTCTTTATACTTAATGTTGGCGAATTCATAATTTTCCCATTAGTAGATACTTAAGTAATAAAAAAATAACATTAATCTAAACTAACGTCACTAAGTAGACAACTGACGTTTGAAATGAAATTTTGGCATGATTGATTTGATACCTTTTGGACTTGACCTGACTGATTTGGACTCGACGGACCTGTTTTGGAAAACTAACATGAGAAAATTATAGACTTGACTGACTTGGCTTGACTGACTAGATTTAACTCTTCTACTTTTGTTTTGATTTCAATTGCTATTTTTACTAATGACACTGCGACATTAACTTGACACTGGCAGATAATGGACATTTCCAAAATGAGCCGAATTGCCATTTAAACTTAAAGAGAAGAAGATACCTTTTCTTACCTAGACTGTACCGTCACTGTGCGTTTAAAGGTCTATAAACGTTACAACAGAATCTCATGGCAAATGGGAAAATAAAAAGGCGCAAAACGGAAATTGGACTATCTTGATACTATAGATTGATATTATATAATATACATATTTATTTATTTTATGTCAGACATCTAAAGTCCATAATTAAGGACCACAATAAAATACAAAATATAACAATGACAACGTATAGAATTACATTCTTAGAACAATTAATTAATAGTGAAATAAGGAGATTATACAAATTATGAGATCAGCAGCCTCATAATTTAATAATAAAGTAAATAAAGCAAGCGTTATTACTTATATAAAAGTAATATTTAATTTGCCAGTCATGTTTGCAAAAATGCTCAGATATAAATATAAATAATATTATAAATCACCACATAGTTATTTAAATAAATACATTGTCCTAACAGATTATTATGGACATATTGCTTAAAACAAAAAAAAAAAAACAAATAAATATTAAAAAGTCGATACTTAAATAATTTGCATACATTAACAATTCATCTTAACTGTAAATAAAGATATTATGTTGCTTTTCTACAAACAGAAACAATTAAATATTACAGGTTATATTAACAACCGGTACGTCTAAATGTTTATCTACCAACTTTCTTGAAAATCAGTCAATTCGTTTAAGAGTTATGGAAAAACATACATACTTACATACAATACCTACACTAACAGATTTATTATTAGTACTTAAATAAAATTAAATAAATAAATACATTTTCTTTAACTGTTAATAAAAATATATTGCTTTAAATTAAACAGAGAATGTAATGTAGATGCATAAATCACTATTAAATAATAAAGTTGACCTGCAACGTCATTCTCCAACATTAAATTACGAGGTAAGGCTAACTAGCGAAATGAATGACAATCATTATCGCGGTGATTTAGTCAACTCCACAAAGCCTGTTGTGGTTCAGTCCGTTGTCAGTGAGCCATCAGAACACTAGGCCACTCACTGTCCTGCCTGACTGAAGTCTAGCCAAGCCAGCACAAGCCAGCCAGTCTTCGCCATGGTCTCATTCAGAGTGGTTGTGTTTTGCTCATTGCTCGCTCTCGTAGCAGCAACCGACGTCGAACAGTGCCCGGGTAAGTCTTTATTTTTTATTTTATTAGGGACTCTTTACCTTACAAAAAACGTCATCCCCCGAGCTAAGTTATCTACACTAATATTAGGTATAATATAAAGAGGAAAGATCTGATTGTTTTTTGTTTGTTTAGCATTGTATAGGCTCCGAAAGTATACTGGACCGATTTGAAAAATTCTTTCACTGTTGGGAAATGGGAAGCTATATTATCAGCGAGTAACATAGGCTATATATCATCAATCATCAATACTAATAATAAATCTGTAAGTGTATGTATGTTCCCCCATAACTCTTAAACGAATTAACTGATTTTCATGAAACTTGGTAGATAAACATTTAGATGTAGGCAGGACACAAGATAGTCTACTTTTTCTTTTTCAACGCGGACGAAGACGCAGACACCGGCTAGTATTTTATAAAGTTAAGCAGGCGAAGCCGCTTGCAACAGCTAGTAACAAATATATATGAAGTTTCATTGAAGCATAGCCAGTATCATATAAAATTGATGACATTTTACTTCGTTTTACATAATGATTCCACGAGCGGTCGACCCGCTTTCGTCACAAACGGTGCAGTGTCTAAACAAGAAAGCAGTTTTATTTGTGTCAAGTTACCGGCTCGCGGTTATAGTAATACAACAAATAAACGCTTACTTACATACTTCATCTTTGCTAGTTTTATAAATAACTAGCTGCTGCCCTCGACTTTGCCCGCGTAACTTTGCAAATTACATACTAAAACCTTCCTCGAGAACCATTCTATCCATTGGTGAAAACAGCATGAAAATCGGTGCAGTAGTTTTTGAGTTTATCTCAAACAGACGGACATACAGACGCGGCGGAAGACTTTGTTTTATAATAATTATGTAAGAAAGGATAAAGCAAAACTGATAAAGAGTCCGAAGTATACGCATTTATTTACCCATCTAATCACCGTGCTCGTGCCCATTCACTCTAATTGTACTTTTACTAATTTGAAACATGATTTGTTAATTATTTTAGACACTAAACTACTGAACCGATTTTGATAAAACTTCGTAACTATGTGTAATTTGGTCCAACTTAAAAGATAATAGGATAATTTTTCTTAGAACCTTTATTTATTTATTAGTTCTTTTTGAGCGTGCCACTAGTTAAGTATACAATTATTTATTACAAGCGACCCGTTCCCGGCTTCGCCCGGGGTGCATTTTTTTTTACGTAAAAACCTTCCCTGATTATCCCTCTATCCACGAGTGAAGACAGAATTAAAATCGGTCCAGCCGTTCTCGAGTTTTGCGCTTAGATACACATTTTTAGAAGATTATTGTAATCTTTGTCATAAATGTAACTTTCGTACTTGAAGTGAATACTTCAATAATAATAAGTGATAATCGTGATAATATAAGTCATTTATTATAATATAATTTTTATTTGAATTTTTCCTTTACTTTCAAAAGGTCAGACTTTCAAAAGGTCAGTTTTTTTACGTGAGCGTCCGCGACTGGTCGAACAATCGTTTCGCTGACAAGCGGACAGTAGATGGCGCTGCTGAATGAGAACAATAATGTACATTTTGAGTTTATAAAGAAACAAGAACGTTTTCAAGAAGCAGCAATATTTATAACCAATAAATGATTTGTAACAATGGATCATTTAAGAGACTTTACTTACTTGAACAATGTTTGTTATTGAAATTTGAGTCTGTTTATCCTTATGTCAAATGAGCATGTAGCTTGACAAGTGGTAGAAGAAATGGCGGGAAAATTTGCAATTAAAGGTTGCCAGTCAAACACTTAAACCACTTAACCACAAACCACCTACCACTTTAACCAGTGAACAGTTGTTCAACGTTTTGTTTCTTGTTCGTGTTCCATTTCTAATGTTTCTAAAAATTGATATTTTATTTCCACCTGACCTGATCTATTTCCCTGTACTTTTGCTATCATTATAGTACGCAATAATTGGTATCTATCATGGATACAAATAGGCATCCTTTCCCTGCTGTTTTATGGTTCTTACAAGCTCTTTTTTCCTGCACCTACCTTTCACTTGATCCTTAACACTACGACGGTATGTCCACATTTCAAAAGCTTCTAGTCGAGGGAGGTCCTCCTTAATGGTTCAGCCTGCGCAACCGTTAAAACTTCGAAGAACTCTAAGCCTAACGAAAGGATTGCCATTGGAGTTTAGTCCGCAAGTCACCTATTCCTAGTGGAGTCAGTTCAAACAGGCATAGGTAGGTACTGATGCAAAGCTCGAGACATCAGTACCTACCTAAGTATAAATGAAATTTCCTCCTTCTACAAAAAAAATGGTAGATTGTTTATTTATTAATTAACCTATGTTTATCAAAAGAAAGTGATAACATTTCGCCGGTTTCGTCCGGGTTCAAAATTAAAATTATCCTGTCTTTTAAGTTGGACCAAGTTACACATAGTTACGAAATTTTATCAAATCGGTTCAGTAGTTAGGAGTTCATTGGCGTCAAACAATAAGTAATTTTTATATATCATCATCAATCATCAATACTAATAATAAATCTGTAGGATAGCATAGAGCACGATAGACTACTTTTTTCTTTTTTAACGCGGACGAAGGCGCGGGCGCCAGCTAGTATAGATGTATTAGCTTTACATGATAAAAAAATTAAACATCGTTATATGAAGTTGCGTGATCGTTTCCGTTCAGTTATTTTGTTTTAAGTATTTTCACAAGTAGGTTAATTGTTAGCGTTATTCGCTCGCCAAGCAAGCGAGTAATAATAAGTAAAATATTATAAATGCGAAAGTTTGTATGTTTGTGTGTGACTAACGTGAAATTTGCATCACATATACCTATTATAGTTTATCACACATTATTATTATTTAACACGTATTATGACCTTCTGGGAAGGGATGTTTAGGCCTACAATGGTTTATTTTCCTACAAAATTTTCCGTGATACTATAAAAGTTACACACTCATGTTTTTATAACGTAAATAGCTGTTTTGGTTCAATATTGTGAGTCAAATGTCTCGTCTTACTTTGTAAACATGAACATGCACGTACGCTGACGATGCGACGCACATCTCATCAGAAATCTTATAAAAACAATAATTATCCTACTGTATCTATCTATCTACGTGTATTTATGTAAATTATTTTATCTAAATCTACCTATCTATGTCATGATATATATCTTTTTTTTTCTTTAGTTATCTTAAGTTAGATAACGTCGAAGTTCTAAGTAAAAATGCATTCTTGTATGCCACGATGATCTCACAAACGACTCTAACAATTTTGACGAAAATCTAGGGTTAGGGGTTTTTTAGGTCTAGAAATTGACCTGTCAGGGTCTTATCTTCGAGAAAATTCGTTTTAGGAACAAAAAAAAACTTTTTACTTCGAAATGTGATAATCAATACCTTTTACGTACCTAACGTAGGGTTTTTTTGATTTATTTACGCAAATAAAAATATCTGATAGTACAAACTAAATATTTATTTTAGGTTTAGGTAAATTTAATTTTATAGCATAATTGAAATAAACATCACTTTAGGTATTTATGTCTTTTTAACTGGAAAATATTTGCGAATTAAGAGGCATTATGACAGAAAATACTATTTTTTAAATAGATAAAAACTACATAAAAGGGGCAATTAGATAAAATAGATAATTTTATTAGATCATAAAATTAAGTCCAATCAAATGTATCTGGGCGTGCATTCGCTTGGTCACGGTCATTGCCGACCGCTGGCTAGACGTAAGTATTAGTTATAAACGAACGAGAAGGGCTTTTTATCGCCTTAACCGCATTAACCAGTCCAATATTGCTTTAAATTATGCTAGTTTTTTCTCGCGACTTCGTCCGCGTTCAAAATGTTATATAGCCTTTCTCGATAAATGGACTACTTATCCAACACAAAATAATTTTTCAATTCAAACCGGTTTGATTATCGCGCCCTCTCGCGGTGAGTAGCCGGCATGTTGAGTCAAAGCTGTTTGTATTAATAGTTTTGCCACTGAACGATAGATGGCGTTCAGCTTTATAATATTAGTATAATATAGAACAGCCACTAGTGACTAGTGAAGTACTATTTACTCTATGCCACTAGCTAGATGCACTCGAAGAAGAAGATAACAGAACAGAAAAATTGGAAATGGTGGTTGCAAAAAAAAATATTATGGTCGAATTTCGAACAATATTGAATCTCAAACAACGAACGTAATATCTAATACCTAATAATAAAAATAGATAACAAGTCAATAAATATTAGCCGAATAATGTAAATTAAGTATGTATGTAAGCACACAGAAGTTTTATCGTGATTTTTCTTTGTTTGTGTTTCTAATTCAGCACACGTTTCGATGGTGTTAAATTATTCATTACCAATATTACCTACTCACTCATTACTTATACGGTTCCGCTTTAAAAATGCGCACTTTTATAGTACCTACTACTTAGTTCATAGGAGAGTGCAGTATAATACCTACTATATGCAGCTTTACCTACAGTCGTTCCGAAAAGTGTCTTTTTCTAAATTAGAAATTCGCAAAATAAATGTTCATTTATTTTTCTAAGCGCCTCTTCCACAAGCGTTCTTATACACACGCTTAGCGCTTTTACATCTTTCACACGCTTAGCGCGTTCTTTGCGCTAAGCGTTCTCATAGCTCATAGCCTCTATACTACTCTATAGCGTTCTCGATGTAGCCTTCCTTGATAAAAGGACTATCCAATACAAAAATAATTTTTCAATTCGAACCAGTAGTTCCTGGTTCGAATTGATTTATCTAAACATATATGCTTCGATGATTTTCCTTCTGCTTCATTCAGCGCAATCAAAAAATATATTTATGTTAAATTATTTGATAATACTGTCATTAACATTAATTAATAATAGGAACATTTACACCTAATGACCTAATAACTACCGTTTTTAAAAACAAACTTAGATAGGTACATCTATTCTTTTCTTTATGTAGGTACTTACTTAACTACGTAATTATATAAAAAATACCGAGTGCAGATACTTAACTCAAAGATAACAGTTACTATTATAAAAAGGCTGTCCACTCTCGATGCAATTAGCGATAATGTCACACACAACATGATCTTCTAGATCTAGAATATAATGTTATGTATACCTGGTACCTACCTACTGTGTGATGATTGCAACTACACTAGGGCGTTCCAAGACTATGCGACATGAAGGGAAACTACCATAAATATCGTAGAGAGGATATTTTTTTGAAAGAAGACATTGTGATTTTTAAGTTAGTAATACTCCATTCAAAGATTTTCTAAACATTACGTCGTCGTCGAGTCGTCGGCTATCTATACTAGTACTAATCTAGGTATACATACTAATGTTACAAAGAGGAAAGATTTGATTGTTTGTATAGAATAGGCTCCGAAAATACTGGACCGATTTGAAAAACTCTTTTACCATTAGAAGCCGACATTATCGCTGATGAACATAGACCACTTTTTACCGCGGGACAATGCTTAATTCCTACGGGAAACGGGTAATAGGACAACGGGTAGTAAGAATTATCCTTCCGTAATTATCTTTTTCACATAACTTCTAAACGGCTGAACCGATTGGGATGAAATTTTATATGGGTATTTCGATGGTTGCCTGGATGATTTATAAATACAATTTGACCCGGTAGGTGATGCTGCTGTCGGTATGTCAACTACTAAACGGCTTGACCGATTGGGTTGAAATTTTGCATGTGTATTTCCATGGTTTCACAGACACGAATGTATCATATTTTATAAAGTTACGCGGACGAAGTCGCGTGCACCAGCTAGTAAATAATATTATGTTCAAAGTTCGTCATCCGTGTTGACTCTCCTGAGTCAACACGGGTCGCAGAGCATGCGGTCGATGCTTGTAGAATTTTTAATAAGTTTTAGCTGCGTATCGTGCAATAAAACAAAAACGTGTTTGCAAACCTTTGTCTTCTGTATTACTGTTCGTGACTATAAATATCTATCTTAAAACAAGGAAATGAAAGATAGTTAGGTAGTTAGGTACAGTACAGGAAGATTGTAGTTTTTATTGTATGCTTAATTCTTCAAAACGCCTTCAGAATAAAATTACAATTAAACAATTACCTTGCAAAATATTAAATTCATGTACATAGAATTCAGGCCATATCTGTTACCTCTGTCTGTTACCTTTTTTTTCTTTAACTACTCAAACGATCATGATGACATTTTTAAAATAAGCAGTCAATTATTGCCGGGTTCATCTAGTTACATCTATAAGAATATCATAAAGAGGAAAGATTTGATTGTTTGTTTGTTTGTATTGAATAGGCTCCGAAACTACTGGACCGATTTGAAAAATTATTTTACCATTAGAAGTCGACATTATCCCTGATGAACATAGGCTACTTTTTACCGCGGGAAAATGCTTCATTCCTACGGAAAATCTAAAATAAAAGTAAATACTAGCGGCTTGGTCCGGAATACACTTGATAGCGCCATCTATCGGATTTGGGTAGAACTGCTTGGGGTTATTATTAGCGATCCGCTCCACGGTATCTACCGATGTCTTATAATTTTATACTTTTCAACGCGGAAGAAGTCGCGGGCACCAGCTAGTATTACATAATCTGTGAACTAAATCAACTTTTCTTCTTCAGGTAGATCCATTGAGGGCCTATCGAACGATGTAGCACTGACACCATGTAAGCGTCCTCCGTGCAAATTGAAGAAAGGCACCACACAGCACATAACTATAAAGTTTACACCAGGTTGGTATCGCGATTTCCCTGACATTATACATAAGGCTGGATTTACACTAGGGGCACTAGAGACTAGTGCCAAGAGCAACAAATTCCCAGACAAAAATTAAAGAAAAAAAATGCTATAGTGTGCATTTACAAATAATAAATACAATAAAGTTATATTTTGAGCGTTAACTACGTTTCTAAGTTTTATATCACCTCCTATGATATAAAAACGTCGAGATTTGATGAATACTCGATTTCCAAAAATAGGGTGTCCTTCCCAATTTCAAAAAAATTGTGGTTCTGTACCCTCATTCTTTGGTATAGATGACAGGGCTGCAAAAAGGGAAAATCCGCCCCTGACTATACCTACACATTAATTGGCCGTTGGCTGCCAATTGCATTATAAGGAAAATTAATCTTGCCTAAGCTTACCTTGAATTAGGTGATAATAACAGACTTTTAATTTATTACAACAACTTTGCTCGACTGGTTACCTTGATCTTTTTATGAATGCATGATACAAAGTCTAAACATTTAATTTAAACGTTCTTTTGTTTTGTTCGCCAACCATTCTTTTGTTTTGCTGTAAAGATCCACTTACAGCTTACTAAAAATTAATTATTTATACAAAACATACTTCATTTTTTCACTTGAATATTCTTATAAAAAAAGGTTGGCAACCCTATCTGCAATTACAATCTCCGAGTTATTACAAGAAAAACACGTCAAATGTAAATTTTAATTGTAAAAAATGTGCTTACAGAAAAAGATTTGTCCGAGGTCAAGAATCACGTGACCGCTGATGTGTTCGGCGTGCCTTTGCCGTTCATCGGAGTAGACGGAAACTCTGTCTGCGAAAAACTGGAGACTGAAGCTGGAGAGAAGGCGTCTTGCCCTTTAAAAGCGGGCACTAAATACGTATACAAGGACTCCTTCCCCGTACACAATTTCTACCCGTCCATAAATGTCAAAGTGCATTGGTCACTTCGAGAAGGAGAAAGAGACGTCGCATGCTTTGAGGTTCCCGCGCGAATCAGTTAGAATTAAGCAGTTGTATGAATTCGTAGATAGAAGCAAGAAAAAGGAAGATACGGTACGTTATAGAGGAACGGGTTAGCTACATGATTGTAGTCCTTGTCAGTGCCGGATTTATCAGAAGGCTGAGTGAGTGAGTGGCTGGAGCCTAGGACGGCAGATTTAAGGAGGCGACATATTTGGCCAAAGAATTATTTTTATCTTATAGAAATAAAAACAAATATTATACAAGTGACCCAGAAATTGTACGCATTCCTCTCGGGAGCTGATACTGTGGGCTAAATTGGACAACCTACTTTATTACATCAGTTTTTTTGAACGATTTTGACATTATGATTTTGAACTAGGGTTTCTAATTGCAGGGGTCTGTAGGGGCGACAAAATTTGAATAGCCTACGGGCGGCAAGTGTGTAATCCGTCACTGGTCCTTTTCAAAGTTTTCAAAAAACTTTTGACCTCCGTAGTTGGTTCCGGCGTTAGTCCGTGCAAGTAGTCAAACGCGCGTTCCCGCTGATTGGCTAATAACTGTTTTCTTTAGTTAGGCTGTTGCGACGCAACTAGCGACAACTTCAGAGGTCGACAGTTGTTTGGTGCGGCCTCTACAACTGTATGAGTAAATTTTCACCCCCTACAGCTACAATTTCAATATTAAACACGTGTATAGAGAGAAAGAGCAAATGTAATGTATCCAAAGTGAATGGAATAACCAAGGTTCGTATGTTGTTTGAGCGACTGATTAAAACTTAGACCACTGGACTCAGTTTATAAGCACCACGCGCGAATGGAATGTGTCACGTATCTTCCCTTTTTTGCTTCTATGTACGTTCTTTTAACATTTTTATTTTGTTAGTAAATTTAAATGAAAAAGTATGCAGAGCGTTATTATTTTCAGCCATGTTCATTTATTGTTTCATTTTTTTTTTGTTAAACAATGATCGCTGGCACTTCGAAGCAGATGACACTACCTTTGTCGCCGCGCAATGACCAGTGAACGCGGATAGGTACAGTCGGGTAGAACTGTTCCACTGGGAACACGTTCCTATATTTGTACTCTGTGTTGGCGGCTAGCGGGCACGGCGCAGGCTCACCGTTGTCGGCGCGCGTCACCTGCGCACACGCACTAGTGCCGTCCACGCCGATAAACGGCAGTGGGATACCGGCTATCTTTGCGTTCACTTCATTGACAAGATGTTTCACTTCGTGTTCTAAAATCAAATAAAACACTTCTATTGGCTACGGCTACGACTAACAGCATCACATCAGCCCGTCATTGTGAACTGCTGGAGGAGGAGCAAGCTTGCGTTTATTATAATATTATAAAAGCGTACAGTCGGCCGCAAAAGTCGATTAACACATCAAAAGTGCAAAACAACTAAACACTCAACGCACCATAAGTCGTTATCACGACTAGAGAACAAAATAAACTTCACGTACAAACGATCGTAAAAAAAAGTAAGTAAGTAAGTGAGTAAGTATAAGTTGAGTGTTCAGTTGTTTTGCACTTTTGAATGTGTTAATAGACTTATGCGGCCGACTGTACAACACAGTGAAGCCAAAGCCAAGCGGCTTCACTATGTTGTACGCAAAATTCTGTCTATAATTCTTATTTGGTCTGAGTCTGAGCGGCGATAAACCTATTTTAATATTTATTGTCGCTGTCTACTTCTGTCTGTTTCTCCCCTAATTTCTTTCACTAATGGAAAGGGCAATGATCGAGAAAGGTTTGTATATATAATTTACACAAAAAAATGCATACGTGCGAAGCCGGGAGCCGGTAGATAAGGAAACAAACATTAAAAAAATTAAACAATATATCGAAAAAACCACTTTAAACTTTAAACCTTGGTACTTAGTGACGGAGAATGGAGAGGGCTAATAAAAAAGTCAATTAATAATGTGACCGCCATTTTGATCTTGAACCCATGATCTGCGTGTTGTCGCACCATAGACAAGTTTACATAATAAAAATAGAATGGATTAGCATTATTTATTGCAACTTTTACGTAAACTGTACAATTTATCTTGATCTTGGCTCGGATGACGTAAGAGAAAAACACTGGACTAAGCCCTGCCCCTACTAAATAAGATATAATACTTCTACAGAAATAAAACGAAGAATAAATATAGAATAAAATATAAGACGTGCCTGTTTTAAACTTGAAAGTAACTGTCACATCGTGTCCTCTCCGAAGCTTGCATCTTGTTTTGCCGCAAGGCGATACCTCAATTCTATTACGAAGATCATCGAAAGACTCGCCTGTGAAAAGTTTTTGTATCTAACATAGTTTATCTATACATATATATCTGACGAATCCGTTGGATGAGTGGCAAGGGTGCTTGCCTAACGTCTCAGGGGCCCCGGGTTCGATTCCCGGCGGGGTCAACTTTTACATAATTTTCAAAATTGACTCTGATCTGGATTTGAAAGTAGTGGTAGGGCACACTGCGTTTCGCAGTAATTTGGGCAGCCCGTCTGGCGACAGTAACCACCACCTTACAGAATACCACCGTGAAATAACAGCATTATGTGCTGTTGTGTTTCGGTGAGTAAGGGATGCTGCCAGCGCCCATTACCCCATCCCTTATCCTTTTATGGTCGGCAGCACACTTGTAGCACTTATGGCGTTGCTTGTGTTATGCCACGCATGTCTTAACATGAAAGGAAATGTTATAAAATAATTAAAAATGTTTTAATCCCATTTAATCCATTAAAATTATTGGCTTACCCGAACATTGTTCTGACGGAGTAGCGTGAGAATTCGCATAAACACACCCAAGAAAAGCGAAAGTAAATATAATAGTAATTTTCATTGTACTATTTATATTTATATCACATAAGTAAAATCTTGTACACGTCCGCCTGTTACAAGCGACATAAGACATGTATGAATTTGAACAATACTCTATCAAACCAATAGCTACATTAGATACTTTGACGAATACATTATTAATATTATATAAGGGTGTCTATACACCAGTCGAGTTTTCTGATGAAGTTATTTTTTAACATATTTCATTATACGATTAATTTTCTATACTTACTTCCCATTTTCTATGATAATACTAGCTGGTGGCAGCGACTTCGTCCGCGTTGAACGATGAAAGGTAAGATGAGAGTAAAATATTTATATGGAAAATTGTAAACTGTACATTGACAGTTTTTCATATAAACGTTTTACGCTCTCGCTATCGAGCGCGGTTATTGCAAACTCATGGTAGAAGTCCTGGTCTGGCAAGTAGTAACTGGGCACACCGCATTTCATCATAAATCATATCATAAATGTCTTTCGACAGTATTATTAATCTTACAGAAGAAATCGTGACACAACAAAATGTGTGTTTTTGTGTTTAAAACCACATCAAAATTGATTCAGCCCGTGTACAAAGGAATTTATACAAACACTTGACTGTTTACAATTTTATTTTTATAGTAAATAGGTACCTACAGACAATTAATTAATTAATTATTCAAGGGCCTTGTTAATTATAGATTTAATATATAAAAAAAATCGTATCTTCCATTACGATGCTAATCTACAAGAACCTTAATTAATAAAAACTGGAAAAAAAAAACAGGAAGGTCACAGAACGTGAGTCAATATTTATGTAGATATATGCAAACATGTTAGGTAATATGGTAAATATACTGTTTTAGATTATTATAGACAATAGACAAAAGCAAAACAATCGTGCTTTTTGGGAGGAAATGTGATTGGCAGATATACACCATTATACCAAAAAATTCTTTGATTCTTTAGCTATCGACTGGTGTAATTAAATTATGGGTGGATGGATGAGATCCGCCGATTTTGTTAAGTATCATCAATTTTCTGAATTGCCTCCCACTATGGAAGCAAATTTAGAGAAATAGATATTTAAGTCAAAAAACATTGTATTTGTATTTTAGTAGTGGTAGGTTTGGGCAGCCCGTCTGGCGGCAGTAACCACCACCTTACAGAATACCACCGTGAAATAACAGCATTATGTGCTGTTGTGTTTCGGTGAGTGAGTAAGGGATGCCAAAGCCCATTACCCCATCCCTTCCTTATCCCTTATCCTTGTGTGGTCGGCAGCGCACTTGTAGCACTTATGGCGTTGCTTGTGTTATAGGCGACGGTAGCCACCTACCATCAAGTGGACTGTCAGCCTGTCTATCGACCTAACATAAAAAAATTTAATAGAATGAAAATCCTAAAAAATACTTATTATAAAGCACGTTTGTTTGATGCAATTTTCGGCCTTACATACTCAACGGACAACAAACAACAACATTAACAACAAAACATTAACAGACCTTAAATCCAGAAAAGGTACCTACTCTTCTCGAAGGATCATCAATCAATATTAATAAGTTATTTACTTTTTTTTCAGAGATATCGTGTTTATAGGCTCTATACATGATACTGAAACTAAATTGACCATTTTTACAATATTTTTCTGTATGTTATTCCTCCATAACTCTTAAACGAATTAACTGATTTTCATTAAACTTGGTAGATAAACATTTAGACGTACAGGACACAGGATCGGCTACTTTTTTATTTTATACAACGCGGTCGAAGTCGCGGGCGCCAGCTAGTCTTAAAAAAACTCACTGACAAGCCCACATTAATGAGACGATTTCAATAAAATAATATTTATTTCAAATATAATAAATAAAGGTAAAATTTAATTAAGTTTATTATACATATATAATAATGTACTGTACATGTATCAAATAATCATAACAAATACATTAATCAAAAAAGTTTTTATACAAATAATACTGAAATACAAAATACCTTCATCGTTTAAAAAATTCATTAATACACTATAATGCGTAACTTAAATATAACACAAATTCTTTTAAAATTAACATATCATTTCCACAACAAAACTTAGCTAACTTAACTAGGGAGACTGTTGAATGAATAAATAACTGAGAACTGGATGTTCATGACATCAAAATATTCTTGTCGTCGAGTGGAATATTTTTTTTTAAATTATTCCTACAGAAATACAGTCAAGTGGATACCTACAGAAACTGGGCAAAGATCACAGCAATTATTGTATAGGTTTGTATTTTAAATACATATGCAATACATATAAATGTATTACAACTATGAATTTTGCACGCCATACAAAACACTACGAACTTTATGGAACATTTAAATAAAAGTTACATATGCATTTACAATGTGTCTCCTTCAACTTTCATCAAATCAGGCCTCTCATTGTAGTATATTAAATTCTTCTCAAAGAATTCATGTGTCCGCAGTCACCCCTAGATAAATCGCAGACTTAAATTCGCTCAAAAACCTCGGAAACACCGGTCTTATGTTGCGGAGGAATGTGAGTAGTCTTGTCAAATTCTCACCATGATATTTCACGGCGTCGTCTACAATCTTTAAGGTTATTGTAAAACTCTACCCGATGTTCCTTGAGACTTGAAGTGGTCACTTCACAGCAGCGGTCCAAACTCTCAACTGACGCAATTGTGCGCTCGCCACTAACCTGCCAGTCATTTAGTACCACTCTATACACTTTAAAAAGTTACCATTTAAGATTTTTTTAAATCTCATATTTATATTGGCCTTTCTTTGCATTTGACCCCCTATACGGTGACTTAAAATCAAACCGAATGTCTTATATTTTGTAAGAATGTTACCGGTATTTTTATAATAAACTTGTAATAAACGTTAATAAAATGTTCAAAAGCGAATGTTGACTTCATCAGACCATAAAAAACTGAATAAAATTACTTATATATATTTTTTGTAGAATCTGGGATGTTTTGCTCTAGGAACATGGTACTTATGATGAAGGATGTATGCTCAAGCAGGTTTCAGACTCTGTTGGCAGTTGTGGACCGTAGTGACACCTTATTTCCACTGCGATCATGGGACAAGCTGTTAACATTGTAAAAGCTTGGAGACAAGATAATTGTTGAGTTAAGGAATGCTGGGTATGATATAATCAAGTTACTAGAACCAGTTTGTAAGTATAGACTTACCACACTTGCACATGAGTTCAGACCCCTTGTACCTGATTTCCCTAACTTTGACACACACATCACTGCCTCACTTGCGGACGCAGAAATGAAAACCGCACATTCAACACCTTTCTTTAAGCACATCCTTGAGGAAGAGAACTTACATCTACTGTTGACATATTATGGCTCATTTAGGCATTGGGGCCACCCACATTTAGAATACCTTGAGGGTTTAAGGAAATTGGAACAACAAGTCAACATGGATAAAATCATTGACAAAGATTATGTTGAAAGTCTAGCCAGCGATCTCGCTTATCTAGCGTTAAATTCCAAGTTTAAAGAGACAAAGAAATGGTATGTTATTAGGGATCAAGTTCCGAGAGATCATCCATTTGTCAAACACATCAATGAGGGTACATGGCCGACACTTAAACAAATATATGACTTCGGGGACCAGTGGCATGTTCTCCCCCTAGACAAGTGTTTCGAGGTGCCCGACATGGTGGATGTCTCAACAATTTATTCTGATAAAAGCCACTCCCTCAACAGGACCGATATACTGAACTATGTAAACTCTGGAAAGAAAAGTCCAATCCCGTCTAAGAAAGTCCTTGATACATTCATTCATTCACCAGCGACAAACTGGGTTCAATTCTTGAAAGAGGTAAATGATATTGGACTTGATAAGGAACACCTAGTAATTGGATTGAAGGGCAAAGAAAGAGAGCTTAAGAGGATTGGACGTTTTTTTACACTGATGTCATGCAAACTTAGGGAGTATTTTGTGATCACAGAATATTTAATAAAATGCCATTTTGTGCCGTTGTTTAAAGGATTGACAATGGCAGATGATCTCACCACACTGACAAAGAAAATGATGGCAAATACATCCGGACAGGGGGTAGATACATATGATAGAATCTGTATAGCCAATCACATTGATTATGAGAAGTGGAATAATCATCAGAGGAAGGAATCCAATGAACCCATATTTAAGGTGATGGGCCAGTTTCTAGGGTATCCCAATCTGATTTCCCGGACACATGAATTCTTTGAGAAGAATTTAATATACTACAATGAGAGGCCTGATTTGATGAAAGTTGAAGGAGACACATTGGAAAATAAGGGATTAGATCTGGTCTGTTGGAATGGTCAAAAGGGCGGACTAGAAGGTCTTTGACAAAAAGGTTGGTCTATAGTCAATTTGTTAGTAATAAGGAGGGAAGGTTTGAACCGAAATACAGAAATTCAGACACTGGCCCAAGGTGACAACCAAGTCATATGTACAAATTACCGAGTCCAGCACTATAGGGATGAGGCTGAGTTGGTTGCGTCCCTAGATCGAATAGCTCAAAATAATAATGATGTCATGAATTCTATCCATGCAGGAACAATCAAACTGGGACTAATCATCAATCAGGATGAAACTATGCAGTCTGCTGACTACCTATGTTATGGAAAAATACCAGTGTTTAGGGGAAACATATGTGGTTTGGAAACAAAACGATGGTCGAGGGTCGCATGTGTCACCAATGATCAACTTCCCACCCTAGGTAATGTGCTGTCTACAGTAAGTTCAAACGCACTTACGGTCGGTCATTTCTCCGAATCACCGATTAATTCAATAATGCATTATTGGGAATTTAGCTAGGAACATATTAGAATATCACAACCCTGCATTGCGTGACTCTGTAGAAAAACAGCTAGATGGAAAAGGAGACCCCTCTGATCCCTCGTACAAGGCCGGGGTGTTATTCTTGGACCCTTCTTTAGGAGGTGCAACAGGAATGTCACTCACGAGGTTTCTGATAAGGATGTTCCCTGATCCAGTAACAGAAGGTCTCGTGTTCTGGAAGGGTATACATGACAATGGGACAGGCTGGGTAAAACAGCTTGCCTACAATGCTGGACATCCGCCAATAGCAAGGTATAGGGACTCACATTTCATACAATTGTTGGAGGACCCAACATCCTTAAATATCATACACGGGGTAAGTGTTAAGACACATATTAAAAATGCAATTCGGATGACACTAAAAAACAAATGTGGGAAAATTGAAAATAAGATTGTAGACGACGCCGTGAAATATCATGGTGAGAATTTGACAGGACTACTCACATTCCTCCGCAACATAAGACCGGTGTTTCCGAGGTTTTTGAGCGAATTTAAGTCTGCGATTTATCTAGGGGTGACTGCGGACACATGAATTCTTTGAGAAGAATTTAATATACTACAATGAGAGGCCTGATTTGATGAAAGTTGAAGGAGACACATTGGAAAATAAGGGACTAGATCTGGTCTGTTGGAATGGTCAAAAGGGCGGACTAGAAGGTCTTAGACAAAAAGGTTGGTCTATAGTCATTTTTAGATGCAGATGAGCCTTCTGGTAATATGATGTTTGTTACCCAAAAATCAGTAGTATTACTGTCTGATTGTTCAGCAACAAAATTTTGTCAAACATCGAATGTTGTATCGGACTTTGAAAATCAGTTAAGTCAAAAGTGTCAACCACATAAAATTGATGTCATGACACCTGAATTATCAGCAGCGCTCGATCTGCAATGCAATGCAATGCAACTTTTATTTCAGCTGCTGCTTATAATCTTTCTACTCTTAATTTAAGCTACAGTACTATTTATCGGACGCGCATCAACCATAGATCAAACATTGCACAAGATTTGAAAAGAGAAATCCGTTCTGATGATCGCTATGTTGTCATATGTCCACTGGGACGGTAAAATTCTACCCGATATTGTTGATTCACAGTCTACTAATTGATCGTATAGCAGTATTAATTTCTGTCTCTGGAGTTGATCAGCTTCTTGGAGTTCCTAAAGCTAATAGTGGAACTGTTCATCAACAAGCATAAGCTGTTATTACTATGTTAAATCAATGGAACATTGTTCCTTACGTAAAAGCAATGTGTTTTGATACTCCAGCTGTCAACACAGGTAAAGTTTCTAAAATAGTTACGATTGCTTATGTCATTGTTGTATTTAATTTCTATTGCATGACTTAAGTGCAAGCGTAGGTATGTTCTACTGTCGTCTCAAAATCAAGATCCCGTACAAATCCAGATCTAAACAGAGACGAACTCAATATTTGGCCCTGACGAGGTTCCACCGTTAAAGTATCAGTCTCATATATTGGTCACAGAGAGCATAATTATTAGAATTATAGATATATAGTCTGCCATACGCCACTGTCTAATAGACATAGAGAAAATGGACCGACGGACCGAGTGAAACCTTCATGAAATTGAAACCACTCTCTACAAAGAGAAAGTTATCGTGCTGCCAATCTCTTACCAAAATCAAAATCAATAACTTAGTCCATATCCTTATAATAATCAATAAATGACCAAACAAAATTGTAGAAAAAGACGACTACTGACCGCACGATCGCTTCGTCTCTCTCACACATCAATGTACTACAAGTGTGGATTTCGCACTTCACACAAAACACTAGGAACTTTCTTCTTCTTTTAATGTCTTGGCTCCATCAGATCTTCTCCGATGATTTTGCCAGTGTCATTAGTAAAAATAGCAATTTGTAAAAGCCTTTTTTTAAACAAAAAAGGCAAAATTGAAATTAAAATTCAAAAATAGCAGATCCCGAGATTAGTCAGTCAAGTCAAGTCAAGTCTATAATTTTTCTTAGTTTTCCAAAACAGGTCCGTCAAGTCCAAAGCAGTCAGGTCAACACTAGGAACTTTATGGAACATTTAAAAGTGAGCGTCAATGTAGAGCATCAGCATAGAGCATGTACGTTAATGTAGAGCATCAACATAGAGCACGTACGTTAACGTAGAGCATCAACTCTGTCATCAGTCATTTAAAACCAACCCAAACATCTGTCATTTAAAGAAAATGTGTCTTAACTTCAACACATTGAATAGCAGAACTTGGTCGTTACTACTTTTTACCATTGACTCCGCCATGATTTCCGTTTTAGGCGTACTTGATATGTGCCGCTTTGGCATTTGTAACGCAAAATCCATACTTGTAGTACTTCGATGCTCTCACACTTTTTTGTCACACTTTACAGGTAGATAAGGGGAACACTTAGTAGCCTATTCTCTCTGTGTCTATGGTCTAACTAAACGTACTACTGACTGTGTTAAGTCCAAGATTGTAGAAAGCTTAAAAACTATACAAGTAATTCAGTTGGCAAATTGGTAACAAATCTTGAGTATATTGTCATAATTACATTTATGACTATCTATCTACATAATACTAAAAATACAATAATAATTTATATAAAAAAATTACGTGCCACGACATTCGTTCCCACTAGTTTTCGATCGAAAGGATTTGTTTGGGGAGAGAGATATTGTAAAACTTAATATGAGTCCGGTTTGTTTATTTGATTTGTGTTGTCTTTATGGCTTTACTTTAGAAGTTTTTTTAAAATCTTACAATTAACATTCGAATTAAGACTGAGTCAAGAGTCAAGTGAAGAAGATTTTTTTTCTATATTATTTTTAACCTTATTGCAATGATCTCAGCATTCGCAATCCTTTATTTCGAGTGCGAGTGCTAAAATCATTAACAATAATATATTTAGAAAAAACTGTTTGCTGTGCCGTGCCATGCTATGCTATGTATGCTATACGGTACTAACAACTCCTCTAATCCCCGAGGAATGCAAAATCGCATTAGAAAACTAATGTAACGAGTGGCACAAAATATTTCATTTTTTTTAAATGCAACACGAGTATAAAAGAGAGACCGGATCATTAAAATTTTAAAAATAAACTTAAAAACACATGCTACCTTTCGGGTTCCGAGTACAATTCGTTCAATGTGTCCAGGGGCATCTTCAGGAAGACGTCTTTGAGATTTCCACAGTTGGAGGGCGGTGCTTCGGTGAAATATCTCTCCAAGCTGGCGAGAAACTTCTTGGGCGAGTCTACACCTAGTTCGTGCTCGTCTATGGCGCGGTACACCGCCTGCAACAGGTTGTGCTAATGTGAACGCGCGCTATTGAAGGTTTTAATTTTGTGGTGAACGGAACATAACAATCAGTGAGTGAGATGAATTTATAGGAAAGAAAGAGATAGATATATAATGAGATAGCGAAAATTCTAGTAAGATATTGTACGTTGTGTTGTGTTGGTTCTAAATCAAAATGAAATACTATTGGCGAAATTCAGAAGTTTCACTTTGAACTCACTCAGCTCTGAACCGCATCCGTCCCTTATCTCTTATCCTTGTATGGTCGGCAACGCACTTGTAGCACTTGTGGCGTTGCTTGTGTCAAGTATAGGCGATGGTAGCCACTTACCCATCAAGTGGACCGTCAGCCGGTCTGTCGACCTCAACAAGATTAACGCTTCGTACCTGAAAAGCGGGCTGCTTGTGGCTGTGGAAGGCCGAGCGGCTGCCGTGAAGCAAGAGAGCGCCGCGGGCCAAGGCGCCGTCGCACGCCGACCCGTACGTGCATTGGTCTGTGCGGTAGTTGTATCGGCAAGGCAGCACGAACACTCCATCGCCGTGGTAATGGAATATTATGTTTATTATATCCTGCGGGAGAGCAACGATGCAGATGAGTGGTTGAGGTGGTTGCCATAAGGTTCGCACACACTATAGCCTCGACAGGCCGCAGCGCACCGCTTTGCAAAATTGCGCCAAAGCACACAGGAGTCGCGTCGGGGCGCGCCGCAACGCAATAATCCGCTATTTGACTAATTTTAGAAAATAATTTTAAATTATTCTATATTACATAATAAGCACACTGCATTAATATTTCCGGAAAATCTACTGTATTATTAATAAAAATCAATGTTCAAGTTTAAATTTCAAAACCGCGCCAAAAACGCTGTTTCTGTAATGACGCTGGTGTTTGATACGTGTGACGTCACACGCTAGTAAACAAACAGAACTGAATGATGACACAGAGAACTAATATTATTTATTACTCTATGTGTTAGATGTGTTTACTAGCGTATGGTGTCATCAGAGTTGCAACCAGTCACAGGGCGCAAAGATAAAATTTCAAAAATGATGATTTTTTTTTTATATAATTTGCAAAAAATTTACATAATTTAGCTTAAAATTAAGTGACATATGTTTTCTTACGCTATTTTCTGATAGGTTAACCACAATTTGTAATATATTTTAACAAAATAAGGCAGGCGTATTTTATGCGATCCGATGCAATCCGACGCGCTCCGCCTAGTCGACGTCTGCCTTTAGTGTGCGATAGTTCATATAAAATGTACGAAAGTGACGTAGGATTTTTGTTATGCGATGCGTTGCGATGCGTTGCGATGCGGCCCGCACTAATGTGCGCGAGCCTATAAGGTGAAACAAGTCGGCGCGGCGGCCCGAACTTCCTTGTCCTTTAATGGTCTAGCTAGACCTTAACATTAAAAAAAAAAAACTAAAGAAGTGACGTAAAATAATGAAGCATTCACCTGATCGCCCCAAGGTATGTACAATTTCCATTTGAGCATTATGGGCGTGACATAATCCACCCAACCAAAACTCCTCATTCGTGTCAAATTCATCAGCATCACACCAGAATTCAAACCTATAACATGAAAACAAATTGCAGAATTAAACTAGCTTTTATCACAGACTTTGGCCGCCCTTTCTTTTTGTTAGATTTTAAAACATTAAAATTTTTATATGATTCCCCGGGAATACTTTTTTTCTTGAGGTATGTGCAAAATGGTGATTGATAAAGTACTTTCGATCAAGTGACTAAATTATAATTATTTCATTGCTTAGTTCATTTTTAAAGTTTACCCTGTCGCGATATGAACCCAGGAGCCCTGAGGCAAAGCCCGGAGCTTAAGCCTAACCGCTCATTCAATGGACTCATGGGAAATCATTTAAGGATATTATTTCATATTTAGTACTTAAAATCTTTTTAAAGTCTAAGTTATGGTTTCCATAAATGAACATACCATATTTTCCATAGAATGGATGCTTCGCAAATCTTGGATACCAAGACACATTTGGGTTGTCGTCTTCTAGAGCCAACGCCGATATATGAGAACTGTTAAACTTAGAGAAAAAGGCCCATAGCTCATCCGCTGGCCCCAGGAACAGTGTATCTGTGTCCACATATAGCATTGAATCTATGTGAGGTAACAATTTCTGAAAGTGAGAAACAAAAATTAATTTTGTTTTGGAATTTTTTGAAGTGAAAACGTTGGGCATTTTTGAGATGAGATAAAATAATTGAACTCGCGACATTGTCATGTAATGTAATGTAACCATTGATGGTGCTGATATTAAATTGACTTACGGGAATAAACAACCTCTGTGCAGCACACTTGCTAAACAAATTTAACCAATCCTCTTCATGTGCCTCCGGAAAACTTATTTTTTGTAATTCAAAATCCAATTGATCATTACTCAGTATTTTCCAATTAGACAAAGTTTCGTTAAATTTCTCCCTCAATTCATCAGCAGTGAATATAACAAAGTGAACAGGTGTCTTTGTGAACAACAATACAGATTTAACAACATTCAATGATTCGTTAAATCTAGATTCACAGACAACAAATGATAATGTTATCCTGCTTATCAAATTTTTCTCTTCATTACTGTAAACACTGTGGTCCCTGTAAAAAGATATATTTTTATAGATCTTATAGATTTTTCTATATGGCCTAGAGCACTGAAGTGGTATAGAGTACATTTTTTATGGAATGAGTTAAGTTCACATAATCTACCATAATATTACGTGCTGTCTTTTCAGCCTGTTTGATTTGTGGTGTCCAGCAGCTGAGTGGCTATACTATTGGGATGCCTGCGCAAGCACGCTAATTATTGCTAATAATGCTTAATAAGAATTATTAGCAATAACTAGTAAGAACGGATAGTTTTGATTAAGTACAACATAAACGAAACAAAAGTGCACTGCACATAAAATCTATACCGTGAACCTAAAACAAGAGGTTATGCATTACTAAGTTGTAGTACTTCATCATAAAAAAAAAATTGTATAAAGTTAAATGCGACGTTTCAGTGATATAATACAGTCAAAAGTTTCTTACCTCGAAATAAAACTTTGTTTGTCCACAGCATCTTCATTTTTAGGTTTAAGGTTATAATTCGAATTACTTTCTATAGCATTGTTGATATTACAGTAAACATAAATAATAATTAAACTTGAAAACAGTAAAAATGCAATTTTACACAGCGATAGTCTTCTCATTTTGAGAAAATACTAGATATGTAGGTATGTGTTCCCGCAGGCACAATGTAAAACCAATGTAAAATGTAACTTAACTTAACTGTTTACAAAACAATGATAATGATATGATTCTTCTTCTTCTTAGGTATAAATGGCAATTCGGCTCATTTTAAAATGGCCATTATCTGCAATGATATGATACCCAACCCCGATTCCCATTTTTGTTTCTTTTTCTGACGACGACGGTTAACCGTTTACCACAGAGCAATTACAAGGAGAGGATGTCACAGTAAAAAAAAATGTATTAGATATTTGCTTGGATTTTTGAATAATAAGTGGCCTATGAGATCAAGTACACAGAGAAGACCTACAAGGTTCTACAATAAAACTTAACTTGAAGCAGATCTGTTAATATTGCAATTTGCATTGCACGTCATTGGAATTTGGTTGGAACCAGTTGGAACTTGGTTGGAACACATTGGAACACATACACTGAGTTGAAGGAGTGAATTGGAATAGAGATTATTGAGAAAAATGAACGGCCTGTCTGTCAAATCAAACACAGAGTATATTTTTTAAGCTGTCAGGTCGGTCAGTCAACTGTCAAATTTCATTTACAATTTCAATGGCAGAAGTTGTTTTATTGCTAAAAATATTTATTATTCAATACATACGTAACATATATTAAAAGCGATGGTTGTGGGGGCTTTTCCTATAGCTAAACTGTCTGTTTTATTGATTAAACAGATAAGTAAACCCATTGCAAATGCTTGTAAAGAGAGAGCCAAAAATAGTCCATTTTTCAGGACTTATGTTTGTATGCCCCCTGCACAATGTAAGTCTTTTTTAACTAAATTGTTATATTCTAACGAATAGTTTATTGTGTTTAAAATACTTAACATATTTTTTATAGTTTACAACTGGTGCGAGGTGAAGGCGAAAATGTGGATATTAAACTTGGGGAAACCAGTAAATATTCCAGTTTTGAGTCAAGAAATGGCAATAGACCTTGGGGCGAACCTTCTCGGAGAATCTGTAATATTTATTATTGGTGCTGGATTACTCATCATAGAATATAACAGGTAGGTTTTCTTGAAACATTAATTTAAATCTTTAATTTTACGTTTTTATTAAGGACTAGCTGGCGCCCGCGACTTCGTCCGCGTTGAAAAAGAAAAAAGTAGCCTATCCTGTGTCCTGTACGTCTAAATGTTTATCTACCAAGTTTCATGAAAATCAGTTAATTCATTTAAGAGTTATGTAGGAAAATACATACATACAGAAAAAACTTCTAAAAATCTTCAATTTAGTTTCAGTATCAGAGCCTATAAACACGATTTCTCTGAAAACAAAGTAACTTACTCCATGACCAACCCTCATATATTTATTATTAGTATTGATGATGACAGACAAACTGACCGTCCACTTAAAGGTAGGTTGCCTTTGCCTATAACACAGGTGTCACAAGTATTCTATTTCTATTTACAGACAATCAAAGAAAGAGGCTGCCAAGGAGGAAAAACGAGAAGAAGAAATGAAACACATAAGTAGCACAATAATTGATTTATACTTTACGGTTCAACAACAACAAACACAGCTCAGAGAAATGGAGAGGATTATTCACTCTATAAGTATGCATTTCATTTCTTTTTATTTTAATGTCATCACACAGGCTGATGGTCCACTTGATGGTAGGTGACTACCTGTTACACGAGCAACACCACAGGAACTGCAAGTATGTTGCCAAGCATATTAGCATAGTAGGATTAAGGATTGTTAAGAGAAGGAAGGGAAAAAGAAGTGTGCCCTGCCATCACTTTTCTGATCCAAACTGGAGCGAACTTTGAAAAGTTCGTTTCCAAAGTTCCCTAAAGACAAAGGCAAGCACCCCAAATACTCATACAATGGGTATTCATTCACCATTATTATGTAATGAAATAATTATTATTCTATAAAGAAAAAACCTGAATATCAAAAATTATCACATTGTGATACTTAACTCATTAACTCCAATGCTATTCATCATAAATATAATATGAAGGCGATATTTGTTATAATATATATATATATATAATAGAAAATTCAGAGCAGATATTTTTCCATAGCTGTAATGACAATTATCAATATCAATAATTTAATGCTGTATTTATTAAAATTAAATCTATAAAAATTACAAGGGTACCATGTAGTTTCATCTTTGGACCATTTGTTTTTCTCACTCCTCGGTGTCTTTGGCTTATTAGTGACAAATTTCTTTTTTTTTTTACAGGTGGCAAAAAACTAACAACTCCACCTCCGAAACCAAAGGATCCCACTGAATTGTTACCACAACTCACTCCTCAGCCACCTTCGTCCGAACAGGCCCCACCTTCATCCGAACCAGCCCCGCCTACAGCGAAACCTCAAAACGTCAATGTTCAACGATATGAATATGAAAACAATCAGCCATTGGTGGCTACCCCATATCCAAATAGAGGGATCATTCTTCAATCACTCAACTATATACAAATGGATGCTTTCAGTACATTGTTTAGTACAAACATGGATAACAGACACTGTGAAGATGAAGCCGACCGGAATCCAAAGACCATCGGTAGAGTTGAACCTGCGTTTGTTACAAACGCTCTACACAATATAGAAAATGATTTTAGAAGTTTATTTTAGAGTGTATAAAATCAATCTTCTTTTGTATATATTTCCTATTCTGATTGTTAACTATTTATTGATAGCGTTGTATTTATATGATACGGTTCACGTTTAGTGGTTTTCTATAAGTGATAAGTCAAAATGACATAATAATATGTTTATCGGTTCTAGCGAGTGTCAGTGCAATTGTAATAAAATGTACATTGAATAATATGTTAAAAACATTTAAGTGAAATTCAGTATTTTTGAGTCGCAATTGATGTAATACCTCAAAATACATAAGTAGAATAAATCAACAATAAAACATAAACTTGGCTGTTTTTCTAAAGCAGTAGTAGTACATAGGACGGGTCGACTTTTTAGTTTAGCTGAAGGAGGGTTTTAAATGGGACATTTTGGGAATAGACAAGCGGCCAGTATACACCCTTGGCTTGACAATGACGATGTTACAATGGAAGATTTTCAGATGTTTTATAATTTATTTTAAAATTTTCGATAACTTAAGTATTACATAATGTTACATACGTTAACAAATACACTTAATTTTATTTTTTCAACAGCATGTGTAATTTCATGATCCAATTTCGTAAAATTTCATGGCTTCAGTGTAACGATCACATAACGCATCTTGTAACGTTTTTGTTTGGCATCAATTATCCATTTAATCGCCTGAGAAGCGAACTCTGTATGTGTGTGTGTTTTTTCATTCCAGCCATTCTTTCATATACGAACAATCTTGTGGATTAATTAAACCTGTTGACGAACATTTGTATATGAGGGGACAAACACCGCAAGGCACTTGGACCAGCCCAGTGGGTGGCAGGAGGGATTCAATCGCTCTATACACTCTACTCCCATCGACATTCAAGTTGCTTTCCGCTTTTCCATCGTACACTAAAGTATTTAGTATCGTTATTACATCCTCTACATCTAAGGTAACCTGAAAAAGGAAAAAAAAATGGAAATAGCCACTAAGAAGATAATAATAAATGAAAACAAATAAGACTTGCAGTGCATGAGCTAATATACATATATCAGTCAATTGCTATAACTTTCAAATATAATGATAATGTGCAGATTACACTGAAGCTCTTTCTCCTAAGTAATAACTTGTGTGTGTGATATTTCATTAATTAAAATGTATTACAAAGGCATATTAAGACGCAGCAGTCAAACAAAACCACACAACAGAAATAATACAGCAAAATGCAAAATTTCATGGTGATCAGTTCAGTAGTTTTTGCATGAAAGCGTAACAAACAAACAAACATTCACATTTATAATATTAGCAAGGATAATTTAACTTACATTACTAATTCCCAAATCCATTATGTACTTCTGAACTTCTGCGGCAGTGGCATATGATTGCATTCTACCGAGTACAGGACCTTGTGGGTTGTTTTTGAATTTGTCCACTCTTTGTTGAAGAAATCTTAGGCATTGTTTATTCAATATATCCACAAATTCAGATTCGAAATCTTGATCTTGATACCAGGCACCACCAGATATTGATCGGTCAGGTTCTAAATTGTACAACATATACACTTTTTTCTTTGAGGCCTGTAAAAAAACGTTATTTAAGTAGAAATTACGTTTTCAAGGGATTGCAGACTCAAAACTATAAAAAATACCTCAAATTTTCAATATTTGATAGTGATATTTATACTATATTCCAACATAAAAGGGAGATAATTGCAAGACAGTGTTAGGAGAATAGAGTAGGATAAATATTACTTACATTAACACATTTCACAGCTTTGATTGCCTTTTTACTCTCAAGACTTTTCAATACTTTGATGAGTTGCGTGTTCGCAAGATTGGAGCGTATCCTTATGTCTCTTATCCAAATCCCTTTATTACCGGCTTCTTCTATTAAATTATATACAACTTTCTCTTCATTATCTGCACCTTTTACCGCTTGTTTACTTGACGTAGATTTTAATCTGCAATACAATTTTAAAAAATATGAAAAAAGTAACATTTAATAACATAAACCCCAGGGACACACTTAGTTACATTGTGTGTGATTTTTTTTAAAGTTAAGATCGACAGACAGGCTGACTGTTCACATGATAGTAGTGATGTGCCGGATATCCATATCCGCAGATATCTGAGGGAGAAGAAAGATCCGCATCCGGTAGTGTCGCGCCTTACGCCTATAACACAAGCAATGGCCACAGGTGCTACAAGTGCACTGTTAATCATAGTAAGATAAGAGAGAGGGAGAAATGGGCTCTGGTCATTCCACAGCAGTCTTCTGTAAGTGGGTGAATACTGCCACCATATGGGCTACTCAAATAACTTGGAAATGCCGTGTACCCTGCTTTTACTAATTGCGTGATGTCACAAACTTAAGTTTTTGAAGTAAGTAGTTAAATTGTAGTTTTTTTTTTTCAGAGGGAATGAAATGGATGGATAGATTCCACTAAGGTGCAAGTTGTCAATATGAAAACATAACCTCATATATAGTTGAAAAATTAAGAAATGAAAATACCTGTAAAATAATGAACCCCCCTGGTTGTATAAGTCGATAACTCCTTGTTGCAAAAGTACATTTATTGTAGCGACTAATTCAGCAGAAGAAAGGTCGGGAATCGATGCAATGATTTCCTTATCTGTAATACCTTTTGGATTCTTTTTCGCTACATTTATAATTTTTTCCTTCAAAGCTTCTTCGGATTTGTTTGAATCCATAATTAGAATATTTTTGTATCTAGAAGTAACTAATTGGAGTTTTGAGGATATAAACAAACACTGCGCTGCTGCGCTTTTAGGTTGTTTTATTCAATTTAAATGAATAAATCACAGAATAAAATAAAGCTATTATATGTCACATTGACGTTGTAACGCATAGACACTAGTATACTAACGTAGTGTCTATCACAAACTATATAGTAGATACTAACGTATCAGACGGACATCTGCAGTACAAATGCTCTGGACATGGGAAAGCTCACCTGATTGGTCATAGCAAGATAGAACATGACATTTGAGTTCCCCCGCCCCTCTCACCCCTTTGTTTTTTTACGGGCTTTAGGGATTATTGAATTTATTTTTAAATGGATATCATCACACAATTAAAACACAGTTAAATAATAGGTACATATTTATTTTTGAGGATATACACAAACATAACTTGGACTTAATATACGACTTAAATACAAACTAGAATTGAAATACACCATAAAACATATTATATTGTATTAATGATAAACATTTATAGGCATGTAGAA
Organism: Synanthedon vespiformis; assembly: GCA_918317495.1. Lineage (NCBI taxonomy): Eukaryota > Metazoa > Arthropoda > Insecta > Lepidoptera > Sesiidae > Synanthedon > Synanthedon vespiformis. The sequence goes on from OU906962.1 coordinate 2,612,367, forward strand.
AAAGAACACAAACACTAAGTACCACTCTTCTCCGATTCTTGAAACAGCGATAGATATGCTGTTAAGATTTCTTTGGAGTCACAAAACGAGTTTGCAGATGGGAGAATTCACTTTTTCTATTCCGTAAAGAATCATCATTTTTCGAGTCTTTTTTTGCACATTGTATATTATCCTGGTACACAGCACTTGTAATACATACTTAGTATGTATGTATCCAAAGATTTTGTTTATAAATGATTATAAAAATGCGGAAATTAATCTACGCAACAATAAACAACAATCATGTTGCAAAACAAAATGGCTTCTCTCTCTTATTAGAAGGGTGAGAGGCAAGGTCAAATGTCATGTTCTATTTTGCTATTACCACAGGCCAATAAATTCATATGTCTAGTGATTTTTCTTTGAAGATTACCAGCCGTGGTGTCTATGTTGTAACGTGTCATCAATACTTTTTTAAATAAAAATTTGCCTCAACTTTTAGACATTTGAGCCAAAAGTCTTTATTAGTATTGTCGAGAAGAGACCATTTCGGCCAAGCTTTTTTACCAGCTATTTCATGATCAAGGAACTTTTTGCGCAAGAAGGTTTGAATAAATCTAACATAAGTTCCGATCAATGGCAACGAAAGCAGATATAATAAGTAGCCTTTATTTTCAGATTTGTTTTGTTTTAAAATTAAGTAAATGGTGCACATTGCACATCAGTCTGGTTCTATATCAGCGTGTCAAGACCTTCTGTAACTGGAATGATCACCTGATATATTAAAATCTAAGTGGGTGGTTGAAATAAAAAAAAAAAACCTTTAAATCTTTATTTTTAAATATCCATGTTATACTGGGTAATACTTTCTTTATTTGGAAAACTAGTGCGTAACAAAAACATGTTGTTAACTTCTGGTGTTGAATCTAACGTCTCCAAATACCCAAACCAGTAAATCAATAATCCTGGCCCAAATCTATTACAATAACATATGAGTTGTTCTTTTAAATAGCTGGAGTGGTTCTCTTCATCACCAAACAGAGCCTTGCTTTCAATCCAATTAACTATGAACCCATCGACTGCTATTGGAACATCTAATTTAAAGTCTGGAGTCTTGTCGTAACCTCTTGATCTTAGAATATTTTCATCGGAGAAAGTTATGTTCATCTGTTTCAACTCTCTTTCCAGTCGTAATTCATACTCCAAACCTATAGATCTGAAATTATATTTATTTTTAGATAAAAACTATTTAATTACTTCTGCCACTTATAGAAGGAAGCAGACATAATAATAATCAATGATTTAAAATCAATATATTAAGAACTCACTGTCTAATTATATCAGAATAAGGTCCATATTGATTGTCATTCATGATGGCCTGAAAAGGAAAGAATTCATTAAGTAAATTGTAGTTTTATGAGTAAAATGAAACATAAGGAATTGTAAGATGAAAATATTATTATGTTAGCAATATCTCATACTAGCTGGTGCCCGCGACTTCGTCCGCATTCTCTACAGCTTACAGCCTTCTTCGATAAATGGACTATCCAACACAAAAATAATTTTTCAATTCAAACCAGTAGTTCTTGAGATTTGCGCGTACAACCCAACCAAACAAACAAACTCTTCAGCTTTATATAATAGTATAGATTAAAAAAGGCTTATTTTCAAGAAGTTAAGTAGCTCTTATTTTCAAGATTTAGTTATAAAAGCCAATAGCATTATAAAAACTGCATATTATTATGAATTAATGAAATCAATTAAACACTGTTGTATTACACCATGTTTGTATAACAAGGTGCTATACTTTTTATGTTAAGGGCGACATACAAGATGACGGTCCATTTGATGGTAGGTGACTAACATCGCCTATAACACAAGCACTGCCATAAATGTGCTGCACATCCCTTACTCACTCACTTTAACACAACAGCACATTATATGCTGTTATTTCACAGTGGGTTTTCTCTTCTATAGTTCTTCTATATATATAGACAGCCCGTCTGGCTGTCCAAATGACTGCAAAACGCAGTATGCCCCTGGTACCACTTAAGATATGTGAGGAGAATGAATTTTTAAACTTACTATAAAGACTTGATGTGCTAAATCTTTGTCTTCAATCAATGTAGTGTCTTTGATGCACTTTTTGAACATTAGTGAATCTGAGCAAACATTTTGCAGTAATGACCTCGCAAATAGAGCAGGATTAATCCCCTGTGAATCTGCAAGTCTAAGGACACACACATTATTTTGTTAATCTTTACCTACCTATATGTGTACTTGTAAAGCCTTCATTATAACTGCTCTTATGAATTCAAGTACAGATAATAAAGGATTCCTTATTTAATCTAAAAACACTCAAAATGATTATAACTCTTCAAGTAACACTCGGGACATGCCTTCTTCCCTAAAAGTACAAGACCTGCAGTAATATCTATCAAATAAAACCAGTTCATGTGATGTTGTTGTGTGATAGATGTTTCTATACTTGTATGAGGTAGTTGAAGGTAGTATTTAATATTATCATGGTGTGCATGTATACTAATGTAACCAAAAGTGTGTGGACGTTGATTTAATGTGTGTTGACTTGTAACACATCAAAGGAGACTTATTTCCATAGAAAATACAGCATGTGGCATCTCTATTTGGATAAATGCTCACAGTTAAAACAATTTTAAAAATAAGTTATAGTTAATATATTTGATTGATAAGATGAAAATAAAGGGTTAGGAATAGGGTGGCATGAGTAATACAAAAAGATATACTGTCAGGAGCAGGGTTTAGGACACCTCACACTCACACACCCTGAAACAATAGCACATGGTATATTGTCATTTTGTTTCACAGTTGTCTCCTGTAAGGGATGCTATCCACTTTATGATTGGGGAACTTAAGAAGCATACTAGAATGCTTACTTCAGTATAATGTCGCCTCTGTTTTTGTCTTTCATTGCCATTTCAAATAGTTCGTAATATTTGCTTGACATTTGTGGTGATTTTCTGTAGTTGCGTTTCATACATCTTTGCACAAGCAACGACAATATGCTCCCCATGGTGAAAGGAGGTATACTGTAAGAAAAATTAAAATCAAAATACCTACAAACGAAACTTAAAAGTTTAAATTTTAAATAGATATTAGAAAAAAATATTACTGTTCATATTTAGCCCTCAATTCATTCTCAGATTTACGACTGAAAGACTGTAAATTATTGAAATCTTTAACGATTGCATTGTAAACTTCCAGTTTCATAGGTTTATTTGTTGACATATTTAATGAAGAAGCAATTTCTTTGGTAATAAGTAAAAATGTTCAGTCAGTACATAACACACTGTACAAAAGTGAAGTCACTCACAAAATAACATAAATAAACATTATTTTTGCAAAAATTGTTGCAAACAAATTGCAGTGCAAGTTATAAAGTAGAAATACTCTATGTTTCTGTGATGACAGTTGACACATAACTTTTTAGCAACATAAACAAAAATACAAATCAATGACCATAGAAAATAACAGCTTAGAATTTTCTATGGTCAAACGTCATTCATTTACTTTTATTTACCTTGCTTGACAGCTTGACTGACAGTGACAATTATAATAATATATAAAATAATTTTGTAATGGTTACATATTGTTCATTTAATTTAAAATAATATTAATATTTTTATTTAAAGATGACTTACGAAGACAGAGTGTCAGCAGCAACATGGAATAGAAATATAGAATCTATAAACAAAGTATGTATTAACTTAGAGCAACTTAGTCTTTATTTTGTTATTTCGAAATATTTTCTCTGTGAACATTTAAATTTTCAGGCTGGTTACTCTGAAGGTGTTTCAGACGGTCAAAAAAGTACATTCCAAACGAGTTTCGACCTTAGTTACAAACAGGGCCTGGATTTTGGATTACAATTAGGTTATAAGGAAGCTCTATTTAAACTTAGGTAAACAAATATTATTTAAAAACTCTTATCATGTTTGTTATATTATTTGTACAGAATTAAAACTATTCAATTTGAATGTTTCAGGAATGCACAAGAAAACTTGAAGTCCCCAATAGAAAACTTGAATGATACAAGAAAAATTAACTGCCAAATATGTTTAAATGGATCATCTTCCTTGGGGGAAAACGTTATTAACCTTTACAATGAGCAAAAAGAGAGAAATGATAGCTACTTAAATAACTTATGATAAGCTCATTGGATGGTCGAATGGTTAAGGTGCTTGCCTTAGCTGTCTAACTCAAAGGCCCTGGGTTTGATTCCCGGCAGGGAAAACTTTGTATTGGCTCTGTTCCGAGTGTGTAGAGTTTCAGTCCCCTGACCTTTGTATGGTTATCCCATAACACAAGCCTAAGTCCTTACTTTAAGGACCATAAAATTGGTGTTTTGTTATTTATTTATAAATAATTTTGTAATTAATTAAAACATAAAAAGGTTTATAAATAAATAAAAATTTAGCAACAATGATATTTAATTTTTAAATTATAACTTAATCTAGAGCTGAATTTACTTTTTATATGTAGTTCCATACAAACATATTCATTCTATATTTTAAAAAAAAAATTACAAACTAACACCCGACTTTCTATTGAGCACAAACACACAAATCTGTTGTAAGTTGCTAAGTTGGGTTTCGCAGATTAATTGATGCTACAGCATCAGGTCAAGGCTAACATGTCATGGGAATACCACCAAAGTAAACCATACCAAATTTCACATCAGTAAAATATGTGGAAGTTAGTTAAATCTCTTTATCAACTAGGAAATGGGCTGATTGTCTTCAAACGCCTGAATAGACTCATAAATTATAGCTAAGAACGATCATGTCAGCTTTAAATAATAATAAAAACGATTCAAAATCCAGATCCATTTGGGAGCTGCGATTCCACAGATACCACGTCAAACTTATTAAATCCCGTTTTTGCGTCGCGGGTTCAAAAAACATATTTATTATATCCTTGGTTTTTTCTCTGGAGGTGGTTTCATATTTTCCTGTTTGATTTCCGTTTTAAGATCAACGTGTCCTTGAATATTGCCATTAGTTAATTCTGATGTGGGATCGACGGGCTCCTGTTTTATTGTTACATTGTTTACATTATTGCTTTCTGCAGATTTCTCTGAACCTTTGTCATTTGTATTCTCCATTTTAACTGTAACACCATTTGTCTGGAAAATATTTGTAAATGTAATTTATACATACCTCTATGTTAACAAATACTAAAACCAAGAAGAATAACCGATCTCTAATAATAATAAAAAAACTGAGAAACAAGCACTTTGCAAAAATTCTTTGTTCACTTTAAAAGATACTAATTGTGCGAATTTATTATATTTGGTGAAGCCACTGGACCAATAATAGCATTGAGGGAATTTAAAGTTAATTGTACCGGACCTGTAATTATACCCGAATTACAGGTCAGGTGCAAATTACAACTGAAAAATATTAAATAAAAATTGTATGTACCTGACTTAAGGCTGGTTGTGTAACAGGCAGTGGAAACTGTCTTACTAATTCAGCTAACAACATATCCACCCTCTGACGTTGAAAGAGTGTCGATGGCTCTTCTTTCGGTGTAGTCGGTACTTCCTTAGGTGTCGACTGACTGGTATTAAAGGGACTTATACCTGAATTAAAAAAAGAATCAGATAAAAATGTGCTATTCATAAAAGTGTGTGCAACAAAATCTTGCTTCTAGTTTGCGACACATGATAATGTAAGTGATCTTTCCCCCAAGGATCAAGGATCATCTTTTTGTGAAAAGTTTTGTTACATTGAAATTATTATGGTATCATATAAGGCTCCTAAACTGCATTTCCTAATTTTAGATAATTATTCACGACATAAAAAATGTCTTGAGTGCTCCTATTATAATATGTCAATGTATATAGTTTTTTAATTAATTATTTTGAATTGTTATGTAATGTTTTTTAAAATTTTATTATGGATGTGTTTTATTATTGAATTATTGTAAATATTGTAATGTTTTTAAAATTTTATCCTGTTTTAAATTATTTTATTTTATTTTAAATTAATGTATGTTATAAAAATTTTTCCTTTTTTAGCAATTTACTACTAATTATAAGACACAGACTACAATTATTTACTCACCCTAATGCAAATAATAAAGAAACTAGAAATTAAGAATAGGTAGAATTAGCTAAAGACGGGAATCCCACCCGTATAGAATGAATGTGGATGAATGCAAGAAAGAAAAAGTATGCAAAATGAAAGTGCGAGAGGAATACTTGATAGAACTGGAATGAATGAGCAGACATAGGCTACGACTTCGTGTCAGCGGGTTTCGCAAAAAAAGAAAAAAAAATTATAATATGTCACATTCATGTTTCTATATCAAATACCAACATAATATGGAGATTGTTGATAGAGCTTCTTTCATATATTTTTCAATGATAATTCAAATAATACTTAATTTTAAAATTACCTATCTTGTACTTATTTTTTGAAAAATACTCACCAGCTTTGTTAGCTTTAAAATCCCACCAATATGCTTTGCTAGGGTGATATCTTGAATAGGACATTGTTTCCTCAAATGAACATTGCAAATGATGGACTGCTGACAACTGAAAATAAAAAATAAGTTTAACTTCCTTTCCTTTCCTTCAATGCCAAATTTCATATAAATTTATTTGAAATCTTACCAGTCTAGAATTTAAAACACTCGCTAAGTCTGGTGCTTGGTACACAATACCAGCAATGATATAATAGTCCGCCAAAGGTGTGACATGATTAGGTGTTGGACCATGTCTATGTTGTTTTCGTATTACATATAAGATTGGGTCTTGCACATGCAACAATATGTACTCCAAGCCAGTTAAATTACTGTAACAATAAAAGTAATTATGTTAAATCCTAGAAATTCACCAGAATGAGCTGACATTTTAGTTTCTTTTTTTCATATTAAGGTCAAGAGACATCCTGACAGTCCACTTTACGGTAGGTGGCTACCATCGCCAATAACACAAGCAACACCATAGGTGCTGCAAAGGTGCTGCCAACCATAGAAGGATTAGGGGTAAGATGGGTAACGGGCTCTGGCATTCTTTACTCACTCATTGTTTGACGGTTGTCTTCTGAAAGGGGGTGACAGGCAAGACACAGTGTACCCTGTCACTACTTAAATATAAGATTACATAGAGTTAGGTTAGGATGAGTAATTAAGGGTAAGCAATATTCTACTCTTTCAAGTAACTAACACACTTAACATCATTCCGCTTCACTACAATCGGACAATACATAGAACATGAGTGATTAGTTAACTTGACCAAGTAATGTCGCTTTGCTGGTCTTATGTTTGAATTAACAGAATTGCTAGTGCTAAAGTAGCAATATAGACAAGGCTAGAGAGCCGAATTATGTTATACTAGCTGTTGCACGCCATTTCATCCGTGTAGCTTTATAAAATATAGCCTATGTTACTCACTAATAATCTAGCTTCCCAACAGTGAAAGAATCTTCAAATCAGTCCAGTAGTTTCAGAGCCTATTCGATGCAAACAAATCTTTTCTCTTTATAATATTAGTATAGATATAGACAAACTTAATGTTAAATTCACACTTCAAGGTATATATTGTTGGATAAGGACACACTTGCACTTGCAAATTAAACAATATTCATTCAACATAGCACTTACTGTAACTGGTCCATGCTGGCTCGCTGCATTTTTACAACTTCATTATTACAAGTGCGATCATAGAATGGGTTAGATCTTTCTGAAAAGTAGTCCATTATGTTTGTCGGGCTTAATATCGGTATCCAGGCTGAATCATGCCACGAGAGGCCTAAAGGATTTTCAGAAGCGATTGGTAAATTTCCTATTCTTCCAGGCATCATCTTGAGTAGCTACTAGGAATAACTATTGATTTGATTTGCTGAAGTTACACTTTTTTTACAGTTGCTTACACGAATAGATCCAAATATAATTAAACTAGATTTTAATATATTTTTTAAAAACATCGAACTATTTTTTTTAAATATTAATTATGATTCAAATAGCAATAAACACTATTAATATAAGAAATGGTGTATTACAGTGGTAAATGGTGGGAGAGAGAATGTAATGCCAATTGCCATTTGATTTATTGACAATTTATTTTGATTATAATACAAATATAATGAAATGAAAATGATAGTATGTGTAATAATGTTCTGTGGTATTGACTATTGATTGACACATGAGGACACATCACATGCATGACGTGACTGAGTACTGACTGACTGAAGTGACTGACAACTTCATGTGTGTATTGATGTGAGACTTTGATGTGAGTTTAGTTATTATTCTATGAGGAAAATCTTGACTTGACCTGACTGCTTTGGACTTGACGGACCTGTTTTGGAATACTAACAAGAGAAATTTAGACTTGACTGACTTGACTTGACTGACTAGACTTGAGTTCGCTACTTTTGATTTTGATTTCAATTTTGCCTCTTTTTTTTTAAAAAGAGGCTATTACAAATTGCTATTTTAACTTGACACTGGCAGATAATGGCCATTTTAAAATGAGCCGCATTGCCATTTAACCTAAAAAAGAAGAAGAAAGAAGGAAAATCTTAAACCACAGACATAAAAGAAAATCACGCTATGCTTCGGTTCGGTTGTCCAACTAAAGTTAAGTTGGCTGTCGGGTCGTGTGTATTTGGATGTTCGTTCGTCCCAAACAACCAAAACCAACATGACTACAGACAAAACAATTTGTCGGCGTCGTCTGTCCGTTGGCCAAAAAATTGTAATGTCTATAAAGCCCTTATATCCTTGGAATAAGGTGAATTGTGAAGGATGATACACAAACTAAATAGTAGATACTAACGTATCAGACGGACATCTGCAGTACAAATGCTCTGGACATGGGCAAGCTCACCTGATTGGTCATAGCAAGATAGAACATGACATTTGACTTACCCCGCCCCTCTCACCCCTTTGTTTTTTTACGGGCTTTAAGGATTCTTGAATTTATTTTTAAATGGATATCATCACACAATTAAAACACAGTAAATAATGGGTACATATTTATTTTTAGGATATACACAAACATAACATGAACTTAATATACGACTTAAATACAAACTAGAATTGAAATACACCATAAAACATATATTGTATTAATGATAAACATTTATAGCCATGTAGAACAAGAACACAAACACTAACACTTTCCAAAGAGTTCAATGGGATGAACGGGATGCTACTATTCTCCGATTCTTGAAACAGCGATGGATATACTGTTAAGATTTCTTTGGAGTCACAAAACGAGTTGTGGCAGATGGGCGAATTCACTTTTTCTAATCCGTAAAGAATCATTTTTCGAGTCCTTTTTTGCACATTGTATATTATCCTGGTACACAGCACTTGTAATACATGCTTAGTATGTATGTATCCAAAGATTTTTGTTTATAAATGATTATAAAAATGCGGAAATTAATCTACGCAACAATAAACAACAATCATGTTTCAAAACAAAATGGCTTCTCTCTCTTATTAAAAGGGTGAGAGTTAAGGTCAAATGTCATGTTCTATTTTGCTATTACCACAGGCCAATAAATTCATATGTCTAGTGATTTTTCCTTGAAGATTACCAGCCATGGGATGATAATCATGTCCGTATGTATAATAGTAGTCTGTGAGTAGGAGCAGGCTCCTTGTAAACAAAGAGTATATTAATATATATAGCTTATAATGTAATATAATATAGTATTCTGTGGTCGATGGGATATTGTAATCTGTGGGCAGGGGTCAACGGTCAACAATCAAAGTTGTCGAAAAAGTTGCTCACTTCTAGAGGTGTAAAAGTAACGAAAAAAAGCGTACCCGTATGTATTCGGTACTATGACAATTAGTATTCGTTACTATCGTATCGTTACGTTACTCGGTACTTTTGGTCCCTCATCATAAGTCGTATTGGGTACGCGTACACCGTATGACATCGCGGCATCGCAACATTCGCCTAAGGTGCATTTTTTTACTTTTCCGTATTTTAAACCAGGCTAATCGCCATCTATTATGGCATCGATTATAATGAAGAAGCAACAAATAGGTGTCGAAAATAATTTATTGACATTAAATTGAAAGTAAACATAAAAAATGAAATTAAACATATTTTAAACAAAATTAAAAAACATAAATCTTTTTTTCTTAGAATAAAATTAAAAATAATAAAAAAATAATAAAATAAGAACTTTGTTGTTTTAGTATTTAAACAATACTAAAACAACAAAGAAATACCTTAAATAAAGAGTAAAAAAATTAGACGACGAATTTCCAAAATATAGTTTACTTAATAAACAAACATCGTTCTTTCTAACGTACGTTTTTAAATTCACCGAATAAGCGCATGCGTAAAACATACATACGATCAGCCAGCAAGCGTTTCAATTCACGCATCAACGGTACTTGAGCTTGCGTGAATGAAACAGTGATACTAGTAACGAAAGATGCGAGTAACGAAATGCATTCGTGTGTAACGTTTCGTTACTCGGTACTAGATGGCGCACCCGTTACTCAGTACCGAATACATACGGTTTGCTACAGTTCTACTCACTTCCTCAGTGGGCTCCAGTGGTGAAAAATATTTACTTTCTCTTCATTCTAAAAATTTTGTTATTTTATTTTCAAACTAACTAAACTTTATAGTCTCAATATGTCTTCAAATGTACCTTTAATTGTACGATTATTAGCATCTTCAGTTTGTGTTGCTGGACGTGCAGGAAAAATAGTAAGAGATGTTTTGAGTAAAGGAGAACTTGGAATCGTTGAAAAGGTTAATTTCAATATAATAAACAAGTAATATTCTAATTACATAATATGTTGTTTTAAACTTTAAGCAAGGATGCTCTTAAGTTATCCGACTTAAACTTAAACTGTTATTGCGTTTAACTTTCAAAACATATCTAATATATTAATTTATATAAATGTATTTTTAAAGTATTAAAAGAAGGAATTTTTAGGGTAAAGATGACTACCAAACTGAAGCTGACAGATCAGCACAGAAATGTATTATTGCTTCGTTGTCTGCACAATATCCCAAACTGAATATTATTGGCGAAGAAGACAACCCAGAAAATGAGGTAGAATGTATATGAAAATTGTGTTTTTGTAATAGTATACTGTGAAACCGTAAAATGCATTGATAAATAAGACTAGTATATACTACTCGAAACAAAATAGGGTCCACCTTGATTCGGTTAATTTCGATTTTTCAGTTATTCGTATTTTTAAGAATTTTTACCTATTGCCGCCTTACATTAAACATATGTATCCTTCAAAATTACATATATGCATTATACAGTTATACATTTTCATTTTACAAAACAAAAACAAGGCCCTATTTTGTTTTGAGTAGTATATTATTAGGAAAGAGCCAATTTGAATAGTGTCACACAAACTATATGATTTTTTTTTGTAAAGTATTCACATCCTACCCTGGTTGTTAAAACCAAATTTGTTTTAGGGAGATGTTAGAAGTGATTGGATCGTTACCGATTATGATAAGGAAGTATTAACTCTGAAATGTCCCGTTGACCTGCGTGATGTTAAAGAGGAAGATATTGTTGTGTGGGTGGACCCTCTCGATGGCACAGCTGAGTATACCCAAGGTATTTAACATTTTTTTTATGTAAAAATAGCTGGTGCCTGCGACTTCGTCTGCGTTGAAAAAGAAAAAAGAGTTTCAAGAAAATCACTTAATTCATTTGAGTTATGGAGGAACATACATACATACATACAATACCTACACTTATAGATTTATTATTGTTAGTATTGATAAAAGTTTCAAACATAGCGCTATTCTTCTGCATTATAGCTGGTTTTGACTTGGCCAATTTTATTTATTTGTAATTTTTAGTTTGAAATCAGACAACTACACACTACTCAAAAAATTTCAAAACTAAATTTTGTTTCCCGAGACCATGTTTTCCAACTGCTTCATCTGAAATTACGAAAAAGTAAAAATAAAACGAAAAATGGAACATAAATAGAGAATTTTATTATTTAATATTTCTCTTGCAGTATCTTTATGCTATTGTAAAGATACTGCAACTGTTGAATTACTTAAATGAAATGTGTACTTTCAAGTTTTAGTTATAACTTTTACTTTTCACAGATGTGTTAAATATCCCCTTTTCTTTTATGCACAATCAATTGTTTCTTTTATTACTTTCTGGTTGCTATTTGGATCACCTGTTACATAAAGCAAACACTATTAATAAACAAACATATATTAAACCTCGCTTTGAGACAAAAACTGTCTTAACTCTAAAATAATTTTAGGTGCTCTAATGTTGAAGAGAGATCCCTGGGAAAGGTGGAAGATGTACTTGACACATCCGTTTATTAGTATGAAGTGGTATTTAAGTTTACAGGATTCGAGATATGGTAATAGTTGTAAAAATTAAGATAGCTAGTGGGTTTTATGTTTCTGTAGCTTTTCTTTTGTCAGTGTACTAACAGATTCCAATAGGTATAGTAAAATTGTTTTGAAATTGTGGATAGTGTAAACAATCCAATGTCAATGCATTGCACTAACAGGTGTTAGCTGTAATATATTGCACTTTATATCTGAACATTTTAGATAAAATTATTTAATCTTTTCTTTCACCTTTGAATGTCACAATAATTTTAATGTGGTTTTGTATGATGTTTCTCGCATTGGGCAACTAAACAACAAACCTATCATACATTTCAGTTCAGAAGTAATATAGGTCACTTCAAAATTTAAATTTCAATGCAAAATTTGTCCGCAACAACTTGGAGATATTTAAAAAAGTTGGAATTTTCATTGAGTCCTGTCTGCGGCTATTGAGCGAGAATATTTCTATGGTAATTCGAGAAATATATTTTTGAAGTATCTTGAAGTTATCTTTTTCATCAATGGATTAAAGGAGCAGAATGAAACTATTGAAAGCAAATTGTATTGTATGTAAAAGGTATTCACACTAGTTCTTTGCATGATTGCACGAGTGTCAATGTAGTAGGGCCTTAACGATTTTTAGTTAAAGCGCCTACACACGGCCCTAAAAACTGTGGCAATATTGAGGAAGTGGTGGGGAGCACTAGATCGCCTATACTTATGTTTACGTTTTGCCTACACATGAGCCGATCTAGGGGCCTCCCTGCTATTGTCACCGATTTTAGTGCCGCGTGTAGGCGCTTTTAGACTTGTACAAGTCCGCTTCTATTGGCCGCGTTTTTTTTTTACATTTTGTATTTATATACGGGATAGCGATTGATGGTAGTAAAGATGAGGTCGAAGATGAAGTTCGCTTGCCAGTCAATAGCGTGTTCGTTCACCCTGTTCTTAAAGTGTCCCAAGTTGTATATTTCTGAGAAAACCGAAGGGGGAAAAATTCCACTCCACACAAGCTGAATGAGTTACTCCCTAAGATGTGCCATCTTTTTAACAAGCACTCAAACTCCGTGCCAGGCCTTCTTTAAAAATTTATCTACTCTTTGCACTTTCTTCTTTGGTTTAATTTCTTCATTTCCTACCTATTCCTATGTCTAATATAATATAACCGCATGTCTAGCTAGAATAAACTGTTTCTTAGAAAAATAAGTTAATTTGTTGCATGCAGCATGAACGTTTTGAACTGCTTCGCTGGCAAATCTTAAAGTTAAGGCTCTGATATCAATTGTTGCAGGCTTTCTAGAACATGTTACGGTCCTTATCGGCATAGCCGTGAAAGAGAAGCCAGTTGCCGGTGTTATACACCAGCCGTACTATAGAAACGTGATGACCGGTAATAAGGAAATGGGACGAACAATATGGAGTCTGAACGGTGCCGGCATAGGTGGATTTACAGTGGCACCTCCACCGTCCAAGCTAATCATAACGACGACAAGAAGCCACTCTAATCCACTGGTGGAGGAGGCTCTCCAGGTGATGGAAGCCTCGGAAATTCTGAGGGTCGGTGGAGCCGGTTATAAGGTATGTCTTTCAACGAACTAGTAGGTAACAAAACTGTTATTTCATATCTAGTTTACACTAGACACTTGACAGGGGTCAGCAATATTCAATCCATGGACTTCATCCATGTTAGAAAAATATATAACATCTACCCATTTCCCTAATTGTCCTTCATCCTAATGTAATAGGCAGCGTACTTGTAGTTGCTTGTTGCCTGCTTGCTTCTGTTATAGGCTACAGCATCAAAATAATATGTTTCGGGCTACGGTAGCCACCTACCATCAAGTGGACCTTAACATATATCAACCAGTCTGCAAACCTTAACATTAAACATGGTAAAAAACCTGATCTTCATTGCTGTGACGACGGTGGCCACACCACGGTGACAGTTTTGCTCACTTTTTTAATATTTTTAGACAATATGTTTAGATCATGTCATTTGTTTCGAAATTGTAATGTACAGCACGCGATTCCACGACACAGACTTGCCTAGTGTTCATGCTGATAAATGATTTGAATTTGAATAGGTGCTGCAATTGTTAGAGGGCAAGGCGTCTGTGTACGTGTTCGCGAGTCCTGGCTGCAAGAAGTGGGACACTTGCGCCCCCGAAGCGGTGCTCGCAGCGGCCGGTGGTAAACTCACAGACATAGTGGGCAACTCGTACAAGTACGGCGCGACCGTATCGAGGCCCAACAAGACGGGCGTGTTGGCAGCGGTCAACGAGCAACTCCACTCGTACGCACTCAACAAAATACCGCAACAACTCAAGGAAGCGTTAGCCAACAAGTGATTCAAGTGACTACAAAAAGTACTTAATATATTGGAGAGATTTATATACTTTACTTGTGTTTTATTTCCATACGCCATACGAACTCTCTAGTGTAAGTGGAGGTTAAGACTAAGTTCACATGACCGCGCGGTGGAAGCATTCACATGACAGCATAATATGTGTACGCGCAGCAGTCTGGATCAACTGAACAGGTTCATACATGTTTGTAGAACTTGTCCAGCGCGGTCATGTGAACTTAGCTTAACCCTCCGTGTGCCAAACGCCAGCGAGCCCGAATTACCGTTGTATGCCGGAGCGTAAAGTCATAATTTCAAGTGCCTTTCATTCAACTGCTATAATTTTCAACCGAAATAAGGATTTAAATAGAAAAAAGTAAAATATTGCGTGAAGTAGGCGCAACGCGGATCCGCGTTCCGGCACACGAGTGGTGCAAAATTATTAACGCGGATCCACGTTCCGGCATATGAAGGGTTAAAGGAGTACACACTTGATAGGACGTGTCGTGATTTCGTTCACGCAAAAAAGAAAGTACGACTGCGACGATCAACGAAGAAAGCTTTAAATCTTACAATTAGGTTTCAGCTTGTGAATCTCCATAAAAACTTATATTTTCTATGGAGAAAAGCTGAACTGAGTTGAATAAAATGCATCACCTTTGAAAATAGTTTAATGAAAAGATACTAAAAATTCTTTCAAATTTTAATTAATTTTTTTCGTCAATATAAGCATATTTTTAGGGTAGATAAATTTTTTACAACTGCCAGACATTGTGAAGTGTCTTTCGGTAAAATCTATTTAATAGACGAATAATTTAGAGACAGTTAATAATTACAAAGAATAAAAAGAAAAACTAGTTAAAATTTATAATTTATTTACAAATATATATTACACACAACTCTTTGGCATTGTTAAAGTTTACTCTTTAGTTTTTCTTGTAACATTTTTTTCAATTCTCTTCTTAATATTTTTCCGGATGCGTTTTTGGGGATCTCCGTCACGAAAATGACTCCGCCTCGCAAATGCTTTGCAGGTGACACCTGTGCACCATAAATATAACATTTTCAATACATTTTTTGGATTACTTATCGTTTACGACTTATTCGACATTTACGATTTGTTTAATGGCCGTAAACAACTCACCTTAGAAGCGACATGGGCTATTATCTGGTGGGCAGTGAGGGAGGCGCCAGGCGAGGGCACCACGAATGCAACGGGCAACTCGCCTGCCAAATCATCGGGCAATCCCGTCACTGCACAGTCGGCCACGCCGCCCATTTGCAAAACCACGGATTCTAGTTCCGCCGGTGCCACCTGGAAACTCACAATTACTATCACAATTGCAATCTATACTATATAAAGAGGAAAGATTTGATTGCTTATTTGTTTGTATGTATAGAATAGGCTCCGAAACTACTGGACCGATTTGAAAAATTCTTTTACAATTCAAGAGTACCTGGATTAAACTATAGGATACTATTTTTTATGCTCGAAAAATTTTAGGTTCCTGTGGGATTTTCAAAAGACGAACTAAAAATTTTCGGGCACCAGCTAATTGTATAATATAATATGTTACCTTAACATAATATAAAAAAAAGCTCACCTGAAATCCCTTGTACTTGATGAGCTCCTTTAGCCTGTCGACTATGTAGAAGTATCCGTCCGAGTCATAGTGGCCCAGATCACCGGTTCGCACGAATCCGTCCGAGTCGAATTGGGCGGCCGTCGATTCCGGATCGCCCAAGTATCCCTTCATGCGTAGCGGGGACTTTATCCACAGCTCCCCTTCCTCCCCTGGACCCATCAATTGACCGCTCTCGGGGTCCACAATCTATCGCCAAAATATCAATATAAAGGATCCGGCTCGAAGGACCAACACCAACAAAAATATCCCCTTCACGGGGACTTTATCTACAGCTCCCCTTCCTCCTCTGGACCAATCAATCGACCGCTCTCGGGGTCCACGATCTATCGCCAAAATATCAATACAAAGGATCCGGCTCGAAGGACCAACACCAACAAAAATATCCCCTTCACGGGGACTTTATCTACAGCTCCCCTTCCTCCTCTGGACCCATCAATCGCCCGCTTTCGGGGTCCACGATTTATAGCCAAAATATCAATATAAATGATCCGGCTCGAAGGACCAACATCAACATAAATATCCCCTTCACGGGGACTTTATCCACAGCTCCCCTTCCTCCTCTGGACCCATCAATCGCCCGCTCTCGGGGTCCACGATCTATCGCCAAAATATCAATATAAATGATTCCGCTCGAAGGACCAACAGCAATACGCGTTTAGCGAAAAAGAACAAAGAAATGATTAAAATAAAACATTTCTATTGGTCTAAGTCTAAAATAAGAAGAGAGGTCCTGAAGACCCATCTGTTTACCTTATGAAAAATATATTGTATCAATTGAATTGAAAATAAATCGTAATTTTATGTTGCCTATTAAAACATGCTCTTAGATAATTTAAGAAAAACTAGCTGCTGTGCTGGACCTTCTCTATAACACAGCAAACATATTTTCTTGGACCAGTTTTTAAATTTTAAAGCCTGGCAATAGTATGATTTGAAAATTGAAAACCAAATGATTGAGGCTCTATTTGTAGAGATTAGTTAGCACATCTTCAAAATATTCATATTTCATGTTTTATGTCTCGAAAATTGCTTTTTATTGGCTCCTTATCCTTATCTTGCAATTATCCTTATGATGTTTCTTTAACTTTAGATAGTGACGATTATTTCAAACAAACATGAAATTGAAAAGACAGTCACACGAACAATCAAGGATTAATTACAGGACTATACTCTTAGAAATCGACAACATTTTGGCAATTAATTGTCTATGGCTAATGATGAAAAGTATGTACCTTCATGATCATGCCCGGTGCAGGGGTTCCACACGAGCCTGGCCTTCCACCTCCCGATAGGTCAACGCAGCAAGCCATTGTGGCCTCTGTCAGACCATAACCTTGACAAATGTACTCTATACCAATCCTGTAATGTGCCATACATACCAATAATTCAAGTAATCAATACTAATAATACCGAAAGACACTTCACTCCGAAAGTATAAAACGCCATCTAATAATATCACCAACCATATCATGTTAGTCGCTTTACTTGTTTTTGGATAGACGGCGCTATCTCCCGGGCCAAGCCGCTAGTATTTATTTTTATTTTAGATTTCCCGTAGGAATGAAGCATTTTCCCGCGCTAAAAAGTAGCCTATGTTCATCACGGATAATGTCGCCTTCTAATGGTAAGAGAATTTTTCAAATCGGTCCAGTAGTTTCGGAGCCTATTCTATAAAAAACAAACAAATCTTTCCTCTTTATAATATTAGTATAGATTATCGCGCTTCTGTAAAATTATAGCAAAGAAAATTTTTTTTTTTCTTCTATGAATACCTACCTTATCAAACGTTATCAAATAACAGGTACCTAATTAATTAACATTATCTATAATCACAATGTCCCTAATCTAATCGAACGTGTTTATGCTAATTGTCATGATTGTGTTTTACCTTTTAGAGACAGCACTTTGCACCTCCTTGGAGAGTGGGGCCGCTCCGCACCACACTTCATTCAGAGAGGACAAGTCATACTTTGAAACGAGCGGATGCTTTGCGAGGAACACAGCCAACGGAGGCACCAATGTTACCATGTTCACCTACAAACGATAGCCACGCTATTCTCTTAGTTTACTCCTTAAGAATCAATTTGTATATATACAGGATGTGGTCTGAAATATGAGCAATAAATAAAAATATAGACCCTTTAACGAATCAGTAATTAATTAAAATGAAAAACAAATTTACTGTTATTGTCTTAACAAAATTAATAAATCGAGCAATGTACAACTATAGATATAATGTGTACAGTCAGAGTACTTGACGTTCTCGCCCCAGTACCCTGTACTAAGACATCTAACGACTGATAAAAGACAATTTTGCGTTTAACTTTGGATTGCTAAATCTCTGAGTATAAGCACTCTATAGAATCATCGTTTAAATTTATTGCTCTCATTACAAGCCACACCCTGTATAAGGCCGGGGTATGAAAATTTATGGGAGTAAAATCAAAATTGTCACACGGTATGCGTTCTATTTTAGAATATATCTGAAGTTTCAGAGATATTGCGCCATCTACGCAATATCTTTGAAACTAGAATATGATACGTAATAATACATCCTTGCGAAAACTAGATGGCGCCGGTAATCATTCGAACAGAGATGGCGCTGATATTATTTCGTTATGATAAATGGTTTTACAATTTTTATTATGTATTTTATAATCGTAGGTAAGGAGTAAACTCCAGTCGTGCTCGGCTGGAGTCGGGCTGCCCAAATAACTGCGAAACGCAATGTGCCTTGCCACTACTTTCCAAATCTAGACCAGTGGCACAGTCAACTTTGTAAAGTTCATTTCCAAAGTTGACTGTGCCGGTAATCGAACCCGGGGCTCCTGAAGCGTTAGGCAAGCAGCACCCATACTTCTCGCCCAACGGGCTCAGTGTAATTTTTTACCTAATAAGATTTTTTCTGTGTTAAGGTCATCAGACAGGTGCTTATAAATATAAAAATAAAATTTAGTAGATATGTACTGCGTCCAGTACTCCGCAGCGAAACGTTGCCCTGTTCAACTAGAAACTAAAAATAAAGGGATAAAATAAATGGTTTAAAGATTCTAACAATGTGTAGCTTACCTTATATTTTTGTATTGTTTCCAAAAACTGTTGTTCTTCGAAGCGAATTAAGAATACAATTTTGATGTGAATTGACATTACTCCAAAGGTGACGATGAAACCGAAGGCGTGGAACCATGGGATCAAAGACAGGCACATCGTCACAGTGTGTGGATTCCTTTCCATTGACATCTTCAAGTAATATCTGAAAGAAAAAAATAACACCATTCTTTCACAACTAGCAGGTAAGTAACATTAATTGGTATGCGCTGTAGATCTGTCATATGTGTTGATATGTGTTTTATAGTTTAGGTTAGTTTTTACAGCTACAACTTTCCCCGGGTAGGAATAAAAACCATACAATATGTTTTAGTAATTCAGTGGAAACTTTGTTGATTTATGTTTTACTTATATGTATGTTTATAATGTGTATCAAGATATTGTATGTTTCCCAAATATAAATAAATAAATAAATACAACACTTTCATTAAACTGATTAGGTGATAGACAAGCAGACACTTGTTCATCTACATAGCACCTTTAGTTAATGACCTCAGTTTAAGGAGGGTTAAACTGTGGTATAACTATCTTTTGTTTATTTGCTGTACCGTGAGTTTAGTTCAACATGTGGGTGTTAATTATGATGTAATTCCATTGTATGATATTATCTACCAAATGAAACTTTTCGTTGTATTTATAAAGTTGAATGTATTTATAAGTTTATAAAGGACTGTTTGAATAAATAAATATAATGTTGCATAGTAATGATCATTGACTATATAGGTAATTTTTGGTACTTGTTTGTTAAATAACTCTTTTTAACAAAAAATAAATAGACTTCAAACCGTCTCATGGTCTTTTCTCATGGATGCCATTGTCAGAACTGGACCAAATTGAAATGGGACCACACGGGAAGCATTAGCTTTCAAATACAAAAAGAATCATCAAAATCGTTTCACCCAGTCGAAAGTTATGAGGTACCTAACAAACATATAAAAAAAAACATATGCGTCAAACTGAGAACCTTTTTTGGAAGTCGGTTGAAAAACAGACTATAGATAATTAGATACTCACTTAAGATGCATTGACAATGTTAAGAAGTTAACATGAGTTAACATAACACCCTTCGGTAAGCCAGTGGTTCCGGAAGAACACATCACGGCCAAAGTGTCCTCCGCTCCGTTCACATCGGTCAACATGAAGTCCTCCACGTTAGAATGTTGCCTCACAATATCATTGTACATTAAAGAGGGCACCACTTCGTAATCACCAAATGTTATTATCTTCTCAGTGTACGGTAAGTCTTTGCTGCATTCATATATGTTTTGAGCCGATATTGGTGATGTAAAGATGTATTTTGGCTTTATAATGTGCAATAGATGAGTTATTTCACCTGAAAATATATTTTTATACACTCAACAGAGAATAGTAAGTGTGGGCGGCAGCTATAGTCTCTTATAAATTCAATACAAAGAAAGATAAAGAAAGCAGAAAGCACCATGTTATTGGAAAAAATTAATGCAAGCCCACAAAATTACCTGGAGAGTATGTTATATTGAGAGTGGAGAGTACTCCGCCACAGTACACAATGGCAAGAGCGGCAGCAGTGAATTCAAAACGATTCTCACTACTCAGAGCGACTACATCTCCTTTCTTTAATCCCAACTTTCGGAGGGCTACCGCTACATTCACACTATTTTGTAAAATGTTTCTGTATGTTACAGTGTTACCCGTTTCGGCACATATCTGGAAAAAGAAATCTATTTAAAAAATAGTCTGAACTATTTTGCATTTGCAGCTAAAAATATTTAACAAATGTTAATTAAATTAGCCCAATTTATGCCCAAAAAAATAATATTTTTTTTCAAAAAAATATAAATCATCATTTTGTTTATTTTGTAATAATTAATAGGGACTTCATCTCCTCCTTTCTTACTTGCGCTACTTCATCTCCTCCTTTCTTCAATTGATCAAAGAGGAATTGTCCATATGACAAATGCGCTGGAATATCAATCTCCTCCGGCCCAAACACTAAATTGTTACGCACTACAACCGGCATTTGAATTTTTTTTTGTGTGATAATTTACAATAAAACTCAAACTAGTAAAGCACATGCGATAATGCTTCGATAATGCAATTAAAATTTCTAAATCGATTGTAGTTGTACGTAATGTTACGTTGGTGGTATCACTTCCGTAAATTTATCTAGTGATAAACTCTGTTATCGATCGCAAATGCCTAGAAACATTATTGAAAATGTGAGATAATTTGAAAATTTAAAAATCGAATAACCATGCTAATTCGCGTTTATGAATCATTGTCAAATTTGTCAATGTCATTTCCCAACGATGAATAAATGTCAATGTCAGTGGGCGCGACAGTTGGCGTAATTAATGTTGCTAGTACCTCTATTCTCCTTGGTTGCTAGGTTATTATTTCTCTATTATGTACACAAACTATATAGTGGATACTAACGTAATATAGTTTTTTTTGTTAACTACCGTCAAACCGGTTAATTTGACAGGGTTTGAGGGTGTTTTGTTCAACGATATTTGATATTTTTTTATCTCTACAGTACAAAAATGGGGAAAAAATGAATTTTTACATCTACAAAAAACAATAGAAAACTATTGTTTTTAGCAAATTTACCCAGTGAGGAGCTTTTAACACAAGCAATGCCACGGACGCTGCAAGTACGCTCCCAACCATTTAAGGATTAAGAATAAAGGGATTAGCAAGCAAGATGACACAACCGTACCAAGATTGGAAGGCTGTGCTATGTTTTAATTTATTATTTAGTTAGACAATCACCATTATAGTGTAGACTTTCCAATGCGGGAAAATAAAAGAACATGAATAACATATTGTAATTATATTTAAAATCATACTGAGAGGTAACAATCATATCAATCTATTCCGAAGCAAAAGTCATCACCATATGCGAATTTTATTTTTGAAAGAGAAATAAGAAAAGCAATTAAAAATAGTAATTAATAATTTTAAAAAGTTGGAATTTTTAGGAATTCTCAATATTTTCAAATTTGTTATTTAAAAGGATAAAGAAAAAAGAATTTGAATTAATTAAAACTAAAATAACGTTATTAAAGAAATGAAAAATTATTTAGTAGTAATTAAAAATTAGAAGAGACAAGTCTGGACACAGCAGATGTATTTTAAGGTTTATTTTATTCTTGGAGATCTTTATGAATCGCCGTGTAAAGTTTTCTTTTATTATTGATAGAGAAATATTAATTAGAATCAATTACAAAAAGCCATGAAAATTAAAACTTAGATAATTAAAATAACATTAATAGAAAAAGAAAAAAAAAATTAGTATGTCTGTTGCACAGCAGATTTCTTTGAACGTTTTTTTGTAGTCTTGAGCTTTTTCTGAAAAAAAAAAAGGTGTAAATATAAAATATAATTAAAAGAATTGATCTTGCGTGCCTACAAATAAAACAATTTACCTTTTCGGCCTTATTTGGGTTGTATATTTTACCGAGATCTCCATTTCAGCGATTAAATAAAGGCCACTGTTAATTTAGATTTGGAAAAAATGAACACTATACTTTAGCTGGTGCCCGCGACTTCGTCCGCGTTGAAAAAGAAAAAAGTAGCCTATCTTGTGTCCTGTACGTCTAAATGTTTATCTACAGAGTTTCATGAAAATCAGTTAATTCGTTTAAAAGTTATGGAGGAACATACATACAATGTCAATACCTACACTTACAGATTTATTATAATAATAATAATAATAGTAATAATTTATTTCCAAAAAATAAAATACAATGAACACAAGTTATCGGTGACCCCCACACTAAGCTATGCTTGTATCGTGGGAGTCTACTGAAACACAATCATATTGTACATAATTAGTCTACATAATATATCTGATATACAATAATTTATAATAAATACAGAATACAGAGTTACAGATTTCGTATAATATAACATTATTAAAAAACACAGCAAAATGTACCTATATATAAACATAGAATATGAAAAACATAGAAAGCATTACAAAATATTATTATTAATAAAAATTAACAGACTGCACCAAAGTATAGAACAAATAGAAAAGGATAGACCATTCCACACACAGCTACGCCGGCACGTCAGAACATACATAGTCTTAATCTAACATAGCGAGCGGAGGATGCCCTCAGTGTCGGCATATGACAAATTCAGGAGCCAGCCTTTAACAGTAAAAGAGACCTTTCTGCAATTCTGGCTCCCAACGTCACAAAGATTAACAACCCTATTATAGATTGACGGATGAAGGAATCGGCCGAAACGCCTCCCGAAACTGGAGGCCACGAGGGGAACAGGAATCCTGAAATGCCTTTTGGAAAGCAAAGACTCATAGGCGCCGCTCGAGGTGGTAAGGCGGTGAGCGGAGAGTACAGCCTTCAAGATAAACAGTTGGCGCACCGTGAGAACCTTGCAGTCACTGTAGAGGGACGTTGTTGGATACCGAAAAGGTTTTTTATACAGTACCTTAAGAGCAGATCGCTGCGCTCTTTCCAGTTGAATTAGTGCAGTTTTGTTCGATCCTCCCCAAACAGATATACAATATGAAAGAAGACTCTCACATAACGCATTATTATTATTAAATTTATTATTAATACAGATGATGATGATTAAATAGCTGACCTGATGAATTTCATTCAACCACCTCAAAAAGCTGTTCCATACAAAACGTAGATCATTTTTCATATATATTTTTTGGTGAATTTGTTAGGCACATGTCCACAAGAAATTAATGGGAATAAAAATCAAAACATTTTTCGTATCGTAACATTGGGGAACAAGAAAGATTTCTTACCGGCAGTAGTAATATGAAAAAAATAAAAAATAAAAAACACGAACAAATTCAACAAATAAAATCGTTCCAGCCATTCTCGAGTTATAACGTATAAACTTATACGACTCTCTTTTATTATATTTATAATCTATATTTTGATGCAATTTTCACTAATATTTATCGGTGAATGACTCAGTTATGAAATGGAAAATTGACATCCATGTAACAAAAAATCTAACTTTGGAAGTAAATTAGTATTACCACAGTGATAAGTGATCAACAAGAGCTCATTTGTTCATTTTACGAAGTGACGTCTTGACATTACTTATTTTTGTTATCATTAAAATGAAATGGGATTCAAAAGCTGTGAATAAGTATCCTACGATCCCATGGGAACCAAGGGAAATAAAAAATACTCTATGATCCCATGGGAGCCAAAACGTAAGAGCCAAGTGGACGGAGGGTTTATTACATATCTCATTAGACACGCCTAAAAATAAATATTGCATAAAAACAATTAAATAAATTATTATAATTACCTCTAAATTTTTAACAGACGATTTTGGGCCAAGACGTCGCCGGTGCTTCGGTGGTGGGGGTTTGCAATAATCCTGCGAGTATAATACATTTAGTCAATTTACAATTCAATGCCGCTCGCAATAAGAGTTACTTTAGTTCGATAGAGGTACTCACATTTTGGTCGTCCGATTCGTCGAGAAAATATTTATATGAATCGTCATGGGCGAACCGAGGACTGGACGATTGCGACGAAAATCGCTGCTCCTGCGAACAATACATATAAACCGTATGCTTTGTTTTATCCACTACTAGCTGCTGCTGCCCGCGACTTCGCCCGCGTAACTTTGTAAATTATATACTAAAACCTTCCACGAGAACCACTCTATCCATTGGTGAGAACAGCATGAAAATCGGTGCAGTAGTTTTTGTGTTTATCGCGAACAGACAGACGCGGCGGAGGACTTTGTTTTTTAATATAGTGGAGTGTTATTGGTTCAAGATTATTAGAAAATTAGATTCGGGTATATGGCGCTTATTTTATACAATTTTTGCCTGTGCGTTTGTGCACGCTAATTTCAAAAACGACAACGGATTTGGATTAAAACGGACAGTGATTAGATTACCTGGATCAAAGATTGCATACTTTTTAACCTGAAAAAAATGTGGGATAATAAACCACAGAGTATACGTCTAGTTTATAATGTTAGTAGGATTTTACAAATGCAGTTTAAACAAAATTTATTAATGACAACGTAATAATCTAAGTTCACATAGAGATGTACCTGATGTGGTTTCGCCTGCAGGAGCAATGGAGTTGGTAGATTCGATGCCCTGTTGTTAAGGTTTAACTGTGCCGCTGCGCTCCTTACATTTTGTATCACGGCCTTTTCACCTAAGACCTGCTGTTGTGGAGCCTACAATACAATATTATGCTTGTTAGTGTGCAAACTCAAAAATATATTTCAAAAACATGTCCGTTTCATTTTGTGCTTAAAGCTCGATTGAAATTTTTATTGAAGGATTTTTATTCGGTTTATCCAGGACACCTTGAAAATTTTGAAACTTTGTAATACGAATATTTGAACATTTTCCATTGGCCGGTCATTTTTCATTTTCATACATTTTGCTTCTGTGCCGATGAGTAGAAAAAGCTTAATGATTAGATCTTATTTTTTACAATTCTCCCATCTCGTCATTTTGATATATTGACATACAAGATGGACAACAAAATAAAAATACGAGCAACCGTTGAGTAGGGCAAAACTGGAATTTTTTTTAACTAAAATGAGATACAATTGGCTAAAAGTGTTTTAATAGAACTAGATTTTGAAATTAAAAGAAAGAAGGTATTTTCTACTTTGTATGTCAGAATTTTCAAGTGTATTTCCGAAGTTCATTTGATATATTTGTGTAGGTACATACGTATAGTAAATTGTACGTACGGTTTTATATAGAACTAGCTGTTGCCCGCGACTTCGTCCGCGTTAAAAAAGATAAAAAGTAGCCTATCACGTGTCCCGTACTTCTAAATGTTTATCTACCAAGTTTCATGAAAATCAGTTAATTCGTTTAAGAGTGATGGGAGGAACATACATACAGAAAAAAATTCTAAAAATCGTCAATTTAGTTTCAGTATCATGTATAGAGCCTATATACACGATATTTTTGAAAACAAAGTAAATTACTCCATGATTGACCCCTACAAATTTATTATTAGCATTGAAAGTTCTATTATTTAAACATCATCAAGATTGGGCCCATGAAATTTTAAGAAGGAAGTAAATTGGCGACAACTGCAATAAAAAGTAAATTTTGTGACATGACGTTAAAACATAAATGCGAGCTACATCAGCTCATGTAGCTCGCAATATGGTACATGCCTTAAGGGGTTCGGGCGGTGGGAAAATAGTAGTCGGCGAGTCTGTTGGCGATTTCAAAGCTGCCAGTGTCTTCACTACGCCTGTTATCCTTTTCTCAGTTTGATCTTCCTGCGCCCGCAGCTTATCCTGAAATTTCGTGCCAATTTGTGTACAGTCTGAGTAAGAATAAGTTTGTCACCTTTAAGTCGACATTTACTTGCACCAGGGCAATTGTCAGTCATGCCAAAATTTGATTTCAAACGTCTATTAGTTGCAAAAGGTACTTTACTTTTTTATACATTATACAAATTATAAAAACATTTATCATAACGAATTAATATCAGCGCCATCTCTGTTCAAATGATTACCGGCGCCATCTAGTTTTTTCAAGGATGTATTAACTCGATGGCAAATAAACCGGGCCACCTTGGAACTTGGACCCGATTTTCATCATTCATGGTGATTATATTGAATGGAAACTCATTGGGATTTAAGTGTTTATTAAGTATTTCTACAAAGAAGAGTCTTTTTCAGTCGTGTGTTAATCGTTAGTAATCACTCAGATGAAAAGATAAAATTAAGGCAGAGACAAAAAAATTTCAAATTGGTCCAGTAGTTATGGAGCCTATTCAATACAAACAAACAAACAATCAAATCTTTCCTCTTTATAATATTAGTATAGATTATATAGATGGGTTTGCTCTTGGCCAACAACCACCTTTGTAGTAAGGATGTGAGACCTTTAATGGAGCGAGCACAGTGCACACCGAGAAGATATCTATTCACTCGAACTTTGAAAAGATTAGGGTTATATTATGAGCTCGGAAGTACCAGACGCCGGCATGAGTTCTAAACGTTGGCAGTGCGCATTATAAAGGATGTTTCAAAGCGCTTGGTCCGAAAGGGAGGGATTTCGACAAGATGAGGATGGTAACCGGTTTTGATAAAGGATAAATACTAGATTCTGAGTTGCTTCACTAAAAGTGGCATAGTACAATATCACCGCACTCACAGCTTGGGGTAATATTTCAAATTAGTTGCACCAAAGCTGTCCTTAAGGTGAACACGTGTTACGACTTGAACCATTATTACTAAATGGTAAGATTAAAATCAGTCATCCAAAATTTACTTTATACATCTTTTTATCAGAAATTAAAAAATGTATAAATATATCCAGTGGACACATTTTCGCAATGATTATGTTTGAGACCCTGAATCTAGTGCCATACGTCTCGTCTTTATTGTCCGATGGAAGAAAAGTATCTCTGAAACTTCAGTTTACTCTGTTAATTAACTTACTCTCTGTTGGTTCAGATCCTTTATAATAGCCATGAGCTGTTCTTCTCTCTTATCCCCCTCCTGAAAACAATTACAGTTCTATGGAGCGTTGAAATTATACAATTATACATTGATCATCGGCTCGTGTGAAGTTCAGACAAAAAGACACAATTAATCAAAGTATTAATTTTATGATTTACACGATCATCGAAAATATCGAAACTCATCGAAAATATCTTGGCACCTAGAAAGAACAAACAAAAGGTAGTGACAAAATGTTTTTTTAAGTATGTGTATATTTTTATAAAGTTACGCGGACGAAGACGCGTGCAACAGCTATCTATACTAATATTAAAAAGAGAAAAGATTAATATTTTTTTTGTAACTAGCTTTTGAACGCGACCACGTTCGCGTAACTTTATATAAAATATAGGAACCATACGATAAAAATGTAGCCCCATATGTTTCTATTTACGTGAAAGAATAGTTTTTGATTTTGTTTATTGCAAACAAAAATACAATAATATTTTCTACTTTTATACTCAATGTGTACTCGATTTAAAACTTTTGACGGGAAAAAACAGAAAATCAGAAGTAGTGTAATTATTTTTTTTGGAATTTTATGGCCTGGTAACAAGACTTTTAAGCCACGTCTTTATCTACAAGTACTGGGGCCCTAGACAAAGTGACATGACGAAGACGATAACGAAGTTCGAAAACACAAAATGTATGGGAAGTATCACGTGACTTAACGAAGGCTTATGTCAATCCCATACATTTTATTGTTTTCGAACTTCGTTATCGTCTTCGTCATGTCACTTTGTCTAGGGCCCCTGTTCAGACTGGCAATAATAAGTAGTGTTGTACGTACCGTGAGCTCTGATTTGAGTTTTTCGATCAGTGAGTGGGCGTGATTGGTCTGCGCCCTCTCGCGGTCGATTTGGCATTTGATCTCGCGCAGAGCACTCTGTCGGTCGGCCGACTCGTCCGCGACGCGCTTCAACTCGCCCTTCAGCGCCTCGACACTCGCTGTCTTCTCCTCGTTCACCTTCACCGCAGCATTGTACGACTCCTCGCGGGCCACCCTGTATGCATTTATTGACAACTAGCTGGCGCCCAACTAGCTCCGCGTTGAAAAAGAAAAAAAGTAGCGTATCCTGTGTCCCGTACGTCTAAATGTTTATCTACCAAGTTTAGTGAAAATTAAGAGTTATGGAGGAACATACATACAATACAGTACACTTAGAGATTTATTATTAGTATTTGATTGGGATTGGGACTCATAAAAGAAACACACTTTCAGCAGAAAGAAAAAATAAATCACGAACAAACCGTTCCATGTCATGTTCTCGTTTCTTAATTGCCAACTCTTCAATTATTCCATCAATGATCCCTTTGCTGTCGGCCAATAATTTATTTTTCATTTCGACATCTATTTGAAGTGCCTTCATTTCAAGGACGAGTTGAGCTACGTTTTCGCATTCCTTTTTGAGGTTCAATATCTCGCCGTTTTTCTCACATATTATCTGAAACCACAAGTTGGAAAAACTTTGGATGGCTGACAAGCAACTTTTTTTATAGTTCGAGCAGTGGATAAAAACTTCTCGGCAAAAGTAGAGGTACTAATGCGCAGTATACAGTTTTTAGGTCTGTTTGGCGGGCGGAGGACCGAGGGGGGCGGAGGACTGAGGAGGGCGGAGGACTGAGGGGGGCGGGAGCGCGTCGGCACCGACACGTTATTGTAAGAAGGACATGAACACTATCCTAATATAATCAAAGAAAAGTATATGTTCAGTTAAGACATTACAACCAATTTAAAAAAGGCGAAGTGTAGCGTTCGTCAATTTTTGAGTTAAAACCTTTTGGAAATTTCTAAGCAAACAAAAGACAATACATACAAAAATGTTTATGTATGTTTATGTTTTTTTTTTTAAATTTATTATGCGTCAAGTTACACCTACATTTACATACAGAGTAAACATAAAATAACTTGTTGCGAAGAAATTTTCTACAAGTTGTTAAATAAACTTTATGAATGAATCTTTGAAAAATAAGAGATGAATGAATAGGTATCTCGTAAAATGGTTTAAATAATAAATGGATGAAATCATATTTATCAATATTGGAATGCAAACATTTCCAATCGACCAATGAGGGATTTTCTTACCTCTTCCTTATCATTCGCTATCTTGTTTAATTTCTCTTTGTCTTCATCTAATTGAGCGATGGTCAGTGTCAACTTCTCTATGGCTGCTATAGCGTCCTGTATAAAGATACAAATAACAGTTCGCATTAAAACTAATTTCACTTCCATAATTTAATTTTTCATTAATAAATTTGGTTTAAATTAAAAAGTTAAGCCGTAGAACTGCATGTCACAAGTGAAAAATTTCTTAGCTTCACAAACTTTTAAACATTATTTTTTTAGTTTGTTAAGAAATATATTTTTAAGAAGTATTTTTTATTGAATTTTTTTATATTTTTATTAGAGAGACATCCAGCTGTGAAGGGAAGATGAGGCCTATGATGGAGCGAGCTCACCCAGAAGATGCCTATTTTTAATAATTACCAATAGCGCCATCTAACGTCGATCAATTGTATTTCTTGAGTGACGCTGACGTTATCTCGCGAGTTCCCCTCACAAAATTATCCATACCTAAAGTGGCCAACGCGCTTAAAGAAGTTTTCACTTAATTAATTAACTACAAAAGAAAACACAAATAACTTACATTGCGTGCAGACTTCAAACTGTTAAATTGTTCTGTCAAAGTTAAATGTTGACCCTCCAACTCGTTAAACTTCTCGGTCATAGTCATATGATCACAATTCAAATTATTGAACTTTTCCGTCAAAGCATAATTTTGAACATTCAAATTGTTGAGTTTTTTGGTCAAAGTCATGTGTTCACCCTCCAAATTGTTAAACTTTTCAGTCGACACAATATATTCAGCCTTCACCTGTGTAAGTGTCTTTGTAAGTTCATTATTTTGATCCAAAATGGACTTGTTGAAAGCCTCTTGGTCCTTTATGTCGCTTTTTAATTCTTCATTCGACTTTGACAAGCCGCTCAGCCTGAAATAAAAATAAGAGGCATTTTTCTCTTTTTACATATTCATTTAAACAAGTACAATGAATTAAGTCAGTCTAACTAAGTATAATATATAAAATACTGATGATAGTACCAATTAAATGAATTAAAAAATGAAATATAATAATAATTAAACTATTAAAAATATAAAATGATGTTCAATTTCTTAAAAAATCGAGTAGAGAATTGGTGCAAATGTCATGATGTTTAAATTCTAATATTTTAAAATAGCCATTATTATTATTAAGAACTTATGGAAAGCTATTATAAACACTGAGACATGAAAATTATATACTCTACTTCCTAGTTTCTCAACCTAGGGGTTGCATTCAAGATTAGTAGGGGTAAGGGTAACTTCAATGCGATCCCTAAACATTTAAATAAATAAGAAGACCTTTAAATAAATAATAAATAAGACCTTTATCATATTAACAGCATCTTAAAATTATTTTAATAAAAGTTTTAATCGTAAAAGTTTTATTGGGTTACGTCACTAAAAAGTCTAAGAAATGATGCTCTACTTAATGTCTACTGGAACACTGAAGTGTTGCTCTACTTTATAAGTCTAAAGCTAAAACAGATAACCTATGTACTGTACTAACATATTAGTTTTCATTTGTATATCAGTATTCAAATTATCAATAAGTTTTTTGGAATCTTCAAGCTCCTTCTCTATGTTTTTGAACGCCTCGCTTATCTGTAATATTATCAATATTGTGTGACTGCTTTTTGTTTTGTTGATAGGATTTTATAAGGCGCCATTAAGAGTGACTAAGAAGAATTACTTATAATACTATATATTTAATATTAATTATTTGTTTTATGTTAACTTTTCAAAGTTGGCTTTCGTCTGGATTTGAAAAATAGTGTTTTGTATTAATTTGGGCAGCCCATTTGGCAGCAGTGACCACCCCTTTCAGAATAAGGCTAAAAAAATTAGTAGTTATGGGGAATAGTTACCTAGCAAGATAAGGTTGCCCACTAAGTTGCTAATCCCACTTTAGGTAGTTTATGCTAATAGATTACACCAAGTGGTTAAACATTACATACCTTCTCAAATTCTTGCTTATTATGTGTTAACTGTATTTTAAACTCAACACTCTGCTTATTAAGGTCCGCAATTGTGTTTTCAGACATCACCAACTTCTCTTTATATTCCTTTAATTCACCCTCGAGGAAACTCTTTTGAGAGTTGAATCCCTCTAACATCTTCCTTTCACTTTCGGTTTTGTATTGCACTGAAAATTATATAAATAATTTATTTGCTTGTACGTAGGTATAACATTGTTATATGATTTGTTAAATTAATAGTTAAATAATTAGTTATTCTATACTGTGCATTCAACTCAAATTTTTAGAACACACGTAACAATTAAAAAAAAATAAAACTAATTCAAAATCAAACTGATTATTAAAAAGTTATCTTACATTTTTCTTCTAATATTGAAATAGTATCCTTGGTATGTTGTTCCTGTTTTTTGAGCTCTTCTTTTATTGCTTTTCCTTCCTCATTACTCTTGTTGATAGCTAAAGAAAGTGCTCTGTAATGTGAGTGGCGTCTAAAAAGAGTCTCGTTTAAATCTATGACCACTTTTTTCAAAAATTCAGTAAATTCTTCGAAAAAATTTACTCTGAAATAGATTTCTATAAGTTAGGTTCAGCATAATGGTATAGATTTGTTCATGTATACGAGATTCGATACTTACTCGTTTACTGTTTCAGGCCTGTGCCTGATTTCGTCATTAAGTTTTCTGGAGAAGGCTTCAGATTCAGTTTTCATTTTTTCAATTTTTTCTTTCAGTGCTTGGTTTTTTGCTGCCAATATTTGAATTTGAGATTGCAAATCGATGCATGTTGCTTTTTGTTTTGCCTATGTATTAATTTTCAAATTAAGTAACTATCATAAACATTATTAATAATTTCAAAAAAGTTACTCAAGCAAATAATCATTTATTTAAGTGCGAAAAATAATTAATAAAACATGTAGACATAAAGTAATACGCAATACGTACAATCGTATCTATAATATTTTCTCGTATGTGAAAAATTATATCGCAGTTCTTTTTTCTATCATCTTGTAACTGTTTTCTAACAGTAAAATTATTTAAATCGGATAAATTCATATTTTAGGATGAAAATCTCGACGTTTTTGACTTGTACAACACAAAACACAAATTATTCAGAGCGGTTGGGTTTCCAATCCAATCCAATCCAATCGAAAAGAAGAACAGAAACTGAAACTGGTGAAAAATGGAGGGAAAAAACCCGAGGAAAAAAACAAAAAAAGCAAACAAAAAACCGGCCAGTTCGAAATCAAACCACAGAACATTAAAATTGTAGCTTTACTTAACTTCACCAAGGAGGGGTGATATGATTATGTCCAGATAAAGTTGCAAATAAGGCAAAAGCAAAAGCACTAATAGATGCATTGTAAAATTAATGGCTTCATCCAATAATGAATTTGCAAAATTTGCTCCAGCTTATAAATAATGATATTCGCAAAGAACAAACTGGATCAATGCAACGCACATATCTTAAGAAATACGTATTATTACCTTGCTTTTTCCTTGTCTATGTTGCGCGAAAAATGCTTTAGTTAAATTTCTTTGTGCAAATCGATTAATTTTCATTTGTTTAATTTGGTTTAATACGCAACTAACCAATCATATCAAACAGCCTTGCTACACTACATTAGGGCCATTTTCGTCAATTTATGAACCACTATTTATTGCTACTTCGAGTGAGGTAAATTGATACCACAATTGATACATAGTAATTCTCATTTTGGAAATCAAGATCAATCGACGGAATAAGCAATATAACGCCTGACATCTTTATTGCTATTACACATTTGTCAGACGTTAGTTTTTCTTAAATTTAGTTTTTTCGATGGTCCCTCGGGAACAGTACTTTCAAAATTTAATGATGATCGGTTGAGTAGTTAAGGCGTGAAAAGGTAACATACAGATAGACAGTAGTAATAGAAATAATAGTAACAAGCAATGATAGGTATTAATATTAGTAAGAGCCTCTTTCACCAAGTAAAAGTAAAGTGTCGATTAGTTACTTTTAGAAATAATTTTATGTTTTCATTAAATTATACACTCAGTTTACTGCAGCCTTCGATAGGCGAATTCTTTTTATTATTTTCTTGGGACTTTTACCGTACAAACAAAGGTATATCAGCTAAATTATTTCCCGGTGACAGGTGACTTTACTTGACAAATGGTGAAAGAGGCCCTTAATAATAAAATAAGTAATATAGTAAAGTAATAGCAGGATATTAAATATGGATTAGGATTATGACATGTAGGTACAAGATTTAACCAAAATATTAATAAATAAAAAAGAAGACGGTAACTAAGCGCCTGTTTCACAAACGTCAAGTATGGCCTACTTGACGTAACTGTCATTTAAAGTCACCGGTAACCGGGGATAATGGAGGGTATACCTTTGTTTGTTGTACGCTAAACGTCCCAAACATTGAATAGAAAATAATAATAAAAAATCGGCTATCGATGGATGTGTAGCGACCTCCTTTAACGGACTTTTTGATTTTCTATTTCTTTATTTAAAAGAATCAAAACCAAGACAGATCAGTGCACATCTGACGCAGCTACAGAAAGCACGCGCTTTCTCGCCAACGTCTTAATTTGTAAATACATGCACTCGCCTTTGTACATCATGTAAATTGTTATATAACGTTATATAAATGTATATAGTAAAATGTGGTATATATTTCATTCACCATTCATCCCACAGATGCACTAAACCGAGTACATAATTCAATAAAACAGAAAATGATTTCTAAAAGTAATTATTCAACACTTTACTTGACGTTGGTGAAACAAGCGCTTATGGAGTAAGTACCTAAATACTTTCCTGAAAATGACAAGTTTCCCTAAACGAATTTATTAGAAGGTAATGGAGAACAAAATTAGGTTAAGTAAGTACTTACTCAGTTAACCAATGTATTACTCTCGAGGGACCATCTGCACAAACTCCGTTTCCCTTTTTGTGTAATTGATATCTAAGTGCATTAAGCGATTCGGTTTTGCTTGTGCCTTTTAAGGCTTCATTCAGTTGTTATTTAATCGATACTAAGACAGTGAGAAAAAATAAAAGAATCAAACAATTATTTTTTATGGTAAGGTCGACATGGTCAAATTTTAAAAATCGATGTCTCAGTTGTGTGAAAATTTATAACTCGTATCCGGAAATGAGAATTCTTCGACTTGACTTTTTTTTTTACACCCGAAGCAAAAACGGCGTTTGTGCATCTATAACTGGCTATTACCTCGGTAAACAGATTAGCATTGCATACAATGCAGCCAGCATTGTGACCCTGCTTAGGGGACCGAAGTTTATTATATAACTAGATGCTGCCCGCGACTTCGCCTGCGTGACTTTGTAAATTATATACTAAAACCTTCCTCGAGAACCACCCTATCCATACGTGAAAAGAATGAAAATCGGTGCAGTAGTTTTTGAGTTAATCGCGAACAGACAGACAGACGCAGTAGAGGACTTTGTTAAATATGTAATGATAAGGATAGGTTTTTGCCCGCGACTTCGTCCGCGTCCGATCGCTACCAAACTTCATATAACTGCATTAATATGAATATTCTATGAAAGTTTCATCAAAATCGGTTCAGCGGTTTTGAAGTCTATAGGAGGCATACGAGGACATAGTTACATAAACACATTGACTTTTATATATAAGAAGAAAAGAAGAAGATATATTATACTTAGAATTATTAATGTAAAAC
Source organism: Synanthedon vespiformis (assembly GCA_918317495.1). Classification (NCBI taxonomy): domain Eukaryota; kingdom Metazoa; phylum Arthropoda; class Insecta; order Lepidoptera; family Sesiidae; genus Synanthedon; species Synanthedon vespiformis. The sequence continues at coordinate 2,648,062 of OU906962.1, forward strand.
TTTGTGTTAGATATTTAAAACATCACCAGATACACATGCAACAATTTCAAACCCCATAAAGCTTAGAGTTTTGAGGCCGTCCCGTTAACGTATGTATCTATTTCTGTTGCATCCGCCGTGTGCCATGAATGAAATACGGACACAAGTACCGACCATTTTCCGCATTATTAAATTTATTACTCGTACAACATATAACATAAGTATAGCACTCGCAAATCCTTGACGTGTATAAAATACCTATGTCAGTTGATCGGTTTAGCGGTAGCGGTGCGCATTGGACGTCGGGATACGTTGCTTATCGCCCGCGGCATTATCGCTTGCCGCACTTACGAATTTCTGTACTGTACGAGTGATGTAGATTAATTAAGCATGCGGCTCCCTTGTCCATAATGTCGGCTAAAACTGAAGAAGAGAGTGCTTCCGAAGAAGCACCCGCGGCGCCACCGCAAAAGAACCACGAACCGAAATCTTCCAGCAAGGTCATACGAGTACTAACGGTCTCCGCATACCTGTTCTCTGTATCGTTTGCTGCTATACTTCTGTCCATATATTACATATGTATATGGAAATCTCCAACACCTCCAATAAGCCACGGAAGGTTGAGCGCTCTACGCGGAGACATAAGAGAGTATCATCACGCGATTGTCAACTTTACAAGTAAGTTTTTAGTGAATATTTATGTATTATCTGTCAATCAATCAATACTAATAATAAATCTGTAAGTGTTGGTATTGTATTGTATGTAAGTATATTCCTCCATTTAAACGAATTAACTGATTTTCATAAAACTTGGTAGATAACATTTAGACGTACGGGACACAGGATATACTTAGGCTAATTTTTCTTTTTAACGCGGACGAAGTCGCAGGCACCAAGCTAGTATTAAACAAAAAATACGGAACTGTAAATTAGTATGTAAGTAATGTAAATAAAATGGCATACGCGGAAGATCAGCGTCATATGGTGATCAATATCATCAAGACTACGACATGACAATTTTGGTACTGTTTTAATTCTATAAATTTTATTAGGTACAATACCAAATACCTTACTAACAATGTACAATATGCCAAATAAATAAATTTCTTTTTATTTCTTATTTTCGTGTTTTTTTTGTTTTGTATTCAAAATATATTAAAAACAAATTAATATACATAAAGAATCAATGCAAATGTTAAAGTAATAAGTAAAAGTTTAAAAAAAAATGTAGATAAAGCATATTTGTCCCCATGGACTTCAAAACTGCTTAACCGAATTTAATTCGGTTTTCACTTAAGGAAAGAGAGATAAACGAGGAAAGTTTGCGAAGGAGGAAGTTTCGCATTCAAACTGATTAGGTAGCTGGACTAATCTGAAGATTGTCCGAAAGTTTCATCAAAATCGGTTGAGTGGTTTTGGAGACCATATAGGGAACATACACACACACATCATCTTTTATATATTAAGATAAGTACTTAGATATAAGATTTGCAGAAAAAAATAGCAACCGTGCGAGGCCGGGAGCGGACCACTAGTTATAATATAAAATAAGAATAACGTCTTCAAATTAGTTTCTAATAAATTATTATTATCTAATAATTAAATTATCTTCTTTGTAAATAAAAATGTGTATCAAAAGCTGATATTACCGAGTATATTTAATAATTATTAATTTGATTTGTGGAACTGTTTTAAATGTAGAACTAAGTGTGTGTTTAATTTTTTTTTTCTATACACATAAAAACTAATTCGCTACAAAAATAATAAAAAGACTATCAGAAACGCATGATGAGTCATGTGAAAAATCTTTCACTTTGCGGTTAAAGAGCGCTTGGTAACATGTTTGTTTTGAAATAAAACCAGGTCTGCAATGTTCTGCCAGAACACCAATCAATAACCGACGTAAAGATATATTATTTCGATGTAAAATACATATTTATAGATCAACTTTGAACAAAATTTTAATGAATTTGGAACCGTCACCGGGCGTAATAAATTTATGTATACAAGAAAATGGAGCCCCCCATATCGAAAAATAATTTAAGATTTCATGGTTTTCCTTTCATTTAATTTATCAAGTTTGTTAAAGAGATTTCATCCTTATAATTGACCCTAACGATCGTTGCAATAAAAGTACAGGATGTAATTTTTACAGAGTTTAGTCGGTTCAATTCCCGGATGTGGCGAGTGAATTTTCGAAAATCATTGAATGCAGTTTTCTTTCTATTCATAAATAAAGGAATGTTTTCTTTGAGTAAAATTTTCTATCTACAGTATTAAGTGTACTTTCCACCTGTATATAGTTATATTAGTTTTATTCGCAGAAGGGCAAGTTGTAACTAAGTTAAATTAGGTTGACTACTTAACTTAGATGTGGGGCTTCACTAATTCGATTTATCTAACGAACCAACACTTGTTTCCGGCCACTTTGCACACAACGCTCGCCCACATACTGTGTTTACCTTACCGATTGGTTTGAACTTTTACGCATAACCACCTCATCTGTAGTTATGTGACTAAAAATAAATAGGTTTTGAGTTATTTTAATTGTCAAATAATATAAAAAAGACATGTAGGACCTCTATTATAAACTCATAGTAAAGGTTATGAAATGGAAAGGAATATAAAAATGTTTCTTAAAAAGCCAAAAACTGAAAAAAGGTGAAAATTTCGAGGTTTTCCGAGCGCTGTACAGTTAGCATAGATCTTTCGAAACGGCAAATTTGGTTTTACACTATTAAGTATTGGTGTCTACTGTCTATACTAACAACATCCCAAAAAAAATCAAAACGGCATTGCAATTTTATACTAACTACGATGTTCTTAATTTGATTGTTTGTTTGTATAGAATAGGCTCCGAAACTACTAGACCGATTTGAAAAATTCTTTTACCATTAGAAGCCGACATTATCCGTGATGAATATAGGCTACTTTTTACCGAGGGGGAAAATGCTTCATTCCTACGGGAAATCTGAAAAAAAGTAAACTAAAAACTTGTACTAAAAACTACAAAGTAATAGTCACTACAAACCAAAGGAACGGTAGTAATACTAGATCTATGCTACAAACCGTGAATTTTCCATTTCCGTTAGAAAAACATGTGTTGTATAAAAATTTCAAGTCAATCCATTTTAGAGTAATCTGGTCACAAACATACGGAAGCTGAACTTTTATATATATACAGGTTTATTTTTATTTTATTTGGTTTCTAAAATAGGGAAATAAGTTAATACTTAAACAAAATTTTATTGTAACTTTATATTTACATATTATACTAGCTGGTGCCCGTGATTTCGTCCGCGTTCTCTCGCGAGTAGCCTATAGTCTTCCTAATGAATGGACTATCTAACACAAAAATATTTTTTTTATTCGAACCAGTAGTTTCTGAAATACTTAAGTATTTATTATAGAGTAAATTTGTTTAAGCTCTATGAACTGGCCAGTAAGTAAGAGTACTTACAATCTGTGAAATGTAAAAAAAATGACTACAAATTTTTTTTATAGCCTAATGTTTCGCTCGGGTTTAATTGATCAATTAAGTTTCGTCGAACTGTTACCACCCTCGCTTCTGCGCCGAACATCGGCCATAATTCACCCCTCGCTTCCCTTGTATTCACACTTGGGTAATACTAGCTGTTGCACGCGACTTCGCCCGCGTAACTTTATAAAATATAGCCTATGTAACATTATACATAAAATATGTTACATAACCCTGATAACGTAGATTTCTTTAAGAATATTTAAAATCGGTCCTGTAATTTTTGAGTTTATCATCAATCAATCATCAATACTAATAATAACGAGGAGTAATTTACTTTGTTTTTAGAAATATCGTGTATATAGGCTCTATACATATGATACTGAAAATAAATTGACCATTTTTAGATTTTTTTTCTGTATGTATGTTCCTCCATCACTCCTTGGTAGATAAACACTCAGAAGTACGGTACATGTGATAGGTTGCTTTTTATCTTTTTTAACTCGGACGAAGTCGCGGGCAACAGCTAGTATAAATAATATAATATAAATAAATGTTAATACAAACCTATCTGCGCAAAACTCGTAAACGGCCGGACCAAGTCGGCTTTTTTAAAAATTTATACTTACCTACTTATTCTTTTCAACCGACTTCCAAAAAGGAGGAGTTTCTCAATTCGACTGTATTTTTTTTATATTTATTACCTAATATCTTTCTCTATGGAGCCGAAACTTGGTCTCTGAGACCGATTTTACGGAGATCTTGCAGATCGCCGTAAAATCGATGCATTAGAGATGTGGTACTGGAGACGCCTCCTAAAGGTCCCATGGACCCCAAAGAGTTATCTTGTAGCCTAACTCGATATCTGCCTTCCAAAGAAATGTCTTTCTTCCCGAAGATTGTAAGAATTCTGACAATATAATTGCGATTATTATCGACAGAGAAAACAAACATAGTGGAATATTAATAGCGTTACAAGTGTATCGAAAAATAAATCATGTTATGATTATGAGAAATTATTTGCATGAGTAAATAAATTATTCTCGTCGACGTCTAATCTTTTTTTAGAAACCACAAAAATATTGACTCGATGTGTAAATCCTAATCAACGGAATCATTAAAATAATTATTTATTTCAGAAACTATTATTAATAGAAATGTACGCGTAAGAATTTTATTATTTCAATACAATGACACAAGCTGATGCCCGTGATTTTGTCCGCTTTGAAAAGCATGGGAGGTAGCGCCTAGCGCAATGTGTAAAACAATATTACAATCTTTATTGCTGTAAAATTGATATTTATTTTTAAAAGTATTGATGATTTTATAAGTATGGATATTTATTTTTAGCCTTGAATATAGCTGGTGCCCGCGACTTCGCCCGCGTCTAGCCTATGTCCATCCAGAAACATATATACTAATTGTAACTATTGGTGATTTTTTTAAAAATCGTATGAGTAGTTTGGAATATGACCCCCTACATACATACTTTACCTCTTTATAATATTAATGTAAGGGCCTCTTTCACCATCTGTCAAGTAGGCTGTCATTTATAGTCACCGGTGACCGGAGAAAATGGAGCTGATATTACCTTTGTACGGTAAAAGTCCCGAACATTATAATCTTAGGTATAACACTCTTATTATCGTTGTTATTAGATTAGTTTCAGTTATTATGTAAGTATACTTGTAAAATTCCCTAGAATAAAAATAAATACCTAAATAAGTTATACATCATAATGTAAAATAAAATACATTATAAGTGCAATTAATTACTTATATGATGTTTCGCACAGTAAAAGTAGGTACTACTGTTTGCAAAAAGAACAGCTGTTGAACAAAATATTGTAATATTATCGATTTGCACGCTTAACGGCGGGCGGGGAAACGTGGTTTGAGGCAAATCGGCAGCGCGCGCCTCTCCCGGCGACACCCGGCACTCCCGAGGCAGCCACTAGAGACTCCCTAGCCTCCCGACCGTCCTATCAACCTATCTACCCACAAACAACCTGACAGCTACAACCTGCCGATACTAAATTAACTTTATTTGCACATCGTTATATCCCCCACACTCGACACTAACAAACCTCTCAACCCAACGGACAGAGTGACGTGTCATTTATGTGTTTGTTTATGTATGTGATATCCAAAAAAATTGATTAAACTGAAGTGCAACACTGCTACATTTGTAACATTTTTATAATATAACGTTCCGCGCTCATCAAATAAAACAATGTGAATTTAAGGAGCGATTCGGCGACAGACGATTCGCAATCCTATACGACCGCGTCAGAGGAACGGGAATAGATCGGCGCTTGAAAAATTAAAGGATAAACAAATGATGTCGGGATGGAAGCGGGAATAATGAGGGAGCAGTGTGCGTCAGGAGGTGTCAAGCTGCAGACACCGTGCGGCGTGACCCAAGCGCGATTCGTCGGCGCATCGAGTTAACTGGGGCATATCGATAAGTGTGCCCCACTTACCTGGATTTTGTTGTATGGTGTAGTGCATTGTGGTGGCAGCGCTCGGAGTCACTTGTTCGCTGACATGTCGGGAAAGTCTTACACATCGGGAAGCATGCGTTCGGTGGCCGGATCCCTGCGTATGGGGACTGCTAGTGGCCATGAAGTGGTCCTGGACGCGCTGTACGAGAGGAAACGCGACAAGAAAAGCGTGCGGGTCCTGACTGTTATCGTATACGTATTTTCCGTGTCGCTAGCCGCCATCATGCTGTCGCTGTACTACGTGTTCTTCTGGGAGCCGAAGGACGCGCAGTACGCGCAACGCAAGGTGTCTGACACTATAGAGCAGCAAACCAGCACAACACCAATGCCCACTTGCTTTTTGCCCCACACCGGTAGGTCACACAGCCGACACAAAAACCTAGCTCCCGTAGGAATATCCTTAGGTGAATCATAGTTTCAAAGGTAGTTGACCGGATTAGTAAAAAAAATCAAGAAACACACTAAAGTAGCGTATTAAAACTATATACATACTCGCTCCTGTAGGAATATTTTAAACTAATTTGTAAATTGAGACTTCAGATTTAGACGAAATATAGTTCTAAAGGTATAGTTGATCGGATTAGTAAAAAAATCAAAATATTCAAGATGATAAGAAAGAAGTATTTATCAAGTATTGATTAGCATAAGATTATCATACTATATCAAGTACTTATATCAAGCACTGTTATATGTTTCCGCTATAAATCATGCGTGGGAAGTTCCAGATCAAAATTATTATTTTTTAAAGACAAAACAAATAAAATAATTTAATCGCTTTCCGTAGTACTATTCCAATTATGTGTCTTTTCGCTTTCGTAGACTAACTCGCTTTCCTTACTAATATTATAAATGTGAATGTGAGTTTGTTTGTTACGCTTTCACGCAAAAACTACTGAACCGATCACCATGAAATTTCGCATACACATTGTCTGGGACACCAGAAAGGACATAGGGACCTTTCATCGTTCAACGCGGACGAAGTCGCGGGCACCAGCTAGTATATAATAAGAATCTACGTAAATCGCCTTGTATATCACCTAGACACATAATTATATAATACACATTAGCAATTTATATAGCAAACGCGAACCTCATTAAAACAATGTATAAGATAACAAGTTAAGTTAAACCCCTTTTAGTTGCAAATTTTCTTTATATCCTAAAAAAAATCTCTTACTCAGTTTTCGTTTCCAGGTCAACTACCTTTGCCACATAATACTATAATATGAATTAATTACACTCACTTTGTTTCAAGTACAGTCATGTTCAAAGCTCATTAACTTTTTGAACAATAAAATACTATAAAGAAATGATAGAGTCGACAATATAATTATTATAAAATGATTTATATTGTGTGAATTGTAATTAATGATTTAGGGCATGTGTTATTTTCATGCTTATATTTTATAGTTATACAACTATACAAATGACAAAAAAACATCTGCGAGTTTTGAACGTGACTGTACCGTACCAACATAGAAGTAAAAATATTTGTAAGTCACGCCATCAATGCAATGCAATATTACTACCATAGAGATTACTACCTACTGATCTGTTATAAAATTTGAAGTTTTAGGTCCTCACATTAATAAAGGTGCAATTTTGATTCCCCAGAATCTAATTAAAATTGTATGGATCAGATTTCAAATAGCTACAAGCAAAATTCCTGTAATTTTTAGTAGTGGCAGGGCATACTGGGTTTCGCAGTCGTGTGGCACCAGTAACCACTTTACAGAAGACCACAGTGAAATAACAGCACGTGTGTTGTGTTTCAGTGAGTGAGTAAGGGATGCCAGAGCCCATTTCCCTATACCTTCCCAATTCCTTATCCTCAATTCTACTATAGTCAGGCAGCGCCTGTGGTGTTGCTACGGTATTTGTTAAGGTGCGCTTACACGGGCAATTAAAATTGCTCAATTCCAGCCAATGCCATCAATTGTGACGTGACAAAATATCAAGCAATTTATGGCAACGGCAACAAGCATAAATGTTTTACAACCACAATATTGTACGATGTGGAGAAATTCCAAGAAACAAGACAATACTTTCATACACGAATAAGTAGTGAAAAACTATCTGTTGCTATGACTTGCAGCGGCGGTCTGTAGCTCTTTCATTATCATGAGTCAAAAGATAAGGAGAGACAACAGACAGGCAGTGTACACTGTACACGCCTCGTGGCGCCCTAGCGCCGTGGAAACGAGACGCAATCATACCACAGAATAAGTGCAAGCAGGATAGAAAACCAATTGCCATAAATTTCCATACCCACTGGATATTCGGCAATTCGTGTCGGCGACATTGAAATATACTGAATATATTGAGCAATTAGAAATAATATTGCCAAAGATTGCTCCACTAATTGCTGCAGATTGCTCCACATTGATCCATTACTGTTGACGGGCAATTATTGCCAAAAAATTGCCCGTGTAAGCGTACCTTTATTGGCGATGGTAGCCACTTATCTTATCATCAAGTAGACCGCTTGTCTGCCAATCTTATTATTACAAAAAACTTATCAAATATGTAGTTAATTGACAAATATTTCTATAAACCCTAATTTATATATTTCTTGAGATTTGATTCAATATATTATCAGAACAGCGGTGGCACTACACATGAATGTTTTCAACACCTTATAAATATTAGTGCACCAAAAAAAAACAAGAACTCTGTAGATTTTTGTTTATTTCACCGATTGATTGCACATAAAAATAATAAGTAGTGATTTGATTAATATGCACATAAAATCTTTAACAACCACTATAAATTTGATGCCTAACTATATGTTGTTTAAATTTAGCCATCATTTTTTACGCGTTTGTTTAAAAAAGTGATTGAAGTTTTACGGTTTAAACAAAGCTTTATAGTCTGTCTATCAGTCGTATAATTAGAGCGAAAAAGAATCAAAAGTTTTTACGAGGACCGGCCCGCTTAAATACAGCTCCTGTTACGAAGGAAAGGAATGAATTAATTTTGTTATTTTCTTTTAAAGCTCTGTAACAAAGTCGTATGTGACGTTTAAACTTTATAACGGCTGTGATTTTTTTATATAAATTTTTTATTTACTAATACTTTGATCACCCTACAGACTCTGTCTGAGCATGGCTGGGTAATTTTTTAATACCTAAACGCCCTTTTAATGTAGTAAAAAAATCTAAACTTCATTTTAATTTCTTGGCCTCCCTACAAATCGATTTGCCCAAACATGCCCGGGCAAAACGTCGAACGTTATGCTTTGAACGATGTGGTGGTTATTAGAGCGGCATATCAAAAAATGCCGCCGTATCGTTATGTGGCCAGGCCGATCTCGATCGGCCCAGTTAACGGATCCGCCGACGACATAATTATACACGAATATCTTGTTACTTGATTGTGCAGACGCCCAGTTCCGGCTGTAGCAATAATTCTAATTTTAAACCTAAGTACAATAACCGACACTGTTGGGTATTCACTGCACTAAATATGTATGTTTATAAAGACGTAAATCAATAATGATTTCAACCAATGAACCAATTGCTTAAAATAGCCTCCGATCTCAACACGAGTTGAAAGATTCGCTAGCATTTTATCAAAATTCCATGTCCATTGGTCCACAAAGCATTTCTAAACGACTGTTATATGTTAAAAAAATACTGTAAAAAAATACAGACCCTTGAAATTTATATATATTTTTTATTTTACTGTTTGCTATAGTACGTTAGTTAGACTTCAGAATTGGATTCCTCGCGTAACTTCTCTATAATTAGGTCTATACTTACTACTAAGAGAAAATATTCGTATGTTTGTAAGTAATAAACCCAAAAACTACTGGCCGATTTTAAAAATTCTTTCACCTATAAAAAGCTACATTATCAGCGAGTAACAAAGGGTATATTTTATGAAGTTACGTGGACGAAGTCGCGTGCAATAGCCAGTAGGTATGAAGTAAAGTCGCTTCCCGCAGTCTGTCCCTCTGTAAGCTTAGATCTATTAAACTACCCAACAGATTTTAATGCGGGTTTCACTGACGGAAAGAGCGTTAAACGAAGAATGTTTGTACGTATATTATATATCATTTGCGGAAAAATTGCACCCATTAGCGACCCGCTCCCGGCTTCGCTCGGGTACGCCAAAAATCTGTCTCCATTTAAGATCATGTTCGGTGTAAATGTTTATCAATGTTATATTTGTTACAGGAGGAGGCGATAGCGCAGTGAACGATACAAACTTCACCGAATTCCTAAACAGTACAGCAGAAACATACGAAGAATCGACTACAGCTACCGAACAGGCACACCACAATTTCACACAGAGTATTTACAATAGAACTTCGGAAGAAATTGGCATTAACGCTACAAACAGCGTTACATGACGGTTATTTAAAAAGCTGCACATATTAACAAATATGACATAGAACATTTAATAATGAATGCCAAAATCATTTGCAACAAATTGTTACCCAGTGCTCTCATTAGCGCTAAAACGACATAAGTCTGAATCTGACACACCAAAATGTAGGTAGTTAGGAATAGAAATTCGTATTTACGACACCCTTTCAAGATTTCTCTATAATAAATCTGATAGGAATTATTAGAAGAAAGCAAAAGTGATAATATTTACTCCTATACTTATATGAGATGGAAGCCCTTTCTTTGTTCCATTTCCTGCACTAAGTATTAGTAGGTGTTCTTCAAATGTTAGTACAACACAGGAAGCATTCCTCCTAAGATTTTATAATAACTTTCTTAGAAACGTCTGTAATTTTCTTATACAACTAACGAAATATTTTGGCTTTCACTTAAATCTACTCCAGGAATATGTAGCAATTTCTGTTGGGTCATAGTATAGCAGCGAACAAGTTAAGAACAATCAATGCACATTGATAACAGTGCTAGCGTAGTTGAAGAAAGAAAACTTAACGTTTAGATTTTAACAGTTAATCTCGCTCCTAACTCCTTTATATGAGGGCCATTCGTTATTGGGTATCCCAATATACACGAGAATTTATCTGAGTGCACTGTGCATCTATTCAAGTCTTGTACGGCTATAGAACCAAAAATTAAGTGTTTTCATTTAGATGTACTTATTCAGATTTAAGATGCTTCAATGCTAGTTGTTCATAGACTTCTATGTAGCCATGAGCGATTCCATTCCATTTCTTTCTTCTAAGAATAAACATTTAAATATAATTTAAGTCGGATTAAAATATTAACAAGTTAATATCGTGTACGGTTGTCTGTTCGTTTCTCTTGGCTGAGTCGATAGGACTTCAACGAATTTTATACCTACCTTCATTTCATCCTTTCAAGTTCAACAAATTTAATTTTAAAGTAGTCTATGTCATTTCTCTGTACTATGTTCACGTGTGTAGCGTTGAATACGGAATACAAACAAGAACTACCTTCGAATTAGTAATATGGTATGAAGTGTATTTGATACCAGTTGCACTACGAAGTCGTCCATTAGACTTAAGAAGAAAGAAACTTTAAATTATTATTTAATAAATGCCTAATTAGTTTTAAGTACAAAGAATATAGATACTCCAAGAAGAAAGTTCAAAGGCCAAGATTAATTTCATGGTAACAGTTGTTCGAAATTTAAAACTCCTTAAAATACCTGCCTATAGGTACGTATTTGTGTAAAATTAATGGCTATGCCTGCAAAAATATGAGATAAATAACTACCAAAGATTTTTGTTGTATATCATTTTCATAGAAATCAATATTTTTTTCAACTGACTTTTTTTTACTAATTTAAATTTCTCCAATATTCATTTAAATTCATTTAGATTTGCAAAACTCTATAAATATTCAAATTATGATTCGTTTTTTAAGCCACATCTTAATTTGAACTTTTAATTTTGCGCAAATTCTTCATAACGAAAATATTTGAAAAAGTTTTCCAGTACTCTAAGCACAGTGGAGACTCGACTATTCGGATAGAGTAATACGGATTCGTGATTATCCGCATAGACATTTCCTTCAACGTCGGCCTCGTCTTTGCTCCAAGGCTAGATGCTAGGCAAGAGCAAACCCATCTTTTAAAAAATGTCTATTTTTTCACTTTATTGTTTGTAACGTAAGCTTTTGACTTGTCGTTTACAATGTGTATAAGAATTAGTGATGTGCCGGATATCCGGTACTTTTTGGCGGACCTTTTACCTTATTAATTCATAGCTGAAATTCTACATATAGGTGATAAGGTAACAATGAAAACTATTAAATTCCATTCAGATTGTTTTTTATTTCTTAAAATCAAATATTTGACACCTTTTTCACACACACGGTTTCCGTATAAACGGTACCGTGGCGGTTCAGTAATGTAGACATTATTATACAAGATTTCACACGATACCGTGACCGTGCCGTGACCGTGATGTAAACGTTCAAATCCACACGGACACGATTCCGTCTCGTCGACCGTGTGGTAGTGGTCTATGGCCTAGTATGAAAAGCGTTCACACGTACACGGACACGGGCACGGCACGTGTGTGGATCTTTTACACGTACACGGTTGCTGCTACCTGTGCCGCGCGCGGTCAGTTGAATCAGCGAAATCACGACCGTGCCGTGCCGTGCTCGTGTCCGTGTACGTGTGAACGGTTCTCTTACTGGGCCATAGACCACTACCACACGGTTGCGGTTAAGTGTGTGTAGACATTATTATACAAGATACTATTATATTGAACCGCCACGGTACCGTTTATACGGAAACCGTGTGTGTGTGTGTGAAACGGCACTAAGAAAGTTAAGATCCGTATCCGCGAATCTCCATTTTAAACAATCCGGCACATCACTAATAAGAATCAATAAGAAATAAAAAAAATGTGTTTGCTTATTTTGTTATAGGTTAGGTAATGATCTCATTAATCATTCGTTTCTCGACACCGTAGAATGTTATTTAGATTGAATATGTTTTATAAATAGACGGAAGTCTGAAGCGTTTGCGATGTTTATATGGAATGTTACTGCAAAATGTAACTGCCTATCAAAGAGTAGCCAACGATGAAAATATGAACCGTCTTAAATTGTGTGTATACAATTGAAAATTTTACTGAGGCCTTAGTTTACTTATAATATATACCATGTAATTATAATTATATTTATTAAATTAAATATATATTTCAGTTAAAACGCCACTACTATGTTTTTTTTTCAATGTCCCTTTGATAGAACTACACTGGACGGCAAAAAAAAAGGGTCGGTTAGAGAATCTTCGATATCTTCAAAATTACCTGACCTAGCTAAAGCCTAGCTAAGCTAACGTCAGCTAAACTAAATATTTTTCGTTTTTATTTAAGCACATTAAAATATTCTTTAATTTAGGTAATAATCTAGGTCAGATACTTTTGAAGATATTGAAGATTTTATAATCGACCCTTTTTCTTTGTGCTCCAGTGTATTTATCTATATATTATAGATAAATACACTTAAAATACACTTAAAACTTAAAATTTATAAGTGCGTTTTCGCAGATACCTATCTATATGTTTTTTTTTTATATATAATGGAATAAATTTTGTTTATCGTTGTGTCTTCTGTTGGTGTACCTTAAATAAATAAATAAATAAAATATTAAATAATGTAATAGATCGTCCTTTATATTTTTTTTTATAAAGTAGACAGACTGAGGTCTATTTGATGGTCATTGACTACCGTGCCCATATTACAAGAACTGACATCTTTTATTGCTATGACGATAAATATCCATTTTTTTAATATTTTTAGACGAATTATATTTTACAAACTTTCGCATTTATTATATTAATTATAGTTTATTAATAGGATTATATTATTTTTTATAAAAAACAATGAGCTTATATCTAAAATACTTTATTGATTACAGTAACATTTTTTACATATGATTACATAATAAATAACAATAAACTAGCAAAAAATGTAATATTGGATTTTTTTTGTAAATACATACATATTATAAATAAAAAACATCCATGGCTCAGATACAAAGGCAAAATGTTAACACATAAACATTTGCCCGTAACGGTATTCGAACCCGCGTCCTTTTGGTTAACAGCTAGGGTTATTAGCCACTGGACCAAACGTGTCGTCATTGTGAAACTTCTAGGTTTACATAAATAGGTTGTTTATTAAGCCGCGTGGACACGGTCAGAGTATACACGGACCGACATTGATTTTTATTAATAATACAGTTGATCTCCGGCAAATATCAATGTAGTGTGCTTATTATGTAATAAAGAATAATTTAAAACGATTTTCTAAAATTAGTCCAATAGTGGATTGACTCGTACGAGTACATCGGTCAGAGTGCACTCGGACAGAGCGCATTGCACTCGTATAAATACTCGGACGCTACTCTTATAATGGCAACCGCTGGGTACTACGAGCTCATTCGGATGACGTCGTCCGATTCGAGCGCACTTAGGACCGCACTCGTATGAAATTGACTCGTACGAGTACACCGGTCAGAGTGCACTCGGACAGAGCGCACTCTTATGAGCTCACTCGGATGACGTCATCCGTTTCGAGCGCACTAGGACCGCGACCTTATTACCCATAAGAGTACATCTGTACGTGTGTACTCTTGACCGTATCAACGCGGCCTTAGTACAACTTTTTAGGAACGCGAAGTACGGAACGTGTGAAGGCGTGTACCTTCGTCCATGAGTGTTGGAAGTCTCGAAGCCCCCACAACGCCGCAGGCCCTCGTCATATCGTACGCCTTGCAGTACAATACGCGAACGGACATGTTCAAAGCACTGCCCCCGTACTTGTTCTGATTGTGCTCCTAGTAGAAACAACAACACATTGCTTTGAGTTGAGGACTAGCTGTTGTTGCACGCGACTTCGCCTGCTTAAATGGCTAAGCGCCTGACAAACGTCAAGTAAAGTGTTGATTACTTACTTTGAGAAATAATTTTCTGTTTTATTGAATTATTCACTCGGTTTAGTGCATCCATCGATAGCCGATTTTTTTAAATTATTTTTTATTCAATGTTTGGAACGTTTACCGTACAAACAAAGATATATAAGCTCAATTATTCTAGGTTACCGGTGACTTTAAATGACAGTTACCTCAAGTAGGCCATACTTGACGTTTGTGAAACAGGCGCTAATGAAAATATTTATATTTCTTTTTAATATCCTTAGTTACAATTTAATGTAAACAATGAGAATAATTATATTCGTGTGAGAAAATACAACAAAAACAAAGTCCTCTGCCGCGCCTGTCTGTTCGCGATAAAGTCAAAAACTACTGCACCGATTTTCATGCTGTTTTCACCAATGGATGGAGTGGTTCTCGAGAAAGGTTTTAGTATATAATTTACATTGCGTAGTCAGCAGCGCACTTGCAAGCACCTTTGGTTTTGTTTGTGTTATAGGCGACGGTTGCCACCTGCCATCGAGCTTAATATAAAAAAAAAACAAAAATAAAAACGGAGGCAGTCATGATGACTGCCGACAGAAGTGAAAACTTAAAACTGAGCGTCCAACGCAAACACATACAACGGGTATATGCAATCTGCGAGCGCATTAACTTGAGCGTTAGCATGATGCTGACGCGCAAACCGATACATTTTTTCCCTACCCAAAGTTGTATAACGCGGCTATAGAAGTTTTCACTTCAAAAAAAAATTTGAAAAATATCACCCAGAAATGAGTGGATTTACCTGCATGAGATTACACATTTCCGAGTAGAAGTGCGGATACGTAGGCAGCTGATAGAATATAATGTGGCGGATTCCCTTCAGATTGAATCGTCTGAAGAAGTGAGCCCGCTCCGAGTAGAGAAGCAGCGGGGCCTCCGTGTGGAAGAACATGTCTCTGGCCCGAGCTACCTTCGAGTCCTGGAAAACGACATTGTCTATATCAAAATGTGCAATGTGCAATAAAACCTGCAATGTGCAAATGTGCAAAATTTTACAAAATATGAACAGAATCCTTCCGGCCGCCATCGCAACTGTGTTTCACAACCAGTTGTCTACGAGGATCTTTTAGTCTTTAATGGCAACCAGTTTTTTTTTTATTTATTTATTTTTTGTATTAAGAGAACGCGACGAATTTAGTCACATGAATTATCAATTAATGATTAATATTAAATAATTAATTATTATGCATTTATTTATTTACTTTCTTAATTTTACTTACATTTTTTACAATATAAATTTATATTAAAAAAACAACATACATAAACTTAAAACTAGATATCCGCTAGTAGCAGAGCAAGGCCCAAGCTACCGGTGGTTAGAGCAGCAGAGTGACGAACCTCCTGAGTCCTGACAAGCCTCCACATTTTCGGATTTGGTACGTACCAAATCCGATGTGCAAACAAACGGACCGCAGCGGACTCGATTTAATAATAATTATGTTCGCCGGACTACTCTACGGTCGAACCAAATCCGAACGTGTGTTACGGCTACTATTTGTCTTATTAACATGAAAATTTAGATGTTTATTTATTGTTTTGATCATCCGATCCGATGATCCGAGAACTTGACGTCCGAATGTATTGTTTTACGGAACATCGGCTAAAGAAGTTTTCCCTACAAAAAATATGAAGCGATTAATTTATAGCGTATATATACTACTTGCCTTGGAGTACTCGCATATCTGAACGAACGTTATGTCCTCTCTCTTGAGGTAGTTGCGAACTCGCACGTAGTCGTAGTAGCTGGGCACGTAAATCAGAGTGTGACTCATCATCGAGTCGCGGTGTAGAGGCAACACGTCGCGGATGAAACACTCGAGCCGAGCTTCCGGCGATGCTGCCGGACTATCAGCCTCAAATCTAAGGGAGCACACACATTAACTATTTTTTTATCATCCCAAACTATCGTAGTACTATAACAGACTATCGAATTTGCTTCACAAATGCCAAAGCCGCAAATAAAAAGCACGCCTGAAACGTAATCATGGCGGAGTTTTGCCTTCGTGCGTCAATAATTGTGAAACTGAAAGGTAATAAAGACCATGTACTACTATTCATTTTAAACACCAATGCGTTGGCGTAAAGTCACATTTTCTTTAAATGACAGATGAAAGAGTTAACGCTCCACCCATATTTATGTCACTTTTATAATCTATACTAATAATATAAAGAGGAAAGATTTGATTGTTTGTTTGTTTGTTTGTATAGAATAGGCTCCGGAACTACTGGACCGATTTAAAAAATTCTTTTACCATTAGAAGCCGACATTATCCGTGATGAACATAAGCTACTTTTTACCGCGGGAAAATGCTTCATTCCTACGGGAAACCTAAAATAAATGTAAATACAAGCGGCTTGGCCCGGGAGATAGCGCTATCTATCCAAAAACAAGTGAAGCGACTAACAAGACAACAGGCTTGGTGATATTTTTAGATGGCATTTTATACTTTTCAACGAGGACGAAGTCACGAGCACCAGCTAGTCATTCATAAGGACATATTATATTACCTTCATCAATTCAAAAAAACAAAAAACCCAAAAATGCGACATAACACTCACGTGTTGAATTATTTATTAAAATTTAGTAGAAAAAGTTCTCTCTACAGACCTGTGAAAGTAATGAGGAATCTGAACGAGGACTTGTTCCATGGCCCCGTCGTCTATGGGATTGGCGACGATCACCTTACCGGCATAGTTGTTGCATCGCCT
Source organism: Synanthedon vespiformis (assembly GCA_918317495.1). Taxonomy (NCBI): domain Eukaryota; kingdom Metazoa; phylum Arthropoda; class Insecta; order Lepidoptera; family Sesiidae; genus Synanthedon; species Synanthedon vespiformis. The sequence goes on from OU906962.1 coordinate 2,665,620, forward strand.
GTTCATTATATTACTTATCTCTGGCAACGGTACCGACGAGAACAACACTGTTTGTCTGCGAAATTTAATACATACTAATATTTAAATGTCTGTCTCGTCACGATTCAACTACTCAACCGATTTAGCTTTACTAACTCTACACGTTTCATAAATTATATAAAAATATTGATAAATTATATAAAAGTATACCAAATATAAATTATAATATGTTAGCATTATATTATGTTTCCATTTATTTTTTTCTGCAAACTATGCAAGTACCCATCTCCTTTACTGCTCTTTCCATTGGTGAAAACTGTATTAAAAGCGGTTGCGTTGTTGAGGCGAAATTACTACAAATTATACTTTGTATACATCCTCACTAATTTATTATAAATGTAAATCTGAGTTTGTTTGTTTGTTACGCTTTCACGCAAAAACTACTGAACCGATCACCATGAAATTTTGCATTCACGTTGTCTGGGACACCAGAAAGGACATAGGGTTCCTTTCATCCAAGAAAAAAGTACTGTTCCCGAGGGATTATCTAAAATATAAAAGTATAACTAACGCCTGGCCAATGTTTTATAGCAACAAGGTGTCAAGAGTTATAATTGCTTTTATATTTTTAATTTATCATCACGTACGAAGTCGCGGGCACCAGCTAGTATGATCTATACTAATATTATAAAGAGGAACGATTTGATTGTTTGTTTGTTTGTATAGAATAGGCTCCGAAACTACTGGACCGATTTGAAAAATTCTTTTACCATTAGAAGCCGACATTATCCGTGATGAACATAGGATACTTTTTACCGTGGCAAAATGCTTCATTCTTACGGGAAATCTAAAATAAAAGTAAATACTAGCGGCTTGGTTCAGGAAATAGCGCCATCTATCCAAAATACGGTTTTATACTTTTCTACGCGGACGAAGTCACGGGCACCAGCTAGTATACCTATAAAGTTATAATACAGATACAAAGTAATCTCACCTATAATACTTGGACCAGCCGTTTGCGGCCCAAGTTCTAATTCTGGAAATATCTGTGCCGTGCAACGTTTTCGGCTGCAGATGGAAATGGTCCAACAAGTGTAACACGTGTTCCCAGTTCTGCATGAAGAACACGTCCACCTGGTCCATGACGAGCAGCTCTATGCTCGCCAGGAAATCGAAGTCGCGATCCTCATCGCCCTCGGCGCCGACCAGCATACGCAAACCGAGTGGCGACGCAATTATTATGTCAGACCCGTAGAAATCCGTGTACAACTGTAAAGACAGTTTGAGTGGGATAGTTACAGAAGGGACTCCACATTTTCTTTATGTTAAGAAGTCGGCACATAGGCTGACGGTCCAATAACTAGATGGTAAAACCTATTATAAATAGGCTACACTTTTATAATAGGTAATAGGGGGAAAGAGGTCTTTTTAATTCGGGTAAAAAATTCCAGTTTGTTTCTGATCAATACTGTCAAATATATAACATTTTAAAAACAAAAAGAAGACAGAAGAAGACCTGTGGTCTTCTGTGCACCAAAATGAGTGAATCTAACAAGGAAAATAGATACATTTTGAAGTTTTATAAAGAAAAAAATAATACACAATTCCCCCAATTAATGTGTACATGATTAATATGATAATGAATATAGGCTCACGAAGGTGGGAAACTTAATAAAAATTATTAATAATATTATTTGCATTAGCAAACTTTAAATTACCTTCAGAGATTTCTTCGTCAAAGTTAATCCCATCCGAAAAGTGTCATCCGTGTTACCGCTAAAGAGCAATTCATAATCCTCAGGTTTTGGATTTTTCTTGGGCATTTTTAATTCTCCACCAGTGAAGTCTTCCTGAAATCTTTTCCTGTTCACCACTTTTCCCGCTTCCTTAGGCATCAAAATATCTATTAATGTATTTACAACTCTGTACGCTGCGTCTTTGAATGGTACCATTATGATGACCTGAAAAAAATTGGATAGTTATGAGAATACAATTGTTGATATGCAAGTCTCTAAACTTCTAAGAATGCCCACTTCACAGGATGGAAGTGATAGAAATTTAAAAAATAAATCGAATATTATGGTAGAGCGTCATTGGGCTGCCCTAATGGGACAACCACCCCCTTACATGAGACCATCATGGACTTAAGCCTCGTTGAAATGGTCAGAGTGCACTTGGACCAAACGCACTCATATAAATACTCGGACGCTACTCGTATAATGGCAAGCAGGTATTACGAGCTCACTCGGACGATTTCGTCTGATTCGAACGCACTACGACCGCGTCTTATTACCGCACTCGTATGAAATTGATTCGTACGAGTACGAGTACATCGGTTCGTATGTACTCTGACCGTGTCAAAGTGGCTTTACATGAGATGGTCTGGATTTGGAAAGAAATTAGTGTCAGGGCATACTGCGCTTCACAGGAGCCCATTTCCATATTACTTCCCAATCCCTTCTCCTTAATTCTACCATGGACAGCAACTCACTTGAAACACCTGTGGTGTTGCTTGTGTAATAGGTAATGGTAGCCACCTACCATCAAGTGGACCGTCAGCCTATCTGTCTGCTTTAACATGAAAAAAAAAAAAATACTAAACCTTTGGCCGAACTAATCCTTGATCCCTATATTCTTCAGAGACATCTGTGGCCTTAGCTAACTTCGCATTGTGGTGTATTATCTTTGTTCTCGTTTTCAACATATGATTAACAACATGGAGACAATATGTATAACGAATCTCATCCGCATTGGTAAAAGTCCTTTCCGTGTACAACAAATCCTGATAATTATTAATTATAGAAAACAACTCTTTTTGTAAAGGTGTGAACACTTCGTTCAATTCAAGATCTCTTTTTATTAAATTATTTTTATTTGCAGACACAATGTTACCGTGTATTTGAGATTTTATATGTAAATTACTAAAATCGACATTGTTTATCACGTGTGGAATGGTTCCTGTGGGAGCATATTTTTTATTTTTCTCTTCTAACAATTCTAAAAGTTTGATTTTCTTGTTTTTTGTGAGAGCGACTAAAGGTTGTGGCAAAGTGACAATAAAATTGCCTAAATTTGGCCAGTGCTTAGTAATTGTTTTAACAGTATTGGATGGATTATTCAGAGACACCAGAAGCTCATCTGATAATTCATACTGTAGATGTTGAACGAAGGGATCGTGGGATACTTCTTGTTCGTTCTCTGAATCACTCTCATCTGTGTCCTGTAACAAATAAAATTTATATTTATGTCATTTTATTTTTATCAAAAAAAAACCCTACAGCCAAACAAAAAATTACATACAATAAAGACAGTATTACTAATTACAGGGTTTCATTGTGTAATTAAACAGATGTTAAGACCAAAAATAAAAATAATTCAAAACAATGAGTTGACTAGGGCGAGGAGTTTGAGTGTGTTTGTGTTTGTCTATTGCTCCTTTATCGTATTTATAATATATGTGAAGCCAGGAGTGGTTTGCTAGTTAAATATTTGGAAAAAACTAGATGAGCATTGTCTTATAACAACAGGTATACTTTAGTATAAAAGTACCTGATAAGTAAACAATATACACCTGTGTATACAAGTGCTGCGAACTCTAACCCCGCCTTTACATTACTCGCGAAGTTGGCCGAGGCAAGGCGAGGCAAATATGAGAGTATGGGAGTTAAATTAAAATAAGAACTGAAGTAACTTTAAATTGTTTATATAGTATAATTCATAATAATAATGTATTCAACCTTACCTCGTTGTCTTCTTTATTTGAATCAATACTTTCAGAATCCTGAACATCCATTTCTTCTGTCTTAACATCTATGTCTTTCGCTATGTTTTTTTTATCGCTTTCTCCTTCAGACTCTTCGTCTGATGTACTTTCGTCTTCACTGCACACTGTAAATTTACGTTTTACACCATTGTTTAAAGATAAAAGCAGTTGACCATAAAAATCTTCCTCGCCATCACTTTCAGAATGCACCACTTGTTTTTGTTGTAGTTTCCTCTCAAATAGTTTCTTTTTGGCCAACTCTTCTTCCACTTTCTGTTTATCTTTATATCTATTGAAGAGAGCTTTCTTATTCACAAACTCATCGTCTTTGCCGGATTTCTTTTTATTTATTGCAGATGTTCCTGCGTTTCTTCTTTTTTTATTAAAGATTTTTTTATTTTTACCCATATTGCCTAGTGTATTATTTTTTCAATAAAAAAACTATGGCTCTTATTTATTTACTTATGGAGAAGAGAATTTCTCCATGTAATTTTATTTTTTACTGATGTTTAAGTTTACCACCAAGTTAGCAACCATAATGCCATCATAACACAAGCACTTTTAGCACAACAACCAACAACACTCAGCTAAAACACGGCGCACGCACGTGTTTGGATAACATGACACTGACAGATTAACTTGACAGTTGACAATAAATTATACAGGAATTATACCAAAGATAGACTAAAAAATTTTAAGATTAAATAAATATGAAAAATATTAATTTATAATAAATGTTTTCATATGTAATCATTACAAAATTCTTTAAAGTAAAAATACTGACATTCTAAAAATGTCTAAAATGTTAAATCAAGGAGAATAGAGGTAAAGGAGCGCAAGCTCCGTGTATTAAAAGTGTCCGTTGGAAGACGACGAACTGATGGCGCTGGTTGCAGCTAGTGATAGTAAACAATTCAACTCAGCACGCACTTCACTCCGTTTTATTTCATACTCTCAAACTCTCTAGGTCACTGCCCTAGACACACCAGCGCCATCTCAATTCGACGATTTTAGTTGCCACTTTTTTAGTTTAACACCCATATAAGATTGTTCTCCTTATCTCTACGCTCCTTATGTTAAATATATAGATCAAATTATTTTGCCATCCATTTTGATTAATCTGTGTTTAAATTATATTTGATTACTTTATCTTGTTATGTATTCTGTATTTTATACGATTGTTGTGCTAAATAAAGTAGCATAGCATGCATGCATACATATATACAAGTATTTATATTTAATTAATCAGAATTACAACAGGAAAAATAATAATTCTCAATCAGTAAAAATGAGAAATGTTCGAAGCACTCGTATTCGTGTCTATTGAAGTGACTATTGATTCCATTTTTTAGTGCCTTAATTTTAAATAGTATGGTGATATTTCACAATGAACGGAACCAATAGTGTTGTTGGGCAAAATCCAGAGTTAAATGCCTCGCTAAGTGGCACTGCACAATCTCTCAACATGAAGGTTGAGAGGAATCAGGTTTCCAAAGAAAATCCCCGTGATTCATCGGACGAATTATATGATCTCAAAGGAAAAGTGGAGTCACGATTATTGTCTATGTGGAACAATGTGAAGTTTGGTTGGACAGTTAAATTGAAGACGAGTTTTTCCAAAGAGTCTCCGGTATGGCTATTGGGCCGTTGTTATCATCGGAAACTAAGTCCAACTGGATCCCTAGAATCCTCTACGGAAATCGGCATGGAAGCTACTGCTCATCAGCCTATGGAACAAATTTATGGAGAAGGCATTGAGGGGTTTCGATCAGACTTTATTAGCCGGATATGGATGACGTATCGCCGTGAGTTCCCCACAATGTTGGGATCAAGTTTCACGACTGATTGTGGATGGGGCTGTATGTTGCGTAGCGGTCAAATGCTTCTAGGTCAAGCTCTAGTGGCTCACTTTCTCGGTAGATCATGGAGATGGACACCAGAAAAGCTGATACAGAATGCGAGAGAATTCCAAGAGGACTGCTTACACCGTATGATAATAAAATGGTTTGGTGATAAGTCCTCGGCAAACAGCCCTCTGTCTATACATCAGATGGTAAAATTAGGTGAGACATTAGGCAAGAAACCTGGAGACTGGTATGGTCCGGCATCGGTTGCATACTGTTTGAAAGCCGTTGTATCAGCAGCCTCAAAGGAAAATTATGAATTTGATAATTTAGAAGTTTATGTTGCTCAAGACTCAACTGTATATGTTCAAGATGTTTACTCTCTTTGCCATATGCCAAACTCTGCATGGAAGTCTCTCATTCTGTTAGTTCCCGTGAAACTAGGCACAGACAAACTTAATCCTATTTATGGGCCGTGCCTCACATCGTTGCTAACTCTTGACTTTTGCATTGGTATTATTGGGGGTAGACCAAAACATTCATTATATTTTGTGGGGTATCAAGATGATAAGTTAATTCATTTGGACCCTCACTACTGCCAAGAAATGGTTGACGTTTGGCAACCCAATTTCTCATTGCAATCATTTCATTGCAGATCGCCTAGAAAAATGCCTATTAGTAAAATGGATCCTTCGTGTTGCATCGGTTTCTACCTTGCCACAGAGAATGATTTTGATACTTTTATAAACATAATAAACACGTTCCTAGTCCCTCAGGGTGTATCGTCGAATAATGAGTACCCTATTTTTACAATACAAAATGGATCTCGTAGTACTGTTATGGACCCTCCTAATATAAGATATTCTATATATGAAAGTGAACAAAATTGGGTGACTCCTAATATTCTCGACAGTGATACAGATATCGAGTCCGAAGAGTTTGTTTTGGTTTGAGTAAACGATAGAAATAATCAATCGACCTACTTGAATTTGTAACAAGTTGTATTGTAAACAAGTTTGTGTGCAAATTAAATGTGAACTCAATATTATATATTAACTTCAATATCAGTAATTACTAGGCCTTTTTAATAGGCTTCCATTACACTCCACCTTCTACCCTCTGCATAAATCCACTGTCGTCTTTTGAGATCAATTATAGTCCACTGAACAGTTGACATCATCCTTCCCCGGATTTGTCCTAGCTTAGAGAAATCCGGAAATATTTATAAAAAATGAGAATGAATTTATTTTAAAAAGCAACAAAAAAAATCCAGGGTTCTGGGGAAAAACTTAATTTTACTCAAATATCCAGGGTTTTTGAAATTTTCGTCCAATGCCTGCAGTCAAGGTCATGGTATTATAGACATAGAGAATGGACCGAGTGTTCCCTAATTTTTATCCTTTAAAAAGGATACTGGCTGCATGATTGCTTTCATTTTAGAGTGGTCAATTTCATGCGGGCAATGCTCAGTCCATTCTCTAAGTCTAGTCTTAAGCAGATCAGTCAAGCTCTTACTCTCCAATTTTTGGACAATGTTCTTTAGAGAAATGGCTAGAATTGCCTTCTTCTTACGTTGCCAAGTGACTTAAAAATAATGGACAGTCTCAGGATCATTGTCAGTGGGATGCAGACAGAAAACTAATCTAACTTAGTTTAGCTTAACTTTCATACTTGTGTGCAGACTGAAAACTATGCAATCTTATGTACAGAAGTATAGAAAACAGTGTTATCTATGCTCTCTGAACTACTATAATCTGTTATGCTAAACTAAGTTAGATTAGCTTTCGTTCTGCATTCAGCCCAATACTGGTATCGATTAAATATCTCTTTAAAGCGATTGGGGTTCAATTTCATGTATAATCAACCACAAATAAATATTCAAAACTATCTTTAACTCAAAATCATGAAAAATAAGGATATCATTTTTTATATTTAAAAAGTGTTTACTTATTTGTAAATATTATTTATTGTGTAGTTATAAGTGAGTAAACGTGCTAATGGCCAATATTTTGTTGCATTTAGGTTTAGCCAATTTGGGTCACAATAAACAGAGTATGTACTTAAGTTGGCATCAACTATGTATTAGATGTTATTAAATCATGTTAAATAAAGAAATGCAGTGAATATACATCAATTTATTACTTCACACACATATTCAATTAAATTATGTAATAATTATAATAATTAATACCTACTTTTTTTTTTCATTTCTTACATAAAAAATACCATGTCTGGGAAGCAGAATTTGCTTACATTGTATTTATTAAACTAATCCTCTGTTTAATACATCGTGTATTGAAGTCAATATGTAAAATAAACTAAATATAATTTACCTTTCATATAGTATGGGAATTTTTCAAAATGTGCAGTGGTTCCTGAAAATCCTGTGCAGTGGACAGAAAAGAAAATCAGGTTTTTTTTTTAAATTTATTTAGATGTTTTTAAGGCTAGCTTCTAACGATGCTTGAAGAGGTATGTGGGTTTAACATGAGTTTATAATTCGTAAAGCGTAAAAAACGCTCTCGCTAGCGAGTTCGAGGCGACTGTTAAAAATTACCATATTATGTACATTATTTGAGGTAAAAAATTCATGTTTAATTATAAATACTTAAATATTGAACTAGAACTGGTATTAATGCTTAAGAATTATGCAATGAACACATGATTTAAGAATTAACCCAAATTTATAAACATTATTATTTACACATTTTGAGTCAAAGAAGAGGTATTTCAAATTTATTAAATGAAATATATAAATATACAAAGAGCACTGCTATAATAATAGACTAATTTTATAACGATAGATTAAAAATAACCCTTTACAACTTTCTATTCAAATCACGAAATCAATGAATTCATTACAGGTGTCATCCAGATTTTAACCTCAATGAACACAACGTGTGTGTTTTCGGCTAACTATTACTTTATGAATTCAGAAATAGGAACCAATAAAATGATTAATTTTGATAACTTTTGACCGCAGAATAATTTTCACATTTTATAGTAGACAAGTGTTAAATTTTAACCATAATAAGTGTTGAGAACACAAACACAAACATTGTGTCGTCGGCACTGGTTAATATTATGTAACTTTTGTGGCACTAAAAGATTTTGTCCAATTCTCTGTAACATCTATTACTTAAAAATTCTCAATTTTATGCACTTATGGTTTATTTCACACATAACAGTCCACACCGATAGTTTGACTTTCCTTCTTTGAATGCTTAATAAAATATAGCCGGTCTATCAATTAATGAATCAACGATTGTGTCGATCAAAGCTATCATATATTAGCAATCATAAATATAAAGTTTCATACACATCTGAAACTTAGATATAAGGTTCTAAGTGAAGTCAGTTTTTGTCTTTTACCGGAGGCGGATGTCTGATGAAGTAATGCACAGCGTTGTAGACTAGATGAGGTGCGATGTTGTGGAGCGGATGTACCCTGTTCACCTCGTTGTTTGGAGTTCCCACAACATAAGGGTCGGTCGCACCTGTGCCGTGCTGGCCTATCGACAACCCGCTCAGTGTATAACATGTGTGATAGATGTCTCGAGGCCTGAAAAATATTAAATTTATTGGTCAGTAGGACCAAATTTCATTCAACTAAGCGCCTCTTTCACAAATGTCAAGTAGGCCAAACTGTGATTTAAAGTCATCGGTCATGGTGCTGAATATACCTTTGTACTGTAAAAGTCCCAAACATTGAATAGACAATAATAAAAAGAAAATCACCTACCGAATGCACTAAAATGAGTGTAAATTTAATATAAAGAATAAAATTATTTCTACAAGTAACTAATAAGCACTTTACTTGTATTTGGTGAAAGAGGCCCTAACACTTTAGTCGTCAGAGTCACAATTATTTTCGAGTCCATTTCGCCAGAGTAATTTGTTTATTTTTTATTCATTGAGTTGCTTTCTCTTAAAAAATAAAAAAAAATACGAGTCAGGCGCTAGGGGCACAACTCCTACAAGCGGTTAAAGGGTTAAAATAATCGTTTTTTGGCAATAAACCTAAAAAAAGATCTTATTTACAACCATTATACAACAAAACATAATGTTTAAATTTATCAATATGAAGCCAACGAAATTTTATATGAAGCTAAAAAAAACTAAAGGTGCATGAATTTAAAAATGTTAAAACTTTTTCATATTTGTAATTGATATTTAATTTAAATTATTGTCTAACTAATGTTATAAAAATCAATCAAAATCGGTTTGAGCTCATGGAAAAGGGGATGCAGCCTGAGTGAAGCCGATAGCGGGTCATTAGTATTAGCGATCTGTTGATGAAAGGCAAAAATTTGTAAAGTTACAAAATAGTGATGTGCCCGGGTCGTTATAATAAATAAATGATTGGTAAGTGTGAATTATACTTACTTCCCTGGTTTATCAATAAGGCCACCCTCTGGTGCTTGACAGCATATTGTCACATATTCTTGTAAGGCACCTTGGTTAAATAATACTGTTTCTATTAATTCCTTATTTTCTGAAATATGAGAGTATATTTTTCAAAATCCAAACATCTCCAATCAATATCAAACAGCCAATCCACCCTGGGTTCACATTATTGCAGACTTAAAGTCTTGCTACTAAAGACGGTCCACTTGATGGTAAGTGGCTACCGTAGCCTATAGCATGCAACACCATAGGTGCTGCAAGTGCACTGCCCACACTTAGTTTATGTGTAATTAGTGGAAATATTGTAATTTAATGTAAATAAAAAAGAATATAATTATATTATAGCTCAAATATTTTTAACAACTATGGCATATGGCACCATAGGTGCGACCATAGTAGGATTAAGGATAATAGGCTATGGCATCCCTTACCCACTCAAACACGAGAGCACACTGGAGTCATGCTGTAATTTCACAGTAATAAATCAATGTTGGGAAATCCTCTCCGATACGCAGCATTTTAGAGGACACTGCAGGCAAGATTATTCCGGACTCATACTGGCTAAAATCCAATTATTTTCTAATGCAGCACTAAATAGCTAAACACAAAGATTGGTCTTGCTCCGCTCGATTAGATACAGCTGCTTTACTTGACAAATGTGCCGAATTCGGCGTACCCGAGCTAGTCACAATGCAAACTGTCTGTGATATGTACATGCTAAATGTTTTATTAAATTATGGGCATAATCAAATGCCAATTTGGGTTGTGATACAGAGTAAAAATATAATGAACTGGCGATAAATAGTGACGATGTTTTACACACACTACAATAAAAAGTTGCCACATTCACGGAGTAATTGCTTTTTAGGTAGGGCCGTATCTAGTTGCACATAGCGAGACCAATCATTTATCTATGGCTAAACATAATATAAAACTTGAAGAATCATAACATGAATGCACTAACCTTGAGAAAGTATTGCACTAATTATAGGGAATATGGCTCCTTGCCAAAATGAGTAACAACCGTCAACCAGTTTATTAGTCCTTCCTTGGAAACCACCTTCCAAACGCATTTGTCTATTAACACACCATCGCAGTAGGGCATCTATATCACACAATTGTGTCCTATTCAGTAGAGCCAATGCAGCGATACCACAGAAAGCGTAACCACCGTGAGCCTCCATGCCTGGACACCCCGAGAAGCCTCCCTCGTAGGTCTGACAAGCGGCGACCCATTCCCCAGTCTTATCGAACAGCGCATCTGTATATATATTTGTTATCTTCGCTACACTGGCCGCACAATATACACCTCTTATATCTTTTTCCCCACCCTTATGAAGTGCAAACGAACCGTCCACATCTCTAACAGTCCACAGAAACTTTTGCAAAGAACTCCTGTCTATTGAGTTGTACGCTTCATCAGTTCCTATTATACTGAGAGCGTTTACGGCCGCATATGTAGTTCCCAAGTGAGGATGCTGAAGCGGTCCACCGCCATAACCACCCTCCTCATGTTGGCAGCGACTTAAGAAGTGTACTACGTCCGACAACGTCTCAACATCGGGCATATCTTTTAATATCCACAATGAATGCAAGATCCAATAAACAAGCCACGGTCTGCTAGCATCAAGACATTCATAACTTTTTGGTAAATCTTTTAACCATTTCTTTAAGAGTTTACTGTGGACTTGTTTGTGTAATACTGGCATGTCGGGATCGAGTAAAGCTTTCTTTTCAAACTGTTTGTACATTTTGAGAATTGTGTACTCGACTTCTATCTGCAAGAAAAACAATATTGTAAATTTCTTTGCAGGGAATTTGTTTTTGTTACATTTTATTTTTAATTATATATTTTGCAATCGGTCAATCGACCATGAGCAAATGTGTTGAAAGATTGAAGATCATCTATCATATAATAAAATAAAAACAAGCTGTGTTTGTATGCAGATTCCTTATTTATTTTTTTAAAACAATTTATACACATACTTAAATTACTAAACAGTTTTTAAACAGATTGCTTCACGGATTTGGATGAAATTTGGTACACAAATGTAGTTTATTACCTAAATTAACATATATGATACTTTTTATCCTGGAAAGTTATTTGGGCAGCATGTCTGGCCTTAGTAACCTTACATAGACCACTGTGAAAAAAAAAACTGCATGGAGTGACAGTGAGTAAGAGATCCCGGGGTCCATTACCTTATTCTGAAAATACTATAGTCGCCGGCAAAGATTAAATCACAGATGCGCCCTTGCCTACTTCAGGCGGCGGTGAAATGTAGCTGTCTTAGTTGTTTGTAGAAAGCATTGAGCGGTTCTATTACATACAGACATATTATGTGGACAGTTTTCAGAAGCACAGGGCGCATCTGTGATTTTAAATCTTTGATCGCCGGCGCATTTGCAGCACCTGTGGCGTTGCTTGTATTATAGGTAACTAGCTGTTGCCCGCGACTCCGCCCGCGTAACTTTGTAAATTATTTACTAAAACCTTCTTGGAGAACGATTGGTGCAGTTGTTTTTGAGCTTATCGCGAACAGACAGACAGACGCGGCGGAGGACTTTCTTTTATAATATGTAAAGATGGTTACCACCCACCATTAGGTACCGTCAATGGACTTAAAAAAGGGGGGAGTTGTCAACCTGTCTGTCGAGTTTAACATAAAAAGAAAGTATTTACTTGTTCTGATGCAGTGTCCGTTACATATTTTTCGTTGTTATACACTTCTGAAGCGATTTCATCAAAACATCGTATCTGTGGTTCCATTTTTAAAAAGTTCGTAGTGCACCTTACTGCAGCAATTATCTTGATCACTTCGATCAGTGCCAACTAGAACGGGGTTAGCGTTTGCTTTGCAATGGACTAACCTATAATTATAAGGTTAAAACGTGAACTTTTATAAATAAACAATATGAATAACCCTGACGAAATACACCAAGTAATAGTTATTTACACATAGGAATTGTTATTTATAGAGTTTAGAGATTTATTATAACATTATTTTAAAAGTATAAATTATTTTATTTACAAGCTTTAATATTTTTCTTTCATTTTGATAAAGAAATCTTATTATTATAATCAATCAATTATTATTTATAATAAAAGCTAGAGATGGCCTGCTGCCAAAATTGTACTGTATAGTCTGTGATATTGATTGATTGTATATGTTCTATATGTCAAGATGTGTAACGGGGCCACAGACTACTAGATATAGAAATCTGAAATATCTGCGAACACGGATCCGTAATCCGTATTTCGATCCACTCGCCGTGGTCCCACTTTCATCTAGCTTTTTAAAAATTTAATACCTTAAAATTCATTGCTAAAATATCATCTCATCCAGATAAATATTGGATAATGTGTATTTAAATTTTTTCGACGACTTGGCTATCAGGCACATCACTAGTATCAATATGATGACATAGAACAAATTTATTACACAGGGGTACAGACTCCTAATTATTGCCATAGTTTTTAAAGGTGGTCCAAAATTATTTTTTATTCATGGTTGAGATTGGTTAAAAGGGCTACCACACCATACAATTTGAACGTATCCAATTTAGGAAATCGAAAGGTGTGATCGCAGTTAGAACAGATTGGATTCAATTGAGAGTTTATCCATTTTCAACTCTATATCTTCGATTTAGAAATCAATTTAGCGTAGTGTGATCACGAGCTCTCTACTTAGATTCCTAAATAGGAAACGTTCAAATTGTATGGTGTGATTGCCGTTTAAGACCACAGTTAAGAACCATGAATAAAAATGGAGATTAGAGGTAAGGAAGTAAAGAAATGAGGACCAAACCAAACCAACTCTATTAGCTGAGTGATTATTATTTATTACATGAGAAAGTGTCCGTCGGCCACCAAAACAGACGCTGTAGTAGTAAGCTAGTAAGTTGGCGCTGGTTGGCGTCTTGCCTTTTTTGCATTGCAGGGTTGAAGAGAATAGTTAGTTATATACGTTCATTACCAAGGACTCACTCGCCTGGCGAGTTCACTAAATTCGCATACTGGGCCTTAGAACTCGCTATGTGAGTAAAAATTATTTAAACATTTGGCTTGTTCAGTATTTCGGTCGCCCTTTCTTGCTAGACAATATTTTATTGGCACGATACAAATGAATATTGACTTTTACGAAGGGTCATAAACAAAAAAAACAATCTATAAAATATTTAAGTTTATTTAAGTAATAACATACCACAACATATAAAATTAAACTTGTTATAAAATAATGCGATCAAAAATGCATAATAATTATTATATCTTAACTACACTTTTTTGCCATACATTAATTTCTAAATAAGCAATACATTACAATTCAATATTGATTACAATATATTCCTTTAAGATTACTTAATAAAGTAAACATTAAAACCAAAAAGTTAAAATGTATAGTAACATCAATTTTCTTAATGCTTGATGAAATAAGAAGCTTTGTTCAATTTCTTATTTGTAGAAACAAATTAGGAGATGCAAGTATTGTTGCACATTAAATATTGTTTTTGTTGCTTATTATTACAATTATTCAGAATACAATTTATGATTACATTGTAATTCTTAATAAAATGTGAAAGTTTGTGAAAATGTTTTGGATGTTTTTTTACTCAAAAGAGAGTACAAAATTGAACAGATTAAGACAAAACCTTGTCACACAAACTAGTTGTTTTAACAAGGGATAGTTTATATAATACATGTGGGATCTAAAAATAAGGTCTGGACTAAAAATCTAAAATCAAATGAAGAAATGTCCATTTAATTTTACACTCACAAAAATTAAAGGAGTAAAAAAAAAACTTCCACATATATTATCATATTTTACTTAAGATGTATTATTATTATATTATAACAATTAATATATATAGGCACTTCCTGTAGTAAAATAATAAAAAATATTACTTCTTAAAGTAGTAAATAAAATGCTTGTCTCTTCAATTAATTGATTAACATTTTTGTAAAATGAATCTTATACTAATATAATAATGCATATTGACAAGTTATAAAATAAAACTACATAAAACTTAAACAGTAAATAAAAATTAACTGCACACATATATTTAAAAAGATCATAAAAGTACATATACATTAAAAATATAAATGAAGGCACTAAAAAGGCGTCACAAGAATTTTACATTCTAATAAAAAGTATGAAACTTCATTTTGTAAGTCCACAAAATTCATTTTTTAAATTCATACATATAAAATACCAAATACTAACTTCATAATATACAAGAATTTAACAGTACATAATAATTCTATGATTCGTCATTAACGTTAATAGAAATATTAAGGAGATAATAATCTAAGAAACTATCAAAATATTTTTTTAGTTTTAAGCATACTGAATCCACCAACACTTGAAAATTAAAAGAAACCCAAAACAAAAAAGCACTTTCAATAAGCGGAACGTTAAACTAATATAATATTTTTAATTTCCTTGATATTATGTGTTCATTTGTTTGACTAATATTCTAAACTAGCTGCTACCTGCGCCTTCGCTCGCGTAACTTTGCAAATTATTTACTAAAACCTTCCTCGAGAACCACTCTATCCGTTAGTGAAAACAGCATGAAAATCGGTGCAGTTGTTTTTGAGTTTACCATATATATAAGATGGCCAGGGCCTGATACTTTCTGTCCTGGAAAAATGTTAGGTACCTGTGAAATTTTATTAAAGCTGTTTATTATATAGTAACTGGGTTCCGATTCCGACTTATACAGTATTGGGTAGATCAGAAGGTGTTTTGTATTTTCTTTCATAACACATTTTCAAGTTTATAATTTATGGTTATCAAGGAACAGTTACAGTTAAAGTGGAGCAAAGAGATCATATAATATACTTATAGGTGGACCACGGGCACTTTTTTTTTATTGCCCGTGATCCACCCAGGTGAACAAAGTAGATGGACCAAGGGCACTTTTTATTGCCCGTGATCCACCCAGGTGAACAAAGTAGGTGGGCCATGGGCACTTTTTATTGCCCGTGATCCACCCAGGTGAACAAAGTAGATGGACCAAGGGCACTTTTTATTGCCCATGATCCACCCAGGTGAACAAAGTAGGTGGGCCATGGGCACTTTTTATTGCCCGTGATCCACCCAGGTGAACAAAGTAGGTGGGCCATGGGCACTTTTTATTGCCTGTGATCCACCCAGATGAACAAAGTAGATGGACCACAGGCAATACGCGGTGAACACTTGGCTTCACAAATATTATTATTATACACTCACATCTCAAAATTGCCCAACCGTCACTGGGCGTATCGCTCACTGAGCGTGACCAAGAGACGAACGCGCCTAAAGAAGTATTCCCTTCAATTAATTATAAAATTGGAAAATTAGAAGTTTTCATTTTGTGATGTAATAAGCACATATCCTTATTTTTTTGTTTTCATAAAAACACAAAAAAGAAATAACAGTTATGTGACCTACCGCGAGCGACGTCACGTGTTGACCGTGCGTAGGATGTGAGTGATGATCTGATCTATGGGATGCTTGTCGAGCACCCGAGTCACGTTCTTGTCCTCGACGACGTACAGGAACATCTGCTTCGTGTTCTCGCGCAGGCGCTGAACGCGTGTCCAACGGTCGCGGTCCGCTGCGCGCGCGCCGCACTTTTCAATCAACTTCTCGAGCACCTGCACCACAAACACGGTGTCTTTACGCTAAACTTACCTTCAAGAATTACTAAGTTTACTGGTGGAAAAGGCATATTATTCACTTAAATGAATGATGAGACTATACAGTACAAGCGATGCAAGAATGTCTTGTCTTACATAAATATATTTTAAAAAAAATAATACAATTATTATTAAAATAACTGCTGCCCGCGACTACGCCCGCGTAACTTTGTAAATTATATACTAAAAAATTACTCGAGAACCACTCTATTCATTGGTGAAAACAGCATGAAAAGCGGTGCAGTAGTTTTTGAGTTTATCGCGAACAGATAGACTGATGCGGCGGAAGACTTTGTTTTATAAACATGTAAGGATTATTTTGGAGGAATTATTATTAACTTCTAGATGTTTTTTTTTTATTTGCACACTGCTTGTCGGCCGATTATGTGGACATTATCTGTTTATATTTACAACAACTAATTTTTCTATAAAACCAAGGGTGGTTCGAGCATAATTTGATCCAAACAAGATTTATGTCAAATGATGCATCGTCGTTGGATGGTAATTTTCTTTTTTTTATGTTAAGGTCGTCAGACAGGCAGATGATCCGCTTGATGGTAGATGGCTACCGTCGCCTACCATAAAAGGAAGATAAGGGATTCGATCATTACTAAATAAACAAAAGTAAGGTAGTAATAACGGTGAACTTCGTACGGCCTCAAAAAATTAACAAATGTTGTTTAAACTTCGTTAACGAGTACGTACGTTACTTTTTCAATCAAAAACAGCTGAACGGATTTGGATGAAAACTGTTTCATGTAAAAGAAGTCGATAATCCGCTAGTCATTTCTCGCTTATTTATTATCCCTTTTGAGATTGAAACCCGCTTTAAAATTCTCTATGTCGAGAAATATACGAGTTTGCATTGCTAATACTTAATAATTGTAATAAAACATACCACATCGACGCTTTCCTCTGGCCAACCAAAGCACTCCAGAGTTTCTTTGTCGATGAGCTGTGTGAGAAGCTTTCCGAGGCTTTCGGCCAACTCCTCTTCAGACATTAATGGACACTCCTCGTTCTACATTTAAAAAAAAACAAAACACTTTTTAATTCAAAGAAAAGTTTTCATTTTGATCATGTTCTTTAAAGAGTCCTTAGATAATTATTGGGTGCAGATAAGACAGAAAACTATATGTCTCGGTAGACGGTCTTATGGGGATGAGCCTCGGATCAAACACCTCGAGAGACTTTCAACTAAATGTTACTTCACTGTGCAGCCGTAAACACCTGGCAAATTTGGCATACCACAACTAGCAAAGAAACTAATTTAATATTTTTGTAATAATAATTATTATATGGATATAATATATATTGTAACAAAAATTTTTGAATTAAGAAAAATAATAATAAATGTGTATAATAATAAAATATTACTTTAGTTAGACAGTGAAGGAAGACAGTGTGATAAAACCTTTATTCTAAACTAGCTGGCTTCGCTTCGGCTTCGCATGGATGTAAATACATACCAAAACATTCCTCGAGAACCACTCTATCCATTGGTGAAAATAGCATGAAAATCGGTGCAGTAATCTTTGAGTTTATCGCGAAAAGAGAGACGGGAAGATGCGGCGATGGACTTTGTTTTAATAATATGTAGTGAAGTCTATCTTATCTTTAAAGACTAAAATTAAATCTATGCTAACCAAATTACACAACCTGGTAACATACACTCATAATAACGGTCACATAAATAAAGATCGATGGAATAAAAAAAATAAATTTTGAAAAATAAAATCATACCTTGACAAATAGTATGTCCGCTGTATTCAAATTGAGAATTGGTAATATTTCAGTAGTGTCGGTGATTTCAGCGTTGGCGTTGTCAGTGGGAGTCTCTTCTTGTAGACCTCCGTATAATATTCCTGTACCGTACCCCTGCAGGATGCGTTCCGCCTCGGCGTCCAACAGATCCAGTATCGAATCCATCTCCGATTTGGTCACGCGACCCTCGGTACCGTGGTTACTGCTACCCTGAATATTTTTTTAATTTAATAAACGTTACTAACTGGAGTAGCTCACCTAGCGTCCCTGGCGAACTCCGTACCGTCTCAAAATTAATAAATGTTGCGTTAACTTTGCCCATTTAATGCCGACGTCGCCCATCGCCGTTCGAAAAATCTTTATTCTCATGCCGATACCGCCGATGGGCGTCCCGATACCAAATGTATGCCGGGCGGCGGCATGAGCGTAATTCAATTATTTTTAAAGCGGCAATGAATGGGTTAACGAGTGTTGTAACGTTCATTACTTTTTCAAGCAAATACAGCTGAACGGATTTCGATGAAAACTAAAAGAAGTCAAATCCGCTAATCATTTCTCGCTAATCATTTGTTATCACTTTTGGGATGGAAACTCCGCTTCTTCATCATCACCAAGTCACTCCAAATATGTAATTAAAATTATAAAGGCGTCCAAATATTGTGTTGTGTAATTAGAAATGATAAAATTGGGTTAATCTCTATTACTATCAACTTAGTAACTTACTTGGTATTGGTGAGTTAACTAAAGTTGGCACGTTCACAGTATAACTTACACTACATCAATATATTTTTTGATATAAAGTATGTTGACTTTTTTTTTACATATTAATCAATTTAGCAATGTTTATGAAATATGTTGGACTGAGATCTGAAATCTCTGTAAAATATATGTGCAATGTGTTGCACGTGCCAACTCTCGTAATCTTGCCTATATTATATATCAACTGGTACTAGAACGTCGTTTCTAATGAGTATATTCATGTGCGAAGGGGCCTTGTAGACTACTATATGTAGATAGGTACAGTCGGCCGCATAAGTCGATTAACACATTCAAAAGTGCAAAACAACTGAACACTCAACTTACTTACTTACTGAAGCTTTTTACGATCTTTGTAGGGTTTATTTTGTTTTCTAGTCGCGATGACAACGACTTATGTATGGCGCGTAAAGTGTTTAGTTTTTTTGTACTTATGAATGTGTTAATCGACTTATGCGGCCGCACAGGACTGTACAGAGGTACTCGGTACTCACGAACACTTCCCGCACGTGCAACAGATGATCGTTGAAGACGCGCTCGTGCAATTTTCGCACGTGTCTCACGAGCTGCTCGCCGCGCACGTAGGCTCGCGCGTGCACGCAGTACATGCAACGGCGCGGACGGTCCAACTTGTGCGACGACATGTGCCGCTTCTTGTGTATCAGCGTGCCGAACGTCTTGTCGCACACATTGCACTTGTATTCTTAAACCAAAAAATTTGCATCTTATTTATTTAGAACGTCAAACCAAAAAAATTAGCATCTTATTTATTTGCAACGTCTTATCGAAAAACGTTTTATTTGTATTCTTAAACAAAATTAAAATATCGTTATTTTATTTATTTAGAATGTCTTATCGAAAAACGTTGCACTTGTATTCTTAACCCAAAATAAATTATAATCTTATTTATTTAGAATGTCTTTCAAATTGTTGTAGAGTGTAGACAATGTGTTAAATAAAATCTTATTAGTCCAAGTCCTAAGAATTTTAATTTTATATAACATATCACAATAAAAACGAACAGGACTAACCTTGAGTTTTGCAGTGAATTTTTAAATGATTTCTCAAAGTTTCCTTGCTTGCAAACTCTTTTTTTGAAAATCGGCACGATTTAATTGGACAATGCAATTTATCTAAACCCATGTGCTCCCGTTGATGCATCATTAACCTGAAAAAAAAAGAAGAAAAATCAGTGATTTTTTTTTAATTTAAATTTGGGAAGCGAACAATACATACCACTGTCTGTTTAGTTGTGCTATCGACCTTAATAGGATTAGAGCCTGTCCAGATGCGACGCTTTACGCGCGAGGGCATGCGCGAGTATCCATCCATATCCGAGTACATGTTTTATAATAATAATAATAATAACTTTATTTCAGACAAATATCCATAGCTTTAAAAATTTATAAACTAAAATATTATGTTAAGATAGACATAGTTATTTACACATTATACAAAAATTAATTTCTATTAGGTCTGTGCTGCCTCGCACCCTAGTCATCAGGGATATTCTCATTGGAATTAGTGATTATTATTATTATTATCCATTTACCTCTTTACCTCGTCTCCCCCTCCGAAGGCCAAAATGAGGAGGAGATGGTATCACCCCCAACAGACACAAGTCGGTCGGGGTTCAGGGCGACAATGAGAGAAACCGACGCACGATCCTGGCTGTATCGAGCAGCACCGCTCTCTGCATCTGGGCCGGGAGGGAGCCGCCACGGAATCCCAACCGCTTCAGGTTGTCACTGAGGCTGGTTGGGATCAAACCATTGACGGACAGACCAACTGGGATGATTTGTCGACATCTCGAATCTCCCCAAGCGTAGAAACGCGCGTAAAACGACTCATCTGGACAGGCTGTAATCCTATTGTGGTTGACCGATTGTGGTGCTTTTGTAGCATTTGTAGCCATTGCTTGTGCTATAAAATATATATATCACAATCAATATGTGACACACCTTTCGGTGTGAAGTGAACTGACTGTTGAGCGACTCACTTGGCTTTGGTTGGAAATGTTTCATTGCATTCGAGACACATGTTTCCAGTGTGTCTCTCCAGATGGCGCTCCAGTTGCGCGCTTTGTATGAACGAACTCTGGCATATTGAGCACTTGTACGGCTTATCAGCTTGGTGTGTGAACATGTGACGCCGTATCACCTCCACTGTGTACGTCCTGTATCCACACTGAAAATAATAAAAAAAATACAACATCAATTAATCAAAATTCCCGTGTACGAGCGAGCTGGCAGCTATTTAATTACAAATGCGTCTACGTGACTGAATGTACATGCAGTATAAGACTTGTGAGGGTCGTATATCTGTGATTAAAAATCCAAGCTAATATTATAAAATGTGAAAGTGAGTTTGCTTGTTTGTTATACTTTCAACCGATCATTAACACATTGTTCTGTCTCAAGTGGACCATCACCCTGTCTGTCGATCTTAGCATTAAAAAAAATGGTTGGCCAGATGGTCGGCCCTCTCCTCGTCGGTCCCAAACGTTTGGGAGCTACGATTCCATAGCCATAGACAGACATACACAGTACACACGTCAAACTTATAACACCCCGTTATCGCGTCGTAGGTTAACAAAATCACTAGCTACAAAACATCTAACTATACCAAAACTTACCCTTTATCCATGTGTAAGTATATGGTGGAATAATAAAAAAATGTTAGTATCAGTGTTAATAAAACAAAGTTGTTTTCTTAAACTAAATCAAATTAATTATACATGTATGGGAGGTTAGTGTTGAACAAAAAAAAAACAAACCTCATGTATGGTGCTAGTTTTGTAACATTTTAAAAGCAACAAACAATAAGGATAGTGGATGAAGATTCGCCTCTTCATACTGATTCAAAAGCCGACCAAACCAAATTATCGGCCAATAAAAAAGTCTGTAGTCTGCGGGGACTCTTACTGTTGGGTACACACTAGGCGTTTTGAAGCGCGCGCTTTGAGAATTCTATGAAATACTAACGCAACGCCAAGCGCTCAATGTGTACTCCGCTTTAAGAACTTCATAGTTCTCAAAGCGCACGTTAGCTAAGCGCGCGCTTAAAAACGCCTAGTGTGTACCTGCTCTTAGGGTAAGCAGTCACTCATTCAAGGGGCTCGACAAAGTAACTCTCCGTTCACAGGGGTCCAGGGTTCGATTCCCTGCGCACATGTGGCGTTGCTTGTGTGTTATAGGAGACGGTATAGTCACCTACCATCAAGTCGGCCTGTATCGCTGACTGTCCACCTCAACATAAATTACAGTTCAGTTTTAATTGTTGTGTGACTGCATCCGACACATATATTATAAAGAAGGTATTTAAATTAAACAAACATCTAATTATGCCACAAATTAAAATACGTAATTGTTAATTTTATACAATTTAAATATTTAATTCTATGCAGCACATCTATATACCTACATAATATGACTGTAGAAGTTAATTTTCAAAATACACAAAAGAAACTATACCTTATCGCAGGAATATTTCTTATGTCCATGTATTTCCATGTGCTTAGCAATCGCCGCCCTTGAGCTTACTATTTTCCCGCAGTTGTCACACTCGTAAAAATTCGGATTTACTATAGAAAAATAAAAAAAAACATTAAATAATTCTCAATCTATTAAATAACTCTCAAAAACTCTCAAAATTACACCTTTTACAGGAGAGCTGTAAAAAGGAACACTGAAAAGGAGGACTGAACACTCAACTTACTTACTTATTTACTTACTTACTGAAGCTTTTTACGATCTTTTGTACGTGAAGTTTATTTTGTTCTCTAGTCGTGACAACAATTTATGACGGGTTGAGTGTTCATTTGTTTTGCATTTTTGAATGTGTTAATCGACTTATGCGGCCGACTGTACATAGTATAGAAGTTAACCTGCTAACTTTTAAACTATAGGGTTGTTACCCTGCTAAATAGATGCTGACAGCAACCTTATTTTTCTAATATGTAGGTATATAGCTCGAGTATAGCTATTTAGTTCATACAATTATATTGATCAATTCTGTACCTAAATGGACACGTGAATGGTTGACAAGTTTGCAGAAATTATTTGCACTGAATGCGCATAATTTGCACGCAAACTTTTTGGCACGGACATGCTGACAACGAAGGTGTACAACTAAATTGTCGTGTCTTGAAAATGTTGCGTCACAAATCTGAAATCAGAATCTTTAATCAGTTAACACAACTGGGCACCGGACCATTGATCCCATTGACGTCTGATTAATGGAGCTTAATGTCTATGACTAGAGAATTTTCTAACAAGATTATCACTCTATGTATATATTATTATAGACTCACTGGTACAAAATGTGGCCCAAAGTTAAAATAAATTTGTATGAGTTTTAAATTGTAGTTAATAATTAATTAGTCATTAGTTATATAACTACGAGCTGGGTGCCCGCGACTTTGTTCGCATTGGAAAAGAAAATATATATGATGAGAATGAGATTCGCAAAAACAAATTTAAAACTTTGGGCCACATTTTGTGCCAGTGAGTGTTAATTGTTGCGAGTGTTTATTGTTGTTTCAAATAAATATGTTCTTCTAAATGTTTTATGAGTGAGTATCTAACCATCTATCTAGTATGCTTCAGGCTACTAACACAATCAATTGTTAGATTGTTAGATAGCTGATTGTTAGATTTGAAAACTGTTAATCAACTAAGTTAAATTTCAACTAACAGAATGATATTTCAGGTAAGGTTAATTGTGCGTTAATCGTTAATCCAGTACCTAATGTTTACCAAAAAAGAGTGAAATGTAACCACATCCTGTATTGAGAAAACTGTGAAGAAATTGTTTGTTTGACAAGCTGGAAGTGCATATGCTGCACCATTTACGTTGCTTGTGTTATATACGACTGTAGTCACCTACCATCAAGTGGACCGCCAGTCTGTATGTTGTGTTTAACATGAAAAATATATGCATGTTTAAAGTTATTACATGTTAACTATTTAAGCACAATGTTCATACTTACGTCGCAAGGGTAGCTAGAAATTTCATTACCATCGCAACCTTTCTGCGACAGGTGCCTCAAGACATGAGCGCGTCTGACAAATTGCTTCTTACAAAAGTTACACTCATAAAAATCTCTATTGTGATATCTTTTTATGTGTTCCTCCAAAACCTCTTTGCTGGGACAACGTACTGAACACTGATCACACTCTACACTACCCGGTGTCGTGGAGTGCTCCAAGAGTAAATGCAAAATGTAATTCTTCTCCACTGTAAACTTTTTGGTGCATTCCCTACAGCTGATTACAGGCTAAAAACAAAAAAAGGCATTTATAATTCAAAAGGAAACAATATGTAAGATATCAAGTATTGCATAGTTTCTCAAGGAAAACACTTCAAGAGTTTTAACAAAAGTGTGGGTGATTTCCTACCTGAATGCCATTCTATTGTTAAATACCAAAGTTATTATAAAATAGTATAGATGTGAAATGTGAGTTTGTTTGTTACTATTTCATTGTTCAACACAGACGAAGTCGCAGCCACCTAGTATCAGTATAGATGTATGTTTAGGTTCTGTTATCAGGTAATTGAGAGGATTTCCAGTGCAGAAAATCTATTCCATCTAGCCCAGGACAGCCACAAGTTAGAGTGGGCAGCCAATCTCCAGTAATGGAGAGGCACTTTAAGAGGAACATCAACAAAACATAGATCATGGAATAACTGTACTTGTGCCATGACGATTATCTGTTTTATAGTGACGATCAAGGCCCATTTGCTGAATTATCTCTTGGAAAAACAAAGCAATTTTTTTTTATTGAGAACATAATGACGGAACCTGTAGGATACTCGTATATTTTCAATATATTATTTTATAGCAACTATACAAATTTAGACCAAAAGTAGCAAAAAGAAACGAAGTAAGCCAAATATAATTTAGTATAGTAATGTGCTCTTTAAAGTAAATAATTACTCCTTAATTTGATTTCAGTGCAAACTGTTTACCTACCTTTTTGTCATGCAGATTCTCATCAGCTTCCTTTTTTACATCAACATCGGTCTTGATTTGATCAACCATCTTATTAATTTCGGCCAACTGTTTCTTGTACAATTTGTTCTTAGAGCCTGGCGGCCGACCTCGTCTTTTTTTCGGAGGCATTATGTATTTTCTCTTTATTTGTATGCGTCCACTCCTTTTGGTAAAGTTCGATTTATAAATCAAATTCTTCTTCTGAGAAATTAATAGGTATTACTTTCACTCAGGCGCTTCACAATAAAATTACTTGCATCTTGCATACGCAGGCAAACAAAACGTCAATTGAGAAATCAAACAAACGAAACGAAACAAATATGGCCGTCCTGCTTGATTCTCACACACCATGTTTTACTCTATGATGACGTGAGCGCAGAACCATTCATATCGTAGAACAACAAATACCAAAATAAATTAAGTGTGCTACGTTAGATGTGCTCGTGCTATGATTTAGTCTATTATGTAACTTCGCCACCACACTACTTGCGAAGTTGGGCGAGGCGAGGCGAATACGTGAGTGTGACGGGCACCTCGCCTTACTTCGAACGAGTGTATAACGTCAATACTTCACACTTCGGTCAACTTTCCCGAATACTTCGTCGATGAACTTCGCGAGTAGTGTGATGGCGGGGTAACGACAAATCGTGAAGGATAGAATAGACATGGTAACAAAGATGCCAACGGCCTATCCCTCTTGCTAGATATGTTTCTTGGCCTATCCATCCTCACTAATCTATGCTAATACTAGCTGGTGCTCGCGACCAACTCGCGACTTCAGCCGCATTGAAAAACAAAATAAATGACGCGACATCTTTATTGCTGTAACGACGGTGGCGCCATTTTAATATTTTGGAAATTTAGACGATAGTGTCACATTTCATCCAAATTATAAATCTGATTCATCTGTCTAATATGTGGTTTTTACGTGATTCATACCGGTTTCAAACATCGAAATAATATATCTTTGCAAGGTTACAAACATCCGTCCACAAACTAAATATGTAGTAGATACAGATACTTACGCATCCGTCCATCATTACTAACTTTAGAATTTTAAATACAAGTAGAATAGGTCTGACCGATGGGTTTGAAAATGACTATAAAACACACATAATATAAGAGCTATGTGAATAGTTTTTGTTTTATCAAAATGGATGCAGTATTTTCGAAGTTATTGACACCGAAACTTCTGTCGCTATTTAAATTTTCAATTTCGCCCGCGCTAAGTGGATGACGTCACAACAAGGGCCGTTTCTAGTCGCAAGTTCATAGTAAAAAGATAGATTTGTATGTTTGTAATTAATTAACTTCAAAACTACTAGACCGATTTTAAAAATTCTTTCACCTATAGAAAGCTACGTTATCAGCAAATAAGATAGGCCGTATTTCATAAGTTACTCGGGCGAAGTCGCGTGCAACAGCTGGTAACATTAAAGAGTGTTTGCCATTGATAAAACTTAAAAACTACTAGACCGGATTTAAAATTTCTTTCACCTATAGAAAGATATATATAAAAAAAATAAAAACACTGCCGTATTTGTCTAGTAAGC
Source organism: Synanthedon vespiformis (assembly GCA_918317495.1). NCBI lineage: Eukaryota > Metazoa > Arthropoda > Insecta > Lepidoptera > Sesiidae > Synanthedon > Synanthedon vespiformis. Next base: position 2,692,363 of record OU906962.1, read on the forward strand.
TATATTTGGGGGCTATCATTAACTAAAATCGATGGTCAGACACATTATAAATGTTATAGTAACTCTGTCTGTCTGTTACCTTTCACCCCTTAAAAACTCAACCGATCACTGTGAAAATTTGCATCCATAGTGTCAGAGACACAGAAAAAGACATAAAATTGAACAACTGATAAAAAGCCTCAATATAGGAGCAAAAAATTAAGATTGAATAATTTTTTTAACATAAGAAAAATTCGGGGGCTAAATAAAAGAATCGTGCAAATTTATTAGAGCACATGCTGCAATAATAATGACATGATCAAGTACACAAAGTATGTTAGTATTTATCACAGAATGTTGCTTTAGCATATTATGGTTCGCCTTATTACCCTTTCAATATAAATGAATTCGCAAGCTAACGATTTTATTTTAGTTTGTCTAAAATTAATTTTTTGTCTGTCTAATTATGTCTAAATGCAATAGGAAGAATCTTTTTGATTATTTTTTGTCTAAGTTGACGATGAATGGTCTCAAAAAACTACTTATTATTAGTACGTTTCCCCAAAAATAATTTACTGGCATAAGATAATGATATTCCAAAACCTTTATCCTCTAGTTCAGAAAATGTGCTGTTCAATTAATTTTTTTAAGCATAGCAAAATGTGTTCTATTTTTATGTTTGTCTGTTTAGACATCAACTGAATTAAAAATAACATTCTTTGGAAATACCAACATACATCAAAGGTTTCTTCTCAATTAAACACATAATATTTTTGAGGCAATGCAATTGTTCAATATTCTCTTTGGTATCTGTAACATTACTATCAAAGTTAGTAACCCTTGACGATGAAGTAGCTACAAAAGATGATAAATGATCGCCTTCAAAACAGGAAAGATCACTATTTGATTTTTCAACTCCCGACTGTGACGGTTGAAGACGGCACGTCTTGAAGGGGAAAGTGAAACGAGATGTTGTAGAAACTTTCAATGGTGAGGTAGAAATACTTTTAGTTCGGCATCTTGTTTGCACAGCCTTGTTTCTATAACGAATATTCACTTTTGTTGTTACTTGAACAGATTTTTCTACCGTCATGATAGGGTCGGTGATAGTTTCTTTGTCTTGAGTTTTTGGTAATTCTGAAAAGGCAAACATCCAAAATTAATTTCTTCATTTAAATGATAATAACATCATCGATGCTTATAGTACATACGTACATTACGATACGAGTGCGATAAAGCTTTTTCTGATCACATGAGTTAAAAAAAGACTTTATCGCACGAGTTTTGTACAAATTTTTTATGGCACAAGTGTAAAGTGGGCTTTTTACGCACAGAGTGCAATCTATACTTCTATGCTAACATTATAAAGAGGAAAGATTTAATTGTTTGTTTGTTTGTATTGAATAGGCTCTGAAACTACTGGACCGATTTGAAAAACTCTTTTACCATTAGAAGCCGACATTGTCCTACTTTTTACTGCGGGAAAATGCTTCATTCCTACGGGAAATCTAAAATAAAAGTAAATATGGCTTGGCCCGGGATACTCTTGACAGCGCCATCTATCCAGAATCAGATGAAGCGACTAACATGACAACTGCTTGGCGATCCGCTCCACGGTAGATGACGTTTTATAGCGGCCTTATTAGCGGGACGTTTTATTTCAAAGCGGACGAAGGCGCGAGCACCAGCTAGTAAAATATATATTGACATTTGTAATAAATAGATAACATACTTTCGGGCTCAATAATTTCTTGTATCGTATCGCAAGCTTTTTGTAATCTTTCAGCATGGGTATTAGTAACACTTTGACTTTGCAGACATTCTGTGGCGAGATCAATTCTTTCCCTTTTAATAAATACTTCTCGCGAAGATCCAGCATCAGACAGCCGTCTTTCGCGATCCTCCTGACAATGAAATTTAGTTGGCATAGCCTCATCTGCCAAAAATATCTTCTGACTGAAGCCCATTTTGTACTTCATGTAATTAATTATGTCTTTTTCCATCTGCAATTATTATTATTACCTATATAACAAATGAAATGAAGTGCGTAATGTTTGACAAAATAATAGATATTACAAGCTTTAGAATCTTGTATCTGGGTTTTTAGGGTATTTCAAGGCTAAATTAGTTAGGAATGGTTGTTAGTCTTATAAAAATATAGTTTTTATGTTTAGGAAATCCATTCAAAACTAATTTTATAAATATTTTAAAACATAGGTAACCTAAATTTGTTTACAATGTGTGTGGGAGAAAGATTTTTAGCATTTCAAAATCAACATTTTTAGCTACTATCTAGTATATACAAAGTTAAATATTACTTACATCAAAGTGATCTTCACACATAAAAACATTTGATTTCGATGCAATGCTCTTTGGGTCTCTTCGAGCTAATTGTAACCACATATTTCGGGTTTTGGGATTTGTTGGAACAGAAACAAACATCTTTTGTGGACTGTTAATAGACGTGTTTGTACATTGGGGCACTACACACCATTTATACGCCATTCTATAGAATAAATTTAAAAAAAATTAATAACCGCACTGAGCTGCACTTTCGTTTTATTAGGTTATTGTTTACTAGCGTGTGACGTCAGCATGTATCAAATCAAAAACACTGATCTGTATAAGCACTGGATAGGCTGCCTGCTGTCAAAGAGTAATTTGACATTTCCTGGGTTGCAGGTTTTTAACCAAGGAGAATAGAGGTAAAGGAGTGCAAGCTCCGTGTATTAAAAGTATCCGTTGAAAGACGACGAACTGATGGCGCTGGTGTAGCTAGTGATAGTAAACAATCAACTCAGCGCGCACTTCACTCCGTCAATAACTGCTACATTCATTTCATACTCTCCATACTCTCAAACTCTCTAGATCACTGCTCTAGACACACCAGCGCCATCTCAATTTGTCGATTTTAGTTGCCACTTTTTTAGTTTAACACCCATATAAGATTGTCCTCCTTATATCTACCCTCCTTAAATACTAACTAATGTTAACTAACGCAAACGTCAAAATTAGTTCTCCGTACTTTCGTACGGCGGCGTTTATATTGGATAGCCGTGTAGTTTTTGTATGGGATAGCCAGTCCAGGTTTATTCAGATCAATGATCAAAGACGTGTTATTGGCGCGATTTTGGAAATTTAAACTTTAACATTGATTTTTATCGTAGGTCTCCCGGAAAAATCAATGTAGTGTGCTTATTATGTAATAACGAATAATTTTAAACGATTTTCTAAAATTAGCCAAATAGCGGATTTTCGAATATTTTTATACTTATCCTGTTCTCGGAGATGATGACTGCAATCTGGCATTGACAACGCAACACGGATATGTATGAATAAATCTTTGGGTATGATTTACGAACGAATACGAAGGCGCTTAATATACATAAGTTGCGCCGTATCAGAATCAGAATTATAATAGGCATCTTTATTATGAAATGCAATTTAATTTGTTTAGCATATATTTAGAAATTCATTAAAAATATTAATCAAAGCTATGTAATTTGATTCATCCTCGTTTGTTGGGGGAAGGCGTTACGAACATTCAAAATGACTTCATATTTTTTAGTTAGGTTTGTAGGTAAATAAGCATTTTACGAGTATTCTATTCTTTAATTTTCTCCTTTTATATTCTTTGATAGGTTACTATGGTAACCAAATATATACAATCATTGATCACGACGAAATGACATGACGAAACGACATATTATTTCTGAAAGTCCACATAAGTATTAATTAATAAATCAATAATTAATCGTAAAATTTCATTGAAGTAAGACTACAGTTGTTTAGGAAAGCTATTATGTGCCATGGAAAAAGAATTAGATTCCAGTGTCATAAAAGCAACGCAGACATCACTGGGCAAATACGTAAAAAGGCCACCTTTATCGGAGAAATTGTTGAAAAAACCTCCGTTTAGATTCTTACATGATATTATAACAACGGTATGTACCTAACAATATTGATTAGGAAGAAGTATTGCACCAACTCCACATACATTATTCCGTCTTAATACTGACACAATCTTTATCAGAAGGTATATCTACATAGGAAGATGACTTTGTTATCTATCAGATTTTTATTGAAAAGTCTTGTGTTGCGTGTTGCCTAGCGCACATCGTCGATATCTTGAAAGTGAGAGAGACAAAGCGATCGTGTGGCCAAAATTGTCTTTTTTTAGAATTTTGATTGCTTAGGATGGTTATATTTAAAATAGAGAATCATAGCATGAATTCACATTGAATATAGACCGGAATTTTGAATTGATAACTTAGGTACGACCTATCACTCAAAATGATTTAAAACTGTGTATTAAACTAAAGTTTCATTTGTAGGTTTTGAAGAATACTGGATTTTTTGAAGGTCTGTTTGGACAAGAAGAATTAGTTTCAGATAATGTTAAAGACAGAGACAGTAAAATTTCATTTCTCAATAAAGTTATTGCAGTTGTAGGTAAGCAATGCTTCAGGGACATACTTAATTATAGTTTAAGTACATAATTATCGAATATTTTCACAATTGTTCATAAAATTGTCTGTAAACAATAAAAAATTAAACTATTTTACCTGTGTTAATTTTCAGGTGAAACAACTGGAAAAACTTTATCTGTAAAATCTACTAAAATCGTTGCGGGACAGGAGCCAGAGAAAACTAACGAATTACTCCAATGTTTAGCTCATGCCTTGGATAAGAAATTATCTTCGGAAGCCGCAGTAAAAAAATATAAGGATGGTTTGAAACAGCCACAAAAAGAGAAGAAAGCAAAAGAACCTACAATTGTTGCAAAGAAGAGCAATGATGAAGTCAAAAAGCTAACATCTAGAAGCAGTGAAAAGTTGACAAAGGACAAGAAAGACGTGAATGTTAAAAAAGAAAAGGAAATATCAAATTCAATTAAAACAAAGACTAAAGAAAGTTCAACAAAGAAGGAACCTTTTCAAAAAAAATCATCACCATCAACGAAAACATTGCAAACAAAAAATATTTCACAAAACGAAAATAAGATAACAGATAAAAAAGAAAAGGTCAGCGATGAAGATAATAAGGAATCGGGCAGCGGCGATTCAGAAACACCTATAATAAAAAGGAATAACATAGAAATTAATCTTAATTATCCAGCGGCTGCAGAACAAGAAGTCAATAAAAATGAAAATGAACCCAATGAGGTACTTCAAAATAATTTGTCAAGTGAATCATATACAATTGATGATAATAATGTAAATTTTTTACCACCTCAAGAATCATTAAAAGAAAGACTAGCAGAGAACATAAGTGAAGTTTCGCATAAAGCTGAGATTGAAACAGAAAAAAAATTAAACTCATTAGAAAAGGAAGATAGTGTTCCTAAAGAGTTAAATCAAAATAAGCAGGACGATATAAATAATTTGATAAATGCAGAAGATAAAAGTAAAGTTAAACCTATAAATAATTTTTCGAAAAATAGACAAGAAAAAGATGTATTTAGTGAAAATATAAGTGATTTAAAAAGCAATTCTACAAATAATGCACCAAATAATAATATTGCAAGACCGCCCAGTGTGCGACCGTCATCTTCAAGACCTGGAGCACCACGTGTGAGAGAAAAACATGATAATATCATAAATAGCACTGAAAACTTAATTGTGGGAAAAGTGAACATTATCACTGAAAATAATCCCAATGAAGAGGTACTGATAGTGTGGAATATTAATAAGTGAAGCATATGATCAACAGAGAGTTTCGTAACATACATTTAAATTGTTTTAAATTTCAGGAAGAAGACTCAAGTTTCATTGTTGACGATCAGACAAATTCTACCGCAGATATTCAAGAACTACATTTAGCCACAAATCAGCACGGACATTTAGTGCAGCAAATACTTGATTCACAAAAGGAGTTATCGCAAATTGCTGGAAAAACTGAAATCGTGAGTATAATATAAAAGTTTTCGCATTACTTGAAAACAAATATTCTTATATTCTTACGAGTTTTTCTCCACACTGTCCTGCCAAACTACTTTTGGTTTGACCATGAATGTCATAAGGTTTTAAGATGGTCATTCCTATTTTAATCCTTCAATGTCCCAAACATGTGTTCATGTGGAGTCGTATCACCCACGACTTCATCATGATAATTATCTTCCTTTAGTAAATTAATTATTATTCCACACACACATAAATAAATAAAAAACTTGGGGGCGCAGTCCCTACTTGAGTTGAGTCTGTAATTTTGTAAGTTTGAACCACTGATACATTAATTTAAAAATATAACTTAAGGAATGGCAGTTTGGGGCACAGAAAGCAAGAGAGGCTGTGAACCAGGAGATTGAGCAAGTCAAGTATAATATTCAAGCATTGTCCCGGATCGCAAATCCACTCGGAAAGTTGTTGGATCATGTACAGGAAGATGTAGAAGTTATGCGACAGGAATTGCAACAATGGATTAATACTTATGAAGAAGCGTCAAAAGAACTCTCAAAAGAAAAATCGTTAGTATATCAGTTCAAACTGCTATTACCTACAAAGTAACCTTTAATAATACTACTTCTTAAATATATATATCCTTCAACTAGACAATAATACGCCGCTTCCGGTCCATTACAACCAAATCCCAAATTGCCTTTTTCCCATTTCGCCTGAAATTCAAATTAACTTTCCCATTACATTACAACCAATCCCAAATTGCCCGATTCCCATTTTGACTGAAATTCGAAATGCCGTAGTACCAAATTGCCTGAAAATATTATTAGATATTATGCATGTTTGTTGTTTATTAGAGCCAACTTTGTTATTTGCAAAGTTGCAATTGCAAAAAAGTTTATTTGACGTTAATCCCTTTTTTCCTTATTATTTGCGCGGGAAAATCTGCGAAGATTAAGACTCGAATTTTCTCGAAAATAAGACCCTGACAGATCGATTTCTAGACCTAAAGTACCCCTAACCCTAGATTTACGTCAAAATCGTTAGAGCCCTTTGCGAGATCGTCGTGGCATACCTACAAGAATTCCTCGTTTAGACAAATGGACTAAAGCAATGCATAATTTATGAAATTATCTTCTTATGAAGATCTCATGAACGACCAAGTATTTGTGAGGGTGTATTATTATTGCAGACAAATTCATTATTAAATATCATGTGTTAAGGGCTGGGAATAAACTCATAAAAAAATTAGAAAAATATTGAAGTAAGTACCTATATTATGTTGATGATCTGTTTTTATATTGATTTTACAGAAAAAATGAAGATTCTCTGTTCCCCCTTCGTACAAAACTGAAACAATTGGACGCAGATATAGCAGAGAAACACGACAAAATAAATGATCTCAAAGTTGTTATACATAAGAATTCTTCGAGAATTGACAAATTGTTGGCTAGTGGAAAAGTGCAATAGTTTTAATATCAATGCAATAAAAAGTTATACCAAGAAGCATGTTGTTTTACTTTTATTGGCTCCTTAATCTTAATGTACCACACCTACATTTATCGTTGGGCTGAGATTAAGAATTTCAAGTACCTATCAAAATATTCAGTATCCCATAATGTATCAAAATGTTTACCACAATGTCCAGTTCTATTATGTACCTATTTCCTATAATAGGCATCGTCATTGAGAATTTTTATACCTTACTTTTATGCAGACACTTGTATATATTGTTATTTTATAATATTTTGTTTAATTATTTAAATTTCAAATTTTTCCTCTTATGGTTTTAGATGTATGGTGAAAATTCAAACCAAACCTAAACCAGTTTGGAACATTTTTAAATATTAGAGATGTGACACATTATTATGACATGACCCGAATATTTTCAAGGTCCTAGGTTAGTCCTAGGTCTATCTGTAGATATACTTCAGATATACCCTGTAAACTATAAACTAGTAACCTGTGCTAGTTTGGCTCCAGTCAAACTGTATTTCCGTTATTTCATTAAAAGATAAAAACCAAAACTAATAAAACACTTGATACAAGCCACAAATATTTATTATCATCCTAATTAACATAAATATTGTTTAAGAACTATATGTAATGCATTTGAAACTTTTATAATTAAAAGGAAGGAAATAAGTAAACAGTCTGTCACTATTTAACTTCTTAAATATTAAGAGACTTCTTGTTTTTAACTTTAAATAAATAAAAAAATCCAAGTATCCATAAATTTTAGTAGGCATGTGTATTTTCTATAACATTATATTATTATGTAGAAAATTTTATCAGTACACCTTTTTTATGTATTTTTTTAATAAGTAGGATTTTTTTTAATATAGAGAGAATATCAGAAAAATTTCTCATTCTGACATCTATCTATATATGTATCAACAAATTATATCTACTTTTATTTATCTTTTGCCAACAATAGCCATTTCTTGTTGGTGGACACTGAAGTAGAGAAAAATGTAAATACCTATATTCATGCTGATATAACTAAACACAAAGACATAAGAAAAGTTCTAATATAAATTATAAAATAATTTGGTATTAATAATGTAATTAGTATTAAGCATAAAAACGTCAAAAATCTAAATAAACTTAAACAAAAATAGTAATAGTAACAAGGATTTTTATTCTATGGGGGCTTTGATGTCTGTAAATGTTAAACTAAGAGATTTTATTAAAAAGATAGCTAATACAAAATAACTTACAATTCTTATTTATTTTACATCTAAAGTATAAAGATAGTCTTGACAGCATGACTGCCGAGTCAATTCATCGTCATTACCCATGCGGTTGTAGTGGTCCCAGAGAATTATCACACAAACTGACATGGCAGGCCCGATTTTCTCTTGGTCTGTGTTGGCCTTTCAGTAAGTTCGCTGCATGTTCAATACGCATCACAAGTCTATGCTGACTCTCCAGTCTTTCCAAGCACATTTTACAAATGGTTTTTGGCAATGGGTCTGATCGTGACACCTGGAAAACAAATAAATATAACCTAGATTAAAAATACAAACAAAGATTGGTGTACTGGCATTATCTTTATGATTATGATATTTATTTTTATGATTTTTTATATGTAAGTATGTGTGTTTTCTTTTAAACCAAGAAAATATTTAACTCTTCTTTTTTATACAAAATTTTGTGACGTTATGTGTGTACATCGTCCGATTGCAAGTTGGTTAGTTGAAATTTGTAAATCATTGACATCGAAATTTGTATATCTTTGTTCTTTGAAGACTGCTAATCTTCACACGGTTTTTTTTTTTTTCACTTTTATATAACAAGTATACAGTTTGACAATGGATAGCATTTGTTATATATGGATTTAGATGCTCACCTTTATTTGATTATAAAAAGCAAAAGTATTGATTTTATATAATTATTAATATAATTTTGTTATTCCTAAAGATTAGCTCATATAGCCAAACTTACCTGAGATGATAAAAAATGGAAAAAGGTGGTGGGAAAATGGGTACCCAAAGATAAGAAAAAGATCAAAAGGGAGACTATGGAAGAGATGGGATGATGTATTTAGGGCAAAGATAGAAGTAACATGGAGAAATTGAGAAGGGTAGCAAGAAACAGATAGGAGTGGTTAAAGATGGGAGAGGCTTTTGCTTTGGGGGTAAATTAGCCAAATAAATAAACTATGTATTTTAAATGTTATTTTATGTGTTATAGGTTAGACAAATGAAGGATTTTTGTATCGTTAGCAATGGTCAAGGGAATCCCCTGCCAGTGACTGTGTCATAATGCCTCACGGCTACAAATTGGCCAAGAACCAGCTTTAATTAAAAAAAAGATGAAAAATATATTAAACTTATTTTGCTTTTTCCCAACATAATATGGGTGTGAATTTGACCCATTTTCTTTATAGAAATCGCGGCAACAGATGTTTTGTATTAAATAAGACCTACATTGTACCTATGTAAATACTTTAGGATAATAATTTCATTAACTAAGACTATAAAAACCATATAACCATGTGACCTATTCTGTTACATAAGAATGACTTTACAGCACTTGTGCTGTTTTATATCCTTAAGTAAATGAAATTTCTTATGTAGGACTGTAGGTAACCCTAGATCTTTGTTATCTACTCGTCATTTTCTTTTATCTGCTTTTAAAAATGCCTCCTTTAAATGTGTATATTTTTAATCCTTACTAATATTATAAATGTGAATGTGAGTTTCTTACGTTTTCACACAAAAACTACTAAACCGATTACCATGAAATTTTGCATACACATTCTCTGGGACACCTGAAAGGACATAGGGTAACCTTTCATCGTTCAACGCAGACGAAGTCGCGGGCTACAGCTAGTAAATAAATATATAGATTGAAAAGATTAACAAAGACATTAGCTAAAGAGAAAATCACAAGTATTTTTTCTTATATTAATTTCTATAGATTCAACTCGATTATTTGTTTAATAATAAGTACTAATATTATAAATGTGAAAGTAAATCTGTCTGTTTGTCTGTTACATTTTCAGAACGCCTTAACCACTTAACCGACAATCATGAAATTTTGCTTACACGTTGTCAGATATACGGAACAGGACATAGGGTAACTTTCATTCAGAAAAAAGGACTGTTCCCGAGGGATCTAAAATAAAATAGAAAACTTAACGCCTAGCCAAAGTGTTATAGCAACAAGTGGTCAAGCGTTATATTGCTTATAAAGGTATATATTTTTATTTTACAACGCGGACGAAGCCAAGGGCACTAGCTAGTTGTTAATAATACCTAAGTTATTTTACTTACATTTATTGAAAGATATCTATTGATTTTTTCCGATATACACAGACGTAAGCCTTCGTCTCCATATATGTGGAGAACAATGCGATGCATTTCAGAACATAATCTACAAATAAATCCTGTAAGGACTCCTCTGTCTAAACTTCCCATCACTAGACAGAGTTCGAGAATTGATTACAAACAAAAGAAACTTTATGTTAATCTCAAGTTAAATTGTTTTAAGATATATCTAAATAATGTAAATATGCCTAAAATTATTTACTTTTGTGACAAAGGACTTTCACAAACAAAAAACAATACATAATATGTGAAATTGTGAAACAATTTTCTACTTCTTTTAATTTATTTGGGTGATAACTAAACAGAACAATGAAGATTCAGAATCGCCACAGAATAGAAGGTACACAATTAAGGAACATATATACTCTCTAGTACACAATACTCAATTATTCATAAAAGAACTGTCGCACAATTTATTACTTTGCACAGATACAATTGGGCTTTACCTCTACCCACGGCTGGTAATCTTCAAGGAAAAATCAATAGACATAGCAATTTTATGGCCTGTAGTTATAGCAAGATAGAACATGACATTTGACCTGATTTGACCTCCTTTCTAATAAGAGAGAAGCCATTTGTTTTGTAAGATAGTTTTTGTTTATGTTGCGTAGTTTAATTTCCGCATTTTTATACTCATTTATAAATAAAAATCTTTGGATACATACATATTAAGTATGTATTACAAGTGCTGTATACCAGGATATACAAGTTCGCGACAGGAAGACTCTAAAAATGGTTCAAATCTATTCTTGATGATTCTTTACGGAATAGAAAAAGTGAATTCGCCCATCTACCACAAAATCGGAGAAAGTGGTAGTGTTTGTGTTCTTTTTCTATATGCCTAATAAATGTTTATCATTAATACATAATATGTTTTATGGTGTATATCAGTTCTAATTTGTATTTAAGTCGTATATTAAGTCCATGTTATGTTTGTGTATATCCTAAAAATAAATATGTACCCATTATTTAGTGTGTTTTAATTGTGTGATGATACCCATAGTTAAAAATAAATTCAGCCCGTAAAAAAATAAAGGGGTGAGAGGGGCGGGGGAAGTTAAATGTCATGTTCTATCTTGCTATGACCAATCAGGTGAAGGTAAAGTACTCTTGCCCATGTCTAGTGCATTTGTACTGCAGATGTCCGTCTGATACGTTAGTATCTACTATATAGTTTGTGCCTCTACCTCTAGTCAATCTACACTTATTTTTTTCCTCATTATTATCATCATCATTATTGACCTCAGCGCCCTCCACTCCCCTGTAGCAGTATAGTATATAGTCTATGTCCCTTGTGAGTAATTTGGAGTAATCTGTGTTTTGTAGTTTTTGTATCATTCAACCAAGGAGAATAGAGGTAAAGGAGCGCAAGCTCCGTGTATTAAAAGTGTCCGCTGAAAGAGGACGAACTGATGGCGCTGGTTGCAGCTAGTGATAGTAAACAATTCAACTCAGCGCGCACTTCACTCCGTTTCATTTCATACTCTCAAACTCTCTAGATCACTGCCCTAGACACACCAGCGCCATCTCAATTCGACGATTTTAGTTGCCACTTTTTTAGTTTAACACCCATATAAGATTGTTCTCCTTATCTCTACGCTCCTTACATTCAACAATACTGAAACTGATTGACTGAATGAAACGAAACAAAATCAAAATAAATAAATCAATCAACTTTCAAGACAAGACAATCAAGTTGTGATTTATTTATGTGGTTTCTACTGTTTCTTTTTATTTTTTGTTTGGTTTGACCAGATCATATTTTCAATTATAGCAAAGTTAAGTTATATAACAAACATTAAGTTAAACACTTAATGTTTGAATATCAATTACAACTATAGTTATTGTCATTGCTAGACCTGCAACAATATCAAATTTTGCCATGAATAAATTAGATCGAAAGCCAAGGGTGTTTTTAGAAGAATTTCGCATAAAGGTAAGTTACAACAAAACTAAATAATTTAGATAAATTACAACAAAACCAATTACACAATATCATGGAAATTAAAAGTCCATGTCCATGTGACATAACCTCATTTGTGACCGCGGACCTAAATATGTATAACTTCAATATAAAAAGTGCAGAAATATGAATTATTTGAAATAAAATGGAAATAATACATATATTTAAAAGGCAAAATACCTATTTTTATTTTAGATATTTTCTATTTTATTGTATATGACTGCTATGACTGTGATAGATAAAAAAGTAGTTAATAAATAAATTACCGTGGTTATTTTTTTTTTCTTAGAATGGACCCGACGACTATGGAATGGCAGATTCAATATGGAACACGAAGAAGTTTTGTAAAAATATTCGCATTAATATAGTAAGGATAGACAATACTGATATGGAATTTGATATAATTGGAATACCCCCAGCCTTTGCCAATGCATTTCGTAGACTGATGTTAAGCGAAGTACCCAGCATAGCTATTGAAAAAGTTATGATCAAAAACAACACTACCATAATACCAGATGAAGTTTTGGCTCATAGATTGGGTATAATACCGTTGAAGGCAGATCCAAGGCTATTTGAATATCAACGTGAAGGTATGTTATTAGTTATTTACTGAATTATTTGTATTTTATTAATTTCTTTTTCAGTTCTGTTTTTTTTTTATTACACATATTATGTATATTTTATTAGTACCTACCCTAACTTTCTCCATGACTTTTTATATTATAGGAAACTAGCTGTTGCATGCTACTTCGTTCACATAACTTTAAAAAATATAGCCTATGTTATTCGCTGATAATGTAGCTTTCTATAGGTGAAAGAGTTCAAAATCGGTCCAACTTCTCTAGGCCTAACTGAATAAAAAAAAATGATATACAATCAAAAGGTTTGAGAATATGAATTTTCTTGATGATTGCTATTTATCTGTAAAGATTTTCATGTTCACACTATGTAATATGTTTTTTGTCTACCTTAAGAATGATTAAAACTTATTCCCTTACACATTATACATTGAAATGATTAAAGCCTCGTATTCACTAGGGGACAATTATTGTCGCGCGATACGTGACGCTTGAGATGTCGGGTGATGACTAAACTTAAATGTGGACGAAAAAGGTCACGAGACATGAAGTCGGGCGACGTTGGTCAACGTCACCCAACTTCGCCGACATCTCTAGCGACACGTGTCGCGGGACACTTGTCCCCTAGTGAAAAGGCTTTAGATGGCAGACACCTTGCAGAAAAGTTTAAATAGAATAAATGGTTAAGTACTAATTTCCTCTTATAGATACAGCTGGGACTGGGACTTGCACTGGGACAGAAGTAGACACTTTGGAATTTTCGCTGAAAGTCAAATGTACGCACAATCAATCGCAACCAAAGGACTCTTATAGACCTGAAGATTTATATGAAAATCACAGTGGTACACAGTTTTTATTTATTTTTTGAACTAGCTGTTCCCATAGGAATCTAACATTTTTCCGAGAAAGACAAGTATTCTATGTGTTAAATCAAGTAATAAACTATCTGTTGTGCCAAATTTCATCCAAATCAGTTCATCCGTTTTTTCATAATTTATTAACAAACATTACAAACATCCGTATAGTATGGTTATCCATTTGTTCCACCCACAACAATTCGTCAGGGTTTTGAAAATGGGCAATATTGTTCTGCAGCCTTCTTGGACGTGCAGCAGGCCTTTGATAGAGTGTGGCACAAGGGCTTATTGTGTAAAATAAAATCATATCTTCCACACTCAATTTTCCCATTGGTAAAGTCCTATCTCGCTGACAGATTCTTCCAAGTGAAGCAGGGGAACGATAGATCATCTTTTTACAAGTGCCTAGCTGGAGTGCCGCAGGGCTCTGTGCTTGGTCCCGTCCTGTACAATATATTTACATGTGATCTCCCAGAACTAACCTCAACAGTATCCATTGCCACTTTCGCTGATGATACTGCATTTCTCTCCTGCAGTGACGATCCCCACGAAGCAAGTGGACAACTGCAAAAGCAGCTGGATTGCACATATCTCTGGCTGAAGAAGTGGCAAATAAAAGCAAGCGCATCCAAATCTAGCCACATAACGTTTTCTCTGAGAAAAGGCACATGCCCAACCGTCACATTGGGCGAAGACCAACTTCCCCAATCCAGTTGCATTAAATACTTGGGTTTCCACTTGGACCAGCGACTTACGTGGAGTGTCCACATAAACAAGAAGAGAGATGAAATTAACATAAAATTTAGAAATTTGTTGTGGCTTTTGGGGGGGAGGTCTGCACTCTCCTTGCACAATAAATTACTTGTCTATAGCTCTATTTTGAAGCCAATATGGACTTATGGAATCCAAATGTGGTCCACTGCTAGCAAAACAAATATCGAGCGCCTACAGAAAGTCCAAAACAACATCTTAAGAGTAATTGCTGGGGCGCCTTGGTATGCTCGGAACAGTGAGTCCACTCATACCTCGAAATTCCAACAATTGCCGAAGAAATAGTCCGCTATAGGACGAGCTACAAGGATCGTCTTAACTCCCACCCAAATCCGCTGGCCAAAGAGTTGCTGCAGACCGGAGGACTCATGAGACTGAAAAGGGCAAATGTGTTGTCTTAACATTGTATAGAATGGGGCACTGGCCCTATTCTATTCAACGCCAATTTACTTTCAGCACATTTGATTATGGTCTACCGACTGATGGCAAATCCAATTTATCAACAAAAAAAAAAAAAAAAAAAAATTTGTTCCACCCAGATAACCAAGTTTGATCCTATTGCAGTTTACTCGTCACAAATAAAATGGCATCCGATCGGTAATCAAGCCACAATGCACAAAGAAGATGACGTTGGACCGGTCCATAGGGATATACTGATAGCGAAAATGCGACCCGGACATGAGCTCGATCTGCAAATGATTGCAGTGAAGGGCATTGGGAGGGACCATGCTAAATTTTCTCCTGTTGGTTAGTATATAATTTATCTATTATAAGTACTTTTGGTGACTATTTGTCTTCTTTTTTTATGTTGAAGTCTGCAAACCGTCAAACGGCTCCACATCCACTTAATGGTATGTGGCTACCGTCGACTATAAACAAGCAACGCCACAGGTGCTTCAAGTGTGATGCCGACCATGGAAGAATTAAGGATAAGGATAATAAGAAAGGGATGGGGTAATGGGTACAAGTAAAGGATATGCGAAATATAAATATTAATTAATTTTTTTATTGTTTCAGCTACCGTCTCGTACAGGTTGTTACCGGAAATAACATTGACGAGGGAAGTGAGCGGCAGTCAGGCAACTTTACTGAAAAGTTGTTTCTGCCCAGGAACAATTGGTTTGGATTCAAACGGAACCGCTTATGTGAAACAGGCCAGATACGATTTATGCAGTCGCAACATATTCAGACACGACGAAATAAAAGATGCCGCCATACTCAGTCGAGTCCGAGATCACTTCATATGTATGTATCTTTGATTTTCTTCAATTTTATATACTACCAGCTGTGGCACCCGACTGTTACTATGGTAGCATTAAGGATGATAAGGAATGGTGGAAATGGGCTCCGGTCTTACTCGCTCGTTGAAACACAGCAGCACACGTGCTGTTATTTTACGGTGGTCTCATGTAAGGATAGTTACTGCTGTCAAATGTGCTGCCCAAAGGACAGCGAAATGCAGTATGTCCTGTTAAATTAAATTTCACCTTGAAAATTCATATATCACTATCACTGCATAGTATAAAATAAAGTCGCTTGCAGTCTGTCTGTCCTTAGATGTATGCTTATATTAAAATTACGCAACGGATTTTGATGCGTTTTTTTTAATAGATAGGTAGAGTGATTCAAGAGGAAGGTTTTAGTATATAGTTTTCAACGCGGGCGAAGTCGCGCGCACCAGCTATCTACTAAAAATAAAGATACAACCTCAGAAATTTTTTAACAGCAAAGATGTCGGCCGTTATTATTGCTTTACACATTTAGTTATGCGCTACACATCCCTTACTTTTAATGCGGGCAAAGTCGCGGGCACCAGCTAGTTAATAAATATAGAGAAAGCTCATCTTGATCATTTTAAAATATGTATTGTGATTATCTTAAGATTCGTACGACAATATAGCACTCATGTGCCCCTACTATATATTTCATTTGTAAACGAATTGGGATATTTGTTTTTCAGTTACAGTGGAGTCCGTTGGAGCCATGCCGCCAAATGTTATTTTTGTGGAAGCTGTTAAAGTTTTAAGGGATAAGTGTAAGTCCTTGTTGGATGAATTAAATAAATTTTAAATAATATCTTTACCAACTTGTTTTACTAAACCTTTATTGGTGTTGAACGAAACCTAAGCCTGTGTGTAGCATGTACGAGCGAATGAAGTCAGTAATAGGTATTTGGGAGAAATTGTTGGGTTAACTTACTCTAAAGTGAATAACGGATGACATTTAGGGCGCACTTAGGGCTTCTTTTACCAACAATAAGTAGTCAAGTAAAGTGGTGTGTTGGAATGTTTCGAGTCTTCGTCACTAGATGTCGCGGCAATGTGAAATTATATCATGCTAGCGCTTTGTTATGTTAGAATGTTTCGCGTTTGTGTTACTAGATGTCGCTGCGAAGGAAGGTTTTAACGTGCTAATTCTTCATTATTTGAAAAATCATATTATGTTTTTATTATTACGATATGTTCACATTTTCGTATGTCGGGTTGTCT
Source organism: Synanthedon vespiformis (assembly GCA_918317495.1). NCBI lineage: Eukaryota > Metazoa > Arthropoda > Insecta > Lepidoptera > Sesiidae > Synanthedon > Synanthedon vespiformis. The sequence goes on from OU906962.1 coordinate 2,709,732, forward strand.
TTCTTTTGGGGCTTCGTAGACCAGCGGGATTCGAACCCGCGACCGTTTGGTTAACTGCTAGTATTACTTAGCCAAACATGTCAATCCATTTTATTTACATAAAATTTTGAATTTGTGATAGTTAACATTAACAGTCTATGAATATTTTGGTTTCTCTGACTGAACATTACATAGGTATCCATAAACCGTTGAAGTTATGCTAAATTGTAAGGTCACCGTCTAAAAGTATTGTGTTACAGTCATAGATGTAGAATTAATACCGTTCTATACTCCAACATCTTTGGTTACAGTCCTCGAGAATGAATATATATTGTACAGATAGTGCTTTTGACAATAAGTGGGTACGTCTAATATTGAAGTTGTAAAAGTCGACAATATTATTGAATGTTACATAACTGTTACACAATATACTTAATAGTTCCTTATTGATAACTTAACAATCACTATTATTATCTTACAATAAGTAGTAAATACTTCTCTAGATATACCTGATGTAATTAAATATTGGAGTTATTAGTAAGTCCATAACATAAGTACAAAATGATTTTTTTCTAAAGTTTTTTGAATATACAAAAAGGATTCGTGGGATAAATATTATGTTGTGGTTATGATAAAAAGTTAAAAACATTTTATGCTATAAATATCAGTATGTATGTTGTATAGATTTTATCTAAATCTTTAGGGGATTGTAGGTACATTATCAATCAGCATATGAATCGTTTGAAAGTTCGTGGTATGATCATGTGGGTATTATGATTCATGTGGTGCCTAAAACGGGCCCTAAACGGATTATTTAGTTAACCTACTTATAAATTAACTATTATTTCTTGAGAATAATCTCAAATAACTTACCTAATACCAAAACAGAGATTAAACGAAGGCTGCATCGGAGGAGAGACTGAATATCTTCACACATTTCACACAGCACCATCTAGTTTCACACTAAGCAACTAATTATATTACCAGACAGTTGGTATAATATACTAATATATTCATTATTTTTGGAAATACATACATATCAATACTTATACTATTAATAAATCTGTAAGTGTATGTATGTATGTATGTATATTCCTCCATACTCTTAAAACGAATTATCTGATTTTCATGAAACTTGGTAGATAAACATTTAGAGGTACAGGAAACAGTATAGGCTACTTTTTTCAACGCGGACGAAGTAGCGGGCGCAAGCTAGTTTAAGAAGGTACAACATAAAATACAAACATCCATGACTCAGGTGCAAAAGTAAAACGTTAACACAATATAAACATTTGCCTCTAGCGGGATTCGAACCTGTGACCGTTTGGTTAACAGCTGAGTTACTAGCCACTAGATCAAACGTGTCATCAAATCGATTCGCAGTAAGCCTCAACGGCCGTTGAAGCAACAAATTGTAGCGAAAGTATTGGCGTCCGCCAAATGATATCTGTATCAGCGGCCACTTATGCAATAAGGCTTCGCGTACCGCCAGTCGCCAGCATCTGACACCATCAGACAGTCGCCAGCATCTTTCAAGCGCGCTAACGCAATTAACCCATAATAAACCAGTGATTATTAACTGTGACCTAACCTAATGTGTTACGGTTATACAAACAATTGCCTGTGTAAAATTACCCTTACCTAAATATGTATCTTTGTAATGTTCCATTGATTTTCGTGAGTTTAGTTGGATTTTTAAGTTACGGTAAGTCGCGCTTTTGCATTTTATTTGGTGAGAAATGTTCTTAATTTGTTGTAAGTAGTAGGAATTAAGAGAAACTATCAAGTTTTTCGAAATAAGTATTTTTTTATTTTTTTTTAAGTTGTGAAACAGAATTTTATTTATCTGTAGAGCAAGAACAGTTTATAGGATTGCAATAGGTAGGCTATTAGGATAAACGATTGGCAGTGGGTAATAATATATATCCTGACTATATAATATTATAAATGTGAATGTGAGTTTGTTTGTTTATAACGCTTTCACACAAAAACTACTGAACCGATTACCATGAAATTTTACATACACGTTTTTTGCGACACCATAAAGGACATAACCTTTCATCCAAGAAAAAAGTACTGTTCCCGTGGGATTACTTAAAATATAAAAGTGTAAGTAACGCCTATCCAATGTGTTATAGCAACAAGGCGTCAAGCGTTATAATTGCTTTTATATTTTTAATTAGTCTATTTTGATTTAAGTTAATTAAATGTAGAAACCGAAAGATGCATTCCTTGGGTCTATATTTTATTTGTTTTTATAATATTAAATGGTTTTATGAATTGATTTATTTAACTTTTCTTTGACGAAATAAAATACCAGACAACGTGTATGCAAAATTTCATGGTGATCGTTTTAGTAGTTTTTGCCTGAAAGAGTAGGTAACAAATATCCATATAAACTTTCACAGTTATAATATTAGTACCTACGGATTTTCCCAGATTTCATGTTTCAACGCAAATGTAGTCGTGGGCACCAGCTAGTAATTTTTATGTTAATATTGTCCAAGTTCCCTTGCGATTGCGACTTGCACGAATGAAACCTGCGAATTACGTCAAAAATTGTATTGTAATTGCAAAAAACTTTCTGTCTAGAACTAGATACAGTACTTAGACACTACACAGTACTGAAACAACTTACAAATCTGCTGTCGTGTTTTCAAGGCTTCATTCGTGAGCCGATTTTTATTTTTTAGCTTATTGCTCGAAGCTCGAACCAAATAAAAATTAAAGACTGATTTAAGTAGCGGAGAACTGAAAAATATAATTTTCTTTGCAAAACATCGTTTTCTTTTCTACTTCCATATAAAATTGGGTTTTATCTTTATATATAAAATGCGATGAGTGTGTGTATGTCTATGGATTCCAAAACCGCTGAACCCATTTTGACGAAACTTTCAGACAATCTCCAGATTATATTCCAGCGGGTAATCCTGTGAATTTTGGTAGCGATCGGACGCGGGTGAAGCCGGGAGCGGGTCGTAGTTGGTATATATATACTATATAACTAGCTGCTGCCCGCGACTTTGCCCTCTAGCACCACTCTATATCCATTGGTGAAAACAGCATGAAAATCGGTGGAGTAGTTTTTGATTTTATCGCGAACAGACAGACGCGGCGGAGAACTCTCGTGAAAATTTATCAAACTGATGGTGCGTGGTTTAGGAGGAGTTAGTAGATATACAGTACCTGTCTGTATATCAGTATACAAATAGGCAGACGCGGAAAGCAAGGACTAGTGGCCCGCCCTGGCTTCGCACGGTTTTATTCCTGAAAAATTATATACAAAAACCTTCCTCGTAGACCGCTCTTTTCATTTGTGAGAACCAAACAGTGGATATACAAAGAGACAGACGCGAAAAGGGTTTATATATACCTACATATACAAGGACTAGCTGGTGCTCGCGACTTCATCCGCGTAAAAAAGTATAAAACGCCATCTATCGTATTTTGGATAGATGGCGCTATCTCTCGGGCCAAGCCGCTAGTATTTACTTTTATTTTAGATATCCCGTAGGAATGAAGCATTTTCCCGCGGTAAGCCTATGTTCATCAGGGATAATGTCGGCTTCTAACGGTAAAAGAATTTTTCAAATCGGTCCACTAGTTTCGGAGCCTATTCTATACAAACAAACAAACAACCAAATCTTTCCTCTTTATATTTGTTCGCTAACAACGTAATATCCTACAACGGATGCATCTTGCCCCGAATGTCCATATGTCTCAATGTAGGTAAAATCTTTGCAAAATCCATTCAGAGAAAAACTTGTTTCGCGTCAAACCCACAACAAGTGATTCAGTCTGTATGCAACAAACTTTGTTACACAATCAGTTACCCAAGAAGACGCAATTAACTCTTTAAATCCACACACCCAACCATGCCAAGCAGATTAAGCTAATAGGCGCTGTATGGAAATGTTACCTTTTCAGATAACAAAATCCAAGGCAATGGAAAATCAACCTTGTGTTCAATGAAGTGAAACTAATTTAATATTAACTAACTATAAGCACTCTTAAAGGTATAATTAAATCATTTTTGTCTAGAAAACGTTAGTTTGTAAGTATATACAGGTCGAGTTTAGTAATAACTAAATATTTAATTCTTTATGCTTTTTAATGTTTTTAATTGTTTTTCTAAATTAATTTGTATTCTTTTTGTTACTTATTAATTATATTTCTATATTTATTTTGTTACGTATTTTTTAATGTCTTGACTTGAGCGATATTTATATGAACTCATAATTTATCATAATGAAAAATCTGTTATAGGCTTTTTGAAGGAATTTAAAAAGTATATAAAAAATTGAAAACTTTTAATTTTGTGCTATAAAAATTACAATTTTTTTAATAACAGTTTTTATAGTTTATAGTAGGTTCTTTGGAATATTCGGATAAGGCCTCTTAGTTCTCTTTATAAACTCAAAAATAATATTAAAATTGGTTTAGCATAATCTGTTGGATAATACAGTATGAAACTATTGAATTGTAACGGCTAAATTGTATGATAGGCATAACTTCGTCATAAGTTGGCAAACCGCGAAAATCTTGCTCTATTTCCCGATATCTGTTTAGTGAAGTTTGAACTGATCCACTGATTTTCCGCTAACTTACTTCTAAACCAGTTTAGAACCCTTACAGACCATTTAGAATTCCTGTAGACCAACCCTAACATATTATTATTATTACTAAAAAGAATGATAACAGATAACATAATTAAGAACGAAAACAATTTCAAATAATAATATGTAAATACATATAAATCCGGGCCCTAATTGATTGATTTTTTCCTGTTTATAGAGGAAAGATTTGATTGTTTGTTTGCATTGAATAGGCTCCGAAACTACTGTTCGTCGAAACAGCGAAGAAAAAATTCTTTCACTGTTGGGAAGCTATATATAAGCAAGTAACATAATTATAGGCTATATCTATACTAATATTATAAAGAGGAAAGATTTGATTGTTTGTTTGTTTGTATAGAATAAGCTCCGAAACTACTGGACCGATTTGAAAAATTCTTTTACCATTAGAAGCCGACATTATCCCTGATGAACATAGGCTACTTTTTACCGCGGGAAAATGCTTCATTCCTACGGGAAATCTAAAATAAAAGTAAATACTAGCGGCTTGGACCGAGAGATAGCGTTATACTTTTCTACGCGGACGAAGTTGCGAGCACCAGCTAGTATATTATAAAGTTACGCGGACGAAGTAACGTGAAACAGCTAAGTTATATAATTTGCAGAAAAAAATTGCATTCGTGCCAAGTCGGAGGCAACTTTTAAAAGGATATCGATTTGTAGGTCAACGGCTTGTCTCTTGCAACTTTGCTATCAGCTATGACTATGTCCACCTTTCACGACACATAAGTAGGGCCAATAATTTTATTATTCAAGGTTATTTATATTCGGTAGATATATACTTTTACTAGTGGGTGCCCGCGACTTCGTTCGCGTTGAAAAAGAAAAATATGCTAGCTTGATCCGGGCAAACGTTATTTTGCAACTATCACTCACTTAAAAATCGGTCTTAGAGATCGGACCTCATACTACAAAAAACAAAATTCTGAACGCACCTATAAATATTTGACAACTAACTAAGTGACAATTTTAGACAAAATATATCAATAATGTTTCACAGCTATATAGGAACATTTTGTGTAATGTCATCTCATGTCATCTTATATCGCTGTGACGACGATGGCGCCTCACTTGACTTGACTGCTTTGGACTTGACGGACCTGTTTTGGAAAACTAAGAAAAATTATAGACTTGACTTGACTTTGACTTGACTGACTAGTCTCGGGATCTGCTATTTTTGATTTTTTAATTTCAATTTTGCCTTTTTTTGTTTAAAAAAAGGCTATTACAAATTGCTATTTTTACTAATGACACTGGCAAAATCATCGGAGAAGATCTGATGGAGCCAACACATTAAAAGAGAAGAAGAAGAAGACGATGGCGCCGCCATGCGACAGTAGCGCCCAATTATTTATGTTTTTATATGATCCCTCGGGAATACTTAGTCCTTTTTTTCTGGATGAAAGGTACCCTCTGTCCTTTCTGGTGTCCCAGACAACTTGTATGCAAGATTTCATGGTGATCGGTTCAGTAGTTTTGCGTGAAAGCGAGACAGACAGACAGACAGAGTTACTTTCGCATTTATAATATTAATAGTATGGATTAGTATGGATAATAAGTTAAAACTCTTTCACCAATAATATTTCTTCTATTCTATTTCAAATCCCAATGAAAAATTTAAATTGGTATTTGAAAATTTTAATTAATATATAATTTATCGTATGCTTTATTATAATAAACTAGCTGGCGCACCGCGACTTCGTCCGCGTTGAAAAAGAAAAAAGTAGCCTATCGTGTGTCCCGTAGTACGTCTAAATGTTTATTTACCAAGTTTCATGAAAATCAGTTAAATCATTTAAGAGTTATGGAGGAACATACATACATACATACAGAAAAAAATTCTAAAAATGGTCAATTTAGTTTCAGTATAATGTATAGAGCCTATATATATATATATACACGATATTTCTGAAAACAAAGTAAATTGCTCCATGACCGACCCCTAGAGATTTATTATTAGTATTGATTGATATTTGATGATTAATACAGAGCATTATATCACATTGTTATCTTTTTCAATAACTCATTAAAAATTCAATAACTTATTCAATTAATAAACCGTAGTAGGACCAAAATAATTAGGTAAACTAAGAGAACGGAATATTTTTTCCGGGTTGTGATAAGTAATAAATTAAGACAATAAACCATTTTAGTTAGGCTTATCTCTTAGCTAGATACACATTGAACTTGTCCTTTATTTCTATTTTCATCTTTTATATCTTTTTTTTTCATATGTAAGTACATCTTAATTGTGAAAGACAACCGTATTTGGCTCAGGTTTTAAAAATAAGTATTAAAATTGCTTTTGAAAAATAACCAGAAACACGAATCACAATTAACACAGAAAGTATAATCAATTAAAAGAGTATTTACAATTGAGTAAATTTAATAAATGTTAAAAATGTAGGTCGAAGGTCGTTCGGCGAAAACTTATCGTGTGATAGAGCACTAAATTTACAATTTCGCAAACAATTAGTCATGTACTACAAATTTTTTAACTTCTTTTGCTCCCTAACTCATTGTCTAATTTCTAGATTAAGGTCGAGGCTTTTCGATGAAATCTACTTACGAGTATCTGCATAATCATTCAGTTGCATAACAAACAATAAAATTATTCTTTTATTTTATACGACTACTTTACTGGTTAACATTTCTAAAGTCGTAAACGAGCTGGGTACAGACCCAGCTTGACAAGAAATATTTGCTGGTGTTAAGTAATACAGCCATTAGAAGAATAGTACTAAATCCACAATCTTCCCTAACTGCAGAACTTAACTCTCTGCTAACTTACATATAAAGTATTGGTCGTAGTTTATAAAAAAATCGTAAAATTTGTAAAAATAATATGTAGAAACTTCTGTCAGAAGTAACAGTAAGAACATTTTTCGTACAGACACCATCATCAGCGCAGCCTGCGCCCTTGAGAATTTTTAGTATATTCATTTGGATACCGTAAGGTTCCAGATTCCAGATGTACCAATTTTCAAAACTACACGAATTATTTCCTCTGATTTGGCCTAATATTTGATGCTCTGATTGCACATAACGGCTATGTCAGGCGTATAGCTTTTATTTTTCAACGCGGACGATGTTGCCGGCACCAAGCTAGTGCAAAAATAAAATAAATACCTACCTAGATACTTATTTAATTAAACAGAATCAGAGTTGCGTGGTGTTTGTTTTTGGTTAAGAATAAATTAATTCTCCCTTCACTTTAAGAGTAATTATCTCGATTGTGTGCAGCTGCATATGCAACAACGGAGGGTCAAAGATACCGGCTTAATAATTATAATAATCCAACAACTAGCAATAAAAGTTTTGTCCTCCAGCCCTACGCCAGTCACTGCATGAACCTCGACCGCCAGCTGCTGCATCAAGGTCGACAAAAATGCACCGCTAACTAGGCTAATAACCTCCAAGAAACATTGTGTGTTGCAACATAAGGCCTCTATCACAACTGGCGTTCAGTTTATGGTTGACTGCTGCGATTTATCGCGTTTTGCTTCTGCGAGATCGAGATGCGACTTTACAAGAAGTGCTCATTTGTTAATTTTACGAAAAGGAAACTTAATATGTCTCTTTAAAAGGAAATGGGATTCAACGGTTGTAAATAATTATCCTACGTGGGAGCCAAGAGAAGCAAAAAAATACTCTAGGAGCCCATGGGAGCCAAAAGCCAAAAAATATATGCTAAAATACCAAGTGGAGGGGGAAGTGGGAGCCAAGTGGACCTTTTCTCGTCCGGCGGCGTAACCACTCCCTTACAGAAGACCACCGTGAAATCTATACTATGATTGGCAGCGTACTTGCAACACCTGTGGCATTACTTGTTTTATAAGTGAAGGTATTCACCCACCATCAATCAAGTGGACCCTAAATTTGTCTGTCAATTGTTCAAGAAATAGATTACGAGTCCAAAACTCTGTTTTCCATATCAGTGCGAATGAGAATAGATATAGATAGATACTGTGGAAAAGTATTTGTGGTCACATGAGCTAAAAATCCTCACATGAGACCGCGGCCTAACACAGACCATACAGCATAATTACTTACAATTTCAATTATTTTGAAATACGCACGAGACGAGAAAAAGACAATAGAAAAAAAAGTAATAATATATGAGGAAAATAATAACTTTGTTGTACAAGAAAAACGTTTAAACGATGCAATATGCAAATGACTCGGTGAACGTGTTCATGTTCATTCGTACACCCAAAAGAAGCGGCTTGTAAATCTCGCAGGCTTGCGTGGTGCACACTCAGGTAAGCCAGGTGTTGGGTCTGGCATTTTTGGGCAAGGGCACGGCGGTCCCAATGGTTCTTTGCTTCCACTCTTATGAACGCGTGGTCTACAGAAATATCCATACTCCGGTCTCTCCATGTGTACTTTATCAGACATGCATTGATCGAACACAGCTTGAGTGTTGCGGCAAAACTTGAGGGCGTAATCTCCGCTGCTCTTGTCGATGCAATTGTTATATTGGTTGAACTCTTGACAGCATTCCTTCTTAATCTTTCTGAATATTTCGTAAGCGCACGCCGTAACGCGTTTACCTAGTTCCATGCAAGGCCGTGGATCGTTCAGCTCCATTCTGCAAAGCATAAACTCATTGTTGACCGCTTCGCAATATTTCCCCACATACGGTGCAGCGGAGATGAGCGTCGAAGTGGACAAATTCAATTCGTCAACGGTTAAATCCTCGAATTTGGGCAGTTCTATGTCGTTTGTGACGACCATTTTTAATTTTCCACTTACGATATACCTATATAAAGTAATGCTAAATCAAAAATGTATTACATTAACTGAAAATTACAGATTAAAACGCAGATATACAAAGTGTCATTAGTGACATTAATAATTTGATAATTGAATGGCATAAGTTGATTTTTACTTTAAAAAGATAACTGATTATATTATAGGTTAATGGCATCGAATTAATATAGCTCTGCGAGCTTACGTTACGTGCAAAAATATTGATTTTATACTTTTATAAATTAAAAATGTGACTAGCTAGTGTACTTATTATATTATAGTTAAAGTAAAACTGCACTTCGGATTAAGCGTTATATGAACTTATGACTTTAATAAGATCTCTTTCTCAAATCTTTTGAATCATAACTTAATGACAATAGACTTATATGTAGTACCTACAGCGTGTTTGGCTTTCAATCTATTTTCTTTTTTCTATATAAGTATATTTTTTCACTTCTTTTTTTTTCGTTTTTTTTTTTACTTTGCACAGGATTCGCGGGGCATTAATTTTAGTAGTAATCAATTGTACAGGCCCTAACTGAAACGGCACTGCATTATGACTGCATTATGCTGAGTCTATTTCAGACGCACATTATTTTTATTTTTAATATTTGTATAATAAGAAATTAAAGTATCTACATATTACTTTCTTTCTATTAACTCGTAAACTTTGCTTATACTTGAACCAGTAAGTAGGCATTTTATTATTGTTACGCCATATCGACATTTTATTAAATGCATACATTCTGTTCCACTTTTTAAGTTACATAATTTGTGTCAATTTGAGTGTTGTTTCATATCTTGTATTATCAACAATGACCCGCGAAACTTGATTTAAAACAGCCACTTGCTCCACATATATTACTTTTACTTTTACTTGCGTAAATTGTTAAATTAAATTGTATTTCTACAGTACCTAACACTTACAGATTGAAATAATCCAACCATTAGCTAATTTATTCAACAGAATATATTGTTTAAAAATTACATTACATTATTAGTAAGTAAGCTATTTAGCTATTTATTTATTTATTATAGGTATACATGCTGTTCGCTAATTCGTCCGCGAAACTTTATAAAATACTAGCTGGCGCCCGCGACTTCCTCCGCGTTGAAAAAGAAAAAAGTAGCCTACCTGCTGTGTCCTGTACGTCTAAATGTTTATCTACCAAGTTTCATGAAAAGTAATTCGTTTTAAGAGTTATGGAGGAACATACATACAGAAAAAAATTCTAAAAATTGTCAATTTACACAATATTTCTGAAAACAAAGTAAATTACTCCATGACCCCTACAGATTTATTATTAGTACTGATTGATGATAGTATTGACTAGCTGGCGCCCGCGACTTCGTACGCGTTAAAAAGAAAAAAATAGCCTTGTGTCCTGTACCTACGTCTAAATGTTTATCTACCAAGAATTCGTCTTAAGAGTTATGGAGAAACATACGTACATACATACACTTACAGATTTATTATTAGTATTGATGACCTCCTGGATGCATGGCTCAGAGGTCCCAGGTTCAATTCCGGCTGAGTTACGTAGCCCCTGGTCTGGTTTTGTTGGAAAGTATTGGCAGTAATGGAACGCTGCGTTTCGCATTGGGCACCGTAAAATAATGTGTGCTGTTGTGTTTCGGTGAGGCTTTTTAAATTTCCCCTTTAATCCTAATATGGAATACCTGTGGCATTGCTTGTTTTATAGGCGACAGTAGCCACCTACTGTCAAGTGAACCTTTATACTCTTCAGTTTTCTGTATAATCTACACTATTATAAAGAGGAAAGATTAGATTGTTTGTTTGTTTGTATTGATTAGGCTCCGAAACTACTGGACCGATTTGAAAAATTCTCTCACCATTAGAAGCCGACATTATCCGTGATGAACATAGGATACTTTTTAACGCGGGAAAATGCTTCATTCCTACGGGAAATCTAAAATAGAATTAAATACTACTAAAATAAATCTAATGATGAGTATAATTTATTGTAATTTCTGTGCATCCTACAAACAACAGAATTTTGTGCATAGTTAGTGTATGAAATGGGGACATGAAATAACGGAGTGTGCCTAGTTCTGACAAGAGGTGCACGCAGCTGGAGGAAAAGAGTTGTAAGTTCGGGGCTGTCAATTACTCCGTTGCAAACATTGTATAAGAAAAGCATATCCAGTAGTCCCCGTCTACTTTCGAGTGTCATTAGACCATGAAACAAATTAGATTCTGCGTTGCTTACATATCTATGACGTTCCTTGTAGTTGAGGTGCTTCAAAAATTTTATACTTATCAACGCGGACGAAGTCGCGAGCACCAGTTAGTTATAAAATAATTGAGTTATAAATTAACTTTTTCAGTTGACAGCCAGTCAGTAGTATGTCCTGCAGTGAGAACGACGAGCGGCTGGTTAGATCTATTCCCATTGCCGTGTAGGAAGCACACGGAATGCGGTGTAATGAGCAAACAGCACTTGTGCTGTAAAGGATTTTGTACAAAAGGCATAAGACAGCAAGCGATTACAACCAGGTTAGTAGCCTTAAATTATTATTTAACAATTTCAAAATAGTATTACAGCTACAAATATTAGGGTATTTACAAGCTAATATTAAATTAACTACTTATACCAATTAAAATAACAAATTAATCCAAACCCATAATCTCCGAATGTGCTTTATCGATCTGTATGAAGTTTTATACTAGCGGCCTGCCCCCCGGCTTCGCACAGATTTTTTGCTGCAAGTCCTTACATATTAAAAAACAATAAGTCCTCGTCTGTCTCTCTGTTCGCGATAAACTCAAACACTACCTCACCCATATTCATACTGTTTTCAGCAATGGATAGAGTGGTTCTCGAGGAATGTTTTAGTATATAATTTACAAAAGTTACGAGGGCGAAGTTGCGGGCAGCAACTAGTTATTCAGAAACTTTCCTCCTTGATCGCACTTTCCATTACTGAAAATCGCAGTAATCGCAATCGCCCGCGTTAAAAGTAAGGGATGTGTAGCGCCTGACTAAATGTGTAAAGCAATAATAACGCCTGACATCTTTGCTGTTATAAAATTTTCAGGGGTTGTATCTCCATTTTTAGTAGATAACTGGTGCCCCCGACTTCGCCTGCGTTGATAATTATATACTAAAACCTTCATCTCGAATCACTCCATCTATCTATTAAAAAAAACCGCATCAAAATTCGTTACGTAGTTTTAAAGATCTAAGCATATATAGGGACAGACAGACGGGAAGCGACTTTGTTATACTTACTATGTAGTGAGATGAGATGAAGAAAACACTTCCCTTTAGTGAAAACCGTAGAAGTTAGCGAAGAACCAGACAGACAAACAACGACTAATTTACAATAAGAGTACCTATATATACCTATTGATTTTGTTATTGGTTTTAGAACTAAGGTGTCTGTTGCTATTTGTGATAATAATAATTCACGGTGCTGTATCAGACAAAAGCACAAAAATATACATTAACCTACTTAAGCTTTTTTCGCTTTGCATGTTTTTTTATTACCTTTACTATTTTACCTACAAATCACACAGTTCACAAACGCTTTCACACGGTCCGGGGACTACAAATGTAAAATAATATACTTTATTTATTTACAAGCTAGATTATTTAAAAAAATATTCATATTAAGTTTTATTTAATATTATTTTCGATGAATGCATCGATATTTGCGCCGAAAAAGCTGGTTCAGATTATGTGTTTTTAAGTTGATTTAAATCTTTGTTTTTAAATATTATTCTAAGAGATATAAATTAAAAAAAATCACGAGGCTTTTAAGTACTTAAAGATTGCTACATCTGTTATTACTCCTGTAAAATATTAATTTTGTCTGAAATTGTATGCAAATTTTAAATGTTTCTTTTTTCATTATACAGTCTAATCTGAAAATTAGTTATCTCTCATTTAAAATTAAATGAAAATTTAATATTCGTAGGTACAATCTGAACTAGACTTATAAATAACTCGACAAAGTTAAGTTAAACTTTAACATCGGTGGTTCTTATTGTAGACCCAACGACCAGCCGAGCAGTAGCGTAGTTGAACCGAGTAGCACAAGCACTAGCACAACCACAACCACTAGTAGCACAACCACGAGCACAACTACAACGACCCCGAGTACCACCAGTTCGACGACAACGACAACGACAACGACGACAACGACGACGCCAAAGCCGCCGCCAACGCAACCGCCCGCGCCACCGAACCCTCTGCTGCAACTGTTGCCTTTGTTCAACGCGCAGCTTGCACAAGCGACAACGCCACAAGCGAAAGCTCCGGCAAAAGCTCCCGCGAAAGCGAAATCAGGTATAAACCCATTTTCAAAAATCCTTCCTACCAATATAATATAATAAATACGATAGTTTTCAGGGATGTATGTTTGTTAGTTCAGTTCAGTAGTTTAAGCTAAAAACTACTGAACTTTTAAAAATCAGTTGGATAGTTTACAATTAAAGTCAGAGACAGAAAAATAAAATATGTATAGGTAGATCTCACCGCGTTGATATTAACGCCTACAAAATATGTAAAATATAAATCCATGTTCATCCTGAAAATTCCATTGTAACTAATGGTGAAAGATATTTTCAAATCGTATGAGTAATTACCATCTAGATACAAACTTTACCTCTTTATAATACATTTCCTGTAGATATAGAAATAAAAGAGTCTACCAAATTGGTCAACTTAATAAGATGCAAACTAGTAAGCCTTTAAAAAGTAGATACCTATATAGCTATTTACATAGCCTACCTACATGAGTAGATAATTCTTCAGGCACCTCAATTACCGATGTGATTACCGACGTAAACTATTCTCATGCACGAAACTCTGGCAATTTTTACGAATACAACGTGGACTCAATTGGGGATTACTCGAGTGCAGGCGGATCGCAGAAGCTGGTGTGCCCGAAGCCTGGTCAGGCGCCTGTCTTACTGTTCCCGATCCCATGCGAAAATAACGCCCAGTGCCGCATCACAAGCGGACCAGACCAAGTGTGCTGCGAGAAACGTTGCGTCAAAGGCGTACCAGCGCCGAAACCTGTTGCACCGAGATCGCATCAACGTAATACACGCATTATAATATAATATAGTCCAGTATACCTCAAAGGAATTTTTCTCTGATTATTAACAGACTGAATCGTCGTGAGCAGCTTCAGTTTGCCGAGACGAACAACTTTTTCCTCTGCGAAAATTCTCGATAGAGGTAGCTAAAGAAGTTACCAGCCGTAAACAACTTCCAAGCGTAGTACTGGGAAAACGTGCCACTTAATTTGTAGGACTATGCGGTATGTTTACTAAGCAGACAAAAAATCAGCTAGTTAGTATACCAATCCCTCCCAATAAATCATAATAATGAGGTCAAAAAAATTATTACAAATTGAGTGGTACGTTTTCCCAGTCCTACGCTTGAAGATTTTTACGGCTGCTAACTCCTTTAGCTACTTACCTCTATCGAGAATTTTCGCAAAGGAAAAAGTTGTTCGTCTCGGCAAACTGAAGCTACTCAGGAAGATTCAGCCTGTTAGTAATCAGACAAAAATTCCTTTGAGGGATACTGGACCATAACTAAATTATATCAATTCGGCTTCTTCGCGAATGCATGAGGGAATAACATAGTTCAATAAGCCTGTTTAACGAAATTATCTACGGAGACACTATGCATGAGGTTCTAAGCATTTTATTCAATTTTAGATTTAAGGTTTATCCAAAGTAAAGCCGTTCTTATTATTAGGTAGAGGTCTCATATATATTGATTTCCAAAAAGTCTTGGTCACCAAGACTAAGACTTGGTGCTAAAAGTATCGTGTCTGCTCTCTGCTATGGTCCGGATTAACTGACTCTAACTCTTCTATCATAGTTCTAAACCTATATAATATAGTTCTTCATTTGATACATTCGTACAAATTCATTTTGATAGGGCTCAAAAAATACTATTGTCTTAAAAATGCCTAAAAAATGCTTACTTTTCATTGTACTTGTGGTCTTGTTTTTAATTGTTTTATCTGTTATTTTCAGCATTATTGGGTGTAATCCCAAGGGAGTGTCCGTCGGCCCCCCTTGGGGAGTTGTTGTTCGAGGTGCAGTCCTGTAAAACCGATGCAGACTGCTGGCCTCGGGTTTGCTGTCCAGATGGCACGCGATCCTATTGCCGAACAGCGAAGGCGAGGCTTGACCGAGTGCCGATTGTCAACCAAATAGACGGACGTGAGTAGTTTATCTATATCCGACGAGAAGAAAGTTATCTACACTTATTTTTTTTAAATTACATACTAGCTGTTGCACCAGACTTCGTCTGCATTGAAGGGTAAAATAATTATGTGAGTGGTAACTAGTAACGCCGGACATCGTTATCGCCGACAATGGTGGCGCCCAATCCGTACTAATCCACATAATATCTTTTTTTATGTCTTATTTATAGCCTATGTATTATTATTGTAAAGTTTCATTGAAATCTATTCAGTAGTTTTTGCGTGAAAGAGTAACTAACAAAAATCCATCCATACAAACTTCGCATTTATAATGTTACAACCTACGGAAGTTACTCGCTAATAATGTAGCTTTTTATAGCTGAAAGAGTTCTCAAAATCGGTCCAGTATTATTATTACAAACATTACAAATCTTCTCTCTTTATAATATTAGTATAGACTAGATAAGTAGGTAGTAGGGTAGGTATTGAAATTGTATAAAATTTTCGTAATTTTTAAAAATAACGAAGTCAAAATATACCATATATAGGTAGGTACACATATACGAGTTTATTGTAGCAGAATGTAAGCATAGCCTTATCACTTTCCAGCTGTACGCATGTTCGAGCAATACCTGCAGTGCACAGCACCGCCTCAGTACGACATTTTCCCCAAACCATGCAGCTCCAGTGTCGACTGTTTCCCCAACTTGTGCTGTGCGGAAGGCGGTAAGAAGCACTGTCGACCAGCGCAACGGAGTCTGCTCGCCTTAATAGCAGGTCTTACAGGGGTAAGTACTTCGGACTTACTTATCTTAGGAACACCGACTGGTTTTCAAAAACCTACCTGCTCTAGATTGTAGGTAGACGATTTATTTTATTGTAGTTGTTAGGAACACTGGCTGATTTTCTAAAAACCTACATTGCATTTCCATTGCAAGATCAATACATTAAACTTGCCTTAGGAGTTTTTTAATGTTGAGGTATGTTAAAACAATGAGTTTCATAACTTTATAGTTGTAGCATCAGCCCGACTGATGGCAATAGGCACCTCTTTTCCTTTACGGGCATTTAACTATTTTGAGATTGTCCCTTATTGGCGTCGGTAATGTACTTACTTTTGTTTAGCCTACTTAGTACCATGACCGCTAATTTTTATAATATTACTAGCTGCTGCCCGTGTATAAAAGATAGATAAAAAACTTATTCTCAGACCTACAAAGCGTACATATAAAATTTCATGAAAATCGATCAAGCCATTTCGGAGGAGTATGGCAACTAACACTGTGACACGGGAATTTTATATATATGTATAAGATATTTATATTGCGAAATTAACAATAATTTTATTTTTATTTCAGAGGGTGGGATCGACCTTAAGCAATCTCCGACAACTGCCAGCGACTCAAACTAATAAAATATAGCCACCTTTAATGGTTTAAATTAATTCAATTGTATACAGTGCTCTTGTATATATATAAGTATACTAATAGGTTAGATTTTTTATTTTTGTATGTTGTTTAATAAATAAAATGTGTTTTTTTATTGCCCTATTATTGTTTAGCACAATTTTTAACTCCCTATTATAAAATAGAAACCAACTAGGTAGGTATATTAGGTAACAATTTATAAATGTAATAATTTTTTATATTGATACAGATCTATTTTTACAAAAAAGTTGATATGAAATTTTCACTGCGATGCAATATTCTTCAAAGACCATCAAAATATTTTCTTCTTTACCATATTCTGACCAATATATTCGAAAACTTAAATGAAGGTATAAACTCAAATAATTTTTTATTTGTATTGTGCTATTCTGATGTATAAACTATTCAAGCATATAGATGCTATTATTTTTAATTACTATGATACTTAAATCTATATTTAAAAATAATATAGTAATGAAAAATAATGGCCAGTTATTTGTAAATATCATGACAAACACTCCATTATATTGTTAATTTAAAAGCTGCACTATCACCTTTTATTATTAACTTATATTAAAGACACCAGTACATGTATGAGTAGATGCTAGTATAGTTAAGATTTGATACTACAAAAAACAGTGGGATGTGCCTGGGACAGTACACTCATGACCGAGTGACAGCTTTATTATGACTGAATACATAGATTTAGCCTAAAAATATCTGTACATTTTACAAAGATATCCAAGGCAAGCCTTCAATTTAAATAAATAAAAAAATTCATTGGATTTAAAAGCTTTATTAAAAGATCTTACATTCTATGTGTAACTTCCCCAGCTCTGGTATTTAGTCCAGCTGAAAAGAAAAGAGAAATTATTTAATTTTATGAATTTATTCAAAAATACTGCCCACCAAAGAATAATATTTCTATTTTATGGAAACAAGTGACAACTTTTCACACAACTCATACACATTAAAGATAATTAAATTTAAGATATTTCACATTTCAAGATTTAATGAGCCCGTTGGATGAGTGGTAGGAGCAGTTGCCTAATTTCTCAGGGGTTCCCGGTGGCTCTGGTCTGGATTTAGAAAGTAGTACAGTAGCTGGGCACACTGCATTTTGCAGTCCTCTGGATGAGCTGTATGGTGGCAGTAGCCACTCCTTTACAGAAGACCATCATGAAATAACAGCATGTGTTCTGTTGAGTTTCAGTGAGTGTGTATCAGTGAGGGAGTCTATCCTTAAAACAATTAGGCCCTCCACTATGACCGTCGCTACCCGCATCACATAGCAGAGAGCCTTTGGTATAGTCAGCAGCACACTTGTAGTGCCTGTGGTGTTGGTTGTGTTATAGCCTATGGCAGCCACTTACCAAAAAGTAGACCATAAACCTGACTGACAACCTTAACATTTTCCGAAAACTTGTTTTGTATACAGATTTCGTGGATCTACACTAGGCATGCACTAGCTAGGCTAAGCCGGTCCTCTTAGGTAAGCTTGTATTTGCAATGTAGGAAAAATATTATTATCTATATCTAATGCAATAATTTGTTAGAAGAATAAAGACCAGACAAGTCGACATAATCTTATATTATTTTTAGTCCATATTAATGACAGTTTACACACCATGAAATGCAGTTTGCTTACCTTTTTGAATCCAATGTCATTAGCGTACTCCCTGAAACATTGCCTGCAAATGTTCAGCCCATATTTCCGGATAAGTCCATGCCGATTTGAGCACGCCCGACTGAAAAAGGAAAGATGTTATTCAGACACGTGCTGTAATTGGCATAACCAAGAATAATATTTGTTGTGTTTTCTATAATTCTATACACACCATGAGCGGGATCCCTGACCATATTTACGAGGGTGAGAATACCAGATGTTTGCGTGTCCCATATTTAAAGAATTATTGGAATTCTTCGAGGAAAACTAGAACACACGTCCAACACGGAAAATGACTTCCAAGCAAAAGAACACAGTCTAACTAACTAAACTAAAGACTAAAGAGTAAAGTAAAGACGCCTACGAACAACCACAGGCCAACCAAGGAGTTTATAAAACCATAGATAAAAATAAAACGCACTGACAAAACTCAGACTACTCCGAGTTATAACTAAAAGCTCTTAATTTAATAATAATTTTAGACAAGCAACATTAACAACAAATAATTACGCTGTTAAATCATTTGTTAAATTAACGACAGACCTCGGTACTAATTGCAGTGACTGTATTATTTTTCCAACTTGCAATCTAGACAAAACCTTACTAAAATATTTTTTATTAGTGGGCAATATTATCTTGATGACATGACATGACTCATGATGGATGACATGTCAGGTGAATGAATGCATTGTCGGATTTGTCGGTGTTGAGAGGGAGGGTGAAAGGGGAAGGAAGAAAAAGAGTAGAGTAGACAGGTGAGAGAGCAGGTGGAGAAGAAAATTTCCTGCAGCTTTTTCCTGGCAATTGGAATATATGAATTGCTAAAATCGACCTACGAAGGTACAAGATACTGGCTAGAATCAGGAGAAACTTTATGAGCTAGACCGGATAATAAGTTAGAACAATAACTTTTATAGGTATTTATCATCTTAATTATTTTATACATGTCTATTTGTACTTGCGATTAAATCATTTCCAAATTAAGTGTTAAAGGATCCTTGCACACAGGTATTAATTAACTTTCTTGATTGATGTGAACGTTTTCATATCTTGTTTTTTTTTTTTACTGTTACTTGAAATAGCCGCAAATACCTACCGATCTCGTAACTACAAAGTAATTTGATTTTGAAATTATTCAATTTTATTTATCTATTTCTTGTAAGCTGTAAATAGCTAATGAAATATTTAATACCCCATCTATATAATGTTTACGTTTGGCTTGTTTCAGGTGGCTTTACAATGGGTCTCATTACAGGCATATTAAAACGTTTGTTCAAACTAATAGTTTATTTTACAATATTCGTTGCAGCTGTTGTTCTTATTCCAAATCTACCTCCACACACTAAGTTTACAAGTATCAAGTAAGTTATAAACCAATATTGCCTTTTGCAATAATTTATTTTTAGCATAATATGTTCAAGGGCGTCGCCAAGGGGAGGCAGGGAGGGGCGGCTGCCCCCCCCCCCCCACCCCGATTCTAAAAAAGTTGCTCTCGACTTTACCTACAATAATTAATCATACTTTTATCATTCTGCATATCAACTTATCGGCTGGCGACGCTCTTGGATATCTATAATGCAAAATTCAAACATATCAAAATTTTACAATCAACAGACTAAACACTAACGTCACTATATAATTATAAAGTAGTTAAGTATAAAGCTGGTTTCAGGGTTCTCCTGACAGTACTGACGATACACACTCCTGACTGTGTGACGACTTGTTATTTGTATGAAAATCCACAAGTAGTTACAGAGCTGGCTTGACCGTACGCACAAGTATTGCTACCGCGGTCGGTTGTGCGTGTTGTCAGGCCTGACCGTCAGGAGAGCACTGAAAATGTGCTAAGTATAAGACACATATGCCACACATTGTCATCTGTGCTCCTGAATTTGTATGAATTCAATGGATAGCTTTGTATATTTATCAAAAAATATATTTATAATAACTAGCTAGTTATATACTCGTCTTGAAAAGACATGGAAAATTTCACTTGAAAAAATAGGTTTGATTTTTTTATGCCAAAGCAGGCGGAACAAGCCGGATATATTCAACAAATTCCTCCACTTGTATAAATAAAATTAATACTTGTATTAATACTTGCACAAATAAAGGATAGGAGAAAAGCAGGGAGATTTGTAAATAGTTTAAACGGTTATGAGTGAATATAGACCACTATATATATTTTTGTAATTGATTAAGTGCTTAGGAAAATGCACAACAAAATATTATAATATCTACAATATTTCAGACTCGAATCCACTCTTCCACAAATTGGACCTCTAGCACCAAACGGTGACTTGAACAATGCTGAGAAATTGTATTTGGACAAACTTGAGGGCCCGGAGGCTTTCCAATTGTACAAGGGCGAAGTGTACACAAGTCTCGCAACCGGAGAAATAGTTAAAATCTCACCGGGTGGACATGTCACTTATGTTACTAAAATTGGGAGCCCATGCAGTATGTATCATTTTTAATCAATACTAATAATAAATCTGTAAGGGTTGGTTGTGGAGTAAATTACTTTGTTTTCAGAGATATCGTGTTTATAGGCTCTATACATGATACTGAAAATAAATTTTACAATTTTTTCTGTATGTATGTATATGTATGTATGTATGTTCCTCCATAATATTTTTAAACGAATTAACTGATTCCCATGAAACTTGCTTTATTCATTACAAGCAAAAATACAATAATCTTCGTTTTTTTAAAATAAATACCTAATACAATATTGTTCAATGACAGTCTATTAAACAAATTATATTTTATAAATATATATTAATTCCATTCCCTGCATATATATATATTAGTTCTACTGATTGTAGATGAAAACAAAAGATATTATCTGCTGCCCTAATATTTATAACAAATTATTTGTGTACATCTTGTTTTTGGATAGTAACTTAAAAATATTCATTAAACTCTATCTAACTGAGTGTGTGCATGTGAATGTTTTGATAAGAACATGAGAGTTTTTCTTTTAGCTGGATTCGTGCAGGAACACATTTGCGGTAGGCCTCTTGGCTTCCAGATTGACGAGAAAAACGACTTGCTATACGTGGCAGACGCATACCACGGCATTTGGAAGGTAGATTTGAAAAATGGTAAAAAAACACTATTGGTTTCGCCTCGAGTGGAGATTGGCAACAGGAAGCCAATGCTGTTCAACGATGTTGCCTTGGACAAAAAGGGAAACTTGTTTTGGACGGACTCCTCGAGTGATTTGCATCTGAAGGATGGAGCAATTATCATGCTGTTGAATCCTTCCGGAAGGTAAATTAGAGAAAATTAACTACAAAATTTGGAAATCGGAATTTTTCCTTGTTCATGAATTACAAAAAAAATCTAAAACTAGACTATAGTATACTAGACTAGACAAAGATAACTTTGAAAAGGTTATTTCCAAAGTTGACCCCGCCGAGAATCGAACCCGGGCCCCCTAAGAAAGACCACTCGTCTTACCACCACTAAGACATTAGGCTCGTAAAATTTGTATTTCAATAATAACATTTTCAGGTTGTTCCAATACGACTCGGCCAAAAATGAAAGCAAAGTGTTGCTGGACGATCTATCGTTTGCTAATGGTGTTGTGGTCTCCCCCGACGACCAGTTCGTTGTGGTCGCCGAGACCTGCGGCTATCGACTATTAAAATATTATCTCAGTGGACCCAACAAGGGAAAATCTGAAGTTTTTGTCGCAGGTTTACCAGGTAATATATGTATATATAAATAAATTACATTTCATCTTCACTGCAGTTTCATATAAAATATGCCAATGTAACATAATACATAATATATTCTTAATCATAATTATGCAAACATAAAATTATAAAAAATCCATCAATCCTTACATATTATAAATCAAAGTCCTGCGCCTCATCTGTCTGTATGTCTGTTCGTGATAAACTCAAAAACTACTGCACCTATTTTCATGCTGTTTTCACCAATGGATAGAGTCTACCATCAAGTGGACCGACAGTCTGTCTGTCAGTGTATGCATGATAAAACATATTATATAGAATTCTTAAAAAAAAAAAAACAAATTTTAACATCAAAATATGTGTATTATTCTTTTAAATTTGTAACTTACAAAAAAACTCACAAAAATAAAAATTTATGAAAATTGCACCTCATCATGTTACATCATATTTTTTAATAAATAATAATAAATTGTATGGCAAACGCTTCATAGTTTGGTAATTTCTTTAAAATTGCACTACAATATGCAGATTTTAAATTAAAAAAATAATAGTTACATTTTTTTTAACAGAAACTTTTACGAATACCTACGGGTTTATTGAACAATTGCTTTATAGTATACACTTGTACCATACCGACCAACATCATAAAGATTATTTGAAACCCGGACCACACGTCCACTATGAACGTGTCCTCGAATGCCAAGTAACTGTCGCGAGATTTTATCGCACCGTATATGTCCAGTAACTGACGAGCTTTCACTACGCGTTTCAATGTGAGAGTTAGCGATTTGGATATCTTAGTGACGGCTATGTAATAAGTTTCTCCATCGGATGTTGTCCCCTGCCACTCTATAACCTCCTCCTCCTCAGTATTGTTTAAGGCGATTTTAGTCTCGCCATCGCCCTCCCTAACCTTGTCCTCAATGAGCACGTACACAAACACAAGTTTAGAATTCATCACACTGTGAGTGTTGTCCATGCAAAAAACGTAATCTCCGTCCACCTCGAGGTCCATTATAACGGAGTTTTCTGATTTCTTGTAATCGGCAAGTAGATTCACTCCGTTCGGATCAATGATGTCGAAAGATATGTCCAAGTCGCCATGCTGACCGTCTATCACTTGATACTGTGCCTCCAATGTCTGACCGGCTTTAGCTTTTTCGAAAAAGCAAGTTCTAGATCCGGGCTCTATTCTGAAGTTCACATCGCTCTCGTATATTTCCTGTGTAGCACTAAAATGCAGGATTGTGAGAAAGCAGAAATATATAAAATACATATTTAAATAGATAGGTATTATATAGTGAATGATGTTTTTCGTAATATTGGATCTGCTTTAAGTGAAATGAATGCAAGTTTTAAGCATACACAGGTGTTACGTTTGAACAGTTGTACAGTTTCTGTCAAAGTAAATATGTTTGTACAAAGTCAGTACAAGTGACGTAATAATGTTCGAATTTATAGAAATAAAATTTAACTCGGATTTGTACAACCAGCCGAAATACTTAGTTTAGAACTGGCCTGAAATTAAGCCATATGTCCGAAATAATAGAATTTTTATCTCATATTAAAAAAAAAAAGTGAGTTTGTTTATAGTATGTTTTCATGTTTTCACTACTCCACCGAACACAATGAAAATACTATAGAAATAAATGGTTCACTGGGCGAAACTCTCTGTTGCTAGTGCAATAAACACTGGTTGAATTCCGTTTGAGACTGTTTGGATTTCACGTTAATCTATACTAATATTATAAAGTCAGAAGATTTCTATTTTTGAATGTTTGTAATTATTAAACTCAAAAACTACCAGAACTATTTCAAAAATTCTTTCACCTACAGAAAACTACATCATCAGCGGCTACATACATAGGCAATATTTTATAAAGTTGCGCGGACGAATTCGCGTGCAATAAGTAGCTAGTTACAAATAATGATTGTGTGCCATATTTTCTGAAATGTAAGCTGCCTATAAGATATAAAAATCTCAGCCAATCGTCAACGGGGGTGATGGACCACGTCTCATACAAGTTGCTTAACAAAATGATATATTATTTGCACAGGCGTTCCTGATAACATTCGCGCTTTGCCCGACGGATCTGGATTCCTAGTCTCCCTTTACACGGTGTTCGATGAAGAGAATCCGTTGATCCTTCGCTCCTTGTCGGAGACTCCTGTTTTGAGGAAATTCTTTGCGCGTCTTCAACGTCTCGCCGAGATTCCCTTCGAATATTTGAACCAAATTTATCCGCACGTCTTGTTAGAGGACATCGTTTATCATGTAAGTGTTTATATTGTATTATACTTACTTTTATTACTGTCTTATCACAATTTGAATTTTCCATCCTACTAATATTATACATAAATGTAAAAGTCTCTTTTTACGCAAAAACGGCTGAACTGATTTGGATGAAATTCGGCATACAGGTATTTTATTATGCACCTGGATTGACATATAGGATACTACCCAAAGAAAATATTTTGTTGGATATATATAAAAAAGCTAAGGGACCTGCCCCCGCTTACGTTATGAAATTAGTAAAACTATGCTCCAAATTTCTACGTTTTGCTAGCTTATTAGTTTTTAGTAGTTTTTGCTGTATGTTTATAGTCAGCACAAACGATTTTATAATAAACTAGCTGTTGCCCGCGACTTCGTCCGCGTTAAAAAAGATAAAAAGTAGCCTATCACGTGTCCTGTACTTCTAAATGTTTATCTACCAAGTTTCATGAAAATCAGTTAATTCGTTTAAGAGTTATGGAGGAACATACATACAGAAAAAAATTCTAAAAATCCTCAATTTAGTTTCTGTATCATGTATGGAGCCTATATACACGATATTTCTGAAAAGAAAATAAATTACTCCATGACCGACCCCTACAGATTTATTATTAGTATTGATATAGATAAAATGCAAGTATTACATTAATAACATATTATGTACCTTCCTTTTCCAGATTGGTCACTTCAAAAGCATGACTGCGTTAGCACCCAAAAGCTCAGGTTTGTTACAAATCGATTTGAACGGTAACATTATTGCTTCGTATTACAATACAGATGGAAGTATGCCGCACATTAGTGACGCTATCGTCTTCAACGACAAACTATATCTGGGAAGGCCACACCAGCAGAACTATATAGCTTCAGTTCCCGCTCCACCCTTGTTGAAGAAGGCTTTTGCGAAGGTGAAAGTGGAGAAAGCTCAAGAAAAGAAAATCCCACAACCACCAACGCCTAAACCTGTTGAGAGCAAACCACCAACAACCACTCCAAAACCCCAAACGAAACCGTCTACGCCCAAACCAGAGGCAAAACCTCAAACTAAACCAGAAGTCAAAACGACAACACCCAAACCAGAAGTTAAAACAACCGCACCCAAAGTAGAAGTTAAAACAACAACAGCCAAACCAGAAGTTAAAACAACAACAGCAAAACCAGAAGTTAAAACAACCACACCCAAACCGGAAGCCAAAATAACAACACCAAAAACAGAAACTAAACCTAAGCCAGAAGTGAAAACGCCAACTAAACCGTCCGAGGCGAAACCAGAAGCAAAGCCAGAAACAAAAGCTAAACCTGCAGCGACAGAACAAAAGCCGAAAGTTCAAAAAGCGTCAGCAACTAAAGCAGAAAATCCCTCAAAACCAGTTCCAGAACCCATTCCAATAAAAGAGGAAATTCCAGTAGACACAGTCAAACCAAATAAGGACACGCTAAAAGTGATAAAAAAAGGTGGTCCAGCAGAGATCCCAAATCCACATCTTTAATTTTTAAATCGTTTTCCATAAAGAACAAAACATAGGATCAAGAGTTTACAGTCTTGATTCTTAAAGACATCACAGCAGACCATTGAAACTCGACTGGTGGTAATATTTTTTTTTGCTTTTGGCCTTTTTTTGATTCACTTCTTTCACAGATTAAAAACAAATAAAATAATACAATAATAAAATTATGAATAGAACTAACAAAAAGTGATTTTAGAAAAAAATTATATCGGATATAAGTGTAACCGGAGACATTTCGTTAAATGTAAAATTTTATTGATAATACAATTAATTGTATTGATCGTAGAGTTGTCCAGTGTTTTGATGGTCTTTTGAAAAAAGAAAATTAGTTACCCTACCTTTTTTATCCCATACATTCCCTGTTCCATTCCATTTGTATATCTTTTTGAAGATTTTTGTTTGTTCGTATAAGAACAACGTATAGTTTTCGATCGTAACTGGTTACGAAGCTCAGTTTAACGAGACTTGGTGTTGGCATTTTATAATTATTGTTATATATTTTCTTTTTTTTTTAGAAGACTAATTTATTTTAACGGGGAGGTGAAAGAATCTATTTTCGAACTGCTTTCTCTTAATTAAAATTAAGATTGACGAATAGTCCAAATCGTTTTAAATTAATATACCTTATACAGGTATATTTATAACATGATTATTTCATTTTATAAATTATTGTGATTTTATATCGTGTTCTTTTTAAATATTTTTTTTAAAGTGTAGGATGTTTATATAATGCTGATTTTTTAAAGTAATATACCTATTAATCAATGTTTCTCTTTTTTCATTATATTTTATACAGATACATTTTAGTTACCAGTTATCACAGTGCATGTATGTATTGTATGTATATACAAAGATGTACATACATTTCCAAATAATATGTACATATGTAAACAAATTTATATAAAAAAACTAAATAGATTTGCGTATGATTGTTTAGATATCACATTTTTATATTTGCTCTTGAATGTTTTTGTCCTTTTTGATAATAATATAGAAGAGTGAATGAGAAACGTGTGTGTTCATTTGTTAAATATATGTATGTATGTATAAAATGCACGTGAATTGTAAATTGGCGATAGTTCTGTGTTTGAAAAATAATAAAGCTCTATTTTTGATTATTATTTGGCCTTATTTATACTTATTAAGTACAGTCTTGTGTACCTCAAAACTTCTATGGTCAACTTTCGAGCCACATGTCATAAGTAACACCGACATTTAACAGAAATTAAATGAAATATTAATGAAATCATGTTATTAATATGAATTAATGAATGCGTTCCCCTTTCTTCCATCAGACATACAGAGACGTACGGCTGGATACCATCCTCATCTTGTCGAAATTCCTCCTTTTCGGACCAAGCGCTTTGAAACATCCTTTATAATGCACACTGCTAACGTTTAGAACTCATGCTGTATGTATTTGCGAGCTCATATAACCCTGTGGGGCGCCTGTATAGAGGGCTCCCCAGCTGTGGGATGGTTAGATAATGTTCCCACGTATTAGTATGCCAGCTGAATACTATCCCCGACTTCCACCAGAATGATTAACAAGCCTCAACTTAGTCAGCAGCCAATGAAACTCAAAATACATTTGCATTAGCACAGAAAAAGTCAGGTTGAAAAGCAATAGCAGAATGTTTATTTACAAATTTTGGCAGCCCTTATATATTTTCATTTTGACAAGACATTCTATTTCAAATTCAAATCAATCATGGAATTATATTTAAATGTTCGTTCGAATTTTTCATGTTGACCTTTTCGAATCTTCGCTGCCAGCGTTCTATGAAGAGGTTGTATATGCGTATTTTGTAATGTGGAGTATCGCCACAACCCTAATCTATTCAAAGTTCGAGTGAATAGGCATCTTCTGGGTGTGCTCGCTCCATTAAAGGCCTCATCCTCTAATTAAAAATAAATAAATAAATGTAACAAAGTCCCAAACTAAAATGAAAAAATAGAAATTTCTCATACTTTCAGGAGAGTTTGACGCCATTCGTCCACTTAGCTTTTCACCACATTCGCTATTCGCCACATTCGCCTTTCGTCCTATTTTATGTGGCGACGGTTACACGTACAGTATACTATGATCCGTCAATAAATAAATGTACATATCATGGTATTTATTGAATGTGTAGTAGCCTAGAGTATTGATGGATGTCTATGGATTTCTAGAAATACTGACATCCAACAATAAATATTGAATAATTCTATATTTATTATTGTGATATTATAATAACTATACAGTATTTATTGTGATCAATACTGTACGTGTAACCATCGCCTTAGCTCTAGGGGGTAAGTTTGGCTCAAAGCAAAAAGTTTGAATTACCCGCTTCTTTGCAGATATGACAGTAAACAAAAAGTTCGCTTTAAGAGGCGCTTGTTTTTGTCGTTTGCACGAGTTTACTTGGTTCAAACTTTTTTTTTATTTTGAGCCAGTTATCCCCTAGAGCTTAAGTCAGCAGAATCTACCAGTATGCAATTTATTAAATTCTCGAGGATAAAGAAAAGAAAAAAACGTTTTTTTATATAAAAAATCATTTAATCAATCTCTTCAATGGTACCTATGCGAGTTACGTTTTTTTTTCTATTTCGATATTCACGTTGAACAAGATTTAAATTGAACAGTTAACATGTTTTTATTATTTTTTTACATTAGTTTGGAGAGATAAGAACACTCGATAACTAACTAACTTCACATTACAATTTGCAGTTTAACTTACGGCTACAACTTAAACAGAGTAAGGATAAGACATTTTGGAAAATTTAAAAAGTTCAAGCGTCCAATACACAGATCAAAACTATGCATTTCAATTATTTCGAAATATGTAACTACTTTTTAAGTCATTATAAAGGATACAAAATAATCAATTGAAACTATTTTGAAGTTTAATAGCCTATAAGCTTTTTCATGCCATATTGTTTTTAAGCAATCAATATACAATTCATTATAGCAAAATTTATTTTTTTATACACAAAATGTAAATAATTTAACACAAAATGATTAAAATTAATTTTGAATTTTAGATACAAATACAAAGTATCGGTTTGATTTGATATGTTGCCTTTTTTTTTCATAATATAACAAAGCCTTTTCAAAATTTCCAAAATATCTCTCTCATTCACCTTTTCATACATCGGAATGTGATTTAACAAAATTTCACTATCTAGCAAATTAAAAAACCTACTCCCATCACAGTCGCCGATGAGTTATGTTAAGCCTCGTATTCACTAGGGGACAAATGTCCCGCGACACGTTCGACCAACGTCTCCCGACATCATGTTTCGTCCACAATTTAAATTGTTATATTTATCGATTGCTGTGTCCCATAAACACTCGTTGGACTGATAAAGTTCTACAAGTTGTAGCACACGAACACATCGTTCGTTCACATTTTTTCTCAACACACGTCTATACTAGGTAACTTTTCGTCGGCCTAACTCGTTAACCTGCTAAGTCACATTTTGCATAGTTTTCAGGAGAAAGAAAAAATGACATTACAAAATGTTGTGAGTCGCATCAGGGATATGAAATGAGCGATATTATCATTACAAAACTTAGGATTTAGCAGGTTTTCTTTTGCCATAACGCGACATTGACATGACATTGGCAGATAATGGCCATTCTCAAAATGAGCCGAAATGCCATTATACATAAAGAAGAAGAAGAAGGTTTTCTTTTGCTATTAGTCAGAAAGCAGTTTTTCATTTATGAAATCTATCACATTTTTAGTTTGATAATTGTCGTTATTCCTTCACCAAACGGTAGATAATCGTCTAAACTTGTCGAAAAGTATAAAAAGTGAAATGGACTTAGCAAGTTAATGAATTAGGCCGACGTTTTGTCCTTCAACTGAAGTCATGCAATGTTGCCAGACATGTCGGGCGACGTTGCTCAACGTCGCTCGACATTTGTCGCCTAGTGAATACGAGGCTTTATGCTAATAATTTTGCACTATCATTAAAAAAGAAGATACTATTTACAATCTCAAGAGTAGTCGCGTCCCATTTTCACTATCAAATAACTAGCAATAATTATTGGTGTTTATTCTTTATTTCAAGTTATTGCATTACAAATTCAAATGTTCACTTCCTTAATAAATTAACATTTACTTATCGCCCCTACAATCAACGCGACACGACATTTTTGGTTAAACCTCTTTTCTAATATTCATAATTCATTATTTAATGAAACTTTTATCGACTTTCATTCGCTGTGCCAAGTTAATAGGAATAACATATCCTTCAATAAAGTGAAAATCTGATCTCCTTTTTATTATGTCAATAAAATTAAAGAAAATTATCCGTTTTAATAAATAATTAACTTATTAAAACATTTTCAGGACAATTTTCTAGGGAAATTTACTATTTGTACGCGTTGGAGAGTTTCCATTAAGACAATTGTCATATAAAAGCTTGTATTTAGATACGTATTTATCGAATTTAGTTGTGAACTATAACAAATTATTATAAAATATTAAGGGCCTCTTTCACCAACTACAAGACAGTGAAGTGATAATTAGCGCTAATTGGCGTGTGAATGTTAAGAGTATCTTGTGTCAATTTCATTGAAATTACTCTCGAGTAATGCTACACGAAGATGGTGAAACTTTCTTAGCGGTTACTTTAAATGGAGGTTAGCCTACTTGACACTTTACTCAGAGATGGTGAAAGAGGCCCTAAATAGATTCACTTTACACAAGTTCCAAGTGATGTTAAACGAAAGCTCAAAACATATTTTTATTAGTAATAATTAATTATACATAATATATACTATTTTTTTGTGTAATAAATAATTAATTAAGTGTTAAAAAATACCTAACGGAGGTCTCCATTTTTGACCTGTTTAAGCTCCCCTTGTAAGTAAAGATTATTAGGTAAGACTATTTACGACCTTTTCTTATTTTTTTCCTACAAAGGAGTGGAGGGAAGTCTTGATAGTTCCTACGTAAGATCACAATAAAACCAAAGTTGATTATTACAAAAAAATAATTAAAATTAATAAAACCTTTGTAGGTACAAACAAATAAGATTGGCCATTGGCTAACTTCGTGTTCCTTACAATTTCTAGTTCTAAATTTGCTTTTCTCATAAAGGCAATTCAATTTTATTGACATTTTATTTCTCTGATATAAGGTGAAAGTTGAACTTTTGGGCTCAAATTTGTCTTTTTGTCAATTTTTATATGACCGTCTCTAATGTCAACTATTTTATGCCTTTACCATCCACCAATCGGCCATACACTTGATTGTTGGGGGGCACCTACTTCAGTTGAGTCGTCGGTGGCTATATGAACACTTGTTCGGCGGCCAAAGCGTCCGCGAACGGCTTGACGACGCATCGCGTCGCGAAGTAGAAGATCAGCCCGAACGTTATCGAAATGGGCAGCGCTGGCAGCGCCTTCTTGAATATGGCCAGCAGCAGTAGCGTCAAACACAGCCCCTGTTCAAAATAACAATTTTATTACATATTATCATCACTGTTGCGAAGCTATCGCGAGTTTAAAAATGTATGACGCGTTTACATGGTTGGCAAATCTTGACATTAGTGTCCACAAACACAAGGGTGTGAACGGGGTGTTTGGCTTGGCTTGCGTGATCTAGTGTCTGT
This sequence comes from Synanthedon vespiformis, assembly GCA_918317495.1. NCBI lineage: Eukaryota > Metazoa > Arthropoda > Insecta > Lepidoptera > Sesiidae > Synanthedon > Synanthedon vespiformis. The sequence goes on from OU906962.1 coordinate 2,741,479, forward strand.
TAGGAACACAGATCAAAAGAAGCTTGCGGCAAGTGCTTGCGACGTATTTATACACATTGGCGTGTGTTTAGTGTCGCCAAACGCAATCGCAATCAATAGTGGACACAACTTCAACGTAGACGTCTACCATGTTTGCCTGCCCGGAACACACTAATGCACTCGCAAGCGTGTAATTGGCATCCAAGCGTTTGTCCAGGTTTGGAGCTTGTGAACGTTCGCCAAGCCTCGGCAAGCGTGTAAAATGTACACACTTGGCTTGGCTATTGCGTTTGGCGACACTAAACACACGCCAATGTGTATAAATACGTCGCAAGCGTTGCCGCAAGCTTCTTTTGATCTGTGTTCAATAACAGACACTAGCCCGGATCGGTGACAAGCTCACGCCAGCCGTTTACACGTTGTGTTTGTGGACACTTGTCGAGATTTGCCAAGCATGTAAGTATTAGACAAAAGTCGCGTGGTCAACGTAGGCGTGGAAGTTAGTGAAATCCGTTTCGTCAATAGAAAACTTATTTACCACACAAAAAGATATGTTGTTAATTGCTGTTGTGTAGTAAATAAGTTACTATACATTCTGTGTTCGCTGCATTACTCACTCACCGAAACACAACAGCACACAAATGCTGTTATTTTTACAGTGGTCTTCTGTAAGGCATTGTTTATTTTGATTTAAAATGTAAACTTTGTTTTATACTTACAATAAGTATTGCTACGAAACAAGCTAAAGTTGTGTTCCAGTCTCCGTATGAGCTGGCTTTGCCCACTAGAACACTGTAGAAGATGAAGTCGCCCAAACCCAGTTTCACACCCTCTGCAATTAAACATTATTATATACCTCTTAATTATGGATTCTACCACCTTCAACCGACTTTGACTAACAGTGTGATAGTCCTTTATAAATTTTTGGGGCTTGGAACTTTTTAGAGTATATTCTCTTAGGGTGTTAAGCAAGTCTATACGATCTCACATGGCTCTAACATTGATAACCTTTTCTTACTTTCATACAAAACAATGTTTAAATGTGCTCATAAACTGCATGAGCTCATACCTTCCCCTTTCTTCCATCGGACATTCAGACGTACGAGTTGTTGCCATCCTCATCTCGTCGAAATGCCTCTTTTTTCAAGGATTGGAACTCCCTGCCCGCGTCTGTGTTTCCGAGCTTATATAACCCTAATATTTTCAAGGCTCGAATGAACAGGCATCTTCAGGGCGAGCTCGCACCACCGTCGCGGCTTCGTCCTCGCTACACGGCTAGATTAGAACTCTTATGCGACTTACTCTCCTCGTCGGCGTCTGGCGCGTGAGAGACGGGGCGAGGGCGGTCGACGCTTGTGACGTAGCGCGCCGCCGCCCCTCCGCCCGCGCTCCCCCCGCCCGCGTCCACCCTCAGCCGCTGCTGCGACGCGCGTGCGCGCCACGCTCCGTCGAACCCAGACTCCTCGGCGCTGTCCCGCCGCGTCTCATCGCCCCCACCGCCTGTAGATTAGGATTCATAAGTGCCCGCGACTTCGTACTTCGTATCCTATATACCACCGTGAAATAACAGCATTATGTGCTGTTGTGTTTCGGTGAGTGAGTAAGGGATGCCAGAGCCCATTACCCCCCACCCCTCCCTTATCCCTTATCCTTAATCATTCTATGGTCGGCAGCGCACTTGTAGCACTTATGGCGTTGCTTATGTTAAGTATAGGCGACGGTAGCCACCTACCATCAAGTGGACCGTCAGCCTGTTAATGTTAATTAATGTCAAAAAACTATCTGTGTGCCAAATTTCATCCAAATCGGTTAGGCAGTTTTTAACATTAGCGTGTACACAGACAGAGACAAACAGAAAAATTATCTAAAAGCTATACTTTTACGGGTGTATATGTTTTATATTTTATATGAGAGATATTTTCTTTAAAAAAAAATCCTGTAATGTAATGAGTCGCGCAACGTACCAGAGTGAACCAGAGTACGGTAAAGTAACTAATGTGTAACGAATTAACGATGCAATGTAATTATGACGAGTATTGAATATAATGACACTATATTGAGACTCGGGTAGTGCAATAGTGACAATAGTGTAGTAAAGATAGTGATACGATACGCAAAGAGTAAAGGGAGTCCCTAGACGGTCAAAACTGCTTGACGAGGCTTGGCATACTTGTCAAGCATCCGCATTTATTTTAATCTCACTCGCTACAGAGTGCCCAGTGTACCTGCGCTAAAACCGAAACATCTATATAGAACACTGAATGTGTTGCTTGACAAGCATTGCAAAAATATAATTTTTCATCAAGCATCATCAAGCACGTAAATGCTTGTCAAGCACATCAACTCCGTAATAAACGGTCAAAATTGCTTGACAAACACGCGAATTTTACGTGCTTGTCAAGCAAATTTGACCGTCTAGGGGGCCTCTTAATATGCGAGTCAGTGCAGTGAGTGAGCGAGTGTACGGACCGTGCGGATTGAGGGGCCGCAGCTCGCGTTGCTGCTCACCTTCGGCGGCGGCCCCCTCCGCTGCCACGGCACCCCCCGACCCCCCAGCGCCCCTTGACCCAGTCGCGCCCGACGCCATGGTCGTCGTGGCCGCCAGGCAGTACATCACAGTGGCTGAAATATAACAATTTCACCAATGTCATACAATACAAACTTCAGTGTACAAGGCTTATACTTACAAATAACATAATATTATACTTAAAAACTTACATGAATAAATGAGTGCTGGGAATATTGGTTCGTTTCTCTCTTGAGCAGTTTCTACTAATATTCTGAGCGGACCTTTCGGCGTTAATACTGCTATTAGATCTGAAAAGCAAAAGTGGTTTCAATACAAAATGACAATACAAATCTTATAACACTTATAAATCTTATGAACTTCGTTTTTGCGTCGGCGGTTGGAAAAACAATAATTTTGTTTCAAAATAAAATGAAATTACCCCAAATAGATATGACAGCTAAAACAGCCCACGTGGTCCACTCAGGTAGATACTTAATGAAGACGAGGGCCATCAACGCTGCAATGAATATAAGGTAGGCCTGTTGGAGCCGCAGTGGACCTTTCCAATGTATCACAATCATTCCCACCACACCAAAGTTCCACATCACGAAACCTAGGGTTATGTAATCCATTGGAATGTTGTATGCTCTTAGTGCTTCCCTGGAACATAATGAAAAGCTAAAATTAAACTTGTTATATTTTATTAAATATTACTTATAGAATCTGTGTTGCTTTTGGTTTGCTCTGATATATCTTATACCTAGCTGCTGCCCGCGTAAATTTGTAAGTTATATACTAAAACCTTCCTCGAAAACCACTCTATCCGTTGGTGAAAACAGAATGAAAATTGTTGCAGTAGTTTCTGAGGTTATCGCGAACAGACAAACAGACGCGGCGGAGGACTTTGCTTTATAATATGTAACTACTAAACGGCTCTAACTATTTTGACGAAAATCAAGGATTAGGGATTTTTTAGGTCTAACAATCGATCTGTCAGGGTCTTATCTTCGAGAAAATTCGTTTTAGGTAGTTTTTTTAATGGAATGGCTACAAAAGTAATACCGCTTGCTCGTAAAAAACTTTAAACTGTTCATCGCCCAGTCTAGTTTAAAAAAAATGTAGTCATAATTTTATGAAATTGTGACAATTATTGAAGTGTTTGTTATACTTACTCAATATATAAATATGAGAACAAAAAGAGTAACATCAATGAGGACAATATGAGCCAGCCGTGTATGATCTTGTAACATCTCTTCTTGTATAAAACAATGAGCAGTACAGTCATCAGGGCAATCACACTTAACAGTATCATAGAGTTGGCTAGTGCGTTCCACACCTTTGTCACTGCATGCGGACTCTCCTCGTGAAATGGTGTGTAGGCTCTGGAAAATAAATTCATCAATAACAAACATTAACATTATTTTGTAAAATTAAAACTAATGATTGACATTAGTAGAAACCGTATATATTGGCACTGTGCCAATATGCCAACCATATACATCCCGCATCGCGATTTCATTTTTAAAATGCCATATCTCAGAAACTAAACGATGTATCAAAATATTTTTTTCACAGGTATTTATTATTTTCAATAGAGAATATGAAGAGTTAAAAATTAAAATTACTGAACATTCTCCATTTTATTTGAATACGCCGAAAGAACAACATTGTTCTTTTGTTTAAATAACATCGTTTAGATGGCGCAATATCTGAAATTTCAGAGATATTTCAAAATAGAACATAACTATAACACATAACTATAATGTCTGAACTTAAATCATATATGCAAATCTATATAATGTATACTACATTCATATTTATTTATGTTTCTCCTTATTGTTTCTTATAAAATGAGAATTTCTAAGTATTGTTATCTACAAACACCTTAGATAGTAAAGGAAACATGAAATGAAAAGTACTCACAAATATACATCTTTCACAGAGTAGAAATTAATTGAAGATATTGTTGCAACGACCACCAACATGCACAAAGTGACAGGCACAAACAATTTAATGACATGTCTTGCTCCATATTTAAGCTCCAGCTCCTCAACAGCTGGTTCCGCTGGGGGCCTGTTGTTACCAGCACTCGGTGCTACATTGCTTGCGTTGCCTGAAGTGCTACCAGTTCTTTCTACACTCTGTAAGAAAATATAAAATGACAATAAACAATATGTAAAATAAAATAACTATTAAAAATGAGTCATATTATGTAAAACTTTACATTATGTCTATCCATTCTGATACGGCGCCTATAAAAATAAAACTTTTATCTTTATTATATTTAAATATAAAAAATTATCTTCTGTATGTGAATGAACACAAAATTTGACTTGAAATTTTTACACATTAATTCTTTTAATGAAACGAAAAAAAAAACGAACGATAGCGAAATGTGGCCGGGCTCACTTAGTATATAAACAAAAAAACAAATGAACTTCACTGATTAGATAAAAATTGTGGGTGTGTGTTTGTCGCATAGGAGTGGATGCTTAGTCACAAGTTGTTCTCACTAAAATATAACATCACAGTAATTTACTATAATCACATACACCGTAGGTGCGTTGGCTTTCTGTCTTCGACTTCCTCTTTCTGGCGATCCTTTCAGCTATTTCCCTGTCAGGACGGGCTTCAGCTATGTGGCCATCCATGAGTGCCGTGTGTTCGGTCACCTCGTCGGAGTCACTATTGTTGCCACTCATTCAACAATAGTATGAATGAATCACACGCATAATGTAGAAATCAAGTAAGGTAGTTTTGATTACAACAAAAAAAAAGCAGAAACGTCGTCCTAGTTTCGCTTTCGCGTAAAAAAGCTCATTTTGCAAATAAAAATTATAACAGACGGACACAGAAGATGGAAAATGAATAAAATGCTGAGTCTTTTCCTAATAGTGTTCTGTGACCGTGCACAGAGGCACAATGTACCACACACAAACTAAATAGTAGATACTACATAACTAACTATAATTAATTTGTAATTACTAGTAAATAATTTTTCATTTCTTTATTAACGTTATTTTAGTTTTAATTAATTCAAATTAATTTTTCTTTATCCTTTTAAATAACAAATTAAAAATATTGAGAATTCCTAAAAATTCTACCTTTTTTTAAATTATAAATTACTATTTTTAATTGCTTTTCTTGTTTCATCTTCAAAAATAAAATTCGCATATGGCGACAGTGGTATTTATATTATAATCATTGATTTACAATATAATACCGTTAAAATATTCTACTCTCAATCTATGTGCCAAGCCCTAATCTATTCCACAAAGTTTAACTAGTTAAACTAATTAGACAAAAACATTCCAATTATTTTTCAACTTTAATGTAATCATTCCTATTCCCTCGGTCCAACTTTCACTCTTCAATTTCGAAACAATTTTCTAAACGAAGTTAAAACACTATTCAATTCAGTCAAAAATATATGCACATCCTAATTATTTCTCATGAAAATTGGTTAAGTTACTACAAAATAAAGTTGTTCCTCAAATTGAAAAATACATTTCCAAAGTTGGCCTTGTCGAAAATATCAATTCGGCTAATTTTCTGTTAAAGTTCGCAGGGTTTATGAATAGCAAAATTTGGAAATAGCCCCGTACGCTATCCTTGTTTTCGTAAGAATTGCATCCTTACGAAAACAAGGATGGCTGTGAATTTATTGAATTCAATAAAATAATAGGGTACTAATAGGCTAGAAATAAAAAATTAAACAAAAAGATTATTATTTATTAGTAGATATATTTCAATGGATTAATGAAGCTAGTTAGAAGAGATAAATTTCAAAATAATAGATTTTAGAGATATAGTCCTTCCGGTGTTCCTTCCTTTTTGCGATAGAGTACACTTTCCTTGGACTTTTTAAAGTCTTCGTTAGTTACTTTCATGCGGCGTTCTCTCAAAGCCATCAAACCTGCTTCGGTGCATATAGCCTGTAAACAGAATATAATTAATTTTTTTTTTTTTTTTTTATTAGAGATGGGTTTGCTCTTGGCCAACAACCAGCTGGGTAGCAAGGGAGAGGCCTAAGATGGAGCGAGCTCACCCAGAAGATGCCTATTCACTCGAACTTTGAAAAGATTAGGGTTATATGAACTCGGAAACACAGACGCAAGCAGGGAGTTCCAAATCTTGGCGGTGCGCATTATAAAGGATGTTTTAAAGCGCTTGGTTCGAAAAGGGGGGATTTCGACAAGATGAGGATGGTAACCAGCCTTTAATTGTTAATTAATTTAATTTTTGTTTTTTAATTGTTAGAAACTTACTAGTACCATGAAATATTCACCCACCCTTTACTTTAACCCTTCATATGCCGGAAAGTGGATCCGCGTTAACAATTTTGCACCACTTGTGTGCCGGAACGCGGATCCGCGTTGCGCCTACTTCACGCGATATTTTACGTTTGTAATTCGACTCGCTGGCGTTCGGCACACGAGGTGTTAACCGCTCCAACATTAAAATATACCTTAATATCTGCGCCGGAGAGGTCATCCTTTGACATGATCAGCTCTGAAAGGTTGACATCGTCCGCCAGCGTCATCCTCGAAGTGTGTATGGTGAAAATTCTCCTCTTAGTCTTCTCATCAGGCAGAGGGAATTCTATTTTTCTATCAATACGGCCAGGACGAATCAGGGCCGGATCGAGGGTCTCTATGCGATTTGTGGCCATTATGACCTATAGCAAAAAAAAAAGTATTTTATCCAATGGTGGTTATAGTTGGTTACACATAATATAACCTTTTATTTCTCAAAAAAGGTAAAGATATTTTTTATTTGTAGTAATTTTATGAAACATCAAAAGATGGGCTATGTTTAACGCCCGACGTGAAAAAGGGGTATTACAAGTTAGTTAGACGTGTATGTTTGTGTATGTGTGCTGTGCAGTGTATGTCTATGGCATTGTTCCTCAAGCTTTTTATCATCACCAAAAAGTTAAATGAGAAATGAATAAGTATTAATGTCTTTTTTTTAATATTTTTTTCTAAAACTTTAAAAGACCGCCATACCTTAACATCTCCACGAGAATCGAAGCCGTCCAGTTGATTCAGTAACTCCAACATAGTTCTCTGTATTTCTCTTTCTCCACCAGAGTTCGAATCATACCTGAAAATAAATACATCATGCCATTTTATGTACTTACTAATAATATACATATTTTTGTAATATATATATATTCCTACAAGAAGTATGACAAAATAAAAATACCGATGTGTCTATACTGTGTCAATCGGCTCAAGTCTCGCTTGAATATTAGGGAAATAATTCTTATTTTTTTTTAATCACAATATACAGACTATTGATGCTTAGAGTAGACTTTCAAAACCAAAATAAATCTTTCACCGCTTCAATGAGGTCCGATTGATGTTGCTGACATATTTTATAGTAATTCTATAATTAATTTATTACATATGAACTATTGTTTCGTTGGAAGCACAATTTAGTGAATTTTTTAGATGAATTCTCACCGCTTAGTGCCTACTGCGTCGATTTCATCAATGAACACGATGGACGGTGCATGCTCCTCCGCAACTCTGAACAACTCTCGCACAAGTTTCGGACCGTCACCCTGACCAACAAACAATTTAAATGATATCCTTACATATTATAATTACAATAATTATAAATACAATTATACGCATATAATTTACAAAGTTACGCTGGCGAAGTCGCGGGCAGCAGCTATTTAATTTATAATTCTAAAATTAGAACTTTTTATATATAATATATTATTTTATAGTAAGTATAAATTATTTATATTTATTTATATTCTGTATTTTGAAATCTATATGTAGAGTTTCAAAACACAAACCTTGCAACATATTTAAATAAATCTTACCAAATACTTCTGAATAAGTTCAGAGCCGACGACCCTCAAGAAAGTTGCGGACGTCTGGTTTGCGACGGCCTTGGCCAGCAGAGTCTTACCGGTGCCCGGTGGACCGTAGAGGATAACACCCTTCGGGGGTTTGATTCCCATTTCCTCATAATACTCGGGGTGTGTTAGAGGCAGCTCTACAGATTCCTAAAATTAATTTTCACTATTTTAATAAAACACATGAAATCTTTTAAAAAACAAAGTTTTCTTAAAAGTGATAATATAACCAATACAGTAAACAATATCAACAGTGTTATACTTTTTTGATGGGAAAAAGCACTTGATAAACAAGAACTCAAACCTTGATCTCCTGAATCTGTGTGTCGAGTCCACCAATATCAGCGTATGTCTCTTGAGGTGCCTTCTCCAGCTTCATCACGGACACCATTGGGTCTGTATCATCGCCCAATACACCCACCACTGCATGTACCTACAAAAAAGTACTTTTTATTACTATTTAGCTTTCCCGACTGAAAAATCCTTCGAGTTTTTGAAGAAAACGTTTACATATTTGCTTAACTTTAATGATTCAATTTTGAAAAATGCAAAATATGTCGCAAAGTAGGTAAATATTAAATCTGTCATTTGAATATATTACTTTTCTGCTTTTATAATAAAAGTTGGGCACTTTTGTTCATTAATGGTTTTGGAATCCATTAATTCATTTTGTATTATTATATTATATTAGAGGCATATTACTGATATGTTTAGAAAAAAATCTTTTTTATGAACAAAGTTACATATAATACTAGTGTAACACAGTTAGTATTTATACATATATTACTAGGCTGTTACCCGCGACTAGGCTCGCGTAACTTTGTACATTATATACTAAGCTTCCTCTAGAACCACTCTATCCTTTGGTGAAAACAGCATAAAAATTGGTATAGTTTTTGAGTTTATCGCGAACAGACAAACATGGCGGAGGACTTTGTTTGGATTTGGATCACTTATCTATAAATAGTGGGCATAGCGCATACCTTATGATTTAACAGCACAGAGCAACCAGGTTCAAGTTGATCTTTGTCAACAAATGACAGTATGCTCACATAGTGCTCACTGCCCACCGAAGTTGATACAATTGCATGATTGTCATCAATGATCTCCTCCAAGTTGCCCACTGACATAGGTGTTCCTCTAAGATCGTCAACCTAAAAACGTTTGGACATACAATTATAAGGTTTAGAAAAAATATTTATTCTCACAAAGAATTATTATACAAACTCACTTATGCAAGAAACTTAAAGACTTGTATAAAACAACCATCAAATAATCTTGATGTTTATATATCTGTATATAAAAAAAAACACCTTATGATACCATTGGAATAAGTATTTTATGCTCCATTTACTGGGCTTTAAAACTCTTAAAGGCTTTAAAGGCTATTTCATATTGTTATTCAAACATCAATAAAAACCAAAACACTAAGAATTATTATAAGAAAACATAACCATGATAAAACTGTTATAAATCTATAGAAACAAAGAAAAAAGTATGATGTATAATAATTATACATTATAATTATTACATGTTTAAATGTAAACTATGAAAAAAAAAGAAAAAAAAGTACGAAATTAGCGACTTTCTTTTTTGGTGGAAGAAGTTTTAACAAAAGAATAGTCAATAGAACACTTCATAAAAGAGTTTACCTTTGATCTTTCTTCTTCAATTTTTTCCTCCTGTGGCTTCAGTCTTTCCTGGTTACGGATGAACTCTTCCTCCATCAATAGGTAATCCTTGATTCTCTCTAACTTTAAAAGTTTCAATCTGCAGCGAGTATGTGGTGTCACTTGCGGAAGTTTAAGTGCAGCATCAGGGCCCTTCGCCTTCCTCTTCTTCTTACCCACCCTCGTAGGAATTGGAGGCTCGTACTTCTTCTTTTTATCTTTGTCATCTTTCTTGTCCCCACCACTTCCACCGCCAGATTGGTTTTGACCCTACAAAATAAATATACAGTTGAATAGAAATTGTAAAAAGTTGCCAAGCACTTGAATAATAGATAAATGCACACACCATTTTTAACTACAACAACGTTACTAAGTACTAAATTTATTTATTTAAAACAAAAACGGCTTGAAAGAAAAGTTGAAAACGCTGACTGAGAAGAATGATAAGCACAAAATCTGACAAAATCTTTTTACTAAAGCCACAGCAGAGCACGTATAATAATATAATCTGGGTCCCACAGCGACATTCTTTCCATATAGTGTTCTGTACGCTACACTGACCTGTATAAGAACTGGACATGGTGCTGTCAAATTATTTTTGTCTATTTGAAAAACGTTATTTTGGCGCAGTAGGGCTGTAGGCTATGGTTCATAAGTACATGGAACTAAAACTAGCGATGTCCGCAGATATTAGCCCGCCATCACACTCCCGCAGTATTCGGGAAAGTTGACCGAAGTATGAAATATGACGTTAAACATTCGTTCGAAGTCAGGCGAGGCTTACACTCACGTATTCGCTTCGCCTTTTTTTTTTACGTGGGGAAATCAGCGATCCTGATTCACTGCCAGCAATGGGGTGCTGGCAGGATATGCGGGATTTCTACCCGCTAAAACCCCACGATGTTCCTTAGCCACGCACGCATGTAGGGCGGGAGAGAGGTGTCACCGCGAGTATTTCGTCCTGCTCTCCCGCCTGCGTTAGCTTAGATCGGGCACCTCAATGAGGTCATCGGTAGGAGGAGGGATGGTAGGCTTCCTCCTCCCCGGGTGGTAAAGGGTGGGAAGACGTGCCGGAACACGAGCACGTCTTTCACCAGGGCCAGGTTGGTAGGCGAGCGGATCCCCATATCCACCCACCCTCCGGCTAATCACGGGAGCGCTTGGAGTCGGCCGGACAGCCTCCTCCGCCTCCCGGGTCGTTTACGACGGATGTCGTCAGCGAGGGCGGCATTCTCCCTTGTTCGCTCCGCCGCCTCCTTCAGCAAGAGAACTTCCTCATATTCGCCTCGCCTCACCCAACTTCGCGAAAGTGTGGTGCTGGTGTTAAACTTATTTATGGAATAAAAACACGCAAACGTCAATCAAAATTAGTTCTCCGTACTTCGTACGGCGGCGTTTCAAAATGGTACACGAAATAATCTGTAATTTGTTCGGGACAGCCAGTCCAGTGCTTATTACAGGTCAGTGGTACGCTATAAACCACAGACTAAAATTACAAAAACCACAAATCAAATGCTAATTCGCAAAAAACAAATACGTATTATTTCCTTATCTAGTTTGCGTGAAAAAACTTCTCCGGAACTAAAAAAAATTGCTCCACCATTTTATTTAAAAGTTATTAATGCTTCATTTGAATGATTGTGGCAATATTCTTAATTCTGTGGGAATTTATTAATCGATGTCCTATGCCTTTTAAAATGAGTCGTCGTGTTCGCCTTCCGTCACTGTCACGTCATTTGTGATTTGTGACATATTGTTTCGATATTTCGTTCTTGCTATCGTGTTTGATTTCGCTTTTATAGTTTTCTGATTTCTCAATAATCCCTTTCATCAGCCTTTTCTCCGTTCAGTATTGAAATTGAATTAATGAAGTGTTTTTTTTTGTGTGAAGGATAGTTTCTGTAAAGTAAAGAAAGTTGTCTGTAAATTTCTAATATAATTAGGATGTCGCAAACATAGTTGGAGAGATTCTATATTCCATTTCTCTTTAAGTAAAACATAACCATACAAAATGGTTTTAGCAGATCTAGGTCGTAAAATTACGACAGCTCTGCAGTCTCTTAGCAGGGCTACAATAATAAATGAAGAGGTTTTAAATTCTATGTTAAAAGAGATTTGCGCTGCACTCCTAGAAGCAGATGTGAACATAAGATTAGTAAAAAACTTACGTGAAAATGTACGAGCCGTTATTGACTTCGATGAAATGGCAGGAGGGCTTAACAAGAGGCGCATGATACAATCTGCAGTTTTCAAGGAACTTGTCAAGGTTTGCAATTTTTTTTCCTAAGGCCAGTTTCCGTGCTCTCCTGACGGTCAGTCCTGATGATCAGTCCTGACGATACGCACAATCGACGACGGTAGCAATACGCGTACGTACGGTCAGGCGAGCTCTGTAACGACTTGTGAATTTTCATTGTGAAGTGTGTCAGTTGTGTGACGTCGTCAGGACTGACCGTCAGGAAAGCACTGAAACTGGCCTAAATAGCAACATTTTTATTGAAAATGATGAAGGAATGAAAAGGTGTAGATACCTACAAATGCTCTAGTAGTCTTCAGACATAGAAAGTCCTGCCAATCTGTGGTAGACTACATAATTCATATAGGCTGTGTATGGACTACTGATACAGAATATTCAAATGCTTTAGCTGGTTTTCATTGTTAATGGCAGGGAATCCCTGGAAGTTCATCTTGCAGAAATAACAAATTCCTTACTGAAAAAAATAAAAACAATATGTCCTGTTGTGTTTCTGTGCACAAGTAATTGATATGAGAACATAATCTATTCTACTTATTTTATCCTTTGCCATGGAATGGAGAATGCATTGAATGCCTATAATTTGTGAACATCAGGCAGACTGATGTTCCACTTATGGTGGTAAGTGGCTATTATCAACTATAACAAGTGATGCCACAAGTTCACATAGGAAACCACTTGTGAATGTTCATTTCTTTTTTCAGCTCTGAATATCAACTAATTATAAAGACACGTTGACACGGTCAGAGTGCATTCATATAAATACTTGCATAATTAATCATTATGCATCCGGGTATTACGAGCTCACTCGGACGATTTAGTCCGATTCAAGCGCAATAGGACCACATCCTATTAACACACTTATATGAAATTTACTTGTATGAGTACATCGGTCCGTGTATACTCTGACCGTGTAATGAGACTTTAACTTTCATTATATTTTTAGCTAGTAGATCCTGGAGTGAAGCCATATCAACCGATAAAAGGGAAACCCAATGTTATAATGTTTGTTGGTCTCCAAGGGTCTGGTAAAACAACAACATGCACAAAGCTGGCCTACCACTATCTCAGAAAAAATTGGAAGTCTTCTTTAGTGTGTGCCGATACCTTTAGAGCTGGTGCTTACGATCAGGTCAAACAGAATTGTACTAAAGCGAGAATACCTTTTTACGGAAGGTAATTTATTTGATTAATTTTTGTCATATCATGTTTGAATAATTTGAATACTGATTCATTTAATAATGCAAGTATATGGGGAGAAGTGAACCATGTTAATTATATTAAACAACCAATTTAATTATATGTTTACAGTTACACAGAAGTTGATCCTGTGGTGATAGCAACAACTGGTGTTGAAATGTTCAAGAAGGAAGGATTTGAGATGATAATTGTGGATACGAGTGGTCGTCACAAACAGGAGGAGTCTCTCTTTGAAGAAATGTTGGCTGTCGCCACTGCCATTGTAAGTTACATTTGTCAGTTTGTCTGGTAAACTGAAAAGTCTCGCATCTATTGAATAATTTATATGACAATTGAGAGAAAAAGAATTACACTCTCACACTATAAATTGTTACTTTATTCCCTAGTAAATTTCAGTCCTTCATTAGTAAAATATAAAAGGAATTAATTTTGCAGTTTATTTTTTTTTAACTTAATTGAAAAACGATTTAATAATCGTTTAATAATATAATACTAGCTGCTGCCCGCGTATAAAAAATAGATAAAACCTATTCTCTAACTTACCAAGTTAAAAATTTCATCAAAATCGGTTAACCTGTTTCGGAGGAGTATGACAACTAACACTGTGACACGAGAATTTTATATATTAGATGTTAAATTAAACTGGCTTTTGTTTGTGACTTAGTCTGCACGCATTTTTCTCAAGTGTTATAAAATAAAAAATTCAAAATGTCACAAAAATATGTCACCATAAATTTATTTAGTCTTTATTGCTCAATCATTTTTGAGACATTGAATTATTTTATATTTTTAGATGGCTGAAAGCTATAATATTCTTTTCTGTATCCCTGACATTGTATGCAAAATTTCACGAGGACTGATTGAGTTGTTAAGACGTGAAATAGTAACACACAAACTCACTTTCATTGTTTTTAATACATTTTTTCCCCTCAACCATATTCGTAACTAATATTACATAACCAGTTACAAGAGAGAATAAATTTTTTTCGCTGTTTCGTAACTAGTTGTGAGAGAGGAACTATTATTCCACTTTTGTTTAACCAAAAGGTAATTTATACAATTTTTTTTTGCAGAAACCTGACAACATTATATTCGTAATGGATGCCACAATAGGTCAGGCTTGTGAGGCTCAAGCGAGAGCTTTTAAAGAGAAGGTCGACATTGGTTCAGTTATTATTACAAAATTGGATGGCCATGCCAAGGGTGGTGGAGCTCTATCGGCGTAAGTTATAACATCATTAAATAAAATAAATAAAAATATTGATATAGATAGAGATACAGTGTGGTGTACTCAAAAATTCAAGAAACTACCTGATTTTGGTGAAACTTAATTTTTTTTTTTATTTTTGCATTATGCGATCAGTCCAAGGACTACAAGCAGATTTGTTTAAGGAATTTAGGGTGAAACATAATTAAAATAATTATTTATTTTAAAGGGTCGCAGCCACACAGAGTCCAATAATCTTCATCGGTACTGGAGAGCACATTGATGATCTGGAACCATTTAAAACGAAGCCTTTTATAAATAAGCTGTTAGGCATGGGAGACATTGAAGGCTTATTGGACAAAGTGAACGAGCTCAAACTAGACGACAACGATGAGTTGTTGGAGAAATTAAAACACGGACAATTCACACTGAGAGCTATGTATGAACAATTCCAAAATATCATGAAGATGGGACCTTTTTCACAAATCATGGTGAGTTTTCTCTATAATTGTGTAATTATGTGCTTGGTTGTGGACTCTTTTAATCAGATTTAGGTTATCAAGATCTAATTAAAGATTTTGATATTGATAAATTGGTCTCCCCCACACTACAATATGAAATATAATTTTCATTATTTTCAAGGAATTTAATTTTTATTTACCTAATAATTTAAAAAACGCTCTCAAGTCTCACTCTCAGCTCGAAAACATGACTGCTATCAAAGACAATGTAATTTAGTTAACATTATTTGATTTGGGAACAAGTGACGTCACAACGGGTATTTTATTTTATTATCCCTTACAAACAAACATTTAAAAAAAATATTTTCTCTTCCTAATATTAGTGTAGATTTATATCTACTTATTTTGCTTATACCTTATTATATAATTTTATGTGTATTAGTGTGTAGACGAACTCCGTACGAGCCATACGTACTTTCGCACCAATTGCTTGCTTTCAATAGTAATACTAATAATTATTATCTAATCTCTGGTAATACGCGCATATAGACGGCACACTACACTTATTTATTATACACAATAAATACTACAAAATAATATAATATTTATATTTTAATTGTGTGACTTTATTTGATTATTTTTTGTTTGATGCTGTGTATGTTTCAATTATTAATTTAGATTTAGATTACAAGATAGATTATATTAGATTAGATTTAGGTAGTAGGTACGGATGTTGCTTGTAGCTTTTATTGGTGCATGTTGAGCTTCCTATAATTTTTAATTACAGGGCATGATACCGGGATTCTCTCAAGATCTTATGTCAAAGGGCAGCGAACAGGAATCCATGGCTAAACTGAAGAGGCTCATGACCATTATGGATTCTATGAACGAGGGTGAATTGGATCATCGTGATGGTGCCAAACTGTTCTCCAAACAGCCAACTCGTATAACAAGAGTAGCCCAAGGGGCTGGTGTCACAGAACGCGATGTCAAGGACCTAATAGCTCAATACACGAAATTTGCAGCCGTTGTTAAGAAAATGGGTGGAATCAAGGGATTGTTCAAAGGAGGCGATATGACTAAAAATGTTAACCAAACCCAAATGGCAAAACTTAATCAGCAAATGGCCAAAATGATGGACCCTCGTATTCTACAGCAAATGGGTGGTATGTCAGGTCTTCAAAATATGATGAGACAGTTGCAACAGGGCTCAAGTGGCATGAACAGTTTGCTAGGCGGAAAATGACAATAGTTCCATGATTATGTTTAATATTTGAAGCCTTTAAGCTACAAGAAAGTGTGCGGATTTTCCATTCACCTTTTATTCAAGAAATATAATGTAAAATATCACGAGAATAAATAACTATTGTATAAAAACGGTTTTTATTTACACATATTTTTTTGTAATTACAATTTTTGTATGATTTGAATATATTTTTAATTTTTTTTTTCCACCCTTCAACAAGCTTGATTCGAAAATTTCTTTCAGCCAACGGTATTACATATATTCTAGAACAAAACTACCCTAAGGATTTCAAATTTTGATTGGTAGTAAATTTTCCTGATTGGAAAAAAAGAAGGTATAACGATGCAAACCCAAGTAAAATTATACTGTATGTTCTAATGTCCCTTCCTTGGTGGTGCAAACAAAGTAGCGGCTGCTAATGTCCATGGAGATGACTGCCGCGTGCTGCCGCGGCAGTTGGTTTGGACGCGTCCGCTAGTTTGTGGCTTTGTATGCACCTTTAGTCCAACTTAGTCCACCTATAAGGTTCTACGATGATAGAATATTTAAATTCCTTGTTTGGTTGGACTGTGTATAGGAAAATGTAATAATTGTTCTGTGGATATGTTGTTATGTCACTGTGCAAAAATAATGAAAATAAATAATTATTATTTTGTTATCTATTTGATTTGGTAGTATTGTTACTACTACTACTACAAGTTATTTTATTGTTTTGATATATGCTATTAATATGCTATATAGATAGGTTGAAACTTAAGCAGTTTGTGTGTGAATCATTGTAACAGTAAATTAGGAATAATGTCTTGTAACACTTGTGCAAAATCATTTGGTTTACTTCGTAAAGAGGTCGGTCTCAGTTTATTTAGATATGTAACAAGTTTTCTTTAATCTATTAAGTATTTAATTTGCTTTTTAGAAAGGTTGTCCCAGTTGCGGTTTTAGTTATTGTTCTAAATGTCTAGACAGCGAAGTTTATCTACAAAAATTTAATTCCAAAGTCAAGGTCAGTATTAGGTACCGAATTGTTAATCCATTTATTATTATAACATTATGTTATTCTATATATCGCAAGCAACGTCACAGGATATGTGTTGTCGACCACAGTAGGATTAAGAATAAAGGATAGGGAAATGGACTGCTCTGCCATACTTTTTACCTTACTCGCTCACCGAAACACAACAGCAAACATGCTGTTATTTTACGGTGGTCTTCTATAAGGGGATGGTTACGCAGTTTGTCAAAAAAAAAAAATTACCACCTTAAAATTAGTGTCAAACTCAAATTCTGACATTATAGGTAATCCCAGCACAATCGAACAAATCAAGCTTGTGCAATGTTCAATATTTGCTCAGAGGACTGCTAGTACATAGCCTAGCCTAGGACTCTATTGGAACATAATTCAATCATAATAAACATTACTAGCTTGTCCGGCGAACTTTGTACCACCTCTAAATTAATACATTTCGCATTAGCTTTATTAACTCTTAGTTAAAGTCTTCATAGGCTGGTTTTCGTGTCACGCATACTGTTAGCGCCGACAGGTCAATATGTACCTATTGGGTGCTATGAATTGTTTTAGAGATCGCACACGCCGTTGAGTACAATCAGCTGATTTTAGTGTCGGACACGAAGCGCTGAGGCCTCGGCGCTGATGATCAGCACAACACGAAAACCAGTCTATGCTGACTGGAATTAAGAGTTCATCGAGTCCCTGAATCCAATGCAATTAGGTATAGATTAATTTAATTTTTACTTTGTTTTTCAGAAACACTAAAATTATTATAAATACTCTTTCAGGTTTGCAGAAGATGTATGAGTAAATTAGGTACATCTTCTGAGGAGCCGTCACAGATAGAACCACCGGATGCATATTATAAGTACTTATTCATAATTCAGTATATTATCAATACAATATTACTTACATAAATCAATTTAGTTTTGAATACCTAAAAAACCTAAAACCAGTATTTTCATAAAAACAAATCTGTTATGGCTATAGACTTCAAATATGTCTGCTTTAAACTGATTTTTACCAATACTTACTAATATTATAAATGTGAATGTGAGTGTGTTTGTTTGTTCGCTTTCACGCAAAAACTACTGAATCGATCACCATGAAATTTTGCATACACGTTGTTTGGGACACCAGATAGGATATAGGGTACCTTTCATCGTTAAACGTGGACGAAGTCACGGGCACCAGCTAGTTTTTTTGCTATAAAGTTATAAATAACAGCAAGTGTGTTGTTGTTGTGTAAGTTGGAGCTCATACTATGTTTAGTATTGTATAAATATATAATTGTTGCAATTTTATATTTTAAACACAACAATAAGAATAGTGTCCTGAGTTTCTTTCGGGGTTTCTTTTCAGGATCGTCATCTGACTTTTTTTTCCGAAACCCTGGTAAATTTTAATTTATAATGACGATCATAAGAGTTTCTTGCAGAAACCTAATCAATACTAATAATAAAAATCTGTAAATGTAGGTATTGTATGTATGTATGTTTGTTCCTCCATAACTCTTGAACAAATTAACTGATTTTTATGAAACTTGGTAGATAAACATTTAGACATACGTGACACAGAATAGGCTACTTTTTCTTTTTCAACGCGGACGAGGTCGCGGGCGCCAGCTAGTTGATAAATAAATATTTTGATCTAGCATTACTTTTGTATTTCAGAAGAACAAGTGCTTTAAATGGTCCAAGTGAAGATAGCAATGCCTCTACTGGTTCCTCTTCAAACAATAAGGATCAAGAAATATTGCTGAGGCTAAATAAATTGAAGGAAGACAGGGAATCGACGAAAGCGAAAACAGAAGAAATTGAAAGTCGTCTACGTTCAATTAAAGGTGATACAAATGTACCCTCGGAAACTGAGTTGCATGAGAGGTTGGCTAAGCTTAGAGGAGTTCCTCTCAGCACTTTACAGAGTAAGGTGAGTTAATTATAATATAATACACTAGCGCACGCTATAAAAGCCTAAGCGTCCCAACAGTGAAAGAATTTTTCAAATCGGTCCTCCAGTAGTTTCATAGCCTATTCAATTCAAACAAACAAATCGTTCCTCTTTATTAGTATAGACTAGCTGTTGCACGCGACTTCGTCCGCGTAACTTTATGAAATTAATATAGCCTATGTTACTCGCTGATAATGTAGCTTTCTATAGGTGAAATAATTTTTAAAATCGGCCTAGTAGTTTTTGAGTTTATTCATTACAAAAAAAAACAAATCTCTCTTTATAATATACTAGGCGGTGCTCGCGACTTCGTCCGCGTTGAAAAGTACGATAGATGGCGCTATCAAGTGTATCTCTGGCCAATATTTACTGTTATTTTAGATTTCCCGTAGGAATGAAGCATTTTCCCACAGTAAAAAGTAGCCTATGTTCGTCAGGCATAATGTTGGCTACTAATGGTAAAAGAATTTTTCCAATCGGTCCAGTAGTTTCGGAGCTAATACAAACAAACAATCAAATCTTTCCTCTTTATAATATTAGTATAGAAGTATAGATATATTATTAGATAGATGTATAGATTGCAAAGTCGTGATAATTTGCATATATCTAACCGGTGTCTTCATCATACACAAAAAAGTACTTATGGCCTACATACACATGTTTATAAAATTGGCTTCACTATTATGTCTATAGTTCTTATTTGGTCTGAGTTACTATTTAGTAACCTGCTCAAAATGCTCTATTATAAACTTTTATGTACATTATTTAATGTTTTAGCCCATATTATTTACACCGGACACAAGAACGGAGCAGGAACAGGCCGATGAGCTGATGAAACAGTATTTGGATCAAGTGAAGATTGATGGCGACTATAAAATGGACTTTGACGGCGTAATCAACAACGTGGATGCGAGATTGCAAAAGTTAAAGGGACAAACGCACAGTGAAAACAAAGAATTAAATAAACAGGATAAAGAGGAACCTGAGGATGAAGAGACGATCGTCAAGAAAATAATACAAAAGGTAAACAGACATATGTAGTAGGAGTATCCGCTTCCCCATCTCTTTCCAACCACTTATCCTTAATCCTGCTGTAGCCGGCTGCCCACTTGATGGTAAGCGACGGTAGTCACCTACCATCAAGTGGCCCGTCAGCCTGACTGCCAACCATAACATTAAAAAAATGTTTGTAGGCCAAAGACGAGGCTTTAATGGAACAAGAAGAAATAAGTCCAAACACAAACGATGAGTTGCCATTCTGTGAGATTTGTAACGAGGATGCTGTGAGACGCTGTCTCGGTTGCAAATATTTGTTCTGCAAAAGATGTTTTCTAGACCACAAGGATGATGACGACGGATGCAATAGATATGAACCGTACACTCCACCAAAGAAGATTTAGAGTTGCATATTGTACGAGACTGTGGCCCCGTAGCATTTGATTAGGCCTGGCTGTTTTAGGCTTACTGAGTGAGTGGACCCACTGGTCAGCCGTTTGGCGTTCGACGGTTGGTCGAGGAGGAGAGGGCTATATTTTCCAAAACAAGTTTTGTACTAGTATAAGGTCTTTATTTTGCCGGAGCAAGAAGAAGACTGCCGTTCATACAAAATCGGCCGTCTTAACATCACAATTTACACACATAACTAGTGACGGTCGTGCCATGAGTGTACAAAACTTACACCAATAGTGTGTAAGTGTGACACGACCGCCCAAAACTATATCTATCACTTGTTTTTGTCTCTGTCTAACACTATTACTTTATTTGTTCCTTATTCTAACACTATTCGCGATACACTAGTTCTATATGTTATTTTTTAATCACTATATTTTCGAACACTATTTTTACACAATTTTATATTCACAAACTGTCCCGAACACTACTAATAGGCTGTCCCGAACACATATTATGTGAAGGAAGAGGAGGAAGACGCTGTTTATTAAGAAGAGGAAGAAGAAACTATGTTTATCAGACAACTTTACAACCTCAATGGCGATATAGATAACAAAATCGGTATTTTATTTGGGTATCTAAGTAATAATATATGAAAACAACATGAGTTTGAAAGATTTAGTATTGATGAGTAGGGACTATGGACTATTTAAGGTTAAGCGAGTTTGGACTTAAAATGGCTGCCGTTGTGTTGCAATATTCAAAATTCAAGTGTTACCAACTGATATCCGTATTTTCAAAAAATATATGTAGTCTGCGGTAAAAAACGTTCACCATAACATAAGCACTGTGATAGTGGCAAAGTAAGCAATCCTCGGCAAAGTTGCCAGATTTGACGGTGTGGGTCGCCTGTATAGAGGGCTCCCCAGCTGTGGGATGGTTAGATAATGTTCCCACGTATTAGTATGCCAGCTGAATACTATCCCCGACTTCCACCAGAATGATTAACAAGCCTCAACTTAGTCAGCAGCCAATGAAACTCAAAATACATTTGCATTAGCACAGAAAAAGTCAGGTTGAAAAGCAATAGCAGAATGTTTATTTACAAATTTTGGTAGCCCTTATATATTTTCATTTTGACAAGACATTCTATTTCAAATTCAAATCAATCATGGAATTATATTTAAATGTTCGTTCGAATTTTTCATGTTGACGTTTTCGAATCTTCGCTGCCAGCGTTCTATGAAGAGGTTGTATATGCGTGTTTTGTAATGTGGAGTATCGCCACAACGGTATTGATTTGATCTTCATTTGGCAATTTTTTTTTAAATAATCTTCAGCCAGTAATTCTATATTATAATAATTTGTGCTGAGTTTCACTGTTTAAAATGTAAAATAATATTTTGTAATACTATAAACATTTATATGAAATGAAATAAATGAAATGCTTTATCTATTTATTTTTCTTTATTTTAACATCAAATTCGTCTAAAAGTTCCGGAATCATTTTACTAAGATCCTCGGTGGTGCATTTATAATCACTATCGATCCAAATTTCTTTTAATTTATTAATTATCATCCCATACTTCTTTCCCGGTGGTATACCAACTTGCTTGAGATCTTTGCCACTTATTGGGAAACTTGGAATTTCCCAATTGTTGAACTGCTCCAAGAGAGTTTCATCGCCTCGATACTTCAACACTTCGCAAACATATGAAACAGCATCTTTTCGTTTCAACTTTGTGTTTATTACTAGCTTCTCGTAAGGTCTGGAAAATTAATAATTAGTTTATGTACATTATTCAGTGACATACAGATAAATTACTTGGCCAATTGAATTGTTTTTTATGTAAAAGTCATCAGACAGGCTGACAATATATTTTATTGGGTAGGTGACTGGCTACTTTTTTTTATAACACAAGCAATGCCACAGGTGGCGGTTCATAAATTATAGCTTAGTACGATTCCGATCACGTCAGCTTCCAACAAAAAGAAAAAAACTGAATCAAAGTCGGTACATCCATTTGAGAGCTACGATTTCACAGACAGATTACACGTCAAACTTAATAACACCTCGTTTTTGATTCGGACCTTGATAAATTAACGGCGGGTGAAACCGCCAAGCACAGCTTGTCTATACTTTTATACTAATATTATAAAGAGAAAATATTTGTTTGTTTGCATTGGATAGGCTCCGAAACTACCGTACCGGACCCATTAGAAAAATTCTTTCACTGTTGGGAAACTATATTACCAGCGAGTAACATGGGCTATCCTTACTAATATTATAAATGTGAATTAATAATATTAGTACTACAACTACTGAACCTATCGCAATGAAATTTTGCATACACGTTTTATGGGACACCGGAAAGGACATAGGGTACCTCTCATCCAGAAAAAAAGTACTGTTCCCGAGGGATCATCTAAAATATAAAACTGTAACTAACGTAATTATCATTGCTTTTATATTTTTAATTTAGTCGCGTGCAACAGCCAGTATAACAATAAAACAACATCTTATATCTGCGCTTAGTTGTAAAAATATATAAAAAAAAATTACTTACAACAGTGGTCGTCTATCTGAAACTTTATCTCCCCTGTGTTCAACGAGAAAGTATGCCATATCTCTGTCGTAACTTGAAAATTTCAATCGACTATTTAAAACTGTAACTTCATCGATGTGATTCATCAAAGCTGCGAGGTAACTCATGGGATTCAAATTGAATTTTTCACCTCTCTTTAGTACTTTATCCAATTCTTCTATATTGGGATTTTTAGGTAGACCTGTAAGTGTAGGTAATATTTTTTTTTCACAGCCCAACTAATATATTATATTAAATGACAAAGTTTGATTCTCTCATGCCTAACTACTTGAAATTTTTGCATAAACATTGTGTTAGGGATACAGGAAAGGACATATGGTACCTTTCATTCACTAATAAAGCACTGTTCCTGAGGGATCATTTAAAAAGATATAAAACTAGTAAACCACTCTCGGCTTTGCTATCCCTCTTTAATCTAAATCTAAACTAAAAACTGCTGAGAGGTTTCGGAGTCCATACAACACAAACATACATATAGATTTTTATTTGTAGATTCAAAGCCCAAGAAAAATATAAATGAGCAATAAGGATATAATAATAAATTGCTCATTTATATTCAAAACGGTTTTAGGACTAGGCCGTGGGCAAAAATCTTCTTTCTAATAATTATTTATTAGAATATTGAATTGTATATTGTGTGTGAATAAAAATAAATAAATAAAAGTGCATTAATTCGAGAGAAAAACTTCAGTGTTTATTTTTATTTTTATTTCTTCTACACAAATAAAAAATGAAAATGTGTTTGTTTTCGAATACTCACCTATGTACTTTCCTATTCCACAGTTTAGCATGCACTTCAACAAACTTCCAGCAAAGTTCCCTTGCAAAGTTTTCTTCAGTTCTGTCCATATCCTCTCGCCCGATATATGCTGAAGTCCTTCTACATTCTGCTTGATGACATCGAGCGTCTTTTCCTCATGATTATCTGGAACCTCTGCAATGCGACCGTAGAACCGAAAATATCGCAAGATCCTCAAATAGTCCTCCTTAATCCTGACATCGGGGTCGCCGACAAACGCGACTCTTCTTTTTTGTAAGTCCTCGTATCCAAAGAAATAATCGTAAACAGAACCATCAAAGCCTGAAAAAAATAAACGATAGACAAGTTGATAATGTTACTTTTTAAATACAGGAACTGGGTAATTAAAGAAATTCACACAAAATCCTACCCAAGAACATAGAGTTTATGGTGAGATCTCTTCTGTTGGCATCCAATTTCCAATCAGTGGTAAATTCGACTTCTGCATGTCGTCCGTCCGTTATCATGTCTATTCTTAGAGTGGTCACCTCAAAGTTCTCCCTATCATTGATCCTGGGTGTAATTGTCCCATGTTTCTCTCCGTTCATGTTAATCATTCTCACATTTTCCGCGGTGAACATATCTTTCATTTGTTGTGGAGTAGCCACTGTGGCAAAATCCAAATCTTTTGCTTGCTTGCCCATTAACAGATCTCTGAAAATAATTGATAATCAAGCTACTGCCAGTTTGGCAGCAATAACTGGCAAAGAATTGTCTGTGCCTAGAACTGGACAACATAGAGGCGCTATATATATTTGACCAATAGATATAGCGTCTCTTTAGTTAAGACGTTGAACTAAAATCAAGCATTAACCTTTTGAAATTGGCCTCTATACACCTTTTTATAAAACAACTGACAAATCAGCAGCGCAAACGTCAGATAGGTGCGTCCGGTCCAATACAACCAATTCCCAAATTGCCTGAACTGTCAATACACCTGAATCCCAAATAGATTTAAACTGAAGTTTAAATCGACTGAATCCTAACTAAATCCCAAAACGACTGATTCCCAATTCGCCTGAAATCCAAATAGCCTTAATTTTTAATGATTGATGTGGAGATGTCAGCAAGGGCTCAGATGAAATAAGAGTTACGCAAGGGTTACATGATCGGTGGGTATATGGTTCGCAGATTTTCCCGTGCAAAAAATAAGAAAAAATTGGTAAACTGTAAATAAACTTTTTTTGCAATTGCAACTTTGCAAATAACAAAATTGGCTCTGATAAACAATAAACATGCATAATATCTAATAATATTTTCAAATTTTCAGGCAATTTAGTACTAAGGCATTTCGGATTTCAGGCGAAATGGGAATCAGGCAATTTGAGATTTGGTTGTAATGGCAAAGGGAATTTGCATTTCAGGCGAAATGGGAATTGGTTGTAATGGATCGGACGCAGATAGGCACTGTGTGACAGAGATAACGCTCTATAAAGCCGAAACTAGCTAATCATCTCTTTCCAATAGCAAATGTGTAATATTTACCATCTACAACTGTACATACAAAGAGACAGACATCAGGAAGGGACTTTATTTTATAAGATGTAATCTTTCAATTGAGCCCAAACACGCTATGGGTATCTCACAGCAAATAGTTGTGGGTTAGTTTATAATTTTTAACTATAACTTGTTCAATACCAACCTAACAGCACCACCAGCTATTCTAATTTCATATTGATACTTATCAAAGATATTCTTCAGAACAATAACATCTTCCGTTAAAATATTTTTAAATTCCGGAGTGTCTAGTTTCATCACAACAGGATTCTCTCTACATTTCAAATCCATATCGCGTTGTGAACGGACCCGGCGTCGACTTGAAATCGTCGTACAATATCTCTGAAATTTGAAATTTTTTTATAAATAAAATTACTACACTTAAGTAGGATTTTTGTTCTTTTTATATTATATAAAAGAAATAAAAAAAAATGTATATAAAATGTTTTTGTATGTAATGGTACATACTTATATTAATAATTTTTAGTAACCTAAAAGTTACAGTGCGCATAAATACATGGAATAATATTAAGGTTCATACTAAACAATAAAGTATTTATTGTATTGACGCTAATTACATTAAATACATACTTACATACAAAAATGTGTGTTTATACACGCGTTTATAAAGGACTGACATTATTAAGTAAATAAATAAAGTTGATAATATTAATACATACATTTGTAAATAAAATTTTATGCCTGACTGTGACGTGACAGCCTGCCTGACATGACAGCTGTTGGACTCTTGGACTGATCTGAAATCCCACCATTGTCTATGAACCCCACAGTTCACACTATATCTGTGGCTCTAGTATGAATTTACATTACAATGCACGCTAATGGCGGTTAAATTTTAAAATGGACCGTCAGCCGCGGCTGTCTGACACGTCCGAAAGTTTGTTTTGTTTCCTTAAAACCACAAATTATCATACGCTTGACACTATCTCTTTGGCTCTAGTGTGAGTTCATTATAATGACCATACACCTTGTAAATTGTTGTGTCAAAACTGACAATTGTCAATGACACATTCACATAATTATGAAAATTGAGAATTCATGCTCCCACTAAAAAAAGGCGGGCATTTTGAACTCATACTTGACCTGACTGCTTTGGACATTTTGGAATAACTCAAAGAAAAATTGTGGACTTGACTAGTACCGGGATCTTCTTCTTTTTTTTTTATTAGAGATGGGTTTGCTTTTGACCAACATCCAGCTATGAAGCGAAGATGAGGCCTACTTTTGATCTTAATTTGAATTTTGCCTTTTTTATTTTAAAAAAAGGTATTTTAAATTGCGTTTCTAGAGGAGTGAGGTTTTTTTAATTGTAAGAGTGCCACTGGTGGTTTTGGTAACAAAGATTAAATACTGTACATAATTAAGTAGGCAGTATTTTATCGATAGTATCGAGAATGTTTTGTATAATAAAAACAATGAAATGTAACAAAAAATTTAATTTATTCAATATTAAATAAAATAAAAATAAAAATAGCCTTTATTGCTGAAGTTAGTTAACAAAACTTAAATTATATTACTTATATTTATATTACTTATTTATCAATATCACCAACAACTCCAACTTGTCTTGCGACATAGGCCTCTTCCAAAGCCTTCCACTCAATGCGGTCCCTTGCCGTTTTTTGCCAAACTCCGTTAGTGGTCTTGTTTAGGTCATCTGCCCATCTGAGATAAGGTCTTCCTCTTTTTCGTAATGATCCTCTCGGGTACCATTCCACAATGTCTTTGGTCCATTTACTTATGCTTTGTCTGATCATGTGTCCACTCCAACGCCATTTTTGCTGTTTCACGATATCATTTATTGTTTTTGTTTTTGATTTTTCTTTAATTATTGAGAGTTTAATTCTATCCTTTAACTTAATATTAAGCACACTTCTTTCCATATGATTTTGACAAACCTCAAGTTTCTTGAACTGTCTTTTCGTCAATGTCCAAGTTTGGCATCCATATGTCATTACGGGTATTATGCACATGTTAAATATATTAAATTTTTGATTTGTCGGGATTTCTTTAGCTTTCATCACCTCTTTAAGTGCCCAAAACTTATTCCATGCGTTTCCTATTCGTTTGTCAATTTCTTTATTTGTCTGGTCTAAAGGTGATATTATCTGTCCCAGGTATACGTATTCTTTAACAAATTCGATTTCATTTCCCTTTACAACAATTTGCTCCTCTAAACTATTTGTCATTAATTTTGTTTTTGTCATATTCATCGTGAGACCAACCAATTTGCTTTGTGTGTCTAGATCTTCCAACATACTTTTTAGGTCCCCTGGGTTATCTGATATGATTACAAGGTCATCTGCAAATCTTAAATGATTGAGTTTTGTACCATTAATGTCAATGCCATACTTTTCCCAATTCATCCTTCTGAACACACTTTCGAGGACTGCAGTAAATATCTTTGGTGATAAAGGATCTCCCTGGCGAACTCCCTTCTTTATAACAAATTCGTTGCCAGCTCTCTCTAATTTAACTCTTGCTTTACTATTTGAATAAATTTCCTTTATTATTCTTATATATTTTTCTGGAACGCCTTGTTCATTGAGTGATTTCCATATCTCAACATGTCTAAGCGAATCGAAAGCTTTATTGTAATCTACAAATGCTATATAGCATTTTTTTCCATATTCATTATATTTTTCTATTATTTGTTTAATTACTAAGATGTGGTCAATTGTGGAAAAATTCTTCCGGAATCCTGCTTGCTTTCTAGGTTGATTTTCGTCCAAAATGTTTGTTATATGTCCCAATATTAATTTTGAAAATATTTTATATAGATTGCTCATCAAACTTATCGGTCTATAGTTGTTCATTTGACTTTTATCCCCTTTCTTATGTAAAAGAGTAATTGTGGTCTTTGTCCATTGAGTTGGTATTGTCTCGTATTTTAAAATTTCATTGAAAAGTCGAGTGAGTGGATCTAGAATTACACAGAGGGCTGCCTTTAGTAGTTCATTTGTAATATTGTCATCTCCAGGGGATTTGGACTTCTTTTGTGTTAGAACAGCGAATTCTACTTCTCTCTTTAAGAACTCTGGAATATCTTCCTCATTTTTAATTGGATAGGTTTTATGTTTTAGTGTATTCTTTTCATAATCATCGTCACGGTATAAGTCTTTATAAAATTGTGTAGCTATTTCCATTATATGTAACCTTTTAGATATTTGCTTTTTATTTTTGTCCTTAATATTTGTTATCCATGATTTTTCTTCTCTAAGCTGTTTCATCGCCATTTTTATTCCTCCTGTTCTTTCAATGCTATTCTGTATCTTTTCTATCCTGGTTTTATGTCTAAACTGTCTTATACTTTCGCTAATTTTCTTACTTATTTCTGTTATTTCTTTTCTGTTGCTTTTTCTCGACTTTAATAATAGTTTTCTACTTCTCATTAGATCCTTTGCTTCAATATTGCTTTCCCTTAACTTACCTATTTAATATTTTTATAATACTAATGAAATTAAAATTTATACATAACTTATACAGCAAAATTATACATATTAAGTATTGTACTGTAATTACACATTAAAATTAATAAGTTTGAATGCCCTTCTGTGTGATAATGAATTTAACTGCAGTATTGGCAACATCAGGTGCGAATATCACACACATTTCTCTAATTGCTAATTGTTCATTACAATGGCCTGTTTTCAATTGCACACTTTCATTGATTTTCCTTAACCAGAGTCTAGTTGAGACCATATTTGACCAAGCAAGCCCAAGTGACGGCAATACATTATTGGAAACTTCCAACGAGCTTGTAACCTGGTTTACACATACAACTGCAAAGTTATGCTCTTGGGCTAACCGTATTAATATAGCAGCTAGTTCTCTTAATTTCTCAGCTCTTTCTATATAATTAGTACAGTCAGTCCTAAACGGAGCCGCTACAGAATCTATCACAATCAGAGAAATGAGGTTCTCTTGCAACAACCTTGGAAGTCTTACTCGTACACATGACAAAAGATCTTGAGCCTCCAATATATGTTCAATGAATATATTCTTGCCATAGTCAATGTTTCTATTATAATTGGCAAGGTTCTCTTTCATTTGCTCATACCTTTTCACCGGGAACGGTCCCTCTGTACATATATATACGCAGCCATTTGACCAGTTAGATATTGCCGCAAAAATCATCAATTGCGTTTTTCCAGATCCACTTTCTCCGTATACTTCTGTTATTGTACCTTTACGATATCCACCATTAAGTGCTTGGTCAAATGCTAAACAACCAGTAGAAGTTTTATTACGGTTTTCGATTATTATGTCACCAGTTATGCTCTGTGGACTTAAATAAAAAGCAACAGTGTCTTTTAACAATAATACGTCATTATTAGATAAATTTGTTAACATTCGTAAATCATTTGCAGACAAAATTACAATATCTTTTGGATTATTTAATCCAACTTTTTCAATGCACGTATATATTTTTGAGGGCAGATTTTTCTTTAAATAATCCATTTATATGGTATTGATTACTATTGATTTTATTCACTTTATGAATATTTTATAACTACCGTAACTACCTAAGATAAAGTTTTTAAATAAATGAGATTCAGAAGAGAGAATTGAGAAGAGATTCACGATAACAAATGTTGCAGCTATTTTAAAATAAATCGATGTTTTAATTTTAGTATTGATAAATGAAAACATTTCAAAACTTTTGAGTTTGTTTCACAAACTACATAGAAGATACTAAAAACGTAACGTAGTATGTTTACTTTTGGTTTTGAAATTGAAACTTTTGAATAAAAAAAAAACAACGAAACACATAGAGTAACTTATTATAATGAAACATACATGTCAAACCCTTACCCTTACCATTACGGTACAAGCTATGCTTAGTGTAGGGGTCAAAAACAAATCTATTCTGTAAAGTGTTGAGAAAATAAATGATTATTATTATTATTATTATTAAACTTGCTTAAAGTGTGTCAAACCATGTCCAACAAAGCTAATTTACTACAGCCACAAACTAAATAGTAAATACTAAAAAATGTTAACCCCGCCATCACATTCTCGCATAGTTTCTCGATCCTCTACGAAGTATTCGGGAAAGTTGATCGAAGTATGAAATATGACGTTAAACACGTTAAACACTCGTTCGAAGTATTTGCCTCGCTTCGTCCAACTTCGCGAGAGTGTGATACCAACGTTACAGTTAAGGGGCCCTAGACAAAGTGACATGACGAAGATGATAACGAAGTTCGAAAACAACAAAATGTATGGGAAGTATCACGTGACTTAACGAAGGCATATGTCAATCCCATACATTTTATTGTTTTCGAACTTCGTTATCGTCTTCGTCATATCACTTTGTCTAAGGCCCCTGATAAAAAATAAAGTTTAATATTTTCAGCGACACATAATTACCTACCTTTTTTTACTTATATTAACATTAGCTTAAAGGTCTAGTTATCAGGCCAAAAAATAAAAAAAAAGTATGTTGACAGCGCGTTGACACTATTTTGACATTTACTTCACTTTAATTTTTAAAATTAGAATTTAGAAATAATATGAAAATATATGTAAGTAAACAAACACATTATAATATTGAATAACGAAATAAGTTATTTTTATAAACATGTTTTTTCTATATTGAACGTCATTAACATATGAACTTCACTTAACAAATCAAATTCTTCGTAATGCTTCTGTGTAAGAATTTGAGTTCCGCGGGCCGTTCGATAGCGATACACTTTCACCCCGCAAGGTTTATTTACCGCGCATTGCCACAAACCGCGATCAATGCCACTGCCACTACCAGTATCGTTCGAATCGCCGATTTTGCGACCGTCTCGTCCTCTATTACTCACAGTTCAAGGAAAATGGTAAGTAAATTAACTCGTGGCTTTATCCTATAAAATATCGTTGTATAAACTAAAAACTTATTATTAACTTAGATATGTAGTTATACTTAAACTCCTCGGGTATTGCCTATAGAAAATACACTTGTTGCGCTTTTTTTGCTTTACAGGCAGATAAGCTAAAGCAAGAGGAACGTGACACACTGTTACAACCTCTGTCACAATCTGGATGGAAAGTACAGAGCAATAGAGATGCAATTGAAAAGGAATTTCTATTTAAGAACTTTAACGAGGCATTTGGCTTTATGACCAGAGTGGCGTTGCTGGCTGAAAAGATGGACCACCACCCCGAATGGTTCAATGTCTACAATAAAGTTCAGGTAAAGCATTATCTATTAATTGTAGTTTACAATGACATATGGTTCTGTTTAGAACAAAAGGTAATCTTTTAAAATTTATAACTTAATTCAAATTTTTCCTACAATCTTTGCAATTGTTTTCCTCCTTTCACCTATGCATATAGTTTCTAAGGTCCAACGTGCTCACATATTATAGTTACAAAACACATCTCGACTGACACATAATAAGCTTATATATATATATCTTCATAATAAGCTTTATAAATATCAGTATAAAATAATATCAATACATATTATTAAATAAAGTCCTCCGCCGCGTCTGTCTGTTTGTTCACGATAAACTCAAAAACTACTGCACCAATTTTCATGCTGTTGTCACCAATGGATAAAGTGGTTCTCGAGGAAGGTCAGGTTTCATTTACAAAGTTAGTTACTTATATTGTTCATTTGTTATAGGTAACACTGACTTCACACGATGTCAACGGCCTCAGTAAAAGGGACATTAAAATGGCTATGTTCATGGACAAACTCGATAATTGATTTGTGCAACAATAATGTTCAATATGACAACACTTGTTCAATGTGATTTAACTTTTAAGTGCTAAAGTGTGTTTATGTACTTGTAAATGATTTAATTAAATAATAATTATATTACTTTATAACCAAGATGAACCTGTTTTTTTGATTAATTAATATTTTTGGCTAAAAGCATTTATTAAACTGGTTATGATAGATTAGACTTTTATTTTTATTTATTACTTACTTTGTATACACAAAAAAATCAAATCAAAAATCAAAATATTTATTTATCAATTAGGTTTCTACAAGAAACTCTTATGATCATTCATAAGTGAAAACCGAATTGAACTAATGGGAATAGTCAATAGACCGATTAAAACTTTGTACCTATAGGTAAAAATTTGTGGTCTCTGACAGGGCAAAAGTATAATTAAGATTGTAAAATAAATATTATAATAGGTAATATATATAATATTTTTTATTTTCATTAATTTGGTTCCAAAACCAAATAGATGAGATTTATTAAAATACCGGAAAATTCAATACAATTTTTAATGAGTTTCAATACAAGGGTAGGTAACGTTTGTATATATTTTTATAATCATTTAACAATTTATATATATATGTTTAACGCAAAATACATATGTAATTGTCAAACATTTCGATTATTCCTTTTTGATATAACATGGACACATTCTTCTATCGTTGAAAGGTTCCGTCTCGAATATTACGCCGCACGGATAAGCACGGTCTATAAGCCTCTTTAGTTCTAACGAGTGTTCTAGACCCTTTGTCTCGCATACCGTAATCATCTAAAAAGAAAAAAGTGTGTGTTTCAGTTCCGACGCACGACTGGAGTTTACTCCTTACGAACGATTATAAAATACATAATCCTTACTTCCTTATTAATATTATAAATGCGAAAGTAACTCTGTCTGTCTCGCTTTCACGCCAAAACTACTGAACCGATCACCATGAAATTTTGCATACACGTTGTCTGGGACACCAGAAAGGACATAGGATACCTTTCATCCAAGAAAAAAGTAATGTTCCCGAGGGATTATTTAAAATATAAAACTGTAACTAACGCCTGGCCAATGTGTTATGGCAACAAGTAGTCAAGCGTTATAATTGCTTTTATATTTTTAATTTATCCTCGCGTTCGAAGTCGCGGGCACCAGCTAGTATCTAAGTACTAACAGACAAACTTTTTACACTTAATATGTATATAAAAAGCGATGTGTGTGTATGTCTTCTATTAGACTCTAAAACCGCTGAACTGATTTTGATGAAACTTCCAGATTTGTGTAGCGGGTGTTCCTGTGAAGTTTGGTAGCGATCGGACGCGGACGAAGTCGCGAGCAAAAACACTAGTGACTAGTTTGTAATTGTAATATTATTTGAGATAACTTACATCAACAGTGTAGACGTCGCCTTGAACCCATACATTATCTTGGAGCTGTCGCACAATGTTGTAGCCGCCGTCACCGAGTAGTTTCAGTAAAGCAAATTTGGCATTCGAATTATCTTTGATCTCCACCTGATTAGTATAAAAGATTTTATTCAATTTACGATTTTTTTAAGTATTAATTCACTCATTTGGCCTTATGCCACATTTACTTAATCGAAATATCAATTATTCCAACTAAAGTTTATCACGTAGCCTTTACATGATACTTAGGCTAAATGGAAAAAAAAATCAGTAGGCAATGCAAAGTTAATTAAAAACAATCTTGAGAAGTGAGGACGCAAAGTTTTGCTGACTAATAATTTTATTTAAATCTTTGATTGTGACTATGCTATTGCCTCGTAAACTTTTTTGTGTTATCGGAAAATGGATATAATTATTTTTTACGTTAGGAAATCCTCTTGCTCTTGGATACGCGGCAGTATATAGGTGACGCTGCGGGGTTATGCCGGATTCGTATTGGCTAAAACTTGAACGACTTTTTAGCGCGGCAAAAACATTTTACGTGGAAAAGACCTACATAGTTTTATGACTACAGATCCCAAAGAGAAGTCCTTATTGTCTTTGGGTTGACGTAGTATGACGTAGTTGCACCAATTCCCTATTAAAGCCTCCCCGAGTCTTAGGTAACTAAACACTGAAAACTTACCCTGAATTTTACTAGACGCCCTTCGGCCGCCATTCCTCTGTCTAAACACCGTCCAAGTAGCGCCGTGTCAATGTTGCCTCCACTCAAGAGGCATACCACTCTGAAACATTATGATTTATGACTATATTATTACAAATCTGTTGACATTAAAATAAATGATATACGTTATACTTTACCCATTTTTTTTTTTTATTAGCGAAATTTTGTCACCTAGGTAGGTAGGTAGGTAGGTATTTAATATATTTTTTATTTTCGTCACTGCACTGTGTTTCGCGGTCATTTGGGCAGCCCCCTTACTTATGACAGTACCTAACCATCGCCTTACAGAAGATCACTGTGAAATAATAGCACATGTGCTTCGATGAGTGAGTATAAGCAATTCCAGTCCAGGGCCCATTTCCCTATTCCTTTCCAGTTTCCACAATCCTTTTTTCTTAATCTTATACTGTATAGTCATCAGCGCACTTGCAGTACCAAGTTGCAGACCTTAGGCCAAGTTTGCAAGATTCATCAGCAGATAAGTCGCCTATATCTCAAAACTACTTACGTTTTAGTCTTAAGTTCTGGCACAAGACTTCCTATGATGGCGGCCAATGGGCACGCACCAGCCCCTTCAACGACGAACCGCTCCTTCTCTATTAGGTGTAATATGGCGCGAGCTATCCAATCTTCGTTCACGAGCAGCTTTAAGAAAATATAACTTTATACGTTAACGTTACTAGCTGCTATGCTACCCGCGACTTCGCCCGCGTAACTTTGTAAATTATATACCTACTCAAACCTTCCTCGTGAACCACTCTACCCATTGATGAAAACATTGGTGAAAATCGGGAATAGGGTAAAATCAGCAAGAAAATTCATTACCATTTTGTCAAGCAGTGATTGGGCGTTAAAGAAAGCGTTGGTCCCAATGGTCGGTAGACCGATGACGTCAGCGAGAGTCGATTCAACTGGTATAGTCAAAGGCTCCCCAGCTTCCAGTGACTTGAAGAACACTGGCATCTTCTCAGCTTGAACACCCTTTGATATAAATAATTACTATGTTACTTAGTGCCTCTAATTAAAATATCTAAACTTTAGTAGTGGACTTCCCATACTTTGTTTGGCTAGTGCCAAAGTCTTCTGATGCCCGCATCTTCGTACGCGCTGTAGTCCGTTTTTTGAAAATCCCACAGGATCGTCAAATATTATACTTACCTAGCTATAAGTAAATGATACCATTAGTTTACCAAGCTAAGGCTTACCCTGTAAACTGTAAGCTGTAAGTTAATAGCCAATCCTAAATGTAACGTTTCTAATTAAATGCCTCAATCGATATGTATTATCTTGTATATACAGTACTAGCTGCTGCAACGCGTATTACTACAAACTTTATAACTGTGTCTGTGAAACCATGGAAATACACATACAAAATTTCAACCCAATTGGTCAAGCCGTTTATTTATAGTAGTTGACATACCGACAGCAGCGCCACCTACTGGGTCCAATTGTTTTTTTAAATCATCCAGGAAACCATCGAAATACCCATATAGAATTTCAACCCAATCGGTTCAGCCGCTTAGAAGTTATGTGAAAAATATAAGTACCTAAGGATAATAAAATTCTTACTACTCGTTGTCCCGTAGGAGTGAAGCATTTTCCTGCGGTGAAAAGTAGCCTATGTTAATCAGGGATAATGTCGGCTTCTAATGGTAAAAGAATTTTTCAAATCGGTCCACTAGTTTCGGAGCCTATTCAATACAAACAAACAATCAAATCTTTCCTCTTTATAATATTAGTTACGACAGTAACTCTTATTTAATCTGAGAATCTGAGATATTAGTATAGACTAACATAAACTAGGCAGTTGGGTTTAAGATGTTTAACGACTCTTGCCACTGCCGAAACCAAGCCTCCGCCACCGACCGGCACTATTATGGCTTCCACAGACGGCAGTTGCTCCAAGATTTCCAATCCCGCAGTACCGTATCCAGCTAACACGTGAGGATGATCACGACTGAAATATATAGTATAGGTAATCTATACTGTGACTGTCATCCATACTAATAAGAAATCTGTAAGGGTTGGTCATGAAGTAAGTTAATTTGTTCTCAGAGATATCGTGTTTATAGGCTGAAGTCTGAAACTGAATTGACCATTTTTACAATTTTTTCTGTACGTGTGTATGTTCCTCCATAACTCTTAAACGAATTAACAGATTTTCATGAAACTTGGTAGATAAAAATTTAGACGAACAGGATACAGAATACCTATAGGCCACTTTTTTCTTTTTCAACGCGGACAAAGTCGCGGGCACCAGCTAATAGTCATATCAGAATAGGTTCAGTATGGTTTAGGAGTTCATCCCGGAGACACAACGTGACACGTAATTTTTACCTATATATTATACTAGCTGGTGCCTGCGACTTCGTCCGCGTTGAAAAAGAAAAAAGTAGCATATCCTGTGTCCTGTGCGTTTAAATGTTTATCTACTACGTTTCATGAAAATCAGTTAATTCGTTTAAAAGTTATGGAGGAACATACATACATATATACAATACCTAACACTTACATATATTTATTATTAGTATTGATAAAGATTATGTAGACAATATAATATAGACAATTTAACATTCTCCTTCCATTATAATTTCAAAACCCTTTTTTTTTAAATAACTAATAGCTAAAAAAAATTTAACATTTTATTGTAGGTGATTGTCATCTCGCACGATTTTATATCGTACGAAATGTGCGAAAAGTTATTTAAATGCATATATTTAAATAAAAATAAAAAATTTAAATATATTTTTAAGTTAAATATTTTCAAGCTAATAGTCAATAGTCATATAATAGGTTAAAATGTTTATCGCGTTAAATTAAAGAAACAAAAGATAATAATAATATAGACTTAGGTACCCATTGATGTAAGTCGCTCCCTTCTCTTTGGCCAGTATCTTAGCGTATCTCTGCGCTTCCATGTAATTGTCGCCGTGAGTGATAACTTTGGCGCCAAGATTTTGAATTTTCTGAGATTTTCCTATAGGGACAAAATTTGGCAACACCGTTGTCACGGGAATGTTCAGTTTAGCGCAGTAATAAGACATCGCCATGGCGTGGTTACCCACAGAAGATATTACGACGCCAATTTTTCTCTTATCCGGGGTCAGCAATTCTAGCGCATTCAAGGCACCTCTTCCTTTGACACTTAAAACAGAAAACATTAGGTAACCTAGCCAATCAAGATCACCCCTGCGAGGTTCCACCCAAGGGATCCTAAGTTACATTTTAGACTTTTGCGCATACTTTTTTTTAATGAAAGTCTAAGACTAAGTAATCTAAGTAATAAACCTTTCATCCTTATCCTTTTGTGTGAAAAAGTAATAAACTTCCCAATATATTATATTAGTAATATAGAAATATGTACTTAAATTTAAGTAATAATTTTACCTTCCAGTTTTTTGTAAAAAATCCATTTTATAATAAAGGTTCATAACAAACTCTCGCTGATAGTGTGACGGCTGAAATGAGTGTGTATTTTTTAATATTATCTTACCTATTTGAATTATTAGTTAATCACTTGTTTGTTAGAAAACAATAATTCACTAATAAATTTATTCTTACAATCATAGGCGTGGTGATGTGTGGTTTAACCCTCGTCGCAGCGGCTGTTATGTCCTCATATTTAATAAGTTTTGGATTATCCGGATCGCAGAATTCGTCAAAATCTTCCTTAAATTTTAATTACTTTTTAATACCAGCTAAATACAGAATTCACTATTATTAATAGCTATAAGTAACGGGGTGTCGTGAGTGGAGTTCCATACTATTAATGACTTCATCAGGAACTTGACATCACAACAAAGACATCGTTCACATTCACATCCTCGTATTTTTTGGGCAAATATATCTCAGATATTACAGGCCAGTGATTTCAGAGCTTTGAACCGTCAAATTTTGAAAGAGGTTTCCTACATTTTATTACACTTAACATGTTGCTACCCTTATTTTGGTACTATTCCCATTAGTTCCATTGAAGTAATTCCGTGACGGAACCAGTGAGATTTTTTTTCCCAGTGGTTCTGTCAACGGGACTTTTAATGTGTAATTAGATTCCCATAGTTCCGTTGAAGATTTTTTAAATTTGATCAATTAATAATCTACAACAATGTGCCTGATCTGGATTCTATATTTCATCTAACAAATAGGAATCATGGAATCATGAATCACGTAGACATATTCATAAGCATACCACAACTTTCTATGTCATTATTTTATGTCATGGAACAAGTTGCCAAGAGACGTGATTTCAGCGATCAATTTAAACCAGTTCAAAAACAACTTAGATCGATATCTACTTAGGAGGTCAAAATGTAGATTTATCATAGGAGTTTTCCTCTTTCAATTAGTGAAAACCATATCAAAATCCGTATGATCTATTTTTTCACATGCCGTTTTTTTACATATCAAAAATAACTCATCCGACTTGTCTAACTATGAAACTATGGAAGAAAGGTCTTTGTTCTAAGAAACTAGTAGGCACAGCAACTTCTCTATTTAAATTAAGACATCATAGAACCACAGTTTGTACTTACTTGTCTTCGAGTCATTATTATCAAATGCAAGGAAATTTTAGTGTTAAGAATTTAGTTTGGTCGTTTGGTATTTTTACACTAATAATTTATCAAACCCACACTGAGTAAGTCCGACATCCTTGTCGCGTCAACTGAAATAATATGTCAAAAATTTTCATAGATAATAAAAAATACCTACTATTTGATAACCCTATCTTCGATTGCTGCACATCCTTCCTACTCTGTCAGTTTTAGTTTCTTGTCACCTATCTTCCAGAAACGAGTATATTAATTGAAAAAATGTTTTTTTATACAATAATTGAAAAAATTGCACATTTTCTTGGTTTGGTTCTAGGAATATTGGCCTAATCTTTTTCGAACCCTTGAATGTAATCAAAAATTTCTTTCATCCATCTCGGATATCTTCAGGAAACATATAAAAAAAATTTAGAGACTCAAATTTGGATTTGTAGTAGATTTTCATGGACTCCCAGTAAACAATAACGAATACTTTTATTTATAAATATATTTATTTACTTCGATTAAATAATTATATGGCGTTTCGGATAACAGATGCATGTGACAGCAGGCGTGAAGGGCTCATAGAAGAAATCGCAAAGGCCAGGGAACAGGCGGTCCATTACTCGCCTTAGTGTACACGCGTGCTCTAAACCGGAAGTCTCGCATACCAGTGTAAACTAAAAAAACAATAAAATTTGTTAACAATAAATTCCTCGAGAACCACTCTATCCATTGGTGAAAACAGCATGAAAATCGGTGCAGTAGTTTTTGAGCTTATCGCGAACAGGCAGAAAGACAGACGCGGCGAAGCCCTTTGTTTTATAATATGTAAGAAAATGTTGGCTACCTATTTGGCCGTTTTCTATTTTTAGTATATGTATTGACTGCTGTGTTCTTTTATAATTGTCACCAGAGGTAACGTAAACAGTGTCTCAAGTTTAATTGTTTTGTCCATCTCAAAAATGCCCAACGCGCCTTAAATAGCCTTTTTTTTAACGGAGTTTTTGCTGGAATAATGTTTAAGGAAATGAAGAAAATTACATAAACATTCTCGTAATCATCTTCTGTTAGCCAAGCGTGCTCGATTTCGCAATTTACAATATTGCATCCAACGTTTGAGATCATGCTTAGTATTTTCTTCAGCAACTTCATCAGCTCCTCGTCGGCGGGAAGTTTCATCTGAATCAATAGAGCAATCTATACCCACTACAAGCGAAATTTTACTACATAGGTATTATCATCGATAAATTACTATTTAACCAGTAAAGTTGACATTTGGATAGCCACAATGCTTTGTGCGCAATTTTTTCACTCAATGAGTGTATTCGTACCTACAATATTTTTTTTCCATACCGTAAATTTTATTAATCGACCTTCCACTGCCTTCGCTCTCTCCAAGCTTCGATGCAACGTAGCATGATCAATGTTAGCACCGGTTATCACACATACAACTCTGTCAAAATAACAAAATAATGTTTTTATAATTTCTATGTTTAATCAGTCTTAAAATAAATATTTAAACAGTTTATTTCAATTGGGAACTTATTTTTTAAGAGCGGAGAAACCTTCAAAAGATATTCAAAAACTCAGCTACAAGGATAGCTTTCATAAAACCCAGTTGAAAGATTTTTAATAAGTAGATACTCTTCATCGATAGAGGTATATATTTTATTAAAAACTTAAAAACTTATATCTGTCTCCAGTAAAGTGTAAACTCACGTTTTGCCTTTTAATTCTGGCAACATGTTGGGTGTGGACAAAATTGCTCCTAGAGTTGCAGATCCAGCGCCTTCTACGGCAAACCTCTCTTCTTCCAACAGATTGGCCATTCCTCTCACTATCCAATCGTCATCGACTAATATCTGCATATAGATTTTTTATATATTATATTAAATTTGTTGGTAACTAAACCGACAGTACCAATACATGATATTTGATGCAAAGAACTTATGGTTGAGCTTTATTGGCGTCTTTCCATTAGTGACGGCAAGTGCAAAGTGTGCAAAGTGTTATGTGTTATTTTCATTTTTCATTATAACAAATTATTTTTCATTAGATAGATATCAAAGATCAAGATTTATTATTATATCAAGATGTATTGTAGGTGTATAACTGTCAGAAAATTTATATTCATTTTGCGACAGACTTTATTTTATAGTAAAATATAAAATATAAATGAATATAGTACCTACAAAATAGTAAAAAATCACAAAAAAAAATAAGTTCATACTTTTGTAAATTTACTTCTGGGTATGTAAACTTTCGCTTTAGTTTCGCTAACTACTTGCATGATACTTTTTTAGTAATTCAGATTTATAACTTACACTAACCATTTTATCAATAAGTGAGTGAGCTGTGTGAAAAGCATTGTAACCGACCGTAGGCACCTCTAAAGATCCAGCGACACTCGGTACAACGGATGTTTGGTAGGGTCCACCATTCTGCATTGCTTTAATAAAACTGCTACACTTTTCCGGCTCTATACCCTACAATTGAGTTGAGTAGAAAAGATA
The DNA here is from genome assembly GCA_918317495.1 of Synanthedon vespiformis. Classification (NCBI taxonomy): domain Eukaryota; kingdom Metazoa; phylum Arthropoda; class Insecta; order Lepidoptera; family Sesiidae; genus Synanthedon; species Synanthedon vespiformis. The sequence continues at coordinate 2,783,037 of OU906962.1, forward strand.
AAAAGGAAATAGTTGATCCAATTGTAGTTGGCAAAACATCTAAATACTTACTTTTTTCTTTTATCAAATACTATAACTGGCGCTCGCGACTTCGTCCGCGTGGAAAAGTATAAAACGCCATCTACCGTATTTTGGATAGATGGCGCTATCTCCCGGGCCAAGCCTTTAGTATTTACTTTTATTTTAGATTTCCCGTAGGAATGAAGCATTCTCCCGCGGTAAAAGTTAAGGTTATTTGGCGGTAAGCATTCGCCTATGTTCATCACGGATAGTGTCGGCTTCTAGTGGTAAAATAATTTTTCAAATCGGTCCAGTAATTTCGGAGCCTATACTATACAAACATACAAACAATCAAATCTTTTCGCTTTATAATATTAGTATAGATATAGCCTATGTTATTCTCTGATAACGTAATGGATAGGTGAAAGAAATTTTTCAAATCGGTCCAATAGTTTCAAACACACAAACAAATCTATTCTCTTTATAATATTATTATTATTAAGTATAGAAGTAGGTACGATATATAAATTCAAAAATCTTTACGTAAATATCCACTGTAGGTTTTAAATGTTTCGATATCGCTGCCACTCCAGCTATTAGACCTCCTCCGCCCACAGGCACTAATATTACGTCTGTTTCAGGCAGCTCCTCTAATATTTCAAGACCAATAGTGCCAGATCCCGCTATTACGTGAGGATGATCGTACCTGCGATTTCATTCTATTTTAGAATCAGTCACTGATTTCATAGTAGGACTAGGCTGACTATCCATTTGAAGTCACTGATTTATTTAAGCGACAATGAAGTGAATGAAGCCTGGATTTAAACGATTCGGAGCTCATACTATGATTAGTATTGTATATATACACTTTAATTTTCTTAAAATTAAATGTAATTGCTGCAATTTTATATTTTAAAGATGACAAAAAGAATGGTATGCTGAGATTCTTTCAGGGTTTCTTCTCAGGATCGTCATCTTGCCTTTTTTTTCCGAGACCCTGGTAAATTTAAATTTATAATGACGATCATAAGAGTTTCTTGTAGAAACCTAATTGATAAAATTAATATTTTCTACACCCAGACCAGGCCAAGGCTGACTTTGAAGCGACGGTTTCAAAAGTTCGCTCAGCCGGGAAACGAACCCGGGACCCTTGATGTAGAGAGCTAAGGCTTAGATATGATATAGATTTATATATTGATGTAGATATTTCATTACCTACTAAGTATTTAATGATGTCAATGACTCGAATCGTCAATTCAAAAAAAATTGTAATAAAAAAGAACTCACCCATTTATATATTTATATCCTTTATCGGAAACTAATGTAAATGCATGGAATTTCGCCTCGTCTAAATGTTTTCCATGGACAATTACTTTTGCACCAAAACTAGAACATTTATTTATTATGCTTTCTAGAGTCTCTTTCGGAAGCACCACTGTGGTCTGAATGTTCAATTTGCACGCATGGTACGCCAAGGCCTACAAATAAAAGCATAGCAACGCTTTTCACCGCTTTGCAATGAAGCTTATTTTATGTAAATACGCTTTTTGCAAAGCGGTGAAGTAAATTTTATTCATATACAATTTACTAGCTGTTGCACGCGACTTTGTCCGCGTAACTTTTAAAAATACAGCCCATGTTACTCGCTGATAATATAGCTTCACAACAGTGAAATAATTTTTTAAATCGGTCTAGTAATTTCGAAGCTTATCCATTCAAACAAACAAACAAATCTTTCCTCTTTATATAAAGTATATATTTTATAAATAGAGGTATAGCAGCTTCGTATACTACATAATTTACGTCTTTAAATATAATAAAATATTAACAGATGAGGCCAGGTTCTTGAATTATTAAGTTTTGTAGTTTTATAGACTATTTTTTTTTCAAACTGATTTTTGAATATACATATTTTTTTTATTATTAAGAGCCTACCAATACCAACACCAACGAATTGGCAGCAACAACATAAAATATATTTGGACTAGCAACTTCCTTCTAAGCTTTTACCTAGCTTTGTGTAGGTAAATGCGTGTTTATTTTTAAAAAACTTTAATCTATTTTTTTACGCAATTCATAGACGCTTAAAATTATTTGTAATAAATTAGCCCTTTTTAATTTCATATACCACAGCAAAGTTTCCTAGCGATGCAGTGATTACTCCCGCCATTCTTTCTTCGTCTCCCAACATTAGCAGGGCGTATAAAGCACCACGCTCGTTGAAGCTGCAATAAGTACCACATTAAATTAAATATTTCTAATAGTTTAAAAGAATTCAATAACAGCAGAAGAAACTATGTACTTACCTTCCTGTCGGGTGGAATATTTCAAACTTGAAGTAGAGTTCCATCTGCAATTGTTGACATGAGCGGGATCTCTATAAATAATCAATAATAATATGTATTATAATTATTACAAGTTAACTTTGTCTGAGTGTTCGTTGTGTTTTCACGTCATGTAGATGCGTTGTTGCTTGATAAAGCAAAAGATTTCACCAATAATTGAAAGAGACATTCACAAATTGGGATTACAGAAATATCAGCCTGCAAACGTCTGCTTATCTTCTTTGTTTGTGGATATAGAAGAATAAAAGTTAAATTTAACCTGTAATAATATACTAACTTTTGCTCGAGACTTCATATGAGTAACTTTATAAAATATGTAAAATATTGTTACTCGCTGATAACGTATAGCTTTCTATTAGGTGAAAGAAATTTTCAAATCGGTCAAATTTTTCTTTTCTAAACTCGTATAATTATGTAAATATTCTAGTACCTACGTTAGTGTTCTTTAACATAGAATGGAACGGAGAAGAGATGACTGGTACTTAATAGAAAGTTTAATGCATTAAAATAAGATTTATTTTTGCATGTCACGCATTATGATGTCTGCGCTAAAGCATCCTTTCATTCACATTCCTTCACATTCAAATCTCCACGCCGCCCTGTGCAAAGAACACTCAGAGAATATTTTTGCCAACTTAGAGGGGCTCTTTTTGAACTTGAATGTTATTAGCAGCCTCTCAAAGTGTTGTATTACTTAATAATGTGTTGTATCTCAAACTACTGAATATAGACAGTAACCACTAGACGTGAATCAGTTATTGTGTCCTTAATAAGCGGAGCTGCCTTTAAAATGTCCTTATGCGTTACAGTTTTCGGATTGTCCGGATCGCACCATTCATCAAAATCTATCGGTATATTCTGAAATAATTGCATGTTAATTTTCTTTTAATATTCCCTGGTAAACTTGTAAACCTCATACCTAGGTAGGTACCATTATCATCAATACTAATATAATAAATCTGTAAGTGTAGGTTTTGTATGTAAGTAGGTTCCTCCATAACTCTTAAACAAATGAACTGATTTTCATGAAATTTGGACACAGGATAGGCCACATTTTTCTTTTTCAACGCGGACAAAGTCACGGGCGCCAGCTAGTCAGTCCATAAGCGTTTACTATTGGACATACATTGGTCTTTTTACAAGTAATTATAAGCGCCACCACACTCTATTCTACACCCCCCGCATCCATAAAAAAAAACCCATCAAAAGCAGTTGAGACAGGCTGACAGTGCACTTAAAATTAAACTGACTACACCACAGGTACTTACTGCTACTGGTGCGCTGCCTACCTTAGCAGGATTGAGGATAAAGTACTTAATAAGGCATTGGGCTCTGGGATCCCAATGCTATATATATATATATATATATAAGCTCATATAAGGCTTGTGTTATGCACTGTTATAGGATAGCAAGAGGTGACCAGAGTCCAGAGTCAACTTAGAAAGGTTTTTTATAGAGATCTTAAGTAAGGACCGTAACTACTCTGCCAATTGGCTGGTACTTCATAATACTGTATACCTTAAAATTGCCTTGTGTTTACCTTTACCTATTATAAGTTTTTTGTTTGTGCTGTTGGTATATGTACCTTTTGAAAAATAAATAAATAAATATTAACTTTTAAAATATTATTCATATTACTAACAGGACACCAAGATTTTGGTTTCACGAAATCCCGTTTACCCAATACTGCAGGTGAAGGTCCCATAGCCATTTTTGACGGTTCAATAAGATTCATTTTGATAGTTTAGCATTTTTTAGTGTGAATGGTTCACTGTGTTTTTATTGCCAGGTCAGTTTGTCTATGTTTCGTTATTTAACTCCATTGCATTCTATTTTACTTCATGTAAGTAAAGGAAATTACTTTATAATTTACTCCATACTGCGCTTTGAAACTTTCTATTCCTTCATGGCATTTTAAAAGTCGTATGACGTGTTATGCCGTATTATTTATTTTTCTTTTATTTTATAATGGCAGCTAGATAAAGATTACTGCCAGTGTATATTCTAATAAGTGTGCTGCCGTTATGGGACCAAACCATGCCGACTATAGGGACACTAGCTGTGGTGCCCGCGACTTCGTCCGCGTTCTCTATAGCCTTCCTCGATAAATGAACTATCCAACACAAAAAGAATTTTTCAATTCGAACCAATATTTCCTCAGATTAGCGCGTTAAACCAAACAAAATACTATAATTATTGGTGAAGAGATAGGAATGGACTTTCATATTTCATATCATACCAGACAGTTCTAGACGTGCGAAAACAATCTGCGCGAAGGTGGCCTGCAAGACCCTCTTTGCCTCCCGTCATCACTATGCCCTCAGCTCCAAACTTTACATTTCCATTGATAAACTTTTAAATGTTAATAAACTGAACAAATTTGAATTAAAGAATAAGATTAGTAAATGGCTCTTAACCTTGAATTATGATGATACAGAGCAGTTGATAAAGGATAAATGTATATACTGATTATGTTAAATGAATTATGTTATGTATGAACCCAAACTGCATTTATGTATGTATTTATTTTATTTTATATATATTATTTATCCATACATATCACACTTTATACACATTACATATTTATATATCTATTTACATAACATGTTTATATATATCACAGAGGTACTTTTGATGATTGTACTTTCATATAGTTGTTTGTAAGCACCACGGTTTTTTCACTGACTCCCGAGATACAGGTGTCCAACCTAGTTCGGGGGTTAGGGAACTATGATTGTAAAAATTGTGTTCACTTGTTTTTGTGTAAGCTCATGTAAAATGTTTTTTGGTACAAATAAAAAGATTATTATTATTATTATTATTATTATTATATGGGCTCATAATAGGAAAATGGGCTTTTCATTTATTAGGTATACTTACTCTAAAAGGTAAAGAAAAAACAAATTTTAAGATCAAAATAAATGTATAATATTTTTTACAACAATCAACGGGTATAAAAAAACTCATATATTTTTTGTGTGTCATGTAAGTTGTCGAAAGAGTTAGAGTAGGTACTTAGTAATTTTATTTTTGCATGCAAACAGGGTTGGGGGCCAGACAGGGGCCGCGTTTGGTTGTCACTGACTTATCCGGTCTCCCCTCCATTTCCGGGAAGAAATATTCCTTGTAATTCTTCTTTACTTGTTCAACCAATTCCTTTGTGTGGTCCCATCCTCTTGTTTCAACTATGACTTTCAACTGCAAAATATATTTATATTTACTAGCTGGTGCCCGCGACTTCGTACGTGGTGATAAATTAAAAATATAAAAGCAATTGTAACGCTTGACGCCTTGTTGCTATAACACATTGGCCAGGCGTTAGTTACACTTTTATATTTATTTTTTTTATTTATTTTTTATTAGAGATGGGTTTGCTCTTGGCCAACAACCAGCTGGGTAGCAATATTTTAGATAATCCCTCGGGATCAGTACTTTTTCTTGGATGAAAGGTAACCTATGTCCTTTCTGGACCAGACAACGCGTATGCAAAATTTCATGGTGATCTGTTCAGTAGTTTTTGCGTGAAAGCGTAACAAACAAACTCACATTCACATTTCTAATATTAGTAAGGATCTTTTCTCTATGTTAAGATCTACAGACAGGTTGATGGTCCACTTGCTGGTAGTAGGTGTTTATGTTCAAAGTTGACCCCGCCGGTAATCGAACCCGCAGGCTTATTATAATACGTATAAATGTCTCTGTTGAGCGACAGGCGAAAAATGCGAAAAATTTGTGCAATATCACACTAAATCGTATCACGTAGCTCATAACACTGGTGTGGTTTGCGTGAAAATTAAAAATTAAAAGACAGTGTGATATTGCACAAATTTTTCGCCTGTCGCTCAGCAGAGGCATTTATATTAATAAGCCATTTATATATTTATTTATATAATGCCCCTGAGACGTTAGCACGATACAAAATCTTCCAACGGGCTCGTCAACAGCAGTCTATAGTCAATTAGTCAAATAAAACGTTTGTATACCACAACACTAAAGACGTCACTCTTGACCCAAGCCCGTTCCGGTATGCAGTCACGCAGAACGACTCCAATATTGGCCATCAGCGCGGTCAGCTCCGCCATGCCTCCGGGTCTATCGCTCACTGTCACCTTGAACTTGACCAGCCTCCCCTCAGCCGCCATGCCACGTTCCAAGGCGCGTGCCAAAATTGTCGTGTCGATGTTGCCACCGGACAAAATTGCCACTACTCTGAAAGACAGCAACATTTACCGTAATAAAGTGTGGTACATACACAGTGATATCCCTTTTGTAACTGGGAAATGAACTGATCGTCTTCAATCTTCACAAACCTATATACTTAGTTAGGATTATATAAAGCTGAAGAGTTTGTTTGGTTGAACGCGCTAATCTCAGAAACTGCTGGTTCGAGTTGAAAAATTATATATTTGTGTTGGATAGTCCATTTATTGAGGAAGGCTTTACAAAGTTACGCGGGCGAAGTCGTGGGCAGCTATAGAAGTCGTGGGTAGGAAGTTATAGATAAGAATGAGCCCGACCGTGATCGATCCGATCGACTGTGAGCGACGTGTCAGCTTTCAAACGAAAAATCTGGATCAAAATCGGTCCGTCCGTTTGGGAGCTACGATTACACAGCCGTACAGATATGTAGACAGACACATAAATACATCAAGCTTATAAAACCTCGTTTTTACTCGTAGGGCGTCGGGGGCTAAAAAGCAAATCTTTTTTATCAGAATCCAGATCAGAATCCACCTTTAGTAAGCTAGTTAAACTCCTGGGAAAATGTTCATACCTTTTCCCTTTAAGCTGTGGAAAGAGACCGGCGAATATAGCTCCAAGCGCTGTAGCACCGGCACCCTCAACTACGAATCTTTCTTCTTCTATTATATGCATTACGGCCCGAGCTACCCATTCCTCCTTAACCACAATCTGAAGAAGAAGTATTAACAATATCGTATAAGCAACTACGACCTGATTCAATCTGCAGATATATTGCACAAAAGTAAACATTTAAAAGTATAGGTATTTATTACGTATGTATAACAAGGATTTTACAAACACACATGTAGTTGTATAACTACATGTGTGTTTGTAAAATCCTTGTTTTGGGTAAAAGTTTCCTCAATTACATTTTTACTATTGGAAGTCATAATTTTCCATCTTTAAATGTTTTTTAGAAATGTATAAGACAACGCTAAAAGACAGTTTTAAAAAAACGCATAGGAGAAAAGGTAAAATTTACCATTTTGTCAATTATCCCCTGTTTGATGCTGTGGAAAGTGTTGACGCCAACCATGTTAACAGCGAGTCCATCGGCAATTGTAGAATCGATTTTGTAGTACACTCGTTCGTTTTTTCTTAATGATTCTACCATACTACATGTCTTATCAGTTTCGATGCCCTGGAAATATGTCCGACGTTAAATTTAATTTAATTTTTACATACTTACCTACTTAATGCAGAAATTGTAAAACAAAGGTGGAACTTGAAATTGAATGAGTCCCCTCATGATAATGAGAAAAACTTAAAAGAGACTGCAGATACAACTCTCTAGTCAATAAATCTGCAAAGGTATGATGATTTGGAAAGATCTAAACATTTTGGTTTATTTTCTTTCATATCATAAACCACACCAGATTGTTTTATGTTCCATTTTCATATTTTAATTAAGATTGTGGTTACGATAATCTCCAACATTAACCAAAATTCCAAACACAGTCTTTGTAGCGTTTGAGTAAATAGACCAAGCTGTCGATGACGAGTTTAAAAAAACGCTATGCGTGTTAATCATCTGATCTCAAAAGCGTGGCTTTCAATTGGTGGGTTTTAAAAGGTGGAAGAACGGAATCTGATGGCGCTCAATTAAATATCCTAATCGAGAGAAAGAGACATACATATATTTCCGTGTCAGGTTTTAAATGTTTAGCCGCTGTGGCAACGCCAGTTAGAAGACTTCCACCTCCGACTGGGACCAAAATCGCGTCGACGTTCGGAACTTGTTCCAAGATTTCTATACCGCATGTCCCTTGACCTGCCACAATACTCGGGTGATCGTATCTGAAAAGTATCGAAAAAAAAAAACCAAGTGGTAGCGGAAGACAGATCTAATTAAACACAAAGTAAAACATTTAGATAAGAATCAAAATATACCCGTTAATATACATCATTTTCTTTTCTTTTGATATCGCCATGGCTTGATATTTAGCTTCACCCATATTGTTCCCGTGGAGCAGCAATTTTGCTCCAAAGCTCTCGCATTTGGAGCGTTTCGTGATTGGAGCGGTAATTGGCATGACAACTATAGACGGGATGCCCAACTTTGTAGCATGGTAACTCAACGCAAGGCCATGATTTCCTGTTGATGCCGTTATTACTCCGGTCTTCTTTTGTTCTTCCGTTAAACACATCAACGTGTTCCTCACACCGCGCTCCTTGAAACTTAAAAAAAATATTTAATCGTAAAGTAAAATTTATTACTTAAAAACATATACCAGGCTCAAATTTAACGTTGATCAGAAGTTGGAAATAAGATATCCGAAGTAGTGTGTACAAGCTGCTGGACTTGAAGACTTGAGGTACCACTTCTCTACGAAGTTTGGCGACCAAGGGATCATCGTGGCTCTCGTGGCCCGTGTTCAGATTAAAGTTATATCCAAATTAATAGTCACCTTCCAGTGTGTTGTAAAAACTCCTGTTTCAAGTATAGTTCCATTCCCAACTTCTCGGACATGTGGGACCTCTGCAATATAAATTATTATTGTTATTTCATTTCCAATTAGCTGACCAGACATATGTACGTTGTTATGTCAAAAGCTGCTGGACTGTTGCAGCTGATGTTTAACTTTGGATGGCAACAAAAACAATGGGTTTATAAGTTCCCTTCGTAAGAACTCTCCTCGGATTTAACAACAATTTGAAAAAAAAATGAATATGGCCTTTGTCTCAAGGGTTCCGGGTTCGGAACTTTTTAACTTTGATTTTTCACTGGTCTGGGCATTCCGACAGCCCGTTAGCAGCAGTAAAAGACTAAGCACAGTCTAAGCACTGTGAAATTACAACATGACAGCCTGTATGTAGCTTAGGTGTCCCTGTACCTGTAATGCTGTTCTGTTTCAGTGAGTAAGTAAACCATAATTAATAAGTTTAACCAGTAATTGGTTAAGAACTATTTTAAAAACATTTAACTATTTTACCTATGATGAAACTAGGATGAGCAAAAAAATGGTGCCATATATACATATATGGTACAATTACGCCATGGATTCGCCTTAACTGCTGTAGAACAGATTTTGCTGCTATTCTGTTCTGCTAGATTCTATAATTTCTATAGATACTTACTGTTTTTGACCTGATGAGCTAAGCTCAAGTGATGAGTTAGTTTTTTTATTTTCTAGGGTAAAAATATTTTTATATCTACTTACTGTACGTAAGCTGCTTAGTAAGTAAAACTGAAGTAAAATATATAATATATAGTAAAATTTTGCCTACCGTGCATCCTGTTCTTACAATTGTGCCGACGATTCGCTTCGCAGCTGCCAGTACATCGTCATATTGGCATTTTCGTGGATTATTTGGGTCACAAAATTCATCAAACTCTACGTCCTAGATAGAATTAATTTTAAGTATCAAAATTAATTTAAGTATTATATATATTATCAAACCTTAATCTTATCTTAAATAATACTTACGACACTCATTTTTAATGATTTTGATTATTCACTTTGTAATACACCAAAAATTTTTCATCATGTTTACCTAATAAATATCTAGACATACTAATAATTATGTGTCAGCTGATTTGGCGTCAGCTCTAGACATTTTGGTAATACTTTTTAATAAGGCCATAAGACAGGTTGCATCTTTATGCAACCTTATCTTATCTAATTTTTTATCTTTATCTTTATGCAAGTATAAGCCTTTTTTGTAATAATTCATATAAAAATAAATTAAGTTCAGATAAAGATTTATTTGCGATAATTAATAAGACTGATTTTAGATTTGATTTCTTTAAAAGTACAATTTCCTTGAAAGTGTTATAGTTGCAATAAAACCAATATAGTTTAAACCAGTCTAAAATGTGCTTCAAGTTATGATTCAAAATCCATTTTTTTTCAACTTTCTCTTTATAGACCTATAGAAGACCATAGAAGATATTTTCATTTTTCTTTTTTGTTATTGTACATTGTGTGTATTGTAATGTATTTTGGTATATTGTAATATAACTTTATTTTTATTTTTTGGAAATCATATAACTTTCCCTTTTTTCTAATTGTATTTTGCCGTGTATAGAAAAGGTAAGTACACATACCGGTGTCAAAACACCGACAAATTCCATTTTATTTATTTATAGACGAAACTACAATTCTTATACAATAAATGGCCAGTTACGCAAGTAACAAATAAATAATTAAAAAGCATAATATACAAAGTACTTCATTATTTTATTAGTTAGCTACCTAAATTATACTACTGATTACTGTTATACTGTTAGTATACTTACTTATAGTTAATGGTTAGGATATTGTTGGCTCGTATACCAACCAAACCAAAAGGAGCGATAGTCGCATAAGATCTATTCTTGTTCGGAGTAGTTTTCTTATAGGAGTACTACTCTATTCTACTTTACTTCTACTACGTACTAGAGTACTATAGTATAATCTAAACTAGCAGAGTACCTAATAGTAAAATATTAGACAAGGCGCGAGTTCAATTAAAAATATTTTTTTTATAAGTTACCTATTCACAATTCTATTAATTTAGGATTTTATTTATTTTCACTTATTAATATCGGCAACGTGGCATCCATCTTGTTTCTTCGATGTTTTATCCCAAACAATTTTTATTGAGCCCTCCTTCCATTTTGTTCTTTATTCTAGGTGAGCATTCGCTTGTAATGTAACATTTCAGACTCGATGAGCATTTACTTTAGTTCATAGTGCGCTTGGATGTTACAGATTGTATCATTACTGTAATACTCGGATCTCCTCTCTCACTGATGTAATGCTCGAATTTGTAACCGTTACATTACGGACGAATGCTCTCGGTGAAGGAGCACTTTAAGAGTTATTTTAGTGGTCAAATCAATGTGATACATCCTCATAAGAATCTGAGTTTTTCACGTATTCTTCTTGTTCTGAAGAAAAATGCCATTCCTTGTATGTGTTCCCAATTACTTTACGCAGTTCGTTTAAGTGTTCGGGTCCTCGAGTTTCGCAAACGACTTTCACCTGAAAAATCAATCAACAAGTTACTATAAATTACCAACTATAAATTGTCAGATCCAAATTACCAACACAATATTTATTAAAGTCACTTCTCGAAAATAGAACTCTAAATTACTTCTCTTTCTATTGATTTTTTTTATGAGGTCTTTAGCATTCTTCACTCACCCTGACGCTAAATATGTCTCCGTGCACCCAGGCACGTTCCTGCATTATGTCCTTGATTGACACACCAATTGAGGCAATCAGTTTGCACAACTCAGCAGTGCCACCTGGACGGTCGCTAACAGTCACCTTGAACTTGACCAGACGATGTTCAGCAGCCAAACCTCGCTCCAAACATCGACCCAGTATTGTAGTGTCGATGTTACCGCCCGACAGAATGCAAACAACTCTGAAAGGATAATGGGACATTTTGGACCAACTTCTCAACAGTGATGGAACCTACGCTAAATGATTGCTTTTAGGCTTTTATTCATTTTATACTAAGGCAGCTAAGTTGAAATCAAGCGCGAATAGTGTTTTCCTAGATTTTAAAACTAAAAAAATGGAAATCATTCTTATAATTAAAAAAAAAAAATCGAGTGTGTACATCACACTTTCTTTGTGTACATAACTTACATACATTCGCCTATTGATTTTTATTTATATAGATACTAAAACAAATGTAAGAGTTCTTTTTTATGTACACATTGATCTATAAATGTAATACTTTTATCATTTGTTTATCTGGATGACGTTACGGTTTGTATATTATTAAAAATATTATTGTAGTTATGAGTCTTGAAATAAAAAATGTTTAAAAAATCTATGTATGTACATCAAAATCAATCATGATAAATCAATGTATCAACATAAGCATGTTTTTTTTTTAATATAAAACCCAATATGCTACTAGCTCCCAAAGTACTTTTATATTATTGACAGCTCCAAAACACTACATTTTGACTTGGCTGCCATAGTATAAATTAAATATAACCCCAAAAGCTTTTAAGACTCCATACTAATTTACCCATGGTCATTTAAGAAAATATATTCACACTTACTTATTTCACTAATAGAATGTTATCTGTCTGTAATAAGGTTAGGTTATTTAAATTACTTTTTTTCAGCGAGTTCCGGAACTAAGCCCGCCATGATTGCAGCTACTCCGACTGCCCCACCTCCCTCTACTACGAATTTCTCTTGTTCCACTAGGCGTAGAATCGCTCTGGCCAACCAGTCTTCGTTCACTGTAATCTTAACAACACAACATCTTACTGCTGCCAAATGGTAAATCGCAGTCCACTACAAAAAATTCCGCTTAATTTGGTAAGTTCATGAACATTAAGGATTATAATTACCATTTTATCTATAAGCGATTTGACTGTGACGAATGCGTTGTACCCCACCGTTGCTACAGCGAGACCATCAGCCAGTGTGGACTTGATCTCAACATTTACTGGTTCATCATTCTTTATCGCTTGCTTCATACTTGGACATTTTTCGGTTTCCACACCCTGGAAGTGTATGAATTTCTCAGGTTCACGATGATTGTGGTTGAAATCTACCTTCTTTATAATATCTAAGTATTATAAATGTGAAAATTTGTATGTTTGTTAATCAACCACGTTAAAATGGGTGGCGGGTCCACCAGGATAATTTAATCCTAACTGAATCCCATAGAAAACCGCTGAACGGATAATTTGGTTAAAATTTGGCATGTATACAGATAGTTATCACCTGGATTAGCTTGTAGGATACTTTGGTTCCTGGAAAAATGTTGGATTACTGAAGGAATTTCCAAAAACGAATTACATTTATTACGACAGTATTTATTTAGTGGACTTATATACCTATTGCTACCTAAATACCTAATCAACCCCGAAGTACACCGACTGACAAGCAATAATCTAATTGGCAAGGTAGTTTTTTTCTCAGTACTTACGTATATAAGTACATCCGGGTTGAGATGTTTGACTGCTGTGGCGACTCCAGCTATCAAACCACCGCCACCTACTGGCACCAGAATAGCATCCACGTCTGGTACTTGTTCCAAAATTTCTAGACCCACTGTTCCTTGTCCAGCCATTATATGTGGATGATCGTATCTACATGTAAAAGAGACCTTATTACGATACTCAAAAAATTGAACATTACAAAAAGACAAAACAACAGATTTTTTTTATCTACTAAGATATAATTTAAAATCAAATACTAAACCTAAAACAATGGCAGAAGTAGTTCGTACTGAGGGTGAATTAGATTAGATAAAAAAAAAATATATTTTTGTTATTCGAATTTTTTTGACAACGGTACTATGATTACTCGGATCATGTGATGTTACATTTTACCTTAGCAACAATAGCTAAAATTATTATTTATATTAGCTTTGATATTCCGGTAAAATATTACAGTATAGGGTTATCTTGCAAAGTGTTCATATATTATGTTCTATGATAATATGTATAATATATCGTTTCGTAATTTTGTGGCAAGGCTCTCGTACGTTGACCGAGTTTTATTATCTAACTAGCTGGTGCCCACGAATTCGTCTGCGTTAAAAAAAATCCTGTGTCCTGTACCTCTAAATGTTTATCTACCAAGTTTTATGAAAATCAGTTAATTCGTTTAAGAGTTATGGAGGAACATACGTAAACATACAATACCTACACTTACTTACAAAAGCTGCCCGCGTCTGTCTGTACCATGAAGGTATAATTCCAACAAGTAGGTATAGAGCGCTAGCGTTCAAGAGGGAACAGGGGCCGCGGGTGGGAACATACAACTTGATCTCGTCTAGCCCTCGCCAGTCATAACCGAACGCTTATGACGAGCGTGTTCCCACTGAATAATAACTTAGTTTTTAAACAACGATGGTTAAATATGCCATAAAATCTTGTAAAAATGATACTAGGAAACAAAATAAACAGAAATTTGGCATCACATTTCATCGGTAATCTGCTAATTATATTTTTGAGCCGAATTAAAACTACACTTCGCGGGGGTGAAGTAGTGTGGGACGGACGCGGATGGAAGTGACACCGCACTGCCCCGCACCTACGCTACGATACTATTGACACGATCGACGCAGGAGTCGATATTTTTGGGTCATTATATATTCGATTTATATTTTCATGTGAAAATCATGTTTTAAATCAGTTGTTTTGGATTAATATTTTATGAAACCTGAATTAGCGCCATGAATTTGTCTTATTATTAGATTTTATATGGTAGTAGTTTATTGTAATTTTTATGTACATGAATCAGTATCAAAATCAAAATATTTAATTTGTATAATAAATATTTTGTATTTTGTATTTTTGTATATTGCTTTCGTTATACTAAAGTATTTAATCCTTACATATTATAAAAAAATCCTCCGCCGCGTTTGTCTGTCTGTCTGTTCGCGATAAACTCAAAAGCAACTGCACCAATTTTCATGCTGTTTTCAACAATGTATAGAGTGATTGTCAGCTAGTTAGAAGGTTTTAGTATATAATTTACGTAGTTACGCGGGCGAAGTCGCGGGCAGCAGCTAGTTAACTATAATTTACAAAGTTATAGGAAACACGAATTAAAAAATTTAAACGTTTAAGCGAACCTATTTGGAGAAAGTCGCGGGCATGAGCTAAGGTAATCAATAAATTACAGGCCACCTTTGTCCATACACCCTAAGACGGATACTTATACAGTGAATTTATCGAGGCTGAATTGATAACAGACGTTAATTACTTTTACCATGTTAATTACTAGGTTGAAAGTTCAATCGTTATTATGAGATGGAATTTGATAAGTGGTGCGAACGCTCTGCTTGCGAAAGCAGGTTGGATACCTGGGTTATTTTTTAAATTAATTTATCCAAGGGCTGAGGTGATGATGAAGAAAATAATCAATATTTTAACAAAAAAAAAACCGATTTCAAACCGTTTTCTCATTGGTGCCATTGTCAGAACTGGACCAAATTGAAATGGGACCACACGGGAAGCACCAGATTTCAAATAAAAAAAGAATAATCAAAATCGTTCTGAGGTAACAAACATAAAAAAAATACTGTCATGAATTGAGAACCTCCTCCTATTTTGATTGGCTTGAAAATTAACTGACTCATAAACTAAACACTTACCCATTGATATAGGTGAGTTTCCTTTCTGTCGCCAAAGACAACGCATGATGCTTGGCATCCTTCATATCGTGACCATAGATGATAACGTTGGCGCCGTACGAACGGCACTTTTCGATCTTCATTATAGGGGCCACCATAGGCATGACGACGGTCACAGGCACCTTCAGCTTGTCGGCATGATAACTCAGACCTTGAGAGTGATTACCTAGGGATGCAGAGATCACGCCTCGTTCTTTCGCTTCTTTTGAGAGCAGCAGCAAGGCGTTTCTTGCACCGCGTTCTTTGAAACTGTAGATTAATTAGAAAATTAATTTTAATATAATTAATTTAATTAATTAAGGGCCTCTTTCACCAACTACAAGTAAAGTGTTGATTAGTTACTTTTAGAAATAATTTTATGTTTTATTAAATTATGCCCTCGGTTTACTGCATCCTTCGATGGGTGATTTTTTTTAATAATTTTCTTTTTAATGTTTGGGACCATGTTTGGGACTTTTACCGTACAAACAAAGGTATATCAGGGGCCTTAGTCAAAGTAACATTTTAAAAACGATAACTAAGTTCGAAAGAATAAATGTATGGAAAGTATCACGTGATTTAGAGACGGCATAATGTCAATCCCATACATTTTATTGTTTTCGAACTTTGTTATCGTTTCGTTATCGTTTTCGATAGTTACTTTGACTAGGGCCCCAGCTCCATTACCCCGGTTACCGGTGACTTTAAATGAAATTTAGCCTACTTGACAGATGGTGAAAGAGGCCCTTAGTTTTATGTTTAACACACTCTCTCTCTCTCTCTTCTTCAGTCCTGAAGAATAGCCGTCAACTGCCTGAACCGGGTTTCTACTTTCTGTTAGTCAATTGAAGCAGACATAATCTTAGCATGCTTTAGCACGTGCCCAAGATATTCTATCTTGTGTTTTTTAATGGTTTTCATCATCTTTCGGGGCATACATATACCAAAATTTAATGTTTAAGCTTATTATAATTATCTGCTAATCTAGATGTTTAAAATTGTTGATTAATGATTAATTATTAAATAGGTAGTGCCGTTTTATCACACTGGCCACTTTGAATTCAAACTAAACCTGCATGTTTCAGATGTTCGGATGTTGGTGCTACAATTTCAGAGTGAAACTTTTTTAAAATGAAAGCTTAAACATTCTAAATTAAAAAAAAATTACATTTGATTGGTCGAGCTTTTTTACATTATGTTGTAAATTGTTTAATGGTTGTTAAAGTATAAACCCGTAGGTAAAATTAATATTTTACCTTCCTGTGTGCTGAAGGAAGTCGTTCTTTAGATATATGTTCATGTCATATATAGCAGACATATGCGATTTCTGAAATAAAGTTACAAAACTTACATCTCTATCTCTTATATAATATAAAAATTACGTGTCATATGTTTGACGCCAATGAACTCCTAAACTACTGAACCGATTTTGATAAAACTTCGTTACTATGTGTAATTTGGTCCAACTTAAAAGATAGGATAGTTTTTATTTTGAATCCGGGAGCGTTATCCTATATTATTATCATGATAATAAAGTTGAAAAGTTTGTTGTTTGGGCGCGGTAAACACTGGAACCGGATATTATATAATTCTTGACCTAAAAGTTGATTACCCTTTGACCTAACCTAAAATAATTGGCATCAAAAATGTTGGATTGAAAACAGACAGATATGATCCAAAATCAAATTTCTAAATGGATTATTTATCTTCGGATATATACCTATATATTATTTTATAATATATTCACTAGTTTAGGAGTTCATTGGCCTCAAACAATGTGACACGTAATTTTTACTTATTTAGAGATTTAAATATCAAATAATCCGCGTAATTATTAATAACAAATAAATTAAAATTGGCCGAGAATGACTCTATGGAGGTAGTTGGAGGAGGCCTTTGCCGAAAGGCACACCAAATTGAGGGACATTTTGTAAAGCATTAGTAAAAAATATGTATCATTTCGGAAATAAATGGCTATTATTATTTATTATAAATTAAAATCACAGTCAAACTTACGACACAAGGCGTTTTGACGATACCATTTTGTATTCTAAAAGCAGCCGCTGATACATCTTCGAATGTTATCCTTTGCGGATTCTCCTTATCGCACATTGGATCGTAGTCGATCATCTGAAACACCATTTTACAGTTCACTAAACTGTACGAGTTAAAACTTACATAAGTTTAATACGACTTCGCGCCTTTGGTTGCTTCATTTAAGTGTTTTAATGAATCCGTTTGTAATGTTTCCATTAAACATCATATTCATATCGGTACATAAACTTATTACACTTAAGGGTAAAGTTCGATTGGACTGTCTGACAAAATGTGCCCTCTTGATTACCTAATAAAATTACTTAATTACATATATCGGGTATATATATTATATTATAAGTAGTAAAAGATAAGATCGTAGGTACTCACACAAGACTCGTTTCGTTTTAGAGTGTAACGCTCCATTAAAAATATTTTTTTATTAAAATAAATTAAATATTAGATAAATGTTAAAAAAAGACTAAACAGATTTTATCTATATTGTTGGACCGTTCTCTATAAATTTAAGAAAGCGAATGATTGTACTATTATATTATGTGCGTATTTAACGATAACATTAATAAACGCAATTTAAGCAAAATATGAACTTCTTTATGATTTGTTATGGTAATAATAATTAATGACATAAATTAGATAAGATATCTAAGTTTAAGTATCGTTAAGTTAAGCAAAATATTCAAAGTTGTGTTAAAATTAGTTTTCAGTTTATTATTTCCTAATTGATTTGTATAATACTTATTTGAACGTAACGAAACATTATAAGGTAAAATTCATAAGTCATCCACATCGGTACCTACTCATTTAGGCCTACTCATTTGTGTAGATAATATTGACCATATTACTTTTAATAATAGGTAGAGGCCCATCCAGGCATCTAGCAGTAGTTTTTTGGTAAAAAGGCACTTTTAGCGCCCTCCAAACCAAAACGGAAGTAATACCTAAGTAATAATGAAGTACCTATATATATTATACTAGCTACACTCTCCCGGCTTCCCCGGCTTCAAAATAAAAACTATCTTTGAGGTCGGACCACATTAAATACGAAGTTACTTACGAAGTTTTATCAAAATCGGTTGATTCAGTAGTTTAGGAGTTCATTAGCCTCAAACATGTGACACGAAATTTTTATATCTTAGTGATATTACCTACCTATATTGTCTATAGAGTCTACACCTACGTAGGCTGGACCATGCGTCGGTGAAGTCGGTAGATTTTGTAACTTACAAGGCAATAAAATTTTCTCTTATTGATAATAAAATTATTCTAATTTGAAGTTTGAATGAGAATATTCAAACTTCAAACCGTGTCAAGGCTGCCGTGCCGATACTAATAAAGGCTCTTTTTTCATGTTAAACTTGACATAGATACAGGCTGGCCGTCCACTTGATGGTAAATGGCTACCGTCGCTTATGTTATGACACAAGCAACGCCACTGGTGCTGCAAGTGCGCTGTCCACCTTAGTAGGCTTCCTAGAGTAACTTATAAAATGTAGGCTTTAGAATAGGGAAATGCACACAATGATTGCGCAACGCAGTTCCCTGCCACTCCTTTTCTAATCCAAGTCAGAGCAAACTTTGAAAAGTAATTTCCAAATTTGACTCTACTGGGAGTCCTACCCGGGCTTATATAAAATATAGATACTATGTTCAATAAATATAACGAAACCTAAATAGCTATTTTACTATGTTAAGAAAATGGTTTTCACATGCACCAAATTGGGGCCACGAATTGTTCCTACATACGGAGTTTAAGGTAACGACGTTAGATGTCACTACTTTTCGCTACGAAATCATCGTTCAATAGGATATGTAATTTATAAAATACAGACATTTAATGTTATAATCATTTAAACATAATTGAAATTAATTTTTATTACCAACCCAAAACCCTGGAGTTTCATTGAGCTGTGTCAATTTTGTTTTTGTCACAGATATCTATATAATTGCAGCGGCTCACGTCATTGTCAAATTGACAATAATATATCAAATCAAATCAAGCAAAAGCAAGAAAAGTGAAGTGAAGCACAAAACTTGAATTGGCTTTAAGTTTAAGTTTAGTTTGATTGAACAATTTCACTGTGTTTAATAATACAATAATATTTTATCATTGTTATCGGACGTTATATTAAATAAATATGCCGTACGCTAATCAACCATCGGTACACATAACTGAACTAACTGACGATAACGTAAAATTCGTCGTAGAAGACACCGAGCTTAGCGTTGCGAACAGCATGCGTCGTGTTTTTATTGCTGAAACACCAACTATGGCCATAGATTGGGTGCAATTGGAAGCCAATTCCACTGTTCTTAGCGACGAGTTTCTAGCGCATCGCATCGGCCTCATACCTCTCATATCAGACGATGTCGTTGACAAGATTCGGTACTCGAGAGATTGTATGTGCGTAGACTTCTGTTCCGAATGCAGTGTAGAGTTCACATTGGATGTGAAATGTACAGACGAACAAACGAGACATGTTACAACCGCTGACTTAAAGTCTAGTGACCCGAGAGTTGTCCCAGTAACCTCTCGACACAGAGACGAAGATCAAGCCGAATATGGGGAGACTGATGAGATTTTAATTATAAAACTGCGCAAAGGTCAAGAATTGAAGTTGCGTGCATACGCTAAGAAAGGTTTTGGTAAGGAGCATGCTAAGTGGAATCCAACAGCCGGTGTTTGTTTCGAATATGACCCAGACAATTCAATGAGACACACGCTTTATCCGAAGCCAGATGAGTGGCCAAAGAGTGAACATACAGAGCTCGATGATGACCAGTACGAAGCGGAGTTTAACTGGGAAGCGAAGCCTAACAAATTTTATTATAATGTGGAATCATCGGGCGCATTGAAACCGGAAAATATAGTTTTAATGGGAATTGTTGTATTGAAAAATAAACTCTTAAATCTTCAAGTGCAATTAGCACAAGAAGCTCAACACGACGCCTTAGCTATTAATTGAATAAGTATAGAAAATAAAATAGATTAAGAATAGAAAAGTTTTCTTATTTCATTATTGGTTTTCATTGCCTCTTGAAATTATTTAGTAATTGGCTTTTGAATTATTATGGATTTTGTATAACATTGCTTATGATAACTGAAAGAGTTTAACTTGCACAACTATTTTCCTTTTATTAATATTTTGGCTAAATATTAATATTCTGGGTATTTTTTCCAATTTTCTTCAAAAAATGGTTCACTTGAATTAAATTAATATTGGTCCAGCCTTTCTCAAGTTTTTCTCACATTTTGCTTAGCAATACAATTTTATTTAACATGAAAATATTTCTTATAAAAAAAATATTTAATTTTATTAAAGCATTTTTTTTAATCCACACGAAACATTAAACATTGTAAAATTTGTAATAATATTAAAAAATATATACCTGAGGACCCTGAGGTTGATTCATATATTTCTGCATTTTACAATATTATGGTGCTCTTAATACCGTAATTTGTGCAAGACTGGTTCTTATTAATACATGCATTCACTTAATGGAAACACTTGTTTAATGAAAACAATGTTCATTTTTTTCCTTGATAAAATTTTATCATACAATACTCAATCTCATAAATTTGCTATCAAACAAATAGCATGAATATAAACGTTTAACTCTGTAAAGCTAATAGAAGAGCTAAATTAAATTAAAAAAATAGTGGCTCTTTATGAATTTGATAAATTCCATTTATTAATAAAATTAATTTATTTTCAATTACACCCAAACATTCCAGTCCTACTGAAAATTTACATTTTCAAATAATTTTTTATACAATTGCTTAAGTATCATTGGAAACTCTTTTGGACTAATATTTTATTTCCTTTTGTTATCATGAATTAGATAATGTAACTAGCTGTTTGTTTGCTTTATTATTAAATAAATAAAAATCAGATTTGAAATAAACTTTTTAATTCTTAAAATCTTCTATTATTCATTCTATTACTATTTACCTATAAGTACATTTATTATTATAAAATAAAGTACACACTAAAGTTTAATAGCAAACTAACGGACAACTTAAAATTTTGACCCTATCGCTGACGCTACCGAGAATCGAATCTGGAGTCCTAGGGTCTGAGAAACAAATATTGCCGGGCCCGCTATGACTATAGCATAGCGCAGAGCGCCGGCTGACCCCCACCGTCTAGCCAGCGATAGGGAATCTGTAAACGGATTTCTACTCAAAAAAAAAAAAAAGGTCTGAGAAACAAAAGAAACCAAAGATTGAAATCACAAATGCGCCCTAGCCATACTTCAGGCTGCCGAAAATGTGTCGTCGGTGGGAAGAGTGAGCTCACTCTTCCCGCCTTAGTCGCTTATAGAAAGCCGTGGGCGATTCACGTTGCATACAGAATACAGACATATTACGTGGACAGTTTTCAGAAGCACAGTTAAATCACGTAATATGTGATTTAAATCTTTGAAAGAAACACAAACATTTAACTTGTTAAAGAAGAAGGAGGCTGAAGTACTGGTTAAAGAAGATGACATTTTTTTAAAGAGGAGACATGTTTTGATTAACACTTCTATCATAATTATAAATGACAGTAAAATGTAAATTTAATGAAAAAAATTTAAAAATCATTTCTCTTAAAAAAATACATACATAATGCTACTGTAAAACCTCTAAGCTTTAAAACCAAGAATATGGTAATTATTGAAAATTGAAGTTGAAAGTTCATTCACAAAGTTAACTAGCATGGTTAGTAATTTTTTGACGATTATAATATTATAATTTATTAAACGTATGCTCTTATTGTATATTTTATACAGTAAATTAAACACGTCAAGATACAAACTCGCCACCGGTAATTACGATTCGACAAAGGTATCCTTCAACTTATGTGTAGGTACAGTAGATATCTGATTTCCTTATTCGTTTTCCGAACACTGAATTCTTGACTTTAATAGAGGCAAATGTTAGGCCAAAGAGGAAAAGTGTACCTATTAATATTCCTGTCCGATAGATATCATTTACCTCTTTTTTTATTCAATTCGCAGGATTTTTCGAAAATGGATGAAGACAAATCCCCACATATATTGACTTTTAATGAAATAAAACAAGCAGCCGAAAGGATTGAAGGCAGTATTATTCATACACCTCTTTGTGTAAGTTCCATTAAATGTTATTTATCCACATAATGCTACAAGAGAAACATATTTCATGCCTGAAACATTTGTAATAGAATTTCGTTGTTTTGTAGTTCCTTAATAAAATTAATTAGTTCGTCAACATATTATACTTACTAATTTTTTGTCTGGAAATGTTTCAGGAAGCAAAACTAAGTAAATACATGGACTACAATATTTACTTAAAATGTGAAAACTTACAGTATACTGGCAGGTACTGTAACTATTGAAATATGAATACTTACCTATAATACCAATTATTATGAACATAAAGAATACATCATAATGTTATATCTATAGATAAAAAAAAAACATTATAACACTTGACCCCTTGTTGCTATAACACTGTCTTGTATCCCTGAAAATTTCATAATGATCGGTTGATTGAGTGTATACTTAGTTAAGGCGTGAAAACAATGACTATAAAAATGTATGTAAAAATGGATGGGATGAATGTTGTAGGTAAAACAGTAGGTACAGTTATCGTTGTTGTGTGAATTCTTTTATGTAAAATAGAAGTACGAAAAACTTCGCCCATTTTCAAATTCACTCCATTGTCAAGTCGTAGTTCTTAGCACCCAGTTCCAGGGAACCCTGGACCAGAGCGTTATGGCAAGCAGCATAACCACTCAACCAACGGGCTCGACATATTCTATTGTTCGTGATTGGGTCTGCTTTTTCAATCTAGTTGCGCTGAACGAGGAGTTCGTAATTTTCTGCTATCGAATGACGAACGGCTCTGTGAAAAAGGTGTTGTCGTCCCATGGAGTGTTGACATAGCCATGGGTGCAGCATACCATGGAAACGCTATGGGAATACCAGTAAGCACCTCTTTATCTTTAATACCTACTCGTAGTACTTATAGGTACACATTTCCAATTTTATAATAATCTTTATCTTTACTATTCTCTACTAATATTATAAATGCGAAAGTAACTCTGTCTGTCTCGCTTTCACGCAAAAACTACGGAACCGATCACTATGAAATTTTGCATGACACGTTGTCTGGGACACCAGAAAGGACATAGGGTACCTTTCATCCAAGAAAAAAGTAATTTTCCCGAGGGATTATCTAAAATATAAAACTGTAACTAACGCCTGGCCAATGTGTTATAGCAACAAGTTGTCAAGCGTTGTAATTGCTTTTATATTTTTAATTTATCATCGTGTACGAAGTCGCGGGCACCAGCTTAATACATATAATAATAAACATAATATAAATGTAATAATAAATATTCCAATATTTAGTTAATTATCGTTATATGGATGAAGATCGATTTATTTTCAATAGTATTTAAATTAAGTATACATATATCGTATATCTACTAAATAGTAGTAGTTTTTGCGTGAAAGAGTAACAAACATCCATACATCCATACAAATTCACATTCACATTTATAATGTAGATTTCTATACCTAGGTGAAAGAATTTTCAAAATCCTCCTAGTAGGTACTTAGTCTTTGAGTTCATTCATTGCAAGGATATACATACAAAAAATGTTTTCTTTTTATAATACAAACAAACCTCCTTCATTATAGGTAAGTTGTGTTCTCCCCGAGCGTACATCGCCAGTGCACGCTCAACGGTGTGCGGAATTCGGAGCGAAGGTGATATTGTGCGGTGAAACGAAGGAGGAAACTGAAATTTTTGCTCACAAAATTCATGATGCAGACAAAAATATGCTTATAAGGTTTTAAATACATAATCTTTTTCAAATAAAATATTTGAATTAAATTAAAGGAAAGTTAAGGATAAGGAAGTAATTAAATAAGTACTATAGGCAGACAAAAAAATATAAGTATAAAAATAAGCCTTTAGAAAATAAGTGGTTAATAGTCCTATTTTTACATTACCTACAGTTGTAAAAATATTTTTTTACAAAAATAGTTCGGACGACGTGTCGCTGATGGCCGGTCTGGGCACGGTCGGTTTGGAGATCATAACTCAACTGCCCGAAACGGATGCCATAATAGTGCCAGTAGCGGCGGGAGGCTTGCTCGCGGCGGTTTTAGTCGCTACTAAAAAACTCAAATGCTCGTGTCTTGTATATGTGAGTAGCCTTCCTCTTCTTTTTTTCCAAGGACATATTCTTCCACAATAAGTCTTGCGAGGTATACCTTTTTTAACGTTGGGAAATCCTCATGAAAAACCCGGAAGTACAGCGCAGCATCGCTGTTGTACCAGACTCCTACCGGATAAAACCACAGCCCGGCGTCATGGGTGATAAAATTGTCGTCTCAAAAGTGTGCTCACTCCTGATTTAGTACCTAGGTATAAAACGTAAGACTTTTTAGCCCATTCAATTAACAATCGCTTAGAAAATTGTGGATAAATTTATCTACTAAGTCTCCATAAGAATGCAGGCTGCACATCCACTGATACTTTTGTTACAATAGCCTATTTTTATATAGTAACTACCTAAATGGGAAACAACATTAATTCTTTATCGGTATCGTTGAAAATGAAGGCAGTAAAATGACTTTTTTCCCCAAAGTAATAAGACATAAAACCTGTTGTGGCAAAAACTGTTGTGACAATGTCAAATTGTGTTCCGCTTCCGTAGGGGGCGGAGTGTTCAAAAGTGCCGAAGATGATGAAAGCGCTTCAAGCAGGCAGACCGGTTCCAGTACAAGTTACACCGAACCTGGCCGAAGGCCTTAATGCACCTATTGTTGGAGACAATGCTTTTGCAACTATAAAAGGCAAACTCGACAGAATGGTAAGAGAATTTATGACGGTAAAACAAATTTAGATAGTTATCTATAGTAACGAAACTGGCCCTAGATGGACCCTGTATCATTTTTTTTTTCAAATGTATTTAGGTAGTAAAGTATTTTCCTATTCTCACTTTAGTCCAATTTCGTATTAAAATTGGCAGCGCAATTGCCATTTGCGCAAACCGAACTTACGGAACCAATTAAGTAGGAACTGGACAGACTGGACTGCTAGTCCTTCAGTATTAAAATTTCTTAGATAGGTAGGTACCTATATTATAGGTATCATCATAGGTAGGTAGGTACCTACATCATCAATACTAATAATAAATCTGTAAGTGTAGGTATTGTATGTATGATGTATGTTCCTCCATAACTCTGAAACGAATCAACTGATTTTCATGAAACTGGGTAGATTTACATTTAGATATACGGGATGTATATTATATGTATGTATACTTTTTTCTTTTTCAACGCGGACGAAGTCGCGGGCGCCAGCTAGTAGGTATAAAAATGGTTCAGTAAGTATATTAATGTATATCTATCTACATATATAGTACAATTGTTCATAGAGCGACATTGTTTTTATAGAGAAAATGCATAGGTAATCGTTAATTTGTTTTCAGTTGGTCGTCGACGAAAATTACATAGCACGAGCCATCACAAGTCTATTGGAGCGAGAGCGACTTGTCGCCGATGGTGCGGGCGTTTGTGCTGTCGCTGCTGTCATGCAAGGTCTTGTGCCGGAGTTGAGAGGGAAACGGTATTGAAACTGACTGAACAATATTAGAGTATTACGACGCCTCCCTACATCTCGGGATGTCGCACGACTAGACGTCTCAGCATTCCGACACATCGCGGATGCTATTTCATAGCGTCATCGTGTATCGAAAGACCCCGCTCTTCCATCACCGCATTCACAACTTAGGCAAAATTAACTCGATACTCATCCTTAAGCATCTTCACGTCCAGTTTCACTGTGAACTGACGCTAAGTGACGACAAACAGGCAGCTACGATCAAGTGGATTGACAGACTGTAGCTTTTAATCGTTTAAAAAGCTTGGTTATAAAGTTCACAGTTTCAAATCGTCAGACTGAGTTTCAAAATGATGTATAAATAAACTCATATACCCTCGGACCAATTACATATATCGCTATGTTAACTCTTTACATTGATATATGCCAACCTAGTCAATACATACTATAAATCTGTAAGTTTAGGTTTTCATGAACATTTAGAATTTTGACGTACGGGACACAGGATGGGCTACTTTTTCTTTTTCAACGCGGACGAAGACGCGGGCGCCAGCTAGTTGTTCCACTAATAAAATGTTCGACAGTGCGGTGTGCATCATCAGTGGCGGTAACATCGACAGCGGTAGACTGGCGCGCACGATCCAACGCGGTCTAGGCGCAAGCGGCAGACTGTTGCGAGTGGCGATCCCAATGGCCGACCACAGGCTCGGCTTGCAGCAATTGGCCACGGCCATAGCCGATGAAAACGCAGTCTTGAAGAGCATAGTCACCGAGCAGATGTGGGTGCACAGCGACGTCACCACCACTTGGGTTTGTTTGTCCATTTGTCTCAGTATATTTGTAAGATCGTCGTTTTATGTTTCCCCCCATCTACATAAATATATTGTTGGCTAAGGGCAAAACAAATGGACCAAGTTGTAAAAGTCCAAGATAGATTCTTATGAATTGTAACAGTCGATCGACTATATCTCTTTTTAACAAAAAATAAACCAACTTCAAACCATCTCATGGTCTTTTCTCATGGATGCCATCGTCAGAACTTATCAACTAAACCTCCTCCTTTTTGGAAGTCGGTTGAAAATTATAAAAAGAAATTCATTCGTGCAGGGGTGTCGTTAATCAGAATTCTCAAATACCTTAGAATTTGAAAGTAGTGAGTAAACTCATTTTTTTTTAACTTGTATTACAATTTATTCAAAACAATGTGTACATGTGACTTGTTAATACTCGGTTTATATTATTTTTTACATAAATTTCAGGCAAATCTGGTAGTAGAAACCATCAATGACACACATGCCTTAAATCTCAAGGAACGACTACGAGACTTGTATCCATCGGCTCGATTTGTCATCACAGACTTGGATGAAAAACACAAACTGTCTATACGATGAACTGTTGTAAAAACCTTAAATAAATTGAGAACTGTTCTTTGCATAATGTTGATAAGAGTAAAATAAAAAACGATAACTTTTGATTTTTGTTTATTTTATAACTTATCCATAACCCTATGCCACAGGATCGTCACCCTTGGTTGCTCTTGTGTAGATCACTTGTCCGTGGTGTTGAACTACCTGCTTGATTAAACCTGAAAGCAAAATGTTCGTATGAGACACACATTCCATGCGATTGTGGTTACATTTGTAAAAAAATATATAATCAGACTCAATATATCAGTTTTTAACTGTCATGGTTGATCCAGAAGAAGTGATCATCATTATAAATACATTTTTTTATGGGAATGGAAATCCTTGAGTGAAGTTTTTTCATTCTATGGCTGAATCGGATTAAAATTATTGAAAAAAAAAGGTACACTACTTTTTTAACAATATGAATGGAATGTTACAAAAGTTTCATGTAATTAATTGAAATATATCTTTATTAGTTTGAATTTAAAGCTAGAATTAAGAAGCTCTTGAAATGACTGCTTTTTTGATAAACTTCTTCTTAGAGGGTGCACTGTGTGTGACTGTTTTTCTCTGAAGCTTCACATTTAGCCTAACATGTTTGGAAGATGCACAACTTCGTCTATCCACCAGCTAGACCAGCCACAAGACCTCTTGCTTAAGTTTTCTGGTTCTATGCGGGCTATGTATGTGCCCAAAGCAATTGTGAACTCATTGGTAGAAGATGGCGGATAGTCTTGTCCAAATTGCAAGTATAATATATTTAAAGTGTATTAAAAATCACTATCATATTAACTAATTGAGAGACAAGTCATATATTTATGTAAATGCTCTGTTGCTCTATGAGAAATTAAGGTTAAGGACAGCTTTAACCCTTTTCTTGTCAGATTTTGTGCAGCACAATTTAGGTCTCAATGTGCTTATTTGTTGTTAAGATTTATACTTTGTTAATAAAACCCTCTTGTTAATATATCATGTAACTTAAGACTTAATTATTTATTATCTATTTGACTAAAAAATATAATTAATAATTTGAGTTGATGTAGTTTTACCCAGTATTTATTATTGCAGTGGGACAATTAAGGAGAAACAAGTAATTTTGTTGATATTATAATAATTTTTTTTAATGAACTGACCTTTATCTCTAAGCTCCACAAGGGCACGTCTCGCAAGAGACCCTCGCACCTTTAGTCTTTCAGAGACAACGGCGGGCGTGATCAGCTTGTACTGGGGCACTTCTTTGTAGAGCTTTTCATATGTGGGCTTGTCGAACAGCACTTGATTGTTTAATTTATCGCGTACTTTTCCTTTGGACCACTTCTGCAAATGAATAAAAAATGAACATGATTGTTAGCAATGTTTTGTATGTATAAAATGCATTGGTATGGTACTCACAAATACTATAATAGTTTAATTACGACTATTACTTCGCACACAATCACACAATAGAATGAACCATTCATACGTTATGAATTGAGAATTTAAGAGTAGCGTGATCAGATAACCTCATTTGGTTGATAATATTTAAACAGATATTTTACCTTCTTCTTAGCTTTTCCGCCACCAGATCCCTCCTTTTTCTTTTGTGTTTTTTGGGGCTGTTTCGCCGAAGACTTCGCATCCTTCTTGGGTGGCTGAAAATTGAAAAAATATTGTTGACAAGCGGTTCCGCCACGAGGTTACACTTTACATTTAGTCAATCGCTTTAAGTTTAATCATTTCTGAAAACCTATTTACATGTAAATTAAACACAACTGTAACTGTGCGAATAAAAGCGCGGTGTTATCAGAAAAATTGTAAACAGAAAGTTATTAAATTTTATAAAATATTGGGACACGAAACATTCTACTCACCATCTTGGAAACAGAAAGAAAGATGGCAGACTGAAAAAGAGCATTATGTTGTTGTCTATGCCAACAAAGACAACACAACTCATAGACAATTTTTCGCACAAAATGGCTGCTTTTCAAAGAATTACTTTATCAAAAATAAATATAATAGTCAAAATACGATAAATACATTAAGATAATATATAGGTACATTGCTTGGGCTCCATATAATTCAAAATTAATTAGAATATTATGATTACAACATATAGAATAAGAACTGGAAACCAAGTTTGCATACCAAGCTGCACTTACATTATATTGTTCTGCTGTAAATTCTTTCGTAATTTTTATCTAAAACACCAGCATCACACCCTCGCGAAGTTAGGCGAGACGAGGCGAATACGTGAGTGTGGACGGGAACCTCTCCTTACTTCGAACGAGTGTTTATACGTCATATTTCATACTTCGGTCAACTTTTCCGAATACTACGTCGAGGAACTTCACGAGAGTGTGATGGCGGGGTATTACGCCCCGCGTAATAAACTATAAATTTATTTAATTATTTAAAAAAATATTAATTAATTAATTAATTAATAAATAATTATTTTAATTTATTTAAAAAGTCTGTTAAGATTTGTGTTAGAGATAATACTTATTGTTTGCCAGTCCTCGAACTAAAATTATTGTTCTTTGGTGCAAATTGTGAAAACATTTAAGTGTTGGCTTAAAAATCTAGTTAACAAGCCATGAAATTCTAAAAAAAAATTGACATTGACATTTGACATTTTGACAATGATAATATGATATGACAACAAAAGTTTATTATCATATCATTGAAAGAAATGATTTTTCAAAAATTTCAAATCACAAAAGAAAAACAAAATGAAATAATGAATATAGTTAAAAATTATTTGTATATTACTGTTATAGATTTTATTTTACATTAATATAATTAATATTTATT
Organism: Synanthedon vespiformis; assembly: GCA_918317495.1. Taxonomy (NCBI): domain Eukaryota; kingdom Metazoa; phylum Arthropoda; class Insecta; order Lepidoptera; family Sesiidae; genus Synanthedon; species Synanthedon vespiformis. Next base: position 2,813,561 of record OU906962.1, read on the forward strand.
GTATATTGTGGTGAAGTTGCTTTTTTATTATGAAAGACATAATAAGCACTAGAAAATTATGGATAGTGAAGTTTTGTCTGAACATTGTGTATCCAAAGTTCAATCATTACATGTTTCTGATATTTCTTGCAATAAAGTATAGACATCGCTATTCCAAGGGGTTGATGGATCCAAGAAGAATGGATACTTTTCAACTAAACACCATCTCTACTACTGTACATAGGCAGCTTCTAATGAAATATTTAAATGAAAATCTCTCTGTATTAGAGAATAAATGCATTTTAATATCTAAGGAACAGTACTTACAACTTGCCAGTGAGAATTTATTTTATATAGACAATGGAGTATTGTGGCTCTCCTTGAAGTTGAGTGAAAATACAAAAAAAGAACATCCCAATAAAAGTAATGATAGAGATAATATATTGAAATACAGCCTCGATTATGTCACTTCCGAAATACACAAGAAGTTGTGGTCCGAAAATAATACTGCAAGTATTGAAAATGTTAGAATAGTACCCGTTGTGGGTTCAAATTTGGTACCACATAACATTGCTTATTTAACTGAAAATGAGCTGTACAGCACTGCCTCGTCGTTTGGTCTCGATTGCAGTAAAAATATAGAAGTAAATTTTCATCCTATACCCTCTTTAGACAATTCTCCAAAAATAGCCTCAACTGCCGAAGTCAGTTTGATTGTGGACGAGGATGACATGCCAAACGATTATATAAAAGAGGTTTTAAATAAACATTTTGAAACACCAAAACTTTTAAGTTTAAATGATGTTTTTAGCATATACTTAACACCAGATGCAACAGCTAAGTTGTACTTTAAATGCGAAAAGCTTTCAACTTATCCAATAAACTCTACAAAAGTCGGCAGATTTGAAGTGACTCAGAATAATAGTATATCAAATGTTATACAATCTTATTTCATAGTAAAGAATGTTACACAGTTGACTTTAGGAGAGAATATACATTCCTTAAAACCAACGGATCTGTATTTTAAACCCCAACCTGGTGGCAATAAGGTTGTAAATCTCCATTCATGTCCAACAGGACTGAGAAAGGTTTTCGAACAGTTACAAGAGTCTATACATACATTTTTATCAGGAGATATAAGTAAGGTTTTTTTTATTTGCTCTAAAATTATAAGATACTTTTATTTAAATGTTCTTTAGTTTTAGACATGAAACTCACCTAAGTCATAGGTGAAACATTGTATCTATAGACATATATTATAGTCTTTACAACAGCACATAATGCTGTTATTTCACGGTGGTATTCTGTGAGGTGGTGGTTACTGCCGCCAGACCGGCTGCCCAAATGACTGCGAAACGCAGTGTGCCCTGCCACTACTTTCAAATCCAGACCAGAGTCAATTTTGAAAATTATATTAAAATTTCCAAAGTTGACCCCGCCGGGAATCGAACCCGGGACCCCTGAAACGTTAGGCAAGCACCCTTGCCACTCGTCCAACGGGCTCGTCGAAGCAAGCTCCTCTGTGATGGTTCAAGCAACACCACAGAGGCATCATCGCTTGTGTAGCAATTAAAAAGATTTAGGGTGTAATAGGGAAGCATAATGGTTGTTAAAATTGCAGGGTCATTAGGCAACTGTAACCATCTACCAAAAAATTAACTGTCAGCCTGCCTAAAAATAAAAAAATATTATTTTTTTTAAATAAATTTAAAAAAGTTAAACTAAAGTTTTCTGTAAAGGCAGGTTAGCTGCTGCTTAGGGATTTTAATAGGACTTAAACTCTACACAAACTTTTCTTAGGGTTAAAATTGATGTCTGCCTAAACTATGTCTTCATTCTTTATTCCCATTCTATGTCTTATCTTAAAAATTTCATCTTTATATTATATCCGTTTCAGATGACTTATCCTCGTCTATGTCTAGTCCTATACTGCCTTTGTTCCAATTGACGGGCTCTACAGGGTCTGGAAGGCATTTACTAGTGAAAGCTGTTGCAAGACATAATGGTATGTATGTACCTTTTTTTAGTATATATATCTTTTCTTCACTTATTTATTATTAATTGGAGTTGGTTTTCACTTTTTGAAAGAGCAATCATAGAGGAAGGTTTGTGTACATTATAATTTGCAGAAAAAAAAATCCTCCATGCGAAGTCAGGAGCGGGCTGATCATATGTTTCTTTGTTTAAAAATTAATGTAAGTAGGTATTAGGTATTAGGTTTACTATAGGATGTTTAGTAATAAAAAAAAATTATTAGATTTTTTTAAAGTTATTTTCTTAAATCACTGGAACTTTCAATCAGTTTTAGTAAATTAAAAAAAAATAGTTATTTTTCAATGTTATTTAGAAGTGGCAGTATAATTTGTTTAGCGCCAGCTATTATTTTTTGCTTGAAATATTGATATCAAATTTAAAAAGAAATAAAGTTCAATTGTGATTGGTATGTCGACCACTTTAAAATTAAATTTAATTGAGTGTCTTGTGTGAATTATTTATGGAAAAGTGTCTTCGCATTGTTTTTCATATTATTGATTGTTTTCAGGGATGAACTTTATTGAAACTGATTGCATTATGCTACAGAGTACGACGGCCAAACAGACAGAGAGAAAGATAGATTCTGTAATTCAGAAAGCAAAGACTTCAGCACCAGCTGTAGTGATGTTGAACAGTTTTGAGGTAAATTGTTTGCTTTCTCCCAAAAAAGTGTTAATCGCTCTTTCCATTAATAAAATACGTATCAAAATCCATTGGATTTAGAACACTGGTATGTTTATTAGTACTTTTAAGTATATTTTGATGTTTTCTACATGAAACGTTTTTATCCTTACATATTATAAAAGAAAATCCTCCGCCGCATCTGTTCGCGATAAACTCAAAAAATTTTATGCACCGATTTTCATGCTGTTTTCAGCAATGGATACAGTGGTTCTCGAGGAAGTTTTTAGTATATAATTTACAAAGTTACGTGGGCGAAGTCGCTCGCAGCAGCTTATAAATTATAAATTCTTCAACAATATGGCAAAATCAAAAACATAATAGTTATTCATCAAATAGGTTTCTCCAAGAAACTCTTTTAATTGTCATTTTAAAATGAAATTTTGCTATTGTTTTTGTCATCTTTAAAATAATAAATTTATATAAAAATTACAATACACAAAATAGTATGATATCAAAATCGTTTAAATCCGGGCTTAAATATAAGCAATAATGAAATCAACGATTTCATAATAACTTTTCGAAAAGAAAGAGTTTGGTTTTGTATAGCGAAATCTAGATTAAAAAACTCTACTATTACTCACACAGTATCTGTAACGTCACTGATAAGTAAAAAAAACAATCTGTTTATCCAAAACTTGTTTGATTACATCTCTTGAGATATGATAACTACATATTAAAATTATTAATTACAGGTATTTGCGGTAGATCCGGAGCACAACTTAGATTCTAGGGTGGCCGAGTATTTTATGAATTCAATAATAGATTTGTATGAGAATTACACAAAGCACCCTATCGTTTTTGTAGCAGTTTCAGAGAAAATCGATCTGAAACCAAACATATCAAGAATGTTTTTGGAAAAATTCCACTTACCCAAACTGAATAATCGACAAAGGTTCGAGACGTTGCATTGGTTCGCAACTGCCATGCAGTTGGATGTAGACGGTGAGATGACGTCGTCGTCAAAACATAGACAAGATGAACCAATGATAATATTGAACAGTGAAGAATTCATGAGCCAATCGTCAAAAGATGTCTTGCGGAGGGTAGCTGCTAAAACGGCCACATTCATGTACGGAGACATTGACACATTAATGCATTTCGCAATGAGAGAGTCCTATTTGAAGCAAACGAGCAATTGTAATCCTTCGTCAGATCCCGATTTGCGGGTAGTTAGAGAAAAGGACTTTGACTCCGCTTTAGGTAATTGAAACTACCCACATTTTATCACAACGTAGGTACAAACTAATATTATACATATATGCGAAAATTGGGTTTATTTGTTTGTTAAGCTTTCACGCCTATAACTACTCAACGTCAGCGATACAGTAAATGAAATAGGGTACCTTTTATCCAGAAAATAGTAAGTGTTACTCAGGGGCAAATTGACTCTGTTTTTTTTTTTTTTTTTTCAGAAACTATTAGAAGTCTTCAAAGTCAACAGTTGGATGCACCAAAGATTCCCAAAGTGTATTGGGAGGACATCGGGGGTTTGGACAAGTTGAAAAGGGAACTGCTGAAAACAATTGAGTTCCCCATCAAATATCCGCATCTGTTCAAAAATTCATCTTTAAAACGGTCAGGTTGGTAAAATTAATTTAAATTTAAAAAAAAAGTGTTAGCACCGTCTACCTCGGATACATTTATTAAATCACTTTATCGTCTGACCGATCCATCAGAACTACAATTCCTATTATAAGATGTTCAAACATACAAAGACGACCTCTCTTAATATCATAATCATACCCCCGAATGATCACCTTTTTTGTAAAAAAAATATCATACCCCATGAATCTGAACGAATGCACTGGCAAATGTGACAGGTGTTAGTGTTAGTATATAGTGTTTTTTGATACCTTTTTTTTCCTTGTTCATGTGTTGCATTTGCTTTCTTGTGTTTTCTTGTTTATTCTGTTTTTGTATTGATCTAATAAAATTTATTTTCTTTCTTTTTTGTGAAAAAAATATACATATTATACCCCCGAATGAATCTGAACGAATGAACACCTTTTATGTGAAAAAAAAATATTCATATACCCCCGAATGAATCTAAACAAATGAACACCTTTTTTGTGAAAAAATAAAATATTGTACCCTCGAATGAATCTGAATGAATAAACACCTTTTTTGTGAAAAAAAAAAATACATATACCCCCGAATCAATCTGAACTAATGAACACCTTTTTTGTGAAACGTCAATAAACTTCAGTCAACATAAATAGCAGACACTAACAAAGGCCAACGTTAATTTCTTACCTTATTGCCTTGTCTAGTTATTAAAGTGGTAAGTGGGGTGAGGTATGTTCACCCCACTTACCACTTTATGTTCTTCAGGGAAAAGTCTCTAAATAAAGATTAAAAAAATAAATAAAAAAGATTACTTTTTTAATTGTTCTTTGAAAAAACGACACTTATCTTTTTTATTGCTCTTTGGTGTTTACAGGCATTCTACTTTATGGACCTCCGGGCTGCGGAAAGACACTTGTGGCAAAAGCTGTCAGCACTGAGCTTAACGTGAGCTTTCTAAGTGTCAAGGGACCTGAATTGCTCAATATGTACATTGGACAATCTGAGGAGAACGTCAGAGAGGGTGAGATTTTTTTTTATTAATCCTACTAATCTATACTAATATTAAAAAGAGGAAAGATTTGATTGTTTGTTTGTTTGTATAGAATAGGCTCCGAAACTAGTGGACCGATTTGAAAAATTTTTTTACCATTAGAAGCCGACATTATCCGTGATGAACATAGGCTACTTTTTACCGCGGGAAAATGCTTCATTCCTACGGGAAAACGGGTAGTAAGAATTATCCATCCATACTTCTTTTTCACACATAACTTCTAAACGGCTGAACCGATTGGGTTCCATAGTAGGCGATCATGATTTGCATCTGAGTCGTGTAGCATTTGAATAGCCTCGTGAGAGAAGGGCTTAAAGCGCCCCCGAGACGGTCAAACGGTTTGACTCAAACACGTAGATTTTGGTTTGACTCAAACCATTTTGATCGTTTACAAAGGTGGTTTGAACGGTTTGTCAAACATATCCCGTATATGTTTGAAGTCCGTTTGATGAAATTTCATATTTTTGTTGTGTTTGACGCGCCGTTTGATATTAGGTTGTATTCTTTTTCGTTTCTTATTTTGCTCAACTTTCTTATAATATATAATGCGCACCGCCAAGGTTTGGAACTCCCTGCCTGCGTCTGTATTTCCGAGTTCATATAACCCTAATCTTTTCAAAGTTCGAGTGAATAGGCATCTTCTGGGTGAGCTCGCTCCATCTTAGGCCTCTCCCTTGCTACCAAGCTGGTTGTTGGCCAAGAGCAAACCCATCTCTTATAAAAAAAAAAAAAAAAAAAAAAAAAAAAAAAAAAAAACTTTCTATGCAGGACAGTAACGTTATAAACATGAGGAAGTCGCGATCCTTGTTCGAGGGCATCTTGTCTGCGTCACAAGTGTACCGAACCAACTTATAAATTTTATAATATATATTTTTTTCTCTTATTTACGCTAGTTGGTGTTTACTCACGTAAACATGAATTAATTGTCCTTGTATGAATCCAGTGTCTAAGATACAGGCCCGGCCTAGTTTAGACGCTGGTACTCAACGTAACTGAACTGTATATTTATAACATTGAATTGTGTTTACAACCGTTTATATGTTTATAGATAAATAAATATTATTATTAGTGCCTGTTTCACAAACGTCAAGTATGGCCTACTTGATGTAACTGTCATTTAAAGTCACCGGTAACCGGGGATTATGGAGCTGGTATACCTTTGTACGGTAAATGTCCCAAACATTGAATAGAAAATAATAATAATAAAAAATCGGCTATCGATGGATGCACTAAACCGAGTGCATAATTCAATAAAACAGAAAATGATTTCTAAAAGTAACTAATCAACACTTTACTTGACGTTGGTGAAACAGGTGCTTATTATTATTAAACTGCGCAGTGCTGTTTGACAAACCGACATCAAACGGTTGCATCAAACAAGTAAAGTTTGAATCAAACCGTTGCACCGTCTCGGGGGCGCTTTAAAACTCGCACTAGGCCCGCAGTGGGTATAGTATAGTATGATTTGTATTGCACAGTGTTCGGGCGAGCGCGCAGTGCGTCGCCGTGCATAGTGTTCTTGGACGAGTTAGATGCGCTTGCTCCGAGGCGAGGCGCTGCCGGTGACTCGGGTGGCGCAAGCGACCGTGTCGTCAGTCAGCTGCTCGCGGAACTGGACGGCGTCACCACCAATGATGGTAACCACTTATACAGATTTGTTCTCTATGTTTATGTCGGAACACACGCTGAAAGTCCACTCGATGGTAAGTGTAGGTGGCTACCGTCGCCTGTAACACAGGCATACATAGCCACAGGTGCTGCAACTGAAAGTGCTTTGCCGACTTCAGTATATGAGCGGACGTTCAAGTATTATGTAACGTATTTTTTTTTTGTTGTAAAACGTTACGATGATCTACACTCATTTTTGTTGGTAAAAATGGTCACTTGGTAAAATTGGTCATAAACGTAACGTTTACGGACGGTACAGAAAAACGTTCGGCGCGTTACAATTTAGTCGAAAAAAAAATAAAAAAACAATTCTTACGACAGATATGTACTGAAACGACAACACTTTTGACAACCTTCTAGACGCTGACAACACTTTTGTGTTCGTAATGGGCGCGACGAATCGGCCAGACCTGTTGGAGCAATCCCTACTGCGGCCCGGTCGCTTGGACAAGCTCATATACGTGGGGCCCTACTCTGGCGTCGATGAGAAGACCTGCGTGCTCAACGCACTCTGCAGGAGGTAACTTATTCTTTGTTCCCACGCAGACTTCACTCCCATACGCCACGAAATTTGTAGCGTAGTAATATTGTGTGGGTAACTGGGCACATTCTCGTAAAGGCGAGTTTTTGTGTTTTGTGCGCGTTTCTTGTGCGAGTGGAAAGAAATCGTATATGATTATCCTATGCGAGAACTCTCCATTCGTGACTTAATTTCTTCTGAAGACGAAACTCTTAGAGTTTTGTTTACACAGGCGATGAGCGAGAAGAGTTCAAAGGGGCGATAATTTCTTTCGAGAGACGAAACTCGAAGCAGTTGTTTACACTAGCCGATAGTATACATACGATACGGTCTCACGACAAATTGAATTCTCGCGTTCGAGAAACGCTCCTTGTGTAACAGAGCCTTAATAAGGCACAATATAAAGGATTTTTTCCCAAGTATTATTATATTCAACCTTATTGCAATGATTTTTTTTAGCCCTTACACTCATTTAGTTCAATATAAGTTTTTCTAGTATAAAATAGAAACCTGAATATTATTTATTAATTTATGAATATTGTACATCTAGTATGCGGTTGCGCGAAGAGGTGGATTTGCAAGGCGTGGCAGCCGCACTGCCGGAGCGTTGCACTGGTGCTGATTTGCTTCACGTGGTCAGCACAGCGCGATCCGCAGCAGTGCGGTCGCTCGTGCACGGCCTGCAAGCAGGTCAGTCCTTTCCTTTCTTTATACCTTATTAAACCATCACATAATATAACTTCAAGCATGATGGTAAGTGACAGTCATTTGAGCAGCCCCTTATAGAAAAAGCACCGTGAAATGTCAGCATATGTGTTGTTGTGGTTAACTGGACTGTTGGCTGGACCGACAGCCAGCCACTTTTAGATGGCTACCGTCGTCTATAACTTAATACAAAGGCAACGCCACAGGTGTTTCAAGAGCGAAAAGTAATTCGGTGAATTATAAACATATTTGAACTTAATGAATGGCATTAACATTGATGCCACCCCTTCGGCCTCCCACGAAAGCAACGCTACGTAACCGGTTACGTAACAAGAATTATTTTTCTTGTTACGAAACCAGTTACATACGAAGAATTTTTTTTCTTTCTACGAAATAGCCAATAATAAACAATAATAATAATAGCGAGCTGTAAATAAATTCCTGCAGGGTAGGCAGCGCACTAGCACTCCCCTTGGTGTTGCTTGTGTCTTTAGGCGACGGTAACCACCGACTATCAAGTGGTCCGCCAGCCTGATATATTATTAAAAAAAAAATAGCAATGCCTGTGTTAACGAAATACAAAAATGTGTTTTGTCCCTTTCCCACAAATGCAAAGATGTGTCAGAAACTGGTTTCGTAGGCGGTCGACCGTAACTAGTTTCATAGGAAGAAAAAACCTCTTTGTACGTAACTAGTTTCGTAGCAAGAAAAATAATCCTTCACGTCACGCGTAACCGGTTACGTAGCATTAGTTTCGTCGGCGGCCGAAGATGAATTATTTGTACTCTTGATTGCATTTTGCAGCCATAAACTAAGATTCCTAGACCTTTGACTTACTTTTCTCTTAAAAATGTGATTGTAAAGAAGTAAATGTTTCGTCAATTTGCAGTATATATCTCTGGTACTCATTAGATAATTGTATATTACAGGTACAGTGAAAGAGAGCGAACTAAGTGAAAACTCAGTGATAATTGGTGTATCAGAATTGTGGGAAGGTGTGAAGACATTTCGGCCGTCTGTCACAGACGAAGAGTTGGCATATTATGAATCTTTACAGACAAAGTTATGAAAGTCTTCCATTTAGTTCTAGTCATTGGGTTATTTTGTTAGGTTGATATGTTTTTGTTAAATAAAAATAAAAATTTATTTTTTAATTTGTTTCGTTTTTTAATTATACAAAATAATCATTTATTTTAAAAATGAAATCCTAACGTCAAGTCATGATTGATGATTCAATAAAATTCTCTTCCTGCACAGTATAACTGATGTATAAAAAAAAGTCTCTTCTGTTAATTTCAAGTCAATGACTCGACATTTCCATTCAGGTTTCATTCAAACTACCATTATAAATTTTAAAATGAAATATAAGTATGAATAAAAAATATAATAGTAGCCAAGTTACCAAATAAGTAAATGTGGATCAACACTAAGTTTTTTGTCTGAGGCCAGGGTTTCCCAACCTAGATAGCCTACAGTGGACAACTATTGCAGCCTAACCATAAACCTAAAAATGAAACAAGGCAATACATAAAATTTGCTGTAATACATAAAATCTCAGCTGTGAGCAAAATAAATGTTAGTGACGTTTATTTTACTCATATTTGTGTATTTATTCACTATCAAAAAACATTTTCCACAGTCGCCTCAATGCAACATAATGTTATGTCATGATTTAGCAGACAGGCTGGTGACATAGCAGGCTAAATAAAATAGGAATCATAAATAAATTTAATATATTAAAGTTAATTAAACAGCCTCGGATTTTCCTACTACATTTAATACAGCTGAATTATGGACAAAAGGGTGAAGACAATCTTTTAGAATTAGCCGCTAGTACTGCTCTGGGTGCTGGATATGCCCTCATCTGATAAAGAAAGCCATGGATTTTCATATTACACTTAATACAGCTGTAGTTATGGACTTTGGGGTGAAGACGGCCTTTTAGAATTAGCCGCTAGCACTGCTCCAGGTGCTGGATATGGCCTCATCTGATAAAGAGAGCCCGTGACTGTGGTATCCACACCTGTCTTAACATGATTATCAAGTCCAGCTGTCCAATTACCCCTTGGAATATCAGAATATGCTGCTGGGTCCATTGGATCCAAGTCATTGTCTTTAACTCTTGACTTCCTTTTATCTCTACTGTGAACCATCTCCCGTCCCTTCTCTTTTCGTTCACGTCTTTTGTCCTTGCTGGGTTGTTGTGGCACCTCATGGTCTGAAGTATCACTTTCGCTTTCACTTAATTCATCCCCTTCTTTCATCAGACGTTCTTCACGTAAATGGGCAGCACTTTCAGACGGATTGGCGTTAGGATGCGAAGGTGGCAACCATGAAACAAGATTGTTGTGTACATTCCAGAAATAATGTTGGCCACAGCCCTCGTCATATACTTCCTCCCACCCTGCAGGTAGAGGCCACAATTCCAAAACTTTTCGTTTATTTTCTAAGTATATTTCATCCGGTCTTAGTTTGCCTTGCTTCCAATGTTTAACACAGAACTTGGTACACTCGTGATAAATGTTATTTTTATTAGGACAACCCTTGTGCCCTTTAATAGGGTCTACGTTGACACCCTCTATTCCCTCCCAAAACTTTTCCTTATTATTAACTCCGTCATCTGGTTTGTTGTCGTAATCTTCAGCTATGATTTCTTCATTTGGCTGAGCTATATTATCAAGACTGATGGCTACGTCATTGCTAGACTTTAAAATACCTCTTTTGGCAAGACGAGCTGCTAAGGCTGGTGGTAAAGGCATTGTTTTGTATACAATATTGCACTCCAATAAAATTCATGTGGTTATAAATTTAGCAGGATATTCTTGATTACTGGTTATTGAATAAATAAAACCGGTACCTATTTACCTATACTTTCTTACTAAAATATACTAAGGAAAGGACAGTAAATAAAATAATAATACTCAAATCACAATTCATGAATTCACCAATTCAATTCACATTCACACACCAAAAAAAATGTTTTCCATATATATTAGAATATATACTCTATGTAAATATACAGATTATTACAGATCTGTGGTACGAAACTACGAAATAAAGTCTTTATTCTGTGATACGAATCACTGATCTGTAATAAAGCACTGGATAGGCTGCTGTCAATTTTTTTGGTCTATTTGAAAATCGCTATTTTGACGCTGTAGGCTATGGAGTATAAGTACATGGAAATAAATAAAACTAGTGATGTCCGCATGATAGGGACATTTACAGAATACACATTTCTTCATGTTTCAAGACTCAAACGGACACAAATAAACTTAAACAGTCACTATTATACTTACTTATATATATAGATTAAAAATACGCAAACGTTAAAATTAGTTCTCACACTTTCGTACGACGGCACTTCAAAATGGTACACGAAACTATGGGATAACCTGTCCAGGTTTAATGAAGTCAATGGATGCGAATATATTTTGGAACATTTTTGGAATATACATAGATCCACGGCTGGTAATCTTCAAGGAAAAATCACTAGACATCACTAGAATTTATTGGCCTGTGGTAATAGCAAAATAGAACATGACATTTGACCTTGACTCTCACCCTTCTAATAAGAGAGAGAAGCCATTTTGTTTTGAAACATGATTGTTGTTTATTGTTGCGTAGATTAATTTCTGCATTTTTATAATCATTTATAAACAAAAATCTTTGGATACATATATACTAAGTATGTATTACAAGTGCTGTGTACCAGGATAATATACAATGTGCAAAAAAGGACTCGAAAAATGATTCTTTACGGAATAGAAAAAGTGAATTCGGCCATCTGCCACAACTCGTTTTGTGACTCCAAAGAAATCTTAACAGTATATCCATCGCTGTTTCAAGAATCGGAGAAGAGTGGCACCCCGTTGATCTCTTTGAAAAGTTGTGTTGTTGTCACAACTGAAAAGTGTTTGTGTTCTTGTTCTACATGCCTATAAATGTTTATCATTAATACAAGATATGTTTTATGGTGTATTTCAATTCTAGTTTGTATTTAAATCGTATATTAGGTTCATGTTATGTTTGTGTATATCCTAAAAATAAATATGTACCCATTATTTACTGTGTTTTAATTGTGTGATGATATCCATTTAAAAATAAATTTAAGAATCCTTATTAAAGCCCGTAAAAAAACAAAGGGGTGAGAGGGGCGGGGTAAGTCAAATGTCATGTTCTATCTTGCTATGACCAATCAGATGAGCTTGCCCATGTCCAAAGCATTTGTACTGCAGATGTCCATCTGATACGTTAGTATCTACTATTTAGTTTGTGCATAGATCAAATATAGACTCCCCATAGACATTTATATTTAGTATATTAGTGTCTATGAGACTTCCCTATAGTGTTGTGTAGTGTTCTGTGCACACAACTTACATTTAAAAAGACCATACATTTATTAAATAGCTGTAATATTGATATTACCTACTATCAATTTCGAGAAAATAAAATTTTGATTTTAATGTAAACATTTTATTATTCACAATGAACAGCTTGAGGCGCTTTCGTCATTTGGTCGTCATCGTCTTCATCGACTTGAATATATTATATTAAGTATCAATAATGCAGTCTATTGATATCACGTTCAATCTGCTATAATTATTTTCTTGGTTTTTTTCTACGACCTTAGCCCAATCCTCTTTCGTGACACTTCTTTTTAACAAATGTATGTAACATCTTCGTGCCAAATGGCGGAGCTGTAATTTGAATTTGGCCGGCCGCGTAACCTTTGAGACCAATTTTCAACTCAATCGCGTTATGGAAGAATTTGCAGAACCCCATTGACCATATGCCAAAACCGCTACCACACTATACAATTTCAAGGAAACCAATTTAGGAACTTAAGTGAACTAGTTGATCACACTACACTAAATTGATTTCTAAATCGAAGGTATAGATAATAATAGAATCTAAAATGTAAATTGAATCCAATCTGTTCTAACTGCGATTACACCTTCCGAATTCCTAAATTGGTTTCCTTGAAATTGAATAGTGTGATAGCGGTTTTAGGCACAGCAGCTATAGATAGTGAGTGTTTGGGCTCAATAGAAAGGCGGGGGTTAGTTTATAATTTTAATTATATCTTGTATGTATGTAGTTATGTACATAACAGCTCGCTAAAAGTGCCTAAATATTTATAGTTTTTTTTTTTGTAAAATGGAATTTTGATAGGTACCTAACCCTTTGATTAGTACCGAAATTTTGAATAAGCAATTAGTTATTATTTCTCTACGAAAAGGTGCTGTTATTATTCATTATATACGCTTTCTTGGTAGATAATAAAATGTTTCACGAATCATTCCACAATTTTTTAAAAGTATGCTGCAAATTAAAGGTTAATAATTCAAATGGTAATCTTGATATTATTTCCCTGTAAATTCTGGGCAACCAAATCATCGCACTTTTTTGAAATGATGGAGCAATAAAGTTTATCGAGGCTTTTGCGGTGACAGTTAATTGTTCCAACTGATGAAGTAAGCCAAGACGTTTCTGAATTCTGAAAGCAAATAAATAAAATCAGAATTTTATAATTATAGTACGCAACATGAATACAGTATGATCACAGTGCAAAATAAAACAATCTCGAAACTATTATCAAACTGAGATTAATAAGAAAATAATACTGACTAAGTTACTTCACTAACTACTTAGAACAATACATCTAAATGTTGTTTATCTATCTACTTTTAATAATTCTGCATTTTATTAGCATTCTAAAATATATTACTTGCGGGTATTTCAACATTTTCAAACGCACGATAAGGCTCAAAAAGCGGTCACGAACTACCCACTTCATTACTCAATCAATCTAAGCGGTTCATGCGACAGCTTCGATTGTAGGAAAGAGTTATCACCTGTAAAGAGATGTCTTCACTCACCGCGGACGACTGTTGTGTCATTTCTTATCACCTGTGTTGGTAAAAGTGCATCGTGAAACTCTCCAGAGTGCATTAGTTTCGGAACACTATCAGCATTGGACGTTGATGCCTCTTTAGCTTTGACTAACGGCGTTACAACATCCATTTCATCGGAGCTCGTCACTGAATTTTTCGTTGGAGTAACTGTTTCATTGTCAGAATCGTTCCTCGGATCTAAGGGCTCTACAATATTTTCTATAACAGTTTCAACCGTAACGCTCTTAGATGGAGACGTGTTAGAGCTGGCTGCTTCGACATTATCAATTGTTATTTCTTTAACAGAGTCTTCACTTAATTTTCCACTATTGTCGGTAGGTGGAGATACAGACTGCACTGCGTCTTCTCTTTTTAACTGTTTTCGTGGTTGATTTTTATCATATCCAAGGGGATGTAAGTTGAGAGACGAAGGAGGGCTATTATCGAATGGTAGGTCTATCGAAGTGCTTTCATCTCCACTCATATATGGCGCGGCTTCTGGTGCTAAGTGTATATTCAAAATAGTTTTCTTGCTTGGATCAAGTTCACCTTCGAGAGATGCGGTAGTACCATCAGAATTTAACTGGGAATTTGTTGATGCGGTTTTGTTAGAATTTAATTTACTTCTGACCAAATAGCCCCTCACATGTGCCTGTATGGTAGTAGCGGCGCTAGACAATGTAGAAGAATCATCTGTGGATAATGACAGAGATTTCTCTTCGTTCACTGTTTGCAGTACTGTATCCATTCTGCTTAAACCTAAGGCTCTCCTTTCACTATTAACACCCTGAGTTGGAACATATATTTCGCTGTCTTCCTGTAAATATTCGAATACGATATTATGCACCCTAATTCATTAAAGGTTTAAAACTATTTATAATCAAGAGTTTTATTTATTTTTAAAATATTTATTTAAACAAAGTTTTTCTAATCATATTTTTAAATCAAAACTCTACTTACTTTCTTTTCGACATATTCTTCAATTATATGAGCCTCATCAATTGCAGAATCATCAAAAGTTGACGCTCTACTTTTAAACAGAAATGAACGAAACACTTTTTGTATAGTTATTGCTGCCGTCTCTAAATCCATTTCGTGTTTATGGACATCTTGTTCAGATTTGTTATTGTCTTTTAGCATATCTGTTTCTGTATGACTAGCATTGCTGACTATAATGCTATCTAGACTATTTCCTTGTTCTGTTGAAGCAGAGTTAATATCAGTAATATTTGAATCATTTAGGAGAGAAATTGAAATGTCTTTTTCCTGAATGTCTTGTTTATTCTCATTTTCTTGATTTTCAACTCTGTTTTTACTCAAAGAGTCATCCTCTATATTATCAGTAGAAACATCAATTTTATTATCAGTAAGCGAGTCGATGTTAGTGATTTTCTCGGCAGTAGGGTCATCTACGTTTGATTCAGTTATACTAGAAACACTTTCCGTGTTTCCTTCAGCTTCCTTTTTCTCGCTTACGTTTACAATTTTTTTTATTTCATCCGCATGTGTATCGACGTCTTTAATAATCGCTTCAACAATATCAATTTCATTTGTTTCCTCAACAGATTCATTTACACTAGACTTCGATTCAAGTATAACATTGTCGTCTAAGTGAGCACTTTCAGGAGGATCGTTAACATTATCTTGCTTTGTATTATCTTCCACATTCTGGGAACTGTTTATGGTTGCATCTTCTTTAATAATCATAGGTTCATGAACCGACTGTGATTCTGTTTCAATTTCTTCATCAACACTACTAGTGTTTATATTTATTTCATTCGGTTCGCCGCTCTTAATATCTTCCCCCAATTCAATTGTGTTGTTATAATTATCAATATTATTGTCCATGATTTCACCATTTTCGGAAAATGATTGTACTTCGGATTGCAATTTTGATTCAGATATTTCATTTAATAAATCAGGACTATTTTCTGTAACTTTTTCAATTACATTTTCGATTTCTTCTTTAGCACTTTGCTGTTCCGTAGTTTCCGGAGACGATTCAAGATTTTCAACATTAACAATTTCGTAAATTTTTTCATCATTTAAGATTAATTTAGAATTTGACTCTGTTTGCTTACTTTCAATAATTTCAAATTCTTTATGTTGATCTTGTTCATTCTCTGCAACAGTTAATAATTCATTCTCAACATGTGAATTTGCACATATCATGTTTTCGGAATGTTTCTCTGGTTGTTCCTCTATTTCCACTTCTTCAACAGAGTCCTTCTTTTTAGAAATTTTTTCATGGGATATTTCTAATTCCGTTGAATCTACTAGGTCTTGCTCGTGGTGTATTGGTGGTTTAAAAACTGTTTTCACGCTTTCTTCCTCTGAAAAATCTTTTTCCACTACATTAAAATTTTTATTTTCACTATTTAAATCGCTCACATCTAATTCTTGTTCTCGTTGTTCCCCTTGAACTTTTTCAGAATTGTTTTCTTGAGAATCGTATATTTTCGATTGTGACAGAAATTCATCATACTTCCGGCGCCGCATTTCGGCTCTCTGTTTAACTTTCTCCTGAGCTACAGCAATTTTTTGTTCGAGTGTCATTTTTTTCTCTGAAATCATAGCGACGTATCCTTATGTACTGACCTATATAAAGTACCTAAAGCCATGGGCAACGCATACAATTCAACAGGTTAAACTTTCTGAAATAGTGTGAAATAACAGCAAGTGTGCTGTTGTGTTTAGATAGCTACGGATTTCAAGGCTCTTCCTTTGCCTTAAAAGGAAACCGTTAACTCAGGAGCCGATTTTGTAGTCAAAAAACATGTAGCTATATTATTCATTACTGTTTCCATAATTCGGTTTTCATCTATAGGGCAATAAAATAATAAAAATAAAAGTTGCATTTGTAAACATCATAATGTTATATACCGTTTATTTTACTCATAAAGTTAGGAATATAATATAGGTCCCATCAGAAACATAAAGTATGCCAAGTCTCGCAATGCAGTTCTTCCATTACAAAAAGTTGCGAGATCTAATGTAAAATCGAATTAGCTATTTTAGTTAGTATTAGCTGCTGCCCGCAACTCCGCCCGCGTAACTTTGTAAATTATATACTAAAACCTTCCTCGAGAACCACTCTATCCATTGATGAAAACGGCATGAAAATCGGTGCAGTAGTTTTTGAGTTTATCGCGAGCAGACAGACAGACTTAGCGGAGGCCTTGTTTTATAATATGTAGTCATTTATGGAAGCACCTAACTATTATACAATTTAGTTATAAATTGTTTATCTAATCAATTGCCTATTAACATTTACAGTGACCGTGTAATTATAATAAAATACGTAATAAACTACGTTTCAATTATTGAGTAAACCTAATCAGACCACTAAAGAATAAAGTATTTTAATTAGTAGAATATGTTTGCTATGCAATTAACCTCCGACGCCCGACGCAAAAACGATGTGTTCTAAATTTGACGTATGAATACTTCTTTGAGAGCCGAGTTGTTGCTCTCAAAAAAATGGACCGATTTTGATTCGTTTTTTTTTTGTTTGAAAGCTGACGTATTGGAGAAAACTGGCGTTTTTAGCTATAATTTATGAAGATCTCTTCGGGCGCTAGTTTCACTAACTTCCACAGGTATATACCTACTGTTAGTTCGGTGGTTTTTCGGTTTTTCCATTACATGATAACCTTGACCTGGTGCTGAAACATCAAGCAATCTGCAGAATACCTAACTCCTCAGCATCTTACAGCAGATATAGCGTGTTTGGACTCAATATACAGTTGGGGTAGTTTATAATTATACTTAGTTTGTAACCTAAATCTTAGTGCAATTATGTCAGCGTTCAGTATTTACTAGCTGTGCCCACGCCACGACTTCGTAAGCGCTGTAGTTAGTTTTTTGTAAATCTCATAGGAACATAAAATTTTTCCAAAATAAAAAGTATCTGTGTGACCAAGAAATTTGCAAGTCTGTCTCTGTGAGAAATTTCATTCAAATCCGTTGAGCCGTTTTTACGTGATTGAGCAACATACAAATTTTCGCTTTTATTGTATTACTAGTGACCCGCTCCCGGCATTGCCCGGGGTGAAATTTTATATAAGTACACAACCTTTCTCGTTTATCCCTCTTTCCATGAGTGAAAACCGAATTAAAATTGGCGGATTTATAAATATTTAGAGATTAAAGTTTTAATGAAAGAAATGAAACATAAGAACATATAGAAATATGGCCATCGCAGAGTGTTCTTTAGGATTTTAGAAAAACTACAATTCTCTAGTAAATCATTTTTATGTGTCTCTTTAATGTGTAAGCCGTGTATTTAATTTTTCGGCGACTTGGTTGCAAAAACTTAACTAGATTTCATTTATCTAATTTAAAAATTATCTATCTAATGGCGAATACCGCATCAAAATCAGTTGCGTGATTTTGGATGAGTTAGCGGTTATACATAAAATATATAGACAGACATACATGGAAAGCGACTTCAAATTATACTATGTATAGAAGATAATGATAGCAATTCACAATTTTAACTTTACAATTCCTAACACTGGGCTTGGGGTATGGGACTGAATCTAGACCAAGATCTAAATTGGACATTATTAAAAACCGAACCTGAGAATCCTTTGGCCTCCACATTCCACTTACAGATTCATTAAAAAAAATACAAAAGAGTACTTACTCGCACCATCCCTCATTTCTAGCAACTTCTGCATATGATTTGCACAAAACTCGTACACATCTATCGGATTATGCTTGAGTACATCTTTCGTCAGATCCTCCATTATTTGCACAAGACCTAGAGGCATTTTTGGGGCTCTAGTTTGCCTGGTGTAGGCGCGGGATGCCGTCAAATTCATCTTATCTGTATTGTATTGACCAACCGACAACAGTATTGCTTGGGGCGTGTGCGGTATCAAATCAAGACAAGTTCACCGAGTTGGTTTTGTTTGGCGCCGGTAGCCATGGCGATTGGCCAGATATCACTCGACATGGCGGCGTATCGATCCCACGAGAGTTCGTTACACCTGTCGCGAGTTCAAGGTCGAAAAACTATATCAAGATCTCATCTACTCACTCAATGTCTAGGCGAGGGCTAACTATTCGTGACGGCGGCTTGAAACGACAAAATAAATACAGGTGTACAACACGTCGGAAATATATCGGAACTTCGCAACAATTTGATAAGAGTAAAAAACATTTATATAACATTTTTGTCTTTCTATTGTCGGATGGATAGCGAGAGGCATATTATTGCATTTTATTCTTTCGAGGTGCCAAGTTAATTCCGACGGGTTATATAACAATTAAATACTCACGAAAACAATATAATATATTCATATATTTTGAAGCATTTTAACAAAAGACTTTTTTTTTGTAGTAAGTAATTGTAAGACAAAATAAGGCCTCGTTCAGAAATGAAAGAACCGAGTGATGTGAGAATTTGTCGTGTATTTTGGAGCACATCTTTTGTGCAAACTGAGTCGAGAGCGATGCGAGAGGGGAGCGCGAGTCGCGGGTCACACGGGTCACTTTTGGGTCACACGGGTAACACGAGTCTCACTTGGGGGTCACACGGGTGGTGTCTCTTGGGTAACGCGAGTCTCTCTTGGGTCACGCGGGTGGGGCGGGCGCGCCTACGCTTTTACACAACAAGAATTAATTCAACGACAATATACATGTGAGTCAACTTTTTATTTACGTGGTTTCTATAATAGTAATTTTATATATAATGTATTATTATATATCCTCTTTGTAATGTTAATACATTTTACATAACAAACATTTTTTTTTCTTTCCATAGTGTGTACATTAGTTATCGTGGCGCGCATCGGTATATACAGAGGCTCGGGCCGGAGCCGTAGCGCTCTACGAGTGATGATAGAAAAGTTTACTCTACAATAATATCATACAAATTAATGACTAACTCCCTTACAACTGGTTAAAAACTACAATTTTATTTTATTTTTATTTTTTTAGCAATCTGCGTCATCTACAAAATTTAGTTCCACAATTACGCTTGCACAGTGGTATGCGCGTGCGCATACGATACACATCATCAACACATCCAGTCCGCTCTATCAGACCGACCAATCCCGCAGCTATGTATAAAATTCACACTGCTCTATAAATTTATAATAAATAAATGCCTATTTACACTATGTAACTATACAACATGATCCAATACGGCCAAATTACAGTATCGAGCGACTAATTAATTATTTTTTTTTAAACGAAAATTTATACAACAATCTATTGGAGGGCCGACTCCGCACTTGCGCACCATAAGTGTATCTGGTACTCTTATATGCCTGGGGCCACGAAACCAACGCTAGGAGCGTATTCGCTTTGAGCTGCAAGCGTCAAAAACGAATTGTTGTAAAGACCCACCAACTTATCTTTACATATTATAAAACAAAGTCCTCCGCCGCGTCTGTCTGTTTGCGATAAACTCAAAAAACTACTGCAACGATTTTCTTGCTGTTTTCACCAATAGAGTGGTTCTCGATGAAGGTTTTAGTATATAATTTACAAAGTTACGCGGGCGAAGTCGCGGGCAGCAGCTAGTCTATACTGATATTATAACGAGAAAGATTTGTATTTTTGTTGGTAATGAATAAAGTAAACAAAAAAAAAAACTACTGGACCAATTCCAAAAAATATTTAACCTATAGAAAACTATGCGTTTATCAGCGCATAACATAGTGTATATTTTATAAAGTTACGCGGACAAAGACGCGTGCAAATGCTACTATGTAATACGTCAAAACGAAGAATTATGGACGTCATGTTGTGAGTATAAACGTATGTTGGGAAGTGACTATAGTTCATGCAAGAGGCCACAACGCGGCGCTGCAAATTGCATCGAAATTTTCGACACTCGAATTCGCACTGAGCGTTTGTTTCGTGGCCGGGCGGTTAGCGCTACAAGCGTTTTAGCGGTGAGCGTCAAAAATTTCTATGCAATTTGCAGCGCCGCGTTGTGACCCTTTACACATGAACAACTACCTTTTGCTTTTGACGCTCGACGCTGACAAGTGCATGGCGTGTTCGCTTCAAGCGTACATTTCGTGACCCAAGGGTTAAGCTATCGAAATAACGATCTATACTATATCGAATTCCCCTAGACTTTTTCTTTTTGTACAAATCGCACACATCGGCCGCACCGACACGCACGGAGACCCGACATTGTACCAATAATACATACAACTTTTCAACTTATAAACAATTTAATGATAATATTTAAAAAAGCCTAAAGTAAACTAGTGACCTATGTAAACGTATTATAAAATAGTAATGACAGTGTGCACTCGGGATGCGGACGTTGATGGGAGCGAACCGAGCTCCACCGACACATGAGAAACGAATCAAGCCAAGAGAGGAGAGGGGGGATGGGGGGAGGGTGAATTATGGTAAGTGGTGGTAATGGTTACGAGGGGTTGTTATGCGAGCGGTTAGATCACTTGGCGACGGCCGACTGCTGCCTCTTGCTGCCTATTTCCAGCTCGCTGAGCCGTTTCCACAGCTCGTCGCGTTCCTTCTCGCGTTTCTTCTCTCTGCAGGCAAAAAATAAACAAATAAAAATAACTTTCTATGATGCATTTAGTGATCCAGGACCTATAATTTTGTTAAAAATTAAAATTATAGAACTCATTTGCATGAATGAAAAAAATAATAATTTATATATTTATCTTAACAGATTCCTAAAAAGAATTATTAAGTGAAAGCTTGTCTAAAATATAAACAAGAGAAAGTTACTTCTGTCGTTCCGCCTTATAGCTGGCCGTGAGCTCGTCGAACAGCTTGGAGTTCATCTCCATGAAGGTCTTGAGCACGTTGTAGACCAAGGTGACGATGGTCTGGTTCCAATGCTCCTTGCTGATGCGGTACAGCGCGGGGAACATTATCGGCATTATCACGTGGTTGTTCTCCTCCATTAGCGACATTATGTATTCGTTGTTCCAAAAGTACAGTGCCCGTTCTGCCACCTGCCGAATACCACAACAAACCTTCGTTGTAAAAACACAATATCCATTGTAAAAATTACATTTCAAACAACAAAAAAAGTATGGGTGTGACTGTTTGTGTTACGTGAAAACGTATACGTTATGAGTAGTTTTTGACTTAAAGCGTATTAATGTATGTTGGGGTACTCCTATGTGATACAGGCGTCATCGGGCTCAGGGATAGTACTTCTAGTACACTATTGTATTTTCCAATAATAATCAAAGTTACAACCCAATTACAAAAGACCACTGTAAAGAATTCTTCACAGGTAAATAAAAGGATGTGTGTTGTGCCACAGATTCTACTATTGTCGGAAGCGCACTGGCAACACCCGTGGCTTTGCTTATGTTAAAGGCGACTGTAGTCGTCTACCATCGAGTGGACCGATGGACCTGTTTATCGATCTTGACATAAAAAAGTATTTTTTGTGTTGGACCACAAGGATACAGGACAAATTTGAAGTAATGAAAAAGCGTTTCATTACTTCATCATTGTTAATTTTCATATAGTAAGACATAAGACATATCACCTGAAAGTGTGGACTGGACACACATTTAGCTATTTGTCTGAACAGAGGCTCCTGTATTTTTGCAAATTGAGCCGGCTCAATCACGTCCAATATTTCTTCGATCTCGCCCAAAAACATGACCTGAAAACATTGAGAACACTTATTAGTGATGAAAAAATAATTGCGTTAAACATCGAAACAAAAGTGTTAAGTGTCTGCTATTTATGTCGACTGAAGTTGATTTATTAAGGCAGAAAGTATAGAAAGAAAAGGGCTCTGTGATGTTGCAGACAGAGGTTTGCATTCAATGGCATGATATCAAATTAAAAAGGTATCAGTCAGTCAGTTGAACGAACGCGTCCGCCTTCGCGGTCGTCTTTGTATGTTTGAACATCTTATAATAATTGGAATTTTAGTCCTGATGTATCGGTCGGACGATAAAATTATTTGGACTAAACATAAAGTGGTTTTAATTAATGTAACCGAAGTAGAGAGCGCTAACAATAGTAAAACACACCAAGCTGGTTGTTGGCCAAGAGCAAACCCATCTCTAATAAAAAAAAAAAAAAAAAAAAACGTGTCAAACGTGCTTGGTGTGATTGTGTTACCTCTTTCTGGGAGCACGTCTTGGGCCAGAACTTGAGGAGTCCGCGGACGACGGGCTCGGTGAGCGTGGCGTCCTTCTCGAGGAACTGCACGACGCAGTAGGCGAGCTGCGCGTGGTACAGCGACAGGCACTTCACCTTGTGCAGCGGCAGCAGCACCTTCACCAGGAACTGCTTATGCTCGCTCTTCAGCGGCAACGCGAACCCGTTTATTATACTGCAATGTTATTTCTTTTATCATACATCTGTCCTCCTCCTTTTTATCTCTCCGTTTGTATGACTATTTAAGAGGACGTTAAGACTCAGGGTGAAAACAAAATAAAAATTGCATTTCCAAGAGTGAGCAACAAAATTTCTAAACCACGAAGCACAGTCAGTTTGTTGATATTGTCAAAACTACTTGTAAATATAATTTAGAAATCTTCAAAAGGTTAGCAAGCAAGAAAAGTGTCTTAGTTAATTTTAAATTATGGCACCAAAACCGAAATCCTGCACAAAATGTTATTTTATTAACATTTTATAAAATGACTTTTTCTCAAAGTTGAACCCTATTATTGATATAGTCCTAGTAATTTAAATTGCTACTAGTAGACATGAATTACAGTTGTCAAATTCAAATTCAAATTCAAAATAATTTATTGTTATTGTTAATAATGAATGAAAATATACTGATGAATATATTAATATAATATGTATATGAAAACATTAAAAGTAACGAAAACACTCGAGACTCTACTTCAAATATAATAATGTAAATCAATGAAGATTGTAAACAAGTTTTATCTATATTAGGCACTACAAGCGGTCTTGATACTTTTTAATATTATCCTAGATTCCAAACACCTCAAACAAAAAACCTATTCACTTTTATTACCGGTATATAAATAAGATGAAAAAGTTTATGAGAACCTATGGATATTTCTTTCTCTTTGATGAAGGATATAAAACTTCAAAAGAATATAGTTTATAGATCAGAATAACATAATTTATAGATATGCATTATGCTGACATAGTCCTGGGAAAGCAGCTAATCTATTTATTTAACAACATTTATTTAAAGAAACAAACAGCGATAATAGTACATTCAATGAAGTAATAAAATAAAAATAGAATCTTAGTCAAAACAGTTTCCAATGGTAAGTAAGTATGTAATAATTACATAGTTTATTTGAATAAATTAAAAAATATATCAACATTTTTAACAGAATACAAGCTAAATATATATTAATTAGAAAATAACTATTATTGTGTTCATTGCAAGCTTGAACTAGAAAATAATTTTGAGAATGATAAATCCAGTTTTATTATAAAAAACAAAACATGAAAAATGTAAAAATTAATCAGATAAAATTGCGACCTAAGTTTTATAATAAAACCTATGTTATTTTCAACCTATGTTGGAAAATAAAACTGAACAGAACTCTTAACACCTTAAAAGGATTAACTATAATCCCGTCAGTTGCTGAGAATATTTCCGTATAAAGTGGATAAAAATAATGTGCACGTTAAATATCATATTAGTCAATATTATATACATTTTTTTTAAGATTTGTTCTTAAAGAAAGTAAATCAACAATGAAATATTGTCTTAAAATATCCATGACTTTTTGTGGTCATTGGTTGTTATTGTTACGTTTATACAATATGTTGCAAAAATGAACACTTAATGTATCTTAAATGTATCGTAAATGTATATTTTCATGAAGTTTCTTTTTTACTGTCAAATTTCAAAGCAATCCTGAGGGCAGTTACTATAATGAAAAAAAAATTCGTTATTCAGTTAAATCTACAGACAATATTATGTAATTTTTTTATATAAAATTATTTTACACCAATATGATCAATTAAATACCATTATTTATACTAATATTATAATGAATTTTGTAGAAAAGAGATAATCTTAAAAACTACTCATCCGATTAATAAAAAAAATCTTTCACTAATAGTTAGAATAGAATTTGAGGATGGCCATAGGCTAAATATTCCAAATAACTCAAATACCAGTTAATCCAGTTATCTAAAAATAAAGATCCAATGATTGGCAAAAGTATAATGTTAGGCATTGTATTGCTTTATTTATACATATTTTGACAGGTTTTATATAATTTATTTGTCAATGTGGACCAGTTAGTTGAATTATAAACGACAACCTATATGCTGAATGCTGCATTGTTCAACTGGTTTCCTAAAGCAATTTTCTTCAGTACGATAAGTGTACTTTGTCATGGTTAATACAATGTTAAATTAAAATAACTCGGAAGCACCATCTTTCAAATAAAAAAAGAATCATCAAAATCGATTCACCCAGTCGAAAGTTCTGAAGTAACAAACATTAAAAAAAAAATACAGTCGAATTGAGAACATCCTCCTTTTTTGGAAGTTGGTTGAAAAAAAAAAAGTTGAAATCATCTTAAAATTGTAAAATGTAAAAACGATCATGGCACATACCTTCCCAGTATCTCTAATAGTTCACCAACACCATTAAAATGTTCAGTTTCATAGACGAATCGTAGAAATATATTGTTGATTTGTTTCCTTATGAAGGCTCGCAGTCCAAGAAACTTGCCGTAGATGCGATGGAGCACCGTTTTGAGGAAGTCACGCTCGCGTGGGTCTTCCGAGTCAAACAAATCTAAAAGCTAACAAAACCAGAAAAATACACTGTTAATATTAATTCACTCATATTATATTTCAATTACCTTTCAAACTAGAATGACAGCATATTGTAGATTAAACATCCACTTGTGTTTACACCAATCTAACTACAGATTATTACCACATTTGACTTTATTGGACAGCACTACCTAGTTTTACATTGTGTACCTTAGGTTCATGTAAAATAATCAAAGTGTTATTTATTTCATTGTTATTATGTTTATATTTTATACACATTATATTTTTTTCTTATTTAATTTTTATGTTAAGGTCCACCACTTGATAGTAGCCTTTATAGGCTTTATAGTTGTGTTATCACAAATAACACCATAGGTGCTACAAGTACACTGCCAACCACATAAGGATTAAGAATAAGGGATAAGAAAAGGATGGGGGTTAATGGGTTCTGGCATCCCTTACTCACTCGCTAAAACACAACAACAAAAGCACATAATATGCTGTTTTGTTCACTGTAGTCTGCCGCCAAATGGGCTGCCCAAATGACTGCAAAACTCAGTGTGCTCTGCCACTATACTAAGGACACTATTAATATCCACAATCAGTCTAACATAGTAGTTCATGGATGGGATGAACTTAAATTGCAGAATGCCACCATAACTATTGCTGATTTAAGTTAAAGATTATGTCAGAAATTATAGCTAAAAATGTGCGAGAATATTTAAAAAAAATATCACTAAAATAAATAAATTGTTAGCAGAAGCAATTTTTTAAATATGTTTGTAATCATTTGCATGACAAATGTCTTTACATTACAATGAAGCAAGGCTTTTTGAAAGATGGTCATAAAATCCTAGGAATAAATCATGTTATATGACTGACAGTATAAATGTTTTTATATAATATGTTACAAAGTTTACAATGGCATCAAATTCAAAGTATTCTATTTATCTAATACTAGCTACCCGCTGCCGGCTTTGCTTGGGGTGCTATTTTTATACAGTCCCTCCCTCTTTCAATAAGTGAAAACCTAATTAAAATCTGTCTAGTATAAAAGTTTTTGCAAGACTAACACACAAGACTTACTTATTATAAAAGAGAAAAGATTTATATTTTTGATTCTTGTTTGTAATTAATTAATAACTTAAAATGGAATTCTTTCACCTACAGAGAGCTACATTATCAGCGATAACATGGGCTATGTTTTATAAAGTTACGCAGAAGAAGTCGCGTGCAATAGCTAGTAGCACATAATATGCAACCACCACCCACCTGCAAGACGAATTTCTGATCGATAACTTTCTTCCCAATACTAGGTTGGAAGTCAGTTGACTCGAGGAAGCGCAAGAAGAACTCATAGACTAGCTGGAGATGTGGCCATGACGCTTCCAGTGTTGGGTCGTCTTCTTCTGGGTCGAAGTCGGGATTTTCACTCGGAGGCAGAGTGCGGAATAAATTGGCTGATATCTAAACGAAAATATATTAATTTGTGATTGATTCACATCCATAAGTAATGCTATTCTAAATTCCGAGTGATTAAGACATGTGGTTTTAATATTGATAAGGTTAGCTATTAAATAAATAAATTAATTAATAAGCCTTCCACTTCATCCTACATGTAATCTGAGGGACTTCTTCTAAAGTCCTCTGATGGGATCTCTGCAATGTTATTAGATTGAAATCTTAGTGTGTGAAAATAGCCAAGTTGTGAGCAGTAGGTAGTAATGTAGGAACTAGGATTTCTAAATACATATTCCCAATTCTTTAGATCAAGTGATAATTATCTTTGATCCACACATGAAGTCAGCAATCGAGTCCACACTGTTTCAAGTGATAAAATATATAAAGTTATAACATTCAATTCAGTATCAAATATGCTGTTGCCACTGCAGTATCACAGTATCCAGAAACGTTTCTTAAGTGGCCTAATGATTTTTTTAATTAAGTCTTAAATAAATTAAAATATCAAAGTTGAATTCTCTTAATGACTTTAATTGGCTATAATATATAATTAAAATGGAGTGGTAGTATAACTTTGGACCTGATACCAACCTGACCTGATTTTTCTATACCACATGTAATTCAGCATGTATTATAAGTTCATAGAAGTCTTTCTATTGAGCATGTAACTCACAGGTTCACGGGAATTATTTTATTTAACATTGAAATCGTTTTTTTGTTGCTCCTTAAGTAAAATTTTAGAAGATCCTAATAGCATGGAGTTCATAACATGTCCAAGTAAGGAGTGCAATTAAGTTAAAAATACCTGAAAGACGGCAACCGCTTCTTACATATGGAGATTTCCTCACAATGTTTTCCTTAACCATTAGAGCCCAATTTAAAAGACTAAATATTTATTTCATAATTGACAAAATTATGAAGATTTCTTACAGGTTAATTGTAAGAACTCTTCAATGATGTATGACTAGGATCTCTCTTGAATGGAGAAATTGAATGTAATCTTTCAATATTTAGGTTTTTTGCTGAATGGAATCTATGTAACTTTTTATTGGATTTAAAGAGGGCTGAAATTTTTTATTAGGGTTTAAATATGACACACATCGCTAATAAACATTACGAGGACATTATATTTATGAACTTTATACCTCATCATCGATAGTTGGAAGTGGGATAGTTGTGAACTTACCATTTTAATAATTTCTGGATAGACGGGTTCAGTGAGAACTCCACGTCCACCAGTGATATACTCAACGAGTTCATTGAGTGTTCCACGCTTAATTTCCTTGCCCTTCAAATCAGCAACCGGATCCATAAAGTCAAAAGCTACACAGCACTGCCGTAGCTTGCGTATAAATAACTCTTCTTGTTCACTGCTTGGAACATCTGTGAATACAATAAATTAACCTATTTATTACAAATTTATTATTATAAATTTCAATGGAAATATATATTATTATTTATAGGTTCTGTAAACATTAAAAATGTGTCCAAATCATAAAAATCAAAACTATGCTTAATAACTCTATTGTAGATAAGATTATTGGTAAATTGATATATTTTATACAATAGGCATAGGTATATTGTTATATAAATTTTTGTTCATGAGAATTTAAGTCTCACTTTTAGTTAAATTTTGATACACATTACTCATTCATTCATTATAAAGAAGAAAACTACTTTATAATGAATGATTGAATAATTCACAGTGAAATATGGGTACTGTTTTATTTTATAATTTTAATATGTATAACAATTCTTATTTTACTATAAACATACAAGGATTGTAGAGACAACATCTAAAAACACCTTAGTTAGGGAGTAGAGACCACTAGCTTTTTCCAAATTGCAAAGATGCATACACACACCTCTACATCAAACTGCCGTTTTCTATGGACAAAGCTGAATTGAGGTGAATAAATACAGTTATACCTTTACATGTTTTATTATATTTATATAATAACTAGCTGGTGTCTTAGTCCACATTCTCTATAGCTTATAGCCTTCCTCGATAAATGGACTATCCAATACTATCCAATTTTTTAATTCGAACCAGTAGTTCCTGAGATTAGTGTGTTCAACCAAACAAACAAACAAACAAACTCTTCAGCTTTATATAATAGTATTGAGTATTGATATTAAAAAATCGTAAAACTGTATATGTGTAACCATAATCACCCTGCTAAGTGCAAATGAAAAAATTACTCTCTTAATCTGGGTATAAATACCCTTACAGGGCATAGCAGGTTCACAATATTCTAAAATGAGTTGTCAAAACAATATAATGCCTAATGTACTGTTGGTTCATTCAAGTGCAAAGGTTGCTTAAGAAAAGAGAAGCATAATGTATTGTTATAGATTAATGTTTTGAATAGGAAAAACATTTTTATATTTACATACACTTCATAGAAGCATCTCTATTGGGCATACGTTTTGTAATAAGAAAAATCTAACAGTGATAAGGTAATGATGTCACTTCATAGTAAAGTAATGATAACAAATTCCTTCTAATCTGCTCATTTGAAATGGTTATTCAATTATTGTTGCTAATGGAAGTAATATAACGAGAGAGTGGATTTTAAAAATATAATAAACCGAATTATAAAATGTGGTTAGTGTGCACAAAACTTGGATTTGAAATTTTGCATTTCAACAGAGGAATATTGCTAGATTATCGAAAATCTCACCTTTTAACAAAGGCAGCACCTGTAATTCCACGTCCTGCGTGTTTCGGTACCGGGAAGAGCCTTGTGACTTCTTCTTTTTCTTGAGCGATCGCTTAGCGAAAGGATCGATCCTATCCACAAAAGTTCCCGAAGACATTTTTGATATATAAAAGTGTCCCAAAAACCAAACGGCAATAGGTTGTCAGCGATCAATGCGAAACTTGCTTCGATTCCGATAGTGACATGATCCGGTCCAGTTGTTGAGACAAACGAGCACTTCCCGCGAGTTGCAGCACAATTTTTTTGATCCTAAACAAACACTCCTTCGTCACACATGACGATAATGGAGCGATCCGACTCAGGCCATTCTTCGAATACACTCCAAGATTCCACAATAGTTACGTAATTTTCAAAACTACCACAACACAAAAACGCCACAATAACAAAAACGAAGAAATTGATTCACAATCGTAACTTTATTTTCTGAGGCGTGTCACGGATAGCAGAAGGCAGAAGTCACATATACATACAAGCCTCGTGTAACTTCAGCCGGTCAGTCAATGACAATATATTTCCACTGCAAAAATCGTCCGAGATTATAAAAATATTTTGTTATTACAACACGAAACGCGTTAAAACTAAACGCTTTTCGATCTTCTCATGTATTTTTGAATGCGAATGCGCTGATGACACGAAGCAAAAATTTAACACTAAAAATCTATCACCGAATTCTCGCCATCGTTCACCATTCGTTTCGACTCTAAAACAGGACGCATTATAATGCTATGTTTACGATTATTTTATGATGATACACTCCCACAAACGTCTGTAAATGCTTCTTCAACTTTTTTTATGAATAATACGATCAATTTTCAAAAGTTATTTGATTAAAAGACTAACATAACTGGCTTTTAATCGCTGCGAAAACGCTACACAGACACACACTCATACAATACAAAAGTACCTATTTCTGAAAATAGATGGAGATAGAAATTGTTCAGTTGGCCAGATTGCGTACTTTTCAAATATGTTAAATCGCAAGCTAATCTTTTTCTTATCACAATATACCTTAAAAACACTAATTTATTTATTAATTGTCACTGATTTAATAATTTATAAAAATTTATATCTCAAATATATTTCTGTTATTGTAAGTTCGTTGATTAATATTGAACAAAATGTACTTCCGCTTTTATGGACGCGTTCAGAGATTCTTAAACTATTCTTATAAGAAAAGCTTTTTTTACACTTTTTTAGAATTTGAAATTTATTTTGTTTGTAATCAATCATCTAAAGAAGAGTGTAATATAGATAATAATTAAACATTTTTTTATATAAAATTTAAAAAATGGGGCATAGCCAATTTAAAAAGTATATAAATGTAAATTTTATTCGTCTATGATGGTCTATGATATTGGTATTTCGTTTTGTGGGCATCGAGAAAGTAGCTTTCTAAATATTTCTTGAGTCTGTTATCGGTTTTTATGCATTTTATGTAGAGGTTTGGTGATATTTCGTAAACGACGAATATACTAAGTTTCGTGTGTTCTGCAGTGCTTGAAATTGCTAAAAGTTGTGGTGTATCAGATCCAACAGAAAGAAAGCAACATGGAAGCTCTGACAGTTCCGCCATGAATGCAAAATAAATAGAAATCTAAGGTATTCATTCTATTATCCCTCATTAGTGCTTTATGCAAAATGCTTATTGCAGTTTCCTTTCTTAGAAAATTATAATAAAAAACTATAAGAGAATACAAAATAACGGAAATTTTACTGTCTCCTATTTTTAACGACGCACGGAATCAATTATTTCGTCAAATAAATTACTTAACTATGTTTTTGAACGCATATTATATCACTTTTACGTAACTAACAATTACGGCTATTAACTCAAAATAAAGAGAAGT
Source organism: Synanthedon vespiformis (assembly GCA_918317495.1). Taxonomy (NCBI): domain Eukaryota; kingdom Metazoa; phylum Arthropoda; class Insecta; order Lepidoptera; family Sesiidae; genus Synanthedon; species Synanthedon vespiformis. The sequence goes on from OU906962.1 coordinate 2,845,396, forward strand.
TGTTATAATTGGGAAATTATCACTATGATCGTGTGGGACTATGCAGTCAAAAATAACTCAAGTGGGGATTGTACGGGAAGACTATGTACATACTTATATTGTTTGATTTTCCTCGTAATATAATTGAATTTCATTTGAACATGTACATTTTTGTAAAAAATGTAGTTTACATTTTTAGTCTTTAGCAAATCATATTTTATATTGCTAATTGCTAACAATTTTTTGTGTTAATAATTTTTTAGTACTTACATAAGTTATTACTTTAGTTATAGACTTAGTTTCTTTAATAAATATTAGTTCATCATTGTGTGGCAGCACACACTGTTTCGCAATAATTTGGGCAGACTGACTTCTATAAGGGGTGGCCTTATAGAAGACCACTATAATAACAGCATACCTACGGTTTCTGTGAGTGAGTAAGAGATGATAGAGCCCAATTGTTTCTCCGCAATCCTTATGTGGATGGTAGTGCACTTTCAACAGCTGTGGTTTTGTTTGTGTTATATTCAATGATCACCAAGAGAACTGTCAGCCTGTCTTAACATAAAAAATAATAATAATGAAATAGTAATGTTATATTTCTGTTTTAGGAGCAGAACCTGAATAAGGAGAAGCTAGATAAATCACAATGTTGAGAGGTGGGCGTGGAGGCCGTCACAGTCCAGAGCTGTACCCTCACACACTAAAGTGCTCCAACGCAAGTGATACAAGCTCAGCATATAGTGGAAGTGACACAATGACATCAGTACACAGCTCTCTAGACATGGATATGGAGGTGGACCTTTCGGGTCTCCTTGAGTCCATTGTTGACTCTGATGAGGAAGAAGACTTGGAAGAGAGCATGGACAGTCTCACTGTACGTGATGCTGTCCGTGAATGTCTAGAGAAGGACCCAAGCGAAAGAACAGATGAAGACATTGAAATTCTATTAGAGTTCACACAGCACCTAAAAGCTTTTACAAATATGACATTGACTGTACGCAGGGCTCTATGTAATGTAATGGTATTTGCTGTGGTAGAGAAAGCCGGTACTATTGTTATGAATGATGGTGAAGAACATGACTCATGGTCTGTACTCATTAATGGACATGTTGAGATTGAACATCAATCTGGAGAAATTGAGCATCTTAATGTTGGTGACAGTTTTGGGATGGCTGAAGCTACTCTCGAGAAGTTGTATCATAGGGGTGTTATGACAACCAGGTGTGATGACTGTCAGTTTGTATGTATCACTCAAACTGATTACTATAGAATTTTACACCAAGGTGAAGAAAATATAAGAAGACATGAGAATGAAAATGGTGTTGTTGTACTGGTAACTGAGTGCAGGGGTGCAGCCGGCGAAAGTGGTCATCAACTAGGTCAAGTTGTAATAAGAGGAACTCCTGAACAATTGATGCTGCAATTGATTGAAGATAACTCACGCGACTCTACATATGTTGAAGATTTCTTATTGACTCATAGAACGTTTATTGAAAGTCCTCTCGTTGTCGCCAAACAACTTCTAGCTTGGTTCTCTGATTCAAATGTTAGAGATAAAGTAACCAGAGTTGTTCTTCTATGGGTCAATAATCATTTCACTGATTTCGAAACTGATCCCACTATGATGGAGTTCCTCGAAAGTTTTGAAACCTTCTTAGAGAGAGAGAAAATGGATAGCCAATTGAGACTATTGAACATAGCTTGTTCTGCAAAGGCAAGAACTAGAAGTGTCACATTGTCTCGACCTTCTAGGGATGAACCTTTAAATTTCACCATTTTGGGTGGTTATGAGAGAGGATATGGTATATTTATATTCAAAGTTGAAAAGCATTCCAAAGCTGAGGAAGTTGGGTTAAAAAGGGGTGATCAGGTCATGGAAGTTAATGGACAATCGTTCAGGCATGTCAGCCATGCAAAAGCTATGGAAATAATAACAGGTTCAACACATTTAAGCATCACAGTGAAAAGTAACTTATTGACATTTAAGCAAATGTTGTTGATGCCAGAAAACTCGCCAAGACAAAAAAATGCCAACATGCTATGTTGGCAAACAGATGCCCGAGCTCGTCTCTCTACAGCGGAGTTGTTAAGTGATGATCCAATCATATTAGCTCCAGTTTATCAATCGCCAACAAAGAAACCGCAACAGCTTAGCATAAAGAAGGAACCACAAAAGGGTTTTATGACGCTCGGTCCAAAGAGGAGGTTGCAAAAGGCATTAATGAAAATGAATATCCTTCCCAAAAATACTATTTCAGATGGTTTACACACAGATGATAGCATTCTTTCAAATTCGGAATCTATGAACAAAGCTAATGCTAGCACATCGTTTTACAACTCACATAGCAATCCAGATTTGATTTCCATCTGTTATGATGAATACCAATCATCAGATTACCCTGAACATGTTCTCAAAGTGTATAGAGCCGACCAGACTTGCAAATATTTGTTAGTGCATAAAGAAACAACAGCCAGAGAGGTGGTAATGCTAACATTACAAGAGTTTGGCATCACAGATCCGAGTTCAAACTTTTCTTTATGTGAAGTGTCTGTGGCTCAGGGGGGCATTATTAAACAACATCGTCTACCAGATCAATTGCAAAATCTAGCTGAACGTATAGGTCTCAGCTCCAGATATTACCTCAAAACCAATGGAATAAGTGAAACTCTAGTACCTGATGAAATGGCACCAGAACTCTTAAGGGAGAGTGTTGTTCATTTCCTCCAATTGAATGCAGTGGAGGTTGCAGTTCAATTGACATTACAGGATTTCTGTATTTTCCGACAAATCGAGAGTACTGAATATGTGGACGACTTGTTTGAACTGAAAAGTCGATATGGTACGCCAATGCTGTCGCAGTTTGCAGAACTCGTTAACAAAGAGATGTTTTGGGTGGTGACGGAAGTAGTTACGGAACAAAATCTTGTGCGTCGGTCAAAGATCATTAAGCAATTTATTAAAGTTGCACGTCATTGCAAGGAATGCAAAAATTTCAATTCAATGTTTGCTATTATTTCTGGGTTAGGTCATGGAGCGGTTTCTAGGTTAAGGATGACTTGGGAGAAATTGCCAACAAAGTATTATAAACTTTTCACAGATCTGCAAACTTTAATGGATCCTTCGCGGAATATGTCGAAATATAGGCAATTGGTGTCGACAGATCATCAGATGAGGGAAGGAAAATCACCTGTTATCCCGTTTTATCCTGTAGTCAAGAAGGACCTTACATTCATCCACCTCGGTAATGATACTAAAGTGGAGGGCATGGTCAATTTCGAGAAGCTCAGAATGATAGCCAAAGAAGTCCGAACTCTCACTAATATGTGCAGTTCACCTTACGACCTGATCACTTTATTAGAATTGGGTAAACAGCCACCGTCAAATGCAATGGTGGCTCTCAACCAACTGACGACAGGAACTGTACAACAGGGTCAAGTCACCGTTAAACGAAGAAAGAAATCTTCAAATGTGCCCAATCCTAAAAAAATGTTTGAAGAGGCACAAATGGTTAGACGTGTTAAAGCCTATTTGAATAGGATGCACGTCGAAACAGATGAAGAGCGCTTGCATGCGTTATCTTTGGAATGCGAAGGTGCAGGGCCGGCCCCGGCTATGCCTCGCCGACGGCATCCATCGCCTTCTCTTTCCACAACTAGCAGTGCGTCTTCGGCTAGCGAAAGTAAAAAGAGTTTTGCGGGTAATAAATTCGGGGCTGCCTCGCCGCAAGCGGTGAGAAAGATATTAGCTCTGTCTGAGCCTGCCAAGACTCGTCCTCATCAACCTAGACCGCCACCGTCTGGCCCGTCGCCATGTTCGCACCGCCGCGATGCTCCCGGTCCTGGGATATGTTGTCCGCGCACAGCTCACGAACGATCGCATTCCGATACGCCCACGCCTTTACCGGTGGACTTGTCTGCTGAGAGTAGCAGTGTGACGTCATTAGTGAACTTGCCATTGAGGAAGACCGGTTCGGCTACGTCTAGCGATAGCGGGCACAGTTCGTGCACGGCGCCAAGTTGCCCCAGACCGGTGCCTCCGCCACGTATGCCACCGCACACCCTCGCGGCTCAAGTGGCCCGTCTGGAAAGACTAAGCCGTGCCCACTCGCACGAAGGCGTCACCCGCATTTACTATCACGACACGCCCGACGACGATGACGACGATCAACAGGTGTCTGCGGTTTAAAAAAATCTAAATACTCTCATTTTTAAATCAATGTTAGACTAATATTTAACTATTCGAAGTTTTGTAATCTCACTTGACGGATAGAAAGCACGCGGTAATTAAATGTCTTTTTACTTTATGAAATTAGAGTGGGGCATTGAGACCAAAGAGCAAAGAATCGCGCCGCTCCCTGTTAGTCAGAATGGTCAACGCTTTCCTGGTACACGCACGGCTTACGCACTGTTTAGATTTTATGTTCCAAGATATTCTCAACTCGCATTTTTAAAAGCTAAAAGTTGCATTTAATTACTTGTGATATGATTCAACAGAATTTTGCTTATTCTGGACGAAATACACGATCAGTCATTTGACGTGACTCCAAACGACTTAAATCAAATGGAGCGACGCCAAACATTGTTCCCACACGCGGTCAGTCCAATTTTATGTCATTTATCCGTTTGACCGGGTCGAGTGACGTGGACATGAGCTCTGATTCAGAAGCGCGGCAAGATGCCACGGCGTAGTGTTTCTACCAAGGATAGAAAATGTATTCTATCCCCCTTGGTTTCTACACTCACGATCAGTTGGCGCGTTTAACTGACGTGACCCAACGGCTTGAAATCCAGTGTTAATTATTACACCAAATCACAGTATGATGAGGCATTTCTATCGTTTTCTTTTTAATGTTTAATCCACAACGTGCAAACTGGATGCCAAATGCTCTTTGAGCCTAGGCTTAGTGCAATTGCGCGAGATTTATATGATCCGTCTCTAGTAGCGAGCCGCGCGGCAATTCTTTGCTCTATAGTTGATATAGTGACCGGCACATAACTTGGCAAGATTTTAACGTAGTGGGAGAAAGTTTGCGCACCCTACACTCACTCACGTGAGATAAAACTAACGCAAGTGTACGAAGGAGTGAGCGGGACATGTGCAAGGTGCGAGAGTCACGGGGCGAGTGGCGAACCAATCGCGCGGTCGGATCTATGTTATCTTGCCCCTTTTCCCCGCTTGATACCCGATCAGATCCAAAAAACGACTTCTGCGCATCTCGCCATTCTTGCCAACTTAGGTGCCGGGAATTATACCGATCAAATTTAGCCACGGGTGCGTCGCAAGTCGCAATATCTTTTTTACATCACGAGAGCCGCGAAAACGCGCATTTACCTCGTATTCAAATTGATCATAAACTTGATTGACTTCGTACTATATCCAAATGCATCTTTTGTCCCAGAGATGCGAGTGTGATTCGAAAATTAAATACACATAGCCCCCCCGCGCACTAGGCAGCCCGGCTGCCACAGTCAGTCTGCGACGCTCGTAATATAAAGCAGCCAATCGGCAACCAGTTCTCGTCGAGCGATATAGACATGGAAGATATTATAATTATTTATAATTTTACATATCTCATAAAAAACGCAAAGCAAAGAAAAGACATTGGATTCCATCCACTTTCTCTAGAAGTGCACTTAAAATTTCATACCTACACCGGTTTTTTAACTACACGGGAATGCTCTCCTCAGTACTGTCTGGAACAAAAAAAACGTCTGGCTGCTACAAGTGCGCGGAGACTGATGGCAGTCACTTACACTTGCTAGTGTAGCTGTAGCATACGCTAACTGCACGCAGCCATTGCTGTGCAATCAAATCAATCACGTTGTAATGGTTACCGCAACGCAACCAGCAATTCGTGGCCGCCTAGTGCGTCAGCTCCCTTGCGCCGTCATAAGGCCCTCCGCTATGTGACGCGAGTAGCGTCGGTGACCGGTGCGCGGGTGAATTGAAACACGATTATGTTCATAGAACGCTATATGAAGCGTGCACCCGCGACCGGTGTTTCGCCAGCAGCGCGGGTGACAATTCACTCGTGCTGGCGCCCCCGCGCTTTCGTTTTCCATTTCAATAGTGCAACGCTAATTCGCGTGTTAACAGCTGAGCACATAAATTCCAGATGATTGATATCGGTACACGCGTGACACTGCGTTCACTAGCTTCAAACGGACGCTGGCGAGCCGGTGAACCGTACGCCGGCGACCGATGCCTCACGCGTGACTTAGCGGAGGGCCTAAATGTTACGACTGGCTGCCTAGTGTACGTGGGGTCTTATAATGTTAAAGATTTGTTCGTTGCCACTAATAAAGAAGGAAAAGGTTAACTTCGTTCACATTATTATATTGAATGGAAAATATCATAATGTACCTCTAGTAAAATATAATTCGAGATAATATCTAAAATTAAAATATTTAGCTCGTTATTCATGCTTTAAATATTGCCCAACTCTGTTATGAATGTATGTACCCTTAAAACAAAGTCTGAAATCTGTATAATTATAATTGAAAATGTGTATTAAGAATTGTCCTAGTGTTAAATATTGTATAATTAATTAATTTATCATATTTTTTAAGTAATGCCTCCAAATAATTATAATGTGACCCCACCATTTGCCACATGTATCTATAATAGAGATATTTGATGTATACCTACCAATATAAATAATAATCTTAAAGTGTGTATATCTCCTATTATTATCTCTACATTCCGATATTTGTATATTATTTATAATTAATAAAAATTAGACCAAATAATAATTAATTAATGTACCTTTTTAACATTTACGATTCAAAGTAGTAATTTGTGGTAGCTTGTGGACCAATAATTCGCGTTTCGATCGTTTGTTTTTTAGAATAGCAGCTCGAATTCTGTTTATATCATAATAGTTTTTAATTTACTTTGATTGTAAATAATAAAATATATTAATTACTTGCTAGTTTTATTCAATAGATAACAACAACTTGCATATCTAATCTAATATTCAGACAGGAAAATCGGTAGGTACTTACTTCAAAAAACAAGACAAGTGTTACATTTTAAAAAGTTCTGCACAAATAATTTATTAAGAACTAGCTGGTGTCGGCGACTTCGTTCGTGTTGAAAAAGAAAAAATAGCCTATCCTGCCTGTGTCCTGTACGTGTAAATGTTTATCTACTAAGTTTCATGAAAATCAGTTAATTCTTAAGAGTTATGGAGGAAGATACATACATGCAATACCTACACTTGCAGATTTATTATTTATTAGTATTGATTGATATATTATTATGTGGTACTTTTTCTGTCGAAACGAAACAAAAATCTGTTGAAATGATAACTCAAAAAAATTTCAAAATGAATCCAACCAATTAGCGACACTGAATCTATATTACAGATAGGCCGCCTTTTGTAAAAGTATCATTTTAAATTTAGCTTATTACACTAATGCCCGTTTTCGCCAACAGTCTAACATTCACAATCCTGCAAGAAACGCGGGATTCCAAGGCGTTAGGTGATCCCTGACTAGTCTGTTGGTTACTACTGGGAACAAAAATTTTCAGCTTGCTTCAAATACCTACCCGGAAATGTCTACCAGCTCTTGGAATAAAAGTACTCATATTTCGATTTACTCAAATATTTTATTTTAATCTGAACTGTTCGAGATAATCAAGCTCTAAAGGATGAAGTTGGGGCGCTGGAATCACTAGACTGTGCAATGGAGGGCCTAGTTCATAGTTTAACATTACTTCTAAAGGCAATACTACTATTCTTTGATCAGGTGCACCAACTCTTGACAGACCCACTGCTAGAGTCTTCTCGTCTATCCCTGTAATAAAAAAAAAAATTCAGTTGTAGGACTGCACGTCGGAATTGGAAGTGAAAACGTAACTTCACAAAAATAATTAGGTAAATACGATTATTATATTAGTCATCGCAACAAAAAACAATAAATAGAACAAAGATATTGTCGCGAGTTCAATGATTTTTCCCACCTCAATAATTGTTCTTTTTTTTAAATTTCGGTTAGATTACGTTACATGACATAACAGTGTCGCAGTTTAATGATTTTTTCCCATCTCAAAAATGTCCAACGCGCTAAAGAAGTTTCCACTTCAAAAGAAACTGTCAATCAGTTGTCATTGTTTTTTTTATTATTATTTAGATTGAGTTACTTATTCTTCTGCTTATAAAAATCTCTACATTATACAGTTGATGAAATTATTTTACCTGTGCTTGGGTTATTCTTTATAATTTCAATCAACTGTGCTGCCGCTTCTTTGACACTCATAAATTTTGGATCCATATATTGGCGTACTTTTTTAGTTAGTGATTCTTCCGTTGGTTCTTTCACTTTGATGTCTGTAAAAAAGTTTTTATTTTACATTAGGAGTATTAATAGTAATCTAATTAATATTTCTCAACACAATATAATTATATTATGATATTAGTATAGTTATTTAAAAATGTTCTAAACTATAAGAGTGGTTAATGAAATTAAAAACCATATTAAAATTGATTTTTTTTTTCATTTATTCAAAACAAAAGTACTAATATAATATCACTACATATTATAGAACAAAGTCCTCCACCGCGTATGTCTGTCTGTTTGTGATAAACTCAAAAATTACAGCACCGATTGTCATGCTGTTTTCACCAATGGATAGAGTGGTTCCGATGGAAGGTTTTAGTATATAATTTACAAAGTTACGCTGGCCAAGTCGCAGGCAGCAGCTAGTTATTACTTAACTTAAACAATGTGGTGTGCCACTGAGATCCTGTAATTTTAAAAAAAAAAGCAAACACCTACCTAATAGACAAAGAGTGTGCAAATTCCTTGAAAAGTTATCAACAATTTTTTTAAAGAAACTGTCTGGTTTCCAAGTGTCGGTCCAATAAGGTATTGAAACTGTTTCACCGAAACTATATAACTGTAGACCACAGCTACTTACAGCATTCATTATTGATGTATTGTGGACAATCTAAAAAAAATAATTATGTCCAGTACAAAACAGTCCAGTTAGCTTAGATAGAGCCAACTTTGAAAAGGAACGTCCATATTTGTCACTTTACCTGTGTCTCAACTCCAAGTTGTTTAGCCCTTAGCAACATATCAGTATGAGTGGTAGCCCCAAGAGGATCTCCAACAACCAATAGTGCTATGTTAGAGTTTTTTGCTTCTTTGAGCAGTTCATCTATGCCACTTTCACATAGCTCACGGTCAGCTACTATTAAAGGTCTTCCATAAAATTCTTCCTAAAATATTGTAATCCAGGTTATTTATGACTGCGTTCAAAAGGATATTAAATAGATAGAATACTTGAAAAAGTTTAATGAGAATCATATAAATATACTGATATAGGTTTTAAAATGTTTGATAAAAGTTAGAAAGAAATTATAACCTATGAAACACAATATAAATATTCACCAATGCTTCCTTTCCAATAGTAAGTATTGAGGTATAAGCCTCTAAATATACTTTATTACATAGCTTTACTATTTCTAAACCTTTTACTGTTATATCTTTAGCATCACCGAGGCCTAGACCTATTAAATAAAACATTTTATTGCATATAAAATAAATTATAGTAAAAAAATTAATAGAAATAGAATACGGACTGGACTGGAGCTAGCTAAAATAATTTAAATCACTGTCATGTCAATTCTGTCAAAAGATGAGATGAGTATAGATCATCGACTTGACTTGACTGCTTTGGACTTGACGGACCTATTTTGGAAAACTAAGAAAAATTATAGACTTGACTTGACTGACTAGTCTCAGGATCTGCTATTTTTGATTTTTAACTTTTACAAATTGCTATTTTTACTAATGACACTGGCAAAATCATCGGAAAAGATCAGTGGAGCCAAGACATTAAAAGAAGAAGAAGAAGAAGATATGAGGATAAGACGATTTTGATGTTACAACCACAGAATACTATATACTGATGTAGTCTATTATCAACACAGACTAAAAGAACATTATATTCTCGGTAACATAGACACTAGTATACTACGTAATAGACCCACAGAGCGTGCAAGCGATAAGGCAGTCTCTTATGACACGAATACAAGTGCGAAAGAGACAGGAAACAATGAGAAAATGTGACTGGTTTTGAGAGAGCTAGAGTAACATATAATAACGCTGCGAATAGCGTCCTTCAGTCTTTGTGTAATTTCTCAAGAAATCCTTTTAAATTTCCTAAAATTATTGTTAAAAACAACATGGGGTGTTGTTCAGTGCCTGGTTGTGAAGTGAATCACAGGAATAATCCAAATAATGAGACATTTCACAGTCAAATATGATCCACATACTATCAATTTTAAACGCCTTATTTTCAGTGAAAATTAGGTTTAAGGAATATGGTAAATTGTGTAATAAATGTAAGATATCACGTAGTTTTGTGTTTTATTTATATTTCTCACTTTCATAAATAAAAAAAAAAGATATTGTGTCTGTGAAAATTGATATAATTTACGTAGTGATTGAGTATTTGAATCATCGATATCGATTAAATTAATAGGTAATAAAATTATTCGTACTAAAATTATATCTCTTAAAATTTTAATATATAAACGTAGCTCAGATGATTTACTATAATGTCGTTGATTAATGCTTGGTTTAGCTGTTTTATAGAGAAAAAAAACTAATAGTGTTTTAGTTTATTTTCTTTTAGCTTTGATAAGTAGATTTAAATTGTTATTCAATAATAATTTGATTATTACCAAAAAATAAAAATCACTAGTACCTTTGTACAAATAAACGTTCCTAAAATTGTTTCTTAGAAACATAAAAATTAAAACAATCCAAATGTGTAAATGTTTTTTACTTTAGACTTGCGTAATAAATATGGTGTGGGAGGGGTATATACTTATCAAAAATCATCTTATGTGATAAATGAATGGCGCCTAATAACTTAAACGGTGAATCAGATCATTTGTGTACCTATACTAATGTTGTGGCTTAGATAGTACTTATCAAAATTTCAATTTTTAAATCCCGTAGGTGGCATAAGTAATATTTGTCTAATGTGATATTTCATTTTTGTTAATAATGTTATTGATTTTTAATAAAGCAATTTATACCAACAACTTGTTTCATTTCAAAGCAATATCTAGTTTCCACTTTAAGTTTTTATGTTCAACTGAACAGAATTACCTATTGTGAACGATTTGTCTAGTGAAATAATAGATATGTATAAATAAAAAAACATTATAACTCGCCCATTAGCTCTTTGTTACTTGTCGATAACGAAGGGACATCTCTAAAACTCACTCACACACTTATATAATCACGCACTCGTAGACATTTCAGTTTTCGTCACGCGGAAAACGGGGAGTCTGTGCGTCTATTACGTAGTATACTAGTGTCTATGCTCGGTAATATGGTTACAACTAGTGATGTGCCGGACCGTTAAAAATGTAGATTTGCGGATTCGGATTTTTGGTGTCAAGATTCGATACGGATCTTAAGATCTTAAATTTCTTATTCAATCGGTGTCGATGCGCGTGACCTTGAAACGATAGTTAACGCCCGCCACTTGATGCTTTCATTATAAAGGTGCCAAGCAAAATGTTTGATTTTAAGTTTGGCACGACGCACTGTCGATGTGAGACGTGTCATTTCAGGACCGCCTAGTCGGTAAAAACATTGCGGTATTGTGCAGTATTATATTAGAAATCTCAGTGTTTTAACTAAATTTTAATTGAAAAATTGATATAATGTCTTGTTCAGCTGTGTATTGTTCGTCAAAAACAACAAAAGAAGGAGTGAAAGACCCGGAATTATCATTTCATACGTAAGTCATTGACTATATTATTTAAACTTTTTGATGAGTTTTACAATAAGAAAAACGGAAAACCATTAAATTTTAGTAGTTGTCAGTTATACAATCTCATGCAATATTGATGAGAATCAAGTTTTAAACCTTAAATTTATAAAAATAAAATTCTTTGATTTGGACATCATTTTTAGTGATGTACCCTGTATGTAATTTTACTCCCATTTTTTATTTACAATTTTTCAGGTTCCAAAATGCCCAAAAATAAGACGTGAGTGGATTAAGGTTGTTAAACGTGACAGACTTCTCGATATTCAATTTGATATGACTAGGTTATCGATATCAATCGATACACTATCCACATCCCTATTAACGCACACTAAAACACGCACTGATAGCTGCACACATAAAAGTGACACGAATAAAATCCATAACCTCTGCCCATTGATACTTGATCCGAGGGAATGTTATTATCTTGTCATAGACAACACGTTCAGAGGGAGTATAGATAGATGATATAGACTGTGTTACAAATGTTAATATTCTGTGGTTTGATTTGTAACTGGTTGTTTTGTTGTTTATGTTTTGTTTATTTCTTTTAAATCTTTTAATACGTTTTCCCTCCATTTTCATTTTTCACTCCACCAAGGCAAGCCCAAGCAAGCGCTAAGTCCATTGGAAACCCAACCACTCTGAATTTGTGTTGTACAAATTTATTAAAAACTATTGTGTCGAGATTTTCATCCTAAAATATGAATTTATCCGATCCGATTGATGATATAAAAAAGAACCGCGCTGAATTATTATCTCGCACACGAGAAAAAATTATAGAAACGATGGTGCGTATTACTTATTATTTTATATCTATGTGTTTTATTTATTTTTGCACTTAAATAAATGATTATTTGCTTGAGTAACTTTTTTAAACTTATTATTAATGTTTATAATACTAAATTAAAAATTAATATATAGGAAAATCAAGAAGCAAGATGCAACTATTTGCAATCTGAAATCCAAATAATGACAATAAAAAACCAAGTACTGAAAAATAAAATAGATAATATAAAAACGCAATCTGAAGCCTTCTCCAGGAAACTTGATGACGAAATCAGGTTCAGATCTGAAACAATAAACAAGTAAGTATCGAGACTCGTATACATGAACAATATCTATACTATTATGCTGAAACTAATAATATATTTCTATTTCAGGGCCAATAATAACGAAGAATTGATTAAATTTTTGAAAATAGTGGTCATAGATTTAAACGAGACTCTCTCTAGATGCCACTCGGATAACAGAGGACTTTCTTTAGCTATCGACAAGAGTACTGAAGAAGGAAAAGCAATAAAAGAAGAGCTCAAAAAACAGGAACAACATACCAAGGATACTATTTCAATATTAGAAGAAAAATGTAAGATAACTTTTTAATAATTGGTTTGATTTTGAATTTTGTTTATTTTTTTTTTAAATTGTTGGTGTGTTCTAAAATTTAAATTGAATGCTTAGTATAACATATAATTAATTTAACTAATTTAACAATTGTAAAACCAATGTTATACCTATGTACAGGCAAATAAATGATTTGATTTGAATAATTTTCAGTGCAATACAAAACCGAACGTGAAAAGAATATGTTGGAGGGATTCAACTCTCAAAAGAGTTTCCTCGAGGGTGAATTAAAGGAATATAAAGAGAAGTTGGTGATGTCTGAAAACACAATTGCGGACCTTAATAAGCAGAGTGTTGAGTTTAAAATACAGTTAGTAGATAATAAGCACGAATTTGAGAAGGTATGTATTAGTAATGTTTAACCACATGTTGTAATCCATAAACTACCTAGTGTGGGATTAGCGACTTAGTGGGCAATCCTATTTAGGCAACTACTAATTTTAAACTTTATGCCTTCTTTTTAAAATACTAGATATTTGTGTGTAAATATTGTAAAGTTCTTTTTGTCATCTTTATAATAAAAATATTTACCCTAATCTTGTTAGGCAGATGTATGATGTGTGTGTTTTTTCTTGAAAATGCAATATTGGATTTGCATAATTTTACTAAAGTACTTAAATGTGAAAGTAACTCTGACTGTCTGTTTGTTACCTTTTCACGCCTTAACTACTCAACTACTCAACCGTTCATCATGAAATTTTGCATACACATGAGGGATATAAGAAAGGGGTACCTTTCATCCAGAAAAAAGTACTGCTCCCAAGGGATCATCTAAAATGAAATAAAAACTACAAGATATGAAGTGTTAATATTGCTTATTATTTTTTTTTTATTTTGGGCTCATGGGCACCAGCTATTTTATTCTATTATATTCTATTTTATGGTTGACAACAGGTTAACGATCTGCTTGATGGTAGGTGGCTACTGTTGCCTATAGCATAAGCATTGCCACAGGTTCTGCAAGTGAACTGCTGATGTGCCATCCCTTATCCTTAATATGGTAGCATTAAGGATAAGGGAAGGAGGAAATGGGCCCTGGCCTTACTCACTCACTGAAACACAACCACACATGCTGTTCTTTCACAATGGTCTTCTGAAAGGGTGTGGTTACTGCGTGTTAAATTAATACAAAATGCCATTTTTTAAATCCAAACGAGAGCCAACTTTGAAAAGATATAACAGATAGTAAGTAATTCTTCTTAGTCACTACTGCTTTGATGTCGCAGTGGCGCCTTGTATAATCCTAACAAAAAATTTAAATTCTGTTGAAACAAAAACCAGTCACACAATATTCATATTACAGATAAGTGTGGCGTTCAAAAACGTAGAGAAGGAGCTTGAAGATTCCAAAAAACTTATAGATAATTTGAATACTGATATACAAATGAAAACTAATATGTTAGTACAGTACATAAGGTTAACTGTATGGGCTTTAGACATATGTAGAGTAGCATTTTTAGTGTTCTAGTAGACATTAAGTAGAGCAACATTTCTCAGCCTTTTTAGTGACGTGACCCAATACAACTTTTACAATTAAACCTTTTATTAAAATAATTTCAATATGTCATTAATATTTATAGGTCTTATTTACTGATACATTGCGACCCCCCACAATCCTGAATGCTAGCCCTAGGTTGAGAAACTAGGAAGTGGAGTATATAATTTTCATTCCTCTCGGCGTTAATCTTATTAATCCACTAGTTCATCCACATCATTTTAATACATATTTTTAATAGTTTAATTATTTCATTTTTTAAAGGTTAATTGGTACTATCATCAGTATTTTATATATTATAATTATTTTTACACCTAGTTGGACTGACTTAATTCATTATACTTGTAATAAGAGAAAATTGCGTCTTATTTCAGGTTGAGTGACTTTTCAAAGTCGAATGAAGAATTAAAAAGCGACTTAAAAGACCAAGAAGCTTTCGGCAAGTCCATTTTAGATCAAAATAATGAACTTACAAAGACACTTACACAGGTGAAGGCTGAATATATTGTGTCGACTGAAAAGTTTAACAATTTGGAAGGTGAACACTTGACTTTGAACGAAAAACTCAACAATTTGAACGTTCAAAATTATGCTTTGACGGAAAAGTTCAACAATTTGAATTGTGATCATATGACTTTGACCGAGAAGTTTAACGAGTTGGAAGGTCAACATTTCATTTTGACGGAACAATTTAACAGTTTGAAGTCTGCACGCGATGTAAGTTATTTGTGTTTTCTTTTGTTGGTAATTATTTAAGTGACAACTTCTTTAGGCGCGTTGGGCACTTTAGGTATGAAGAATTTTGTGTGGTTATAAACCACTGAACTCGCGAGATGACATCAGCGTCACCCAAGAAATACAATTATTGTTCGACGTTAGACGATTGTTATAAATAATTTCCAATATAAAATACTTCCTAAGCTAAGAACATATTTCTTAACTAGCTTGCACCCGCGACTTCGTCCCCGTTAAAAAAGAAAAAAAGTAGCCTATCCTGTGTCCTGTACGTCTAAATATTTATCTACCAAGTTCCATGAAAATCAGTTAATTAGTTTAAGAGTTATAGAGGAACATACATACATACATATAATACATACACTTACAGATTTATTATTAGTATTGATTGATGATTGATAAGAATATTAAGAAAATAAGTTTTCACTTGTCTGTGTCTTATGGCTGACATTTTTTTTTAATTTAAGCCAAATTAATGAAAAAGTAATAAATTGTTTTGATGCGATCTGTTTTTTGTATCTTTACAGGATGCTTTAGCAGCCATAGAGAAGTTGAAATTGACCATCGCTCAACTAGACGAAGACAAAGAGAAATTAAACAAGATAGTGAATGATAAGGAAGAGGTAATAAAATCCCTCTTTGTTCTATCCTCTTATTTCTATAATCATATTAATATGGTAATAAAATGATTGGTTGACATAACCGGTGATTCTAAAGATGACTGTTACCTCGTTCAACACCTAAGGGAGCTGCTTAGCTGCTGCCCGCGACTCCGCCTGCGCAACTTTGTAAATTATATACTAAAACCGTCCTCGAGAACCACTCTATCCATTGTTGAAAACAACATGAAAATCGGTGCAGTAGTTTTTGAGTTTATCGCGAACAAAAAATATCAGTTCAGACCATTTTTTGCATGGTCCTTTCCTGCAAAAAAATCGTGCATTATTTTTTTTAAATTTTCTGTGTCTTTATAGTAGGTTTTATGATAGCTTTTACAGACGCCGTGAATCTAAACAATTTTTAAAGACTTTACTGCTTCAGATAACTGTATCCACACGGTCGCCAGTGCATGCATAGTCTTTCCAACTTGTGGTTTCAGATAATTTCTGAGAAAAATGGCGAGATATTGAACCTCAAAAAGGAATGCGAAGACGTAGCTCAACTCGTCGTTGAAATGAAGGCACTTCAAGTAGATGTCGAAATGAAAAATAAATTATTGGCCCAGAGCAAAGAGATTATTGATGGAATAACTGAAGAGTTGGCAAATAAGAATCGAGAACATGAAATTGAACGGTTTGTTCCTCATTTATTTTTTCTTTGTGCTGAAAGTAAGTTCCTTTTATGAGTCCAATGGAGAATATTCACTATTTTTAATTTTTAACTCTTCGTATTCTCTATTGAAAATAATAAATACCCGTGAAAAAAAATATTTTGATACATCGTTTAGTTTCTGAGATATGGCGTTTTAAAAATTAGATCGCGACGGGCTTCCGCTCGTTGTGGTGACGTCATAATCCAACGGTCTCGGTCAGTTCGCGCGCTCCCATGTTGGAGCGAACCGACGTGACCGTTGGAATGTGACGTCACGCAGGCGCCCAGCGCCTGCTAGAGGTTTCGATATATAAATGTCTGTAAAATCACAACTACTGGGTCTTTTTGAAAAAAATAAAAAGTAGTGTGTTTGTATACATATAAGCTCTAGTGTGACAAAGTTTTAGACGATTTTGCATACCTATTAACATTCTCCATTGTCAATAAATGCATACAGGCATAGAGTAAATAGTTACTTAACCAGTAATAGAGGGACAGACACGTAGAGACACAAAAAATGTCGAAAAAGTCGATAAAATGTAGATGGCCCCTATGTCGAATACGATTATGAGTTGCCATTAAAAATCCGTCAAAGGCGCCCAAGTCGATTATGAGTTTCTATTAAAAATCCGTCTAACTCAAAGGTCGCTGTAGTCAGTCAATTCGTATCATGCACATGTTATATGGCGACATCTAGTGAGCAAAAGAGAAACCGCACGGATTCTATAAATTTTATTTTTATTGTTATATGACGACATCTAGTGAGCCATAAAGAAAGTAATAAAGGTGTCAATATGAATAACATCATTTAACATCAAATTCGACATTACTAGCGACATCAAGTGAGCCATAGAGAAAATAAAGCCGGAAGTTTCATGTTTAAAAAGGAGCTCACCTCTCTATTACTGGTTAAGTAACTATTTACTCTATGATAAAGGGTGGCCCACGAGGAGTCGTACAATGCTGCGGTGAAAGTGACCGAGGAGAAGAAAGCGAGCATCGAGGCGCTGGAGGGCGAGTTGAAGCGCGTCGCGGACGAGTCGGCCGGCCGACAGAGTGCTCTGCGCGAGCTCGAATGCCAACTCGACCGCGAGAGGGCGCAGACCAATCACGCCCACTCACTGATCGAACAACTCAAATCAGACCTCACGGTACGACACTATTTAATATTGCCAATCTTAACGCTACTAAATAAAGACTTGGCTTAAAGGTCTAGTTACCAGGCCATACAATAAAAAAAATAAGTAACACTACTTTTGACTCTTGGTTTTTAGTTCGTTCGTGTAACTTGATAAAAATGTACACATAAATAAACATCTTTTTTTTGCCGACCGTATCTGCGGTACTGCATTCTTTTGAGGTGCCAAGATATTTTCGATGAGTTATAAAAACATTCATAAAATTAATACTTTGATTAACTGTGTCTTTTTGTCTGAACTTTACACGAGTCGATGATTAATTTGCTTTACAATGTATAATTTTATTGTATAATTTCAACGCTCCATCGATCTGTAATCGTTTTCAGGAGGGGGTTAAGAGAGAAGAAAAGCTCATGGCTATTATAAAGGATCTGAAGCAACAGAGAGTAAGTTAATTATTTTTTTTTTTTTATATTAATTATAAATTTATTTACATATATATATTCCCTACAATTTGACCTTCTCATGAGCTATGTACGATGATGATAGCTATGTATAGGTCGTGCAGCGAATAAAGACTTCTCGGCAAATGTGCGCAGAACTCTATTTTTAGGTGTTTGAGGGGGAAGAGGAAAGTGAGGGGCGAGTACGCGTCGGTGTGCCGACACGTTATTGGTAGGCTCAGCCGCTCTTCCCCTCCCGCACTTCGTTCGCGCGTCTCGAGTCTCTTAGGTACTGTTGCGTACAGATTGTTTTATCGTATTAGTAAATACGTCATGGTGAATAAATGCCTAAAAAAACGCTGTCCTTCGACATGGCACGATGATTTTATGGAAGGAATATCAACACTGCCTGTAATGTTAAGTTAGTGAGGTGAAAAATTACGAAATAAGAAAAACAAATTTCATTTTCCTTAGCAATTTTTAAAGGATTGTACACATGCGCCGATTCCCCCACAAGTGTCGCCTTCAAACCTTAATATAATAATTCACCTATACACTGTGTTATCGTCGATCAAATCGAAATATCGATTACTCGGGCAATAACGGTTGTACACAAGTTGTACAGAAAATTAAAGTAATTAAGACAGGCAGACAAGTGCGTAAACATACACACGTACGGACTTGTTAGTGAAGATATATGGACGTACACACAAATTAGCATGAAATTTCAGGATAAGCTGCGGGCGCAGGAAGATCATACTGAGCAAAAGATAACAGGCGTAGTGAAGACACTGGCAACTTTAAAATCGCCAAGAGACTCGCCGACTATTATTTTCCCGCCGCCCGAACCCCTTAAGGTACTTATGTACGATTAATTTACGTTTTATCAATTTATGTATCTAATTATAGATAATTAAAGTGATTCTAATCTTCAAAAAATTCCATTTTTGCCCTTTTCAACGGTTGCTCGTGCTTTTATTTTGTTGTCCATCATGTTATGTCAATTATACCAGAATGACGGGATTGCAGAATATTTAAAAATATGTACGGTATTGGAATTACTAAATAATTTTGACAAAACTAACTAACTAAACCGTACCAAGAGGCACGAGTTGTAGGGCATTACATCTACATGTTTTTGCATAGAACCTAAAAGTTAACTTAAAGTAATTTATTTAAGTGAATTCCGGCATTTTTTCTGATCAAATCTAAATAAAACTCTAAATTTAAAAAAAAATCTTAAAAACCAGTATTATAATTGTTAACTTATTAAGTGTTTCAAAATTTTCAAGGTATCCTGGATAAACCGAATATCCCACAAAAAAAATTTCAATCTAGTTTTGAGCACAAAATGAAACGGACATATATTATGTTTTTAAAATATATTTTTGAGTTTGCACACATTATAATAAGCATAAGCATAATATTGTATTGTAGGCTCCACAACAGCAGGTTGATGATGAAAGGGCCGGGATACAAAACGTAAGGAGCGCAGCGGCACAGTTAAACCTTAACAACAGGGCATCGAATCTACCAACTCCAATCCTCCTGCAGGCGAAATCACATCAGGTACATGTGAGCTTAGATTATACCATTGTCATCATAAATTTTGTTTAAACTATAGTTCCTGTAGCGAATAAAGACTTCTCGGCAATGAGGGGGCAGAGGAGCGTGAGGGGCTGATAACATGTGCCGACACGTTATTGATAGACTCAGTCGCTCTTCTCCCGCACTTGGGTACTGTTGGTTGCGTACAGATTGTTTTATCGTATTAGTAAATACGTAATGGTGAATAAATGCCTAAAAAAACGTTCTTCTTAAACATCGCACGATGATTTTATGGAGGGAATATCAACAATGCCTGTAATGTTTAAGTTAGTTAGGTGAAAAATTACTAAATAAAAAAAAAATGACATTTTCCTTAACAATTTTGTGCGCAATTGTACACATGCGCCGATTGCCTACACAAGTGTCGCCTTCATACCTTAATATAATAATTCACCTATACATTTGTATAATCCTACCAATATTATAAACTAGATGTGCCCGCAACTACGTACGACCATGTTTGTTGAAAATGACACATTTATACAGGATAAAAAGTATAGAGGTAATAATTATCTGATCGCAGGAACAGCGATGTTCGTCGCAATCGTCCAATTCTCTGTTCGCCCACGACGACAAATATAAATATTTTCCCGACGAATCCGACGACCAATATGTAAGTATTGATATGGTTACCTCCATCGGACTAAAATAACTCTTATTGCGAGCGATATTGAATTGTAAATTGACTAAATGCAATTATGCTCGCAGGATTATCCCAAGCCCCCGCCCTCGAAGTATCGGCGTCGTCTTGGCCCTAAATCGTCTGTTAAAAATGTTGAGGTAATTCTTATAATTATTTAATAATTTTTCAAATCAGTCCAGTAGTTCAATACAAACAAACAATCTAATCATTCCTCTTTATAATATTAGTATAGATTTACACCTATTTTTTTATATTTTCAGAAAGAGCTCAAGACTACAAAGAAACGTTCGAAGAAATCTGCTGTGCAACAGACATACCTTTTTTAATTACTACTAAATAATTTTTCCTTTTTCTATTAATATTATTTCAATTATCTAAGTTTTAATTTTCATAGCTCTTTTTCATTAATTCTAATTAATATGTATTTCTCTTACAATAATAAAAGCAAACTTTATAGTTTCGGTGAACCCACCAAAGAGACAGTCTCAGAAAGAGATCAACACTAAAACAAGCTTGTCTTTTCTAATTACTAATTTTTCATATTAAGTTTTCAATTCTACATATTTTTTTTTTCTTTATTAACTTTATTTTAGTTTTAATTAATTCTAACTAATTTTTCTTTGTCCTTTTAAAAAACCTAAAAATTCCAACTTTTAATTGTTTTTCTTATTTCTCTTTCAATTATAATATTGGCAAAAAACTTTGTACAGCGATGACTTGCTTCGTTCGGAATAAATTGATATGATTGTTACCTCTCAGTGTAATTTTAAATATAATTACAATATGTTATTCACGTTGTTTTATTTTCCCGTATTGGAAAGTCTACAATATAATTGTCTAAATAATAATGAAAGCATAGCACAGCCTTCTAATCTTGGTACGGTTGTGTCGTCTTGATTGCTATAATATGCCAAAAGTGCTTTCAGAGATGTATCTTGAAGGTCTGGTTCATGGAGACTATATAGAGGTGAGGACCAACTTAACGAATAAATGGTTCATAAATTGACCAGAATAGAGCTAGTGTAGCATTGGTGTTTGATATGACATAAATAAAATTCTACTACAGCGTCGCCCAATAGAGCGTATTAGACAGACACTTTCTCATGTATAGATTTGGGTCCTCGGCCTTACCTCTAGTCTCCATGGTCTGGTTAACAAATTTTTTTATCAGATTAAGGAAATAACAACCTCCCTCAGGTTTATCAAAGGCGTCAAACGCATAAACGTTTGTATGAGAATTAAGCGGCGCCACCTAGTGGCTGACGTGTAGGTTTGCTTCATTCCCATACAAATTGACGTTTATGCGTTCGACGCCTTTGTTCAAGTAAAACTCGCACTAGGCACTAGGCGTCACTGGAAAATTCATGGTTACAATTGGGGCCATGGATTTGACCTGACTGCTTTGGACTTGACGGACCTGTTTTGGAAAACCACTAAGAAAAATTATAGACTTGACTGACTAGTCTCGGGATCTGCTACTTTTGATTTTTAATTGCTATTTTTACTAATGACACTGGCAAAATCATCGGAGAAGATCTGATGGAGCAGACATTAAAAGAGAAGAGAATTGAGGCCATAACAAAATTGGAATGGTTACAATGGGACAGTATTATAATGCCACTGTGCGGGAATTATAAATAACGGAAATTCGGGTGCAAATTGTATAATTTTAAATATTGTCAGGTAGACAAGACATTACACAAAAATTTCTGGTCAATCTCAAAAGTAGGCATACTTTTTGCGCATGGCACATTTTGGTATAACAACGACGATATATTATTAAAATAAAACTAATTTTAGAAAATTAATCAAGTATAATTGCAATTGTTATCTGACTTATAAATAATAGAATTATTTAAGTAGTGAAAAATAGATTTACAATGGCAGTCCAAGCAACGGAAGTTTTAGTTACATCAGACTATTCACTAAATAAGGCTTCTTTTCAGCTGCAAATAAATGCACCACCCCCAGATTCTAATTATTACAATACAATTTATGTTTTGTTTTCATTGTTCTTCAAGTCATTTACCATTAATTTGTTTTTTCTCTCTTTCAATGCCATTGAGCAATTCGTCAGATGTCATTGTTCCCACTGGCTTATCTTTACATGCATTATCTGTAAAAAGAGAAACGTTATATCAATCAATGGTTACAGAATAACATTACTAAAAACATTATTACAACTGAAACTGCCGCAAACTTAAAATCACTATCCTTACTAATACCAATGTGAGTTTGTTTGTTACGCTTTCACGCAAAAACTGCTGAACCTATCACCGTGAAATTTCGCATACACGTTGTCAGGGACACCAGAAAGGACATAGAGTACCTTTCGTCCAGAACGCGGACGAAGTCGCGGGCACCAGCTAGTATATTATAAAACAAAGTCCTCCGCCGCGTCTGCGGCGGTGCGTTCGCTATAAACTCAAAAACTATTGCATCGATTTTCATGCCGTTTTCACCAATGGATAGAGTGCTGGTTCTCGAGGAAGGTTTTAGTATATAATTTACAAAATTACGCGGGCCAAGTCGCGGGCATCAGTTAGTAACAGATAAAAGAAAATCCTTAATATTAATACCCTTGGCTTAATACTTAAAACAACTCCTCGGAACTGAAGGCTCTTTTCTCTATTTATTGCCAATTACGACATTTGAAAGCACTACTAACATTTAACCATGTAGCCAGTGTAGTAGATTTTCTTATATTTAATATGAAATGAAATAATAATAAACGTATTGAGCAGATATTTTGAGCTCCTAACTCAAAAATCTCGAAATATAAATGCATTGACTATTAACAACTTGGTGTTACATTAACGAGCAAGTTGAAAGAAAGACATTAAAAGTCTGTGCTAAGTAATGAATGTTATTGGATTTAGTAAACAGATTATTGTAATAAATGAAGTGGAAGCTGTAATTTTGTATCAAATAGATGTGCACAAAATTCCGTCTTACCCCACAAAAGAAAAAAGTAACCTATATCCTGTGTCCTGTACGTCTAAATGTTTATCTACCAAGTTTCATGAAAATCAGTTAATTCGTTTAAGAGTTATGGAGGAACATACATACAGAAAAAAAAACTAAAAATTGTCAATTTCGTTTCAGTATCATGTATGGAGCCTATAAACACAATGTCTCTGAAAACAAAGTAACTTACTCCATGACTAACCCTTACAGTTTTATTATTAGTATTGATTGATATTGATGATTACCTGATTTTACGATGACGACAAACGGAGTTATGTCGAGCAAACGTGACACTTGACCCAAAGTCGGGTTCGATGCGAGGTCTAACTTGTAGTATTTCTTCACAACAAACTTGTCGAGAGGTTCTGTCAGTGAGCCGGATAGATTTGCTAGACGTTTTCGGGCGTCGTCGGCAGTGAACACACCCACTATAGAACTGGAACAGTTATTGTGATTTGTTATTAAATTGCGTCATTAAGGTGTAACAAGTCAGCGCGGCGGCCCGAACTCATCGGTCTCATGGCTAAAATGCGTCCTGTCTCACACAGCACAAAGCGCGGGAAGAGCACTCAACTGAGATGCACAATGATTCATACCAAAAATAAAATCACAAACAGACCCTGGGGCCAACGCTTTTTTTGACAAAACTACTGCATATATCTATTTCGTGTAAAGTTATTTGAACTCTTCAATAACTAATCAATGTTTGTATGCAAAGTATTTTGGAGTTTTAGTACACTGGATTGACCTAATCACCCTCAAAGTTGCATTAAAACTTGTGTTAAAATATGGGTTTTTCAAGGATCATATCTTTTAAGTTGATACTTTTTTTTAAAGTTTGTATGCATACGAACCTAGTTAACGATAAGATAAATTGGTATCATGCTTACTTTTGTAAATTAAACATAAAACAGCGGAGTAAAAATCATTCTACGTTTGTATGGAGGAAATTTGACTTGTATTACCTTAAGTACTACTAGAGTGATCAGTCACGAGAACGCTTTTGACTTCAACGCAATTAGAATAACATTGTTATGTATTTATATTGTGATAATAACTTTGTTGCTGTTAACATTTAAATTCTCAATAACTGATGGGTCATTCGATGACCTATAAGGCCAAGTGGTTAAGGTTCTTTACGCTCTGTCTCAGGTGTCCCGGATTTGATTCCCGGGAACACAAAATTTGGAAATTAACTTTTCAAAGTATGAGTCTGAGTGTTTTATTAGTGACAGGACATACCCATCTGCAATTACTCTTCAGCCCAAAGCAGACTGCTGATCTTACTTAAGTATTATTGCTACACTGTAGGATATTTTCTAGTCTACTGTGATTTTATTATGGATTAAGGAATGACAAATTTACCTGATATAAAAAAACAACACACGAAACTATTAAGGTTCTTAAGGTCAGCCGACCGAATCAACTTTGTTTGTTATGAATGTTCAATTTTCGTTCAGTAAGTGATCTATGAAAAATGTCACCAAATATACATATATAGCCAGAAATATTAATAGGAAAAACATTGGATAGATTCATTTGAACATTTTAAGTTATACGAAAATTTTAATAAATACATAATACTTTATATAGCGATATAAATCATAACAATGGATAAATAAAGTCACTGGACATTTTTTTTCCAAGCTGTCAAACAGTACAAGCAATGAAAGAAGTTTCTTGTTGAGACCTGACAATGACATTAAATATGTTTTTACTACAAATTATGAAAAAAGAGGTTGTATTGCGTGTTTGATATGTTTGACAAACAATCTATATAAATAAAAATGAATCCCTAAATGTGTTGCTAAGCGCAAAAGTCGAGAACGGCTTGACTGATTTTAATTCTATCTTCACTCATGAATAGAGGGATAATCAGGGCAGGTTTTTACATTAAAAAAATGCACCCCGGGCGAAGCCGGGAGCGGGTCGCTAGTAATATTATAGAAATAGTAAAAGTAAAGAGTAAACATACAATCGTAAACGCTACGCTACGCTGGGAGAAAAGCTTTGTGATTGGTCAAAATTTTATGTGGGCTTTATTTACCAACCAATCGCCGGGCTTTATTTCTTCCGTTTCGAGCGACTACACATCGGATTTACTTGTTTTTTTTTTTGTAAAAAAAATGACGCTTGCTAAATATATAAAAAATCAGACTGGAATGCTGTCTGCTGTCTATACATAATATGTAAATACATATATTTACTACTGAACTGAATCGTTACTTTTAATATTGAGTGGATGAAAAAATGTTTACACAGACGACTGAAGTCAAAACTGTCCCCATACTAATGTACATATTAAGATTAGGTACCTCATAGGTCAGAGCCAGGTTGGGGCAAGCGCCCCATTTTGCCCCACCGTGGCTACGCCCATAGTATTAACTTACCCTTCATCGTTTACTATGGAAATGACTGAAGCTTGACTCGTTCGCAACTTAGCGAAAGCGTCAGACGTTGTGCTCTTGAATGATATAGACTGGATGGGTTTTATCATGTCCTCATTCAAATTGGTTTCCCACCACCTACAAAGTAAGAAAGAGAAGTTAATTAACAGCTTTTTTATCTCTTTTCTAGCATTTTTTTATTTTTTTCTAGAGTTTTTAGATACTATCCAAACTTTTGTATTAATTTGCAATGAACTAGCTGTTGCACGCGACTTCGGCCGCATAACTTTATACAATATAGCCTATGTTACTCGCTGTTAACGTAGCTTTCTATAGGTTGAAAGAAATTTTAAACTCGGTCCAGAATAATAGTATAAAGTAGAGGAATTTGTTTCTTTTGTAATAATATCAAAACAAATTTTTAGTTCTGTTGTTGTTGTGAGTTTGTTTTCTTCTTAAATAAGAGATTTATTAAATAACATAAACAAATACTTTCCCTCCACCATATCTCCACGTGGTAGATAATGTTTTAGGTAAACATTAAAAATGAATATTTTATTTTCGATAACTTATCGGGTACAAAATGTTAATAATTACGTCAGTTATTTGTGTAGGCGTGACTAACAACATTTATCTTAAAGTTTAACTAGAAAAATGAACTTCCGGGGTTAAATATTTATTATTTTGAACTACAATGCTATTGCTAGGCTAAAAAATATTTATGAGACGATCGACTCTATCCCTATACTTGGCAAAGTTTCTTATCGCATATATTCATTGGTTTTTCTTCATATATTGGATCATTTTGGTGTGAAAAACACGTAAAAAATATTTTAAAAAATCTAATATGTATAGTTTTGGAAATATTGCATGTATCTTTAACGTGGTTTACTTTTAACAAAACAATGTTTTATTTATGTGAAATATATCTGAGAACTATCAGTTTTGTCTAATATGAACCACAATTATTAAAGAGATCAAAAATAAGTAACAAAGACATGAAAATTATCGGCTTTGATCTTTTGGATTAAGAAAAGATCTTATTTTCGTGACTTTATTAGTGGGGAGTTTAGTTGCAGCTCCTCGAAGTCTGTTTTGCCTGATAGTACCTAAAGCAAGGATGCCATAAATACATTTTTTAAGTGCTCCAACAATTCCAGAGAAGTGAAAAAATTGAAGTACAACACCGAACAAGCTTCTTCTTTGATCATCATGGATAAAGCTAATACGACTTTTGCACCTAAACCCATGTCATTTTATTATTCAGCAAACTCGTTATTACGAAAAGTATCCTCAGCACCTTTACCCCATTTACGTGGCTTGTTTTTGATGTATTGTTTAGATGAATCAGCTCGTGTACCTTTATAAGGCACCATCATTTCGTCTATGCAGAAGAGAGTATCCTCGTCAATTTTCTACTTTAAAGTAAGGCACCTTACTGTCTTATCTGTCCCCATCATCTTCGGATTTGTCGAAATCGTTTTTAAGGGCATTAAGCCAGCGATTTTATTGTATTTTATAGACCAATAGTCTGTCTAAGCCCATCAATAAGGGGATCGCAAAGAAATCTCTAGTTTCATCCGCTTTGACATTAAGTGGTGCAGCTTTTATTTGCATGTGATTCAAGTTAGTTTGCTGGTCTATTAATTCTATGAGGTCGTCGTCAAAACATCTGAAAGTAGATACTCTAACGAAGACTTACTTTGCAGTGACGCTGACGGTGAGAACATTTTATTTTCAATATCTGCTTTACTGCAAGTGTTTTCTTGCATGCCTTTTTCTTCGATCGAGTATTAGAATTACTTGGACCAGCTAACCGTTAAAATTGCGGAAGATTAAAAATGGTCCATATGTAATATTTGTATTCGATGCAGTTGGACACAGAACAGAAGCTATAGTATGGATATTGAATCCGGGCCAGGATTACAAATGTTATATTTGCTGACTCGAATTATTGTTCAAGTCGATCGCCAAAGAACTCATAGATTATCAAATGAATATCCTAATGGATCTGAACTTGCATCAGATTCTTCAGCCAACCTGTTTTCCATCATTTGGCGTGCATACTGAAGTTCGTCTCCCAAAAAATCACTTTTGTTTATGTCGGAACCTTGTCGGAACCATCACCAGATTTAACGCCAAAATTCTTAAAGTTCTTGTAAAAGGCTAGAGCAATAAAAAATATTGAAAATTCATCCAATATAAAGAAATAATTCCATTAAAATGCCAAATATTATGAAAAATTGCAATCCCGCTAAACTGGCAATGTATCTATATATGCACACAACCCAATTCGGGTTAGTCCGTTGATAATTTGGCAATGTGCATTTACTGATATATGCAAATTAACAAGAAAATTAAACCAAGAAAATCAATTCAAATTGGCAAAATCTATAATTCATTGACAAGAATATATATTTAGGTTTTATAATAAATACCTTTTTTTCGTGTTCATAAGTAATTTACAGAATTTCAATCGATTATTACCATGTATGCAGTAGACGCTCGCGCATGCTCCGAAATCTTGCGATCTACTGAGTGTCCCAAGTATTGTTAGTGCTCAATATTATTTTCTGATGTAAAATACCTTCATTCACTACACGATTGTAGGGAAAATAAATAAAAAATATAATTCATTTCGCTTCGAGATTTTTTTAAAAAAAGTGTGTATTTAAATGCACATCGTCAAGTATAGGGCTATACATCGTATTCGAAAATAGTTCAAAAACTTTTAAACAAGACGGCTAATGATATCACTTGAAGTCGTTATAACACGACATTAGAGTTTCGTTCGTTATAATGTTGTTTTCAAACGTTTAATTAAGTAAATTGTTATTGATCAGTAAGTACAGTTCATTATCACTGCTATGGCAAATGACGTCACGAGAGTTCATTATCACAAGCATCGTACCTATGTGACGAGGTAATTTTCTGAATTAATTTTTAGCACTCAATTTTCTATGAAAAATGGGCCGAAAAATGTTACTTTTACGTAATTTCGTTTAATTTCGATTACTTAGAGCGATACCGATATGCTACAAAATGCTAACACATAAAAAGTCCTTAAAATAAAAATTAATAGAAAAATAACATTATAAATGCGCAACGGATAGATATCAAAGTGATATTTATACAAAAAACTGACGTAATTATTAACAGTAACGATAAAATATGTGGTACAAAATGACATCGGCAAATGTATGAAGCTATCAGTGCCAATAGGTCAAACATTTGTGTACATAATATTTTACTGTTAAAGTAAAAACATAATTGATCTTCAGTAAACATTGATTTATAACCAATAAATCTGATCATATTATTGAATGATAAAATTCGACGTACTGATATTTCGTCATTGAAATTATTAATATTATTTGAACGTAAAAACTAATTACATATATTAACTACGTTGCGACTTAGTCCGTGTCTGAAAATTTCATCAAAATCGGTTCAGGGGTTTTGGAGTCCATATTTTTTTAGGGATTATTATTTTTTCATTTTTCAATGCGGGCACCAGCTAGTACCTAGTATATAATTATGAGCTGACAACACCTCTGAAATGGAATAAAAGGAATGGAATTAAGAATTACCCAATCGCATCTCGTTTGGGGGTAGGCACGAAATCGCGCGCCTCCATCCACTGATCGGATATGAATTTGGTCATGTAATTCCTTATGTTGTCGGGCAGCAACACGACGCACTTCTGTCCTGCCTTCAGGGTCTTCGCCATTTGTACGGCAGCCCACATAGCAGCACCACTACTGGCACCTATAAGTAGGACATTTGGACATATTAAACACAATAAGAGGTCAGTTATTGGCACCGAGTTAATTTACGATTGAGGTTTTCTCACCAGAAAGTAATCCTTCGTGTTTGATAAGTCTTCGAGCCATATCCAATGAGTTTTTATCGTCTGTTTTTACCCATTTGTCAATAACCTTTCTGTCTAGGGCGCGAGGCAGGAAATCATAACCGATTCCCTCTACCTGTTTGCAAAACCATTGAAATATACAAATAAGAATTCTGTCTCCCCTAAATCCCCTGAATGTCTAATAGGTTCCTTCTGAAGTAAATCATCAGACTAATAGAATGTCCTTCACCATCTGTGAAGTAGGCTAACCGTCATTTAAAGTCGCGGTCATGGGGGATAATGGAGCTGATATAACTTTGTTTGTACGGTAAAAGTTCCAAACATTAAAAAGAAAATAATAATAAAAAATCGTTGGATATACGATATAAAATACGATGGATGAGACTAGAACGAATGCATAATTTAATAAAACATAAAATTATTTCTAAAAGTAACTAATCAAAACTTTACTTGTAGTTGAAAGAGGCCCTAAAAGTTGAATTAGTTCTGCCATCACAAAAAGTTTACCTCATAAAAAGTGACATCGGTTTCGTTCAACTTGTCAGGAACAGCCAATATGGAGCCGAATGGATCGACCGCAACTATGACGCATTTGGGACAACGTTCCTTGATCTTGTGAGCCACCCCTGAGACAGTGCCGCAGGTGCCGGCCCCCATCACCACCATGTCTACGTCGTCGTCCAGAGACCAAAGAATCTCTTCCGCTGTCCCGTCATAGTGAGCCAAAGGATTGCAATGGTTGTTGTACTGTTGATATATGTGAATGTGTAAAAATACATCTGCTTTCAAAGATTTAAATCACAGATGAGCCCTTGCTTGCTTCAGGCCGCCGAAAATGTGTCATCGTTGGGAAGAGTGAGCTCACTCTTCCCGCCTTTGTCGCTTGTAGAAAGCAGTAAGCGGTTCTTGTTGCATACAGTGAACAGTTTTCAGAAGAACAGGACGCATCTATGATTTAAATCTTTGTCTGCCTTGACATGTTTTGTCTAGTGGTTAGTAACCCTAGTTGTTAACCAAACGGTCGCGGGTTCGAGGAGCAAATGTTTATATGTTAACATTTTTTTTACCTTTGTACCTTAGTCATAGATGTTTGTATTTATAATAAGTGTGTATTTACAAAAAAAAGTAATGTTTGTAGTATATCAACTGTCTGGTATCCATAATACAAGCATAAATTGCTTACTGCGTGGTGTGGTGTGTGGAATGTGTGAAGATATTTATTTAGTTATTTATTTATTTATGACTTGAAGAAAATATAAATTCATTTGCCATGATGTGTCTTTTTAATCTTTGTGGCGCGGCGAAAAAACAGGGTGTTATAAGTTTGACGCGTGTGTGTCTGTCTATGGAATCATAACTCCTAAACGGATGGACAGATTATGATCCGTTTTTTTTTAAAGCCGTTGATAGTTGATAATTTGATTTAATTTGCCAATATTTTTTGTTTTTTTTTGTTGATAATTTGGATTTGCCATCAGTCGGTAGACCATAATCAAATGTGCTGAAAGTAAATTGGCGTTGAATAGAATAGGGCCAGTGCCCTATTCTATACAAAGTTAAGACAACACATTTGCCCTGTTCAGTCTCATGAGTCTTCCGGTCTGCAGCAACTCTTTGGCCAGCGGATTTGGGTGGGAGTTAAGACAATCATTGTAGCTCGTCCTATAGCGGACTATTTCTTCGGCAATTGTTGGAATTTCGAGGTATGAGTGGATCTCACTGTTCCGAGCATACCAAGGCGCCCCAGCAATTACTCTTAAGATGTTGTTTTGGACTTTCTGTAGGCGCTCGATATTTGTTTTGCTAGCAGTGGACCACATTTGGATTCCATAAGTCCATATTGGCTTCAAAATACGAGCTATAGACAAGTAATTTATTGTGCAAGGAGAGTGCAGACCTCCCCCCCAAAAGCCACAACAAATTTCTAAATTTTATGTTAGTTTCATCTCTCTTCTTGTTTATGTGGACACTCCACGTAAGTCGCTGGTCCAAGTGGAAACCCAAGTATTTAATGCAACTGGATTGGGGAAGTAGGTCTTCGCCCAATATGACGGTTGGGCATGTGCCTTTTCTCAGAGAAAATTTGCCAATATAATGTGAGAACGCTTCATGAAAGTGGAGTATTTCTTATTATTATTTTATTATCACAATGATATTATTTCAAATTTAAAAACCTGATCTAGAAGAACAGCATCAGGGATTTCTTTAACCATCCGTCGAGCAACCATTATATTACTATCGGGATCATGGGACGCAGCCTCAGTCGGTGTACGGATTATTTCAGCTCCCAACGCTTTCAATGTGTTCACCTTTTCATCTGACATTTTTTCTGGTAATACTATAATGCATCTATACCCTAAATAAAAGATTATTTTTGAAATTATTTTCATTGTCACTTAAGAGAATCAAAATAGAAAATACATTTATTTTTAGATAGTTTTCTTCATATTTCGCTGCTTAAAATTCAAAAGTACCACAAATCAAAAATGTCCAAAAATACAATCACAATCCTTCATATTATATGTTGCTAAAAGACTTATGGCTTTATTTTGATATTTTTTTTTATATATTCAAAAGTAACTTATATACTTATATACTTATATCTCCTCTAGTATTCAGTTTATTATAAAAATACTTAAAATATTTAAAGCTACTTAAAAATACGTTTCTAACTATGTATAATATACATATATTTTTGATATATATCTAATTAGAAAAAAAATATATAATTTTTTTTTTTTTTTTCAATTGGCTCTCCTGTAAAAACATGTAATTTTATGGTACTTTTGAATTTAGGCAGCGATTTAACATATATAGAGTAATTATCTAATTAAAATAATTTAATTTACATATGAGTACAAAAAACACTGAGTAATTTAATTAATGAATTGAATACATATTTATAAATCAATGGAAAAAATAACATCTTTAATTAAAATTTTATGTTAGGAAATATTAAATATATAAATTTTGATATTCACCTCTAACAGCTGAAGCCAACGCAAGACCTATTCCAGTGTTTCCCGATGTAGGTTCAATTATAACAGATTTGCCCGGTTTCAATATGCCTTTCTGCTCAGCGTCCAAAACCATTCTATATGCGATACGGTCTTTTACAGAGCCACCAGGATTTAGAAATTCACACTTTGCATCTATAAGAGGAATACATAAAATAAGTGTTCATTAACTATAAAACGTTAAAAATAATATGTGATTATAGTTTTTCAACATACACATTTCACATTCTATGCCTTCGTCTTTAGGTATTTTCTCAAGTTTGACCAGTGGAGTATTTCCAATAACGTGAAGTATATTCGGCTGAATTTTCTGATGTCTGTCTCTGTAAAAAGAATTTAAAATGAAAACAACTACTTTAATTCTTAAAAATCTTAATTAAAGGCTTATTAATCAGTGTACATGGTTAATTAATTTTTACTGTATCTATACGAGTTTACTAAATTATAAGTTAGAATACTTACATTTGTTAAGAATAGGTAGAAAACAATTTTCAATACATAACTAACAGTTATTGGATTTGCATTAAAGGTAAAGTTAAATATTTTTGAGTTGTTTGTCATTTTAGGTATTTTTTTTTTGTAAAACCAACCAATAACCACTTTTCAGATTTAATTTTTTATAAATATATGCAATGATTACAACACCCGACATAAAAACGGAGTGTTATAAGTCTAACGTGTGTGTCTGTGTTATCATAGTGTCCAAAGGGATGGACCGTTTTTTATCTAGTTTTTTTTTGTTTAAAAGCTGACGTAATTGGGATTGTTCTTTTTTAGCTATTTAATGAAATTGAAGATCTGATCAGGCGTTTGAAGGCTATCAGTAAGTTAGGCTGTTCTTGATACTACTAAGCTAATTTAAAAAAATATATGATAAAATTAAAATAGAACAGTATCATGTGTTAATCCTGGCATCAATAAGATTTAAATAATATTTTATTTTATCGATGCCAGTGATCAATGTGGTGAAAATTGTTTTTTTTATGAAAGATTTCAATCACATGCGCCTTGTGCTTCTGAAAACTGTGCATGGAATATGTCTGTATGCAACATGATCCGCTCACTGCTTTCTATAAGCGACTAAGGCGGGATGAGTGAGCACACTCTTCCCAACCATGACACATTTTCGCCTAAAGTATGGCAAGATCTCTATGATTTAAATCTTTGTTTTTTATAACCAAATGTAGATCGACTTAACCGTGAAAGTTAACTATATATTCATAGCCTTATATTTTACATGTAGTAGTCACCTTAAAATACTGAACTAAAGCTATAGTTACTTACAATGCACTGACGATATGAGGGAAATCCTTCAGGTTAAAATATTCTTGCCCATTGCTGTTATCTATTTCCATGTTATTCTGGACAGACATTTTAGTCTAAAAAATATTAACATTATTTATAAAAATTATAATTACTATATAGAATGAATAAAAATCGCGAAAAATAATAAAACTGCAATGTATTCACAACCGCAATTTATTAGTTTATAAATCGTAATGTAGTTTCCTCACTTTTTGTATGCATTTAAATACGACATGAATAGACACACTAATAAAAACAAATATTTACTCACATGAGACACTGTAATATTATTTTTTTATACTGAAAACAAGATAACTTCGACGACCGAGGGTCGATTTATTTAAATAATAATGATAACCAAAGTTAAAGTTAAGTAAAACACCCCCACTCACGTTAGGCCACGTTTTTCTGTCAGTCAGTGTTGCCATGCCACACCAGACGGTAAAAGCCCTTCTACCAACTTTGCCCTACATAAAATAACGTTCATCTATTTTATATTAATTTTATTAAATTTATTACTGTGTATTAATTAAGTTTATGCTTTACTACAAATAATTTGTTTCAATTAAGTTTTTAATTTTGTATGACCCCAAGGAAGTTCGATTTAATAAACTAAATAATTTTGAAAAGTTACAGTCAGGTACTGCAGTCAAAACTGAACTATTTTAATTGGGAGTAGAATTAATTAGTCGAATCAAATATCTATACTAGAATAGAAGGCTCGAATCTCGAATTTCGAATAGGATTCGAAATTGTTCATGCAATCAAAAAATTTTGACTCTGGCAATTTTCATGACATACGCAAAGTAGGCTATGCCATTAAAGAATTCGCGGGAAATTTTGACAACTACTGTCAAGTCAACTTTACTTTTTAGAATCAAAATCAAATTAAAATGAAAATAATAGAGAGAGATAGAGATTTAGAGAATTGTGTTCGAAAAATGATTTTAGGGTGTTATTTTATATAATTCTGGTTACAAACATACCTTTTCCTCGTTTTTAATTTGTTATTACAGAGAAGAAACATGGTTTTACAAAACACAGGCAAGTTCAGGAAAGCAGAAGAAGATTTCAAAAGAGATGCCGGTCCCTCAACTGGTTCAAGGTAATTTGGCTTTGTTTTGCTAGTTTAAATCTTAATCATAAGTAATTAAAATTAAATGTAAAACTAATTTTTTATAAAATTTATTTTAAAATCTTCCTAAAATATATACACATTACTAAAGTATCATTTGTAAATTTCACATAACGTTTCTATCATTTGTATTTTTATGCAATTTTATATAATTTCGATACTATGTTAACCACAAAATATTTTTAAAAATTAAATATAAAAGAATCACCCTCCTAATATGTGAAAAATAGCTTTGAAATTTAATTTTGACATTATCTTTGAAATAATATAACAATTATGATATTGAAAGAGTTATGTATGAGCTATTAACCAAATTTTGCCCTATTAAAAACGTGTAAAATTTTCATTTATATTGTAAAATGACATATAAAAGTTTCATCTTTTGATTTCCAGGGAGGAATCCTCCGAATCTCACATTCAGTCGGCTTTGGAAAATGACAGCATAGATTCAAAATATGGTTTTGATAGAGTTCTAGATACAAAGGAGAGAACTGGGTACCTGATTAACATGCATACGGTGAATGATATTCCTAGATATTGTACTAGAATTATTTTTTATTTTAAGGTCGATTGACAGGCTGACGATCCACTCGGCAACTTCCATTGTCTATAAAACAAGCAACGCCACATGTGCTGCTAGTGCAATGCCAACCATAGTAGGACCAAGGATAAGGACTTAGGAAGTATGGCAATGGGCTCTATCTAGCATTCTTTACTCACAAACTGAACATAAATAAAGGGCACATGCTGTTATTTCATGGTGGTCTTCTGTAAGGCATTAGTTACCGTCACCAAATTGGACTGCAATCGAAATACAAATGACACTGCTAAAGTTTCATAATAATTTATTTGCTTAATATAAGTAATTACAATGGTTTTATAATGAACTAGCGACCCGCTCCCAGCTTCGCCCGAAGTGCATGTGGTTTAGTTAAAAACCTTCCCTGATTATCCCTCTATCAATGAGTGAAGACATTTAAAATCAGTCTAACCAGTCTCAAGTTTTGCGCTTAGCAACACATTTGGCGATTCATTTTTATTTATTTATTCTTGCTATTTGGAGTGTGCAAATATTTCGAGAATATTACATAACAATACCAAGTAATTAATGACTACTATCCACTAAGTCATCAGACATGTGATCTTTAAAATTATAGTAACATTTATCAATAAGTAATTCTTTCATTTTCTTCTAAAATATATTAATATTAAGCTGCTTAATGTTGTTTGGAATCTTGTTATATATGACTATTATAGGGCTAGACAGAAAATACTTTTGTGCATAAGGGTTGTGTCTGCTTTGCGAATACATAGTCTATTCGGATCTCTTGATGATTTGAAATTATCCAACAAGAGACTTAACTTGGTGTATAAACATTTTTACAGTCAGAAATTCTCGATGAGGACCGACGTTTAGTGGCAGCCATGGACTATTACTTCATTGAGATGGACGGGGCTCGATTTAAGATATCTCTGGTCTTTCAACCATATTTTTTGATTTGCGCTCGCCGAGAATGTGAACAAGAAGTTATACAGTATTTATCAAAAAAATATCTCGGTGTCATACACAATATGGAAGTCATTGAAAAGGAGGACTTGGATTTGGTAAATATTTTACAATGAACTAGTATATTACAATTTAATTACCGAATATGTATGTGTTTGCTTTTCTACAAATTTTTCTTTTATATGGAGGAAATCTTCAAAAATAAAAGTCGAATTCGAATGTCTATATTGAATTATTTCAGTTAAACCACTTATCTGGATTGAAACAACGCTATATAAAACTGTCGTTTAAGTCGCAAAATGAAATGATGAAAGTCAGAAAGGAATTACTAACGGCAGTCAACAAAAACAAGGAACGAGAGAAAAAAGATAGTATTTATTCTGAATTATTAACAAATGCGTTGACCAGTAATGCCGCTGTGGAGTTTGCTAAGAAAAAAACAGATCACTTGGAAAATATTATAGACATAAGGTAATTTAACATCCTATTTCCTATTAATTTATATAAAAAATATAGGACAGTTTTTATTTTAAACCCGGGCGAAGCCGGAGCGTGTATGTAGTTATATAAATTATAATATTCATATCATACGAGACTGCACAAATTTAACATAGTTTTAGGACAGTAATTTGCTATTAGGGAGCACCAACGGTTTATAATAAATCAAAGGGTTTTCTTTCGTTAAAGACAGTAATTTTTTGTAATGTTATGGTTGACTGACAAGTTGCCGGTCCACTTGATGGTAGGTGGCCACCGTCGCCTATAACACAAACAAAGAAATAGGTGCTGCAAGTGCGAGCTTTATAGATTGATATTTTTTTAGCGTTGCTCCAGAGCAATTGGTACGAAAATTACGAAAAGTCTTCGCGGTAAAGTAATGTCTACACATTACTCTAAGTAGGAAAATCATCATTAGCAGATAGCAGACGGGATAAGGGATAAGGAAGGGATAGGGTAAT
The DNA here is from genome assembly GCA_918317495.1 of Synanthedon vespiformis. Classification (NCBI taxonomy): domain Eukaryota; kingdom Metazoa; phylum Arthropoda; class Insecta; order Lepidoptera; family Sesiidae; genus Synanthedon; species Synanthedon vespiformis. The sequence goes on from OU906962.1 coordinate 2,883,104, forward strand.
GGGCTCTGGGCGTCCCTTACTCACCAAATTTGCTCATTTGCTGTTATTTCACGGCGGTTTTTTGTAAGGGGGTTCTGTTTTCTGCCAACAGAACCAGTTTTGGTTGCCCAAATGACTACGAAACACAGTGAGCCCTGCCAACTTATTAGCTCTGATTCTACTATTATGATGATCCAATTTTTTTGGTTAAAATTTTACCTCATAATATAAGGAACCTATTAGACACAGAGGTGTTATTTCACGGTGGTTTCCTATAAGGGGGTGGTTACGGCCTGTGACTATACTTTCCAAAATTTCATTATCCATACAGAGAACACGATGTGCCTTACCACGTGAGAGTATCGACCGACATGAAAATTTTCTGCGGCACCTGGTACACTGTGAAGAGCAGGGGAATGGATACGCCAATTTTCACAAAACGCGACGACATACTCGAAAGACCTGACCCCATTGTGCTGGCGTTTGACATAGAAACGACAAAGTTACCACTGAAATTTCCGGACTCGCAGACCGATCAAATAATGATGATATCATACATGATCGACGCACAAGGTTATCTGATCACCAACAGGGAAATTATATCCACAGACGTTGAAGACTTCGAGTACACGCCTAAACCAGAGTTTGAAGGGTGAGCACTTGACTGAACCATGTCTGAACTAAACACTTGAAAATTTTCTGAAACACATTCAAAGTAATAAATTCCTTCGCTCCTGTCTGTATTTTAATGTTATTGAGGCACTCGTTACAAAGATTCCAGGGTGCTTTTATAATGACTCTTAGTATTTTATTCTAAAAGATATTTCATTCAATTTTATTCTAAAAGTTTTTTTACATTAAAAATTTTAAAATATTTTTCATAGTATATTAGCGATCAACATTATACCTATATTTTTCGCTGATAATGTAGCTTTCAATAGGTGAAAGATTTTTAAAAATAGGTCCAATAGTTTTTGAGTTTATTCATAACAAACAAAAATAAAAATATCGTCTCTTCATAATAAATAATTATTAGCATAGACAGTAAAATAACTATTTTAATTTTCAGACAATTCACCATCTTTAACGAAGCGAATGAACTGGCACTGTTACAGAAGTTTTTCGATCACATTATGGACGTGAAACCTCATATTTTTGTTACTTACAACGGTAATAATTCTGTAATTTTTAATATTGAAATCACTCACACTGACCTTAAATTTGTGTCAAAATTAACAAAAATTCACTTATTAACAAAAACAACGCCATAGTGGCTGCAAGTACATCCTAAGTATTATAAAGGATAAGAAGTTGCGAGCATAGCTAGTTTTAATATTATATATTAAACTAGCTGCTGCCCGCGACTTCGCCCGCGTAACTTTGTAAATTATATACTAAAACCCTCCTCGAGAACCACTCTATCCATTGGTGAAAACAGCATGAAATTCGGTGCAGTAGTTTTGAGTTTATCGCGAACAGACAGACGTGACGGCGGACTTCGATTTATAATATGTGTGACGCAGGTGACTTCTTTGATTGGCCGTTCGTCGAAACCCGAGCGGCCTTATTGGGTTTAAATATGAAGCAGGAAATTGGGTTCAGCAGGATATCGGCGAGGGACGGAACTTACGCTTGCCGTGCCGCCATGCACATGGACTGTTTATGGTAAACTATATATATACATGGCTATATATAAACGCTGGACTCTTCCATAGATGACCACTGGTACTTGCCTAACGTCTCAGGCACCCCGGGTTCGATTCCCGGGATCCCCGGTTTTTTTTTTTATATTAAGGTCGACAGACACGCTGACGGTCCACTTGATGGTAGGTGGCTACCGTCGCGTATAACACAAGTAAAGCCATAAGTGCTACAAGTGCGCTGCCGACCATAAAAGGTGGTATTCTGTACCACCTGGTGGTTACTGCCGCCAGACGGGCTGTCCAAATGACTGCGAAACGCAGTGTGCCCTACCACTAATCTTTATATTATAAAAAAAAATGAGGGATATATAAAAAAAAATGAATTACTCCAGTACCAAACCAGTTTCCCCTTAAAAATGCTTTTTATATAGTGTTTAATTTAATTCTTACAAAAAAAAATTGACGAATTTCTTTTAAATAATTAATTTTTCTTTTTTTTTCACATAGAATATTCTTTTCCTTTCCTTCTTTTTTGTATTCTTTTGATTTGTTTTTTCAAATTAATTAATGTAAATATATATATATTTTTTTATGATTCTTTAGGCTTATTTGTATTTAATTTATATATATAATAGATAAATAATGGCTGTATGAAATTTTAATAAATAAATTATTTCAGCTGGGTGAAAAGAGACTCTTATTTACCCGTCGGATCGCAAGGTTTGAAGGCTGTAGCTAAAGCAAAACTTCGTTATGACCCGGTTGAGTTGGACCCGGAGGATATGTGCAGAATGGCCGCTGAACAACCACAGGTTACTATTATTTAATTTGTCGTTTTATCTCTTCTCTAACTAGCTATTTACTGCCCTTGCCGTGCATTATGACCGAACAATTCTTGTATACGAATTGTTATCTGCTTTCTGTATTGAAAGGGTTCTAAATATGATGCTATATAGAATTAATTCATTTATTTTCAATTTAATAATATCAATAAAATGTATTGTTCGCGTGTTTTCAGGTGCTGTCCAACTATTCAGTGTCAGATGCAGTTGCGACGTACTATTTATACATGAAATATGTTCACCCGTTTATATTTGCCCTTTGCACCATAATTCCCTTGGAGCCCGATGAGGTTAGTGCGAAATTAAACTATTAATACTAAGTTTTCAGGTGTACAGAGAAATGCTTACTCTAATATTTCATTAGGTATATATCGGATATAATATTATAAAGAGGAAAAATTTGTTTGTTTGAATAGAATAGGCTCCGAAACTACTGGACTGATTTCTTTTACCATTAGAAGCCAACATTATCTGTGATGAACATAGGCTACTTTTTACCGCGGGAAAATGTTTCATTCCTACGGGAAATCTAAAATAATAATTACGCATTAGACTCTTTTCCAATCATAGACATAGAGAATGAAAGTGTGAGAGAGACATGGCTAGCATGCTCATGCGGCTAGCAGTTGTGTTTATCTAGAATTTTGATTAGTCATCGAAGTTACTACAGACCATAAATTTGAAGGGGAAAAGAGATAGATATTGGCTCTTACTAGAGAGTGGTCAATTTCATGCCGGTTCTGCTCAGTTCATTCTTTATGTCTATGGTTCCAACATGTTTTCAGGTGCTACGCAAAGGTTCAGGAACATTGTGTGAATCACTACTTATGGTGGAGGCGTTTCACGCCAACATTGTCTTCCCGAACAAGCAGGTCGAGGAATTGAATAAACTGACAGCCGACGGTCACGTCCTAGAGTCGGAGACGTATGTGGGGGGACACGTTGAGGCCTTGGAGTCAGGTAAGTGACCTACTGACTACTCATGTATCCATTCACACTCAGAAGGACTGATAATATAAGTTACATTTACATTATAAGAGTTCTAAGATTCAATTATTAACTCTGTAACCCCCTCCCCCCTCCGTTACGTAACAACCAAGTGACCATTTTTACAAACAAAAAGGATTGCCAACTTGTGAAAACGAAATAAAAATGACTTACAATACAATACAATACACTCGAGGGATTCCCTGTAAATCATAAATGAAAATGGATGCTGATTTGGGAGATTATAATTCCTTAGGTTTTTATTTAAAAAAAAAAATGTTACGTAACGCGTTTTTCGAACGTCCCCTGTAACGCATCGTAACGCTTTACAAGACCTCAATCCGAATTGCGTTACGTAATACTTGAACGTCTTCTTATTGCAAAGTTAACGTTAGGTTTACAACGTTGATTTAAATATTATCCATTTCTTTATTACTCGACAGAGTTAGATGTATTCATGACTGTTTTGAGAAGCCATTGAACGAATTGAACAAATTTCAGGAGTCTTCAGGGCCGATATTAAATGTAAATTCAAAATTGAAACGACAATGGTGCAAGAGATGATAGATTCTGTTGAGAAAACAATGAAACATGCCATCGAGGTGGAGGAGGGAATCCCCTTGTCTCTGGTCACCAATATGCAGGAGGTCTGCGATGAGATAAAGGCCAAGTTGCAACACATGCACGACCATCCCCGGAGAGACGAGAATCCGCTCATATACCATTTGGACGTCGGAGCTATGTATCCCAATATTATATTAACTAATAGGTAAGTAATTGATTTTATTCTTCTAGTATTATGATAACGAGAATTGAGAGAGAGACAGAGAAGAGAGATGTTTATTAAATATAGTAAAAAACTGGGTTGCAAGAATTTATCTCGATTGTAAAAATAGTTCCAAGCCTTAGAAGACAGTGACAAAGATAGTAATAATATCGTCCTAGATTTACCATACCAGACAAACAGACAGACATAGATAGTTTCCTAAGTATATTAATATAGCTGTAGCCTGGGATTAGTTACTACAAGTAGAGCAGTCTCTTGGTTTTTTTTTACTAAACGAGTTCGTTACCGAGTAAATCGACGAAATGGTTAGTAATAGAGCAGCAGATATTTTGAATTTGAGTCTAAGCTTAATTGGCGCACTCGTAATTTGGGCAACCACAACTTAGAGTTAAATTTAAACTCATACGTTGGCAATGGAACTTACGAGTTCCGGACACGGAATGCTACCGCCTCTTGGCATTGAGTTAAACGAGTTTGAGTGCTAAAATAATCGCAATAAGGTTTAAAATAATGTGTTCAGGAAATATCATTTGCCATACCATCAGTCAGCGTTGGTCGATCGATATCTTATCGAGGTTTTCAGTCTATGGCGTTGCTTGTAGTGCTAGTATAGGTGATGGTAGCCACTTACTACCAAGTGGACCCTCACCCGGTCTGCCAAAATAAAATAATAAAAAAACTTGTCGTCAGATTGCAACCGTCTGCGATTGTTAACGCAAGCTCTTGCGCAGCGTGCGACTACAATCGCGCGGCGGCTCCTTGCCAGCGGAACATGGAGTGGATGTGGAGGGGAGAATACCGTAACATATTGTTTTTATTTTTATTTTTTCCTAATAATCCACATTTATAATTGATTAACTAAGATATAATTTTTCAAATGTTAATTAGTGCCAGCTAAAAGGAGCGAGTATCATCGTATTCAACAGCAACTGGAAACGGAGAAGTTCCCTCCGCTCTTTCCCGGTGGACCGCTGCGCCCTTTTCACGCCTTGCCCAAGGAAGATCAGGTAATTCTTTCTTACTTTTTAGTATATCTACTTCACTTGATGGTATGTGGCTACCGTCACCCAAAACATTAGCAACATAACTATGGAGCTGCCCTTCATGGTAGGATTAAGGACAAGGGATTGAGAAGGGAATCGCATTTTTAATAGCTCCAATAACTTAGAGGTTTTTTGTGTTTCGGTTACATTTTATTAAAAATTGACTTTTTTCAGGCGGCTTATGAGAAAAAGCGTTTAGCTGATTATTGTAAAGTAGCATATAAAAAGACCAAAGTGACCAGAACAGAACTCAGAACAACAACTATATGTCAGAAGGAGAACTCTTTCTATGTGGATACCGTAAGAGCTTTTAGGTTTGTGTGCATTTGCATTTTTTATTATACTTACTACACTATGTAAGTCAGTACAGTCTGAATTTACCTCTGTATTTATACTAACCCATGTTATATAATGTTTTAGAGATCGTCGTTATGAATACAAAGCGTTGAATAAAGAAGCGAAGGCGATGGTGTCGAAGGCGGTAGCGAGTGGCGACGCGGCCGAAATCAAGTCTGCAAAGAGCCGCGAGGTGCTCTACGACTCATTGCAACTCGCTCACAAGTGCATATTGAACTCGTTCTACGGTTACGTCATGAGGAGAGGGTGAGTCCACTCTTGACGTATTAAATTCGTACGATTCGATTCGGTAACAATATAATATAGAACTAATTTATTCAGAAAAAGTGGCATATTGTCGCGCAAAGTAGCTTTCAAATGTTACACCGTCCTAAAACAAAGCGCGCATGCTACTTTATATAGCTTCGCGATACGCATCCTCAAGCATCTTGGGCCTGGGTCACGAAACCAACGCTCGAAGCGAATTCGTTTCAGGAATTTCAGTGCAATTTACAGCGCCGTTTTGTGGCTTCTTTAGGCTTACCGTTCACTAGGCAGCAGCGGAAATATTTGCGCAGCCAGTTATAGCAGCCAAATCGACGGCCAGTTGTCACCCAAACGTCAAGCGATATGAAAAAGTTTTAGAACATGAGCGGAGACTGACGGCAGCCACATACATTCGTCTAAGGGTGGGTTGCACCATCTAATTTTAACGGTAACCATATCCAAACCAGCCGCTAAATATTCGGTTAAGCATAATATGCGTTGCACCATTTTTACAACGGTTAAAATGACGTCATAACTTAACGATAACAATAACCGCTCGATATTGGCCGGTCATTGTTATTGTTACAATTAAGTCAACTGTGGCAGGTGACTGTGAATTACAAAAAATATTGCTACAACAACCTAGGAAAATTACATTATTTTATAATGGCAACCCCTTTAACTTTGACAGTGACGACATGGTGACTGTAACAATAGCCAAGCCTACGGTGCAACCCACCCTAAAATTCGCTTAACTACTAACTTTGGTAGCGCGCAGCCAAGGGGCTGCCGTGCAATCAGGCGTGTTTTATTTTCTGCCATACACCGTCATATGTTCAATTGGCTGCCTAGTTAGCGATAGGCCTTACATGAACTACAATAACTTGTTTTTGACGCTCGACACTGACGCTTGCAGCGCTAAGCTTCGCTTCGAACGTTGTTTTCGTGGCCCAGGGGTTACCTCTTCACACAAATTCAACCCACGAGTGCCGTAGAAATCGACTATATCTGATGATGAATGTGGTGTTGCCAGCGCCCGTTGGCACAGTATGGAGATGGCGGGCATCGTCTGTTACACGGGCGCTCACATCATCAGGCGCGCGAGAGAGATCATCGAGCAGGTGGGCCGGCCCCTCGAGCTCGATACTGATGGTAACTATCTTACCATATAATTATTAGTAATATATTAGTGTATTCAGCAAATTTTATTTACAAACCTTCCTCATATTCTCTTTCCATTTGTGAAACCCATATCAAACCCATATATCCGTTTAGGAGAGAAACAGACAGAGACGCGACATAGCTCTGATCGAACTGAATTGGTCTTTTAGGTCTCATAATGAATGTACTGTATATGTGTCTATAGACTCGGGCCAAATCTGATAGATTTAAATACTTGGCTTATCCTAGCTCCCCCATAGCTCAGTTTAACTTGTACTCATGCATAAAAACAATTAAATACATTAAATTGATCTTATTATCAAAGGTATCTGGTGTATTTTACCTTCTTCGTTCCCCGAGAATGTGACAATCCATACTACGCACCAGAAGAAGAAGAAAATAAACGTTTCATATCCGAATGCAGTGCTGAATGCTATGGTCAAGGTAAAATATACTTTTTTATGTCGTGATGCTTTTGTAGAAATGTGTTTACACTTCCATTTGATTGAACCATATACTACCTACTTTGATAAGGTTAACTTTTATTTAAAAAAAAATACATTACCAATCAGATCAGATTTTTCTTCGCAACGTATTGCATACAATTTTAAGTGTGCAAATGTATATTAAAAATTAAACTTTCAGGATCACTTCACGAATGATCAATACTTCGAACTGGTCGATCCCGTAGAGAAAAAATACGAACAACGCTCAGAGAACTCAATATTTTTCGAAGTTGACGGTCCATATCTGGCCATGGTGTTGCCGGCCTCTAAAGAAGAAGGCAAGAAACTGAAGAAGAGGTACGCCGTGTACAACTTTGACGGTTCATTAGCTGAATTGAAAGGTAAATATTACTCAGTTCTGGTTTTTCATATACTGCCACTATATGAAAAACCCAGACCAGATCCTAAAAACTAAAAAGTTCATTTCAAAAGTTGACCCTGCCGAGTATCGAATCCTGGACTGAGCTTTTGGCAATTTGAGCTATTACTTAAAACACAGTTTTGTATTGTAAATAAGACTAGTTTTAAATGTACCTATATTTGATATTTTTTTAGGTTTTGAAGTGAAACGCCGTGGGGAATTGCAATTGATAAAAATTTTCCAATCGTCTGTGTTCGAAGCTTTCTTGAAAGGGAACGATTTGAAGTCTTGCTACGACGCCGTCTCGAAGGTGGCGGACTATTGGTTAGACGTGTTGTACAGTAAAGGTGCTAATATGCCCGATTCGGAACTTTTCGAACTGATATCGGAGAACAGATCGATGTCCAAGAAACTCGAGGACTATGGGGGGCAAAAGTCGACGTCTATATCGACGGCAAAGAGATTAGCCGAGTTCTTGGGTGACCAGATGGTTAAGGATGCTGGATTGGCTTGCAGGTGAGTTGATCTTCAGTCCTGTCACCGTCTACAAATAACTTAATATTATTTTGAACATAACATTTAGTGATTTAAAGGAGATTAATTCGTCTTGTATGGAGATCAGGCCATAAGTTTTTCATTATTTTAGTTTGAACGGTTTAACCGTTAGGTATGAAGAAAGATTTTATTGGGAAAAAAATTATTGAGAGACATTTAGTGTAATTTGGTAATGAAGTTTCAGAGATATTTAAGTTTGAAAGTATAAAAAAGTTTTTAAATTTTCGAACGAAGAACAATTTACATAAACAAAACTCTTTCGTGTGGCTCCGAACTCTGAAGCATTATTTTTCACTTTTAATAGTGGTCTATACAAATATCTATTAATGAATATTTTATTTAAACTCTCCATATAGTTTGCAAGATATACCTATTTGTTCTAATTTTTTGTGTATTATTCATTGTAATCAAAACGAGCCTCTTTGCATAGATAGAGCATTTTGTGCACTTGGCCTTAAATGAAGCATAGTTTGAAAACCTTATCCAGAAACTATTTATTTATATTTGGGAAACATACAATATCTCGATACACATTATACACATACATACAAGAAAAACATAAATCAACAAAGTTTCCACTAAATTACTAAAACATAATATTATAAGAGAGAACATACACAAAGGTATACTTGGCTCGTGTTACTAAATGATATAAGAATAGACCGTCAACTTAATATATTAAGTTAAACTTAATATTCCTTCAGGTTCATAATATCAAGGAAGCCGGACGGCGCGCCGGTGACAGAACGCGCGATTCCTCTCGCCATATTCCAGTCGCCGGCGGCCGTCAAGAGGCACCACTTGAGGCGCTGGCTGAAGGACAACAGCATCTCCGAAGACATAGACATCAGGGATGTCTTGGACTGGGCCTACTACATCGAGCGGTTGAGTGGGGCCATACAAAAGATTATAACCATACCTGCTGCTATGCAAGGGGTGAGTTTCTTACATTCATTTGGTGAACATTGTCAAGTTGGATATTGTGTTTGGACTCGGCTTTTTATAATATTACTAGCTGTACCCACGACTTCGTACGCGCTATAGTTTGTTTTTTAAAAATTCATCTGGAACCTAACATTTTTCCAGTATAAAAAGTATCCTATATGTTAATCCAGGTAATAAACTATTTGTGTGCCAAATTTTATCCAAATCCGTTCAGCTTTTTTTGCGTGATTGAGTAACAAACATTAAAACATATAAACTATCGCATTTACATTATTAGTAGGATATAAATTCTTTCTCTGAACCGGGTTTTACACTTTTTTAACTGCGCCTTTTTTATTATCTATATATAAAATTATCGTATCACAGTGTTTGTAACCAAACTCCTCTGAAACGCGTCGACCGATTTTTATGATTTTTTTTTGTGTATATTCGGTAGGTCTGAGAATAAATAAATAGGTCGTGAACTATTTTTTATACACCTAAGTGATAAGGGTGGCCCGCCCCAAATTTTTTTTTGGCAAAACAACGTTTGCCGGGTCAGCTAGTATGTTATAAAACTCTTTGATATAATATGCAGTGATATTTTCAATTATATCTTTGTATAGAAATTTAAATACTAAATCATCTTTTATCATTATAATTTCAGGTACACAACCCAGTACCTAGAGTTAAACATCCAGACTGGTTGCAGAAAAAGATGTTGGCCATTTCGGACAAATATAGGACTGTGAAGATTACAGATATGTTTTCAGTGCAGCCAAAGAAGAAAAATACTGATACTGTCGAATCTGGGGAAAACGATGAAAACTCTTGTGACATAATTCCGGAGACTCCGGTAAGAACTAACTGTTTTTTATGCGCAAATTAATAAGAGATGTTTTTTTATTGTGAGCAACGGATTTTTCAAGATTTGTTAAAATTGACTATTATGGTGAACCAAATTGTTTTCGCGATTTTGTCTATTGCAAAACAAAACCTAGTTTAGAATCGACCTTTTAAATCTTTGGCATGTCACAAACAAGTTAATCAAGTACAAAGGACCCACATACTGGAATTAAAGTTAAAAATCTTAATACTAGCTGGTCCCGCGACTTCGTCCGCGTCGAGAAATGGAAAATATAACACTTCAGAAAGTATCTCCCATCTTTATGGGTGACGACGGTGGCGTCGCCACTGTGAGAGTGGTGCCCATTTTTTAAATATTTTTAAACGATACTTCGGGGGCTCAGAACGTAATTATGCTGTTATTTTTTGGTGGTGTTCTGTAAGTCTGTAAGTCTTCTGCATAAATGACTGCGAAACGCAGTGTGCCTTGCCACTACTTTCCATTCCAAACCCAGACCAGAGACAACTTCATAAATACATAGTTCATTTCCAAAGTTGACCCCTCCGAGACCCGCTCGAGACGTTTGCACCAGCTAGTTTGTCATAAGTATGTGTTATTTAGAACAGTGAAGCGGATATAGAAGATATAGGCAAAGAGCGGTCGGTTCATCCAACGGTCATTCGTCCTCTCGTGCACACCGTCAAGAGGAAAAGAGACGCCTCGCCAATAAGGGAGGCCTCGACGTGGAGAGAGGCGTTGGGTCCTCCGCCGCCTTTTGGTAACACTAAGGTAAATTTCTCGTCAATGACTTTTTTTTTATTAGAACATACATGTATTTGTTTTGTCGTTGTCGTCGTAATCGCAGCCTAAGAGTATTTACTCACATCTTTGACCACAGTTACACATCAACACAAAATTAAATTGAACGGTTTGTTACCTACCTCCGTGTGTAAGTAATTGACATTATCGAATGAGTGAAACTTTTTTTATATATAAAGAAAGCTAAAAATTCACAAACCTATGACGAAATGAGACGTGATATCACCTGTTTCAGGAAGAGCGCACGGCATGGATATTATTTCAAAAGAAAAAATGGAAATGGCAAATGGAGCAACGCGGCGTGCGTTCTACGAAACGAGGTATTAATAAATTTTAAATTAAAGTGTAACATTTTCAGAGCATCTTCCTTATCCTTGATTACTTTTAATAGACTTGACCTATTTAAAAATATATAATCATTTTACTATACATTAGGAATCGACATAGCTTAAGCACATTTTGAGCACATTTTTTCAAATCTGTCAAGTCATACCTGACCAAGCATACCGCCTCTAGTAACTTCAAATGCCAAACGTCACCGTACCCATGCTACGTGAAAAATAAATAACACAATATCGGGCTAGCCATAAATTTGCAAATACTATCCCCGCTTAAATTTGCAGGCAGAATGGACGATAGTACAGCAATGCCACCACCGAGGAGTATGGCCCCATCGAAGAACACATTAGGAGGGTTTATCAGAAGAGCTCAACGTACCTTGTTGAATACAACCTGGCAGATTATTCAGGTAAATTGTATTGGATGTTTTATGCATTCAAAATTTAATTCCACAACTCTATAGTAGGATATTCCACAGACACTAATCCTTATTGATGTCATATTCAGGTGTACGAGACGGGCGAGGCAGGTGTGTTCAAGCTGTGGGTGCTGGTGGGTGGGGAATTGCACTTGGTCCGCGTGACGGTGCCGCGCGTGTTCTATGTGAACCAGCGAGTGCCGCGGGCCACCGACTCGGCCCAATACTGGCGCAAGTGCTCGCGCGTGTTGCCGCGCTCGCACCCCGTGCTTCACCTCTACCAGTACTCAGTGCCTGAACAACTCTACAGAGAGCATCAGGAGTGAGTGTTCGCGTTAACCGAGAACGTGACTTAGTTCAATTCACAACAACAAAAATGATCCTTCGAGCCGATTAATTTGAAAAATTTGACAAATAAAATAATTTATATTATTTAAAATAGCTTGGTCGAGGTTCCCTTCTAAGCATAGAATGCATATAACAATTCTACAAAGACTTCGCTCTGTGGTAACATGCATATTGCACAAACGAATGTCCAAAAAAACAAAAACAATAATGTAAGAAAAGAATGCGATATTTGCTAGACGACCATGCAGTTTGCTAACGAAGAATGATGTTGGCTTTCTTATTTAGGGAATTGATGGGCGAGCTGTCTGCACCGGAAATCGAGGGTATTTACGAAACTCAAATGAGCCTCGAGTTCAGAGTTCTGGTCCAACTGGGATGTACGTGTGCTGTCGATCCGCAAGAGGCTAGAAGGTAAAACTAAAATATTTACTTGGTTTTAGAACTTTTTTGCAGCTGTAACAGACTGCGTTTGTTGCTAGTTCCTTCCAGCTTTAATAAAATCCAACAAGAACTACTTCGATACTAGATCATGGCATAGTTATAGCATGTTTTAATAATCCGAAGAGTTACTATGAATGATAATAATTATTATCACAATAGTTTAAATTAATAATTCGTGAACATAGTATATTATTTTTAAAAATGTGTTTCATTGTTATCTTTTTAGACTTCAGTTTGGATCACAGAACATAGATTCATTTACGCTCAGTCAACTGCAATTTAAAAGCGTAGATCATCAACCGTACTTGCAGAAACAGGTAAGTTGTTTTTTGAATTTGTTCAAAATTGAAATCAGATACTAAATTTGAAGTTTCACAACGATATTATTTTTTTATTGATTTACTATGTTTTTTTAGAATGATATTTCTCCATTGAAACGCATCTATTTGTACCAACACTCCGCTCTGAATTCAAACCGTAGCATGTGGGCACTGATTTTGGGGCCCACCAAGAAAGGTTACATTTTCGTCCTGGACACGGTCAAAACTAACCAAGTACCAAATATGAACACGCTGTATACTACTGAGAGGGACAACAGGTGAGTTTGTTTATTTTGTGTAATTGTTGCGAAGGATTATTGGTTATTTGTTGAGGTAGGGAATAAGTACATTTAGTAGAAATATTCCTGAAGATATGTTAGTGTAATTATGTAGACTGAAACAGAATGTTTGTCACGTATTGAACATTGAATTTGATAGAATGGCTGCGGATGGCGTCGACGATTCGGAGGACGATATTCGGTGGGAGGTACAAGCGGAGTCTGAGGGCCGAGGCGTGTACCGCGCCATTCAGCGAGCCCTACAGCGCTACCGCGACGAAGTGCGCGCCCACACCGCTCTGGCTCTCCAAACGGCGTTGCCCACGCCCGCACTCACTGCACTCATGCCTGGTAAAACCTAATCCTTGTTCACTCAAACGAACCTATAGGGAGATAAAGCGTTCGGCTCTGATTGGTGGAGATAACAGACAATGTGAGTGTACACAGTACATGTACTTTTTAGTCTGTTCGTAAAAGTCTCACTGTTTAATTTGTATTATTGTTATTTTAAGGTTTGAATTTCGTTCTAACTAACGTTTAACGTATATATTTTTCATTTTATGATTATATTATCAGGCACCAAATTGTTATTATCTTAATTAATAAATAATTCATAACTTAATGGCTAGAATAGTTTATACAAAATAAAAAGTGTAAGGTTGTGGGCAAGTACGTAGTAGGTATAACTATATTATTTTATTATAGTTTACAAAGCTAAAAGTAGCGTAGAATGAACGTTCACCTTTCATTGTATACGGGCGTATACAATGAAAGGTGAACGTTTGCTTTGCTTTCCTTGTCTTTTGTATGGAATTGAGTGAAAGAGATAGCGCTATATTAGTTCGTTTCAATGCTCTTGCACGCGACTTCGCCCGCGTAACTATATAAAATATAGCCCATGTTACTCGCTGATAATGTAGCTTTCTATAGGTGAAAAAATTTAAAATGCATGGCTGGTTTTATTTTAGGGTTGCTGGAGTTCCCGCTGATTCCGCTACAGGTGCGGGACGCAGATTCTCTTTACAGCACCCTGGAGTGGCAAAGGGTGGGTGCTCGCGCTATAGTGCGTCACTACCTCAACCTGAACTTCATTATTGACCGGACCACAGAGCAATGCAGGTCAGTTTTTTTTTAAATGTGTAACATCGAGTTCGTGAACCCTTGAAAGTTTCTTTACATTCTTAGCATTGTCTTTGTGGCCTTGTTTTATTTACAAGTATATCTACATTCTCACAGTTTGCCCAGTTTATTCGGGGACCCTTCAGCCAGCTAAAAGGTGTTTTTTCATGCAGATATTACCACTTACCGTTGGGCAACATGCCGGCCGATCCGATGCTGTTCGGCGCCGATCTCTTCTATGCGCGCCATCTCATCAAGCACAACTTTGTCCTGTGGTGCTCCAACTTGGAACGTCCCGATCTCGGCGGCAGAGAGATCGACGATAACAGGTAACAGATAACAGGTTGTTCACACATGCACAAAAATAGATTTACATACTTGAGAATTGTATAGGTCTTCTGAAATCCTAAAGAAAACTCTAGGTATGAAATATCTCTATCTATTATTGTTGACTCACAGTGACCATTACTTTCATTAAAACTAACCTCTACATATTACTATAAATCCGTCACTACTATTTCTCCCCTGACTATTAATTTTAATTTGATGTTCAATTATTAAAGGAGGGATAAATGAGAAAGGTTTTTGTGTATTATAAAAATTGCATCCCAGACGAAGCCGGGAGCGGGTCGCTAGTTATTTATATTCTGAGATTGCGTGTCAATAGAGCAATGTGTTTCCAGACTGGTGAGCGAAGTGGAGGAGCTGGAGGTGTGCCGTCAGCAAACGAGCGGCGCTCACAGCGGCGTTTGCGTTGCCCTGGAGACCTCGGCTCTGGCAGTGTGCGCTCTCTTGCAAGCGCATCTCGTTTTGCACGCAGAGGGCACCAGCGTCGCCACCTCCTTCCACGCAAACGCCAACAACATTCAGGACGCATTCTCGAATACGGGTATGCTCCTCATAGATTCTTCTTTCAACGCCCATCGGCCTCTTAGCCGTTGAGATATAATATACTAACTTACTAGAGACGCTATCCGTGCTGTTCAATCAAAATAATTTGTGGCACATCAGTTACAGCTAACAATTGTATGGCACTCATTAGTGCAAGAACAGTACACTAACACCTAAACTACAGAATTAGTCACGATTCAGGTTTCAACATGACAGTATGGTTAAAAGTGTTTTGTTGTTTGCCTCTGTTTGCGTTATTATATGCGCTTTACTTGAGAAGAAAAGAGTTATGTTGGGTGAGACCATTCCTTCGACAACGAGATAAACTTACAACATTAAGTTATAGAAGAAATGAAAATAGACCATGAAAGTGGATTAAAATGATCTTGCACTCATATAATGCGAGGATTTCGAGGCTTTGGTAAATAAAATTGGATCACAAATAACTATTACAGGCCAGACACAAGCTAAGTATTTCAAACTCAAATTTTGAATTTTAGTTTGAATGTTGAAGTTATAAGTGTGCATTGGTGTAGGTGCTAACGCGAGCGTTAATTACGACGAGACGGCGCAGTGCGGAGGCGCTTTCAAGGTGCTCCGCGGCATGATAGCGGCGTGGCTGCGTGACGTCACGCAACACAGAAACGTCTTCGCCGACAACCTCATCACGCACTTTTACAGGTCTCCTCTTTGCTCTACTCGTATTAATGATATTCGATATTTATTCCTTTATTGCTCATGTAAATTTTGAGCATTTCGAGCAGTGATTTTACAGATAGATGACACCGTCATCTAAAATACAAGCAACTCCATGTCTTTTTAGGACATTGTAACCCGGCGAACTTTGTATCGCCGCGAAATAAATATATGTTGTTTTAATTTACTGATTTACTTATACAAATTCTCGTAGCGATAAACTTCTTGTAGCCGTTACCAACAAATAAAATTTCATCGAATTCAGGCAATCCGTTCTCTGTCAAAACATAGTTTCTGTATACAATTGCTTTAATTAATGAAATGATGTAACAATTTGTTAGATGGTTGAAGACCCCGACATCGCTTCTATACGATCCGGCGCTCCGTCGTATTCTATACAACCTGATGAAGAAACTGTTTCTGATGCTGATCGCTGAGTTCAAAAGACTCGGCTCCCAGATCGTCTACGCGGACTTCAACAAAATCATACTGGCCACAAACAAGGGCAACGTTGGCGACGCCATTGGTATGCTTTTTTTACCAAATTCTTCAGTATCATAGATCAATTAAAAAGTGCATTCAAATATTTTCTAAAAATTATTTGCTTCGTCTGGGAATCGAACCAACTAAATGTGAAAAAAAGTCACCCGTATTTTTATGATGCCAATCGAAAGAACGGACAAAAAATAAAATCATTGAATATTTTCTTTGCGCAATATATAAATATATATTATATTATATTTAATCAGGTTACGTGGAATTTGTGGTGCAGAGCATCAGGAATAAAGAGTTGTTCCATGGAATCGATATTCGCTACCAAGAATGTTGGACATATTTGCTGTGGCTCGACAGTGCCAACTATGCAGGAATACAGGTTTGATTATTTCCTCATTGATTAGAGCAATGGGCTCTGAATCCCATGACTGGTATTTTCTTAATCTCTTTGCTTTTACAGGGGAAATTACCTGAAGGGTTAGTCGAAGTTGGTTCGACGCAATCCACATCAGCATCGGAACAAAATGGCGACGATGAGGTAAATTTTCTTTTAGTTGCGATAATACCTATTAAACTAAAATTAGAAATATGCAACTAACTAACTATATAACTATAACTACTAGCTGGTGCCTGCGATTTCGTCCGCGTTAAAAATGTTAAGCATTATTTAAACCCCTTGACCCTTGATGAAGAGAGAACGCTAAGAGAAAACTGTGATTGGCTAAAATTTTATGTTGATGTTACAACAACCAATCAATCACTCACCAATGGCTAAGTTTGCGTCTTAACTACGGGCCCAGGCGTTAGTTTTTTTATTTTATTTTATTTCAGTACTTTTTACCTCGGCAACAGTACTCTTTTCTGTATGATAGGTCCTTTCTTGTATTTCATGCAAAATTTAATGATGATCGGTTTAGTAGTCAAGATGTGAAAAGGTTACAGACAGAGTTACTTTCACATTTATCCATATTACTGAGGATTAGCATATTATCTCGCGTTTATTTTTTTAAATTGTATTTCCTTGTATAACGTTTCCTAAGTAAATATAACATTATTTTAATCAGGAACCGTCTATAACAATGATGTGGAACTTATCGAACTTCCTACCCACCGGAGTGCGCGATTACTTCGCGACAGCAGTCGCCGCTTTCATTAGCGCTGCCGCTACGGAACCCAAACGATTGAAGACCATACTCCGTGAGGAAATCATTCAGAAACTCTTGGAGTGAGACATTTTTTCCCCCTTTTTCTAGTAATATTTTTTCCCCATCACTCGCAATCATATAGAATACTAAAAATAAGTAATTAAATTAGGTTACTAATTAAAATATTAAAAAACAATTCAAAATAATATTAATTAAATTACTCTTTTTATCCAAAAGAATAAAAATAAAATAGATAAATTCACTAAGTACATGATTTGTCAAAAACTAGTTTATTTATTTATTAATTTTGGAAGATTTACGACCAGATATAAAATTTAAGCAAACAAAAATACACACAGCTTTTTTGGGTTCAAGAGAAAGAAAGTATTTGTTCAAAGAATGTTTAAAATAATATGAATGCTAATGAAGAATGTGTGGTAACACTTAACAGGATAACGGAGCGTATACACACCCGCATGCCGTACATGCGTCCGTCCGACTTGGAGCCTCGCGCGGGTTTGCGAGCCGACGCGTGGCCGACGGGCGCGACGCCCGCCTTGCTCTTCGTCAATGCGCTCTGCAAAGTGCTTTCACTGGACCAGCAGCTTGAAGAAGAGGTTACTGTTACTACTTTTTCTAAGTCTATTAGCCGTTAGGCAACTTATAGGATCAAAGAGATTTCTCTACCTATTCTTCAGATGAAAAATTATATATGAGAAAATAAATCGCGATGGTGTTTCCTATTAAAAATTCTCATGTTCACTTCACTTTTGCTTGCTATCATTTAGGAGAAGTTAACCGTCAGCAACAGACAGACACGGAAAGCGACTTTAAATTGTAACTATGTAAAGATAACGACAAACAATAATTTTTTATCGTTATGTTTGTTAAAAATAGTAAATTTTATAGCGGTTTCTGCGTTTTCAAAGTGATATTTTCCGCTTGTAAGGGTGTAAAGCCGCCAACAAGCGGCATCAAGCAGTAAGAGCGAAAACGAAACGGAAGCGTTCCGAAACGAAGCATCGAATTTCTTATTAGTACGGTTTTGAATAATGCGTTACACATTAGCACGCAGAATGAAAGCGAAACGAAATCAGGGGCCCTAGCCAAGAGCACAATGCAAATGGGAGCTTTGCGTGTATTTACGAAACTATATAAAATAAAGCCCGGTGATTGGTTGTAACGCCCACATAAAATTTTGACCAATCACCGGGCTTTATTTTCTATCGTTTCGTAAATATACGCTACTACACGGAAACGAAACTAAATCGGCAGTTGTAGTAGTACAAGTTGCGTTAATTGTCCTCAGTTTCCGAAAACCTGGTAAATTGAAATTTATAGTGACTTGAGTTTCTTGATAATTCCGGTGATGGGGTAAGGTGACGCTGCTGCGCCGCAACCTGCTGAGGCTGGTGGGCGTGGGCGAGTTCAGCGAGGCGGCCGAGTGGCGCGACCCGTGCGCGTCGTGCTCACTGTCGGAGGTGATCTGTCGCGTGTGCAACCACTGCCGCGACCTGGACCTCTGTCGCGACACGCACACGGCGACTCTGGAAGGCGCGCCCGTCTTCCTGTGCCCCGCGTGCGACACGCCGCACGACTCCTCCGAGCTCGAGGCCAAGCTTGTCGACGCCGTCAACCGGCGAGCAGTCGCTTACACGCTGCAGGACCTCGTCTGCGCGCGGTGCCATCAGGTAATTTATTACCACACTAGGCGCCGCCCGCGACGAAAAAGAAAAAAGTAGCCTATCCTGTGTCCCGTACGTGTAAATGTTTATCTACAAAGTTTTATGAAAATCAGTTAATTCGTTTGAGTTGAGGATGGAGGAACATACGTACATACAATACCTACACTTACAGATTTATTATTAGTATTGATGATTGATATGAGTCTGTTTTTTTAACGGTTAATAAATGAGTACCAAAAATTTTCACTGCATTGCTATTGGTCCATAAAATCTATATATTTATCCAATAAGAACACGCCTAAAGTGTAGGTCCCGCCCCTAACAATGCCTTAGGCGTGTTCTTATTGGATAAATGGATATTTTTCTTTTATTTGTTTGTTAAAAAAAAAACAGAGTCTAGTGGCTGAGATGGTCAATTTCTGGCCAAAACCAAAGCCGAAGGTTTAAAAGCTCCAAGAAGTCTTGATCAAGATTTAAAAACTTTATTATTGATTGTACGATATAGGTAATTTTAAAGTTGATTTAGAGATGATAAAAAATTACATTGCAATGTATAAGTTAAGAGGTTTGCTAGGTGCCTTCGGCTTCCGTCGTGTTTACAAGAAATTACCCTGGTATTAAAGAAAGTCATTATCCTTATCTCTCTCCATTTACTTGTAAACCAACTAATGGGTTTTTATACAATTTTCACTAAAGGAAAGTGATAAATGAGGAACATTTTTTGTATACAAAAATTGAAGCTAGTCACTGTACTACATTTTGCAACTTCTTTGTTACAGATAAAGCGTGATAATTTATCAGTTGTATGCGAGTGCGCTGGAGACTTCACAAGATTAGTTCCTCTCAAAGAAGTCCAAACACAATTGGAAACAATCAAGACCATTGCAGAATATTACAAAATGCCTCTACTGTTAGAATTAATTGAATTTAATCTGAGCAATATGTGATTGTTAAAATAAATAAATAAAATAACCATTATTTTATTTGTCTTTTTATTAGCTTTAAATTAACATTTTTAACAAATTTCGTAAGAACTTGTTATTAACTCCCTCGTTGCTGGTATATTGAATTAATTTTTATTATTAATAAACCCTATATAACACACATTTCCTTTTACGCATACAAAAGCCTTTAGTTGATAACGCATTATCTCGTATTTGTGTTTTATGAGTGGGAGGTGCAGATTTTACAATTATTTTTTTTATACATTATCATATCACTTGCAAAGTTCAAAGAGTGCTCCTTTCATCGGTTGTCGGTTGGCCAAGGCCTTTGGCTACTTCACTGATGCACAACCACTGCCCGTCCATGCCCTCTCTCCAAAGGCTGACCTTATTGTCCCCACCGGAAATGGCCAGAATGTTACCCGTCAAAGACCAGCTTACACTCCAAACGACATCGTCAAATGTGTTCAAAAGTGTAGGGCTCCAGGAAACGTTGTCATCGCTTGTCCAAATGAACACTCTCTTGTCTTGAGAGCAAGACGCAATCATGGAACGCTGTAAGCCAAGTGACGGGGCCCACGCGACGTCTCTAACCCAATCGGTGTGCAAATCCAGGCGATTTTCTTCTACCCATTGATCACCCTGTTCTCTCCATATCTGGAAAATATTAAAATAAAATATTTATATATAAACTATCACAATTATGGTTTGTAATGTTTTTAAAAGTAAGAAACTGGGTTATATAAACAAACACATGGGTATATGCTTAATTGGGTTATGTTTAGGACCTCTGTCCAGCTCACTTCGATGTAATTTATCAATGTAATTCAATGGATTTGTCAGTGTCCTGTTTTGTGTACCTTATTAAATAAAAAAAAAAAACAACAATACTATAATTATTATGACACTAGCTCCGCATAACTTTATAAAATATAATACATTCGTGTCTGTGAAACCATAGAAATACACATACAAAATTTCAACCCGCTTGGTCAAGCTGTTTAGTAGTTGACATACCGACAGCAGCACCACCTACCGGGTCCAATTGCATTTTTAAATCATCCAGGAAACCATCGAAATACCCATATAAAATTTCAACCCAATCGGTTCAGCCGTTTAGAAGTTATGTGTAAAAGATAAGTATGGAAGGATAATTCTTACTACCCGTTGTCCTATTACCCGTTTTCCCATAGGAATGAAGCATTTTCCCGCGGTAAAAAGTAGCCTATGTTCATCAGGGATAATGTCGGCTTCTAATGGTAAAAGAATTTTTCAAATCGGTCCAATAATTTCAGTAGCCTATTCTATACAAACAAACAAACAATCAAATCTTTCCTCTTTATAATAGAAGTATAGATTTGTGATGATTTTTGTGATTATTATAACGCTGTGTGGAATGTATGAAGCTAATTAGATATTATGATAAAGAATTAGTAGTCTTACCTTTATTAAATTGTCGCAACCACCAGACACTATTCTTTTTGGTGCATCTTTATTAGTGAGTGGGTCCAGGGTCAAATCTGCAGATATCGCAGGGCACCAGCTCACTGAATTAACACCGATAGCATGGGCTCCAGTTATCTTCTTTACATCCCAATTACCACCATATTGGCTGTACGATATAATGGATATAGAGCCATCTGAACTACAGCATGCCAGAATAAGCCCATACTCGGCGGGAGCCCAAGCGATGGAGTTCACAGAACTCTCGTGACCGGCGTATTCATACAATTTTGTCCATTCTCCGGCTTCTTTCCATATTATAACTTTTCTATCGTACGAGCATGACGCTAACAGGGTACCGAACTTCGGATGCGCCCAGGCAACTTGCCAAACAGGCCCAAAGTGACCTTTCAAATCAGCAGCAAGGGTTTGGGTACCGCTTTTGATGTCGTATATTTTAACAGAATTATCGGAAGAACACGTAGCCAATCTCAAACCGTAATAATCTAATTCAGCATCATGAATCATGTCCTCGTGGCCAGTGTCCACAGTATTCAACACTGTTATCATTTTTAATGGGATTAAAGTAAATGCAAATCAAAAAATACTCCAATACACTATTTTCAAATCACTAAGGTTATTTTTTGTAATTTTTGTTGATCTAATAATGTTATGTCGTTGACACTTTGGTGTTGCCAACCCGTACCCAATTTTCCCCCCATTTTTTTTATTAAATACCCCTAAAAACCCATTGGTATTGGTCTCCATAAAAAATACTTCTAATTTTATTATACTTGGTGCAGTTTAGTGCTTAAATCCTTGCATAATGGCCTTTTTTATAACAAATTTAATTTTAGACTCTTGTCTCATACTTGTTAAAATGTTAAACTTTTACTTGTGGAAGTCGCCATATTCTTCAATTTAACAATAATAAATAATATATTTCTTGTTAGCACATCGATTACTTTATTTTTTCTTTTTCAACATAACATCGTTATTCCTTCTAACAAATAATACTACAATCGTTTCCAAGGTTACAAAACCAAAGACAATTTAAAAATATTAAAACTAAATTAAAACCTTATCAATACTAACTATATTTTGTTAATCATATTGTTAGCAAAACCATTCACCATTTTGATTTAAATTTCAGATTTTCTTCGGAGCCCCCGAAATGTGCCCCTAACATTCCCCCTTTTAAACTCCGTGCCCCCTAAATTTAGGGGTAAAACCCCTAAGTTGGCAACAGTTGATCGTTGTCGAATGATGCTCATGACGTTTTTGTCAAATTAACTGACGTGGAAGCGACATAGAATACAAAGAGTCTCGTGAAAGTTATCTTGGTATGCACTTTCTTAACAAGTCGATTTAAGACAAATGATACGCTAAATTCGTTCAATTGGTACGCTATATCAGAATCATAATTTTGTAAAAAATCAATTCAATTTATTCAATTTGTTGAAATAGGAATTAACTGTACGTGTACGTAATTACATACTCTACTCGTATTAGAATAATTATGTCAGTGTCAAAGTCAAAATTGATAAACATACTAGACAAGGCGACAAGTTTTTTTGACAAGTTAAAGATTAAAATCCGAAAATATTGATGAGCTAACGATAAGAAAAGAATTATGATATTAGGAGCTCACCACATAATTAAATAAAATGTCCGATAAAGGTGGGCTCCTCTTCTTTGAGAACTTATTACAACAGGATTATCGAGGAGTTAACGTATGTGCAAACATTATCATGTGAGTACTTCTGCAAGGAGTTTCTATTATCGGCGTTTAACTGTAATTTCAGATAGCCGTATACGCCGTCGCTACAGCTGGTCTATCGTTTGCTTTGCATAAAATCCGCCCTGTAAGTAGTGAATTGTATAAACAAAATTATGTTTCTATTACATAACTGTTTTTTAATAACATTTATATGTTGGTAGGTTAGCAAGTTCTCCAAGGCGAGCAAGATTCCTAATCATTTTATAAGAAATCATGAGAAACTCCAGGGTGTATATGCTGGTGTGCAGCATTCGCCTTTGCGCATTTTAGTCAATCACAAGGCTCCAATATACTTACCACTTTGGCATTCTAGTAAACCCCCACTACCAGTCAAGGTCAGGTATCAATGTCGATGTTATTTATTAAACCGACATTTTCTATTGCCAAGTTTTTAAATTAATTTTACACATATTTCACAGTTATGGGGAGTCGATATTGTAAGTGGAAATGCTGTAAATTGGCTGGAATGTGTTGCCACCGGAAAAAATGTAACGTTGACACCTATTTTGAGAGAGAACGAAGACCTTGTTTCCAATGTGTTGTTGCATTTACCTCAACATAAGGTATGGGTTTGTTTTTGAAAATTACTGCATCCTTGAATAGTTGACTCGCAGTAAAGTACTGCCGCAAGACAGCTGTAGTTTGGAAATTTTTGAGGAGTATCTTGTAATTTATCAAATAACATATCAGTGTTAAGAAACCAATATACAGCTGGTGATCTATTGGAATATTTAACCTTTGTCCAAACTGAGATCATATTCTAATTATTTGTGAAAGAAGAACAAAGCTGTACTAGACAGAGACCAGTGGTCCACTGTTTTATTCATTTTTCTTTGTAGGAATGGAATATAAATGTTATTTATTTAACACTGTGTCAGTTGAGTTAATTAAATTAGTTCTTGTAAATACTCTATGTCGTTTTTTAGGTGAAAATGGAAACATTGGACATAGGACGGACCCTTGTTGAACTTGGATTTGCAAAAACTGCTCTGCCAGAATACACTAAGAAGGATGTCATTCAAGTACAGTTAGCAAAACAGTTATTGTCAGCTGAGGCGCACGCCAAAAGCCAGAGGAATGGCATATGGTCTGAGAAGCTGCCACCGTTACCAGTCTATGTAATTTATTGGAGAAAGGTGTCAAAATCCACAAAAGAAATTTTACTATTCACTGCCAAAAAGAGTTTAGAAATTCTATTTATTGTGTCGAGAAGTGCCTTAGCGGGAATAAAAACTTTGGCCTTGAAACCTTTCAAACGTGCTCCTAAACAAATACAAACAACATGAAGCATTTATTTATGAAATTGTTAAGGTTTTGTAAATTTTAGATATTTTTCAGGTACTAAATGTGTTACAGTAAAACTTGTAATTATTTAGTTACTTAACCTAGAGATAGTTTTTCCATAAAATGCAGTTATCTTTTGTACATATTGTTGTCAAATAAAAAGTTGATTATTTAGATTGCACTTTTCTTATATTTTCTTCTTAAAGTGCTATGCACTTCTCTATGAAGGTTAGCAATAAATAATCATGGATATTTATTACTGGCAGCTCATACTGGATTTGGGCAGCCCGTTTAGCAGTAACCACCCCTATAGCTCACTGTATCCATTCCTAATCCTACTATAGTCTGAAGCACACTAGCATATACCTGTGGCGTTGCTTGTGTTGTAGGCGATGGTACCATAAAGTGGACAGTCAGCCTGTCTATTGAATTTAATATCAAAAAAATCCACAATAGAAAGAGTGAGTGCTCATACCTAACTACTATCTTAAATTCTTCAATCACAGTGACTCTCCCTCCTTATATTTTCCCTTGCATTTAGTTGAAGAATATGGTATCTTTAGCCCCTCATCACGTGCCCGAAACACTGCAGCTAACAAACAATTATTAAAATTTATTGCTGAACAATGCTGGAGTCCCACTCTCCACTCAGATAAAACAATTATAAAAATCTAGCTGGTGCCCGCGACTTCGTCCGCGTTCTCTAAAGCCTTCCTCGATAAATGGGACTATCCAACACAAAAAGAATTATTCAATTCGAACAACCAAACAAATAAACTCTTCAGCTCTATATATTGGTATAGATAAATATTAAACAAAATCTTTTATAAAAGCATAGTTTATTCAAATTAATATATTACATTATACATTAATAGCAAAAAAAAAGGTACTGCTAAAAATACTCTATTGAAATAATATATGTAATAACTTTTAAAACCATTAAAATATAAACACCAATTAATTTTTCACCTAAAAATAAAATTGTCACCTTTAAACAAAATGTACAACTAATTTTCGACAAAATACTGCTTTATGTAGTAAATAAGCAACTGCAAGATATTTCTACATCACAACAATGTGAATACGGTTTTACAATAAAACCTAGTCGCGTTCATTTACATTCAATTTTAGAGCTCACACTTAAATCATCACTTATTCATTAATTTGTACTAAACTGTAGTTATTGTATTACATATTATAATCAAAGTCAGTTTAGTTATCACAAAGTGAAGATGGCACTGACAATTTCAAGAGTAATTTTCAAGGATAGTAAAAAATTAAGTTTCAGAAATAGAATGTATAAAGTTTGCTCTAGTGAATAACACGGTTATGTGTATAAACTATTCACTTTATATCGCTAATTGGTGTCCATTGACCATACAACCTTGTAAGTTAGATGAAATGAAGTAGATCTTGCAGTTGCGAGAGTCTTCGATTAAAAAACGAATTTGTTGTGGATATAAAAATACAAAAAGCATGTCCAACCCCTTTGATAGAAATCCGCACCGGTAAAATTCATAGGTCGAAAAATATACTCGTCAGGTATAGAGGGTACAAATGTACAGTCAGCTACAAAAATATGTCACAAATTTTGGTTTTGGGTCTCTAGCGCTTGAATGTATTTTTTTTTTTTTAAGAAAATGATTTAAAATTAACATTATGCAAGTAGAGGAATTTGTCGTATATATCCGGCTCTAGCGGAATTCACATGAAAATAAATGTCGGATAAATCCTTAATAAAGCGAAAGGGTTAAATGACTTAAATCGGTGGCCAGTAATTAGTGTACCTTTGTAACTGACTGTTATTAAAACCTGGCTCAGAGCTAAAACGTGAGGGCGATGTGCAGAAGGGCAGGGCTGCGTCAAAGGATGCTGCAACGGGCCAGCCACGAAGTAGGTTTGCGTTGCTGTTCGTTCGCTTTCAGTTGATGGGCACCACTTCTCGCTGGCGGGTTGCTTGCCTCCTAATATAACACATGACAATTCATTACACTGTATAATGAGTGACAATATTCATTGTATTCGTCAAACGTATGGCGCTCCTAATAAAGCTCTACACTCATTCTATGGGAACAATACAATAATGTGCAGAGTATGGAACTATTGTGAACTAGTTATAACTAAATTGACTTTCTATTGAGCCCAACCACGCCACATCTACTACTGTAAATTGCTGAGGAGTTGGGTATTCTGCGGGGATACCACCACACAAGATTGCCATGTCATGGCGATACCACTGAAGTAAAGTAACTGTATATCAAATTTCACATCAATGATGGTCTCATCAACGCCTGAACAGATCATCATTGTGGAAGTTAGTATATGGGCTGATGGTATTCAAACGTCTAAAACTATAGCTGAGAACTATCTCAATTACATCACATTTCAAACAAAAAGAAACCACATCAAAATCGGTCCATTTATTCATCACACACAGATGGACGTCAAATTATAACACCCAGTTTTTGCGTCGGGAATTAAATATAGAGCTTGGGAGTAACTAAACTTATTTAGCACCATTTGCGTTTAATGTAAATCCAAAAGTAGTGTTATGAATACAAGTTGAAAAGAGCTGTAAGTTGTACTTCCTTAATCTCAAGACTATATATTAATATAAACTCTTTTCTGACACATTTAAGCAAAGCTATAAAAATAAAATTGATTAAATGATTTTAGATAATGTTAAAACAATAAACAGATTACAAACCACACATAACAAGGTTTTTTATGCCAATTGGGCAACATTTAACTAACTAATGGAGTTATGGAAATTTAATGTGATGTGTTTTTACTCATGCTATTGAATAAAAATTCTATGCAAAAGAATACATGCATTACATTACAAATTACAATCATATTGTATGCAAGACTCGTTATCTATACCAATATATAAAATTGAAGAGTTTGTTTGTTTGTTTGTTTGGAACACACTGAGGAACTACTGGTTCGAATTGAAAAGTTCTTTTTGTGTTAGTCCATTTATCGAAGGAGGCTATAGGCTATAGAGAACGCGGATGAAGTCGCGGGCACCAGCTAGTTCAATATAATCCTTACTAATATTATAAATGCAAAAGTAACTCTGCCTGGCTCGCTTTCACACTATAACTACTGAACCGATCACCATGAAATTTTGCATACACGTTGTCTGCAACACCAGAAAGGACATAGGATACCTTTCATCCAAGAAAAAAAGTAATGTTCCCGAAGGATTAACTAAAATATAAAACTGTAACTAACGCCTGGCCAATGTGTTATGGCAAAAAGTTGTCAAGCGTTGTAATTGCTTTTATATTTTTAATTTATCATCGCGTACTAAGTCGCGGGCACCAGCTAGTAATATTATAATTTACAATTCAGTATAATATTAGACATTTTAAATGTTCTATGTATTGTATACATCATAGCAAATTGTAGTAGACAGTAAGAGGCCTTAGCGGGTGCAGGCAGGTTTATATTGTGTAAAACAAACCCTTGAAACTTGTAAGAAATGACAAAGAAGTGACATTATTACTGTATCAAATTGACAGGAAATTTCTAATTTCTTGCATACAATATCATTGACAAAACCTGAATAAAAACAGAATGAGTTCTCAGCTTAACGAGGCTCATATTAAGAAATTCATGACAATTGCTCATTATTCATACTCGTGAAAAGAATCAACAACTTCAAAAGTGACATTTCTTTATATGAGCTCACAAGTGTAAAGAACTTGGTACAATACAACAAGCAATTCTTTTAGCAGACACTTTTTTTTACCTTCTGTATTTGGAAGAGGGAAGTCATGAAACAAAAAATATTCATAAATTATGTAGGCACATAATATAAAAATACAATAGTGTGCAATAGAGTAGAGATATATAATTATATTTTGCATATAATATTTAATACTTGCCTGCTTTTTCTCCATTTTTGCTTTAATATCTCTTGCCAAAGTATAAAATGCAGTCTCAACATTTAAAGAATCCTTCGCCGATGTCTCCATAAACTTTATTTGATATTCTATAGCTAATTGTTCGCCTCTCTCTTTTGATACCTGAACAATGTTTTAAATGTTAATTTAACAAGTATTGTCTAAATCATAATACTGACATATCTAAGGCTAAGGACACACTACAGGCTTGCTTACTATCGCTGTCTGTCATACTGCAGCTTTTATAGCCCCCTTTTTTAACATTGGGAAACTTGGCAACCTGGTTATGTTGGATTTGTATTGGCTAAAATCCTCCAGACTTTCTAGAGCGGCCGTTGCCTATCAACGGGTCATGGCGTTATGACACAACTTTGTGGAGACACTCCCTGTCAGAACCTCGGCATACCCAAAAATGGAGGTATGCCAGCCGTCTCAGTCTCCCGCTAACCTTTATAGCCCCTTGTTTACCTCGAAGCCTGGCATTTATAGTGTACCTTTAGCCTTAAATGACATGAAAAATCATAATGCTCTGTCTTTTAGAGACACTTACCTGTCTCTTCGCATCTAAATCACACTTGTTGCCGAGTATCATTTTTTCCACATCCGCACTGGCATTCTCTTCAATATTTCTTATCCAATTTTTTATATTTTCAAAACTCTTCTCATTTGTCACATCGTAAACGAGCATAATACCCATTGAACCACGGTAATACGCAGTCGTAATCGTGCGGAACCTCTCTTGACCTGCGGTGTCCCTGAAATGAGAAAAAAACATACAATTAATTGTTATGTTAATAATTTGAACATGTTATATATCCAAACTTTGAAACTTACCATATTTGTAATTTAACCTTTTTCCCATCTAAATCTATTGTCCGAATTTTGAAGTCGATTCCTGCAAAAAAAGTTCGATTCAAGCTCAAATTGAACTAATTAGTTATTATGATGTCATGAACTATACATCATTTAATTTGATAACAGTTCAAATTATATTGCACTGCCGCGCCCTAATGCGTGATGCATTGTTGGTAAGTTCGATTGAATTGAAGGTAAAAATAATAATATTAGAATAAAAAATGACAAGTTATAATTCAAGTACAGCCTATCAACACTAGTCGATAAAATAAAAAGTACTTACCAATTGTAGATATGAAAGATATATTAAAGGCATCTTCTGAAAATCTAAACAATATGGATGTTTTCCCTACACCAGAATCTCCTATTAGAAGTAATTTAAATAAATAATCGTAAGTTTTTGCCATTTTCTACAACAATCGGATTCCTCAGATTAGAGGACACAATACCATTCATTTGGCATTTTTGAGTAATCGCTAGTGATGTCTCTTTCCTTTTAGTGAGGTGAGTGAGTGAGTGATACCAGTAAATTCAGTAAATCTCCGCTCTTTGAGCTATATCAGTGAAATTACCATAAATGTATCCGAATAGATAGGTAAAATATATGTTTTGAAAAATTGTAATTTTTTAATATCAAAGTACTTTGAGTGAGAATTGATAGTGTAATATATAAAAAAAAAATGGGGTGTGGCTGTGTCATGGAAACGGCCTGGCCGTGTGTATTACGTGAGTAGGTATATTTAACGGGTTATATTTTTTAAATAAAATAAAACAAGTAATTATTGTGTAAGAATATAAATTCTTTGATCCTTTAGCTATCCAGTGGTATTATTTAATTTTTGTTGTAGAGGCTAGAGCATGGATTCGAAACTACAACGCCAAACTGTATCCCCCGATTTTGTTTGCCCCCGTACCCGTATGGTAGCGAATTTAAAGACGTATTAACCAAGTCAACCAAGTCTTGGTCAATAAATAATATATATAATATTCTCTGTATAATAATCTGTGATTACTATGATATGATACGAGCTCTTATAGAATACTATCTCTTAAAGGGATTTATTGAATTAGTTATGTATTATAGCCAGGGAGTTTGGTAAATTGTGGTTAATAAAAAATGCAACATACATTATGTAGGCTTACGTAAATATTCCTTAAATATCAACACAAAAATATATTATAGGATATTCTTACCTATAGTCTGCCACAAAAGTGTAGAAATTAAAAAGTGGCAATATAGTTATTCCTTTCTTATCAACTCAACTCAATCGTTAGATTAGAACGGTACAACACTACAGTATTGCCACTTTTTAATTTCAATGCTTTTCTGACTGTTTCTGACAGACTGTATGTTGGTCACAACATCAAGCCAACATCGATCGTCGTGTTGTCGTTGGAGGAAATGTATTTACAAGTATTCTGTGACTCTGACGACGCGAGTAGAGCACTCACAAGTCACACTGACAGAGTTCCTTGGGATGTGACAAGATGTGCGTTTATAAATAAATGATGTTCTGTGACGCCTACTCCAAATGAAGCGAACTTTGTTTCAAAACTCCTATTTATCATTTTTAATTGAATTTATATATTAAAATAGATACAAAATAATTACGAAATATTATTATGTATTATAACCAAGCGTAGTACATGTTGAACATCAAACTACCACAATGTTTTATCATGTAAGCCATGAAATTTTAAAAAGTGAAATTTCAACATTTGTGTTTTTATTTTATTATTTAATATCAATTAAGCATAATTACTTTATGCATTTACAGATATCATTAGAGCACGAAATATTGTTGCATCCGCGGTATTTTGGACCACAATTACTGGATACTGTTAAACAAAAATTGTATACTGAAGTAGAAGGCACATGTACCGGCAAGTGAGTTTACTGAGTTGTTAGAATGATTTTTGTAAATAAAATTTGGTTAAAATGTTTATTGAAATTATTCCTTACAGATATGGTTTTGTCATAGCAGTGACAACAATAGATAGTATAGGTGCTGGTTTAATTCAACCTGGACAAGGATTTGTTGTTTATCCAGTTAAATATAAGGCTATAGTTTTTCGACCCTTTAAAGGCGAAGTTCTTGATGCCATAGTGACCCAAGTAAATAAGGTAAATATTGCAATTTTTATAATTAATGTAACAAATATGACAGATTTTTTAAATGAAAATATTTTTTTGTATTATTCACTGATTTTATATGTTAATAGACCAATTTTATCATTTGAACAGGTTGGAATGTTTGCACAGATCGGCCCATTAAGTTGTTTCATCTCCCATCATGTAAGTATTTTTATATTACCTAAGAATATAACACTTTGTTACTTTGTGAAACATGGGTAGGCTGTTGCCAAAACTATCACTACATATTATAAAACAAAGTTCAACAAAGTTATATTATTTATGAAAAACAAATAAAAATAAAATAGGAATACAATATTTATTAAATTGTCTTGGCTTAGAGGAACCATTATTAATTTTAGATGCTTTTTAAATTTGCACACCGCTTGTCGGTTGAATATGTGGACTTAAAACTTAAATTTACAACTTATGTATCTATATTCAGCAAATAAATTATTTTGAATTTGAATAGCCCTCCGCTGCATCTGTCTGTCTGCTCGCGATAAACTCAAAAACTACTGCACCGATGTTCATGCTGTTATCACCAATGGATAGAGTGATTTTCGAGGAAAGTTTTAGTATATAATTTACAAACCAGCTAGTTAAAAATATTTTAAGACACAGTCCATGCTAACAAAGTTGGCATCACCTAGTATAGTATAAATCAAATTTGTAAGCTACTTTTCGCATATTGCAGTCAATACCAGCGGATATGGAGTTTTGTCCGAACGTAAACCCTCCTTGCTATAAAAGCAAGCAGGAAGACAATGTTATTCAGGAGGAGGATGTCATCAGACTGAAGATTGTGGGCACAAGGGTGGATGCTACTGGCATTGTAAGTTTTTTTATATTACACTTAGGTATTTAAGAAAAACTGCTCATTTTCATGGAATTTCTTTAATCCAGCAACGTAAAGAAAGTTTTAAAGAGTGGGTTACTGCACTGAATTCTGCAGTTTAGGTTCAGACTATCACTTTTACATCGGCTGATTAGTTCCCGGTCTGACACACAGAAGGTGCTACAAAGTAAAACAAAAATATCTTGTCCTTTGGTTTAAAATTTACAGAGGTTTTTGTATAATTTGCTCAAAGATGTCAACGGTAAGAAAACAGTTATCTTTGGTCTGTTTGTTTATAAAATGTGTGTTCTTTTAAAACTAATACAACTTCACGGAATAGACCTTCATTGTTGAGGTGTTTACCTAGCCGTTAATCTTTAAATAGTATGTCACTCTGTATGTACACTTAGATCTTTTAAATTACACAATGGATTTTAATGGTTTTGACTAATAGAAAGAGCGCTAAACAAGGAAGGGTTTATATGCAGAGAAAAAAATTGCACACATGCGAATCCGGGAGGAGGTCGCTAGTAAATGATAAATTATACATGTATATTTTTAATACTTTATTCTCTCTGTTGCAGTTTGCTATCGGGACTTTGATGGACGATTACTTAGGATTAGTTACACAATAAATAATAATAAACCGAGGTGGTGTTTGATTATAAATAAAAACCCAATTTCGATTATGATTTATTTGGCATTCAAATAACACTATAGAGATACATAAATGTAACAAAAACAATTTATCAAAAAGTGACAAATATTTGGAAACTCAGTCTATTCGGGCAGTATTTGTAAAATGTGGAGCCATTTAAAGTACATTAATATTGTCTATTCTTATACAGTGCAAAAAAGTCGTGAATTACATTAATACAAAAAGTACATTAAGTTTTTCGGAGCACTGTTTCGATATTCACCTATTTCACATAATATAAGTCCATAAAGCAAGCTGAACAATAATGAATGCCAAAACTTGCATTTATTTATTACATCGCTACAATATTAGGTATACTTATTCATCTAATCTTTATGTACATAAAAATATCCCAGCGTGTGTGCAAAACATAATTTATAAGACTAACACTGAATAGATGTTCAATTAGTGCAATGGGAAAAGTGGAGTGTTTTAAAAAGAGTAAGGGGAATCACAGAAGCACAAGTGCTATTATTACAGAATTACAGTAGAAATAGGGCGGAATAGTAAAGGAAGGAGAGGTGTATTCCCATTTCTGTAGCTGAGGTAAAGGATTTTTGAGTTTTGTTTAAAAAAAACAAGGATAAAAATTAACTATAATATATAAGAGGTTCATTGATGCATAAATATAACACATACAGGTAAAACATAGGCTATATGAGATTCATACTAAAATGAGCATGGAAAAAAACATAACCAGTCCCTTGGGAAAATACTTTTTTTTGACAAAACTTAGATGTATATTTTACATAGATGTAAAATATTATCATTATTTTATCAATAGTTAATAATTATGGATGTTTTATGTCTGTGACTGAAGTATTTTGGAGTTTTGGTGCACTAGAGTGGCCTATTCACCCTCAAAGTTGCATTAAAATATGGAATTTTCAAGGATTACATCTTTTAAATTGTTACTTTTCTATTAGTTTGTATAGCAACGAACCTGGTTGACGACAAGATAAATCGATATCATGCTTACTTTTGTAAATTAAACATAAAACAGCGGAGTAATAATCTTTCTACGTTTGTATGGAGGAAAAGAGGAAAAGTCGACTAGTTTGACCTTAACACCTTTTTTACCTCTCGGCTACAGATTTGTACGTATTATTGGAATTGACAAAAAATTTGCATTTGGTGTAATATATTTTATTTAGGAATAAGTGTATGATTTTTATAACAGCTAAGTATATACTTACAATTAAATATATTATGTTCACTTAAGGTTTGAGCACGCTGGGTTTGTTTTTGTAAAAAAAAAACCTTAAAATTAATAGATAAATAACCGATACACGTAATTACTACGCTTGGGACTCTTTGGTAATATATTTATTTTCTACAAATTATTTACAATGATTATAAAATACTATTTATTGTATATACGAAAGTAAATTTATTAGTACACCTAATTTGTTTGCCTCTTGTCCATTGCTATATTTAAAGTAATATGGCATCTAAATAAATAATACTCGATATGAGATCAGAAACATAATTAAAAAAAAAAAGATACTAAATTAACTAAGCACCAAGTAGACCTAACATAAACTGACTTAAGTCTTTTATGAGACTTAAGTACCATTCGTCTGCTTCGAGTTTACCGTCGTAGCTGTTACGGAAAATAGTATTTCAGTAAAATTATTTTTTTTTTAAATATTCAGCGGCTATATCTAACTAAAATATTTTTAAAATTTTTGAATTTCTTTTTTTACGTTCTCTTCTCTCGTCTTGCAAATTGTGCTAACTTAACTATAAACCGTTTATCAATACCAGACAAAATAACATCAACTCGAAGTACTAAACAAAAAATATTCGGGAATCGTAAAACATAAAATATGTAAATATACAGAACGATTTTGTAAAGCTGTGTGTATGTTCACTTTCACACGAATGTGCATTATTAAAGTAGAAAATATACAGAATTGTCATTTTATAAAAATCAAAATAATTTAAGTCACACAAAAAAATTGCATACCTTCAAAACGAAACTAGACCAAATAACATTTTTGAAATTACGACATATTAAATAAAACATGTCTATAATATGTTTGATTATTAGACCTTTCTAAGAGTCCAAAATCAATGGTTATTTGAAGTCTCAGAAGTAAAAAAAATCTGTCAATTTGACCCATAATATATTATTTGAACTAGTTATCTTGCCAAATGTATTATATGTTACTGCCCAGGCTTTAAACTTAGTTATGCCTAGTTATCTTTGGGCGAAGCTAGGTATTTTCAACCCAATTGGTACCTATCTTAATTTAAAATGAAAATAAAATTACGATATTTTTCCATTATTACATTAGCATTTCAACATACAATTATACAAATATACATCTACAATAAAATATTGAGACTTACATAACATCGTGCAATACATAATTATGAGTATGATAGATGATATAATAATTATATATATATTTTAGAAACAATTTCATTTTGCAGACTCAATAAATTTGCATAAATTACTCAATGACTTTGTTCACATCAATGTTCATCGACAAGTTGTTTTTAATACATTGTAAATATAATTTATATATTTTCTTTATTTAAGTATCAAGAATTAGTCAAACGATGAACATTAATATGCAGCAACATTTACAAGGCACAAAACAAGACATCAGGAAACATGAGTTATACGTTATATGGAACTAACAACTTTCGAGGAAATGAAATTAATAAGTAATAGGAATAAGGAATTAATAAGGAAAATCTTGGAGAAGGACGAAACGAGAATCAATTTAAGAAACAACATTTGAGAGGACATGACGTGAAATTGGCTTATAATAATTTTTTTATGTAATTTGTATTGACATTTTATTACATAAAAATTACAGATGAGTCTTTCTGCGAACCGAATAAAACCTTTTTTATGGCGATGACGTAAACGACAAAGAAAAACCATAGACTAAGCTACCATAAACTGTCGGTTGATTGCGATTTAAGCGGTTATTAGACTATTCAATTTGTAGAAAATCAATTTAGGAAATCGGAAGGCGTAATCGTAGTTAGATTTTAGGTTATATAATCTATTTTCAATTTTATATCTTCGACTTAGAAATCGATTTAGTGTAGTGTGATCACTAGTTCACTATTTAGGTTCCTAAATTGGTTTCCTATCAATTGAAAAGTGTAATAACTGCTTTAGAGTGAGCAATGTCAATGTCAGTCACTCTGACTAACCTAAGTACACGTGATGACGTAAGTAATACGTACGTAACTAATACGTCATCACGTGTAGGTACTTAGGAAATCTAAAATTAAAAATATTACTGATGCTAATTATATATGCCTTCATTTTTTAAGAAATAAAATGCCCACACAAATATTTCGCGACGACGATTTAACTATAATATGGAATTTTAGAAGGGTTAAAGATTTTTTAAAGTATGCTGTTTTAAAGTAGCCTACATATTATTATTATGTATTATGTATATTTTATTTAACTTCGCAATATTCTTAACAATAAGTCTAACTGCAACATTCATTAATTAATTGTAAAATTTCAAACAGTAATACTGGCATAAATCTAACTTTATATGGAAGTCAATATCGGAATATATCGTCTAACTAGAGCGAGGCCAACGAGACGATGCAAATAATTTAGGCGAACTTTCTCAATACTTCTTTACCTTACCAGCTTTATCTGTTTAAGGTATAAGAACGAAGCCTTCGTGTGAATGAAAAGGACAGTGGACCTGGTTTATACATTGTCTGCATTGCTTCCTTGGCCTTACTATACTATGGCAGCTTTCATGGCCCAGGAAGCTTCAATTTTGTAGAAAAAATAATTTCTGCGTAATATTTTCCCTGGGCTTCTATTTTCTATTCTATATTCAAAATTTCTGCACATTTGTCTATCTAATAGTTATAGTGCAGAAGAATACTTCACTTTGCTTCCTGGGACATCACATTGCCTATACAATAATATTATGTTATGCTGAACTATTTCTGTTTAACACTTGTTATTATGTATATGTATGTATGTATTTATTTAATTTGATTGTATTTGCTTCCTTGTCTCCGTTCAAATGAAATCGTCCATCCTGACACACAAAACCGAACATTTGCACTTCACTCTGTTTTAATGCGCGAAGTAAATGTGGATCAACTAATAATAAATATTATCTTGATATGCCATTCATTTAATAAATTATATGCTTAAGTAATATTATAAACAAAATAAAATCATTTATAAAACGCGGAAATATTAAAATTACACACGTAGTTTCACTACATCATTAGTCGTCGTAGTGACTTCTAATAATATTTTAATCTAGGGTTGCCATTTCCAAAATTGTTATTCCCCATACTTAAAAAAAATTTCAGGCTTCTATTATGAGACTCATACAATATAATTATATATATTTTTTTAAATTATTCAGTCAAATTTTTCTTAAATAAAATTCAATACAATAAGTCTTGTAATACAATTCAGTTTTTTTATCAAGAAAAAAACAGGAGATTTCCTCATTAGTTTAGGCAAATGGAGCAAAAACTGTTAATGACAATCGTTCTCATATAATATCGACATTTACTTCCCCCTATTTTTGACAAACCCTAGTCAAGACTCGCGTCGAGATTCCTAAATGAACCCAAGTTTAATTAACCTACATTTAATTTTTTATCTAACGACTATTGAAACTTGGATTCATTTCGTACTGTCACAACTTTCAACTCACGTTTAAAAATCATTTGAGCATTGTTTGCAGTTTAATATTATTGCAATGAATACAAATCTGTCGTTAAGTTAAAATTATTAACAACCTGATGATATGTTAAAAACAAATGTAGCTATTTACTTTTACGTTAAATAAAAAAAATAAAAAAAAAATTCGTCAGCCTGTCTGTCGACCTAAACATTAAAACAAAAGACAATTAAACATTGTACATAATGAAAAAGGATCAATACAGAATATTAATGCTTCTTTCTCTTACCATTGATATAATAATAATAATTTATTTATTTTCAAAAAATAAAATACAATATCGTATTTTATATGTAATATATCGTATTTTAGAACCGAAGAGGCCTGGTATAACGTGAGTTGTAGTTGTGTAGCCTATATGGGCCGCATTTGCTCAAGGACGCGGCCCACGTGGCGCGCGTGGCCTATAGACATAGACACTGTATCCCGTCTCCTCACCGCGTACCCCTCATTGGGCGCTTAGCGTTTGACGTGGAAGCACTGGCACTATGTGTGCGGATGTCACGAGCCGACGCCGGACGCTTTGCCGGCGCCGCAAGGGTCCGCCGGCGGCGCCACCGCGGGCGACACCGGCCCGCGCACCGCTTCTATGTAGTCCTTGATCAGTGTCGCGATCTGATACGCCTGTTGAAACAATATCACCGCATTACAGAGAAGTCATGAGTATCTGATGTCAGAGTTTAACCACCCGGAATCGGATTCTTATTCCTTATTGTAGTCGTTTCCTGATCAAGATCTAATGTGCGCTTTATATCTTAAACTTAATGCAATATGCGAGATTGTATTCTAGCCACGTTAACTGCCTGCGATTTTAAAAAGTAGATTCATTAGCCGTGAAGCGGACTTACAGCTTCCCTAAAATAAATATAAAAATGAGAATGTAGAAGAAAATGAGTACCTGGTCGGTGGAGAGCACGAGCTTGGCGTGCTTGCGGTCGGCCCTGGTGACGAGCAGCAGAGCCCTGGGCGCCGGAGACACGGCCAGCAGCTGGTCGTGGTCGTGCGACACCAGCGCCGCCCGCGACCCGCGACGCAGCAGCGTCAGACCGCGCGCGTCCACCGCCAGCCACAGCGTGCGCGGCCAGTTCGACGTGAACGATTGCTGCACCAACATTTCTCATTCACTTCCACCCTCAAACTCTCTTGTCACGCACAGTCTCCCAATGAAAACATTGTTACAGTGTAACACATTTCTATAGTAAGTATATAAGACTGCGTTGAAACATAAAAAAATATAACACATATATTAGCAATATATTATAATGCCTGAACATTTTTTATATTTCTAGACGATCCCTCGGGAGCAGTATTTTTTTTTTTCTGGATAAAAGGTACGCTATTATTCCTTTATTGGTAAGTTTCATGATGATCGGTTGAGTAGTTGAGGCGTGAGTAACAAATAGACTGACAAACAGACAGAGTTACTTTCACATTTATCATATTATGGTAGTATAGATTGTGTCGTACGCACAGAATGAAGAAAGCGAAATGGTTATAGATCGTCCATACCATGACGTCGAATATGGTGGCCCTGGTGAGCGGCCAGGAGCTGGCGAGTGTGAGGGCTCGCTGCATGGCGGCGTGCGGGGCGGTGCCTCGCAGCGCCAGGTGATGCAGTCGCACGGCGGGCGCCGGCAGAGGCAGACGCGCCGGCAGCACGGCGGCGGCGGCGGCCGCGCACTCCTCCCCTCCACCCGCGCACTCCCCGCCCACCACCTGCGCGTGCAGCGCGGCCAGCATCACCTGAAGTCATATAAATCTCTATTACAGTACTCAACTCGGTCTTTAACCAACAGTTAACCTTAATACAGTTCATATTGCAGTGCAGCACAGTCATTATGTTGTGATTGTGAGGTATTAACTTGAACCTTTGAAGTGTTGAATAATATTCGTGTCGTGCAACTCTGGGCGTACTTGGCCGCCAGTTTCCGATAGAAATGTCTCATTATGCTGCGATTTGGTGTAATAAAATCAAAGTAAAAACGCGAATAACCAATAATCTATTGAATCATATCACAAGTAAGTAGTTAAATTCATTTCTTAGCTTTTAAAATGAATGTTGAGATTGGCCTTGAAACACAAAACTTAAATAATGCCTTAACCGTGCGATACTGCTTTTGAATAAACGGTAGCGTCTCCTGACACGGGGCGATTATTACGCTGTGGTTTCTATAAATATAGGGTAGAATAGTGCAAATTCTGAGCTATGGATAATTGTATATTTCCATGCAAATTGTAGCCTAGGCATATGGCACTGTTATAGTGCTAGTTCTACACAAATTGGTCCACTTTAAGTAGCAAGAGGGGTACATAAGGAAACTTCTTATTCTTCTAAGGAGTCAGAACTATAAAGGTGACGAAAGGTAGTACTTTACTCACTGCTTCATCCGTCTCTATGGGTAGTCTATCGTGTCGTACTGAGTGTAACACTTGATAGTACAGTAACTCCATTTCAGCAGGACACGCCGTATGAAGAGGACGCTCACCGAGAAACAGCCTCTTTTTGAACACCAATCTAATGTTTGAAAAACAAAATAATTATGATTTCAGTGCATTTTACAGACTCATATCCATATATACGACTCGAAGGACCAAAAAAAATTTATAAAAAATATTTGATTATTTAACAAATATATAAAATACACGATATTTCTGAAAACAAAGTAAATTACTCCGTGACTTTATAGACCCAGTGAAGTTACCTGCAAGCGGCTGCCGTGGCTCCAGCTTTCTCCCAGCGTGCGAGCACGTCGGCAACTCGCTCGCTGCCCGACAGTGCACGCTCGCCAACACCCGCGGGGCTCGAGTTGGCGCACACTTCGTATAGTGCGTAACCTGTTTAGCACATTAGAGTACTTAGCTGTGGCCTTGATTCATACTACTTATAAGCATTGGTGTGTAATGTGTAATGAGACCAAAGCCATCTCTTTAAAAAAAGTCCCCCCAGACTTTTTTTAAAGAGATGGCTTTGGTCTCATTCGTTATAGCCTTACCATATTATTCGGATATTTGTAAGCTAGACAGTCAGTGCTATTGGTTTGTGGTACATACATATACATTAGGTTTAGAAAGCAGATTGTAAATAAGATGTCACTTATGGTACATTGTAAATAACTTTTATGGCGACAGTTCCGTTAGTGGCTTTAAGTATCACTTGAAGAAGTTTTCTTAGCGATTGTACAATACCTGTGGCAGATTCGCTGAGACCAATCTTCTCTCTGAGCATGGTGACGAGATGGTCGGCAGTTGCTGCGGGGCCGAACACAAGGCCGTGTTGCTTGCCGTCCAGTAGGAGCACTCGCACGTGCATCGGCCTACGCGCAGCTGCGCAAAGCAGTTCCTCCTTGGACGGGGCGCCAAGGCGTCGAGGCACTTGCGCTATACTCAGTGCCACCTACAATATACATATACTTATTGGTCATTGCATAATTATTTATTCTTTTGTTGCCTTTTTTTGGGAGGTTGGGTCAATTTATTTTAAATAGAAAGTGGTTTCTTTCATTGAATGTTACAATATTTAAAAATAAAAAAATAATCTCTCGAGTCTCAAGTGTATCAAAATAAAATTAGCATACGAAAATCGAACGGAGTATATTGATCCGGAGTTGTAGATCCGTTATTGTGTATTATTTATTTATTTATTTTATTTTCAACATAAACTCTACAGCATGATTACTCATACCCTAGGGCCTAGGGTATGTGCAATGT
Source organism: Synanthedon vespiformis (assembly GCA_918317495.1). Lineage (NCBI taxonomy): Eukaryota > Metazoa > Arthropoda > Insecta > Lepidoptera > Sesiidae > Synanthedon > Synanthedon vespiformis. The sequence goes on from OU906962.1 coordinate 2,924,633, forward strand.
AAAATTCTAAAAATCGTCAATTTAGTTTTAGTATATCACGTATAGAGCCTATATACACGATATTTCTGAAAACAAAGTAAATTACTCCATGACCGACTCCTGCAGATTTATTATTAGTAATATTGATATATATTGATATCGATAACTGAATTAGATATAGTGATAAGTGATTAATGAACTTTGTTGATTGCCACAGCTTCATGCACAGTTTTATGCGAGTGCATTTCGAGTTTGTTAGTTACCTGTTCGGCTCGTCGTGCGAACTTGCCCTCCTCGCCGGTGTGCAGTGCGGTGCCACGGTAGCGAAGATGAGCCAGCAGCAGCCGGCGCACGGGCTTAGCGGGAGGTAGGGCTGCGCCTACGGCCGCGCACAGCAACGCCCAGTGGCGCGCTGACACGCGGGACGAAGGCTCCGGGTGGTCCGTCGTCTAATTCAAACAAACACGCGTCTTTAGTAACGTCTCGCATGTTCTACGTTTCGTAGACTTAAAAATTGTGTACCAAGGTAGCGCTTTAAAGCTTTATTTTTATAAGATTTTGCTCGCAACTTCTTCTGTTGCACTTTTTTTTAAGTTTTGAAAAATAAAAAATTTAACGCGCCTCACAAAAATGTATGTACACAAATTTATTAAATCTATTTTGCAAGCAAAATTTCATCATGATCGGTTGAGTAATTAAGGCGTGATAGCGTTACGAAAATATTATAGTTAGGATGGCGGCCATTATTACCTGCTTTATGAGTTGCATGTAGAGTTCGCAAAGTAGAGAGTCCTTCTGCAAGCATCGCTGCAGTAGCGACTGTGCGAGCGAGACGCGATCGTCGCTGTCACTCTCCTGGCTGCTAATACTGTTGTTGTTGGCTAGATTTGTTGTACTACCCTCGTTTGTTGACAGTCCCGCGTGGCTCATTATGTCCTGTTACCAGAAATAGCTTACTTACTACTAGTATAATAATACGAATTTTTATACGGTTTGCACTAAATGAGGAAAGTATCCAAGAATCCAACCGCAAACTTGTTTTTATTTCACGGTGGTCTTTTGTAAGGAGGTGGTAATTACGGTCAGAGGGCCGCTCAGTTTACGACTGCATAACTCAGTTTACCATGAGTTTTGCAAGGCTAAATCTTAGGCTAACTTTACTAAATCTATTTAAAAATCGTGCAGACACATTAAAATACCTTAAATATTTGCATGGCTGCGACCTCTTCAGCCTCGTTGAGCTTGGTGAGACTGTGAGGCAGTGAGCGCGCCCAGCTCCAGTAGCCGGCCGGAAAGCTCTTGTAGCACTCGCCCTGCGTTTCCGCTGCTAGCTCTACGCGCACCTTCTCCAGACGGTGTTTGCTTAATCTGCGCGTTAATGTAACGTTCATGTAGTTTAAAAACACCAATAACAGTTTCTGAAAAGTTTCAGTCCTATAAAAAATAACACTAATGTATAGAAGACGCAAAACCCCAGTTTTACTCTGGTCGTGAAATTTAGGCTCCGTTCGGTTGTACGTTTGAGAAGTCGAAAGCGACGTAGGTCGCCTTTTCCGCTTTTGTTGACAATTATAATATCTCGCGCTCGTTTACGTAGAGATAATACTTTCTGTTGTTTATGTATAATACTATCCATGTGTAGTTTTTAGATTGCTTTTCAAGTGTCATTCGGTAGAGTACACACCGCGAAATAACAGCATTATGTGCTGTTGTGTTTTAGTGAGCGAGTAAGGGATGCCAGAGCCCATTACCCCATCTCTTCTTTATCCCTTATCCTTAATCCATCTATGGTCGGCAGCGCACTTGTAGAGCACTTATGGAGTTGCTTGTGTTATAGGCGACGGTAGACTAGCCACCTACCATGAAGTGGACCGTAAGCCCGTTTGTCGACCTTAACATAAAAAACAAAACACCACGCCTACCTCAGTTATAATATAAGCCTTTGGATCGAGGCGTAAGATAACTGACCTTCTGAGCGTGTTCCTGAGGAAGTTGCCGGCGGAGACGTCCGTGGGGCGTCGTAGCATGGCCGAGTCGACAAGAGCGCGCCTGGCGTTCTTGAGCGCTGTGGCCAGACGAGAGCGTTCGGCCGTGGGCGCCGCTCGACGGGGCGGCTCGTCCGCCAGCCCGTTGGCCAGCACTGGACTGTACGACGCCATCAGCCACGCGGCCTCGTGCTTCTGCGCGCTCTCCAGCACTATGCACCTGCAACCGTCATTAATAATATAATACAATACTATTTAAAACTTCCAAAAATTTACAGATTCGCGACTCGCACCTGCGTTATATGTTTTTCGATTATAAATTGTAATGTGTCAAAACTGTCACCGTAGAGTGCCGATAGATGTTCTATTTCTCCTCTAAGATGGTACTATTTCCTTAGCTATTTCGGGTTCGTTCTGTATTCTGATTTCTGAGGCTGTATCTACTATAATATCGATGAAAGACAAGACTAACCACGTATACAGTTCCTAACAAAATAAACCTTCTGGTTTGAAATGACATTCATTGAACCATTCGAAATATTTTAATTTGAATGCTATAAAAATAATCATTTATTGTCATTTCAGCTTATGATTAATAACCACATTGAATTTACGTATTATGTGATCCCTAAATTAATTAAATATGATAAACTAGCTGGTGTCCGCGACTTCGTACGCGATGATAAATTAAAAATATAAAATCAATTATGTACAACGCTTGACAACTTGTTGCTATAACACATTGGCCAGGCGTTAGTTACAGTTTTATATTTTAGATAATCCCTCGGGAACATTACTTTTTTTCTTGACATAGGATGAAAGGTATCCTATGTCCTTTCTGGTGTCCCAGACGTGTATTCAAAATTTCATGGTGATCGGTTCAGTAGTTTTGGCGTGAAAGCGAGGCAGACAGAGTTACTTTCGCATTTATAATATTAGCAAGGAAGTAAGGATAAATACAGATAAATAACAAGAAACTTTTTTTAACATTTACGAAATTACCTGTGGCCATCGTGTTGACCATGATGTGTCAGACTGATGGTGAGACCGTTGTCAACTGGATCCATTAGCAGGGCGGCGATATTGTTGTATGGATATTCCGCTAACACCACCTTATCCGATGGCCGAACTAAGACGACGCCTTCCGCTCCCACGCCCAATAGGACGTTTGGTCCTAGTATCCAATTGAAAAATAACATTGGACTCGATCAGCATAATTGTATTATAATCAATGTTTATGATAAAAAAAACTTTCAGACCTAAAAAATATTACATAAACAATAGGTGATAATATCGATAAATTGATGATAAGTGGTGGATTGATCAAGTGTCTTACCATGTGCCCAATATCCTTTGTATGTGACCGGGAACAGCGTGATGCCGTACAGTGGATACTGCATCACACAGGACAAGTATAACGCCTTGGCCGTTAGCTCTGCTCTACCGGCGCCGTATTGCCGATGCGCTTGAGCGAGTATTGTGGCCTAAAAAAATGAACATCACTCTTTATTTTACATTATTCAAATGCACTCGGAATAAGCAAAGTGAAATCCAAACCAAACTGTTCAAATGATAATGAAGCGTGGATTGAAACGATTCTGATCTCATCCTATGTTTATAGTGTCGTATAAAACTGCTATTTGTGTATAATAATTAGAGCTGTTATATTATTATTTTAAAGTTCCTTGGTCTCCTGAGTTTATTTCGGGGTTTCTTCTCAGGAATGTCATAATTTTGGCTATTATTTTTTTCGAAACCCTGGTAAAGTATGGTCATTAGAGGAGTTTAAAAGCGAAACTTTAGGAAGGGTCAAAGTAATAAAGAGTAGCTCACCCATTGATGTGCAGGGCGAGCTCTAGCGATGCGTTGCGGCAGGAACTGTTCCGGGTGCGAGTAGTAAGCGCGTGTGTGAGGCGGTGGCGGGCTCGGCGGAGGCTCGCCTAGCGACACTTGAGCCTGAAGTCCCGCCAACTGGAGGGCCACCTTCTCAGACACCGGAAACTCGTCCATCTGAAGAAGACATTTCAGTCACAAGGAAGAACTCTATCCGAAAACTTACCTATCTCACTTTTTTTGTTAATTTACCGTACAAATCTTTTAAATCGAACAAGTTAAATACAATTTCTCATCAAGTTCAAGTACAATAATGGTGCTAACTTTCAATTAGATTCCTTTAAATTATACAAAAAAACTTTTTTTTGTCAAAATCTCAAAAGTATACTTAATGCACATTTTTAATAATACATTAGGCGTATATGTTACCTTAACAACACTATGGACCGCCTGAGCGTACAGTAACGCCACTTCGACAGGGTCGTGCGGCAGCTCTCGTCCGCCACGGAACAAACGACGCTTGAACACGAACCGGTTGTCGGCCGATCCACCGCCAGGACCTTGTTGCCTTCAATTGTAATCACACAATCACAAATTTGTGTATGAAACATAGGCTCACTTTATACCGATACAATTTCTAGCAAACAGAGAGTAGTCAGTTAAATAATAGAATTCTTTGCTGATACTGTTAAATGATGTCTTTTCTGGCGTGCAATAAATAAAAAAAGAAAAGTTTTACATATTTAAACTCATTTATTTGTAATAACAGATCTAATAATATTTTTTTAATCTTTAGGTTATCTGTGGGAAGAAAAAATTGAAACGTAAATGGATCTTGACAAGTTTTAATTAATTTACCATGATTTACAAGTTATCACTTTGATCAAAGCAAAATTATGTAAATTTTCATGTTAATGGTATAATTAATTTCTTTTAGAAAATCTGTGTTAAATAAGTGAGTTTAAAAGTCGCGTTAAAACAAATCACAGTACTAATATAAACAGACAGACGAGTGAACAAGAGTGTTGTTATGGACTCACATTTCCCAGGCAGCGATAACGTCGTAGAGGTAGTGGGTGGCGCGCACGTGCTCCTCCTTGCCGCCGCGCTGCTGGTAGACGGCCCAGCCGCTGCGCGAGTGCGGCGCCAACGCCAGCTTGTCGGCCAAGCGAGCCGCTGCGGCCGCCGCCGTGTCCGCGGGGTGCACGTCGATGGCCTTCGTGCGTCCGTCCAGGAAGAAGAAGCGGCACACTATCGTGCCCAGACGCCGCATCGCCTGCACCCACCGAATCAATCATTCTTACGTTGCTATTCGATTAAAGTTACACTACACCGCCATAATATATTGACAAATAGCGAGATGACAAACAGTAAAACACTATTCGTTTTGATAACCTAGCTTTTTTACTATATTATCCCTAATATTAACTACGCTCGCAGTGTTACCAAGAAAATTTCCACAGTTCGTTGAGCGACTTTGAGCATTATTATGAAGCTAATAGTTAGAATTCTAATAATTAGAGACCAGGTTTCGGTGTCATTTGTCATCACTGGAAACACATATTGGTCTAACGCTTTTGTTTCAAGGCGCTTAGGAATTTTGGATGAGAAGATATCTCGGAGTACTGTTACACTACGATAATACCGAAGTTTATATGTTCTCAAAAAGATTGTACACTAACCGCAATTTCAACAGTGCTTGGTGGCAGTTGGCGTGGGGCAGCGCCTCGGCAGTTGTCGAGGCACCACTGCGCGCAGTGGGCGGCGCGGGCGAGCGGGGGCGACGGGGACAGCTGCGCGGCGGGCGGTGGACGTGCGCGCGCGCGCAGCCACGCGCAGTAGTAACGTGCCAGGCCACGGCTTGGCTGCCACGCCACTGCGCACAGGCACAGCACTAGCCACACGCGCTCAGCCCACTCCTCCACGGGGCACTCCGTTATCTATGCACCGAATTCACAATGGCAATGAAGGACAATTCACGATATATTGAGCAATGAAGGATTAATGTTATGTTTCCAAAATTTATACACTGTAAAACGACATTAGGTCATGATTTTTGTACTCCTCCCTCGTACTTGTCACACGTTTGTGGGGCCTCCTCCCGTGTATAAAGACACATCTTTTGCAATTTTTTACTTAAAACCGACGCGCAACACTGTGTTACATAAAATTATGAATAATCATAATAAAACAAATTCATACCTGTCTGACGCACTGTACTAATATTTCGTCCCTCAATTCTTCGCGTTCCAATCCTTTACCAATCAGAGATTGTATTACTTGGGTCTCTTTATCTGCGGTTAGTTCACCTCTCATGTAACGGCACAGATCCTAAAAATAAATAGAAGTAATTTTAAATTCTTTAATTTGCACAATAAATGATTAAATGCATGGGATTCATAATTGTACCGCTGCGTCAGCAGGGAACGAAACGCGCTATCGTTTCGTTCCTCAACACGAACTACACTTTTCATACAAAATTCCTATTTAAAAAAGTTTTTACTTGAAAAAATAAACATAGTTTCATTATGTTTATCTATATATTTAGGGAACTTACTCTAAAAATGTTGACGGCCGCTGTGATGCTCTCGGGGTCGTGCAGTTGTATGTGCGAAGTGGGTATATTGTTTCCCTTGTGATAAGTTATCATTTCTTCTTTGGTCAACAACTCCATAGATTTACTTTTGCGTGTGAGTGTTGCCATAATGGTTCCTGTGAGAAAAAAAATCCCAATTGTTCTAAAGTTTTGTTGATCAACATTTATTTTACTTTACTGCGAATGTAAGTTACGTTTTTGACAATTTTGAAAATTAAATTAAATTTTCCAAAGTTGACCCCGCCGGGAATCGAACCCAGGGGCCACTGAGGCAAGCACACTTGCCACTCATTCAACGGGCTCGTCAAAAGTCCACACACAACCATCATTCGAAGCTACACTCAACTCAGATCAAAGTTATAACACCCCGTTTTTGCATCGGTGTTTATATGGTGAATGAGTGGTACGATACCTTCTGGTGACCGTGGGTGGTCGTTGAAGTATAGCTTGGCGAACTCTGCGAGGTCGTTGGCGTCGGCGGGGGGAGTGTGGGGTGGAGGGGCGGAGGAGGGAGGGGAGGCGGCCGCTTCCATCTGGTGCAAGCGACGCTCCACGCGCTCCTTGCGTCGGGCGTTGCGTTCAATACTCTGCAACAAAGTATTATACTGACTACACGTTTGGTATAATGGCTAGTGAACCAAATGGTCGCGGGTTCGGAACCCGCTAGGAGAAAATGTTAACATTTCACCTTTGTACCCGGATCATGGGTGTTTTGTATTTATAATATGCATATTTTTACAAAAAAAAGTATTACATACAACTGTCTGGTATCCATAATACAATACGGTACATTAGTTGCTTACTGCGTAAATAACTGTGTGGAATGTTAGAGGTATTTATTTATTATTATTATTATTTACTTGTTATTGGTACTCTGTAATAGTGTAATAGTATGAATAATATGAATAACAGTTTTTAAAGCGCGACCAAGTAGATCAGAAGAAGACGACCGCCATTTTGTTTTTTACTCATATTGCAATTCTATTACGAATTAACAAATATTTTACATTTGGGAATTTTTACATGAAAAAATGAAGTATTTCATCGGTAGAATGGATTTCACCTGGCAAAACTGTGGTGCTCTATCATTTAACATGAATTAAAATTTATTTCATGGTTGTTTTTGGCTATTATTTCTCTGCAAATAAGAGTAAAGTACTGTACAAATACTATTCGGTTAACAATTGCTCTATTTCCTTATAATATTACGTACAGTTGAATCTCCATTGGTGATGGGCGGTGGGCTGATGCACGTGTCCATGGGAATAGGCGGAGGCGGCGGTGATGGCATTTTCTTTTCGCTTGGACTCACTGCGACCGGTAAAGGTGGCAGAGGTGCTTCCACTGTCTCCGGTTCCGGCATTTTCGCTGAAAACCTGTCAACAAATGCACAAATCTTAATTGCGTATTACACTGTACACAATTCGAAAATAATACTATAGATAACATTTACCAATAATATGTCAAAAATATAAAATTGGTCGCCACAATTGCGTTACTCACTATTTCCCTTTTCAACGCGAACGAAGTCACGGACACCAGCTAGTAGGTATTAATAGAGTTGCTACATACCCATTCTCGGGAGGTACTTGTGGTGGAGATGAATCGCTGTTGCTCGTCAACATTTCTGCGTCAGGAGGTCGAGGAATGACCGATTCATAAATTGGCTCTTTTCCGTTTATTACTGACAGCTTTCCGTTTGTAATTACACCGTTCGTCAGCTCTGGTGGGGTGGTATCTGTAAATACATACATAACACACTATCACTAAAGATATATCTAAATAAACGAGCAAATATAATTAATTATATAAATTTATTTAGTGTATCTGGGAAACGGCTCTAACAATTTGGATAAAATATTGTAAGCTTCCCGTAAATTTAGTGCTAGTTTTAATTCTTTGGGAAGAAAATGATCATACCTTTGGTGGAAGGCGGTGGGGGCGGCGGTCCTGCGGGTTCCGGTAGAGTGCAAACGGGAGGAGGTGGGAATGTGGGCGAATCCTCCATTGGAGGTTCGGCCGGCGGCGGTGGAGGCGGCAATATGAGCGATGACGTCATTGAGTCGCCGTTCGACATGGGCGAGATGCCGTTGCTCATCGAATTCGTCATCACATCGGCTGAGAGGCCGTTCGTCACGGAAGTCGACATGGAAGTGCCGTTGGTCAATGACGTCACGGAAGCTGTCATGGCGGGCGGAGGTGGTAGGATCGGTTGTATGGGGAGCGACATGGGGGGAGGTGGTGGGGGTATGGCGTCGGAGGGAGCGCCGTCGGGCTTCCGTTGGGCTTCGGTTTCTGATTTGCTCAGTTCGTTCATTTCCGCTGCCAACACGTGTTCCAACTGAAACATGTAATTGTTTATTAGCTTTCACGATGAAATAAATTCTGAAGGTAAAAAAGCTAAATTTTGTTGTGATAGCTTGCGAGACTTGCTGCAAAATGCGACGACTAAATATTATTAATCTTGCAGTTAGAACTTATTAGTTTGTAGCGTTTGAAAAATAATGTTTATGAGGCAATGCCATTGGCAACGTGGAGTTCATTTGGCGGATTTTATTCATGGTTTGGATTTTATTGGAAAAATATTGTAAATGTACCGATGATATGCATCATAACTAGATCTTAGGTAACGCTGAGGATGGCTTTATATGCAAATGCATATAATCCGGTCCGGCCAAATGGAAATGCGTTACCTCTTGATGGAGGTCGTCGGCTAGGCGCTCCATGGAGTCTCCTATCTCGGCGATAGTGGGCTGGTGGGCGTCGGGCTGTCCGTCGGGAGCGCCTCGCTGCGACGGCACGTCCGCCAGGAAGTCGAACAGGTTGTCCAGGTTGACGGAGTCGGCGCGTGGCTGCGCAGTGGACAGGCCGCGCAGCTGACCTGCCATCGATTCCAGCTCGGCTCGCTCTTGGTTCACTTTCTCGGCAACGCTGTAGGACATTGTTCTTTTGAGTTAGCGTCGTTAAGAGTTAGCCGATATCAGGTGAATCCCGCATCTGGTTATGCATCTTTATACGTACACACACTAACTTTTGAATAACAGATACTTAAAAATAAAAGTTTTTATTTATATTTTTCTCCTAAGACCGCGTGGTCCGACTGCTTCGACTCGTCCGATTGAACGGACGATCTATATTATGTTAAGGTAGCTACAGTTAAGATGTTATCATGAAAGGATTAAGAAGGATAAGGAAATTTGCTCTGGCATCCCTTACTCACTCACCGAACGGTCTCGTGTAAGGGGGTGGTTACTGTCGCCAGACGGGTCGCTCAGATGAATGCGAAACGCTGAGTGGACGTTTACCTGTTTCTCTCTTCCCTGAGCTTGATCTCGGTGTTGACGCGCTTCATCTCGCGTAGAGCGGCAGCCACTTCGCGGGCGAAAGCGCCTCGCAGATGTCGCTGCAAGGTGAGCGCCGCCCGCCGCAGTCGCAGGAAGGCGGCTCGCTCCACCCACCCGCGCCACGCCGCCTGCAGCACTATCGCGGCGCTACGCCACTGCCAGTACTGCCGCCTTCGCACCACGCCCCTGTACCACTGCAACCGACCATCATCGTTCATTACATTACCTACTACACGCCGGTGTCCAATCACTTTACACGATGAAGTTTCCACGATTTTTTTATGGGTCAAATAAAACTAAATTAAAACAAAAACGTGAAAAAAATATTAAAATACACATTATATCTAGAAATGAAAAAGTTATGGGACTTTTAGTTGCGCTTGCAACAATAATAATAGTTACACGCGGCGATCCAGCGTGTGACGTCACTTGATCTAATAAGTGATTTATGTTTTGTAGTGCTAAGTGATAAACTTAAATAATCTATTTCTCGGTCATTTATTGATGGAATTAAAAAAAAACAGAGATTTATTGGTTTTACTCTATATTTTAATTTCATCACTTTAAATATTATTATTAACAACAACATCATGAAACTACATGAAATATTTGTTTACCTTTTGTATGAGTAATGCAGACGACTGTAGAAGTGCTGTTCGCTTCGCTTCCAATGGAGAGTGGACTGAACTTCTCATGAATATTTTCGAGTGACCGATTTGCCAATCGATTTTAGGAGAGTTGACTAGTTCCATTATTGACCTACCACATAAAAACCATTATACAAATTGTGATCAAATGAATCTTATCTATAAATTTTTTTGGGAAGTTATTATTACACTTGAGATTGTAAGGCTGAGCTATATAATCATTACATCTGTGTTCGAGTGAGTACGAGGCAATTTCACCAAATAACTACTGTTTGTTAGATGATGCTTCGTTAAATTGGTCTGTTATGATTACCGAGTGTCCTATGCTACAATGCTCTGACGAGTATTTCATGGGCTCTTTCACAATCTCTGAGTAAAGTGTCAAGTAAGCTAACCGCCATTTAAAGTCACCGGTAAGAAAGCTTGCGAGTTTCGAGTAGCATTGCTCAATGAAATTGAAACGAGATACTCGTAATATTTACTCGAAAAGTAACTAATCAACACTTTTACTTGGTGGTCTGTGAAAGAGGCCCTTAAGAGAAACACTTACGCGACATCCGGATTGTTCGGCCTGGGATGAGAGAGTAAGCATCGATATCTCGCTTGGAACTGAGGCGTGGGCAGATGTATGGGATAACCGTCTCTACGTATCCGCACGATTTCGTTCATGCCGAGATACTTGAGTTGCTCCAACACCAGCTGATCGTCGTACTTGCCCGCTTCCTTACTCTCGTTCGGTTTGATACATCTTACATACCTTCAAAGTAATAATAATTTTTATTAATAAATATGTAAATAGATTTCTTTTGGAAATGGAAGCCGACAAGAAAACACAATTTTGTGGCCGTATATTACTTAAAATTTGTCTATGTCGAGGTCTAATAATGGATATCAAAAACATAAACAATTAAAAATACAAAAAAAATAATAGTCAGTTAAATTCGTTAAATACCTTAATAAAAACCGAACTTTCTTGGCATCATTTTAGAGGAAACTTAAAAATCTGTAAGGGTTGGTCATGGAGTAAGTTAATTTGTTTTCAGAGATATTATGTTTATAGGCTCTATTACTGAAACTAAAATGTATGTTCCTCCATAACTCCATAATTGGTAGGTAAACATTTAGACGGACACGGGATTGGCTACTTTTTTTATTTTTCAACGCGGACGAAGTAGCGGGCACCAACTAGTATAAAAATATACAAGTTGAATTACCAGACATCTGTGGCTTGGAGCATGTCGACCAGGGACTGGAGTTGTGCCCTGAAAGTGTCTACAACAGTCGGCCGACCTTTGGAAGTGCCCCGTTGAGTGGTGCCGGCCGAACTGGGACTCGACAGAGCTATGTCCTGGAATTTTAATTTTTAGATTAATTCACTCCAACCATAAGAATTAACAGGGATATATACGATGCAGACTGGCAAATATATACGAAGGAATTATTACATTTCATATATATATTATAAAGGCTGTGGTAAGTAGATTAATAACACTGATCTCTAATATACCTCTGGATGGGTTATCTCATACAGATTATAGATACTTTCGTGTACCATTTTGAAGCGCCGCCGTACGAGAGTACGGGAACTAATTTTGACGTTTGCGTATTTTTAATCCATAGATAAGTATAATAGTTTCTGTTTTGTTCACGTTTTATTCTATTTGTTGATGTCTTAGGGACTGTTTAAGTTTATTTGTGTCCGCTTGAGTTTTGAAACATGAAGAAATGTGTATTCTGTGATTGTCCCTATCACGCGGACATCACTAGTTTTAGTTCCATGTACTTACACTCCATAGCCAACAGCACCAGAATGGCGATTTTCAAATAGACATAAATATAATTTGACAGCGGCCTATCCAGTGCTTTATTTACAGATCAGTGATTAGTAACTATAAATAAATCTAAATTTTGGATGCAATTTTGATCTAAAGCTTCTACTATTTTATTTCTGAGATAGTAATAAAAAGTCACACCTGTCCAGGTGGAGCCAAGTCTTGCACGTAATCGGCAAGCTCCCTCACAAAAGGGTTGGCCGATCGGCTCAGATGGTCGATGAACGCGTCCTGCTGCGTGTCCCTATTTTTATCGACAAATCCGTGAACGCTGTACGTCACTGCTCCGGCGTAGTGTTGCACTCCGAACTCTTCCTCCCACTTGCGGCGTGATCCTTTCACAAAACTCTGGTGTTCGCCGAATTCGCCTTGTATGTTCGTTAAGTACGCGCCGTCAGAACCCTAAACAAAGCATTCATATATTATCATCCCATTGCTGGACAAGGATTATATATAGTAAGCCACTTTTGGTTGCTAATTAGAGATTAATAGAGGTCATTCATTCAGTGGACGAAATTTAGCCATAAACAAAAATTCATCTTCCCTTTTGCTTTTTCCATTTGCTAATTTCAGCAGAAATTTAGATTTTCGCTCTAGAAATTTTGAGAATCTTTGTATACATTACCTTCGGCATATGACACTGCTCGCTGAGCAATTTGAGCAAACTCCTTGGCGGCTTCTCTAATAGTTCAAGACACACAGCGTTATCGGTGAACGGGATCTGATTGTACACAATCCCCTCTTGGCGATACTGTAAAGCAACATTCACAGAATTAAACTAGTATTTTCTTGATTATTTTAAGACCTAACGGTATGAATGCCAAACTGTAAAAATATTCCATTTTAAAAATTTAATTTTAAAATTGTTTATTACTGACCTGCGAACATTTCGAGTTTGTTTTCGGGTAATACTGAACAATCTTCTATTTTTCGTACACACATATCAATTATGCCATACTTTCGATTTTATTTTACTTATTAATACTTTATATTATTTTTTAACTTTTTAACATACTTATACTAATTTAGCAAGAGAAGAACTCACAATTTCCTGTTCGAGTGCGAACACGTAGTTATTGAAGAACATGTGCAACTTTTCGTTTGCGTAGTTGATGCACAGCTGTTCCAGCGAGTTGGAGGCGAAGTTCTCGAAGCCGAAGATGTCCAGTACGCCGAGGGCTCGCGGCGCTTCCTTGCCGGTCGCCGAGCAGCTGTTCACGTGGCGTATCAACCAAGCGAACGTACGCGCGTACAGAGCTCTCGCCATTGCGTGACGATTCTCACGAGCCTGCCATAGAACAGCGTGTATAATGGTAGCCACACACGTAACAATTAACAATATATTTGCGCAAGTATAGACTTTAAAAAAATTCATATTATTTAAATTTAGCAATTATATAATTATGTGTGCGGCAACTATGAGGTTTAACTGAAAGCAAACTTCAGACATATCAAATCATATGTTAGACATAATATTACATATTCTAACAACAATGTATAATTAACTTGAGAAAAATATTTTTCCATATGTAGGTTATTAAATTGTTAATAAATTGTTAATCTTAAGATCGGTTCAAATAATTTACTCATTTCATTGTTGAGAAAAAGCTATGAGACTACAGGATCTATTATTGTAATATACTTTTAATAAGGAACTAAAATAATACATGAAGTATAAAATACAAGAGATATTGGGATTTTCATATTTCGGTCCTTCGATCCGGATTATTAATAAAAATGTACGCTTACCTCGTGCAATCGCAGTGGTATGTCGGTAACATTTCCCCGTACGTTGATCTGTCGTTCTACCAATACTCGTTGCGCAGTTAGAGGCGCTAAACCCAAAAGGTTGGTGACGGCATCCACAGCTTCTGCGTCTTCTGGTGCAAGGGAGCTTCGCTCGCCGTCTATGTCCTGAAAAATGGACGAATTGTATTATTAAGTACTGAATAAAGTTTGCGCTTAGGATTTGATTTCCAATGCAAATCTATTTCATTATTAATAAAAATATTACAATTGCAAGGTATAAATTTGTATCGTTTTATAGTTAATTATACAAAATCATGTATTGTGCACGAGTAAAATACAGACAAGATAACTCGACTTGACTAATAAGTCAAATAAACAAGTGATTCATGTAAATATTATACCTGAAACTGTATGTTTCCAAGCCACAAAACCGCCGCAAGCACTTTGAACAATCCTTCGCACATATGCAACGGAACTTGTAGCACTGTCAGCGCTAACTGCAGCGCTTCCAATTTCCCTTGCTCCCCTCCTCGTCTTTTACGAGCCTCGTTATCTTCTGGTCGCAGATATTTAAAGTTTATGTCGTCTCGAAGCCGCAGTGCCGTTCTAAGTTCTGCGTTGTGCTGGCAAAAGATATTCAATTTTATTGAATCTAAGTAATGAACAGTAGTGTGACAGAAGAGAGCCTTCAATAGCACTTCAGTACCTGAGTCAGGTTATCCTATACTTACGTACTCACGGGCTACCATTAATTTGAAACATTAATAAGGAATAAAGAAAAGCAAGACTTAAATTAAGTATTTAATTGTTAAGTAGGCAAGAAAAGTTTCATGACGTGGACAGTCTTATTGTTTGAAAATTAGGTGTATGTTAAAAATTATTTTCTCATTAGTGATATTAACATTAACTTTCCTTGAAATAAAATGAATGTTTCTTTACATTATAATAATTGCTTATTATTCAATTGACAATTGGAACATATATTGACGAAATATTGTTAATTTTTTTTGTTACTTTTAAACTTTATAGATGGCCAAAATAGACCAATGTTTCTGGAAAGTTTATGATATTTAATTACCTTGGCACCTTCCACTAGCTGATAAAACACGTGGTAATTGGTTTCCCGTGGCGACGGGCCGGTAATTCTAGCTCTTTCCAGCAAAAAGTCCCTGAGAACCGCCCCTCGAATGCCCCCTCTGTGATCCAATCTCACTTCGACAAACTTTCCGAAGCGGGATGAGTTATCGTTGCGAACTGTTTTAGCGTTACCTGAAAATACAAAAGTGATATTGATGATGTAATCTGCACAGTATACATTTTAAAATAATTAAAACAAAAATTACATGTGAATAATTATGAGCCTTTGCAGTCAGTGATTATGTAGATGAAAAACAAATCCCATTTTCGGAAACTTGTTATGAAAAATAAAAATATTTTCATTCACATTTTGTTTTCATGGTAGAATTACTAACTAAACGTGAAGCTATTTTAAAATGTTACTAGAATTTAATTACCGAAAGCTTCAAGAACTGTGTTCGCTTCAAGGATCTGCTGTTCAGCCCAAGAGGCTTGTCCTCCGGCAGCACACAAATACTGCAATATGAACTTTGTGGTCTCCGTTTTCCCTGCGCCGCTTTCACCTGATATTACCACCGATTGATTTCTTTCGCCATTCTGTGAACATCATAAAAAAGGTCTTAAATGTGTTTGTTTAATCAATACTAATAATAAATCTGTAAGTTTAGGTATAACTCTTAAACGAATTACCTAACTGACTTTGTTCTTTTTCAACGCGGAAGAAGTCGCGGGCGCCAGCTAGTATATTATAAAACTATAAAAGTAATCCAGACTAAAGTGAACATTTGTGCGCTCACTGTACTTGTAAAATAAGAAAAACTGGGAAAACAGGAATTTCTGAGGATGATATGTATAATTCATGAATATCTTATTTATATTTGCCGAGTTATCGAGTTTTTGTCAAAGAAGGCGGGCATGCCACTGCGAAGTATATGGCCGGGTTCGACTAGTGTAAAATAAATGAAAAACCACCCCGCTATAGCGATATTGCATGGTAAAAACTTTATAGGAAATATTGTAGGACCAAAGGAAACCATTATGAGCCTTGTTATCCTCTTCTCCTAAGAGCTGGGAGCCATGTATAATAATTTAAGTAATAGTATTGAAATAAATGTCAAGCACTGCAAATAACAGTGGCGAAGTGTATATTTATATCTATACTAATATTATAAAGAGGAAAGATTTGATTGTTTGTTTGTTTGTATAGAATAGGCTCCGAAACTACGGGACCGATTTGAAAAATTCTTTTACCATTAGAAGCCGACATTATCCGTGATGAACATAGGCTACTTTTTACCGCGGGAAAATGCTTCATTCCTACGGGAAATCTAAAATAAATGTAAATACTAGCGGCTTGGCCCGGGAGATAGCGCCCTCTATCCAAAATACGGTAGATGGCGTTTTATTTTTTCTTTTTTCCCTTGTATTACTAACACTAATATGGACAAATGTCTGAAATAAATGTTATTATTATTATACTTTTCTACGCGGACGAAGTCGCGAGCACCAGCTAGTATTATATAAAATTAAAGAGTTTGTTTGTTTGGTTGTACGCGCTAATCTCAGGAACGAATTGAAAAATTATTTTTGTGTTGGATGGTCCATTTATCGAGGAAGACTAATATACGCTATAGAGAAAGCGGACGAAGTCGCGGGCACCAGTTAAGTTATATTATAAACGAGAAAAAAAATAGGCGAAACAAATCGATGCACTCGATGTGCAAACTTCTTTCTCGATAGCAACAGTCGTAATAATTTTACTTATGAATTACACAGATCAGAAAGATTCTTTGAATTTTCATGGCTCTCACGTTGGATTTAGGTTAGTATATTGCGGTTAACTTAGTCTTACCTTTAAAGAACTGTATGCACATTCTGCCAAAGCGAATACGTGCGGTGGAAGAGAGCCGAAGGCTTTTCCGCGGTACCTTTGCATGTGATCCTAGAAAAAAAATGTAGATTGCATTTTATGCTTTCCTTTTCACAATACACTAGACTAGACCGACGCGGCCCGGCTTCGCTCGGTTGCAATTTGAGGGATCATTAAAAAGATATAGCCTGTATTCATTTAGAATATCTTCTATACCTTAGAAATACTTATGTGCAAAGTAAACTTTCAAAAAAAAAGTTGTAGTTCCTCTTTAGAATATTAGTTTAGATTCGATAACTCCATTTGCACATGTAAGTATTTCAGATTAATCACTTTTAGGCTTAATGTTTGGTGGCTACTTGCGGATTTTGTAGTTTGTTTATTAGTGAACCACTGCACTTTTTTGAAACATTTTTTTCTCTATTTTAAAGGTGCATTATTCCATTCCACGTACATGTAATGCGTCGGTCTAGCTTTTTATAAATTTTTAATACTTACTGTAGTGTAACATTCCAACTCCTTGTACGGATTTACTGCAACTAGAATAGAACCTGTATATGTCTGTTTAAATAAATATGTAAGTAAAGATAATTGAAATTCCCAATATAAGACCCAATAAAATAAAAACATTTTAAAGATATAAAACTCGAGTCCGGCTGGACCGATTTTTATGATTTTTGTTTTGTTGAATTTGCCTCCGCCCCAAATAGCAGAATAACTATTAAAACATCTAAAATATTAAAAAAAAAAATAATTTTCTCATACATGGATCGTGGCGGTAAGAAGTTCAGCGGATCAGCTAGTAAAAAGTATATTAAAAAAATTCTAAAGTATTTCAAAGGATACATATACAAGCTCGCGTATATATCGCTGTTTCAGATTTTCATTGATAGCCTCTTCTGTGATTTGTGGCATCAGAGTCATATCTGGCACGCCAGAGCCTTCCTCGCCTTCTCGCTCCTCCATTTTGTCTGAAATAAAAATCACCATTTCATTGTATATATTTTGTTTAATTGGTACCCACAAATTAGCCCGCCTTAACAATCTTTCATTTTATCTGCACCTGGTCTGTATACACCAGGTGAAGATGTATATCACCAATACACCTGTTGACGACGTGAACGTTATTTGTTATAAAAGCAACATATGCTTTTATTTTTTAATCACATTGATAGACAATATATCTCAAAGCTTAAATAAATAGAGATCAGCCCTCACTGAGAGGGAAACAGTCGCACTTCACCAGGGTCAATGAAGGATTATAAAAGTCGTTCTATACAATTAAGAATGACTTTTCTCTTGATTATATTAAACACTTTAAACTCTTAATTGTAATAGAATTTTTCGATAGTTTCACATTGTCATAATGTCTTGCTTGGATTTAATTTAAGAAAAAGGAATAATGGTGAAAAAAAAATTAAGAATAAGCCCCTTCACGCAAACAACGTCACTTTATATTGACTTCTATTTTCCTCCCCTCGACATGATTTTATCACTTTGATCGATTGTTAATAGTCTAACATTGTTGACTAGTTCTATCGACACGAAAGATAACATTATGATATTGATGTCAAAATATAATAACACTAGGAAGAGGAAAGATCTCTTTTAAGCTGTGCTGTTCTACTCGTGTAGATTTAAAAAGCATTGTTAAAACCAATTGTTCTGCGCACCTGCATTCTTCCTGATGTAGCTTTACTGTCCTTAATAGGCGACAGTTTTTACCTGACTTCAAGTGGACCGTCAACCAGCCTGCCACGCTTCATAACCCATACATAAAATCGCATTGACAGGCTGTTTGTCGTGACTGGCTATCAACATACAGCCAAAACTAAGTCTAGAAAGCTGAAATTTTTGTTGGCAAACTATCAGCCACTCTACTTTGGTAAGTGGTTAGCGCCGCCTATAAACACAAACAACGCCAGTATGGACACAAGTGCTCTACTGTATAGTATAAACATTAAAAATCTTCTGTGAAATGGTGGTAACTGGTAAGATATTAAGCATTAAAAAGCTGATCTGTGGAATGGTGGTAACTCACAAGTCTCACAACAGATGGGAAGCGTAATGTGCAGTGTGCTATGACTTAGAACTCCGAGACCAAGAATATTAACGGCATTAATTTTGACAACGTACCTGAATGCCTGAAGATAAAAATGAAGCATGTCCTAAGTACTAACTAAAATTGTAAATGCTTCTGTTTACCTAATCATTAAGTATATAAGGGCTCGGTTATAAACTGTAAAAAAATAAAATAGCCTTGAGGCAGGACGTTCCCAACTAGTGGGCAAGTTATCGGACGGAAATGTCACTTGCGGATAACTCTACGTCACTTTGCGCCCTCGCAATTGTTACTTATCAATATTATTTTGCACGCCGGTGACCTGAACTTACTGCATTGGCTCACCAACTTTTAAACAGACTGTCCCTGCTCAACAAACTTATTCGCTACTTCAATATAAAAGAATTGTATTTCACACTGTACCCGAAGAGTACATTATAGGTAGGATTTTTGGCTTTTAGTCAATAATAATTAACAAGAATTTAACCCGCGAAAATTTTACAAATTTTGCACATTTTAGAAATTAATTGTACTAGATATGAAATTAATTTCAGTCTTTTTTTGTTCAAGTTCAAACCAAACCTTCACATTTTTATCTCAGAAATGTCATGTTTTTTATGTATTATTGCTACTACCAATAAATAACGAGAAATCGTGGAATTACATAATATGGAATCGGTATGCAGCTTCCGTTGGCAAAGGTCGAGCTATAATCGTTAATTTACACAGTTTTTTTTAAATTAAAAAATCAATCACAGAAAGCAATTTAACTAACATACTTCCTTGTGTAGATTGCAAAAAATTAACTAAGTAATTAGATGAAATGAAAAAAAAAAAAGCATTATAATAATACAAGTCTAATAATGTATATAGCTAAAGATAGAATATCTTAGTCATTCTTAGTGCATGTATAGCTTAAAAGAGGTGGTCGAGAATAAAACAAACTTAGCCGAAGCTGAACAAGAAGTGATGTCAGTTGTTTAGTCTACTTTTAATTGACTCGGAACATTGCAAGGCCAGCAAAAAGTTGTCGCCGGTCCAGAAAAGGTTTGCACTAACGTGGGAATAATACCTTGAGGTTACTTTACAAGTTACAGACTGAGTTTTTAAGACGAACTTAATATGTGCCGTCATTCATCATTTAGCTTAAAATTTATCGCACACAAATATGCTATGTGGCATACAATCTTTTAGTAGGTATTGAATTTTTGTCTATCCTTTATCAACATTATCTTATCTTTACATAGCATAAAATAAAGTCGCTTCCGGCCGTTTTTCCCTCTGTATGTAGGTACGCTTAGATCTTTTAAAAACGCAACGGATTTTAATGCGGTTTTTAATAGTGAAAGAGTGGTCAAAGAGGAAGGATATTACATATATATAATTAGCATAATTATTAGCATATATAGCATAATAATTATACCTTGTGAAGCTGGGGGCGGCTCGCTAGTTTATTAAAATTATTAGTTATCTATCTGGTATCTGACTTATAAAAGTAGCCTTTATTCCATAAAGTATTAAATAAAAGCGATTGTAATTACAGAAGGTATTTGCACAATACTCCGTAAACGATGTAATTACTTGGGTCTTGGAATTTCCGGGTAACATATAGGATATCTATAAGTAAATTGTTGAATACATTTGTAATTTCTTTGCATATATTTATTTAATATGTATCTCTTTATGTTATGTGCAAACACTTGTGTACTTTGTGAATGTTGGAATAGAATAAATAAATAAAAACGAAACTGAGTTGCTCTGAAAACAAAAGTGTTAACCTAATTTCTATACGTATATAAATGAAAAGAGTTATAATATTTAAGCTAACATTCATTAAGGAGAAGTGAAAACATTTTAAGTAAGTTTTCATTTCGAACCTATTATTAGCTTTTTTCCCCATATTATTATTTATGTAAACATTCGATTTTAACCTTGATGTATCACGGATACCTGTTACATTTTGATGGCAATTTTTTTTTTTTTTACGGTCTTCGAGGTTATATTATATATGAGCAAACAAACAAATTTTGGAGAAATCTAAAACGAATTTATGATCTGTCAATACAGATTCGCTCTGATGAAAACGCGTGAACAAACTGACTAGTTTTACCCTCCAGTGAATCTAATAATTTAATTCGATACACTGTACCAGACGATGTTTACGACATTCAAAAGCGGGTTCCCGGGGGAATAAAGCTGGCACAAGTACAGTGAATGTAGCGAAATTAAGTAATAACTGCAAAAAAATTTACAATACACTAGAGAGATAATTTTAATGAAATAAATAGAAGCAGAAGATAAGGAAATGCAAAATTAATATAATCCCAATTAATCTTTTTATCTCCCCACTCTTGGTGCAAGAGGGGTGTTATAATATAAGTTTGACCTGTGTGTGTGTGTGTGTGTGTGTGTGTGTGTGTGTGTGTGTGTTTGTGACATCGTAGCACCCAAACAAATGGACAGATTTTGATCCATTTTTTTAAAACTGACGTGATGGAGGTGGTTCTTGTTAGCTATAATTTATAAAGATATTTTTAGGCGTTTGAAGATCATCAGCCTATTTCCTAGTTGACGAAGGGAATTCACTAACTTCCACGGGTTCTATTGGTGTGTTCAACGTATTTTGTTGTATTGAACGAAGAATTTCTTTTTTTGAGTGATTAAGGGATGAGTGATTTGAGAAGGATTGGGAAAATGGTCTGTGGCATGTTATGTTAATTGTTAATGTATTTTTTTATTTTTTAAAAAATAATCACTAGTAATTTCAAATAAATATTATAAATATAGAGGCTCGAAGTAGTCCGCTAATGCTTGTCACTTGCAGAATAAAAAGGGCTAACAGTGGGTGGCGCCAAGCGGCGTCGCCCACGACCTTGTCCTTAGAAACTTTGTACTTGAGACCTAAGGACCACCTTTCTCTTTGAATCTTCAGATACAAATAGGGCGACGGATTCGAATGATGTTGGTTGTAATCTCGTGGAAAAATCATAATAATAATTATTGATAGACTTGCTCCCTAATGTTGCTTAGATAATAGGTAAACATATATATTTATATTATATGCAGTGCGGCTTTTAACACAATCACATTCTTCACATAATTATAAGACACTGTTTGGATGCATTAAAAATACGTCTTCCATTGTTCATTGAAAAAAAAAAACGTATGATTGGATCCAATGAAGTCATTTGCCTCACATTGCTTATTGCATATTATTTTATAACCCCTTCAAAGCACTATAGTTATATAATACGACAATTAATTGTCTTCAAGTGTACTTAAGCAAGTTGTTTCAAGTAGGTATGCTAGTTTGAAAATAAATATCAAATTAAACCCAAATAACGTTAGAGTACAGTAATGGCATTTCTGCAGGAACCACCATTATTGTTATAAGCGTTTATCCGGGCACCCACGAAAAATGTACATATATCTTTTCAGGTGTAATATTTTTTATTTTTCAACGGTGTCGAAGTCGCGGGCACCAGTTAGTATTATATAATATATATGATACTTAGTAAATTCAATATTATTTCCACATACATGCCTGAGCGACGTTTTCAAGAAGTGCTCATATTTCTATGAAATAATAGAAAAAAAATATTAAATGGTTTCCAGGGTGAATGTAATCGTGGGCGACGGACGATGTCTAGGATAAAAAAGAATTTAGTGAAACCTGTCCGGTGGAGCGAAACGAGTGGGTGTACACTTGTACAGTAAACGTAACGGCCATCAGATAATAAATATCTCGAGTCCAACAGCGAATTACCTATTTCATATTTACTATTTTTACTTTCCCGTAAATGTGTGCAAGTATCGGAAAGCAAAGTTCGACGTACTCGTTATGTAGGTACTCGTGTATGTTGGGGCGTATATAAAGATAAAATATAAAATCCTTTAGTTTTATAATAGTAGGTCGTTGCGAGGACAATTGAAAATTAGGGCAATTGCTTTTGCACCGAAAGATTCAGAGTTTTAAATAAAAAAGATAAAGTCTGTCTGAATTTCAAAGTAGTTTATAAATTGTGCAGAATTGTACACTGCGAGATATTCTTGAACAGAGGCAAAAACGTTCGACAAAAGTTAAAACTTAACTAAAATAAAATAGATTAATAAGTACCATTATAGCAAAAATAATCTAATAGTAACAGCAGCAAATAATGATAATATGATTCCAGCAACACATCAATATGCTTGCAAGTCGATTTCTCAAAATGATGACATGCTTACTTGATGATAAATTCTGTGAATTCCACTTCAACTATTGGCCATTGACCTCGTGGTTAATAATATAATATTAGCCCTCATCTACACTAATATTATTTTTTATTGATTTAATTTTAAAATTTCTTTGACTTAGTCGCGGGCAACAGCTAGTTAAAGAATAAATAGATGTAGTCGGTAACGATAGGTTGTATTCGGCACGATCCGTCACTTCTTATAGATCTATACAAAAATTAAACACACGGCCTATATTAGTCTGATTTTCGGCGTTCTAACTCTATTTATTGGTCGTAAAGGCACGCGCACGCACAACAACTTAGTCTCCCATAAACGGAATAGATGAAAAAGTAAGATTGGTATAAGTGGATGTAGTGAAAGCAGGAATACCAAGACATGTTACATTAAGTTTTTTTTTTTACGTTATAAAACCGTATCTCTGTTTAAACGTGATTGTTCTGCGTGAGAAGCCCTTGTTAAGTTATGCACGTTTCACACTTGTTGCTTCAACGGAATCATAAGAAAACGAATTAATTAACAAAACATAAAATTGAACTTTGATTTTTAGTCAAGGCCATCTCCGGTCTCGTATGCAGCAAATACAGCAATCAAATTGCACGAGTTCTGGCGTTTCGTACAACTTTTTTTATGAAAACCAGAGTATATCCAGAGATAACACCACATTTTTAATGTTCGATTTTACTAGTGGATATAGTACTCCACCGTAATTTTCTAGAAGGACTAGTCCAGACCAGACCAGTTCTAGAGAACTTTCTGCTCTAGCGGCCATCGGTTAGCAGAGTAACCCCAAGCATAACACGCTCTATAGCTCGTTGATCTTTCTTATGAAAGCGCTACCCCGTGAAGTACAATTATTGTCAAAAACTTTTCCTTTAAGGCACACTAAGTAATTCCTAAGTCATGGATATCAACATTCAGTTATAATCGGTTCAAAGATACATCTTTGAGAAGACGATGCATGCAATGGAAACACCTGTGTGAGTATAAATAAATAAATAAAAGTCAATTTGTAAAAAATACGTCTGTGTTTTTGTTTAGTGCAGCGATTAGCGTTCACACGCCAATCACCATGCGTATCAGACCATCACGACGTCCCTTGAGAATGGTACGAAGAAATCACTACGTATCATCATTGCTTTCATAACAATGATAATAGGACAATGGATGCGATTACATATCACAAGAAAAATAATGTTATGCGTTGCACGCACAACGCTTGCGTTCGTTTTATGTTATCTATTGTTGTAGCTATAAGTTCAGTGATTGTATAAACAATCATCAGATCCATAGTTAAATGTTTTAGTACAAATAAATATTTAGCATAGTAAGTAAGTATATAAAACGGAACCAGATTAAAATCGGAGTGAATTCTAATCAGTGTAGGTATATAGTAAATAGTTTAAAGAGACAGTCTAAAGTTTGTTTAATAAAATAAATAAACTCAAAAAACACTAGGAAAATAATTCATTGTCTTAAAATACTGTGGATGAGAAATATAAGACAAATTTTGAAGTGTAAGGAGGATTCTCAGTTTAACTATTAGGACAATTTCCTTTAATTGGTGGTGCTGACTAACTAACACTTAAAGTACTTAAACCAATAGTTTGAGGTTCGATAATACGCTTTGATTTGCTGAACAACACTTTGGTTTGTGACTTTAAAATTTGTATTGTTATGCATTTATAATTGGACAATAATAGTATGTGATTTATGTCGTTTTTACATAAAAATATAAGCTTTCAAATTAATTTCAATATGAAGTACATAATATCCTGAAAGATTTCTTCTATTCTTGTGTTTCTTAATACAAACATCTAACACTTGTTTATTCCAAGTTAGGATCAAAGGCGTGTGTTCGCAAGACGAGACGACTGGATGCCACAGGGCCGCTATGCTGATGGGGAGGAAGAGGCGGGACGGAGAGGGTGAGGTCTCATTCCTTTCACCTAATGTGGAAGACAATGCGGGTCTCCGCGACCATGCCAAAGTTATTTTTGGAAGCCGCTTGTACTCGTGTTTTTGTCGAGGGTCTCAAGTGAAAAAACTATATATATGAAACTGAATTTTTATTTTCTTAAATGAAGACGAATTAGGTAAAATTTTCTTAAATGAACACGAATTAGGTAAAACTATTGGTAGTACAGACAGACACACGCATCAAATGCAAGTAACATTTTAAGACTGAGTGCCTTTAGTTAAGTCGGAGACCAACAATTTTATTAGTTTTAAGAACATTACTCCAATACAGTTCTGAACTTTTCACACCTTAACTACTCATGACATTTTGCAATAAATTGGCAGCTGCACGGACACCATTAAAGGGCGGCTGGATAAGAGTAATAACTATTGTTTAATCACAGTAAATAAAGTTCAATAACTTTGTACTAAGATCCCAATTTCTTCGTTACGTATATTTTTTTTCTTTATTGAAAACTTTATCGTACTGATTACTGATATATATGCATGAATAGCATTATACGTTTTATACAATTTTAGAGATATTTTCTATTAAGTAAGTAGGTATTGGTTAAAAATACATCAAGAATGAAAAAAAAAAAAACATTCGTCGTCATGTCGACCCCACTAAGTCCAACATTAATATCATTTCCGCCAAGTGATTTATGAATCTCCTTTATGCTCACAGCAATTTATTAGAAAATGTAAACATGTTGACTTAAAAAGAACGTGGTTACATAAGTAATTTGGAAATTTCACATTAACTAGTGTTACATACCCGAAACTGTAAGGCATTGAAAAACTACAAATTTATTTTGGTTTGTACAAACCAAAATGTAAGCCCTGGGGAGAAAAGTAACTTGTCGATTCATTAAGATAACAAATACTTAGGCATCGAGAGATGACTGAATTCAATGTTCCTTAAAATAAACATAAGAAGAATTTATTTATAATAAAAAATATGGGTTACTCGCTTAATGACTTATTTCTTTCACGCATATTGACTTATACGCATATTGACTTAAACTCATATTGACTTATATTATGATTTATAAGTATTAGCCTAACTTTTTACTTTGGGGCTAATTACTTTCCTAACCAAACTTAAGTCCTCGTTCTCCTGAGAAACCCACAAGCAGTGAGAGTTTCTCCCTTTTTTGATATGTGGATTTTTTTACAATTAATCTAGTGTCGAAACCTATTTTGGCCCACCGAAGAACTGCATTTAAAGGCCAAGGCATCACCTATATAATTACACAACAATCCTTCAAATAATAGTAAGATTCATTCGACGCCCCCAAAGAACGTTGATTTATTTATCTTATCTGTATCTCAAAATAAACCGCTTCAATTAAATCTTTTCAATTGCTATGAATTAAGCTCGACGCACAGTTTAGATTGCAAAATGTGTAGGCGAGAGACGTCAAGTGGAAAGCTATTATTGCTCGTGAAAATAGAAGGTTAATGATGGTTTTCAATTAAAATTAATTCACCAATGCGATGGAGTGAAACGCTTTTATATCTTAATAATAAAAGTAGTGCTCAACGCAATTTTCACGCTCTAGCCACCTCTAGCTAAGTTCAATCGGGCGAAGCATAAAGTTACATCACTATACTAATAGTTTGAGAGATCAGCGGTTAAACAATGCAACTGTTTAAGAAAAAAAACTTTTCAACAAAAAAATTAAACCGCCGTAAACTGAAAAGCAAAAAATAATAAAGTTCTTTTATTTAATCTTAGGTTATAACTAAGTTCTTAAACTAATGTAAGTACATAGTTATACCTAAGTAATTTTTGAGTCGGCGCCAATAAATAGTTGCACTAAAAAATAATAAATAGTTGCCGATGGCATACTTAGTATGCCATCGACTATGCACTTAACAAAAGTTCTATTATTTAAGCAAAGGTGTTATAATTTTGTTTCGCTTTGAAATGCACAAACCCTGTTCCTAATTAGAATGTACTCTAAGTTGTAATACTATGAGACACTTAATTTTTTTTATTTAAAAATAATTTTAAATTTAAATTGTCTACGCATAGTGCTTATAATAGAAATAAGTAGCACAACGTGGAAGAAAATAGAAGGAAAAACTATCGTTCATTTTCAACGAACACGTACAGTTCATTTCCTCTGCATTGAGCGCTCCATCGCGCCGCAGGATCCAATGCATTCTCGCGTCCGTGCCGTGCCGTACAAATATTTATATATTACTTATTTATACACAATAAATTGCTTGTTCAATTTAAAATTAATAACTAAATATTTAAAAATGTTTTTATCTAAATATGTACAAAAATTACAATTCCAATACGTTTCTGAAGCGTTCCATGATTGTACACTAAATATTTAAAAAAAAAAAACAATTTGTAATTTGTAGTTTATAGAATGTTTGTCCGTTTGTCTGTGCGAATCTCTGTTTTAAATGCGATTTTCACTGATGTATTACTGTGCAAGCTTCCTGTAACATTTAGTGTTAGTTTCATTTCAATCGGTTTTCAAACATAAAAGTTGAGTGTACCGAATATCGAAATATTTTTAAGATTATTATACAAAAATAATAATTATTTCCCTCCCTCATAACAGAGTTATGACGCAACTTAGCCACTAACTAAGCTCATATGAAT
The DNA here is from genome assembly GCA_918317495.1 of Synanthedon vespiformis. NCBI lineage: Eukaryota > Metazoa > Arthropoda > Insecta > Lepidoptera > Sesiidae > Synanthedon > Synanthedon vespiformis. Next base: position 2,952,428 of record OU906962.1, read on the forward strand.
GTTAATCTACGACCCGACGTGACAGCATTAAAGTAAGCAAATATGTCCAGGCAATGTTTTTTTCGTTTTTCATAATTTCCCGGCGGAACGGACGCTGCGCGTGCGCAGTCATAAATCTCCTGTTATCTAATTGCCTCCCGAGCGCGTGCCGCGTCGGAAGCGCACGACACTATTAATGCTTAGCCACAATGTAAACTTCAAACGTTATATTAGTTTAATCGACGATGATATTTTAAAACGTCTCCACTCCATATTTATTTTTAACACAAATAAATTTATCAACCGACTTCCAAATAACTCTTTTTAACAAAAAATAAACCATTGTCTCTATTCTTTTCTCATGGATGCCAATGTTAGAACTGGACCGCATTGAAATGGGACCACACGGGAAGCACCAGCTTTCAAATAAAAAAAAGAATCATCAAAATCGGTTCATCCAGTCGAAAGTTATGAGGTAACAAACATTAAAAAAAAATACAGTCGAATTGAGAACCTCTTCCTTTTTTGGAAGTCTGTTGAAAAGGAATGAATTTAATAAATACGACTTAATTAAAATATAAATAAAAACGTCATACCTTTATTAATTAATTAAGGTATGACGTTTATTATAATAACAACAAAATTTAGACAATCGATTGTCAATAATATAATTGTCAATCGTAAATTCCATCGCCTACAGACACACAATTATGAACAACATTGGTGATGTGATGACGTACGTATACGCAACAGGGGTTCAAGACACGCGGCCCCTTTCGGCAATAATTGGAATCGCCAATGGCAATGGAAACATTGATGAATTTCTGTTAAGATTGTCAATATCAATTCAATATATATACTTATATTCGCCAATAGTCAGTGGCTGTTTTTTGATATATTTTATGTTCATTCTATACCATTCAATTTCATTTAGCAATCAAATGCGTCTGCTTCCCTTTTCATGTAAGTAATAGACTTACATAAAGTAACTATTGGTCCGTAAGCCAGGCATTAATTTCGTCAATGATTTCCTCTCAGTTGATAATTTGTAAAATGCCTGAGAGAGTTGTATCATGATGCGTTGTGATCGTCAGCCGCGGCTCCGATGGTGGGATGAGCAGTGGTAGCCCGTTACACTGCTGACAAGCATTCCACCAAGATATAGCCAGCTGACTTTTTTATTTATTAACCGTAATACATAAACTATCATCTGATATATAACTATCTGATATATCTGATATATATCAAGGTTTGGAACTCCCTGCCTGCGTCTGTATTTCCGAGTTCATATAACCCTAATCTTTTCAAAGTTCGAGTGAATAGGCATCTTCTGGGTGAGCTCGCTCCATCTTAGGCCTCTCCCTTGCTACCAAGCTGGTTGTTGGCCAAGAGCAAACCCATCTCTAATAAAAAAAAAAAAATAAAAAAAATATATTTTCTATTGGGAGGTAATCACTGAACAGGTATATATTCGTGTGACCTGCTGGCGTATAGTCCACCATTTTATAAATAGCTGACAATTTTGTTTCTTCAAAATATTAGGCTAACTATAATTTGATGAATTTTTAATCGGGAATAAATGATTTAAAAAAAATTTTATTATGTGCGTGGGCGGCTACCACTCTACTGCTCAACCCACCATCGGAGCCGCAGCTGACGTTCACAACGCTTCATGATACAACTCTCTCAGTCATTTTACGAGTTACTAAGAGGAAATTGGTCATGAAAATCTGTCGCTGGCTCAGGGACCATATTTGTTCTGTGTAAATAACAAACAACATCTTTCAAAATATACAACTGTGTGTGACGTCAAAAAGAATAAAATATATGTGACGTTCGAATACAAATTTAGAGTACAATGGTGCATTTAACAGGAACAAATGACGTCGCACTGTCTTCCATACCGAGGTTTGAAAATATCGTCATAATTTGACCTACAAAACAGTATTTATTTAAAAATGTATACTTGACATACACGGCGGATAATAAGACTGAGTTAAATCCTCCTTGTGAACACATTACTAACAGACGACTATACTCCTATCGCGAAGACTGTGATTACCTAGACGTAATAAACGAATGGAGACAATTGCGTTGGCGTCCGCAAATTGAATAAATCGTTTAACCTGTGACTTGGTTGATATGAGAAGTTTGAATCGTGTTTTGTTTTGTCATAAAGTTTATAACGTAACAGTAACAGGGTTGTCATTCTTTCATTTCATGTTTCTGACAATTTGTTATCGCGACAAGTTCAAATATTTCCTTCCTTTGAATATGATTTCAAAGAAATATAGGTAATATAGGTACCGCGACGTGTTGGAGTGTTATCAAAATGCTAGTAATGAGTTGGTACTGGTACCCTTGTCGTGGAGCCAGATTGGCTTGTAAAAAGGATTTAGCTTTGGCGTGTTTAGTAAGAGTTATAGTAACCACACCCGAAAATTTTCTACGGGATAGTATCCACACACGCAACTAAGATATTGTAAAACAAAAATAAATTATAGGTACCAACAGCTAACTGAACTACTGTTGAATGGTTTTTGAGTAGCCGATGCGGTTGAAATCAAGACCGTGAACTAGGTATGAACTAGGTTGAGGCTGGCGACCACTGTCTTATTATGGGTTCATATCCTATTTTCAGAAACAAGCTGAGAACAACAAATATCATCTTTCTACTACTAAATTACATCAAACATTTATATTTACATTTATTTTTTATATCTGTTGAAACTCTGTTATATTTGGTTTACAATTGTACATTATGTACCATATACGTCATAATAATAAGTGTGAAACGGCAGACACTCCCAGTTATAAATAAAAAAGCTGTCCAGCATGAATAGGCCTACAATTACATCACAACAAAAGCGTAAAGGCAATGCTAAACATTATTGAATAAACGGTGCGAGCGTAATATTTAAGTTGCAGGATGGTTGCAGGAGACCTTAGAAATGACCAACATTTTTTGTTAGCTTAATTTAAATTAAACATCTAAAGTAATTACCGAAAGAATTCATTAAGATTTTACCTTTAAAAATCTATATAGAGTTATTTTATAAAATAAAAGTTCCTTTCCACACAATATTAGCTATTAAAGGAGGATGAATATGAGTAGAGGTTGGGAGTTTATGAATACGGAGTCTGGGGTGGTCTGGGTCTGTGGATGCATTGTGATTGCTTCGTCTAGCTACTTGTATTGTACATTCGTATGAAAACAGAACAGTACCACAAAAGTGACTAGGTATTCTTGCTAATAGTCTCTGTTGTCGTTTTAAGTAAAAAAATTAGGTCACGCATTACTAATTGGTTTCATTTGTGAATTAATTATTATTGCTATAGTTAGGTAGGAACAAGAATGGAGAGTGAGTAAATAATATAGTACATTATAATAATCAAATACGGCGATTTAATAAAATTCAATTCTGTCGCTCTCTTTCGTTTTTACAGGAAAGCGATCTTGATAACAATTTGGTCACCTTTATATGGTCTTTTTTATGAACGTAGATACTACCAGTTAAAATAAGCGTTAAGTGTTCGTTTTATTAAAAAAATGTTTTGTACCCCTGAAAGTTTGTTTACATTCTTTCCGTTGTCTCTTTGGCCTTGCTTTATAATACTAGACTAGGTATAAGGATTGTCTAAACAATTGACACGCAATGTTATTGTTTCAATTACTTACTTTATTCCCGAGTGTTATTACGTATTTGGAATAATTTATAAACTGTTTTTGCTTTTCTTCGAGTAATTAGATATTGTTTTTGCATTATAAATTATAATAAACCGAAAGTCTTGTGCAGCTAAGCCGTCGACGGCGATGAAACAAAAAAGTCAATCACCGGCCAACAACGCTACTGTTTTAGTTTTGTAATCCTAATTGCTCTTATTTTTATTGCGTCTATTAAAAGAAAGTAACTGCATTGTACATCATTAGTATTTGAAATCAGTATCGGAGGTGAGCATCGAACCTTGCTACATTAACTACACGCTTCGTCTTGTGCAACTCATAAATAACTTATTTATGGGTTCTGAGCGATTGGCTTTTATTTTGAAGATGTTACATTTATTGCTTGTAATTTTTTTATTACTACTATTAAAAAAAAATTAAGTTCAATTAAATTCCAATTCGAATTATTTACTACTAATGCTCTCATATTATTTATATCAAACTTAATCTGATACTTTGACTTGAATTTTACGTTCAAACAAATAATGCCATATTGATGGACTATAATTATTATATTTAAAATTAAAAAAATACTATAAATTATATTTAAACATAATAAACTCAACATAATACATATATTCATATTCATAGACAGAAAGAAATTAAGGCTTCTGCCTATTATTTGTTTTTATTTGAATTTATTAATATTTTTCTAAATAATTATTTAAATAATTTTTCTAAATATTATTTGTTTTATATTATTTTTCTAAATAATATAAATTCAAATAAAAACAAATAATTAAAAACAATGTCAAAACAAAGGGCGAGGAAAAAAACAGAAATACATTCAATACTACATACTAATATAAATAAGTTAACTGTATAAATTTATAAAGTTAACTAATATAAATTTCAACTGCATAGATGGCGCTGTCTATTAAAACTTCAACGTTGGTTGTGTAGCCAAAATTATAGTATACTGAATATCCTACTATACTATGTCTAGTATAGTTGAATGCTGAAAGCCGTTAAAGGCATTCTTATCTATAAATGAAAAACTTGCCCTTTGCGGTTCAACCCATTTCCAGCAATGACGTCTAAAGTATGATAATTAGGTTAAATGTTTAATTAATTCTTGTAAACAGTAGCCGCACCCCGCGGTCCTAGTGCGGCCTTACATTGCATGAAATTCTGTCATATTCGCACTTTATTTAAAAAAATTCGTAACATATATTTGTGTATTCATTACGTGCGTGCGTATTTATTAAAACTGCTGGTACTAGTAGAAATTCGACCACTCATTTCGAAGGTGGGAAAAGTAAAACTGTTTCCAATTATGAAATTTAGGATTTCCTTTACCAAATAAAAATACATTCCTAATGAGTTAATGACGGCTATGTACATTTTTTGGATGCGTCACCCATGACACACACCACACAGGTTCCCGAATCATTTCTAATCATCTTTATTCTAGCTAGATCTTTTTCATAAATATTTATATTATGTAATTGTTGCGTAGCTTGCTAGATAAAAACCATAGCTAGCAATATTCATACACAAGAATAATGATCAAAGGTTTTCTCAATTTACATTCACAAATAAAGAAATAACACACGTGTCCATGTCTCGTAAGTAGATCAAAGGGACTAACTCATATGGCAGCGTCGGCAGACTACTAGCTTACAATTTCCCATGTGATAAACGTTACACTGAAATCTAACGTGTAAACATATTGTACAATTGATCCAGTAGAGAGAAGCTCAGTAGAGAACTGCTTTTAGGTCTATAAGTAATCCCAATTCCTAAAAGCTAGTAGTGTGTTTACTATTAAATATTGCGTTGTCTTGTAAAAGTTGGTTTGCTACTTAAAAAAATCATTCACCAATAGAAAGATAGAAAATAGAAGTTAGAAAAGAATTTCAGAATGGACATTTTATATCGTTTTTTGTTGTACAAAACAAAATTAAGAAACCAAATAAATAAATGTAAATAAATACTTAATAATATTACAAAACTTAAATAAAGTCGAAATATAAAAGCAAACAGATCTGTTAAACACTTTATTACAAACACTAATACAACTAACTGGGCACAACCGAGTACCATTTCAATGGTATTCGTAAATGTGTCAGCAACGCGACCTAATTTCAAAGGAATCCGAACAAGCGTGCCTCCCAGAGCTCTGCTGCATCAATTCATAAACTGGAGAGCAAACGCTGCTCAACAAATCAACCAACAAGTCGACTATACTACTGCTAAGTCAGCGGCTTTTGAACGCGATTTAGGTCGTGAATGTCCTCTTGGACGACTGTTTTTTCGGCCCTCCGTGTATAAAGTTTTGTGATCAGTAGCACTACCATGAGTTTATGACGTCCGAAATCGCTAGCGAGAGATGAGCGAGAACGTAAAATATTTGTATGAAAAATTGTACAGCGCCTCTAGCGGTCACTCAAAGAACTAAAACCGGTAACATGAGTTACAAATTTGACTGATGCTCTCGAGAAATACCGTAACGTTAGTAGTTAAATCATTCACTAGCACATTGAGGGGTGAAAGGTTCGTTATCGACAGAAGTAAACTAACGTAAGATTTCGATAGCAACTCATGATAGTGCTACAGTAGCACTACCATGAGTTTATGACGACCGAAATCGCTAGCGAGAGATATTTGTATGAAAAATTGTACAGCGCCTCTAGCGGTCACTCAAAGAACTAAAATCGGTACCATGAGTTACAAATTTGACTAATGCTCTCGAGAAATACCGTAACGTTAGTAGTTAAATCATTCACTAGCACATTGAAGGGTGAAAGGTTCGTTATCGACAGAAGTAAACTAACGTAAGATTTCGATAGCAACTCATGGTAGTGCTACAGGTTAAGAAGCTCGACGGATATTCTCGAAAGTCAACTTAAGAGCTCACTTTACAACAGTAGCCGTTATTCCATGATTACTCGTTAGTTATTGGTCGAAGAAATACTTATGATTATCAATTTTTAAAATGTGCAGAATTTGTGATATATTTGCCGGTTAAATTCTGGTAGTTCTGACTAAAAGCCAGTAATTTTTATCCATGAAAACATCATGAAAGATTTTTCTGAAATGTTGGAATTTCTGGCGTAGTTATGTTATCTTCGCGAATCATCTGGTGTCGCCTTTTTCGGTATTCGCATCATTACAGTAAGTTAAGACAAAAAAAAATCTCTCAAATACCTATTACTCACTTCACTCGCTCGTCATACGGTGTGCCCTTAACTACACAATGCTTTGATATTATGCTTTAAGTTCGAATGACATTGCACATTTTGATGCTTATAACACTCTCTGGGCGAAGTATGAATATAAAGTACGAATACCCATCCATTGAGTTTACACAAAATGCTGTTGTAGCCATACGTTTGACGCGCTGATAAGACATAATTTAGATGAAAGCTCAGGCTTCATAATGAGGTAGGGAACTAGGTCAGTCAAGTGGCCACAGGAGCTGCAAAGGCACACTCGTTACTCGTTACATTATACACATACAACAGTTTTAGGGTTACTGAACTTGTGTTGCGTGCTTTAATTTTGCAGGGTACTTCGAAACGAATGTAATAAAATTTGGAATAGTTGAAAATAATATCAACACGAGGCTCATTTAAAATGTGGGTTTTTTTAGAATTCGCTTGAGGGTTTCATACAATTGAAGAATCTGCTGAAAAAAACTATTTTAAAATTACTTTTTTTAACAAACAGATGAAACAAAGGTGGAATAAAATTGCAGTTTAGATTTTTTTTATTGAAAACATAAAACTAAACAAAAAATATCACAAAAAAGAAAGAAAATTTGATTGGCAACAGAGAAAAAAAGAAACACTCACTGTTTACCCCATTAATATAATATAGTTAACATTGATATTTCTTAGCTTAACAATAACTCTTAGTCACAGGACACTACGAAGTCGAAATGAAAGGAAGTAATTCCCACGTCAATAGGCGCCTTATTTCGTCTCGCTAGTATTCCGTAAGCGCAGGACGAACACGTATTCACTTCCGCGGAGCACATCGCCAGGAATGACAAACACACGGTCCATTGTCTATTGTCATATGTTTGTATCGCGAGGCTTGCTCTCTGTTCCTTTAAGGTAAGAGTGCATGCTTGATGCGAGGGACTCTTTAGAACGCACCGGTTACATGTTGGTGTACCCACTCACCGAGCCGACTATTAAAGGTGGGTCGTAGTCGTAGTTATTGTTTAAACTACATTTTTATCAATAAGAGACACGGATTTCACTTTAGACGGCCCATTTAAATCAATATCGACTGCTCTGCCCCAATTTCAAATTAGAATGTTGGAGTAACAATTATAGAAGCGACACTTTATATTAAAGTTGATTTCGCAGACCCCCAATTGCTGCCTAGAAGGTTCCTCCTTTATTTATAGAGTAAGGTTTAATCTGAGGGTTTAATTATGTTCTCATAGAAATCAAGTTGCCTCTGCTTTCAAGAAATATATGTTGATCGGTTCTTGTAATATTTTTTACTATCAAAAAAATAAACAGGACAGTCAAGCACTACATAATTTTATCAGCTACCGTTTTGCCATTATTATTATGGAAACCACGCCAAATTCATATTACAAAATAATATAAAATTATAAATGAACACTGTTACATTAATAATACATTAAGTAACCGATTGCACGATAGACTTAAGTATTTCGTGTGTGGTATGGTACATTCTGATAGTCGTATATTTTTAAACTATTAAAAATTCCGAACATTGCTAAAAGATACGCGAACACTTGATGAGAGGGCAGCTGCCCATACAAGTAGCACATTTCCCCCTCAAATGACTATACTGCTATAGTAAGTATTATATTGTTCAATGGGTTTATTGATGGGGGAAATGGCAATCAATGGAATTGAAATATGTATTACAGCATTACTTTTGAATTTACGATTCACGATAAAAGGCTAAAATTCATCACAAAACTAGCAAGTAGGTATACCTACTTAACTAGTTAATAATGTGAGACACTAGTCCTCTTATCGCATTAGTAAATATTAGCGACAGATAATGTAACAGGACGTGCAATGACAAAAAAAGCCAAGAATGGGTACGTGTCCATATTTCCATATTAATGAAAGACCGTTCCGGGACAGGTGATACAAGTACCCTCGTCAAAGGAAACACGCACCTGTTTCGATCTTGTGTCGTCTGGGGATATTTGACGTTACCGCTGCCACATAGTTCACAAATCTGTAACAATAAAATATTATATTTTATTATAAAAGTAATGAATATTTAGCAGTGGCTGGGCACACTGCGTTTCACTATATAACCTCTACATGCTGTAAATACACAACCTATCTTTATTATATTAGTTAGTACCTATAGGTATTACCAAATATAATATGAGCTCAGAATAGTTAACTCTGCACGCTTAATAAATAGTTATAGTAATCTGTAGCAAGTAAAAGCGGTGATTTTAGGTCTTATAGCATTTAGATTTAATAATAATTTCTACTCTAATAAGTGAACGTTTCAAATATTTCGAACTTAATACTTACGGGAAAAATAAGTCAACAGGATTCTCAAAGTCTGTTTTAGAGGTTAAACGGTAGTTAAGTAATTGATCAATATTAATTACTATAAAAAATTACGCATTATCATTACAATGTTTCTATGAAGTTGCGTAATAATGACTCGACGATTTTTTTATAGAAGTCATGCAACAGTTTCAATGCGTAGGTAATCACAGAAATGGAAATTTGAAGGAAAAATATCACAGAAGGTGTATATATATTATATAAAAATAATATGGATACATTGAAAGCTGTTACAAGAAATCGTATTAAGATGAGCGGAAAATATTATTGCGAAACTCAAATCGTATTTACCGGTGGTAAATATTGAATTTATATGCTCAAGTTCTTTAAGCGACGGAAACGGAAATTTCTCGGGATATATATAAAATTACATTTCCTGTTTCGATTAATAATCAATATTTAATTATATAGTATTTATGTGGCTCTAGTATGACTTTATAAGGGTCGCACTCGTTAGCGAGAGCGTTAAACATTTATTATAGAAAATTGTCAAACTGACAATTTTCCATACAAATAATTTACGCTCTCGCTAGCGAGTGCAGGCATTATAAACTCATACTAGAGCCACTGAAGTTAACCCAAAAACTAAGCAAAGTTTACCCAAATGCTCATACCTTATACTACTAATATACTTTTTAAGACTTTACATGTTTTCTACAAAGAAAATTGCTCAGTAAAATATAGAAAAAAAAAGCACATTTATATTTTTTAAAATATTTTAATTAACTTATGAATAACATTATAACAATAATTAAAACACTATGTTTGATAAATATACGAAGCGTGTTGTGAATTTCAAAATATATAGTTACAACTATTAAAAATGCGTTACAGAAATATTTTTGTGAACATCGGTTTCCTTTAGCGTGGGTGCACCGGAAAATGGCGAGGTACCGTATGAATATAATATCGCCATGTAGCTTTATTGTTGCGGAAGGTTACCAAAATTATGCGTCACGTTACGAATTTAAATATATTGAATTAATTAAAATTTGAAGTCCCGTTAATAAACAAAATTTATTTTTAGCGTTTAGATTTGCTCGTCCACACAGAATGTCAAAATTACAATTTTATTTTTACTGACCTACAAATTAGTTGTTAAACTAAATAAAAAACATTTTGCGGACAAAATTCAGTACAAAATATAAATGTATTATAACTGTAATGTTGACAGTTACGTTTGCATAGTATTAACATGATTGATCAATTTCCTAACTTATATTTTAGCCATAATAATAAAATTAACAGAATATGCAATGACACTAAAAATTAAAAACAATTTATGTTATTATTTAAACGGCGCGGCTATATATAAATTTGATGATTAATCCCCAATTTATTTTATTTTATTAATTTAGGTCCTAAATTATAAACCCAGGGAACTCTATTTCACTATGATGCGCTCCACTGAACAAGATCGTTAAAAAATTTAACTAAACTTGATAGTTACCGTAGTCGAAACTGTAACTAACTAGGCGTTTTAAAAAAAAAAATAAGAGCACTTTTTTTTATGAAAGATAAAGCATTTTTATAATTTTTATGAAAGCATTATAAGAGCACTAACTAATGAATGAAGCGTAGTTGTGAAGGTACCTATAATACTTATAAGCTAAGTATATATACGAACAAATTCTATGATTTAGGAAATTTATTTAAAACGAGGAAAAATAAGGAAAAACAAACTAATTTGTGACTGTGCTTATTGCGATTTATTGCCGTTTCCCCCTGATGCGAGATATAAATAAGAAATTACTGCTGCTATTATTGGCTTCTGTTGCTAGTATAAAAAAGTTTTTAATCTGTTTTAGAGCAAGAAATTTAAAAAATAAAGCAACTTTTTTGAAGAGATATTATTCACCAAAACAAATCACGAAAGAAGTTAAAGTTTAAATGTTTTAAGAAGTTAGATGACAACAAATTTTGGTTTATCCAATAAAAAACAGATTGTCACCTAAAGACTAGAAGCACAAAATGAAACAAGTGAATCTAATTGAACACGAGTTTATGAATATCTGAAACATTAAAATATCCGAACGTTATGAATATCCGGATGTGAAGGTTTCAAAAATTGGCTTACGCGGTGATGAAACAAAGTCATGTTCAGAATAAATTTAGAATTCCTCGAGTCATTAACTCTTCATTCATTAGGATGTCGTCATTAAAACTGTGCTGCAATGAGCAATTTCCGTTGGATTCCTCGGGTCGATAGTCGAAATTAAAGCATGGTGCGGCGTGATGCGGTCGTTCGATAGCTTCTGCAGTGAGAATTAAAAATACACTTTGATATACTTGTAGGTTTTAAACATATCTAGAATCTAGATTTACCGCAGTTAAAAGTCGATCGTATGGTAGCTACACCCTTTAAGAGGTTTTTTATTCTTTTATGTAAAGGTCGTCAGACAGAGTGACTATTTATCTGAAAGTAGATGTTTACAGAGACAAGAGCGTTGTCGACCTTAGTAATATAAAGGCTAGGACTGGATATAGGAAAATGGGCTATGTTAATATCCAGTCGGGGTAAAACCCCACTAGTCTGAGTAAAACACCTAGATCGAAGTCATATTTGAAAAGCTCATCCACCCCATGGAAATTAACCCCAGACCCCAGAGCTAGAGTGCTTATCTAAACACAGGACCAATGGGCTCATCAAAAAAAGTTTAGTGTATATTTGAAAAAAATATAATACCCAATGTATTATGAGGTAATAAAGATAATTTAGCTTTGAATTGAGTACTATTCTCAAAGGAAATAACAATATTGTGGAAATATAATGGACGATGACACGATATAGGCTTATCGGTCACAAAGAAAGCTTCAATAATAGGATTTCTCCTTAACGACTATGCGAATAGGGTATTATGTATACACACACCTAGGAAGCAATTTCATGCGGTTTCCAATTGCTTTTTAGCTGTGGTCAGATAAGAGAGGTGTAAAATGACAATCGCATTTGATCAACAATGAAGTCAATAATTTCAGCAATAACTTGTATTTCCCGGACGATTACTCTATAAACTTTACGACTTTTTTTATAAACTAAAGAACAGACAGCTTCCGCATTCATACACACGAGAAATTGGACTTGCTATCGTTACGGAAATTACCGCACATGATTGGTGTGTGAGGAGATTGCATAGCGCACCTTTATTTGCATAGTGTGGCTATGACTGGGCTATATATGAGTGTTACATTCGCCTTTCAAAACTAATTAATTACATTTTTTAGTTCAAAGTAGACTTCTTCTTCTTGAAGTTTGAAAGGTTTGATGTAATTAAGAAATTGTAAAAAGTCACCTATAAACTTGTTATTTCTTCACATTATTCAACAATATACTTAGTTAGGTATCTGAAGTTAATGATACCAAGGAGTTAACGTGTTGTCATTTCTTTTATCTAAAAGTAGGTTAGGTTAGGTTAGGCTGCAGGCTGACAGTCCACTTGATGTGAGGTTGCTACCGTACCGTAGCAACATACCAGCAGCGTCATAGGTGGTGCAAATGCGCTGCCGTCCTTAGTAGGATAAATGATAAGTGATTAAGAAGGAGATATAGAAATGGGTTCTGGCAGCTCTACTCACTCACAGGAACAACAACAGTTTTTTTTACTTCAGGGCAATTACGACGAAACATAGTTGTGCCCTGCTCCCACTGAGACTTTTCGATCAAAGTTAATATGTACTAGATCCCATAAGATTATGCCTTTGCCATTAACTATATGAATTTATAGAATCATGTACAAGTCTGAACAGGGCCAGAACTATGTCCGTTGTTACAGCACCCGAATTTTGAATTTTATCTGACAGTTTATTGTTACTATCTCTGAGTATTTTATAAATAATATTACAAATTGCATGCACATTTTAATCATACGCTTGTAAATTGTTCGTATAAATACTCGGATAAATTATTTTAATAAAACTGCAATGTTATTTTATGTTACAAAGGAATGTAAACAGAATATTTTCCTGTTGCACATTTTTTTCCTCCGTGCAGATATTAATGAATAGGCATTCAGCAAACTCAGCAAAATAAGTCTAATTGGGTAGATCAGTAGCGCACCTGGCATTTAAAACATAAAACAGCGATCATGACCAACGTTAAAAAAACCAATGACTTTGACGTAACGATTAATCAGCGTTCTCTAATGATAGCAACGAAGCCTGGTAGTGAGCGGAGATAGCGTGCCGGTTGTGATTATTATTGTAGACAACTGTGCGGGACCGAGTAGGCACGCGAACCGACATACAGGCTTATTCTGTAATCAGGTTAAAAACTTACTCAGTGTGGATTATAGTTTTAATTCGATTCCAACTGGATTGCTGTGGGTACAAATGCAGTGTATTTTACAAGCATTACCAAGCGGTCCAGTCAATTGAACTCCCGGGACGTATATTATTGAAAAAATTAATACTTATAATTAGGGTTGTTCCAAACTGTCATACTATTTGTTCTACGATAGAACAGAAGGCTTTCTTTAACCCTTAACCAAGCAAAAGCTTGATAAAAAAATATGCGAACACATACCTGGACAAAATCTATCCCAAATTCTAATATAAATCATCATAAGAATCATACTGCATACAGTGATTTAGTTGCGATCACTAATAAAAATTATTATAATAAAACATTACAATTTATTACAAATTCCTCACTAATATTGGGGCTTGTAGAGAAGTCATGCTTAAATAATACTGAGCAAACCAAACCATGTTTGCCGCCTCTCAAATGAACAGATTGCGGGCTAACTGAACGGGGATGCCTTAAGGCTTTCAACTTCAAGAGGGCGAAACTAATAAACGAATATTGATGTATGAATCTAGGTCATCCGGCAAACATCTGCAAACAGAAGTGGTGAGTTCAAATACAAGATGAAAAAACAGCTATTTACGTATTACAACTGTTAATTATAATGTAGATAGTGTATCAGACACGGCTTTTAAATTAATTATTACAAATTATTAGGTGACAATGCTCACGCGTCTCCTCTCTTTACCTTCACAGATTATACATAATGTTTCTTTGGTATAGCTATATTATGTAACATAGCCGTTAGGAGTAGCTAAGTTGCTATTTTATTGGCAGTTGGGGCAGATTATATGTTATAATAATTGTCATTTGGAATCAGCCTTATTAGAAGTTTCGAATATAATTTCATTAGAATGTGTTATTGAAAGATATTAGAATAATTATATTATTAGGTAAAATTTTACATCACATATGATCACATAATTATAACCCCGCGAATGAAATGAAATTGAATGTGCTGGTGTACTCTTAGGTTAGTCTTCCATTTTTTATTATTATTAAATATATCCATTAAGAACCTAACATATTTCCAGGATTCTATATTAATTCAGGTAACTAATAGACAATCTATGTGCCAAATTTCAACCTAATCCGTTAGTCGTTATAGTGTGAAAGAGTAACAAACACCCATCCTCATTAACTTTCGCATTTATTATATTAGTAGGCTTTTTGCCTTGTTTTCATGGTCTCACTTTTTTGAGCGATAACAGCTTGCCTCTACCAGTAATTACCTCGAAAGATAAATTCGTTGAAACCAATTGACTAAAACAAAAATCCTTTGGCTAAATGTTTAGTCGATTGCGAATCATTCGAAGCCATGGCGAATTGAGGCGAGCAGTTGAGAATCGAATTGTTTACGTTACTTATATAAAGTGGAATTAGAAAGCGTCTTTTACAACAAAATTATTTGTACAACATTTATCTACTTATTAAGCTTAAAAACGTGATCGCATTCTTCGTACCTGTCTAGAACGTGCATCAGATATGCCCCATAATAGTGTTTAGCCGTTTTTATAAACTGCATATTGGAGTGTTTTATAACTTCGAAGAATAGTATCGCGTGAGGTATAGATATACATGGGATAAACATACAATGTTTCAATAATAATTATTGCATGTAGGTAATATTACCTATGCATATGCATATCATATGCATATGGTTGCATATGAGTAAATAATGTCCACAGAATATTTAATTACACATTTATATCCGGTGCGATACAAGCTGTATTGTATATACCTACATTTATACACATGTATTATATACATACATTTTTTTATAGTTTCAGTTAGGTAATATTTTGAATGAACGAATGTTTTTTACAGATGTGGTAAAAATTGATAGCAAATTATGTCAGTGCCTACTGATTTGCTCATTTCAAAACGCTATCAATATGCTTCAGTGAGAGAAATCAAATTTTCCCTACCAAATTGAACTTGGAAATGGCGCATAATAGGCGACTCACATAAAGGGGAAACCTCTCGAATGCTCCATGCAGTATTTGTAGTGTCATCAATCATCACACACTACTTAAACCGGAATGCAAAATGAACGGGAGTTTTTTAAAAAAAAACGTTTCGATTATTGGGTATTATTTGTTAAATTTACAAAAACGAATTTCTAAATGGGTTTCAACATGAAATTCTAAAAATGTTGATAAAATAACTTGACATGAATTCTATCTACTTTGCGGTACAAAATAACCGGAATAGAAACATAGAAGTTTTTTTTATGGAGCTCTAAAATTTTTGAAAAAATAACAAAAATAGCCTACTTTTCTGTTAAATATACAAGATTTTTTTATGATATAACGCAAATATAGCCTGTTTAGAGTGAGATTAGCAGTAATACCTAGTGAGGGGATACCTACACGTGTAGCTACCAACACTTGTAGTAACTATGAATAGAGGATACAAAAAAGGGGTAGTTACCTTTCTTATAGAAAAAAAGTAGTGTTCCCAAAGGATCATCTAAAAGAAATTAAAAAACTAACGCCTGGCGAAAGTGTAATGGCAACAAGACCTCAAGCGTTACATTGCTTAAATATGTATATTAAATTTTTCAACGCGGACGAAATCGCGGACACCAGCTAGTAAAATAAAAAATATATTTAGCAATAAAAATTTATTTAAAAGTTTTAACACGTAAGAAAAAGGGGCGCGGCCGAAGTTGCGGTCAAAAGCTAGTAGATAATAATTTATTTAACTCTTTCGTGTTTCTCTGAACAGTAGCCTGATTTCTACCATTGCAATCACTGAATATTTTTTCCATATCTAATTATGTACACTCCTTTCAATCTCATACGAGATCTCTATCACGTCTATAGCTAATTATATTTTTTGCGCAAACAATGTGTGAACGCACTACTAGTGGGAGTAGGGGGGGTCGACTTTCGGTCATGGGTCGACAACCTGACCACGTGTTGACCTCATTAGTCACAATTTGGGCATTACCTACTCGAGTTTATTTTCGAACTCCCGTTCGCAGGACGTGCGATAACTTAATGGGTTATTATTAAGAACGCGATTTATTTAACTGCTGAACGTTGTTTTCTGTAAATACTGTGGAGTATACCAGTCACGCATATTATTTCAGAGTAAGGTCCGCGTTGAAAAATTAAACAAATATAACACCTGATAAAACATCTTTACCGCTGTGACGACGTTGGTGCTCAATTTTTTACATTTTTAGACGATCCCTAGCGAATCTAACATTTTTCAGGATAAAAAGCATCCTATAATTATGTTAATCAGCTGTATTTTCGTGAATAAGTAAAAAAAAAACATCCAAACATACAAACTTTTGCATTTATAATAAGTATATTATTAGGATTTCTTAATTTAAAATTACCTAGATTGGAAAATAGTCAGAATATAAGGATTATCGGTCATTTCTGCGGTTGATTTAATGCGAAAGTGAGATTGGCGCTTTCACGTCTCATCATCATTAAATTTTGTTCTACCTTTGTTTCTAATGGTATGTTATATAAAAAATATGTTACTGATAGTAACAGACGAAGTCGCGGGCAGAACCTAGTTTTTAATAAATATTAATATCACGTTTGAGACATTATATGTAGCTAGCATACACGTGTACACAGTGACATATAACCCAATTTATAACATTTAAATAAACTTCTTAGAACAACCAATTCAATGTTCACACTACCAAATTGTTTATTTGTATTTCCAAAAAGCAATACCCGAATAGGTAAGTCTTTATAGCTTTTAAGTAGTAGTCGTAAAAGTAGTTTCAGCACCCTTGTTATTTCTTCACTTGTTGTCAATGCGGTGACTAAGATTACGAAGTTTTAAAAAATGCTTACATATAAAAAATACATATTATTATTATAAGTTTTTTGTTCGTGCTGTTGGTGTACCTTTGGAAAAAAAAAATAATATAATAAATAGAGGAAAAGGAAGAATAAAATAATTAGAAACTTTATTATAATACCTAATTAATGTGGTAAAAATAACAAACACTAATTGGTTACAACTTATTAACATAATTAAATAATAATGTCGTTGACGGATTTACATGAAATTCTAAAAATGTTGATAAAATAACTTGACATGAATTCTATCTACTTTGCGGTACAAAATAACCGGAATAGAAACATAGAAGTTTTTTTTATGGAGCTCTAAAATTTTTGAAAAAATAACAAAAATAGCCTACTTTTCTGTTAAATATACAAGATTTTTTTATGATATAACGCAAATATAGCCTGTTTAGAGTGAGATTAGCAGTAATACCTAGTGAGGGGATACCTACACGTGTAGCTACCAACACTTGTAGTAACTATGAATAGAGGATACAAAAAAGGGGTAGTTACCTTTCTTATAGAAAAAAAGTAGTGTTCCCAAAGGATCATCTAAAAGAAATTAAAAAACTAACGCCTGGCGAAAGTGTAATGGCAACAAGACCTCAAGCGTTACATTGCTTAAATATGTATATTAAATTTTTCAACGCGGACGAAATCGCGGACACCAGCTAGTAAAATAAAAAATATATTTAGCAATAAAAATTTATTTAAAAGTTTTAACACGTAAGAAAAAGGGGCGCGGCCGAAGTTGCGGTCAAAAGCTAGTAGATAATAATTTATTTAACTCTTTCGTGTTTCTCTGAACAGTAGCCTGATTTCTACCATTGCAATCACTGAATATTTTTTCCATATCTAATTATGTACACTCCTTTCAATCTCATACGAGATCTCTATCACGTCTATAGCTAATTATATTTTTTGCGCAAACAATGTGTGAACGCACTACTAGTGGGAGTAGGGGGGGTCGACTTTCGGTCATGGGTCGACAACCTGACCACGTGTTGACCTCATTAGTCACAATTTGGGCATTACCTACTCGAGTTTATTTTCGAACTCCCGTTCGCAGGACGTGCGATAACTTAATGGGTTATTATTAAGAACGCGATTTATTTAACTGCTGAACGTTGTTTTCTGTAAATACTGTGGAGTATACCAGTCACGCATATTATTTCAGAGTAAGGTCCGCGTTGAAAAATTAAACAAATATAACACCTGATAAAACATCTTTACCGCTGTGACGACGTTGGTGCTCAATTTTTTACATTTTTAGACGATCCCTAGCGAATCTAACATTTTTCAGGATAAAAAGCATCCTATAATTATGTTAATCAGCTGTATTTTCGTGAATAAGTAAAAAAAAAACATCCAAACATACAAACTTTTGCATTTATAATAAGTATATTATTAGGATTTCTTAATTTAAAATTACCTAGATTGGAAAATAGTCAGAATATAAGGATTATCGGTCATTTCTGCGGTTGATTTAATGCGAAAGTGAGATTGGCGCTTTCACGTCTCATCATCATTAAATTTTGTTCTACCTTTGTTTCTAATGGTATGTTATATAAAAAATATGTTACTGATAGTAACAGACGAAGTCGCGGGCAGAACCTAGTTTTTAATAAATATTAATATCACGTTTGAGACATTATATGTAGCTAGCATACACGTGTACACAGTGACATATAACCCAATTTATAACATTTAAATAAACTTCTTAGAACAACCAATTCAATGTTCACACTACCAAATTGTTTATTTGTATTTCCAAAAAGCAATACCCGAATAGGTAAGTCTTTATAGCTTTTAAGTAGTAGTCGTAAAAGTAGTTTCAGCACCCTTGTTATTTCTTCACTTGTTGTCAATGCGGTGACTAAGATTACGAAGTTTTAAAAAATGCTTACATATAAAAAATACATATTATTATTATAAGTTTTTTGTTCGTGCTGTTGGTGTACCTTTGGAAAAAAATAATAATATAATAAATAGAGGAAAAGGAAGAATAAAATAATTAGAAACTTTATTATAATACCTAATTAATGTGGTAAAAATAACAAACACTAATTGGTTACAACTTATTAACATAATTAAATAATAATGTCGTTGACGGATTTCTTGGTCAACAGATCATTGTGTACAATATATGAATACATTTATATATACATAGTTATATAGATAGTGATCGTTTATATTATACCATTGTCGTGGACATATTAATATACCTAGGTCGACAAATGGTACTATCGCTCAATGGATGATACGCGACCATGAGACGGCACTCGATAGTCACAGTCGATTGCCAATGAAGTCGAGGAGAACTTTGCCCAACTAGAGTAATATGACAAGAACACTCGAAGCCAGATTGTAAAATAAGTTCGAAATGTGAATGAAAGTAATGAGACTTGATATGAAGTAAAATGTCTATTTAGATATTTAAGAAATTTTCCATGGTCAATGGAATAACCATTGAACCTTTTTCACAACTAATAATATTTGTAAATTTGTGACGAATTTTTATCAAATCAAGTCAAGTAATTATGTAAAACTTAATCAAATTTTAGCGAACAAACAAAAATGTAAAATTGTCACACGACAACATACCTACTCGTACATAGTCTCACAGCGTCATGGTCATACTACTTTTCACAACTGTCCTAACTCTTGTCGTAAAATAAACAGTATACCTACCTACGATCTGTAAACATTTGATTAGTAGGAACATGCTGTTAAATTCCAACATTATTTACATTGTTGATGCTTTCAAAGTCATCAAACTGTTTTATATTTATTAAATACTACTTGCTGCACGCGACTTCGCTCGCGTAACTTTGTAAATGATATACTAAAACCTTCCTCGAGAACCACTCTATCCATTGGTGAAAACAGTCGTTTTTGACTTTATTGCGAACAGACAGACAGATGCGGCGGAGGACTTTGTTTTATAATATGACGTAGTCAATTCTCAGAACTTGGAGGAGTTAATACATTTAAAAGTAGTCTTTTTTTTCATAATAGATTCCTTTCGACATTGGAGTGTAAACATAAAGGGCCAATAACGATAACATATAGCACCAGTCGGTCTCACTCAACAATCAGCTGTGTCATCAAACAGTTGCAGCACCTATGTTTATTATCCCTATTCACTCTATGCATACGTGATAAACTTAACGAGTTCAGCGTCGCTACTGCACTGCATATTATGATAAGAAGACGTTATTAAATGTCCCTTACAGGGTGAACGACCAATAGATATTTTAAACTTTGCTTCTAAACGATATTCATTCCGTGACGTGACAACACGTACGATACGAGTTGCACACTTTAGGAATCTCTATTTCGGGAAGGACAAAATCCTGAGAAATAAATCTCTCTTTAATCCTTCAATAAATGGAATACGCTATAAAATTAATTTAGTTCTATCTATTCATAGCTGAACATAATCCAAATTTTAGTTGTTTATTAAAAGAAAACAGCTTCGATGAAAAACGTAATATAATTATTATGATCTAACTATACTTTTAGAGAAAACGTATAACGTGTGCTTCTTTACAATGCCGCGTCGACGCGGACGTCGTAAAGTATAACGGATGATTGATGTTTGACTGCCATCATCATAGTTCGTTTATCAACAATGTTGGATAAAATTATACTGGAAGCGAAAGCGTAAAGAAAGCGTAGTAAAAGGTTTATGAAAGAAAATATTTCAAAACGTGTTCAAAAGAGGAATTCCGAGATATTTACGCCCCAGTGGGAATAGAGAGAGAGATGACCCAATACATTGTGTGTGTGTGTGTCATACGTTATGCAAAGAATATTGAGTATTCATTTAAATTCATTTAAATATGTTTTAATTTCAATTTAATTAGCCATTTGATAATTGCCGGGTTTTACAACTGCTGATTCGTTAAACACTACTTATTAAATATAATTAATTAAATACATTACAATCTATAATATTCCGGAAAATCTTTATTATATTAAATTTTTGGTTGCACCGCGACAAGAAGAGGGCGACATACTTTTATGTAAATTTATTGATTCCTAAACACCGGTGAACACATTTGTTACATATTATTTTTAGTAATGGCTTCGTGATTTCAACTGCAAGGTACTCACTCTCTCACTCATTCAATGGCACATAAAATTTCATTGCGCATAATAAACGTTCCCTGCGGTGATACAAACGCATTTAGAAAGCAGAATATTATATTGTCGTTACTAATTTTCCTTATTACTTAACTAGTTATATCAAATTACAATAATGACTATCAAGTCTTAAAACTAAGTATACTCTCGCTTGTAATTAGAGAAAATCAAAGGGGAAAAGCACTTTGCGCTAAAGTACTTATCTAATTTCAATTTCTTTCCACTGTTTTCCATTAAAAAGGTGAAACGAGCTTTTAACTGTGAGTGGCAAGAATACAAGACATGATCTTTGTAGTAGGATTATAAATTTGGGAGCTTGCGATAGTCCTAGGTTGTAATAATTACATTTACATAATATACCCAATTTTGTCTGTGCTTTGTTGTGAGGAACTTCAACAAGTTTCAAGAATTCAAGCTCCATCAAATCAAATCAGAATTCAAATATCTTTAAAATCTATGAAAATGTAAGACAGACAACAGTAACTATTAATGAAATGTGCCATAGCACAACATATATTTAATGAATAACTGTCCGTATTATTTTCAACGAGATTTTTATGAAGGCAAGTGCACCTAATGTAAAATCGGGCCTGGTTGTTAGTTTACATTAAAATTTAAATAAGTATTGGAATACCCTTGCAATAAGTATAATATCCATCATCGTGTAAGCATGTTGTTCTGCAGCAGGTAGTAAAATGCACTAAAGGTTCTTGTATAAAAATGTAAAACCAATGAATGTCTGGACGCGGTCGTGCAAAAAATACAAACCTGTCACAGCTGCCACCGATCAGCGAGTGGCGTGGCATAAAGTAACGATAAAAGTTGTATCGAACCTTTCGTGTCTATTGGTAATAATCATTTATTTTTAAATGGTCTTAATTAGTCCTCAATTGTTTCATTTATGTTCTAGTTACTAGTTACTAACCGTCAAAGTTCTTATAGGTACCTAATCTTGATATAGTTAATAATAGACGGTTTTTCTTTCCTTGTTAAAATCAATGAGATCAATGATATAATATGTTTACGTACTTGGTAAAATAATAATAATAATTAAGATTAAACCGACTTATATAACTATGTAGTTAGTTTTTATGTTACGTTTTAACTAGGTACTTCACTCATCACCATGTTCTTTTGCAAAAAAAAAATCAGGGATACAGAAAAGGACATACATAGGGTAACTTTTATCCAGAAAAAAGTACTGCTCCCGAGGGATCATCTACTTCAAAAAAAACCTGACAAGATATTATATGAACACTAAAGATTGAAGCACTATGAGCACTAAAGTTTTTTAAAATATCGAAATTTTATCGACTGCGTCACTAAAGTAAAAGGTGGCTTTATCAAAAACAAGACGATGCAATTGAGAAGTAAAAAAAATCTGTCCAGTGTGCACACCTGTTGACTTGTTTTTGCCTCAAGCCTCAAGCCTCAAGCCATGGTTCGTCCCTCCTCCTACTGGCGTATCGTATTGACACCTGCCTTTATTTACTACACAATAATCGCAATTATGTTCCCTATCCTTAAATTCATTCATAATCTTAGAGCAATGTTCAAATAATAATTTCATAATAATAATAATTCATAACAATAATGTTCTAATAATAATAGTTCATAATAATCTCTAGTGACAAAATTGACTGAAATACATCAGGTATTAGTATTTTAAATGTATAATTAATTTATAATTAAGCAGTTTTTATTATTATCTATTGCTGAGTTTGTTCACCAACAAATGCAATTTTTTAAATTTTGGTTAGCGTAATTCATTATATATGTAGTTATGTTTACGATTTTAACTACCTAAGTAATTTCGAATTCATTGAAATTAAATAAACTTACTTTTATAGAACTTTGCACTTTAAAAAGTATAGCTATACTAGCGACCCGCCCCCGGCTTCGCAAGGAGTTGAAATTTACAGCAGATGCTTTAACAAATGTTATAAAACCAAATAAAATAACTAACTATGTTTCAAATTTGTGCTTTCTAGACTTGGTGGTTTTGGCTTTGCGTTGATAGTCAGGACAATAGACTTACTAATAGGTATTAGTTATAAATGTGAATGTAAGTTTTTTTGTTTGTTAAGCTTTCATGCAAAAACTACTTAACCGATCACCATGAAATTTTGCATACACGTTGTCTGGGACACCAGAAATACCTACCTTTCATTTCATCGTTCAACGCGGACGAAGTCGCGGGCACCAGTTAGTATATTATATGTATGTACTTACGAAGAGAATACATAGTTACTCATAAAAAATATGACATAATAAGCACTTCCACGTCGTGATAGTAAGGGCAGAAAGCCTCGGCTCGGGTCACAGTCGTGTCCACTCTCGCGTGCCTTGTTGTAGCGATTTTATCATCTCGACAACCTGTTCGTACCCAATGCTTGCTTTTTAATAGAGCATTGTGCACACTAATGCGCTGGGCAGACGATGGACAGCGACTGATAGTTTTCAAATAACTTCACTAGCTCCATTGTTATAATTTAACGGGACTAAAGTGACCTTTGCATTAAAGGTCTACATTTACATTTAAGGAGAGCGAGTTAAACAGCCATTACTTAATTGGTAAACTCATTTCCTTATGATTGTAATATGAGTTTCCTAAGAAATATCTCATTAAGGTGCTGTTCACAAAATTTACGCATTTTTAATGCTTCGCTTAAAAACGGGATTTCGTACCAGGATCATCATCATCTTGGCTATTTTTTTTCGAACTAATAAGTTAATAACTAAATAGGTTTTAAATTTTATTCTTTAAAATCTATTTATCCCACAAATGTAATACCTACCTAAGTATGAAATCACTTACTACCTATAGTATTTAAAATGAACAAATAAGTAACAAAAACTAATAATCCTTTTTAGAGGGTTGAAAGATGCGAGTATAGGAAAACACTTTCGTAACCTTGTTCCGTGATCTTTTTTACGGTTACGAAACGTAAAATGTTACAGAATCATGTGATCAATTCGTTAGTAACTAGTTAATACCTTTTTTAAGAAAATCCGGTATTTTTAAAGCGATTAGCTACGCGGTTTCGCAAACCTAGTCAAAGGCGAAGACAACGAATGAATAGTTAAAGCATCGCAATCGGATGGAATGTCAGAGAACTGTGTCAGATCAGATTCCGTGTACCTAGTTTTAATGACACATGAGGATGTGTGAATGTATTCCGGTAGGTGGGAATTTGGCGCAAAATCCGCAAGCACGAAACGTAGTCACTCTCATTACATGTGACCTAAATCTGCCCTGGTTCTAGTGAGGTCATATGAAAATCCTTTCGTTTCTCCTATTGACATTTGATGCATATTGAAACACGATTTAAAAAAGTGCAGTTCACAGTGTTTTTTGTGTTTTACTTAGTCTGATGATAGGTTATTCATGCATATTATTCGGAGATGTATTTTGTAGATTATTATGTTTATGTATAATGAAGGCTGGGTTGGCGTCTAATCTTTTTTAAAAGTTATACAGGCTGATGTGGCAGTAACTTGAAGTAAGCGAGTGCTTGAGTTATTACATAATTCTTTGTTAATTTAATCTCAATTTTTTCTTAATTTAAAAATCGAAACTTTAGTTCCATAGTTACGAAACAAATTTTCGTATCTCCTATTGTTTCAGATTTGTCCTCGCCAACCCATTTTGATTACCTACCTACTATAGGTACTTATTAATAAAATAAAATGTGGATAGTTTCTGCCAACTATTGGAAGGAAGAGAACTTAACTACATCAGCGAAATACGACACTGATACTTGTAGGTACGTAAGTAGTCTACCATAAGAGCAAATAAACCATGCCCACTACAGAACACTCGAGGATAAGCTTGTTAGCTCAAACCCACAAAGCTTTACTACTACTCTTTCCACATTTAAATTTTGAACATTAATTGTCTGCACACCTGACTACTTATTTGGCGTAGTTATAATTATTATATTATAATTTCGCTATATTGTTGCAATATATGTATGAGTTTTTTTTAACTTGGGAATATTGGTCTCTTTATGCATTGCATGTAACTACCTACTACAGAAAATTCCTATTACAAAAATTCAAAACTGTTGTGAAGAAAACACATGAGTCACAAACCAGAACCTCCCAACCAGGTCAAGACATAATAATAAAGATTTTGTGTGACGTGAGTCATTGCATCAACATTTAATCAATCTGTGAGGAATCCCCTTATCTTAGTGCTTAATGAAGCTTGAAGGTCACTTATATTGTTTAAAAGTTAATATTTCTGTAAATAAGTTAATTAGGTGATCAGAAGATTATATTTTTGACAAAAACCAAGTAACCAACCACCAATGAAAAATGAGAGAAACCTGGATCTACAAAAACTTTTTTATTATAAGTTATCCTAATGTCATTTACTTGGTAATAGTACCCTTGTTACTAATGAATATGTACCTATTAAGGTAAGTTTTAGATAAATACCTAACCATTTATTATTATTATCTGCCTAAGGTTAAGTAGTTACTAATGGTTGTGACCATTTCATTTTCTTTTTATTTATAAAGCCTTTAACACATTGACTGGGTGCTTTAACATAAAAGCAACCATATACAGGTGTCCTTCAAGGAAGTGAAGACAATCTTGTTCATTCTCAATCAATTATGATAAGGAATAATAAAATAAATTAATAAAAAATATTTCGAAGTTTTGGGTATATTATACATATAGTTATATATTTTTTTTGAAAGGTTGCCACATCAGTTTCTTTATTGTCACATAATTGTTATTCAAAGGCTGTGACTGGTCTAGTGACTCAGAACTAAGTTATCACTTGGTTCAGAATTTAGTTTGATGAGAGCTGATTTTTTAAAGCAAAATCAGAACTGAATTAACTTAAAACTGAAACATAAATTTATTTACTAAATAACTTCCAAAGAAACACATTTAATTGTATTCTATTTCACCCGGGTTTAAAAAAAAAGAGGATGATGATTCTTAAAAGAAATCCCAAAAAAATACATTGGGTATTTACAGGAACTCTGTAGCAAGTCAAATAAACAGGATAACTGTTTGATATTTAATTTATAATGGATAACGTCTCACTTATCAATACATTGTGATATGCTTTTTATGAACAACTTACCTAAATGTATTAAAAAAATACAATATATAAAAAGAGTTCCTTAAGAAATCTTATAGTTCTTCATTTTTAAAAGACTTCGTCCATATTGAAGGATGAAAGGTACCTTATGTCCTTTCTGGTGCCCCAGACAACGTGTATGCAAAATTTCATGGTGAGTTAGGTTCAGTAGTTTTTGCGTAAAGGCGTAACAAACAAACAGACTCACATTCACATTTCTAATATTAGTAAGGATTTAAAACATAAACCTTGTGACATAAAAAAATATTAAAGGTTTAATTATTTACCTAAAAAACGTAGAAAATGCAATACCTACCCATTTTTTAACTAACCCATGTTAGTTAAAAAAATTGAAAAATTTATAATCTTAAGTTAGTTAGGTGTCTTATGTTTCTGTTGTAATTTATTGATTTTTAAAATTACGCGTGTATTATTAAAATATATAATCGCCATTTCTTTGTACATTTAAAATAATATTTGTCTAGATACAGTTTAAAAACCTAAGTAAATTTATAAATTGTGAAATTACCCAAGTATAAAAGGCGAGAGGGTTGCGATGATCTTTGGATAACGTATACAAAGATTGCAATGCCTAAAATAAATAAAACTATAATGTGAGGTGACATTAAATTAATACAATTTCCATAAAGTACAACCCTCGTTAATAAAAACCGTCTACACACCAACCCTCGCAATAATTCGCCATGGGGCGGAGTGCTCCACAAACTCGGCTAGGGAACATAAACGCTACTCCTACACTAGCAATATAATATTGAAACACTCTGAAATATACACATTATAACAAAAAATGATGACTTTCATTCATACATACCTAAAATTCTTGAAGTAACTATGGTAAAATGTTATTGATTACACCATTTATCACGCGAAAATAATACAAAAAATCATATAAAAAAATAACACCACAAGATTTTTTTAGAACTTTGACAGTCAGTAGAACTGAATTGAATTATTTCTCAAGAGAGTTCAAAATTAACACAATTTAATTCAATTGCTTAAAAATTTTAAAATTATTTTGTAGGAAACACGCGCACATCACCCCTACTACAACAACAACCAGAGACTGACTGAGACTGACTGACTGACTTGACTGCTGAGTAGTGCTGTAGTCGTGCTGTAGTGCTGGCGATAATGAAAAGAAAGAATGAATCGAATGATTTAGACTTTACTATTCTGTATCATTGTAATTTGTAATAACATAATGTTCTGTGGTGAGGGTCACAGTCACAGACAATGTCACAGGAGAATCAAGAGAAATTCACTCTTGGACCGATAATTACATACTAAATAGTGAAAATAAAGTGAATTTTATTGTAAATGCTGGTGGTTCTTTTAACATGTATAATGTATTTAGATATATCTATAACTTTATTAGTTTATAAGCAATGGAACTAAGTTTAGTTTATCAAGAAGTATTTTGAAGCGCGCCTTCTAGTTATTAGCTGCAGCTAGATTATCGGTTTCTGGCTGGATTCACTGGATTGCCAACCTGTACAAGGTGGCGCCAACTGGTAACTGTTTCATGTTTAATGCATTTTTTTCATATTATAACAGTTGAACAAAATTTATACTAGATGGCGTGCAGATATAATATTTATTTTGTGTGGCTGTCAGTTCAGTAACTTGTCATCTATTCTATAGTAAATAATTTGATTCATTCATTCTTTTATATTTTCAGTTTTGTGTATTATTTATGTCACTTTGTCATTTCCTTTCCTTCACTTCAGTTTACGTCAAAAATGGAGGAGGAACGTCTTTTCGATGAAAGGGCTTCTATTCGGGAATCTGCCCGTCCTCTCAAAAAATACGGAAGTACGTGTAACCACATGAAAAGGAACGAAGAATACATTAAACATGTGATGTCCAAAAGAGATACGTTACAAGGTATCGCTCTAAAATATGGAGTAACTGTGAGTATCCGTGAACACGGTGAACATCGTAATCTATGTTTATTTAATCAACACGTAATTGTTTAGTTTTCGCATTGAAGTATAACTATTATTTATAAGAGTTTTTCTTTGCGCACAGATGGAGAAAATACGAAGAGCGAATCGTTTATTCGCTACGGACAGTTTATTCTTACGGGAGTATTTATTGATTCCTGTCACCAAAGATTCTCCTTTCTATGAAAGTGGGGAACGGGTTACTGAGCCCGCACCACCCAATCATCGAGCCTCTATTGCGGGAATGCCAACTAGAGATTTTTCCCCCGGAAGTCCTGACGAGAAGAAGAGCTTTGATGACTTTCTGAGTAGAGTGGACTCATCACTTGCCAACATTAAAAAACATGTGGAAAAATCAAAGGAAAATAGTGAGTGAGTATCATAATTTTGTCTAATGATTTTCTTATAACAAAAAGCTTGTAATCCGACATGTCTCTACATACAAGTTTAACTTGATTATTTATTAGAGCATTCGGGCAGCCCGTTCGGCAATAGTAATCATCCTTTTAAGAAGACCACCTTGAAATAACAGTATCAGTGTTTTTATTATTGTTGTGTTTTTGTGAGTGAGTGAGTAAAGGATGGCAGAACCTATTTCTGTAACTGAACTTGTGGCATTGCTTGTTTTATAAGTGATTGTAGAGCCACCCATCAAGTGGAGCATGAGACTGTCTTTGGATTTTAACATTAAAAAAACTCTTTCATTAGATACGCTGGATGCTGGCCAAGAGCAAACCCAAAAACCCATATCTAATAAAAAATAAATAAATAAAAGAGAAGCTTTTGTCCAACATTCCATTTTTATTTTTGGTAAAACTTTCTCCGTGCAGTATTCCTTTTTTATATAATACTGGTTGGCTCAATATTATATAGTAACTACTGCATGAATTTTTAAAAGCTTCAAATGCTAACTTCATTTAGTGGAACCTATTTTTACTAACTTTACCTCTTTGTAAGAGGATTTTCAACAAATTTCTTTTTATTAAACTTTTTCATTCAAAACCTTTCCAAAATTACAATTGGGTTTGAATTTTCAAACTATCACCACTAACCTCCGAATACAATGCGTTGTGTAAACAATTATAGTAGGCAGAAACTTAATGATATGATAAGCTTATATTTGTGTATGTGTGTCATATTTGTACAGTGATAACTGAATATTATTTGATGTTACTTGAGTATTGACATGAATTCATTTCAATGTGAGGGTTGCTGTATATATCAGAATATTCTGATTTAAAATAAAGTCCCCATGGTGGTGCTACTGTCATTATAGCGATAGCGATATATTTTCTCAGGGGTTATATTTTTCTTTTTCAATGTGGAAGAAGTCACAGGACCAGTTAGTAAAGGATAAAGAATATGATAAAACACAACATACACCGAAACACAACAGGATATAGCAGCGTTGCCCAATTTGTAACTTATGTATACATACAGTGTATTTTAAACTAAATATTGCATTAAATATGCATACATTAAGTATTAATCAAGTTATTATTTGTAGCAGAGCCACTGTAAACTATTATTAGTAGTAGTGGAGTGGGTTCCACAGTCAGAAACTGGGTTGAGTGGTGTTTCAATGGGACTACTCTAAACAAGACTGTGTGTATCTGTCTTTGGAATCGTAGCTCTCAAATCTGTTTAGATGACCTCCTTACAGAAGACCATTGTGAAATAACAGCATGAGTGCGGTTGTGTTTCAGTAAGTGAGTAAGGGATACCAGAGCCAATTTCCCTATCCTTTCCCAATTCCTTATCCTTAATTGTTGGCAGCACACATTTGCAGCACCTTGAGCCTGGTATTTTCGATTTCTTTATTCAAACGGTACACCTAAACGAAACATGCTACATTAATATTACAATTAGTTTCTAGATTTACTTCATTCTGTTTACTAGCTGGCCCCTGACTTCATCCGCGTCGAAAAACATGTGTCTGTATGTCTAAAGATGCCCTGTATGTCTAAATGACTATAAATCGAGATAATTATATGGAGCGGTATGTTAAATTCCCTGCCTGCTGTTACTGTCGCTAACGTTTTCTACGAGCACTTAGCACTCACTTATATGAGATTATTAAAAAAATACTACTGAATGAGAAAGAATATCTAGATACATTTGGAGAGTGAGAGATTGTCCTCACAGTTCCTTCCAATCGCCAATGAAGTAGGTAAATTGTAAAAGTAATTGTAGCCACAATTTAATGGTTTTATCTGTTTTCATTTGTTTTGTTTGATTTATTTTTTGAAGTTCACAGCTGTTTGCATTGTTTGCAGCTTGAACTTTATACAAGTTAGATATCTTTTTTGCATCTTGCTTGAGTTGTAGATTGTTTTTGTGTGACTCAACTCAAGGTCGTATGCGTCTGCGCCGGCACATTCGCACGAAACTTTCTATGCGATCACATGATTGCTGACGTTGAAGCATAATTCATTTTCCTCGTCTATAAATCTGTTGTTAGTTTTAATATAGATCATGTTTGGTTTTATGTATTTGTGCACTATCTGATTTGCAATCTTTTGCAAACTGTACCGGTTTGCAAGCGTAGTATTTTTTAAAAATCAACGATGGAACACGGTTCTGGCTATTCTTCACAACTAAACAATTATTTACTCAATTTTAAATAAATATGTATGTACTAGGTACCTATATATCATCAACAAAAGTTAACATTTCATAAAAACATGCATATAATATTTTTGTTAAATACGTCTTAATCTTATTGACCTACATCACAATCTAATAAGAGCCACGTTATTCGAATCGCGTTTTTATACATAGAAGTGCCTTGTTGCACGTCTCTATATCTAACTCTTGTTAACTCTTCTTCTCTTGAAGAGACTCTGAAATAGTGTACATATTATGTTCTGGGAAGTTTATTAAATTTCACGTAAAACGGACGTCGTGAATGAGTCTTGGTCTAACACAAAGTTTGTTGACCGACTATGACGCACGCGCACCTCCACTGTTTGTTTTGTTTCACTAATAATCGTGTTGGATTAAAAGTGGAGTGTCGCCTTTATAGCCGCCAATAATAGTTACGATGCTCTTTAAGAAATTAGTGTCAACATGTTCAATGATAACTATGCAAAGAGGTTTATTATATTAGGGTTTAATCTTTAGTTACACTATTAAGACATTATATAGCCCGAGCGGTCAGCGTTTAAATAATACAACCATAGATGTAGAATTACTACCGAATACAACTCTATTAGAAAGGTTGACGTTTTGATGTCTTGTCTTATGATGTATTTAGATAGTTGGTGAGTTAAATCTTTCATTTAAATCTATATCGTGCATTCTTAAAATTCTAAAATATGAAAAAGATAACACCTGAGAAAATATGTGAGTGATAATTATAAGGAAGGCCTGGAGCCTGAAATATATCGTTGTGACGACAGTGGCGCCGAATTTTTATATTTTTCTAGGCGATCCCTCTGGAACCTAACATTTATCCAGTATCTAAAAATATAAACTTTCGCATTAATAATACATTTATATTAGGATTTTAGGATGCGAAAGCTTGAGAGGATAGATATTAGATGCATTTGTTACTCTTGGGCATAATTTACTGAACGGATTCTGACGTAAATTTACAGTTAAAGTAGGCATCAGAATAACACATAGACAAAACCGCGACCGAGGTCGCCAACAAGTGCTTGTGATTTGAATAAAATCATAAGAAACCGGATGTTCTTCTCGTGGGCTAAATATTTTTCACCGAGTCACACGTATTACTCAGTTTTTTAATTGCAGAAAAAAGATGTAAAACTGACGAAAATATTCGTACAGGAATGATGTTATAAAAACATTTTTTATGAGCAGACACGTCCCGTCTGAAACTCTGGCTACAGAAATGTTTGGATGTGTGTGTATAATATATATACTTAATAATATACTTAGTCTCTACCAAAATGTATTATAAACATTAATTATACTAACGCAAGGTAGGATTAACAGGGTCACGTCACCCAGTAGTTTATAAAACCATCTAAAACGCACAAACACAACCTTTGGGTTGTTTGGGATCTACGATTCCATAGATCACACAATACATCCATGCACACAGGCATACACGTCAAATTTAGGACACCCTATTGTTGTGTCGGGCGTTAAAAAATGAAAAATTTATACTTCTGTATATACGGTGAACCAGTCGATTACCTGAGTTTCCCCATGGGAATTCAATACAACTATATACTTCAGTAAATATTTTCAGTTGCATAAATCGTTTTTGTGAAGCGCCTGAACTTAAGAGGCGCGTTTATTGTCGTCAAAAAGGAAGTCGTGAATTGTCAATTGACGACGTTAAAATTTATACTTCTGTATATACGGTGAACCAGTCGTTTACCTGAGTTTCCCCATGGGAATTCAATACAACTATATACTTTAGTAAATATTTTCAGTTGCATAAATCGTTTTTGTGAAGCGCCTGAACTTAAGAGGCGCGTTTATTGTCGTCAAAAAGGAAGTCGTGAATTGTCAATTGACGACGTTGCGTTAGTTATGCGTTCACGTTAATAAATATTCCAGCCATATTATTGTTACTCTTAAAATCACTTTTTTTTAACCTTATAAACTTACAAGTTTGACATGTGTGTCTCTGTGTGTGTAATCATAGATTGTGATCCGTTTTTTTTTTGTTTGAAATTGAAAGCGTTTCAAGTTTCCTTTCCTAATTGACGAAGAGATTTTACTAACTGCCACATGTTCGATTGTTACTACTTCGATGATATTTCCATGACGAGGTAACCTTGACCTGATGCTGCAGCATCAAGCAGTCTACGCGATATCCAACTGTTTGTCGCATTAGAATGGCCCAATAGAATGTCGGGGCTAGTTTATTATTTTTAGTTATAGCTCCATAAATTAGATTGTCATTGTCTTAGAATGGAATTAGTATCTGTAAAAAATCAAAATTTAATGTATTTATATGTATTATGTCTAATAAAAGTAATATAATAATTATTAGAATAGAATAGATAACCTACTTTTTGTAAACCAGTGAAATTAATTAGTGACTTTTCTAGAAAGAAAACGATTAGATAAGATTTGTATAGTCTTAAATAATAATTCGTCATTGTTTTAATTACGGTTGGCGTTTATAGCTTCTATACTTTTTCTAGTAGGGTATCCCAACAGCAAGTTCTTTACTGTACCTCTGATAACGTGTAATGCAAAATTTCATAGTGATCGGTGCAGTAGTTTTTGCGTGAAAGCGTAACAAAGAAACAAACTCACACATTTATAATATTAGTAAGGACAAACGGAACCTGTAGCGTTGCTTGAGTTTATAGGCCACAGCCTTCCATGAGGTTGACCATCAGCATTTTTCACGACTTTTACATAAAAAAAAATGGGGCTGTAAAAGAAATTGAAATTATGCAAAATTAAAATTTTTCCGATGCATGCTGTGTTACTCATTGTATTCGTAACCTTTTGCTTTATCGGCGCATTGCCAACTGACCTAAAATTCTTAATATTTCCTATCTACGTACAACGTTCACTGCATTTCACTATTCGTATTCGAGTGATTATATCATTGGTACTTTTTTTTATTAATTTCGTAATTTGACTGATGCTGATATACGTATATAGTTGCTTAATTCGAATTGTTGTATACACAATATTGTAATGATATTCGACATTGTCATACGACGATGTAACGATGATTTTTTTTTGTACATTTTTCGTTAAGGAATAAAAAGAAGATGATCACAACAGCACATGTGCTCTTATTTCACGATGAACTTCTGTAAGGCAGTGATAAAATTGTCAGACAATGAGCCTTGTTACTAATAAATTTAATTATGATATTTATTAATATTTAATATTACAATATTTATGTTAATTAATGTAATTAATTTTCATCAGGGAAAAACAAACGGCTTTTGCCCGCGACTTCCTCTGCGCCTCCATTTCATTTACTCGTACAGTAATAAAAAAAATCTACAGCGCCGTCCAGCTGCAAAACATGTAATGTGTGATAATATATTTTTTATTATTTTATATGTAATTCCAGATTCGTGAAAGAACTGGAAGACGGTTTCGTGCGGCATCGGCCGACGGCAAGGTTGCGACAGTCCGCGTCAATGGGTGCATCGACATCGTATAACGAGGTGATTCCGCCACCGCTACCGCCTCCACCCGTCACCCTCACCCAAGGCCGGAAGGTCAATTCATCTCTCAAGCGCTTGGAGAGAGCTCACGATGATCTGTTCCAATTGTAGCGGCCGAGACAGCGCAGGTATTTTATTTAAACTGATTACAGATTATAAAAGAAAAGCGCCCATATTCCTCTGGACCGTATTTTGTTGCTTCATGTCCCAATATGAAACTTTATAAAATGTATTAAGAAAATCCTAGACACGCCAAGGGTCCTTATTGAGCCGTTATTTATAGTATAATTCATTCTCAGTCACGAGATATATATTTTGAATTGAGTTATGAACTGTACTTGGTTTTGTTCTTTGCTCGCAGAATAGAATATTTTTTAAGAAACAGCATGTAAGAGTAGCAGTCCTTATGACGTTTAAACTTTGTATAATATACGTTAATAATACGTTCGTTACACTTTACGTATAGTACGTTACGTATGCAATGCATAATTATAATATACGTATAGTAACGTCAATACTTACGTTAGGAAAACTAGAGTTCTGTGATCTCTGGATACCCAGATTGAGAACATAATAGAGTGGCGTTTTACTCGTTTTCTATCGAAAGAAAATGTGGTACGTGCCCGAATCTATGTCAAAAATAGAAAACCATCATCATACCTTTATTAACAAATTAAATTATCCCTCGGGAATAGTCCTTTTATTCTGGATGAAAGGTCTTGTCCCTATGTCCTTTCTTTGGCCCTAGACAAAGTAACAATCGAAAACGATAATGAAGTTCGTTATCCAACCATATCATATACAATCATATATTTGCAGTCAATAATGTCCCAGAATTTAATGTTTCTTACTTATATTGAAGAATAATGATTATGTAAGTGGTCTACCAATTTTTTTTAAATATTTAACAGATTCTTTTTGTTTGCAATTTTTTTTTTTAAAGTTTAGTTCAAGCACTCCTGATAAATGGGCCTAACATAATCAAATTTAACTGAACTGAACTGAAACTGATAAATTTTATATTTAATTGAAAATTAATAAGAGTCTACATCTGATAGTGTCTTCACACATTCAAGACAATCTATTTCCACATTAAACAACTATAGGCTTGTATTATGGATACCAGACGGTTGATTTACTACATATATATTACTTTTTTTTGTAAAGAAATACATCCATGAAGCAGGTACCTACTTTGTCTAGGGCCCCAGGTGTCCCAGACAACGTGTATGCAAAATTTCATGGTGATCGGTTCAGTACTTTTGGCGTGAAAGCGCGACAGACAGAGTTACTTTCGCATTTATAATATTAGTAAGGATGTATCATCTTTAATTTCAGATACGCGCGATTTCAATGAGACTAATGCGCGCCGTCAGGCCACCACTGCGACGTGCGACCGCGACTTGCGACCGCGACTTGTGACCGCGACATGCGACTGCAATTTGCGACCGCGACTCGTTGTTTACTCGAACTGAATATGTATAGTGTTTACTCGATCAATAGTTATGTAAGTGTGATCACAGAAAGTGATATTAGATAGTAAATTTGTCACTGCGGAGTTCATCGGAATCTGTTTTTATTTATCATTTAATTTGTCCAAATATATACCTAAGAAGCGCGTGTGCACCGTTTCTATTATCGTAAGAAACATTTACATTATCCATTACACTTATAATCGCTAGAAAAGTCTGTGGTACGTTTTTTTTTTATTTACTATTTGGTGAACAATCTTAACGTGTTTTGACATTGGAAATGTCTTTTCGTTCGCTTTCATAGATCTTTATTATTTGAAGTTATCTGTTTTGTTTCAATATATTTTTTTTTAATTTTTAAAGATATGAAGAGTTCGTTACAAAATAAGACTACATTAAAAATTTAGTTTTCATTTGATGGTGATTTGTCTTGTAATACGCGAATAGGAGTAAAGTAACTTGTTTTTTTTTTTAATATATACATTTTATTTATTAAATATAAAATATATCTGTCATATAATTTTTTTTTAATACAAAAGAAACGAGTGTTCTTTTTAAATATTGCGATTATTGTAAACAAACGGCATTATTACATATCGTAGAATAATGTTCATACTTCAAAATTATATTTTATTAATTTTTAATTTATTTCACCTTACAAGAAATTAAATAATATAACAAAAGTGAGTATTGCTCCAATTATATTAAATAATAAAGCAATTTAAATTTTTATTCTAAATTATAACCATATCAGGTTTCTAGCTATTTCATTTTGGTATTATCCCGTATTTTTGTGATTTTTTTGACTGAGAATTTTCTATTAATTTTCATTGAATTAATCGTAATCCGCGCGGACTCAATGGAGTCTTTTTTAAAATCAAACAATATAAATTATATATAAACAAATTAACTACCTCTTTAACTACATTGTAAGTTTTTTTTTAATAACGCACTGAACCATTCAGTCAAAATAATTACTTTGGATACGGTTTAACTGCGATTGTAATCATTTAAATTACTGACTCAAATTATCGGCCAATACTAATACAAAAACTCAGTGCACTTTGACGGAAGTCGATTGATTTATTGCATTACAATTCTTAAAGCTATCGCTTTAAGGTATAATTTTGTTTGCTCCGTCTTACTCCGTCAAAAGTACTAAAAGTGACGCCTCTCAATCGATCGAATAAGATATACGTTAGAATAATATTTATTCATAAAATAAATATATAAAAATCTTTCATTATAATTGCCGTTACTTCATAATTATTGTTGTTGTTAAATTTTATTAAACACTTGCTGTCGCACGCGACTGCGCCCGCGTAATTTTATAAAATATAGGTGAAAGAGTTTTTAAAAATCGGTTCAATGCTTTTTGAGTTTATTAATAATAATTACAAACATACAAAAATATAATAAATATTTTCTCGTCATAAAATTTGTATTAGATGTCACTTCACTGTCTATAGACAAAAATGTAACCAAAATTGCATCGAGTTGTCTCTACCCATTTGATTTTGGCCAGTTTTTGGTTTAGGCATTCACTTTTTATTATTTTTGATGAAATAGTATCTGGGAAAACTTGGAAAATTTTCTCGGTTTTTCCATGGCTCAAATTTTTTATTAGCCATCAAAGCTGAAATGGTTTTCGTGTTAAGTATATTTCTATACTTTAACGAGCAAGTTGCTCATGTTTATTTATAAATAGCAATATAATAACTTAATACTTATACTTTAGTATAAAGTATGTATTTGTATATACATATTATAATAATATTTTATGTCCTGTTTACTTGATGTTACAGTTGTATGAGAGCAGGGCACTAAAAGCTTTTATAATTGTATGTGATGTTGAGCTTAAAGTGTTAATTGTGTAAGAATTATAATATATTATGTAAATATATAACTATTGCATGTTTTTACAATGAAAATTTAACCAAAACATGATAATTATTGTATGAATTTCTAATATTGTATTTTAAGATATCATTGTCTCAGGATTTTACGACACGTTTGGTCTAGTGATTAGTAACCCCTAGTTGTTAACCAAACCCTAGTCGCGGGTTCGAATTCCGCTAGGGACAAATGTTTATGTGTTAACATTTACCCTTGTACCTGCTTCATGGATGTATTTATTTACAAAAAAAAAGTAATATATATGTAGTATATCAACTGTCTGGTATCCATAATACAAGCCCATAGTTGTTTAATGTGGAAATAGATTGTCTTGAATGTGTGAAGATACTATCAGATGTAGTCTCTTATTAATTTTCAGTTAAATATAAAATTTATCAGTTTCAGTTCAGTTCAGTTAAATTTGATTATGTTAGGCTCATTTATCAGGAGTGCTTGAACTAAACTTTAAAAAAAAAAAAATTGCAAACAAAAAAAAATCTGTTAAATATTTAAAAAAAATTGGTAGACCACTTACATAATCATTATTCTTCAATATAAGTAAGAAACATTAAATTCTGGGACATTATTGACTGCAAATATATGATTGTATATGATATGGTTTGTAATACATATTTCATGTTTATAATAAGGGCCTAATGTTGTACTAAATAAATTAAATAGATACCTACGAATAGTTACAATAATCGAGTTCGCAATTAGTTACGACGTTTATATATAAAGCATTTCGTATTAAATAAAACCACTTAAGAAATGTTTACACTTGTGTAGTATATTCTATTTAAATGTATATAAACAATGATGTATCTCTATTGTCATGTAAAATGTTTATAGACAGCACAGTGCCTTAAGGGAAAAACATTTCTACTACTTACCGTTGTATTATAAATTTTCAAATTATGTTAATTTCAAATTCAAAAGTCATCGAATTTGCATTGCTTTTTAGAGCCGGTGAACTGTTGTTTTTAAACCCTTTAGCCGCCAGAGTCGGATAAATCCGACAATTATTTTCGTGTCCATTTCGCCAGAGCCGGATATATACGACAAATTCCTCTACTTGTATAATGTATATTCTCAAAAAAAAAAAAAAAAAAAAAAAATATGAGTCAGGCGCTCCAACAAAACCAAGCGGTTAAAGGGTTAAAAAAATGGTAATATTTCATATTTTACTTTCATACGATTATATCATAGAATAATTAAAAATATATAAGTATCCTAAACAATCTCGTTTCTTCATTGTTTTAAATTTTTTATAAAGGAAGCTATTGATCAATTCGCCTCATAGAAAAGTTGAATAGGCTATTTCAAAAATCTATCTATGGGCTATACTTTACGATACCTCTAAACAAACCTATATAATATATAGTTCTGCTATATAAGGAAAGGTTCTGCTAGTATAGTACTCGCAACTCATACAAACCGAAGGTTCATAAAGCCTCGTATTCACTAGCGACACGTGTCGCAAGTCACCCGACATCGCACGACAAGTCTGGCTCACTGATCTTTAAGGCCGGTTTCAGTGCTCTCCTGACGGTCAGTACTGGCGATACGCACGACCGACCGCGGTAGCAATACGCGTGCGTACGGCAAAGATTTAAATCGATAGATGCGGCATTACTAGCGAAACTGTGTTACAAAATACAACATACATTATAGTAAAGACAATATTATAAAATACATATACTTTTGTCTAAACACACTATTAAACACAGACAACACATTCTTTACTTCAAACTTGACTGTGACGATGGCGACGCTCTCAACAAGCGACCGTCACTCACTGTAGCTGGCGTGCAACTGTACTGTAGGTGTAGTTGGGTTTAGCGCCTGCGCTCATCCTATTGTGCAGAATTTTCGGTGTGGTTTTAGTATGGCGCGAGGAGATAACGCCACATCTTTTAATTTAAATCTTTGGCGTACGGTCAGGCAAGCTCTGTAACGACTTGTGAATTTTCATACAAATGACAAACGCGTCGGTCGCACGGTCAGGAGTGCGTATCGTCAGTACTGACCGTCAGGAGAGTACTGAAACCAGCCTAATAAAGCACTGGATAGGTTGCTGTCAAATTATTTTTATGTCTATTTGAAAACGCTGTAGGCTATGGAGTGTCGCTAGTGAATACGAGGCTTAAGAAACATTACTATATCGTTTGAGTAATATAGAGAATATGTTATGTATAAAATACATATTATGAAATTGTTATCTTCCCTAAAAGTAACCTCGACTCGAAAATAAAAGAGATTATAAACCTTTTTTGTTTCTATACAAAAAAAAGAAAAGAAAAAAAATATTAAGAGTTTATTTCACTCAATAATTTACACATATTTTCGAGTCGAACAATTTATAAGTTTGTTTTATATTAAGAGACTACGAAATTATTTTATGTGAATTGTAAACACATATTATTGCGAATAAAAAAGTTGAATGTAGTAAAAAAAAGTTACGAGTATAATTTCTATCTAATTACAAGATTGATTTGATTAAATATAATTATGATTGCTTTCTCTATGAATAATTTTAGTTTCTTATATTTTGACTTGGTGCTATAATTTTTTTATATATGTATTGTATATTATGTCTAACTAAATTAATTTTGATACCACGTTTTTGGTGATAACTTCATTCCAGTGGATATCCATTTGGAGATTAAGTGTGATTTGATTTTAGGATTGCACTTCAAAATTGTATAAATGTAAACATGTAAATATATGTTACCTTCGTCATTAATAATAATTAATTAAGTATCATAACCGTTAGATAGCGAACAATTTTGTATAATTTTATTTGCATGTGTTTTACTCTTAAGTTTCCGCTTATTATTTTCGTCGTATTATTATCCGAAATTATTTATTAATGCTAGTTAAGCTTTAATAAAAAAATATATTTTATTACATGTTATACCTGGGTTTCATTTTTTTGTAGTCTTATCCCTATTAGGTTATTTAGATTTAAGTATAAAATCCATACTATATATAAATGCAAAAGTAACTGTCTGTCTGATTCATTTTCACGTCTTAACTACTTAACAGGGTCCAAGAAAGGACTTAGGGTACCTTTCATCGAAAAAAAAAGTTCTGTTTCCGAGTGATCGTCTAAAAATATAAAGAATTTGGCGTCACTGTCGAGTAGTGGCGCCGCGGACGAAGTCGCGGGCACCAGCTAGTAATAATCTGATAGTGAGATAAGCTAGCATTGATAAAATTAAATGTATTAAATTGAAAGGTCGTTTGTTGTCTCTCTCTTTATTAAATGAAAATAGTGTGTTACATTCAGACATTTCATTATTTTGTATTTTTAAGTCGCAGCAGAAAAGCGTTATTTTTCGTGTTTTAATTTGACTTAATAATTAATTAAAACTTAGATAGAGAACATTCCATTTTTGCCAATTGTGAATTACTGCCCAAAAAACTTTTAATGTCACAGTAATAAAAATAATATTTGTAGTTGTACTACAAATATGTTTTCACTATTATTTATTTTTTCATTTATTTACCAAATTAAAAACACATAGACATAGTAAAGGCGTCCCAGACGTCCCAGTCCAATGTATGAATGAGTTAGGTAAAATTGAAACTCCAAAATCAATTGTACAAAATTTATTGTGAATAAAAATATACTTAATTCAAAGTAAAATATAATTCATTCAAAAATCACTCTTTAATTACACGTTAAATACCTATTTACACGAGGAATGATAATATGTTATAAAACTATAAATTACAAAAAGAGTGTCAGTAAGTAAACTATGGTTAAGTATAGTTTGTCCAGAACTGCTGTACCACGCCTTATGTAACGCGGCGAGGCCACTTCGCTTTGTTTGCGTGTATGCTTGACGTTAGTATCTACTATTTAGTTTGTGTATGCTTGCTTACTTATATCATCGCACAAGAGATAAAATATCCGAATGTTGTTCGTGCGACATCTGCTGACATTAAAACTTTGATTTTAAAAGTGGCCAAATGTTTCAAGAAATATAAAAGCAGACAAAGGAAATTTTGAATATAAAAGTTTTGCGAATATCGTCCAAAAGTCCTTAAATGTTTTAAAATATTGTAAGGCGATATCGTAAGATGTATCTCAATATCCTCTTCCCCCCGCTTCACCTCGCATTCCTAAGGAGTGGTTTCGGGCAAACTATAGAATACTTGAAAATATCCTAAAAAGAATAAGGGTAGGTATACCGAGCGCAAGTGACAATACAGAATAAATGGCTCTGACAAGTAGATACAGCGGTTATTACATAGGGGATGAAAATTACAAGTAGGTAAGTATTTTTGTTAATGCTGGGCAACAAAAATTAATCGAGTAAAAATCAAATCAAGTAAATTGGCATTAAGGAACTTAAAAATAAACATCTTGTATTAAGTTTATTGGCTTTATCATAATTATTATGTACAAAGTGCGCTGGTACATTCTAGATCAAAATAGGCAAAAAATTACTAAGAAATTTGCTAAGCTCAGCACTATTTTAAGTCACTATTGATTGAAACAGTAAAAATAAACTACAAAAAATATAATAGCCCGGTACCTCTAGTGATCAAAATAATATTTTATTTCAAAACAATTATTTTAACTAGAATTTTACACAGAAAATAACATATACTGCTTACACACGGCATTCGGTAATCATATAAATTAACTAATAAATACTCTTGAGTTTTTCTGCAACATTTTGGTATTTAAAAAATATATTAACTTGGCATACATTGCAGATACCGTCAGTCCGTCATATACAATATAATATATCTTATTAGCCCCTTCGTAAACACGGCTACACAAATCTTCGATACCCGACGATATTGGTATCTTCGAGACTACCGCAATACAAATTCATAGAGGTCCGTACTCCGTACACAGGCACGCGTCGCCGACATTATCTACCTGCTTGCCGAGATAGTCGGGGAAAAATAAAATTTTGAACACATTAACTCATACGGATCCCGTTTATTGTTTTGAATATAGTTTAGTTTCATTAGAAACCCGTGTTACACTTTTCCCCTCCCTCTCAATAGCTATTACGAGAAATGGGGGATAAAATATTTAATTGCTAATATATATTATTGGTATAAACGTA
The DNA here is from genome assembly GCA_918317495.1 of Synanthedon vespiformis. Taxonomy (NCBI): domain Eukaryota; kingdom Metazoa; phylum Arthropoda; class Insecta; order Lepidoptera; family Sesiidae; genus Synanthedon; species Synanthedon vespiformis. The sequence goes on from OU906962.1 coordinate 2,995,577, forward strand.
CAGTGGAGATTTTTAGTGTTTTCATTTAGTTTTGTATTTTATTACATTGTATTTAAAAATTCCACATTTTTTAATTAGGAGTTTTGTATATTTAATACGTTAAAATCTTGGTTTCAAAGAATCTCTAATAAACTATCTAAAAAAATTATGAAGAAGGTGAATTTAATAAGATCTTCACTAAAAACGTCGCTGCGATTTTCAAGAGGACGAAGCAATTCAGTGAACAATGTTCAAGTGAGGTGAGTCGTGTAGCCGCTACGCTCTACGCCTACGCTACGTAGAATAGACAACTCGCGTCTTGCGTGTGTACGGAGTACGGACCGTGCGCTACAAATATTCGCATTATACGAGTATTACAACAAGTATCGAAGATTTTTGTAGCCTCGTGTACGAAGGGACTTAGTTACTTACACAATATAATAATACATTTACATTTTAAAATAAACAAATTTTATATACAAAAAACAACTATGTACAATATCAACTCTATGCTTATGAACTATAACTTATGAATTATAACTTTATGACTAGATAGTGTTATGAAGTAATAATAATAAAACAAATGAAATCGAGAGTGTTCACGCTATTTAATTCGTTGAATTGGAATATATTTTTAAAACGATAATAGGTACTAAATGAGGAATTCTTATAACGACAATTTCGCAAACGGTTCAAATGAAATGAATCTAGGGTTAGGGGTTTTTTAGGTCTAGAAATCGATCTGTCAGGGTCTTGTCTTCGAGAAAATACAAAAGTCAATACATACCACTTGCTCGTTTCTATAATGTTGCATACACTTTCTTTCTTACATGTTTGAAATTAGTTATTTTTTTACATTTTCTAACTCACTAGATGGAATAGAACATTCCATTCCGAACAAGTGGCTGATCAGTTTGGTTTTCGGTGTTAAATAAAAATAAGCCATTAATAAAATTCATTTGCTCAATCGGTTATAAGTTATTTCATAGGAAAGAAAAATGCAATTATATTATTCCATTTTTAATTTTGGCGTTTTAAAATCATTTTGACATTCAGGTGGTCTTTAATGTTATTATCAATATATTTTGTCTCTATTCAATGCGGATTATTTTCTCTCTATTCTTTGGTTCATTTCGTCGACTGGATCACGGTATCTATCCTACGCCTGTACAGATCCATCCTGAGAGAACTCTAGTTTTGTATACATTGCGACGATGTATGTAATGTTGAGTTTTTTAGAAATCTGTACTATAAATTATGATAAAGTTGAAGAGTATTTTAAATTTTATCGGGTCGCCGGTGGCCGGATATAAGTTGCTTCTGACCGGTCGTATTAAAAATTATACGGAAGGCCTATTTAGATCCAGCAGTAGACGTTCTGCTAATGCTATGAGCAATATTAAATTAAGAGTTTTTTTTCTTGTTATGTCGGCCCTTGTCATATTCTGAGGAAAGTAGGAAACCACGTGACTTAATAAAAAGTAGCCACGTATATAATATGAATATATGAAAAATTTAAAATATAATAACTGTAACCACAGAGCGAGTTCGACAACTAACTTTTAGTGATAATCATACTTATACTTATACATTGTGCTTATAAAACATTTTCACTAATTATATTTACAATTTACATTTGACTAATGGCATTTTGCACCCCTGTTTTCAATGTTATTCGTTTTTTTACCACGAGAATTGATTAAACTACATTCTAATTACGCCTGATCCTAAGTCGGCGCCTCCTCAATTTGATCTAAAACATTTTTGCTCTGTTCCTGTGTTCTGTTTAAGAGAAAATCCAAATCATTCGATATTTTGTTTAGCATTTTCTCCGAGTCAGGCGAGTCGTACGCTTTATTCCACTCTCTATTCACCTGCTCTATGTCCGACTTTGATTTTGGTTCGTCTTTTATGACCTCCATAGACGGCAGTGATATGCTGCTGGGAAATTCTTTGTTACTCTTTTTCAAGCAGCTTTTAATAGGAGGCGATGCTATTTTGGAAACGTCCGGATTCGATTGTACGCATAAAGTGCACGTGTCTTTGGATGTATCGAATCTTTTCTCTGTGTACGGCTCGAAGTCTACGGAACAAGTTAAAAGGGGCGTGTCTCTAGGAGGAGGCGTGTTTAAAACTCCGAGTTCTAAGCATACGCGGGCCATGTACTCTGGCTGAGCTGTGGTCGTATGCGGTATGAGATCGCAGACCGCGTGCGTGGTCATGTGACGCGACTCGTATCGGTGCGGACTCAATATTGAGTCTTTGTATTCGACGCAGCGGACTATATCCGCTCTGCTATCTGGCATTGACTGGCGTCTGTAAAATAGAGGAACATAATTATAAAATCTTTTCTAGAAACATGCATGGCACAAATATTATACTAAATTAAGTTAAATTATTGTAATTTTAAAGAAGACAAAAAGAATAATATCCTGAGTTTCTTCTCAGGATCGTAATTTTGGCTTTTTTTAAATTTAAATTTTTAAATTTATAATGAAGATCAAAGAGTTTCTTGGAGAAACCTAATTGATAAATATGTATTTTGATTTTGATTTTTTTGACTACCTAATAACCGACCCTCGCAACTCTCTGTTTTTTTATGGTAGTACGCAAGACATGTTTTTATAAGTGGTGTCAAATAACCTGTGTAGCCTGGCAGGGCTCTCAGGTCCAGGCGCTCGCCAATACGAAGTGACCGGTGATACGGAAGAAGGAGATGAGTCCAACATTCCGGCACCTCCGCGACTTTCCACTTCTCCGCCTTGTTTTATGTACACTGTGACAAAAATTTATAAAGAATAACTCTTTTTAACAAAAAGGAAACCGACTTCAAGCCGTTTTCTCATGGATGCCATTGTCAGAACTGACCACATTGAAATGGAACCAGTGCAGTCCACAGTGCAGGAAGCACTAGCTTTCAAAAAAGTTCAAAAGAATCATCAAAATCGGTTTACGCAGTCGAAAATTATGAGGTAACAAACATAAAAAATAATACAGTCGAATTGAGAACCTCCCCCTTTTTTGGAAGTCGGTTGAAAAGATTAAAATAATAACAGTAAGAACGGTGTCACATAATAATATGCAACGATCTGTTTAACCACAAGCTAGGTATGTATATTCCAGTTGTGAAGATACTAACGGCTTAGAGAAGTGTCTCCAGCGGGCGACTCTTGCCAATCACGATGCGAAGGCAAAGAGAGTGCTCTTCGCGCTGACTGCAGACATTCTTCATCACATATTACGTAGCACACGAGCATCGCTATGCCCTGGAATTACCGAGAAATTTACTAAAAAGGTATAATTCGCTCCTTAATGTGAGTTGGAGTATATCCTCAATAACTTCGATTAATCTAAAAAAAAATAGATTGAAAAGCTACAAATATAAAAAAGAAAAATAGAAGCTCTGAACATGGAAGTAACTAAACCCTAAAGATTAATAACCATTTTCTTAGAAAATTTGGAGGCAGTGGAGTATTACTAATTTAAATTAGAGTATTTATGAACGTACGTTTGCAAGTGCGACCGTTGACAGAGCAATGACGTGGGCGACGCGACGTTCGCCAGGCTGCGCGTACGCAACTCCCGCGGCCTGCGCCGCTGACGTTGTAACTAACAGTATCAGCGTATGACGGATTATGCGACCTCTGTAATGAAACACAAAATAACTGTTTTGTTAATTACAATTTAGATGGATAATAACTTCTAGTTCGTTGCTTTTTTTGGATATACTCGTATGTACCTACATTGTGTCTGTTTTCAGTACCCGTTCTGATTTGTCTTGTACCCTAGAGTGGCACAGCTATAACCACCATTAATCAGGAGATAATCAATCCTGTGACCGGCATCAAAGAGTTTCTTTTATCGCTAATGTAATTTGTAAATACATTTTTCTTTTTTTACTTATAGAAGGAGTCTTATATACTTATACGTTTTCCTAAAAAATTCATCAAAATCGGTTGGGAGGCTTTGGAGTCCATAGGGAACACATAATGCACACGTCCATCTTTTATATATAAAGATATTATTTTTATGATAAAGATCTTATGTAAATTGTTGGGTTTATATTTCAGCCGAAAATTTCGACAGCCTCCACGCTAAGTTGAATACATGAAACTACATAATTTAAGGAAGTAGAAATAAATTTGTGTTCACCTCTCTCTCAGATAGTTTCTCCTCTCGGCCGGTACTTTATGAGTGATAGTTCGCAAGCGCAGTGCAGCGCAAAGCGCAAGCGCCAAACACAAGAGAGCAAGCAGCGCGCAGCCCGCAGCGCAAACCGCTTGCGCAGCGGCTCCAAGTTGAAGAGGCGCTCCACCCCACAGCCTCGCGGTCAACCACGATAGCGTACACACCCCTGCACACAGAGCGAATTTTGTTTCATTTACCATATGCTTGCTTGCACTTCTCTGCTAGTTTCTGCTCTGCTTTTTTGCTGGTAAACATTATCTACGGGCCAGTTAGCCTCAATAAGTCGATGTTGAGGGTTGAATTAATGAAGTCCACACGTGGGTAACGTCACAATAAAATCATGATTAAATTGAGCATTCAGTTCAGTTAAGTTCAATGAACGCAGAGGTACACAATCTGTGATTAATTTCCATAAAACCGACTTCCGATTTCGTATAGTTATCACCTCGAGAAGACAATTAGGCCAGCGCAAATGCTGACCCAAGGAAAATTGTACCGTGAGACTGTACAATACAATCGGCAGGTTTGAGTCTCGAGTATCAGTTTCAGCTTCAGTCGAGTTTCAGCTAGCATTCTAACTATTTTCACCACTGTCTATGTTTAGTTTACCTGCTAATAGTGCAACGGAGGGCGCTCGCTGGGCACGGCCTGCCAGTTCAGCCTGGAGGAGTAGTGGCTGCGCACATAGCGCCGCACAGCCAGCGCACCAACAAGCCGCGCAAACCCAACCCAGTGCACCCGGACAAGCTTCCTCCTAATAAATATAAACAGAGGTAAATGGTGTAGCAATACTATTAAAATATATAAATAATAGTAATGTGAGATCTAATTAAATCATCGTAGACACAACAAAAAAAGAACTCCTTTTAACAAAAAAAAAACAGACTTCAAACCGTCTCACTCGTGGTCCTTTCTCATGGATGCCATTGTCAAAACTGGATCAAATTGGAAGAACCATACGGGAAGAACCAGATTTCAAATAAAAAAAGGATCATCAAAATCGGTTCACCCAGCCGAAAGTTATGAGGTAACAGGCATAAAAAAAATACAGTCGAATTGATAACCTCCTCATGTTTTGGAAGTCGGTTGAAAAGGTGACAATTTTTTGGTAAGGTCGCTGACAGGCTAACGGCACACTTAACCAACCCAGGTTCAAAGTGTTTCAAGTGCATTGTCAACTTTGACAGGACCAAGATTTACAAAGGTATAGAAGAGGTGGCTGTGGCATCTTACTTACTCACCGCACAGGTGCTAATATTTTATTTTATAGTGATATTAAGGGGATCAAAAGTTGAGAATTACTGTTAACCAGGTTGATAAGTAAAATTAGTTCTTCACATAACTAATCAAATATTTGTAGGTACCTGTCTTGTGTCGCATTCCAGTAGTGTGAGCATAGCCGCCGAATGGGTTCCTGCCGTTGTAGCTTTCAGCAAAACCGGCAATCTGGTTTTTCTTCCCATTGCTAAGCCCAGCAACTGAAGGACCGCCGCTGCGAGGCACATCGCTCCTCCCAGTCCTACTGTGATTTTCACTATACCGCGAAGATCTTTCTCGGCGTCTGTCTGGAAAGGAATTGTGATTAAAAAGAACATTAATATATTGATTTTTTAAAATGTCTGCAAAATAATTATTTGAGCAAAACGAAATTAAAAGATGAAAATGAATGCGTTCATTATTTTCACTTACACTATTATTACCAATGAAAATTTGGTGTATTGATATGTTCGCAATAATATCAAAAATTACTAAACTATTTTTAAGAGCGTTAAGCGAGGAAGGATTTTATATATTACTAGCTGGTGCTCGCGACTTCGTCCGCGTAGAAAAGTATAAAACGCCATCTACCGTATTTTGGATAGATGGTGCTATCTCCCGGGCCAAGCCGCTACGAAAAATCTAAAATAAAAGTAATTTATTTTAGATTTTTCGTAGGAATGAAGCATTTTCCCGCAGTAAAAAGTATTCTATGTTCATCACGGATAATGTCGGTTTCTAATGGTAAAAGAATTTTTCAAATCGGTCCAGTAGTTTCGGAGCCTATTCTATACAAACAATCAAATCTTTCCTCTTTATAATATTAGTATAGATATACCTAATTTGCACAAAACTTGCACCCGTGAGGGTCGTTAGCTACAGTATAACAGTACAGTTAAGTAATACATCTCAGTTTTAGTTAAAGTTAAAAATTTTAACTCACTAGAGTGGAGCGCGCTATAGTGAAAAGGGCGTATGTGCCGAGACCGCGACATCTGCATGCCACGTGCGTGGGCTCCGGCACTCGTACCTCACACGCTCTGGTGCTCCAAGCTCGAGGGTCTGAAGATGTCCGTAGGCCACAAGCTAACTTAGATGCTGTCAACATAACAATAATAATAAAAAAGTGCGCATTTAAAGATTCCAATTTACAGAATAGCTTAAGAGAACGACATAGGCCCTGATCAGAAAATACTATTGTATAAAAAAACATACGAGATTGCACATACAATCATTATCAAATTTTCGTATTGCAACCCTATTTTTCATCTAAAATTCACTTAGAGTACCGTTCATATATAAAAAGGTCAGAAGAGGTATTTAAAAATAAAAATCCAATTTTCAAAGATAAAAATATAATAAAAAATAAAAAAATGCCCATATAGGTATTATTTTATCAGGCGTTAAAGGGGGCGGATAAAGTCGCGGGCACCAACTATGTAAATATTAAATAATCTGTTTAGGCTGATATTGAAACTTACCAACGGCACTGTAATTCTTGAGATGCGTGAACAATAAGGTGACAGTATGCGGTAGAGTAGAATCAACTCGTCCACTAGCGGACAGCTGCACTTGTTGCGATGCTAGAAGATATTCCATCTCGCGTCCGTTCCTGCAAAACGATCGGCTACAACCACGTTGTAGACAAAGTAGTGGATGATAATGGATGAAAATGAAAAGATGAATAAGCACGCACAACATATTTAAAAAAGAAACTAAAGAAACGATGAAAATGTGAAAAGAATTAAAATTGAAATTAAGTATGTATTGATATGCAAAGCATAAAATTAATAATAATGGGCGTTCTTAATGGAGATGGTAGTACGAACCCACAATACTCACTTAAACTCTATAGATCTCCTCAGAGATGGTAATCTGGCTGACAGGTTGTGGTACTGGATAGCAACAATTGTGGTGTTACCATTTCTTCCAGCTAATTCCACACCGACGGACGCAAGTGACCATTCCTCTATGCCAATATTTGGGTGTAGTTTAAAATGAGCAGCGTTATCCTCGCGAACAGATTTTGTCAAAATTGTAAATTCACGAAAACGTTGTTCAAAACTGTCTCTCATTCCAGCCGTATCGCCCACTGCATTCTGAAGTTCGTATACTTTCTGAAACACAATTCGTTTTGTTTTTTATGAAGTTTTTCTTTCATGAAGGTCTTCTGGTTTCAGAGTTAAGAAATCGTGCTCAATAGCATTAACTTTTAAATTTTCACCATTAAATTGAGCTCCGTTCTATTTCAACATTACATAAAGGATTTTAACAACAGGCAACGTTTATCTAGGTTATCTAAAATTAATTAAAACTCCCGCTACAGTTCCAAGCTATTTATATTCCGCATCACGTTGTTTACCATACCGACAAGCACACTTCAAATATTAGAATCGTGCTCGGTGCTAGTGGTAAAACTTCAAGTTATGTATCGCTAAACGAGTTTATTTTCTTAGCGAACAATAATTTACTTACATATTACTAAATGATACTAAGTATGAGCTTCTATACGAAATTATCATGTAGTTAATTACAAATTCAAACAAATTTGTATGTCAACAGACAGGCTGAAGATCCACTTGATCGTAGGTAACAATCGTCGCCTATAAAACAGAACGCTTATGAATAATATTTTTTTAAGGATTTATTAACCTCTTCATCTAAAAAAGCATCTGGATGTTTTAAAAGAGTATCGTATGTCTTCAGAAGGTGTTCCGCGCTTCCAGATCTGTCTTTTGATGTTCCAGCTGAAGATAGAAGATAATACAGTATTTCTCGGGAATGTTTGAGAGGAAGAGTTCCTCCTCCAGGATGTGTTGGAAGTGATCGTAGAACTCTTTCATACTGATGAGCAATCGTTGAAACGTTAGTCCACGAGTAACCATACGAGATGCGGACAAACTGAAAAAATAGTGGCGGCATTGTTAACTAATTCTTAAATAATTACAATGTAGGATTTGTTATGAAATGACGCTTACTTGGTCATAAATATCTTTTAATGAGTCTGCTATACACCCAGAGAAGTCAGGCAATAACCATTTAGCACCGCGCTGACTGGTTTTTGGTCCACAAAATCTGAAATTTTCAGTAGGCATCAATTGTTTTTCAATCTCTACTAATGATGTTTTAAGTGTATCAAGAGTTTTTAGATATTTGTTACTTGATCATGCATAAAACTGGCAAGGAAACAAAGAGAGACCATGTACTAGAACTCAAAGATGGAGCAATCGTGGTCTCGATTTTTGGTTAGTCTTTTGTAGTTGTAAGTTATTATTTCAATTTACCTTGTGGTTTCACCACTATGACCTGCCGGGCAAGCTGCGGCCGCATGGGCTCCTGGAGCAGTTTTTGGCCAACGTAATCCATGAGAGGCTTCAGCCTCGCATGCTTCGTCGCTAGACCCTAAGGTCCACATTATTACTCCCTTTGAATTAGTCCCAGCTACCGAAGACACTTGACACCGAAATTCGCCTGATTTCTGAAAATGTAAATGTCTCCCTTTTCAAAATTTCATTTTTAAACCGTTAAAGTTTTTAACAGAAGCATCTCTGTATACCTGAACATTGTAAAGTTTTAATACGCTGCCAGCAGGATATAGATCCTCCCAAACCTCTCTTCCAGGAACTAGAGGGAGTAAGTTACGTTCCCTTGCCCAGCTAAAGCCAAGCACACCGTGGATGCGCCCGGCGCCTGCTAAACATGTTATGCTAACATTGTCACCCTAAAAACGATTAAATATTATGTTGATGACCATTTCTTTCTGGAACGCTTTAATTATAAATTAACCTTTATTTTAGGTAAAATGTCACACCTTATTAACAGTTAAAGTAGAAGGTACTAGGCGGATATCAGGAGGCCGCAACACTGTAAGCCTTATAGCTCTACATCTTCTTCGACCGGCATCAAAAACTAAACACGACCATTTGCCGCTATCGGATTTCTTTGATTCTGATATGCCTAAAACGGACATGCGGCGACCCAGTGCATCCTCTGAGACAGTTCGCGTCCAAATATCCCTGAAAGAAACATTGATATCACATTTCATAGGTATAAGTTCTTTACGTACCTATTTAGAGGGATCAATTAAAACTCATGTTCATACCTAATAGTTCCATTAAAGTTAACTTTGATTCCGTCTTTATACCAGGCGAAGGCAATATCTGGAGATCCGTATGCCATACAAGTCATTATGAATTCTGATCCTTCCCACACTTCTGGACGTTGGTTTACAACTAAAGGCTGCAAAGAATGATAAGTTACAATAAAAACTACAATATGTCCTTTTAAAAATTGATGTATAAAAATTCAATAAATATATAACACATATATAACAAATAATTTCAGTTAACGTATGTACGGAACGATCGATTCTAAACTGTTTCTTAAAGTTCATTTCACAGAGGCACCCACTCGTTATTTAGAATTAAGGCGGCGTTGTCGGAAGGATGTAATTGGAATTTACGTTTAAGCAAAGTGTTAGAGCATCCTGGCGGCTGCTTCGTCGCTATTAGAGCAATAAAGGAGGTGCTAAGTCAGGTTAACGAGGAATATCAGTTAGGAAGGCCGCGCTGGCGAACGGCCAATTCTTTCAACTAGAACTGGAAAATGCACATTTCAAATAATTAAACTTTCCCTGGGGCTATCGGCCAGTGATGCTGGTGTGGCAATATTGACTTTATTGGTTATTTAGTTTGCAATATACAGGGTAAATTTGTGATTATCTAATCTTTTACACCTTCAGTGAATCTTTAGTGTTTTTTTTTTGTAATTTAGTAATATAATTTAGACATATTTTTTGTAATTTTAGTACGACATTTTGTAAACGATCTGACGACGTGCCTTTTTTACTAGCGTTGTCAGTACGCATTACTGTAACCTAGTTAATGTTGCTTAATTTTCAAAAGACTGTTTAGGATTAATTAATATTTTTTGACTTTTCAAACATTTAAGTATGTGCGGTGTGTATAAAGTGTCAGGAACTTACATGAAGACTCAGCGCCGGCTGCATGTCGAAGTGTAAAGTGGCGGGCAAAAGTCGCAAGCGGTCGGTGCGTGCGCGCGTGGCCGCAAGACGGGCTAGCGCAGCGCGCATCGCGCCCGCATCGCGCCTGGCACCCCACACACGGAGCCACACTGCGCGGGCACCATTGGGCTCAGGTTTACTGCATACATACAACAAAGTGTAGTTAATACTACGATTAATCAATACTAATAATAAGTGTAGGTATTGTATGTATGTATGTATGTATGTATGTATGTATGTATGTATGTATGTATGTATGTATGTATGTATGTATGTTCCTCCAGAACTCTTAAACGAATTACCTGATTTTCATGAAACTTGGCAGATAAACATTTAGACATACAGGACACAGGATAGGCTTTTTCTCTTACTTACTTTAACTTATTTACTTTACTTTGTTTTGTTTAGAATTAATAACTACAAGTAGTATTCAACTTATATACATATAATTTTTAAGTCTTTTAAGTCTTACACAATAAAACCCTATAATTGGCAATGTAAGTAATGAATTGTATCTGTTTATTTTGTTTTTTGTTTTGCTGTTGGGTTTGTGATCAAAGTAAATAAATAAATAAATAAATAAAACGCGGACGAAGTCGCGGGCGCCAGCTAGTACTAATAATAAATCTGTAAGGGTTGGTCATGGAGTAAGTTACTTTGATTTCAGAGATATCGTGTTTATAGACAATTTTTAGAATTTCTTTGTGTATGTATGTATGTATGTTTCTCCATAACTCTTAAACGAATTAACTGATTTTATGAAACTTTGTAGATAAACATTTCGACGTACAGGACACGGGATAGGCTACTTTTTTTTTCAATGAGGACGAAGACGAATCGTCGATAGCTGGTCACTAGCTGAGTGGAGGCCAAGGACTGGCCAGCGAAGCGCAGGACGTCCACACTCAAGATGGATAGAAAACCTGATAAGGCCATCGAGTCTACGGTAGATCCAGGCTGCTTCTGACCGGTCATGTTGGAAAATTATGGGGAAGGCCTATGTCCAGCAGTGGACGTCCTGAGATGATAACGACCCGCCGTCGTCGGCTTCGCATTTATTTTTGGAAATTATGTATCTACAAACCTTCCTAGAAGTTGAATCAAAATCCATTAGGTGACCTAGAAGAAATAAGCTAAGAAAGAGACATATTGCATATTAAAAAAGCATCACAACTTTTGTTAGGCATATGTAGTAGCATTAGTGAGGAATTATTTTAAAACTTTTACTAAGTTTCAAATTAAAATTTAATTTCAAAATAATTTATTTGCTGATAAATTATTTATCTTATACATAACTTATGGTTATACATGAGTTATTGTAAATTTTTCATTTTCTTTTATGGTACCATTTCCCTAACTTCTTATTCCCTTATCCTTAATCGTACTATGGTCGTCAGAACATTTGCAGCTAAAAAAAATCAGTATTCACATTGGAACAACTATCTGAATCAAGTATTTTAACGTAACACAAAACCTTTCACAAAACTCATAAGACATGTATTTTTCATGCCAAATTATTGAATATCCTGTTCTTACCTACATATTAATAACTCAAGAGTTTTTACAGGAATAAATTAAAATCATGAGAGAAAATGTTCAAAATTGATTTCAGAGTTTTCCCTTCAAAGTGAACACAATTTAATTAAATGTTAAAACCTAATAATGCAAGTAGGTAAGGTTAGCCTCACACGTTTCTTTGAGACGCTTTAAACTTTCTTATTTGCTCTTGTTTAACAAGATACAGGTTTATAGCTCATATATAAGAACTAAAATTATTATTTAAGCTTCAAGATTCATAAATCTTTTTAATATATTTGAGCCTTTTTAACTGAGGATTATGGAAGGTTCTCGGAGTCGGTTTTCATTCTTAGCTGTACATCTGACAATTTCTCATAAAGTAGTAAAATGTGCTGAATTCTTTATTTTACTAATTCGATAAAGGTGTTTTAGCTTACTGATAGTCCTAGTAAATTAAAATAATATATGATTTTTTTCTTTTCTTTTTTTCACATAGCCTTCACAATCATCTATGTATAAGATTTTGATATTGTTTCACTAATCAAAAGAGAGATAAATGAGGAAGGTTTGTGTATACTAGTAATTTTCAGAAGAAAATGCTTCCATGCGAAGCCTAGCGAGTCGCTAGCACGTACTAATATTATAAATGCGAAAGTTTGTATGGATTATGGATGTTTGTTACTCTTTCACGCAAAAACTACTGAACCGATCACCATGAAATTTTGCATACACGTTGTCTGAGACACCAGAAATGACATAAAGTACCTTTCATCGTTCAACGCGGACGAAGTCGCGGGCACTAGCTAGTAATTAATAAATTGGGAAATAACCGTAGCAAGTGACAAAGTGGTATGCGGTGTAAAATATACACTAAAAAAAGATGTATTGAAATTGTCACACTTACCTTATATTAAGAATTTCTATTTCATCCACTAAAGTAATGTTTGATGACTTCAGGTAGCTTGTAATCTGAAAAATAATTATGTTATAAATTGTTTCATATCAGTAGGTACTGAAGTATTTTTTTAAAGCTTTTATGGATTTAAATTTTTTACTGTTTACATGAAAAAATAATAATGTAGATACCTGTTTAGAAACTTCGGTAGATATGTTTATATTCGTTTGGTCCACTATTTGCAGTCTTGTTTCATAACGAGCGTTTGCTACAAAAAAAAATCATTGCAGATTTAGTGTAGTGACAGGCACACTGCGTTTCGCAGTCATTTGGGTAGCCCGTGTGAAATAACATCATTTGTGCTGTTGTGTTTCGATGAGTGAGTAAGGGAATCCATTTCTGAGAACCTACCATCAAGTGGACCGTCTGCCAGTCTGATGAATTTTTAATACGAAAAAAATCCCTTTGGAGTTTAACATCATTTTTCAAACATATTAAAAAAAAAAAATTAATATCTCTCACCGAAGTCATTTTCTTTGGGCATACAATCACATTTGACGTCGCCCTTACATCCATCGGAACATTCTTCTATGCCGCATTCTGTAATGTTATATTAATTTAAATTTCTATTATATATTATACACAGTATAAAACCTACACAATATTATGCTTTTTATTATTTGAAGCATTATTTATTTTTAAATATTTGTTTGAATATTTGTAAAAGCACGTATTGATTTTGTATTTTTCTCACGCAAGCAGGATGGCTGAGAATATTTTGCTATTTTAGTGTTTTAAAATATTAAAAAATATAATTTTATTGCGTTTTATTTAAATTCTTCATTGCGTTTGAAAATTTGTAAATACATAAACATAAAAATTATTATGTAAATGTTTATGAAAGGTAAATAAATAAATATGTATCAATGGAAATGCCTTTTTTTTTGACGAGGAGAGATCCGTTTACTGACTTCCTGCCGCTGGGTATGTGGGGGTCGACCAGCAGAACTGGCCCCTGCCCACTAAAACTCCCCGGTGCCTCCTTGCCCTTTGAGCGGGGTGGACCGGGCTCTGCCGAGGCAACAACTCCGATCCACCCCAGGGCAGCCTAGCCATTGCTGGCTAGGGTAACGCCAACGGAGGATTGCCCGGAGACACCCATTATTGAAGTGGTTGGATAATTAGAGAGGATTTGAGCCCAGTATTTTTTTAAAATAAATTCATATTATTTGAATATATTAAATGTTACCTGCCGAAGAAATTTCAGATTCGCACAGGTCGCCCGTGTAGCCTGGGGCGCATACACAACTCACTGCGGCCGGACCCATTTGTCTGAAATTTTTTAACATTCCCATATAAAATATTACTAACCATTACAAAATTCCGTCCATACCCTGTCTGGGTTTTACAAGATGATTCATGTATTGTATTATATGTTGTGTACCAGTTATTATGTTGTATTACTTTTATAATATACTATATAGCTGGTGCCCGCGACTTCATAGAATAGAATATCTGATATCTTTATCGCTGTGACGACGTTGGCGCCTCTATGGCGACAGTGGTACCCAATTTTTATATTTTTAGACAATCCCTAGGGTACCTAACATTTTTACAGTACAAAAAGTATCTTATATGTTAATCCAGGCAATAAACTATAAACTTCTCATAAACTATCGCATCTATAATATTATTAGGATTCATACCGTTTTTATCTGACGTTTGCTTAGTATAAGAAATTATTTTTACTGGAATTGGGTCTAGTAGAGTTCTCACATTTTTAACACTGCTGATACAGAAACGGTATCTTCACCCCTGCCAATCATGTAATGTATAGTAAAACGTTGCTGTGGCGGTCTCTTAACTGTGAGTTCCTCAAAGGAATTTCACAAGTCATATTGTACAGAAATAATATATTTTGAAGTTTATCATGATGTGAGTATACGTTATACAATTCACTGGAGTAGTCACCTCGTTTTTGTTATATTATGTTTAACATAGGTACTTTTTAACATACTTAATTGCAATCATCTATCTATCACAGATTTTGTTTTTGTAGTTTGTAATGAAATATACACAGATAATATTTTTTTGTAGTTTGTAATAAAAAAAACTCAAAAACTACTGGGCCGATTTTAAAAATTCTTTCACCTATATTAACAAATTAACAAATTATATTAACAAATTATATTAAAATATTATATTAACAAATATAATTTGTTAATATTGTTAATATTGTTAATATTAACAAATTATATATTCAAAGCTACATTGTCAACGAGTTACGTAAGCTATATTTATAAAGTTACGCGGTGGAAGTCGCGTGCAACAACTAGTATTAGATAAAGATACATGGTAAAATAAACTTTAAAAACTCTGCGTGTAAAGATAGACAAACTGTGAATTGACCAACGACTATTTAGATAGACGAATCAATTCAAATTCTGTAGCGGTTTCTCTATCTGTGATTTCGGTTCGGTTTGCGACTTTATCACATCCCTCGAGAGCGACGGGCACAAAGTCCGTACAAAGTTCATACGGAAGACACAAAGTTACGGACGAAATTCCGTCAGTCATGGCAATTAGAGACATACATCGTCTATCTATATCTACACATAAAACAGAAAACATAAAATATAGAAATTTACTAGAAAATAAGTGTAAATTTGTGTTAGGCTGGCCGTACACAGCTGGAATGTCTCTCTGAATTCATAATGTAAATTCCGACACCTTGCCTCACACATCTCTTAAAAATTCAGATTTGTCAGTACATAGTTTCGTGTTTCACGGCACATGCAAACGTCTTTATGAAAGAGAAATTAATACTTAGTTGTCGCACTGTTTTATATAATAAAAAAATAAAACGCAAACGCAATCACTGGATTACTTTTTAATTTTCTTTCGTCTTCACTTAATGTTTCAGAACGCTCGTCAGTACCATTCTTACAGATCGATCTGAGAAATTCATGATTTGAAAAAATCAAAATGTGTGTGGGACATAATTAAATTGTATGAATTCCGGGCGTTCTGAATTAATAATATGAATTCAGAGAGACATTCCGGCTGTGTGAGGCCAGCCTTAAGCGCTCTTTCCTCTTCCACTTTCGGGTACGCCGAGGTTCTGATAGAGCGTAGCAAGAGGCTCGCTCTTTTGCGCCGGGCGTCGGGGGCTTAATGAAATAAGAACTATTAAATTTATCTAATAATTACTTAGGACATAGTATATATTGTTAAAGGAAAATACACTCAAGTGCACATAATTGCATCTTCAGTTATTGTTAGAGGTTCGGGATCTGCTTTATCTAGCTCGAGTTAGAGAAGTTAAACAATGTGTTTATGAAGGGAACTCACTTCGGTATTGTTATCGAAGAGTTTCTTGGTGCTTAGTTTATAATTAGTTTTAGATGTATAACTTTGACTTCTTAAATAAATAGTTGTATTAGTTTTATAGCAATTATGGAACTAAAGCAATTGATGAACAAAAAATAAAAAAAGAGGGCCAATATTTGGCAACGGTCTAAGAAATACTTGAACAAATACTCGTAAATGCTTGTCGAAAATAAAATAACTAGATACCAATTAACCTAGGGGATCTCGAATGGTGACCAGGCCACTCGACAAAAGTCATGTGGAAGCAGTAATAATGAGCTAGAAATGTATAGTAATGTTTTCATAACAAAAACTAATAACAATAGAGAACTCTTCTATCCCATAGGTTATTCAATCTGCGACATATGTGAGCGGTACATTGCTACTCCAACTTGCTAATTCTCTTGGCTATGTCGACAATATTGGTTCTTCGGCGAATTTCAAATTTTTTAATCCCATCCACCAAAGAAACTCCCAGAATAATTAGCTCCATAGACCTCTGAGCAACCCTAAACTCGTGGATAACTTGCCATTTCAGCACTATACGACGTCATCACACTGATTATATATATAACTTGTTTGAAGACAGTTTGTCAGTGGTGGCGAGAACAGATGACGTACCTAGCTTCCCATAATGCATATTATATTTTTATTATAATGATATATGTAGTAGTACAACAATACAATAACCAAATAAACAAATTTATGATTTCGAAATCTAAATACATTTAACTGGGAGAGAAATTATTCGTTAAAATATAAGTAGAGCAATGCTTTTAATTCCCGCGGACCGCGCCGCGTTCGTTATTGCAAGGAAATTGCACAACATTAAAGGAAACGGGCCGACCGCGTTCCTCTTAAACGAATGCAGCGCGGAAAGGAAATGTTTAATGCAAGGCGGGCTCATGAATTTGCTTACCTACACGTGCCTCCGTTTTTACACATGTTGGCCGTCCGCGGGCACAAAGGACCCTCGCCGCAATCCGCTCCCGAGTAGCCCTCGAAACAGGAACAGAAAAACTCCCTGCGAAGCGGAAAATACAGCGGATTCAACGATAAATTTTGTAAAATAACTGAGCGGAAGTGGTTGCACTGACGCTCGCCACACGCGTCACGTGTTGGATGCGTGACGGAAGTATATAAAGTATATTCCTAGCTGGTGCCCGAGACTTCGTCCGTGTCCCTTTTAAAAAAAATATAAAAATAGATTTGTTAGGAGAGGTTTTTTATTTTTCACCTCGGGAACCGTGCTTTTTCTGGATGAGAGGAAACAGGAACAGAAAAACTCCCTGCGAAGCGGAAAATAGAGCGGATTCAGAGATAAATTTTGTAAAATATCTCCGGGAAGCGGTTGCACTGACGCTCGCCTCTCGTCACGTGTTGGATGTGTGACGAAAGTATATTTGTGCCCGCGACTTCATACGCTCTGTAGTTCGTTTTTTGAAAATACCACAGGAACCTATTTTATAAAATGTAAGTAAGTACTATGTGTAGGTGAAATATATTATTTTAAAATATTTAATGTATTTAAGATCCTTTAGAATTTTTTTATTTGTATAGACCAGTTGACAGAATATATTATGAGCATCTTTATTTATTATTGTATAGTTTTACTAGGAGCTGAATTATTATTTTTCTCTCGGGAACGGTAAAAGTTAAGGCGTGAAATAATAACAATCAAACAAATTCCACGACAATTTGTATGAATTTACATGACGATATGTTGAGAAGTTAACTTTTACATTTATATTATTAGCATGGATTCGACATTACGTTTAAAGACAAAGTATTCGTAAGTGGGTTTATTTCTCATATTTTAAATTAATACCAACTAAATATTCGGATTTTCGACTACCTTTTATTTATTACACCGGTAGAATTAGTCGCCGTTTCATTGCCATTATAGATTTAAATTCGCTCAATTTGCAACGGGATCGCAAAATTTAAACGCTTCGTTAATCTCGAGTCAATTTAAAATGTAATTTTATTATGGAATTATATTTTAACGTCCATAGGGATCTCAAAGCAACAGGTTACGATTGGAATAATATTAAGGCGCTTGGAGTAGTCTGGGTGGGGTGTAGCCAGGCTACATCTGCGCTGAATATCGAATTATTATATCTCGATATTCTGAATGAAAATATACATTATGCTATGTTGTGTTTAATGTATGACAGGTTCTTATTTTCTTAGCGTGTAAATATTTCCCGATCGCCTTAACGCCTTATGAGATTAGAAAATAAATCGCGATTGTGTTGCCTAGTAAAAATGTGCTCATACATAAAAAAAAAAACTATAGTTGCTATGCTAATACTAACTGCATAAGTACACATAAAGCTTCTCTGTCGCACATCTGTTTTTGCTCCTATTTATATAATTTTTGTATTTTTTTTTTACATTATAATGTTGGTATGAATTTCAAGCATTTATACAATAAATACGCATAAGTTCTAAGCAGTGACGGTCGCTCATTTCATTTGTTTTTTAAACCTCAGATCTATTTAACAGGGTTGCATTTAAATAAAAGAAAACCTTTATAGTGCATAAATTCTTTGTTCAAATTTAGCACGGATGATTTTCAGTTGTGAACAAAGAAGAAAAATTCTTTTATCGCAACTGGTTGTGATGGCGTCCAGAGGGCTTTTAAACAGTTGCGTTCATTTTAACGATACGAAAGTTTGTAACATAGCAAAAGAGAAAAAAAATGTTCATACGATAGAACTGTCATACTTTTCTTCAATTACGTTGCATTTATGCATAAGTTTAAAATCAACAAATACTAATTCCATACTATAGTCCATAAATGTCTTATAAATTATAAATGTGAAAGTAACTCTGTAACTGTATGTCTGTTTGTTAACTTTTCACGCCTTAACTATTCAACCGATCATCATGAAATTTTGCATATATACGTTTTTAGGGATACCGGAAAAGATATAGTGTACCTTCCATTTAGAAAAAAAAGTACTGCAGTTCCCCAGGGTTCATGTAAAATCGTGCCTGGCAAAAGTGTAATAAAATAGCAATAAAGATGTCAGGCGTTATTTTGCTTATGTGTTTTTTTTTTCAACGAGTTATAATATGTACTATATCTTATAGAAGTTGCACTAATTTTGTACCTTAAGTAATTGTATTTGAATTTGGACTTTAATATAATACAAATAAAATACACATTGGCACGTACTGATAATCGTGGCTGGCGTAGCAGTGGCCTAGAAGCCGACATTCGATGGCGCTGCAGGTAGTCGGTCCCGGCGTCTCTGTGGGACTTTTCACGGCGTACGTCACATTGAAGCCAAAAACTGAAAGCAAGCCTAGCGCCCTCAGCTGTGTTCCTTCGAGCCTGTTCAGAGACAGCTCCACCACTAGGACTGGGCTTTGGACCTGAAACAGAAAACGAATAGATATTTTTTTCCACTAGCTGGGCGCCTGCGACTTCGTCCGCGTTGAAAAAGAAAAAAGTAGATTATCCTGTGCCCTGTACGTCTAAATGTTTATCTACCAAGTTTCATGAAGGAGGAACATACATACATACATACAATATCTAAACTTACAAATTTATTATTAGTACTGATTGATTTGACGACACGTTTGGTCTAGTGGCTAGTAACCCTATCTGTTAACTAAACGGTCGCTGGTTCAAATCCCGCTAGGGCAAATGATTATTGTACCTGAGTCATGGATTTTTGTATTTATAATATTATGTATGTATTTAAAAAAATAATAATCTATATAGTATATCAACTCTCTGGTATCAATAATACAAGCATGGTTGCTTACTGTGGAACGAGATGGTGCTGTGTGGAATGTGTGAATTTCATTTATTTATTTCCATTTGTAGGCACATAGTCCGTGGGGTTGTCCTAGACGGGATTTGTATCAAATTTTGTCGAAGGCCTCTCGTATCAAAAGTACTACAGTAGTCTCAGAAGTATAGAAAACAAAAATATATTTCATTACAATTAAATAACGGCTTTTGTAGGATTGGACAGTATTACACAAATAATAATTGGTACCATTGTTATCAAGAAAAGTTTCTTGGTGGAACAAATCCGGATTTCGTTTTCCTGTTATGTTTTTCTGTTTTCCTCTTTTAATTTTATTTTATGATGAAGATTTTTTTTTATTATCCTAAAGTTATCGGATTTTTTGGATGTAAGAGATGACAGATATCTACAGCATCAAACTGTATCCCCCGATTCTGTTATCATCACTTTTCTCAATCTCCTACTATGGTAGCAAATTAGTCTTTAATAAAGTCTAAAAAATACCAAGCTATTATAGAATCTTAAAAAGCATAAAACTATTCATAAGACAATAAATACATGAAAATTCTCTCCCATTATTTCCAAGTATAGTGACAGTAAGACGTCTGTGGAGACGTTGCGTTGCGATGTTCAAAGAGAACGGTGTCGAATTATTTATGAAGTTATTCCTCAACTGTCTCCCTGAGTCTTCTCAAGTAAGAATTACGGACCGCGGAAATAGCATTTGGCACTCCTCCAGGCAGGAAATTATTTCTTTTTCGCTTCCTATTTGCAAACAGCAAGAGAAACTCTAATAAGTGCGTCAGTTAGTGAAACACGTCACGTGACAGGCCTGCACAATGAGTGTCAAGAATCAGACGTGTCTGTCTGGTCTGCGCCCCTACAGGAAAACAATGAGAGGGTGACGTCAACTAGTAATATAAATAGAATTTATGAATGTCCATTTTTTGAATGCAGAGTTATTTAGGAACATGCATACATACAATACCTACACAGTTTATTGACTCATGTTCAGACTTAGGGCCTCTTTCACAATCTTTGAATAAAGTGTCAAATAGGCTAACCGCCATTTAAAGATTTAAAGTCAACGGTAAGAAAGAGTACGAGTTTCACCATCACCAAATTGACACAAGATATTCGTAATATTTACTAGCAAATTAGCTTTACTTGAAAAGTAACTAATCAACGCTTTACTTTTAGTTGGTGAAAGAAGCCCTTTAACAAATATAAAAACTACTACATTTTGAGCGCGATTTAGATCGCACCCTTTTTTCAAAAGCTTTAAAAAATAAAAATAAATTATAGCTCATATGTTTCTGTCTCGCATTGATTTTCTGAAAGCGGTACCCTACGTTCTTTTCGTGTATTGCCCGTGGTCCACCTATACTTTTGACATTGGAAATGTCTTTTCGTTCGCTTCCAGTATAGGCCCCGATTTCACGAAAAAGTGCGATCCCCTTATATCTCGGATAATTGTGAAGATATGATATTTAAAAGACGCGTATTCTTGAGATTTGTAAGGTGCAAAAAGAATTTTTCAAAAAAGTCAGTAACGAAATGGGAATCAGGCAATTTGGGAATTGGTTGTAATGGACCGGACGCAAAAAATTTATGGCCGAAATAGTGAGAAAAAAATCAATTTGAAAAGAGAAAAGCTACAATTTGAGCTTAAAATAAAGACGATCGGGTTAAGGGTTTGCCCTGTAGCTTAACCTTTTTGAAAGAAGTCAACAAGTCAGAACAACATGTTTTTTCGAATTCCGTAGATTCATTTCCAATGTGCTCGATAGTCGTGTGAGGCACGAAATCTGTGATTTTTTTTTAAACTTGCTGTTTCTGTATCCCTGATGATGATTTCTCTGATAAGATCAATTTATCACTTAAGAGACATATCCTCTTCAGATGTCTGTTGCTTCCGAACTGCATAACGGTTTTAATACAGTTTTTACTAATGAAAAGAGCGATAAACAAGGAAGGTTTGTGTAAATAATTTGTTGAACAAATATCGTGTAAGGCCGAGGGCTGGTAGCTAAAATCTATACTATTCCACAAAATTAACGTCAGCTCATGCTGGTGATATATTTCGTTATTTTTAGCAGCTATTTGTAATTTGTTGTTAATGGGGTGTAAGGATAAATTAAATGGCGGGAAATAAGTGGGTACTTTACACACTAGGCCCTTCACATGCCATATATTACTCCACGAAGAGCACCGCGTTCACGTGTTACGAGGGCCGGGGCTCGCAAAGTCGCTAGTTAGCTTAATTACGAAACTTTCCTCCAAGTCGTCTCGGGATGAGTTATACTTGTTACGCGGAGTCCAAATCATTTATATTAATTATTTCCTCTTGTGCAACATTTTGTATTTAACCAATGTGTGGATTACAACATCGAACATTTACAGATTTAATCGACGACAATAAAACAAAGCTATCTTTATATTTTTGAAGTAAAAGTGACATAGACAATATAATAGCTTTTAGCTGAGCAAGTCGCCTATAAGGCCCAATATTAGGGGCCCCAGCCAAGAGCAAACCAACGCAAGCGCTCCCTTTGCGTACTTACGAAACGTAAGAAATAATGCCCACATCAAATTTTGACCAATCACAAAGCTTTCTCCCAGCGTAGCGTAGCGTTTACGACTGCACGTTTACTCTTGCCTAGGGCCCCAGAGCACCGTCACAATTATTATGTATAGTATGGTGCAATTAGACTTTGACCCCAATATCCAAAGTAAAAGTATTATTCCAGCTTCAAATTGTCTATATAGTCCCCTAATTGTTCGGTAAAAAGTTATTTTAGCGTCGTTGGGGGAGAAGGTGGATTTTATCTTTTTTTCTATGCGGTTTAGCGCAAAAGTGCCCAGGAGAAAAATAATCTACATTGAAATTCGAACAAAAATTGTCTATGGCATAAATCCTGCTAAAGTGAACGGTTTCAGAGAATGAAGTACTTTAGCGCTAAACCGCATAGTTTTCGAAATATTTAAGAAAAACTGATAAAACCCAACTTCTCAAAAATCCGGCGTTAAAAATGGTGTAACTTTTTACCAAACAATAAGTTGACTGTATAGAACAATTTGGAGTTGGAATGATACTTTTACTTTGAATGTTGGGGTTTGGTTGTATTTTGGGCTAATTGCAGCATACCAGTAGGGATTAGTGTGATTCTTCAAGTAGTAAAAGTAGTGATTTGTGTTTTTCTTGTATGTATATAAATAAATAATTAGATTAAGAAGTACAGCAAGAAGACCGAGATAATCCATCTCGTTTTATTCCAACTCAAAGACGCTGTGGTTATTGCATTACCTAAAAGCATTGGCAAGTGAAATTTTACTATTTGTATTAACATGATGTTTACATAACTAGATTTAGTATTAGCAGTTGCTAATATTAATTTAGCAGTTGCTATTTAGCACAACTAGTACAAATCTATATATCCGTACTAATATTATATATGCGAAAGTTTATGTTTGTATGTAGGAGATAATCTTCAAAACTTCTCATTCGATCAAAGATATAGACCAATAGTTAGAATAGAGTTTCAGATGCACACAGGCTAAAGTTGGAGACACCAGCTAGTCTATAATATAGTTACAAACAAGGTGCTGTAAAAGTTTTTGTAAGTTAGATTTTGTCTCACTACATTATACATACTTGTATAGGAGCTGACATAATGAAATACTCACAACTGTTCAAAGCAATCTAGAAACAGAGAAGCCTCTTCAAAAATAAAACTTAATCGTCCTCCTGCCATTCAAGTTTTACTTCCAAAGATTGTCAACGAAATTGTTCACTCCCCAGCGAACTGTTAAGACGTAAGAAATTATCTTTTAAAAGAGCGGTTACTTCAGTTTTTACAGTTCTTATTGGAAAATTTAAAAATGATAATTTTATCTAGGTACTATATCTATAATTTGTTAACTTTCAAATTAGTAGAATTTGCGAACATAGTTAGTAAAAAAATATGTAAAATTAGTATGTAAGTAGATTAATTAAGTGCGAAATTAATTAGTACCTTAATTAAATGCGAAAGTAAGTTTGTTTCTTAGAAACTAGTCATGATCATGAAATTTTTTGTAACATTTTTTCAGGGACAGAAAAGCATACATATATAAGGTACTTACCTTTCACCCATTCTTATGGGTTCCCATAACTATGGGTTACTACTTAAGTGTTCCCAAGACACGCGATCGAAGTCGCGGCCAAAAATCCTTATCATTACTCATATTATAAATATAAATGTTAGTTAGTTTGTTTGTTTGTTACGCTTTCACGCAAGAACTACTGAACCGACTACGATGAAATTTTGCATACACGTTGTCTGCGACACGAAAAAGGACATAGGGTACCTTTCATCAAAGTACCAAGTATCAAGAATATCTAAAATATGAAACTGTAACTAACGCCTGGCTATGGCTAATGTGGCTATGGCTATGGCTAATGCAACCAGGCGTCAAGAGTTAAAATTGCTTTTATATTTTTAATTTATCATCGCGGGCAACAGCTACTATACCTATAAAGTAAAACTAACTTTAAATTTATAGAGCATGAAATATGAAATATGAAAGTCACTTCCAGTTTATATGAGATTTTATGTCCGCGTTCACACCTTCAATTCTATTTTTCATTCGCGATCTTTCATTTTCGGTAGTATAAATGCAAAGAGGCACCGCAATTTCAACGCAGACCGCTTTCGGCCATTATCGTCGCGGTGGTTCATTTGCTTCCAAATATAATTTGGGTTTTCGTTATGCTATTGCTGGTGATGAATTTAAATTTTTAAATTCCAAACGATCAGGTTTAACTTTGCTGAAATAATTAGATTAAAAAAATGGATTTCTTTTTCTCGTGGGGATGGTAATAATAATGCGCGCTAAAAAGTTTTATAAATATTAACTTAACTCGCACGAGATGCACCCATTAGACGAGTGGATAAGGTGTTCACCTTAACGCTCTGTCCTGGATTAGAATCCCGGCAGGGCCAACTTTTATGAACGAAATATTCACAGCTAGCTCTGGCCTGGACCTGAAAAGTAGTGGCAGGGCTCTGCTTTTCGCTTTGGTGACAATAAATCCCTTTCTAAAGTGCCTAGCTAGTGGGAGTTTTACTCTATCAAAAGCGTGGAACGTGTAAACGTCAATTTGTATGGGAATGAAGCAGCGCCACCTAGTGTGGCTAACGTGTAGCGCTGCTTCATTCCCATACAAATTGACGTTTACGCTTTTAGTTCGATAGAGTTAAACTTGCACTAGGCCCTCAGAAGACAATCGTAAACTTGCATTTTGTACTATTGTGTCTCGCTGAGCGAAGTGAGAGATGCCAGAGCCCATTGCCCTATTCCTACCTATAAACCCGTTCAATGCAGCGGTTTTAACCGATTCAATGCAGTGGCCTTTTATACAAACTCTCTCGTGGCGGCTAACAGCTTGTAGAACATGTAGCGTTGCTTGTGTTATACCATCAAGTGGACCGTTAACCTGTCCGTCGATCCTAACCTTAAAAAAAAACAAAACCCAATTTTATTATTTTTATTGTTGTTGTTATTGTCCAGTACTCAAACGTTGAGCGCAAAGTTAGAGTAAGAGATATTTGAGGTGAGGTATTTCTCGAGTGGCCTCCTGAAACGTTCATTGTATAATATCGAACTTTGGCTTTCGGCCAGAATCGCACTGAAATATAATGTTAACGGTAAGAATAAATAAAACAATAATATAAGATATGACAAATGTAGACAAAAGTTTTTATAAAAATTGAGGACTTCGTAAGGTTTTTAACAAGTGTTGATCTCAAATATTATAAGAACTAAATATAGAGCCCTGTGGACGGCAAAAATAAACTCAATTTAGTTTTTTTTTTATTCCTAATACAAAATTCACTCTCTTAAAAAAAATTACAACCAAATAAAACGTGAAGTAAATCGATTGAATATAATAAAAGCTACCCAAATCAAAACGGACAGACTTCATCAAGTTAAATTGAGTACCAAATGATATTTTTATTTACATCCATCGTTTTCAGAGGGAAATTTTAACTTGAAATAATTTCAAACAAACGCGAGGGAATGAATGAATGGAAACGCGATGGAATCAACTGTGAATTTCGAAATTTAAACAAATCGTTCTGATTAATTAAAACAATTTCTGAATCTGCACTTGGTCACCACCTCGTTCATTTGTTGGAGGTCAAAAATGCATTTAGCACTTTTTTGTGTATGGATTGTCAGTCAGGCTAACGATCACTTGATGGTCGGTGGCTACCGTTTCCTGTTAACACAAGTGTGTACGGTTTAACTGTTTCTGAGATTAGCATGCACAAACGCAGAGACATACAGAAAAAAATCTAGTAACAATTTTTTTTACCGCGATAACATACTCGTAAGTACAACGTGTACAAATTGTTTTAAAAAAGAACATAATGTACAGACACGACTCTTTTACGTATCACTATATATTATAAAACAAAGACCTTCGCCGCGTCTGTCTGTCTGTTCGCGATAAACTCAAAAACTACTCCACCGATTTTCATGCTGTTTTCACCAATGGATAGAGTGGTTCTCGAGGAATGTTTTGGTATATAATTTGCATCCGTGCGAAGCCGGGAACAGGCCGCTAGTTTATTATATGTATAGATAGATATAAATGTATTTACAACTAGCTTTTGCATGCGTCTTCGTCGGCGTTGAAAAATAAATAAAGTACTCTATCCTGTGTCTCGTACGTCTAAATGTTTATCTACCAAGTTTCATGAAAATCAGTTAATTCGTTTAAGAGTTATGGAGGAACATACATACATACATTACATACACTTATAGATTTATTATTAGTATTGATTGATGTTTAAATTAGTGTAATGTGTGTTAGTTAGTAATAAAAGCTCAAAAGCTTTTATGCCGCACTGGTATCAAACAAATCGTTAACGATGAACCTTTGTCTTTTTTTTTCAGATTGCGTTCCCTTAATTCTGTCCGATCAATCCCACACATTCCGATAAATACCCATCACTTCCGCTGAGAGAGGTATAGAGAAAAAATAAATTCGAGCAAATAACGAGTAGATGGGAAGCTTCGGCGTAGTCAAGTAAATGGAATTGGAATAATGAAGTCGGTCAAAGCGGCTGAAGAATTGGATTAAGTAATCAATTCTTTCGTTTCTTGGTGAATAACAATATAGGGGAAAAAGAAAAACATGCTGCAAAAGAAGGGCGGCATTAATGATTGAGGCGGTGAGTGGAATAATTTGGTTCGAATAATAATCGATTGTAAGTGTTTTCTTTTTAAGTGTTTGGTCAACCTATAATAATAGGTTTATAGAAGGCTTTTATACTGCGATGGAAAACTATGGAACGTATCTCGAACTAGCTGTTAGAACTTGTTAGAAGCGACTTCGTCTTCGTAACTTCATAAAATATAGCCTATATATGTTACTAGCTGATAATGTAGCTTTCTATAGGTGAAATTAATTTCTGAATTTGTAATAGTGACGTTTTAAACTTAAAAAGAGAGGACAATTAAATCTATTTACAATTAGCGACCCGCTCCCAGCTTTGCCCGGGGTACATTTCTTTTACGTAAAAACCTTCCCTAAATATCCCTATCTACGAGTGATGACAGAATTACAATAAAATCGGTCCAGCCGTTTCCGAGTTTTGCGCTTAGCAACAAATTTAGGGATTCATTTTTATCTATAACTAATATTATAAAGAGGAAAAATGTGATTGTTTGTTTGTTTGTTTGTATTGAATAGGCTCGGAAACTACTGGACCGATTTGAAAAATTCTTTTACCATTAGAAGCCGACATTATCCATGATGAACATAGGCTACTTTTTACAGCGGGTAAATGCTTCATTCCTACGGGAAAACGGGTAATACCTGTTGTCCAACAGGTAGTAAGAATTATCCTTCCGTACTTATATTTTTCACATAACTTCTAAACGAATTAAACGATTGGGTTGACATTTTATATGGGTATTTCGATGGTTTCCTGGATGATTTAAAAATACAATTGGACCCGGTAGGTGGCGCTTCTGTCGGTATGTCAACTACTAAACGGCTTGACCGATTGGGTTGAAATTTTGTATGGTTTCACAGACACGAATGTATTATATTTTATAAAGTTACGCGGACGAAGTCGCGTGCAACAGCTAGTTTATAATAAGATTAACAAATATCACTATTTTGTTACATGCCTAATAACTACTTTCTGTGTAAGTTCTAAGAAGTTGATAAAGTGGTATATAAGTGCGTCGTCTTGATCCCGGATGAGGCGAAAAGTTCACACAGACTTAGATGCTGTTTCAATTTTCACAGCAATCCCGACTTTATTTTACTTTGAGCCAACTTAGCATCGCGAAGTCGACATTAATCCCTAACTCAAACGTGCATTGCGTTACGCGGTGTACGGACTTTCGCCGTTTTGCCACTCAGGGCTTGTTTTAGACCTAGTATTTATTTATTTATTTATTTACTAGCTGGCGCCCGCGACTTCGTCCGCGTTGAAAAAGAAAAAAAGTAGCCAATCATGTGAAATCATTTTGTGTGTATTTCATTTAAGAATTATGGAGGAACATACACACATACAATACCTACACTTACAGATTTATTATTAGTATTGATTTTTCAAAAGGCACACCAACAGCACAAACAAAAAACTTACAATAGGTATAGTATAAAGCAATTATACATTAACTATTTGGTTTCATTTGAGATGTATTGCTGTAATTTATTAGTATACAATTTGCTTTTTTTGGCATTTTTTGTTTGTTTGTTTGTTACGCAAGCAATATTTTTAAAATAATATTTTAATATTTTTAATAATGCCGTTTTGTGTTGTTGTGTGTGTTGTTGTTGTGAACTAGTATAATAATGCATATAACTATGCATAACTAGTATAACTATAACTATGCA
The DNA here is from genome assembly GCA_918317495.1 of Synanthedon vespiformis. NCBI lineage: Eukaryota > Metazoa > Arthropoda > Insecta > Lepidoptera > Sesiidae > Synanthedon > Synanthedon vespiformis. The sequence continues at coordinate 3,024,478 of OU906962.1, forward strand.
TAATATAACTATTATTTTGTGAATAGTATAACTATGCATTAAATTAAATAAGTAAATAAATAATATTTCTGTTAAATTAAAATATAAATTTTAACTGAAATAATATAGGTATAATTTTGATGTTCTATTCTATCTATTTACTTATTTAACTGGCTGGTTCCGCGATGAAAAAAAAAAAGATATATTTGTTAAATAAATTAAAAAAAAGTTACCTTTATCTAGCTATTAAGGAGCCAAGGTTTCAGACAAAAAATATTTATAAAAAAACTGAATTACAACCGGTATTCTTGTATAGCCGACCTGTCGTATTATTCATTCATGACACCCACATATTCTATATGTGGGAGCTTTTACGAGCGTTCCTCTTATAACCGTTAATGATTTTGTGATGAAGAGTTTTTTGTTTTCGACAACCGGCAGAAATTAAATACGTTCCTGCGTTTAATAATAAAAGTAATATTCAATGTCCACACACAATGATCCACAAAATTTTTAACGAATATCTTGGTTATGAGGTTCCATTTGATCGGTTCAAGCACGACCCTGCCTTCCATAGGGAATAACACAGTACATAGTAACAGTATTAAAATACCGCAGTAAAAAAGCACGAGTGCTATTGTATTTTTGGTATGTGAGTAAGTAAACGTGATAAACAAACCAATATACCAATAAATGAAGAAATGAAGACAAATTCTAAAAAGCATGTAGTAAAATAAAGCAACTATAACAAGCAATACAATTGACAAAGCGCTAAGATAAATATCGACCTATTTGTTAATAATTTAGACAAATAATGCATTTTAACTTGAATCTTTTTTGTAAGGTTCTATTTCTTAGTCGCAGGCTCCAGCTAGTACTAATAATAAATCTGTAAGTGTAGGTATTGTACGTAGGTATGTTCCTCCATAACTTTTAAACGAATTAAATTATTTTCAAGAAACTTGGTAGATAAACATTTAAACGTACAGGACACAGGATTAGGTCACTTTTTCTTTTTAAACGCGGAAGAAGTCGCGGGCGCCACGCCAGCTAGTTTCAAATAAATCCTCAAAATCAATGTCGTAAGCTCGTTTGTTAACGACGCGCTTGTCTCAGTAAATTCACCACTATAATTTTAATGAAGTGGCTTTATTAAAAATTTAAGCACACAAAGCGGTCGGGCCGTGCCCTTTTAGGCGGTAAATATTTGAAGTGAACTCACCCGCGCCACTCAATGTTTTAGCTTGTAAGAAATTATCTCTTAACAAAATGTTCTTGTTTATACGCATTGACCCCAAGGGGACTGTAATTCGGTGGTAATTTTGGGCACTCCGGGTGTTCAATATTCAGTGGGCCGCAGCTATGCGAGCGACAAAATAGTTCCTTTCACCTGACTGGGACATCTATAAGAGTGCGTGTGTTGTATTTTATTACCACATTATTACTTAGAGGACAAAGAAGAGGACAATAATTATAATTATAATAATTATAATGTGTACAGAAATCAATAAAATCGCATACAATAAAAATGAGTTATATTTTTTTCATTTTTCAAACTAGCTTAGTTTGTGCGTTTATGCACACTAATATCAGATATACATAGTTTAACCGATTTCAATGAGGTTTTTTTTATATATTGTAACAATCTTCCCGTAACATTTTGTTTGCTTCATTTCATTCCCTTCCGCGGGACATGTCCAAATATAAATGTATGAGATTTATTGTGTAGGTAATCAATACTAATAATAAATCTGTAAGTGTAGGTATTGTGTGTATGTACGTATGTTCCTCCATAACTCTTAAACGAACTAACTGATTTTCATGAAACTTGATAAATAAACATTTAGAGGTACGGGACACAGGATGGGCTAATTTTTCATTTTCAACGCGGACGAAGTCGCGAGCGCCATCTAGTTTGTAATAGTTATAAGATAAATAACGAATATCAACGTGGTTCACAAATGGACATCTGAAACAAGCGATATTGCGGACATATTGGATGTCAATTTATTGGTTGAAAGTAGATTTAAAAATAAATTGGAACCGCCTGAGAGTCCCCGTATTAGTGAGGGACGAAATTGCACTGCCTCAGGCCGCGTCGCAACAAGTAGATATTCGATGTCCGCTCGGCTTTGCAGCTTACGTATTGTTCAGCGTTCTCGCCTCTCTTATTTATTACAATATTTGAAAGAAAACGTAAGGAAGGTGTCTTATAATGTGGCCACAGCTTAATATTAGGTCACATATCGAAGCGAAACTACGCTTCGGCCGTTTTGGAAACCAAAGGTTCGCAACCAGTTTAGAAAACGGAATTATTCTTCTTCATTCGAAACCAGGTTTAAAAAAAGAAAAATAATTCCGATTTCTAAACTGGTTTCGAACCTTTGGTTTTCAAAACGGCCGAAGCGAAGGGACATAAAACAAAAAATCCAAAAAAGTTTTTATAGCAAAAATACAAGTCCTTCATATTGTATGTTGCAAAAAGACTCGTGGTTGTTTTATTCCATATTTAGTATATTTTGATCATTTTTTTATATATTCAAAAGTAACTTATATGCTAATATCTACTCTAGAAAAGAAATAGACAAAATTTATTTTTTTCGTTTGTCTCTTCTGTAAAAAGTGTAATTTTCATTTGTGGCCCTTTAGTTTTTAAGCAGCCCTTTTAAATCGCAGATGAAGTCGCGGGCATCACCTTATTTTATATTATGATAAAGTTCAGAAACTCTGCGTCCGAAGGGAGATATGTGCGAGCAAAGATAATATTTTCGCGGTTGTCTCTTTGAAAAATTTACAGCGTACAAAATAAAAAGAAATAGGATAGAATTTCGTCAAGGCACAATTACAAAAGGCCGCGTGGGAAATCGTAGGAATCGCGGAAACATTTGAGTTGTTAACAATTCAAAGGGCGATACGCGAGCGGCTGGGATGCTGTAACGAAGACAATTGTACCGATAAATGTCACTGAAGAAGTCATACAATTCAATACCTAATACTCTTAGTAGTGGTAGGGCACACTGCGTTTCGCAGTGATTTGGGCAGCCCGTCTGGCGGCAGTAACCACCACCTTACAGAATACCACCGTGAAATAACAGCATTATGTGCTGTTGTGTTTCGGTGAGTGAGTAAGGGTTTAAATTTAAAAAAAAAATTAAGGAAAATTTTTAAATTTCCTAATAATCTCTGGCATTAAAAAGACAGAACGAGGACTTAAGGAGCGCTTATATAAGTATAAGAGCAACATTTCCACAATTAGAGAAGCTCCCGCCATTCAGAGTTTCTATTGGCAATTGGAAACAATTTTATTTTATAACCCAGCTCGTTACTGTAGCTCTAACAACTTGTAGTACTATTCGCTTGTAAAGCTATTAACACAAGTACTGCAATTTCACCGTCTTTTCCTGTTGCTGGAACGTCTCTCGCGCGACTTTTGAATATTATGTCATTATCGTTACTTTTCTGCTCTTGGAATAATATTTCTTTTGTAATTTTCTGGTAGTTTTGTATCTATATAATATGTATATAAAATTCTCGTGTCACACAGTGTTTGTAACCAAACTCCTCCGAAGCGGCTTGACCGATTTTTATGAAAATTTTTGTGTATATATTCGGTAGATCTGAGAATAGGTCGTAAACTATTTTGTATATAACTATTTGTATATTATTTTGTACTCCAAAATATTTTTTTGACAAGACAAAAGATTTTTTTTTGTGTGGAATAAGTATTTGAATAAATTTTCTTAGGTCTGGTCTTAAAATTTCTTTTTTTTGTTAGGCACATGTAAAGGATTAATAAAACTAATAAACGCGAGTTGAAATTTTCAATAAAATCTGCTTACATTATAAAATAAATCTATATCCAGAATAAATCTATTTCTAGAAAGCATATTTTGATGGACACAGTGGTAAGATTTTTTTTATGATCGTCGCCTATTAATGCAAGCAACCTTAGTAGGATAAAGGATAAGGGACTAGGAAGGGATAGGGAAATTTGCTGTTACCATATTAAATGCCTTACACGCCTTTTTCGCAATACTTTTTAATTGATACTTACCCAAAGATGAAGCAAACTATCACAAGAAAAAACGTTTCGCCACCATTACGATATTAAAGTAATATATTATCTTTTTTATATTTTAGTGTCTTTAATTTGTTTTATTTCATTTTGACCGATTTTTATTTAATTAAAATTATATATAATTTTATAAAAAATAATTTTTCCGACAATGAACAGAATACAATATATTATATTTTGTAATTTTGTAACTATTAATGTTCGTAACAGCTAAGTAAAAAATTGAACCGTGAAAACGCAAAAGCCAAGTATTTGTGAGTATCATAAAACAATCGAATTATTTGAAATGTTTTTATTTTAAGTCTATATTGCAAAAGTTCTTTGAATTTTGTAAATATTTATCGCTCACATATGAATTTTACATGAATTGAACGAAGTTAAGCATCTAACTTTTTCGAATAAAATTACTCGTGAATATTAGATTTGTTTACTGACTCAATTGGAATCACTGAATTAAGTAAAAAAAAGTATTTTTTTTAATAATAGATAAGTACATAAAACCCAAAAAAAGAAACTTTATTTTACCTATAGATATAGAAGACATACATATAAAAGAAAGTCACAAGAAGTATTTAGATGTTAGTGCGTGTATAAAATAAAGTCTTTTCTATCTATTCTAATAAATTGGCTTTGTATTCTAATAAGATGAACTATTTAGTACAGCGTGAGTCGCTGTGAAAATTCGTGACCTATTTTATATAGATTACTGCTATTATTATGTAATGCAGCCAACAACTTGAGCAGTTCTTAGCCGTGACATTCTCCACCTTATCTGGGCTTAGTATGTTAATTCCCAGGACGATGCATTGAGAACCTTACTCCAACCTTTTATACGTACTGATTGTATCAAAGGTGATAATTGTTTTTAAAAAACCTAAATAGAATAAACTGTAACCGCGACTTCGTACATGTTGAAAAATAAATATTTTTGGACGATTTCTCGGGAATCTAACATTTTTCCCAAATAAAAACTATCCTACGCGTTAATAAAGGTAATAAACTATCTCTGTGCCAAATTTAATCCGAATCCGTCTAGCCATTTTTGCGTTATTGAGGAACAAACATTCAAACATATTAGGATTAGGATTTGGATAAACAAACGACCTGTCCCTGACTTGGCGCGGACTAATTTTTTTTTCTGCAAATTATATACACGCAAACCTTTCTCGTTTATATCTTTTTCCATTATTGAAAACCGCGTCAAAATACGTCAAGGAACTTAGCGAAGAAATAGGCAGAGGCGGCCAGCGACTTTAATTTTATAAAAAAAGTTATATTGATTTGAAGTTAAAACTCTTTTTCAGTAACTCTGTCTTTACAGAGCACTCAGATCGTAAATATTTTTGTACATTTTCTCACAACAAACTTATTAGCATAATGTGGCAATTTGTAACTAAAACACCGAATTAAACAGATTTCCCTATTAATATTCATAAACTCGGTCGGCCGATGATTTAGTTAATGGTTTAGCAGTAATATTGTTTAAGCATAATACCTAATTTGGTACACAAAAATCGTGTGGGCTTATTAGCTTAATGAAGTTTCCATTGATTTTATTTGGGGTACCTAATAAAAGATTCCCTTTTATCTCTTTTAATTTTTTTACAATAAGGTCTACAGACAGGATTAAGATAAGGGATTGGAAAGGGAGGAAATGGCCACTGGAATCCCTTATTCACTGAGTTCTACGGCTGAGATGATGATAACAAGTCAACGGAAGATGAACGCAGAATTTTATAAACTGCATTATTAGTTAGAGCCGGTTTGTGGCAGCGGTTTGTTTGTGTTCCAAGTTAATTAAAACTTAAGAAGGTTAAATAAACAAATTAAGTTTCCTTAATATTAGCTACGGTATTGTTTTGACACTTAATCTTAAACACGCAAAAGTATTTTCAATTAATATCTGGGTAATTTAATGAAATGCTAAATGGAGGTTGGATAAACATTCCAAACTTAGATTAAGCGAATTCGGGAATAATAATAAAGAATTGGACATTTTGCATTATTTCAACATTCAAAGCAGTTTTGGAGAAAAAAAAGCCACAATAAAATATCACTAATTTTATTATTCCAATAAATTAAATTACCTCAGTTCATTCTGTCTTACACAGCACAATGCACGGGAAGAGCAGCCGAGTGAGATGCACAATGATTCATACAAAAAAATCATAAACAGACCCTTGGGCATATACTGTTTTTCACAAAAATACTGCATATCTATATTTCGTGTAAAATTATTTTAACCCTTGAATAACTAATCAATGCTTGACCGTAAAGTATTTTGGAGTTTTTGTACACTAAAGTGACCTATTCACCCTCAAAGTTGCATTAAAACTTGTGTTAAAATATGGATTTTTCAAGGATCACATCTTTTAAATTATTACTTTTTTTTTGTTTTTTATAGCATGGAGCCTGGTTAACGATAAGATAAATCGGTATCATGCTTAATTTTATAAATTAAACATAAAACAGCGGAGTAATAATCATTTTACGTTTGTACGGTGGAGGAAAGCTGACTTGTGTCACCTTAAGTTAAGTAGGTAAGGCGCCGGGCTATTCTAATTATGTGCTTCACATGTATGGAAGCGCTCGTAGCACATTCGTAGCACATTCGTAGCACATTCGTAGCACATTCGTAGCACATTCGTAGCACATTCGTAGCACATTCGTAGCACATTCGTAGCACATTCGTAGCACACGTAGCTTTGTATCGCTGTATTTATTTCGTAACACACGTATCACTCCCACTTAGCAGCCGTAGTTTCTTAGCTCTTTCTGTTTATCCATTTTATACTCATGTTAGACGCGCTAATCCCATTGAAAATTTCAATAGTTGGGGAACTGACGTGGAAAAAGCTTTTAGGCTTAAAGTAGTTGTAAATAGAGGTTTTCTAATGGGAGAGAAAAGGAAAAAAAAAGCAGTAGAAAATCAGTTTTATTTGGATGATAAACATTTGTAGCAACATTATTACACATAATATAGATCGACAACCACGTGTGGTAATTACGCACAGTAGCAGGTTTCCTAAAAACTCATATATAAACACAGTAAATATTTGTATTCTTTATTCTATTAGTGAAAGAACTTTAAAATGAGCTAAGTATTTTTCTTACACAAGCAAGCAACATTACAAGCAAACATACGAAAACCTAATCTTTATATTATTAGTGTAGATATAGATAAGGACATCATGTAGTTAAGACACCAGTAATAACACATTGAATTACAAAACACAAGTTGTATTAAATAATTAAATCTACAACAACGTTGAGCATGGCAAATTCACCAGTGTCACTGTGAGTAAAGACAATGGCCGCTGCATAATGGAGCGTCAGACGATGCGAGCTTCTAATTACAGATGAGCGTATGTCTGTACATCAAGTGGAAAATTGTAATTACATTCGTCTGACCTCAACAGCTGAGCAGATCAATGAACAAGTGAAAGAGAATTGTACAAAGAACTAATGTTCTTTAAGTTTCATTGCATGTAAAAATCTTAATTTTAGAGTGTTTTTGGAGTAACTGAATAAAACTGAGACCACTTGACTCAGTTTATAAGAACAAAATGCGAATAGTTAATCACTTATTCCTTCTCTTTATTCTATCTACGTCTGACAAGAATGTAATTACCAAATTAAATAAGAATACGAATCAAAGTCATCAAAAATAATTATGAATAGATAGGCCTGTATTCAGAAGTAGGACGTAATACATTAAAACATAGGCAGAGTGCATAGTATTTTAGAGCAAAAGTCAAAAGCATCGTTTGGTTCGCTCGCCGTGTTTAATCTCAAAGCTATATCGCGCCGCTTCTCCATTGTATTGTGAAGCAAAAAGTAGGCTTTTTATTGTTCGAGTGGTCTATTGAGCTGTCATGCGCGTTTACTTTGTCCTGTGTGAAGACAAAGATACCGTATGGACAAATGTAAACCTTTGTTTCTCATATAATAAAACTGTTGAAACAGGCAGCGACTGTGCCATTTTATTTAAGTGCTCTGTCTTTTTTACATAATTTTTTTTTGGGAAAATAATGTGCGATTATTTACAGACAAAGTGCTGATGAAAAACACAAACTGTCATTGAATTTATTATAATTGCAATTCAATTTCAAATTGAAGTTGAAATTCGATTATTCTATTGACGAACGCCTAACTTTGGAAATTAACTTTTCAAAGTTAACTTTGATCACATTGCGTTTCATAAAATAAATTCATAATATATGTTACATCGCTCTTAACCGCATAGACACTTGTATTAGGTTTTATTTATATTTTTTACTGCCTAGTTAACTCGGTTACCCCATAAAAGTATGCTAGCATATTTCATCGAGGTTTAGCTGCTACATAGTACATCCACATTTCGAGTTCATTCTCTATGCGAAAAATTTTACGCGGCGATTTTTTTCTCTCGGTTTCAATATAAATGTTTGCATGTCCCATATTTGGAGAGCCGCCAACTGGAGACATGCATTGAACTTGTATGCAACTACCGTCCATGCTCTCTTTGTATTCCAATAAATAATATACCAAAAACTATAAAGTCAATAAAAAATTTTACATAGTAAATTGAACCTATAGATGTGGTCGCTAACTACCCCTAAATCACGCAATCAACATGCTAAAGTCGACACCACAGGTTGACGATTTAATTGATGTTAGGTGCAGTGGCGTAGCAAGGTAATCAAGGTCCCTGGGGCAAATTAAAAAATGGGGCCCCACAACTATGTAAACTGATTAGGTTTCTCTTTTTAGTTTCTCTCAACTGAGTTGTCATGATTAAAGTGGGGTTGCAACCTGTCATATTTATTTTGAAAATGGGAGAACTTTCCAAAAGTTCAGTTCGATCGAGATTTCTGGTAAGGATTCGAGGGCCCCCTGAGCTTGAGAGCCCCGGGGCACTGTCCCGCCTAGCCCCTGGGTAGCTACGCCACTGGTTAGGTGGCTACCGTCGCCTATAACACAAGTAAAGCCATAGAAGGATTAAGAGATAAAAGGATGTTATTTAAGGGCGGTCTGCTGTACGGGGGTTGGTTACTGCCCAAATGACCGCGAAACACAGTGTGCGATCGCAGTCATTTGGGCCACTAGGCCACTACTAGATACTAATAAATTATTAATTTATTAATGAATAAATCGTCGTTTCAAACAATAATTAATATAGTTACTAGCTCTTGCCCGTGACTTCGTCCGCGTTGAACGATGAAAGAAAGGTACAGTCGGCCGCCTTAACACATTCAAAAGTGCAAAACAACTGAACACTCAACTGACTTACTCACTTATTTACTGAAGCTTTTTACGATCGTTTGTACGTGAAGTTTATTTCGTTCTCTAGTCGTGACAACGACTTATGGCGCGTTGAGTGTTTAGTTGTTTTGCACTTTTGAATGTGTACCCTATGTACTTTCTGGTGTCCCAGACAATGTGTATGCAAAATTTCGTGGTGACCGGTTCAGTAGTTTTTGCGTGAAAGAGTAACAAACATCTATAAATCCATCCATACAAACTTTCGCATTTATAATATTACTACTGATAATATCTTCACACATCACATTCCACACAGTACCATATAGTTCCACAGTAAGCAACCAATGCTTGTATTATGGATACCAGACAGTTGATAGATATACTATATAGATTCCTTTTTTTTGTAAATACATACAATATACATATTATAAATAAAAAACACCCATGACATAGGTACAAAGGTTGTTAACACATAAACATTTGCCCCTAGCGAGATTCGAACCCGCGACCCTTTAATTAGCTCTAGGGTTACTAGCCACTAGACCAAACGTGTCGTCAAATTAATTAATAATCTAAATAATTTACAAATTGTATAACAAGCATGCTTGCTGGCTGTTTTATCAGCTTTTAATAGCTTATTAATGCTCGCAGAGATTATTTCTTTCAATTATTCTTTTCTATACAAATTTCTTTAGTATACATATCACATATTATAATATTTTAAAATTATGCTTTTATGTTTTTAAAAGCATCATATTCTAATTCTAGATTACTGTTACTATGACGGAGATCCAAATTTGAGACGGGAAAAGCAAATATTAAAACAAAGTTACACAAGAAAACAGTTTTTCTTAATATTGTTATTAGACTTTTGGTCTTTTTATAATATAAAATTTATTATACACTCAACTTTTTTCTCTCTTTGATCTTAACTTAGCAGATTAGGGTATAAAGTTGATTTTACTCGTATTTTCGCTCTATATATTATATATAATAACATCGATCACAAAGTGATTGATGGGAGAGTTACACGAATTTACATTTAAGATATAAAAAGATTGAATTGGTGTTACATTGGTGACACCTGAGCCACTATTACATTGTGTGCTTGAAAAGAAAATTTGCCCTATTCATAGTTAAATGAATGGCAAAAGATAAAGCGAATTTCCCCATTGACAGTTTTTTTTTAATTTAACATTTTCTGTCTTTTGCTTCGCCCGGGTGAAATGCATCCCTCAAAAACAAATATATTGTAATACTAGCCGGAGCCCGCGACTTCGTCCGCGTTCTTTATAGCCTATAGCCTTCCTCGATAAATGGACTATCCAACACATAAAATATAGATTATGATTATTATTAAAGATTATTTTTTATATTGTTTACAGTGTGAAGTGCGAGTTTTACTTGATCAAACACATCGAACCAAACAAACAAATAGTGTAAACAAATACCAACAACAACTATGTGTAACTAACAAATATTTGTAACAAACAAATATAAACTGCATTATTTATATCTATACTAATATTATAAAGAAAGAAAATTTGTGTTTTTTTAATGTTTGTAATAAATAAACTGCTAGTTTTATAATAAATAGGCAATTAATGCTTACACTTGCTCCGTCCGCTTAATTCCAAATAACACGTCCTATAATCACAGATCAATGGAAAATATAAAATCAAAAGTATGTCACTTTTAAACTTCGTCTAAAATTCTTGTGAGAATATTTTGTGAATGGATTTTGTCGATAAAACTTTCAAACTCGCCTTAGATAAACACTATATGGGACTGGAATAGGGAATGAGATTGTAGCTACTTTGTGAACTGAGGTATAGTCGTGTGAATAATGCATGTTTATATTCATCCAACCTGCGCTCGGACACGAGATAAACTGGTACCAACAAAGGGGGTCGCGTCACGCTATATATCAATGTAGCGTGCAAATATATATATTACTACACAACTATATATGTACAACAGGTTTCAACTGGTTACGAAAGACCTTATTGTATATCAAAGCAAATACAGTGGAGACTATATCTGAAATGTACACGACCACTTGAAAGTTGAACTATAAATTAATCAATCATCAATATCAATCAGTACTAATAATAAATCTGTAAAAGTTTTCAGAGGCATCGTGTTTATAGGCTCTATACATGATACTGAAACTAATATGATGAGTTTTAGAATATTTTTCTGTATGTATATATGTATGTTCCTCCATAACTCTTAAACGTATTAACTGTTTTTCATGAAACTTGGTAGATAAACATTTAGACGTACGGGACACAGGATACTTTTTTCTTTTTCTAGCTAAGTTAGGAAAAGAACTGGACGATGTCTAAAGAGACGTAACGTGTTTGACCAATAAGAACGAACCTTAACCAATAAGAAAATGGAACAGGGCTTGGAGGGGGGGCACTGCTCAATACCACAAGCATGCACATAACACTCATATTCAATCGACTGATTGCATGATGAAAATACAAAATAATAATAATAATTTAAATTTCTTTGTACCACTGGACGAATATTTCACCGAAATAAGAACAAAAATCTAACCCGACAATAACAGGGTTGAAAGTAAAGAGCGCTTAAAAGTGGAACAGATTTTCCGGGCACTCATTATGCAGGTGCGCGGCACTCGATTCAATTTCGTGATCATGAATCACTATCGAGTACACTTCGATGCAATTGTCGAGTTCGATCGTACCCTCGATACTAATTCATCATTTATATCTTTTCATTTGCATGGCTGTGTGATTTTCAGTTGCGTTTTTTAGAATTTATTTCGAGTTTCGCGATCGGACCTCGAAACGCAATAGGGGAATGTCGATCAAATTATGTTATTGGGGTGAAAAGAAATTGCTTGGAAAGCGCTTGTTGAAAATCGTTTTGCAAATGCGAGTGTTAAGAATAAGAATAATAAAAAAAGTACATACGTTGATTTTGGTTATAACAAATGTTATTATTATCTATGCTAATATTTATAATAAAGAGGAAAGATTTGATTGTTTGCATTGAATAAGCTCTGAAACTACAGGACCGATTTTAAAGAAATCTTTGAAATCGGTCCAGTAGTTTCGGAGAAGAATAGAATCCTATAAAAGAAGAATCCTATAGAAAGCTACACATACTCGTACATATATAATACAATATATTTATTACAAATATTTTTTTTATAATGTTGTTAAAACAATTTTACAAATACGTAAAAGCATATACATACGCTTTTAGACGCTTACAGTTACTTACAAAATAAATAAGCTAATGTTTTATATCATCATAAATCTTATATCATAAAGACTTTTCGCAAGCCTACTAAAATTCGCAATATTTTGGGCGTCAATTTCTTTTTATTCTAATATTTTTCACTAGCACGGGCTATTATCGACAAGAGGCAGCTATAAATGCTCCACCAACCCAGTAAATATTTGCATAAAAATTGTGAACGAAAATAGAGCTAAATCATACGCATGGTCCTGATTTATGATGGGTAGCTAAATAACTCTTTTTAAACGTACAAGTGTAGTATGTTCAGTAGTTCCTGAGAGGTTTTTTTCCGTGAGAATTGTCGTCGACAGACGCTCCGCTCGAGGCGAAAGAGAGATCAAAGCGTCTGAATGGCTCGTATAACTGCCTATTTTGATAACGGATCTTTTCATGTGGAAGTAACATCAATTTAGTTGTTTATTGTTTTAAGTGGAAATATCAGGTGACATAATATATGGTCCAGTATCCCCAAAGGAATTTTTTTTTTTTTTTTTTTTTTATGTTAAAGTCGACAGACAGGCTAACGGTCCACTTGATGGTAGGTGGCTACCGTCGCCTATAACACAAGCAACGCCATAAGTGTTACAAGTGCGCTGCTGACCATAGAAGGATTAAGGATAAGGGATAAGGGAGGAATGGGGGGTTAATGGGCTCTGGCATCCCTTACTCACTCACCGAAACACAACAGCACATATGCTGTTATTTCACGGTGGTATTCTGTAAGGGGGTGGTTACTGCCGCCAGACGGGCTGCCCAAATCACTGCGAAACGCAGTGTGCCCTACCACTACTAAATTCTGATTTCTTCTGATTAGAATTTTTTTCTGATTACTAACAGGCTGAACCTTAGTAATAATTTTTATGATCTCACTATTATGATTTATTGGGAGTAGTTTTTTGGGAGGGATGGGATTACTAACGAGCTAATTTTTTTGTCTCCAGCTTAGTAAAAATTTGTATAATAAAATGGCCGCATAGTCCTATAAATTGAGTGTTACGTTTTCCCAGTCCTACGCTTGGAAGTTTTTTACGGCTGCTAACTCCTTTAGCGATTTTCTACCTCTATCGAGAATTTTCGCAGAGGAAAAAGTTGTTTGTCTCGGCAAACTGAAGCTACTCACGAAGATTCAGTCTGTTAGTAATCAGAAAAAAAATCCTTTGAGGGATACGGGACTAATGGGAAGTTGTTTTTGTAAAAAACAAAAATAACTAGCTTCACTTCCTCCCAGAAGATGTGTGGAATATATATATATATATATTACGAATGATCTAAAATCAGATCAGATTGTTATAATCAGATGTTATCAGATAATCTTATTTTTAAGTATATTTTTTGTTTTGTTCTTATTTACATAGAAATAAAGCTACAATAATTTACTCTTTAAGATTGATACTATTAACTGGATAGATACTATAGGAACATGTTTTACTAGGAAACAAACTCTGAACTGTTTGGCTGACTTGTTTTATTTTACGTTTTATACGTAGGGCGGAGTTGCAAGTAGTCTTTCTGTAGAAGTAAATTGAAGTCTCAAAAGTAATATAAGTCCTTGCCAAGACCTAAAGTAATAAGTCGATTCTTTAATAAATCGTTGGGAACACGACTAGTGAACATTTACTAAAAAGTTTGCTCAATCCAGTATACGGTTTGGCAAGATTCCCTTTAAATAAAAATAATCCGTATAACGATAAATCTATGGTTTACTTGGAAATTTGACTGTTTATTGCCATAGTTATTTTACCTAAAATTGTAAGCTTAGTGACTTTAAACCAAAAACGAAAGATTTTGCCTTATTGATACAGAGACTATTGATTTATATATGCACAAACTTTCCACCTTTATCGCTCTTTCAATTAGTGAAAACTGTATCAAAAGCGCGGAATCACAATAATCACAATACTTTCAATTCGCTGGATCTCATATTTTTACACAACCTCCCATTTCCATACAATGAGAATATGAATAATAAACAACTGGTGGTGTGTGGTGACTTGCAAATAGAAATAAATCGATATGTGACGTTGATAGGTGGCCGGCAAATACAATGAAATATGGTGTGTGATCCCCTTTTAAAATACTTCAGCAGTGATTTATGCCCGGTAGGCTTTGTGATGGCCGTTCAAAATTCAATAGTGCTTATATTGTAGACATACCTTTGACTGTCATGTGTTTATATAAACAAGCATTTTATATTTTAATGATGACAAAAAGAATAGTATCCTGAATTTCTTTCGGGGTTTCTTCTCAGCATCGTCATCTTGGCTTTTTTTCCGAAACCCTGGTAAATTTAAATTTATAATGACGATCATAATAGTTTCTTGTAGAAACCTAATTGATAAATAAATATTTTGATTTTGTTTTTATTATGCTAAAGGGCAATGCATTTTTATTATGCAGTACAATCACTAAAAAATGATGCTGCAAACAATAAAATGATACAAAAGCGCTGGTGACCTTGTCTCTCATGTGCGCATAATATGCGTACATAAGAGCGTATAATTATAACAAAATGTTATTATTACTTAAACGTCATTTTTCTATCATATTTATTTATTGTTTCTTTTATATTCTTCATTTTTAATTTTTGTAGTAATGTTTTTTTTTGTTCTTTTTTTGTGTTGATGTTTGCTTCTGTTCTCACTTAATATCTATATCTGTGGACAAGCTTGTAGAATATGTGGTGATTTTTTTATGTTTTTTTTTATTATATATTTTTTTGTTTCTGTATGTCTCCCAAAAATTAATAAAATAAAATAAAATAAACAATGATAATATAATTTATTTGTGCAATAGATCGTACTTTGAGACCATATAAACAATGGACTACATTAAAGTCGTGGCTTCGAATTACTTCGAAACGCACAATGAGTGAGTGAGTAAGGGATGTCAGAGCCCATTTTCCTATCTCATCCTAATCCCTATCCTTAATCCTACCGCACTTGCAGCACAGTGGCGTTGCTTGCGTTATAGGCGACGACGACGGTAGCCACCTAACATCTAAGGTGACAAGAGTTTGTTTGTTTGGTTGTACGCGCTAATCTCTGGAACTACTGCTCCGAATTGAAAAATTCTTTTTCTGTTGGATAGTCATCGAGGAAAGCTTTAGGCTATATACAATTTTGAACGCGGACGTAGTCGCAGGCACCAGCTAGTAAAAATATATGCCCGAAAAATGATTAATGCAAATTTTGAGTAGCCAATGAATCTTGTTGCTCCGTAAGGTATTAAAAGAAATACAAAGTTGTCTCTGTAATGCCAGATGGACTGCTTGTTGTAAAATGCATGTCCCGGAAGATTTAAGTTTCATCCGGATTTCAAAACGGCCAGCGCTCTAGCGGAATAAGCAAGTGAGCGCCGGACACACTGCTCAAAAGAATGGTGAGCAATTTTTTTCTCAAGTATCTAAACAATTATTTATACATAATTCATATTTATATTCAGGCGAGTTGACTACTTGAATATTGGTTACTAGTGATCTGCTCGCTAGTGCTTATAATTCTCAATTATGTTTTAAAAAATGAAAAATTAATCTATACATATATTTAAAAAAAAAAAAAAAAAAACGCTAAATTCATACAGTATAAATAATAATAAATCTGTAAGTGTAGGTATTGTATTTATGTATATTCCTCCATAACTCTTAAACGAATTAATTGATTTTCATGAAACTTGGTAGATAAACTTTTAGACGTACAGGACACAGGATAGGCTACTTTTTTCTTTTTCAACGCGGGCGAAGTCGCGGGCGCCAGCTAGTAGGTACAGTATAAACTTGAAAGTCACAAATGCTTTTAATAAATGATGACCAATTAAATACACTAATTATAATTACGTACCCTATCCTTTAAATAGTTTAAAAAGTATTTATACCTATAGCGACCCTAATGATTATTAATAGCTCTCTAAATTCTTCTTATTTTTGGAAGCAGCTTACTTTTTAGACCATGCTTTTATTTACCTGTAAGGGAAACATTCTATTGTTAATTTTTATCTTACACGAAAATACATATTTATTTAGAAATACACTAAATTTGGCAACCATTTGGACACCCGTAGCTGATGTAGCTACAATGGTTTTCTGTAAAGAAAACCACCGTGAAATATCAGCAGCAGCATGGCTGATGTTTATGAAAATGATGGTGATTCAAGGGTTATGTTATAAAGCTCCTAATTCCCAAAAAACTCAAGTTTTTTATGCCGTATGAAATAACTGCAATATACTTTACAGTTTTAGAAGCAATGTGTCGCAGTGGGGTGTTAAAAGAGGAGACAAGGATTATTAAGTTAGCACATTACAATTCCAGATTTAAACAAAGTGTTTGTTTTACTTGTTTGTTTATGTATTCTCTTTTAAATGACAATATACTTAAGGGAAAACATTTTTTAAAGTAAAATGGTGCCGGTGGCCCTTCAAGATTCAGTAAATCCAAATCCTTGATATTAATTAGTTTATAAACAAAAAAGTTTCTTACACGTGTAATGATGATTTATATGATGAAACTATTTCAATTGTTAAAATATAATATTAAGTGCGTACCGATGGTATTAGATATTGTTACCCAATTGAAAAGAGGAATTATGAAGCAACTTGTCCCAAATAAGTACTCTGAGGTCATATTGTAGTTTTCGAAAACCCCACAGGAACCTAAAATTTTTCTATGATGAAAGTATCCTAAATGTTAATCCACTTCGTCTGCGTTGAAAAATGAAAAATATTAAAACGGAACGGTAGTAATTCTACATCTATGTTTAATACCTAAAATAACGCCTGACATCTTTATCGCGGTTATGACGGTGGCGCTACTGAAGTGAAGTTGCGCCCAATTTTTAATGTTTAGTTAGACGATCCCTCGGGCACCTAATATGTTTCCAGGATAAAAAGTTTTCTATATGTTAATCCAAGTAATAAACTATTTGTGTGCTAAATTTCCATCCGAATTCGTTCAGAAGTTTTTACCTGAAAGAGTAACAAAATATCCATTCATCCAACCTCACAAACTTTCTCATTTATAATATTAGTAGGCTTAGGATAGGATAGGTGATAATAATACATATTTTCCACGAACAATTGTTTACTCGCTATTTTGAACGAAAGTAATATGCCGAGTTCAAACTTCAATATATCGCTTGAAGCCTATGGACCGTTTGAAATTGAAAACCTTTGAGCTTTGCGAAGCGGTAAAAGTCTGAAAATTCGTGAGGTAAACTGAAGAAATGCAAGTCATAGGGCAGCGGGTCACTTGTTATTCTGTGTGGTGTGTTCAAGTTAGGAGCAAACTGGGTCTATGTAATGGTTTTGCATTATGCATGTTCAGTAATGTGATGGAGTCACAGGCGAAACCGCTCATTGCTAGTTGTTCTTTCATGGTTAAACATTTGTAATTAATCGAAACTTTTCTTTAAAGAAATACAGAAAATAGAAAAAAAATCCTACTTTTGGTTTATACTTATTTTCAGCGATGACTATAGATTCTAAGGGGATGGTGACGATCACCTATTCGAATACCTCGCTTCTCGAGGATAGGATAGCTTAAACTAAGTCTAATTTTAATTTCTCTGTTCATATGATATCTGTGCTCTATCCTCTATCCTCTATACTGACATTGCAATGACGTTTGTAGTAGTTCTTTTACGATGGAAATGCTTATTGATGATATCCTGCTGATGTCCAAACAATGAGTAGTTTTCGACCTACCACCAAATAGAAGTAGTGTTCGGTGACCTGCTTAATAATCATTTCTCAAAAATATGAACATGAAAATCATTTTACTTTTTAAAAAACATTTTTTGCTTAAAAAACAAATATTACCCCAAAAAATCACAAAAATCACAAATAAATTTCTGCATTCATGTTCAATGCACTACGATTAAAAGCGAAAAAATCTTTTTATTCTATTGAATGCATGATAGTTTTTTATAGTTTATTTTGCAGCTTGTTTAAGCATCGTACAAATTTTAGCATTCGTTTTTAAAGCTTTGGTTTTAACTCAAATTAAGCTTTGAGGTTGACCTTAATTCCAAACCCGTTTTTAAGTTGTTTGAAAACGTATAAAAAGTATCAGAAAACTAAAACTACAAAACCTATTAAAACTATCGATTTTATGTTTGGAGGCTGTGTAAATTTTTAAATGTTATCTAGCTTAGAGTGTTTGCTGACTGAAATTCTATTTTATTAAATAATCATGCCCGACGCAAAAACGTTGTGTTATAAATTTGACATGTGTGTCTGTATTTTGTCTGCGATTTTCGCTATTGTATATTTATAACGAGCGGGTCAAATTAACACATTTTTATGAGGTTTAATGTCAAAGTTTCTGGCCCTAGAACTATACTACTAACTACCTATACTGGGCCAAAACAATTATGGATTTCAGTTTTTAAGATAATATGACAACTAAACTAAATGTGTCCAATAAACTGCATTTTCAATTTGGGTCAAAAGATTTACTCTAAATTGTTCTTGTAAATTGGATTGTCGAGTTACTCGTAGATGCGGATTGTGGAGACTACGAGGACGATAGAAGGATAATTAAGTGTATTGAAAATTCGAGTGAGCCTGAAGTGAGATTCATCCGTCCATAAAATTAATCCGAAAAAGTTTTGATTGTACCGTTGTCATCTTAAGGGGGTGTCCCATTAAGGCGGCTTTGTTTTAAGAAAAGCTTTGGTACAATCGTTGGATATCAAAAAACCATCCACCAGCTATTACATCATCTAGTTATGTAACTCAGATTTTAGTTAGTCAAAAACCAAAACTCGATTACTTAAAAATCACGCTCTAAAAAGTATGAAACAGGAAAATATCCTCATATGCTATCATATGATCATATGCCAGTAAAGTATTTTTTTTGTTTATTAGACCAATCCGACCATTGTTTTCATAACGGCCAGCAGTGACAGGTCAGCCACAATGGTGGCATTCCTCCGGCGACTCTTGCACGACAACCCGGTGAACCATGTCCCGAGAGCACCTGCACCAGGCGAAACGTGAGTCCCCAAGGACTCTAACAACTTTTCTATGTTGATTGATAGTAATAAAAGGTATCTAAAATTTAACATGTAAAGGCAGTGTGCAATGAGAAGTTGACTATTTGTATATACCTTGTCTAATATTGCCGAGCGTAAATACTTCATTCAAAATACTTAAAAAGGTTAAATAATGCGCTGTGCCGTGTATATTTCAATATATTCATTGAGTGTACACGTAATCTGGAATGGGCCGGAAATCGATGGGACTCAATTAATACTGAGACCAGGGGAACGTAGTGTTGTGACTAAGTACTAGTAAATTTGACTTATTTTGAGTTGTGACTTATAAAATAAATAGTTGGTGGTATAGATCTATTCTAATGTCAATGATTTTTGTTTTATTATAATACTAGCTGGTGCCCGCGCCGTTGTCCGCGTTGAAAAAGAAAAAAGTAGCCCGGCCTGTGTCCCGTACGTCAAAATTTTTATCTACCAAGTTTCATGAAAATCAGTCAATTCGTTTAAGAGTTATGGAGGAGTATAAATACATACAGAAAAAAATTCTAAAAATCGTCAATTTAGTTTCAGTATCATGTATAGAGCGTATTATTTTATATTTATAATTAGTATTTTGGTATACAAATACCAAAATAACAATACACTAAAAATATGCCTTATTCACATCATACGAGTCCCTCAAAAGATTTAAACAAGTGCAATCCCTAGTGGACTTGTTGGAATTATCGGAACAATTTGACGCGTTTCAAATTGTGGGTCGCCGATGTCGAATTCGATTGCTTAATGTTGGTTTTTACAAGCTTTGCCAAATAAATAAATTTTATGTGCTCTCTAAATCAAAAATATGGACATATGGCCATATGGCGAAACACAACAGCACACATGCTATTATTACTGGATGGCTTTCTGCTAGACGGGTTGCCAAAATGACTGCGAAACGCGAACGAAAGCCAAACTTTCCAGATCCAGACGAGAGCCAAATTTGAAAAGTTCGTTCCCAAAATTTACTCTGCCGGGAATCGAATCCAGGAACTCTAGCACAAAGTGTTAAGGCAAGTATCCCAACCGATAATCCAACGGGCTTGTCATAATTATGATTCATAGAAGGTAATATAGGCAATAGCATAGAGTAATATCACGAATATGTATTTTTGTCGACCCTTTAATGGCGTCAAAGTTTTTAAGGAAAGTGTTCATGAATGCACACGTAAGAAGTAGTCGTCATCTCTGCCCATTGATGTGAAAATATTTCACGTTTTCCGTGAAATATCTAGCTTTGAGTGTGTTAAATCAGGACCAAAGGGGTGTAGTGAGATATTGGTGAGGTAAATTTCTTGATAATTTCAAACTTCGGTATAGATTTATAGGTATAACTTAAACTTTAAGGGCTATTTAGGTCTAAATGTTTTTAAGTTAGTTTTATGTTTACGTTATGTTAGTTTTATGTTTAGACTAGCTGGTGCCCGCGACTTCGTCCGCGTTCTCTATAGCCTATAGCCTTTCTCGATAAATGGATTATCATACACAAAAAGAATTTTTCAATTCGAACCAGTAGTTCCTGAGATTAGCGCATACAATCAACCAAACAAACAAACAAACAAACTCTTCGGCTTAATATATTAGTATAGGTATTAATATAGATTATGATTATTATTAAATGTTATTTTCTATAACAGTGTGAAGTGCGAGTTTTACTCGATCAAACGCATCGTAACTTCGTGAACTTTGTATGAATTTTGTATGGGAATGATGCATGCAGTGCTACACGTTAGTCATTAGGTGGCGCTGCTTTATTCCCATGTAAAGTTTACTATGCGTTTGATTGTCTAAAATTCACACTACACACTCTGTCTATACATATATACACACACACACACACACACACACACATACACATACACACACATAGGGATATACGAGTAAGTTTTGTATATATATATATATATATATAAATTTGCGCCCTGAGCGAAGCAGCGAGTGGGTCGCTTGTTTTTTATATTGTACTTATAAGAAAGCTCTCCACACACCTAAGGGAAACAGGGATGATGAGCTTACATTACAAACTTGCTACTTGAGCTTATCTTCCGTAATATACTGTAAATACATATATACATTTAAAAAGGCAAAGTATCAGCCGAGTTTCAAACTAATTTGTGAAGTTTAGCTTTGAAAGGACCCCTCAGAGAAAACGATACAAATTTCTTATTAGACTTTATTTTTATTTTAGTTCTTTTAAAGATTGTTACTTAAATTGTCTTGAACTTTTGGATTTTTTAATCGCAATTTAACCTAGTTACTGCATGTAGTAGTAGTTAAGTGGTTAATGTTTGTTTTTATATATTTTTTAAACTAAAACTCTTCGAAATTTGAGACGTTTTTGACGCAATTTATTCAAACCCAATTAATTATATCGAGTATTATAACTGTTTGGATTTTTTGTCTATTCTGTTATATCGTACTATTAATTGTTCAACTAGTTGGACGAATCTAAAAAAAAATTGGTTTATTATTTTTAATGCCAATTTTTTTTTAATATGGGTTTTTTTTAGCATTGGTAGTTGGTAGTCATTGGTAGCCGTGCAGCAAAGACGAGCCCGATGATGGAGCGAGCTCACCCGAAGATGCAATTTAAAAAAAATTGGGTTACTTATATGAGCTCTGTAACAACAAAGCTTGGAAGTGAACATTATAAAGGATATTTTAAAGAGCTTGGCCCGAAAAAAGAAAGATTTTGACAAGATGATAACCATACGTTTGAATGACCGATCGAAGAAAGTGGAAGTAGTGGTATTAGCTCATGCAGCTCTTGAGCACACTCTCCGATGTACTATACTTGTGTTTTAACTTGTTCGTGTTGGTACAGTCGGCCGCATAAGTCGATTAACACATACAAAAGTGCAAAACAACTGTACACTCAACGCGCCATAAGTCGTTGTCACGACTAGAGAACAAAATGAACTTCACGTACAAACGATCGTAAAAAGCTTCAGTAAGTAAGTAAGCAAGTAAGCAAGTTGAGTGTTCAGTTATTTTGAACTTTTGAATGTGTTAATCGACTTATGCGGCCGACTGTACCTACTTCACACTAAAATTGTCTCTAGTAAATATCGAATTACCCAAACCTTTTACCTTTTATCTTAAAGGTCCTTTCAAAATTTTCCTGTTATTTGAATAAAATACAAAATACATAGGTCACATTGCATATATATTTGATTTTCGTGAAATGTTTGGTGTAATCCTATATGTTTGGCGAAAGTAAACAGTCTCCTAATTAGGTACATCTTAATTAGGACGTTTATCATATTTGTATAGTATGATTAATTAACGTGATCGTTAAAATTGATATTCGACGCTGATCAAATAAGTCATCCATTTATTTTAAATTTAAATTTTCTTATACGAAAATCTTCGTTTCAATTTAAGATTTAACATTATTAAGATTATTAACAAACACCCAAACATATCAAAATACTTATTAAAATTTATGATATAAAATAGTCAATTACGAGTGGCTATTGCTTATTTTCCATATAATTAAAATGTTATTGAATTTCGTGGAATATTCGAATTGCATAAATATAAATTACGGATTATGATACACGAATTCCACGAAAGAGTCATAATATAAAATGTTAATATTTAAATGTCAACAGCGCATGCTAATTTTATTATGATAAAGGTAAATAAATTCGCAATAATTTTATTCAGCCAATGAGTGTCCCTAACATAAATATTGAAAATCTATACAAAATATTGGTCTGCGAATCTTTTACACCAATTATATTATGTTATTTTGAAGATTAGGCAGGCATCCATTTCATCAAAACTTTAATTATTCCTCATTATTATTTAGTGTTTTATTTTTATGCGAATATCATCAGATAGACTGACGGCCCATTTAAATTGACTACAGTCCCCTATTAACAAAAGCAAAATTTGACCTTGATAGAATCATCATAAATATGTCCCTACTAATAATAAATCTGTAAGTGTACCTAGGTATTATATGTAAGTATGTTCCTCCATATAACTCTTAAACGAATCAACTAATTTTCATGAAACTTGGTAGATAAACATTTAGACGTACAGGACACAGGATAGACTACTTTTTTCTTTTTCAAAGCGGACTAAGTCGCGGGCGCCAGCTAAGTTAGGAAAAGGAAAAGAACGGCATCTAAAGAGACGTAACGTGTTTGACTAATAAGAACGAACTTTAACCATTTTTCTTTTTCAACGCGGACCAAGTCGCGGGCGCCAGCTAGTTAAGGATAAGGGATTAGGAAGACATGGGAAAATGGGCAACGTCGCCACGGCCTGGCATCTGGTGTCCGGGACTCGTTAGTTGAGAGGTGTGGTGACCAACAGATGTTCCAGTGGCTTGCCACTAGGAGTAGAATGTAGCTACGTTTTACAGAGGTGGGTTCGAAAGAACATGGTGGTATTTGTGAGGCCCGGGGATAAAGCCTCGCTATGATCCCGCAGGACTCATATTTTCCGCCGATGGTGAAACATGGGGGGTTTTAGTGGGTGTTCCCGGTGATAAGGTTGGATCCCACATACCCTTCCGCCGATTGCGCTCGGCGTAAATATGATTTTCCCTCCTCAAAACAAAAAAGGATGAGAACGGAACAACCCGTTAGACCTTGTCTTAAACGTACCTACTTGAGATTACTTTCTCAGCGACTGTTAAAAAGAACATCGCACCTTCATTTTGTATACAAGTCTAATTCGCAGGGAAAAGTGTCTTGAAATGTTACAGCGAGAATAAATAAACTGAAAAACAAAGTTAGTTCACAGGGAAGTGAATTTCGCAAGGGGAGCCGCAAACTCTTAGCCGAGTAATTTATGATTTCCTAAAAACAATTTATAGAGTTGCCGGGGAGGTCCGAATTTATCATGTTACAATGGTCACAAAAAGGTGAGGTGTAACTTCCTTCGAACTTCTACAAAGCAGTCATAAATTAATAAGTTATTTCTAGACTTTCAACTTAGTAAGCATTAATTCATGAGGAGAAAATTAATTGCATAGATATTTTTTTAAGAAAAATCCCTTGACGTCTATACTGTTAAGTTAAATTTTTCAAACTGATGTGATTTTTGGTGCTTATGCATGGCAAAGATTAAAAAATCTAAAATAATAATAAATAGTATAAAAAACATTTACTGCCTGATTAAATAAGGTAGGTACTATTAACGGCCGTTGGTTTGAATTAACTTTCAATCTCTGTACATTTTCTACAATATTTTAATTTCATAGTAATTCTCTGTATCTGTAAAAACAACATTGATCGTGTAACGCTCTTTTCATTAGTGCAAATCGCATTAAAATCCCCTAGACGTAATTTTAATCCCGGATTAAAATCCCGGAAAGTAATTTTGTTTTATCTACTTTAATATTATAAAGAGAAAAGATTTGTATGTTTATAATGCATAAGCACAAAAAATAGTGGGCCCATTTTGAAAATTCTTTCTACTATACAAAGCTACATTATCAGCGAGTAACATAGGCTATAATTTATAAAGTCGCGTGCAACAGTTAGTATGTAAAGAAGATACACAGTATAAAAGAAAATATTTAACTTCGTTGGGGTTCGATTAAGTGTAAAAAATTTATGTCTGAACTCCCAACTCCACTATGTGTAAGTTTACCTGCATTACAGTCTCATGTGTTTGGAAAGGTATACCTAAGTTTTTAAAATAGATTGCTTTGATATAAAATAGCCTTTGGCAAAAGGGCACAGGTGAAAAGCATGTGACCGTTAACAGGAAGATTGAGTTCTCAAAGTGTGCAACATGTGCTGAGATTGCTTTTAGAATGCACTGTGTAGTTCTTGGAATTTCGTTTGTAGGTATAAAGAAAATTATAGGTATGGAAAAATTATAGGACATTTTATTACTTTCTACCATGACGTCAATAGTAAAATCTAGTAAAATAGTCTTAAGAAGCGAAAAAGGTAACAGTAGTTTTAAAAGAGTGAAATAGAGATCAATTAAAAAAGTTATAAATTTGTTTATAGTTTCCATTTAAATAACACTTCTTTTGAAACTTTAACTAGGTAGTTAGAAATTTTTACAGTAATGATAAATAAAAGAAGATGAGGTCCGTCTCCTGAATAATAAAGAAGGGCAAATGAATCAATTTCACATTTTGAGAGTTAGGTATAGATTAAGTTTTAAACGTAATGATGTTATAAGTTTTAATGAGAACAATATTAACTAACTATCAATAACTTTTTCATTTATAGAAAACTATCTGATGCCCGCCACTTCGCCTGCGTCGAAAAAGAAAATATATGAGTGAGTAATATCGCATGACACTTATCGCTGTGATGACGGTGTCGTCCAATTATTTATATTTTTAGGCGATCACTCGGGATCAGTATCCTACTTTTTTCTGGGTGAAAGGTACCCTATGTCCTTTCTTGTATCCTTAACAAAGTGCATGTAAAATTTCACGACAATCGGTTGAGTAGTTAAGGCGTGAAAAGGTTATAATGTTAGTAAGTAAGTATGGGTGTATAAATATCTAAGTATAAATAAATAAATATCTTCACATATTCCACACAGCACCATCTACAGTATCCAAAGTAAGCAAATATAATGCTTAAATACATACATACATATTATAGATACAAACATCCATGACTCGGGTACAAAGGTAAAATGTAAGCACATAAACATATGCCCTAGCGGGATTCGAACCCGCGACCGTTTGGTTAACAGCTAGACCAAAAAACAATTCGACTCAACACCTTTTATATAACGATCTCACGAAAACAGAAACAAAAGATGTCGTTCGTAACTCGGCAATTTCGATTAAACAAGCAACAATTCGCCGCAAAACTGAAGGAATAGCGTCAGCGAAATATATCGGCAAAATACGTGAAAGAGAAATGGTTCTTTCTGGGGGCAATTCAACTTGCTTTTTTTGACAAATGTTTATTTTCCTCGAAACGTCCGTGATTTGTATGTATGAGGGAATTTGTGGGTTGGTTGATTGATTGATCAAGGGTGCTAGATGAAAGGTCTGTGATGTGACATCTCCAGATCACGCTCTGAATAACTAAATAAAATCCAGGTAAACAGATGATAGATTGCCAATATATATGCAGAATGTTTGGTTACGAGAGTGTTACATCAAACGTTTGTTTTCTATGCACATACAGATGAAAATAAGAGACAACTCCGTGTTTTCTTTACGTGTTAAGGGTTTTATTGGAGGCGAAAGTATGTTTTTATTATTCGTTTATACAAATTTATATCAATGCAAGCACATAGGTTAATCGTAGACAGTTCTTAACCGTTCTTAGTAATCTGTACCGTTAAGATAAAAGATTCGCGATAAACTCTAAAACTACTGCACCGATTTTCATACTGTTTTCACCAATGAAGAGAGAGGTTCTCGAAGAAGGTTTTAGTATACAATTTACAAAGTTACGCGTGTGAAGTCACGGGCAGCAGCTGGCTCTAAAATATTCAAAAAATAGAACGTACAGCTATAACGCATAACATAACGCATTCGTGTAACAATTTTGATTTTACTCCCATTTTTCATACTTATTTTAATATGTGCAAATCGATACATAAGGAGTAAAATCCAAAAAATCTAAACATGATAATTCAAAAGACTCAAACAGGTCTGGACTCAAATCTCAGGTGGCCGAAGAATAAAGGCTTTTTCGGATTATTTAAAAGTCTAGCTTTTGTTGATCCTCATATTTTTTTATTTCTTAAACAACGCTGTCTATTTTGTAAAGCAACATTCTATTTTATTGTAAAGTGAGATAACAATTAATTCTTCGGCAACAGAGTTCAAAAAGACTCGAGGCGGAGGCTCGATTTCGAAATACAAGCTTTTGCAATTAATTCCGAGTAATTTAAATGAATTTAATATGATACATTTTTATGAAACAAAAAATAAAATACACTTTTTTAAAAATTTATATAGCACATTTTATTGTTCTCAAGTTTGGATCCCTTTTTTCTGGATGAGGGGTACCCTATGTCTGTATCTGTAAAAAATCTGTATCTGTAAAAAATATCCCTAAAAATTTCACGATGATCGGTAGAGCAGTTAAGGCTCACCAATCTGTTAGGACACAGTATTATCAATGATTAGGTTTGACAGATATTATTTTCATAAAGGGCAACTCAACTGAATGTACCTACTGTTCTGACGAGTAGATATTATATATTAGCGGTGGAGTTTTTTTAGAAAAATTTGCTAGCCGCGGCGTGTGAAAATGTTTGTGAAAATGTTATAGTAACGCGAAGTGTGAAAGTCTCAAGTGTATTGTTGAGTCTAAGGAAAACCATGTTGTATCTTTCTTTTATAAAATATTACAACTTTTTTTTATGTTAATCAGTTAATCAGTAATTTACCTCTTGGTGTACTGGTGTTTATTTTCTCCGATGTAAAGCGATAAAATAATGCCGAGTAATAAATGTAATTTTGCCTAAATCTATTGAATTGTTTAATTGAAGTCTGAACGCTCACCCCAGACCAGCTCTTTATAAATACAAATGGGTCAGTGAGGGAAAATCTAAAACCATACGAGATACGAAAATTATTCCTAGGAACTAAGGCTTCGAGTTTTGAACTGAGCGTAATTACAGAAAAATGTTGAATGCAGTTTGCATTCAACATTTTCAACATTCTTTATACACGCTCATTAGATTAAAGGTCGAATCTCTTTAAAAATTATATCGCAATTATTTTCACAAACCTAGTTATTAGTGCGGGACTCAACGTAAAGACTAAGTTTTGATACAGAATCTTATATATATAGTAAACAGAAATGTCTAGAATTGAAACAATTGCCAAAATGTTGTTATAATATCAGTTCATTGTAATGAATAAATTGTTTGAAAAGGCTGAAACCTCCAAAGTGTGAACACTGTGAAATGAGAGAAAGTTGGCATAAATTAGTTTACAATTGGGGTATTTGTTTACTTTGTTACATTTAACTAACTACGCGCTCCCGGTTTAGAACAGATGATTTTTTTGTAACCTATATACATACACATTACACAAACCTTCCTTGTTGATCGCTCTTTCCATTTAGTAGAATGTGTATCAAAATCAAAATTAGCGCACAAACAGACAGAAGTTGACAGCGACTTTAAGATAATACCTATTTAGCAAGAAAATTTCTTCAAAATCATAAGCTTTTATACAATGTCTAAAAGTATTCTTATGTTGTGACTCTTGATGCTACAAAATCAAATAGGATTTCATATATATTTAAATTGAAGTGTAAATACGAAATGGGTAGAGTTATAATATAGGTAATTATAATTATGTTGAAGATATAGAATTAGATCCGTGACACATTTATTTTATAGTTTCGATAATGCTTTTTATTTAGCATACATTGACAGCGTACTTGCAACCCTTCCCAGGGAGGGAAGTCAGGGAAGAGCTAGGCTCCCTCGGAACCTCGGCGTACCCGAAAGTGGAGGTACGCCGGCCATTTCAGAAGATTTCAGTAACCACATTTAGTTAAAATTATCCGCAAGCCTTAAAAAAGCTTTAAAAAGAGCTCGGTAGTTAGATAAGGTTCAATAACTTATTATGTACTTGTACGTACATAAATGTCATAACATGTACGGTTTCTAGAACAACATTGTTCATTTTGACAGCGCTAAACCGAGTTTATACTTAAGCTTTGTTCTCTGTTATCGTGGTAACCGCGGTCTAAGTACGGTATTAAAATTAATAGACAACATGTTGTCTCAAACGGGTAGAGACAATGTAGTAAGGGGAACTAGTTAACGAGTTTCCACCGAAATAAGTGTAACAACCACTCTCGACTTTTCGACAACAAAAACTATGATTTATTGCGGCACCAACAAAACATAGTGTGTTATTTTTTGCGGCCTCTTCATTTCCTGGGAATGTTTATACTTTCTTTTCTAATATCAAAAACGAAACGATCCTTTGTGCTATATATAAAATGTTTATATATTTAACTTAAAATACATAAATGAAACCGTTCTCCAACGCGTCAAAATGCAAGACCATGAAAACCATCAAAAAACGCAAGACATCTTGGATATAAATGTCTGCTCCAATTTTATGATGGGAAGAGACGCGTTGGGCGAAGGAGAAAGTCGTGGCTCAGAAATATCCGAGAGTGGACTGGGATTGCCTCGGTCGAGTCGGTCAGGATTCAGGAAGATGACGGCTATCCTTCAGGACTGCTATACTTACTTAAGCTATATAGCTTAAAACCTTAGCTTAGCTTATATACCTTTAAAGTAGTGGCAACGACCGTGATATAATAGCATATGCACGACACAACCACGCCCCATTTGTTAAACTAAATTTTGACTCTCATATAACGCACATTAGTGTCTGTACCTATGCGGTATATATTGTCATTAACCAATTGGAACCTACCTATGTCATAACACGACAAATATTTGAGGTCTAATTTTCAATATAATTTCTATTACCCTTGTCATATATGATGATAAGGGTTTTCGCGCATTTGGCTTTAATATTAATCTATTGAATAATAATACCTACCTACTTAGTTTTTATATTATTATGATAAAGCTCAATATATGTGGTCGTATGAGAACGTAATATTTATTAGCTATGGTAATAATTAAGTTAGTAGTTATATATTATATTAGTGAAATCAAATCAATAGTTTTCAATTGATCATTTTTTTCTTTTTTTGTGTATTAAATTTTTATTGTTTCTAGATACACATTCTCTTTTATTTTGCATTGGTAATTGGTACACGTGCTTGTTAATTAATGTTCTCACTATATTATTACTGTGTTTAATTTAATTTGCAAGTGGTATTCACATAATTGGTTGCCACATATGTTTGTTATAAGTTTGTTTATAGGCAAAAGTTGGTGGATCTGGTTTAAAAAACTATTATACTAACAAATTAATATACTTGTCAACGTGTAAAATACCCAAAAAAATTAAAATAAACATAGCTAATTATACAATATACAACGTAATAATAAAATATTTTGTGTTATTATTTTGTAATTAAACCAAGAGAGGAATAAGAATTGTATAACTAAATTGAAATTGTAAATTACAATTGTAAAAAGCAGACGACAGATGTAAAAGGCCTCGAAGACCTTTATTTTATGTTCGTTTATTTCATTTATTCATGTATGTAATACGAAACCTCTGTCTGTGAATATTTAATTTTATAAGACCTGTATAAAAATTTGAGTCCAAACTTGAATTTATCAAATGATTCGCAATCACCTACTCAAAGTTAATGAAAGAATGTAGGTACAAAGAAACCACATAAAAACCACACAAAATTAAGAGTTGTGAAATGACAAGCGACGAAAGGAATTTTAAATGAAAAAGATGAATTCCAAATAAAAAGAATGAGTACGAAACGAAGTAGTTATTAAATTTCAACGTCTGACAATCAGAGGAAAAATGAAAGTCCCCGGGTTCAAGTTTGGATTAAATCCGTGTTCGTTCTTATTACATTTGTGCTTTTATTGTAAAAACCGTGCTCTTCCAGGTGTAAAACTAAAGTCTTTATCAATCGAAACAAAAATTAATATAGACAATGTCAGTAAATATGGCTAAAGCAGTTATCACACTATTCAATTTGAAGGAAACCAGTTTAGGAATCTAAGTACTGAAGTAGTTGATCACATACTACACTAAATTAATTTCTAAATCGAAGAGTTGAAAATAGATTATAGATTCTAAAATCTAAATTGGATTCAATCTGTTCTAACTGCGATTACACCTTCCGATTTCCTAAAATTGGTTACCTTCAAATTGAATAGTGTGATAGCGGTTTTAGTTTCGAAAATTAGGTAATATTTTGAACATTGCGTGGTTTCTATTATGTTAATTTTCATATTAATATTTTAATAGCGTCTCGTCTTGGCTGAGTGCGTATGCATTTTTTTTTAATTTTTTAATAATTTATTAAAATAGCCGTTATTGTGTTTATTCATTACAAACAAAAATATAAATATTTCTTTTTATAATCTCTATATTATAAAAATTACGCGTCACCTTATTTGTCGCCGATAAACTCCTAAACTACTGAACCGATTTTGATAAAACTTCGTAACTATGTGTAATTTTTATTTTGAACCCGGCGAACGCGGTAATCTCAGGAACTAGTAGTGAATAGTCCATTTATTATCGAGGACTGTAATAACATTTTGAACGCGAACGAAGTCGCGAGCAATAAGCCAGTAGTTATTATATAATGAAACGTTCTATTATGTTTCTTAATTTTTCAATAAGTTATCTAACTTAGATAAAATTATTCGTGGCATAATAAAATTTAACTAAACACCATCTGTGCAATTTGTTTCTAAAAGTTTTTATAGAACAATATATTTTAACTTATCTGAACACCACATGGCGAGTTGGAAAGTGATTAACTGGTAGGAGTGTCGCAAATTCTCTACTTGAGGGACTTGGACGAAGGGTAAATGGCGTTTTTAATAATTAACTAGGTGGTTCCCGCGACTTCGTCCGCGTAATGTTATATAGCCTAAGGCCTACATCGATAAATGGGCTATCCCACACGAAAAGAATTTTTCAATTCGAACCAGTAGTTACTGAGATTAACACGTTCAACCAAACAAACTTTTCGCCTTTATAATATTAGTATAGGTTACCAATTACGATTACTGTTACTTCAAAAATGACAAATGAAGGTAAAAGTGGGAAAAATTTGACATTTGTGCGAAGTTGGGTGCGTTTTGCTATTTTATAACAGTTACATAATAATGTTAGAGTATTGTTGTGTATGTTTTCTTGTTCTGAAACTATTTTCTTTTCATAAAATTTTTCTCAGATTTTTCACGTGTTAGAAAAAGTTATTTATGTAAATGAATTATCTATGTAGTAGGTTTCAAAAAGGTACACAGTTACACACTTAAAATGGGCTTAAAATGGAAAATATTTTGAAAGTTATTAATTTTTTTCCAATGCTTAGGTGTATACTTGTCTAATAAAATGGGTCAGCGTTATTGCGATCCTGTTACCAAGACATAATGAAAACAAAATAGGCTTTTTCTTATCCAAATATATACAGAAATATATTTTATTTTCACAGACAATTTTATCTTGTAACACGTCTGTATTATTAATTTTGTTTCATTCGCGCCATATTAAACGGCAGTAGCTGTACGCGACGTCGTGGGATTCATAAAGTTTGCCGGCTTTCAACTTTTTATTTAGAAAAGGTCGCGTCGGCAAATAGGAAATGGAAATGAAGAGGTGAACAATAACGGAAACAGCCGGGAAAGTATCAAAAAATAAAGACATTAAAGTCGCTTCATTTAAACAGTGAATTGGGTTTTGTTTCCGTAGAGCCTCGGATAAATGAGGCTTGAAAGGTGATTACATGAAAATTTGCAATTTTAATATCTACCTTTTATTAATTTATCTGTACTTTCAGAAGCTCCGTCTGAATGTCGCATTATTCGTGTATAATTTAAAAAAAAAACCTTTGTATTTTTATCCATGGCTCTCTACACCGATTTCTCTAAGTTAGCTATGTACTTTTTAATTACCCATTATATTATCTATACTAATATTATTAAGAGGATTTGATTGTTTATTTGTTTGTATTGAATAGGCTCCGAAACTACTGGACCGATTTGAAAAATTATTTTACCATTAGAAGCCGACATTATCCCTGATGAACATTACTACTTTTTACCGCGGGAAAATTCTTCATTCCTACGGGAAATCTAAAATAAAAGTAAATACTAGCGGCTTTGCCCGGGATACACTTGACAGCGCCATCTATTCAGAATCAGGTGAAGCGACTAACATGACAACTGCTTGGTGATATTTTTAGCGATCCCCACCACGGTACATGGCGTTTTATACTTTTAACGCGGACGAAGTCGTGAGCACCAGCTAGTATGATATAATATAATACTGTATAAAATATAGGCACTTGATAGAAGGTTGCTACTCTCGCCTATTAACACAGGCAAAGTCATGAGAGTCAAATTCGTTGGCAACCTTGATAAGAGAAAGGACTCAGACATTATCTTACTCATTCACCGAAACACAATATCAGATGCTATTAATAGTCTTTCTATTCTTGTCAACTATGTCAAATTGCTTTAATGAGAATATGCCTTATTGAGAATATGCTATTTTAAGAAAATGGCCTACTAAGAATTTTCGTTACTTAGAATATTGGTGTCAAAAATATGTGACAAAAAAACAAAGTTTATCTGTAATTCTTGTGTGGGGTGACTCGGTCGACATAAGAGTGTTTAAGGTTCCAAAAACGAATCAGAACAATACGTGGTTTTCTAAAGTTTCTAAAGTTTTCTAAAACTCATCTCTGCTATTTATAAAGTTACATATACATCCAAATCGACTTCCGTTTTCAGTCTATATAACTTAAAAAAAAATACTGTTCTCTTAATTCAAAAACCAAATACACTTTAAAGTGAAGTTTTTAAACCTCTCTTCCAACACAACGAAAAGTACTCTTGAACAACGAGTGCAGATGTACAATATTTACAGTTTCCCTGTACAACGTGACATCCGCCAAGTTTGCACAGAATCGTCGTAAGATAAAGGCATAAGTGACAACGTTGGCCTTGTGAACGAGTTACTCGAATATTACGTAAACTTGGAACGTTTGGCACAAACGCAACGACAACTGGAGTGGAAAGAGTAAGGCACGAGTGTGCATACACACAAAACTTAATTGCCCAAACTAAGCAATGTGATAGAATATTTTCATCTCTTTGCATTTTTTAAATTCAGCAATCCGCTGCTTAAAAACTAAGGGGCCACAAATCAAAATTACACTTTTTACAGGAGAGCTAATCGAAAAAAATAAATAAATTATTTTTGTCTATTTTTTTTTTATTATTTATGAAATATATGCATATTATACATCGTTAGAAGCGTATTTTTAAGTAACATTAAATGTTTTGAGTACTTTTAAAATAAACTGTATACTAGAAGAGATACAAGCATATAATAAGTTACTTTTGAATATATATATATATATATATATATATATATATATATATATATATATAAAATCAAAATATACTATATATGGAACAACATCCAATAATAATTATGAAGGATTGTGATTTTATTTTTGCAATATTTTTGTTTTAAGGCCCTTTAGTTTCTAAGCAGCGAATTGTCTTTATAGTTTGTAACATTATGGACATAACATTTCTATCCATTCCAACCAGGCGCTAGGCTTCTTTTTGCTAAAAATGATGACCAACGAATACGGCTAACTATACATAGATCGATCACTATTACCAGTTAACCTAACAAGGTGATAGAGCGCATTATTAAATCAGCTCCTGAGGGTTACCTCATCATCATCATCAGCTGATCAGCGACCGCTAGTGGATTAGGATTAGGTACCTTATAGTCGCTCAACTAGTGATTTTCTCGTTTACTTCACTCACCGTTGAGCCAACATAGTTGAGCCGTTGAGCCTTGCGGCCAACATTGCGCCAACAAAAAGGAAGCCAACATTGCGATTAAATTAATAACTGGCTGGCGCCCGCGACTTCGCCCGCGTTGAAAAAGAAAAAAGTAGCCTAAGTATCCTGAGTCCTGTACGTCTAAATGTTTATCTACCAAGTTTCATGAAAACCATCTAATTCGTTTAATTCGTTTAAGAAAAAATTCCAAAAATGGTTAATTTACTTTCAGTATAATGTATAGGCTATAAATACGATATCTCTTAAAACAAAGTGACTTACTCCGTGACCAACGCTTACAGATTTATTATTAATATTGATATGATGATAAAATTCAGTTTTTCAATGGGTGCTTGTACATATTGAGTAAACTAATCATTTAAATTGTTTAATCATATAAATATTTAAACTATTTAGGAACTGCGACATCTTTGTAATACCGTACTAAAATTTTTTTTTTTCACCATTAAATAATAATAGTTTTATCCGTGGCATTTAGTTTAACCGTACTGGCTGGAATACTAAAGCACTGCGTTCCCAAGATATGGTACAGTTATTTTTATGGGTTCCGCTCTTAACATTGATAAGATATGAGCGTGGTATTGCGGTATCTCTGCTCGCAGGAAATGTGTACAAAGTGTACGTACTCTTGTTTAAACCCCCATTATCCTTCAAGAGTTACGGTAAATACGATTTTAGCGTTTATGGTGCGTTATGCAGCATCGTTTCGACCTGTTTTGTACTACATTGTCTCTTCTAAACAAAATGGAAAGGTATAATTTGAAAATTGTAACATTTTCTCCCTCGCGACGCTGTCGCAATAGCGCAAGACAAAGTCAGAGCCGGGTGTAATCTATAAAATTTTTCATATCTAGACTAAACACATTTCGTGTGTTGTTTTGTGAGAAAAATGTTTGTTTAAATTTTAATAACAAATTTATGTTCCTATAAAAATTTAAAATTGCATTTTTCATTTTCAATTGGAAAGCCTGTACTCTACATTCAACTCTACAAATAAAAAAAAACCGCAATAATAATTGTATTTTAGTACTAGTTTTAGTCTGTAATTTCATATCTTTACAAATAGCCTTTTATTGTATAGGGCGGTTATGGTAACTGTAGTCAGACGGGCTGCGAAATGCTTGCTATTATAAAGTACTGTTAAATTAAAAAGTAATTTGAATTAAATTCTCATTTAAATTTGTTAGAAAATAAATTAGTCCCTATTCGTCGAACATAACAAAAACGTGGGACACCAACAAAAACTACGTCGATTGGCCTAATTTTCACTGCGGCTTGGGTCTCATGTGCAATCGCCAGATACGCATGTTGACCTAATTCTAAAATAGCCTTGTCTCTTTCTAGCCCACAGTTAAGATTGAAAAAAGGAGACGGGTCAATGTCCCTAGGACGCCGTTGGTTCGGTCCACATTTATGTAAATGATAGTACCTTTTAGCACATTTGCCTTTCACAAGAATATTCTCAAGTACAGTCCTCGTCAGGATTACTAACAACCTACTTTACATCTTTCATGTCACACTTCGAAGAAAGAACAAAATCTATGAATGTATTTCTGGTGGGTTTCGTGATGTGTCTAAAAATGAATGAACAGCTCTGTGTACCTTGAAATGTCTAACCGAAAGCCACTTGAGCAATTAAAATGGGATATTTAAATCTGAGGGTGAGGTCTTTGAAAAATAGTTGGTAACTTATATTTTTAAAAGTAATATTTCAAGTTCATATGATGGCGGGACGATGCGTACCTTTGTAAAGTTAAGGATTCCTAATCATTCCTAATCTCTATTAGGAATAGACAGGAAAATTGCCCTTGGCATACTTACTCACTAAGTGAAATATATTGAACACATGCTGTTATTACACGGCTTCTCTGAAGTAGTGATTGTTAGTCAGATGGGTTGTCCAAATTATATTTACGAAAAGAAGCCCTATTAAATAAATAATTTCTTCACACATTCCACACATCACCATCTAGTTCCATACTAAGCAATACCAGACAGTTGATATACTACATAGATTTTATTTTGTAAATACATGCATATTATAAATACAAAACTTCCATGACTCAGGTACAAAGGTAAAATGTTAAAATAAAAAATAAAAATGCCCCTAGCGGGATTGGAACCCGCGATCGTTTGGTTAACAGCTAGGGTTACTAGCCGTGTCGTCACTAAAACAAACATTACTACTAAAACATAAAAGACATTTCGATTGTTTAAAAAACAATATACACACCGCAGTGCAAATAGCTTGAAAGCATTTCTCACAATATACACGTACATCCAGATGTATTGAATTAGATCATCAAGATTACTATTCAGTCCTGAACGTAATAAAGTCTTTACAGTTCCGTCGTAAATTGTATTAAGCGTAAAGAAACGCCTTCGATACTAATTCCATTGCTTCAGACTCGCGACCACCTTTTAAATTTTATCTACATGTGATTTGAATTATTAAAAAAGATCTAGTATTCAATGGGAATGTTCAATGTTCTATGGGGAACTTCACTTTATTAACCGACTTCCAAAAAAGTAGGAGGTTCTCAATTCGACTGTATTTTTTAAAAATGTTTGTTACCTCATAATTAACTTTCGACTGGGTGAAACAATTTTAATGATTCTTTTTTTATTTGAAAGCTGGTTCTTTCAAATAATCTTATAAATATACGTACTAGCTGACCCGGCAAACATTGTTTAGCTATATAAAAAAAATAGGTGTAAGGCCACCTTTATCACTTAGTATTTTATTTAAAAAAATAGTTTACGACCTATTCTCAGACCTACCTAATATATGTACACAAGAAATGTCATAAAAATCCGTCACTTCAATTAGTATCATTGCATTTTTTGGGTACATGGCCCAAGGGAGGTATATGAGCAGCAACTGTTGATAATGAAGACAACATTATGTAATATTTACGACACACGCGGGGATGACTGAAGGCACAACGTCGGCAGCTCACATATTATAGTTCATATTTAGCTTGCATAACTAGTTCTAGGGTTCACTACAAGGATACAAACACAAACAGAAGCCTGTATCACTGTACAAGTGCACATTACTATTTACGACTTTCACATAACACCGAGTATTTTCTGTTTTTTTTTTTTTCACTGAGATATATTTTAAAATATTTTTTTAATAAATATTTTTTTGGAAACCATATTACCTACCTAATTTTACTTTATCGTTCAAGATTTAAATATAAAAATACCATTTTTGATTTTAAGCAATTAAATATCTTTTCACTGTTTCCTTTTTTATGAAAATGTACTTATTAAGTATATTAATTAGATAGAGCAGATTTGATTTTAAACATTATAATCAGTTTTAATTTTGGTAAACAAAAAGAAACTGAACGTTCCGATTTGTCTCGATTTGAAATGCAATTTTTACTGTAATTTCTGTAGAGACTTTGAGCTTCATTGTAGTTTTATAGTAGTGAAAAGATTTTACGAGGGAGCAATTCACTAAATCAGTAGTAAACTAGACAGATTTATGTGCAGTTAACTCAGTTAAATCTCCATCAGATGGCCGATATTGAGAACATATTTGTGACGTCATACACCATTACCGTATTACATTACATACTACATTATTGCCATTTATCAGCGAACTTGAAGATATATATTATTTCGATGCCATAGACCAATAAAATGATATTATTTATCTATACATAATTTGTAAAAATATATAAAAGTTTTAGATATACATAGATTAGATGTTAATTTATATAAAAAAATGTTTTGTATAAGTATAATATGTAAATTCTATACAAATACAATCAATTGGTAGGCATATTCATTTTAATTGTAGACCTTCTGGTTTTAATTTTTATCACAATATACCAGGTGAACTTTCTTCTGAAGAACACGCGACTGCAATAACAACTGCTGTCTGTTTAGTTAAATCATGGTAGTCTCAGTATTTTTTTATAGCGTCAGTACATTACCATCGATGCAATATTTACCAGCTGTTAGTTTTGTTTTTCGTCAGATCAGATTTTTTTCAGATCCTTTTTTCTTCATCGTCAAAATGCTACTTTTGACTGGTCCTCGTTGCGCCAAATGTAGGTATTGCTGGTGGTTAATCCATTGCATTAACCAACCATATTTGTGAATCACTAAAAAGTGTTGTGACTGTATAAAACTATGTACTACCACTACAAAGTAAAAAAGGAAATTTTTTATTGACGCACAAATAAACGCTTTTACAACTCCGAGTGTCATCCGTAAATTTAAGCGGTGCAATCGAATTGGATGTTACCAAGTCGGTCATAAATTATGTCTGCGAAAGTTGGATCTCTTACATAGTAGTTTTGGTTATTAGTGAATTGTCGACGCTGGATATCTGAAATGTTATATTATAAAACTATAGCTGGCGTCCGAGACTTCGTCCGCGTTGAAAAAGAATGAAAGTAGCCTATCATATGTGTCCTGTACGTCTAAATATTTATCTACCAAGTTTCATAAAAATCAATTAATTCGTTTAAGAGTTACGGAGGAACATACATACATACAATACCTTATACTTACAGAT
Source organism: Synanthedon vespiformis (assembly GCA_918317495.1). NCBI lineage: Eukaryota > Metazoa > Arthropoda > Insecta > Lepidoptera > Sesiidae > Synanthedon > Synanthedon vespiformis. The sequence goes on from OU906962.1 coordinate 3,064,047, forward strand.
TTATTATTAGTATTGATAAAGTCACTGTCCTCCTCTGTCTGCCTCTCCAGGACTGCGTTTTCATCCGAGGACAAGGGCTTGTTGTGATCTCAGACCCACACATCACCGCTCTATCAATCGGGCTCCCGCATTCCCCAGTTCCCACTATCATTCATTTCCACGAGGGTATCATTCCCCGTTAGTGGGTACGAGGGTCTCCCCCTCGTTGACTGTCCCTGGGTGTTTACGCATGCACTACATTTCCGGGGGAGGTTGGCTTATGTCCGTCGCCTTGACCGGGGCCTGCGCGGTGGTCTTGGGAGAGACTGCCTCGTTTTGCGAGGTCCGTCTTAATGGCGTACCTCCACTTTCGGGTACGCCTAGGTTTTGACAGGAAGCGTAGCGCTCACCGCGCTGGATAGTCGTGGCGTCCATGTGACACCCCGTTTATCTACGGCCGCGCTATAAAGTCGTTGGGTTTTTGGATTTCAACCAGCACAAGTCTTTGCAAAGTCCCCTATACTGCGGGGTATCCACTAGTATTTTCCAACGTTAAAAAAAGAGCACACTGCATTTCGCAGTAAATTGGGCGGCAGTAACGACCCACTTAGAGAAGACCACCGTGAAATAACAGCATTTGTGCTGTTGTGTTTCGGTGTGAGAGTAAGGAATGCCAAAGACCATTTTCTCTATCCCTTAATCCCTAACCTTAATTATACTATGGTTGTCAGCGCACTTGCAGTATAAGTGGCATTGCTTGTGTTAGAGGCGATGTGAATGTAACGGTAGCCACCTACCATCAAGTGAACCATCAGCCTGACTGTCGAGTTTAAGATTATTATTAAAAGTCAATGACTTTTATGTAACAATACACGATAACTTTTATGTAACATTTGTAACTAGTAGCTCATTCTTTTTTCTTTTTACTGTTTTTATTTTCTTTGTCGTTGTGTTATGTTACTTACTGTTACTATGTTTATGTTACTTGTGTTGTGTTACTAAGTTGCAAATAAATGTTATATTATTATTATTATTATTATTATTATAAAAGTAATGAATGTTAAGTTAATAAAACAAGAAGTACTTCCATTTAGGTTTAATCTTTCCTTTCTTTATAAAATCTTGTTAGATAAATATAATTATGTGCCACTTTAGGTAACAAACTTATGCAAAGGGATCTTTTGTCACGTCCATAGTGAATATTACGCAGGTTTATTTGGGACACTGCATGGTTTGTTTATGTTAATCACAACACTAGAAAGTCGGACAGGAAATGTAAACCGAATGCGTTATTTGTGCGTAATGTTCGAAGGATCTATTGAATGGGAATGCCATATTTTTATTTATGTACCTTTTCTTCGCTTAAGAGTTATCTGAATTACTTACTTACTCAGATTAAGTTAACCACCCCCTTATTCCACCGTGAATTAATATCTCCCCTTTCCCCTGATATAGATGGCATCCTATAGATGTAGGGCAATAACGCTCGAGGAATCCAAGAAGTAGATTAGTAGATAGAAAGACCAAATGAATTACGATCTTCGACATAAATGCGTGAAGCAATCTCATAAACGACCTCAATGCAGGGTAGGGTTGCCACAAAAAGTAAAACTGTTAAATAGAATGCGAACGCAGTGTGCCCTAATACTACTTTCTATATCCAGATCTGAGCCAACTTTGAAAAGTTCATTTCAAAAGTTAACTCTGTCGGGAATCGAACTAGGAACCCTCGAACAGAGCGTTAGGGCTATTAATTATGTAACTAACTTTAGTTTAAGTGAACTTATGTGTTTTTTATGAGAATAATTTATTTAAACCGAAGGCAACCAACGGATCTACAGAACTTTATATCAGAATTTAATGTTGAATTTCCAATAGGAGTAGTTAAATATCGTTTATGATTTGAAATTTGATATTAAAGGGATGAATAAACTTCAGAATTTTCGACGACTTCATAAGTAACGTTTTAACGGTCCATATCCTACGTAACTATGACCGTATTTGATCGAAGATAGATCTAGAAAGCGTAAAGCTCTAAAAAGTATAAAATGTTTGAAATTCCCTTTACCTGCTCTATTAAAGTGTAAGAAATTTCTTGAGGTAATAAATTTATGAGAATGTAATTTATGGGAATCATTATTTAGAAGGTTGTAGGATAATAAGTAATCATTATTTAAAAACGTCATCGATTTGTATTAATAATAATAATAATAATAATAATAATAATAATAATAATAATAATAACTTTATTGTAGACAAATGTCCATAGCTTTGAAAAACTTAAAAACTAAAATATTATGTTAAAAAAGATATACATATTTACATATTATATTATATTAAGCCCGTGGTATTCAAATTTATGAGAGTAAAATCAAATTTGTCCCATGGTATGCGAAAAAAATAGCTAGCAAAATGTAGGTTTTGAAGATGCAGTTAAAGAGATTCACTATGATAATAATATGACGATTCGGAGCATTCGGCGTGTTAGAAAATTGTTATTTCAACGACAATGCCAAATGAAAATAGGCTGAATTATCTCAACAGTCGAAGCCGCAATGAGGAAAGACGGAAAATCTTACGAGTTCAATCAACCGTACTAATAACCTTACTACTGATAAAAAAAGGTCAGATTTACTGACGCAATATTACTTTAATATTACGGTAGAAGTATTATGTATTTCATTTATATACAGTTCTTTGAACATTTTACCCTCTGATAATGTTCAGCTAAAACGATTTTTATGTTATTGTTGAATTAATGACTATTACATCATAAGATTACTCCTATAAGAGTATTTAATGTTATACTAGCGGTCCCAGCAGAGGTTGTCCTGTCCGAACCCGAATAATCCGATTGCAGGGCCATCTATAGTCTAATTGTAACTCTAAACTACGTTACGTTGGGTCTAACTTAGGATTAAGGGTAAGGGTTTGGGAAATGGCAATCATTCACCGAAACAAAACAGCACACGTGATGCCCAAATGACTGCAAATCGCAATGTGCCCTGATAGTTACCCCTTTCTATATCCAGTCCTGAATCTACTTTGAAAAGTTCATTTAAAAAGTTGACTCAGCCAGGAAAAGAACTCGAGAACCCTGAATTGAACTTCACAGCACCCTAAGCACTCATCCATCGGGCTCGTCAAACCGGTTAGGGTTGCTATACATATAATAGTCGGGTCGGGCCGGTACATTTCATTCGGCAATGTCTAGTTTATAGTAATTTGTCGAACGTTCATCTAAACATACTCGATTCTACCGCCTAGCTATGCCGGCCCGTCGATATGTATAGCAACCCTTATACACGTGTTTTTATTATATACCATCCGAAATCATATGAAAGTAAGCACTGAATTGTGAACATTTTATTTACAATAGCGTTAGGTTTCAATGTCTTGAAAACGCCGGACTCGGCTTCTTTGAAACGAACGAAACAGCTACAATGCTATTCCCGACAAGCGTCCGAATAAGTCGGGGCGCTCCCCTGTAAGATTTAGCTCTTTCCGAAAAGAAGCAATGCAATACAAACGGCTGTAAAGGATCGACCCGCTTTGTAGATAGATGGACGTGGATTTCTCTACGATCTGAAACCTTATCGCATCTAAATAAAACGCGATGGAAAACAGTTTATTTATGAGATTCTGAAATGAAGTTGGCACCGTTCAAGCGTAATACCGCAAGCCAGAACATTTTTATAGTGCTATTAATCAAATACTCTTAAAATGCTACTTAATCAACTTAAAAGACTTTTTACTGCGGTATCTAGTAGACAATTTTTTTTCCTCCGCCTCCGTCTACGCGCGAATTCAATATTTTTTGCAAATTATCTTTACATATTATAAAATAAAGTCCTGTCCTGTCCCTCTGTATGTATAAGTACGCTTAGATCTTTTAAACTACACAACGCATTTTAATAAGTGATATATAACGATTTATAACGCATTTATAACAGAAAAACCCTGTGAAGTCTATTACTTTCTTAAATATTTACAGAAGTCTGATTAGGCCCTAAAGGTAACAAAATTTCTTATGTAAATTGTGTACGTGAACGAATGCAAGAGACGTATGCAAGTGTGTATGCAATGTTGGAATATCTTTAAGTTATTTAAGTTAACACGTCTTTATTCTAACAATAAATAAGTGAAATTTATCACCGTTACATATTGGTCGGGTGGGTTCTCCGCACCCGAGTGGGTACGGAGAACAAAGGGTTTATTTTTTTATCTATGCATTTTTTATTTTTAAGATACAACAGCTTTAGACGCTAACCATTACAACAGTAGAAGCTGATAAATCTAAAGAGATCTGTGGCGGTTCAAATCGACGTAATAGTTTATACTTTAAACTTGACTGAGTTGGAACAATACGGCCAATTATACAAAGTTCAATTATGTTCTAGTGTAGGTACATCTGTGAATGTTGTTTCGTGTTCTTAGATTAATTTAGTTTAATTAATTTAAACTCTGACGTGGTTTAGTTATACTTAACATCATAAACCGAGTACAATACAGCCATTAATATGAACACAGAGAGTATTTCTATGGCATAAAGCTCTTGTTATGAGAAAGACAAATAGTTTGAAATTTAAATTATAACACACTAGCTGGTGCCCACGACTTTGTACGCTAAGATAGAATACATTGACATTTTACTCGTACTTTTGCTAAGCGATGGGTCTTTGGCCGCGTGTATAATTTTTACTATTTCCATCCTTTTTTATTTAAATCCTTATGAAATCCTCAGTGATGCAGGATTCGTACCGGCTAAAACCCAACGACCTTAGATGGGCGGGGTCGCGGGGACGTTATGACACGACATCGGTGCCAATCCACGGCTACTACGTCTACTTAGTATATTAAGATACTTATACGCTAGGATACCTTTTAACCAGAAAAATTACTATTCCCGAGGGATCATCTAAAATTAAAAAAATATATACAAAGGCTTATAATAAAAGATTGGATAAATGTTTTAACACAAGAAAAAGGACGAAGTAGAGGGCTAATGCTATGGCTAAATTTAATGTGGCATGTGTTCACACAGTAATATATTTTTACACTTAGCTAAAACTCATGGAATTTGGGTTTAAATTTCAAAACATTTAATATATAACCTAGCCCCAACACAGCGCTGTGTGAATTTTAGATAACGTTTTGCTGTAGAAGAGCTAGACGATGTGTAATGTAACCACTAGGGCATGACGTTCGTTGTTCCTCATATTTTGACTTGTGGCACTTTCAAGATTAAAAAAGCCAGCGACCTGTTACAGCTTACTTACATTATGGCGAGCTGGTTCGTCTTAGATGCTAAAAATATTAACTAAAAATATCTTAACTAACATTTTTGAAAACTAAATATTAAAACAAATGTTATTCTGTAAAACAACATACATGAGTTAATGAATGTAAAGTAAAACAGTAAAATATATTCACATAGTATAAAACAAAGTCACTTCAAGCTACGCTTAGATCTTTTAAACCGCGTAACGGATTTTATAATACGTTTTTACTAACGGAAAGGGATCAGAAAGTCCCGAGGGATCATCTAAAATTAAAATAAAAAAATTGATCGACTGACAAATATATATGAGCAATAAACACTTATAATAAACTAGCTGCTGCCCGCGACTTCGCCCGCGTAACTTTAATAATATATATTATTATAAGAAAATATTTGTATTTTTGTTTTTGAGTGAATAAACTCAAAAACTACTGGGTTTTAAAAATTCTTTCACTATTGGTGAAATAATGAAAGAAAGGCTACATTATCAGCGAGCAACAAATATAATATGTTCATTTAATTGAATTCTTCCACAGATCGTTATAGCTATTCATAATTTCAATACAGTATTGAATGGAATTCCAATAAACTAATGCCAGTTAGTGCAATCTATTTCAGCGGACACCAAATGGACATCGAAACTGGAATGTTTGATTAGCTATATAAACCTGTAGGCACGTGAGTTAAATAAAATAAATAGAACGCCGGGATTACACCATTTTTTATACAAATTTACAATTTGATTTCACGTCCCGAGCAAATATAATATTTACAACGTAAGGTAATCCGATTTTAGATGTAAAATTAATATATACCTATTCAATATTTATATTTTAATTTAATATTTTTATACTAGACCTGATACTGTTTTCACCACCAATGGATAAAGTGGTTCTCGAGGAAGGTTCTAGTATATAATTTACAAAGTCACGCGGGCGAAGTCGCGGGCAGCAGCTAGTATTATATAAAAATTACGTGTCACATGTTCCTCCGCGATGAAGTCCTAAACTACTAAACCGATTTTGATTAAACTTTGTAACTAAATATATATAATTTGGTCCATATCATCATCAATACTAGGTAATAATAAATCTATAAGTGTAGGTATTGTATGTATGTGTGTTCCTCCATAACTCTTAAACGAATTAACTGATTTTTATGGAACTTTGTAGATAAACATTTAGACGTACAGGACACATGATAGTCTACTTTTTTTCTTTTTCACGCCATCTAGTGAAGATATAAAAATATCCTTTGTAGAGGTAGGTACCTAAATGTGGGAGCAATATCTACTCCGGAGCTGTCTTTTCTATATCTTTTATGTTACATACAACACGGACGAAGTCGCGGGCACCAGATAGTGTTTAGGTGTTATGAATAACTGAAATTAAGGATTAATATATATGTCAAACATTACTTTGTGATATAATAAAATTGTTTAGTTCATTAAAAAAACAAACGACGACTTTACAGTCTGCCGCTTTGTACCAAGAATCCGGATAACTGCCACAGCGGTGCCAAGTAATGTCCTACAGTCGGCGAAATGCCAAATTTTTATCCTACATGAGTTATCGCCAGTGTTCTACATAGCAACAGCTAGCTGAGTTTGTGTTAACATCTTTACACTTCGATTCCTTATTCCTTCACTTAGTCTTATTCTATTTTTGTACTAATTTTGTAGAGAAATAATGTTAATACTCGTAGCTAGTGCCCGCGACTTTGTCCGCGTTGTAAAATAAAAGACATTGCGCCTGACAAGATAATATGTAAGTAAAGCAATAAAACGCCTGACCTACATTATCCTCCCTGGCTCTGTTAAATTTTAATTTCAGCAAAAAAAAAAAAAATAAACATTTTTATTTTAAACTAAATTCTCAAAATATTTGTATAATTTGAGAATTTTTAAAAATTGTTTTCCACTGAGTTGTACTTGTTTCACAAACTTGTTTCACCCATCGATATTTCATAAATATTCTAGAAACTTCTATCAAAAATGGACTCGAATTTTGATTTGTTTTGATTTTGATTGCTGTATTTCAAAGTTCATCCATTGATTCAATTTTAATAAACGAATTTTTAAATTCAAAACATTGATTTTTATTAATGTTGTTTATGAATATGAACGTGAAATGTTGAATGTAACAATAAACTTCGTCGGTTCATCTGAAAATAGCCTGTCGCCTCTGACACATTCAAAATGCAATACTAAAGCAATTGCACGAATTCTGTCCACCATACGTAAATTTATTCGCACATTTTCTGTAAAATTTCATATTGAAATATTGCACTTCAAAATTAAATGCTTGGATCGTGAATCATTTGTGAAGAGAGAAAAAGTTAAAAATAAAATAAGAACCCTGATACACTGATAGTTGATATTGATAGCAGATACCATTCATTCTCTTTTGATGACTGCAGACCTTGGTAAGTTAAATATTATTATCCTCAACTTTTCGCTTACCTTATTTTGATCAGGGTCAAAACCTACTCTGGTTTTGTATCACTTGGAAGTTGTGTTCCTATGCGACGGTGACCACCTACCATCCTATCATTTACAGACCGTCTGCGAACAGCGTTTTACAAAGGCAAAGCCCTTTTTTTGTAAATACAAAGGTCAACCAAAATTGTCTGGATTACAAGAACTTTGAATTTGAAGAAGTAATTATAAAAATTGGGTTTGTTATTATATAAATTATGTTAATTTTTCGTCCTTACCGAAAAATTAATAAGATATATTTTTAACCAGCGGCCTCGGCTCCCGGCTTCGCCCGGGGTGCTTTTTTTAAGTAAAAACCTTCAATGATTATCCCTCTATCCACGAGTGAAGACAGAATTAAAATCGGTGCAGCCGTTCTTGAGTTTTGCGCTTAGCAACACATTTAGGGATTCATTTTTATTTATAAAAAAGATAAGCCGCATAGTATCTTTGAAGACATAGATCTCCTAAATTAATAGTTTAAATAATTCTAAAAATTAACATTTTTAATATAGTCATGAAAAAAAAAGTTATTTAATTGTATCGGTAGATTAATTTTAAGAGGATTTCCTTTCAATTTTTCATTCGAATTATTTCAGATCAAGTAATTAGTGCAAAAATAGCAATTTTATTTTTAGTCATCATTTGAACGAATAACTTAACAGAGTGAAAGTTAATTTCCAAATATCCAGTCTATCTAATTAAAAAATAACACTTGCTGCCTGTAGCAACTCGATACATACATTGGGAAATATTTCATTCAAATCAACTCACACGTTCTGACACGAAATGATTAAATCCTACACCTGCATCAAAAGCTCTCGTGCATTCCGCCATTGAAAAATACGAAGGCTTCACGCCGAAGTGGAGTTATGAGGCTCCAACTCGTGAGTTCGGTCATGCGTCAAACAACGATAATGACATAGGAATTTATGACGATAGGAATTTATAACACTTTTAAATGTACACATTTAGTGGAAATTTTAAAAATATATTTCATTGTATCTCGGGATTTGTTAGTTAGACATATCTTAGAGCTGCGGTTGCACTCAAATTGTAGCAAATGTTATCTTATTTATGAGATGCTTGTCCGTAGACAAGCTTTCTGGTGCCTGCGACTTCGTTCGCGTCGAAAAATGAAAAATATAACACTTGAGAAAATATATATGACTATTATAATAACGCCCGATATATCTTTATCGCTGTGACAACGGTGAGCCCAAATTATTATATTTTTGATGATGATTCCTCTAACATTTTTTCAGTATAAAAAATATTCTACATGTTAATCCAAGTAACATAGTTTATGTATGTAAGAAATTTCATACAAATCAGTTTTTGTATGAAAGGTTTTTGTAACAAACATTCATTCTTACAAACTTTCGCATTTAAAATATTAGTAAGATGACGCATCATTATTTTGTTTAATATTATGGTTATATTTTTTATTTATATTTATATGAAAACAAAATATGTATAATATAAAAAATAAAAAATACTATATTATAACAGTGATGAAGCTTTAATTTTTACAATTTTTTTTGTTATTAGGAAAATAGCAAATTTTTCATATTTAAAACAACAATTTAAATGTAAATTTACACTCCATCCAAGCCTTTAAGTGTAACGAATGCGCCGCGTATTATTTTATCTCAATTTCCAAGGCTTTCATCGCAATATTTATGGGCACAATTCCCGAAGACATCGTTAGGTACAACATACAATTAAGCAAGCCGTGTCGAAAAACACCCGACAACAGTCGTGACTGGCTCCCTCAATTAACTTACTCAAGACACACAGTGTACTTTGAATTAGTATGTAACATTTGCAGAGATCGTCGATGGGCAAGATATATGTTAGCACATACATATTGGAATCCATAAAACGCTGGTTCATTTAAAATCCGGCTCGAAGGAACATACATATGGTCCTTCGAGCCGGATTGGCAAATTGACAGTGATATTTTCGAGTAATATAATATAAATTCATAATTAAACAATGTTTAAAATCTAAAATATTTGCATGAGGTAGTCGGCCTTACAATTGTTTTCAGAATGCTATCCTTTTCTATTTAACGTTGATAAATACTGTTGGAACCCAACGACGTACTAGCGCGGCTGTTGATGGGTGTAACATTAAAAAATACAAATAGAAAAAATATTTGTAATGTAAATGTTTACAATATTTGAAAATTAAAATGTTCTATTTACCTTGTAAAATCATACCTTATTTCGTGAATTTTTACTTCAACCTAGTTACATGAAAGAAATAAATAAAAAATTCTCTGCGGCTGACATGATTCATTCGCGATCCATAACTTCACAGTTTTAAATTTTTTCGGACTTCCCAATTTGCGTTGAAAGAGGTGACCCAATTAAAGTATAGCGGTTACACACTTAAAATTTTAGGCAAATGTACTAAAATTGTGCACTCTTAGGTTAATGCTAGGCTAATAATAAAGTGTATAGGCACTAAAGTTTTACTACAAACTACAAGCGCGTGTTAATGCTTGAATTAGCGATAAATTTTCATATGAAACATAATAATGCTCGCTGAAATGGTGGGTCATGTGTCGCTGCAGTTAACAAAATTCCCTTGCAACCCTTGTTGAGATATTGTTTGCAAGAGCCATTACTACGTTAATTAAAATTTCGACCCATGTACGGGTACGCTGCAACGGTCTCATATAAAGTTTAAAATATAGAGTAGTTTTGTATATGCTGTGCTCTTATAATAATAATTCGTGTTTTTCTAATTACCATTTTAACATTGTTACTTACAGCAAATATAATGTAAAGTAAAGTAAATGTACTTGCATTTACTTTGAAAAATTTATTTTGAAAAAAATAATCATATTGAAAAGCAAACAGCATGTTTGGCTCTACTAAATGTAATCACTTACTGACTGGAATTGTAATAGGTCTTTAATGAATGAAACCTCCAGTCAAAAGTATGTGTTTCGATGTTTGAGTTTTATTTAGATATTTCGGAGAGCATATGGGAATTTAGTATAGCATTTTATTCTATTTTAGAATATACATAAGAATAAACTAGAAAAACAAAAAACATAAGCAATATGTTTTGACATCTTTATTGCTATTACGTACACTTTTTGCCAGGCGTTAGTTTTCTTAATAAAAATGTGAAAATTATTCACTATTTAACGATTTAGATAACGACATTAAGTAATTAAATTAATTAATTAAGATAATTAAATTTAATTAGCTAGTAGGCACATTATATAAAGATCAAACGAAAGAGTTCAGAGACTTCAAGTCTTTAATTTAATCTTTAATCGTCAGAAATTCGTTTCATACGAATCGAAACTTTTAATCGATTTTCGTTCCTAATTGACCAATTAATTGCGAGGAACGAAAAGTTATACTCTGCTTAATTTGTTTTCAAAAAGGCCGACAAATGAGTTTGAGGGTTTCAAAGTTCTTTTAATCGTATTCTGTATCTAGTTAATATATTTACTGTTTTATGTAAATTTAATACTGTTTTATCTCTGTAACACTGTTCTGTTCCACTGCTGATCTTTTTCTCACAGTGGGAGTAAATGGGAGAAATATAGCTTACATAAAGATGTAGTTGCTCTAGTACCATTGGACTGTACCATGAATAGTAGTAGTGATACTACTTGGTATCGCCAGAATCAATAATGCTATTAGTGATATTTCGACGTAGTTGCTCTAGTGCCATTTGATTGTACTATTAATAAGCTATAGTCTTCCACGTTAGCCTGTTGTAGATTGGCACCAATCTACGACACAGATTGAGACGACACGCAGATTTTCTCATTATGTTTTCCTTAAATGGGTTAAAGAAAGTATTCATTATTTGTGTTCCACGCATGAAATCGCGAAAAAGTCCAAAATGCAACCTCGACTATGATTCAAAAGTAGCTACAATTTCGGAATCTATTCAGAAATTATAATTTCAGAATTGTAAACTGAACATAGTGTGCGATGAAAAAGTTGAAAAAGAAAATAGTAGCCCATCCTGTGTCCTGTACGTCTACATGTTTATCTACCAAGTTTCATGAAAATCAATGGAGGAACATACATACATACATACATACATACATACATACATACGAGTACAATACCTACAATTACAGATTTTTTGTTATTGATTACCAGGACATTTAGAAGAAATAATAACGCTATCGCGAAATAACTACTCCTCAGCTCGATAGCAGCTACTCGTATGATGTTACACAGTGTCAGGTGTGTCAATACACTTAAATAAGTAGTCTAAAATATGATATCACGGTCAACAGTTCCAGTAAAACATACACAGGTTTGTTGGAAATGAAATACTAGTGAGTATAAATTAGAATGTTTCGTGGCATAATTGGAACGTTCAATTTCAAATTCAACATTATTTGGATATCACCAATATTGACCTGTCAATTAATCGTGTCATCAATTTGAAAACAGTTTTTGGGTATTCAAAGCAAATAAATTATGCATTTGCTGTTAGTCACTGACGAGTGATTTGAACATGATTGAAACACTATCTAAATTAGAAATTACTAGCGATCAGATCCCAGATTCGCATGGATATATTTTTTTTTAAATTATATAAGCGCTAAAACTCTAACTTTCCTCGCTGTTCCCATTAGTGAGAATAGTGTCAAAATCCTTTGAGTAGTTTAGGTGTACAAATTAAAAATGTGTTATTGAAACGGAATTGAGAATTTATTTATAAATAAAGGAACAAACATTTAATACTCAAAGTAATGTCCATTGTTTTCAATGACTTTATTCCATCGTTTGGGCAACTGACGAATTCCTTCGCGGAAGAAACTTTGCGGTTTTGACTGAATAAATTCATCAATGCTTTCTTGGACCTCGTCCAGTTTTGGACAGTTTTGAAGTTCCTATTAACCAGGTAATGCTGGAGGGATAGGAATATGGTAATCCGATGGAGCGAGATCTGACGAATAAGCCGCGTCAGGGAGAACCTCCCAGCCTAATCCACAAATGACTTCTTTGGTACCTTTTGCAACATGCGGCCGAGCAAAATCACTTATCTACTGCCACTGCCAGTAAAAGGCCTCTTTTGCTAATGCATCGCTCAAACGTATAAGTTGCTGTTGATAACAAATCTGCAGTAGACAAATCATTTCAGCAGCTTCAGCAGCATTTTTCTTTTAATTTAAATGCAAAAAGAATGCAGTGTCGTAAATGTTGCTTGTCGACAGACATATTGTCCACTTCGGTTTTTTATGTTAGATTACTTCGTATGTTGAAAATAGATTGTTGTCAAGAGCTTAATAGGATACACTTAAAAATGACAAATGTTAAATCAATTTATTTAACTTCGATATCAAATGACTAACATACGAAATAAAAACACCTTATTAATTTGTACACCTTTGTAGAAGAACTAGAAGACACAAACAGACGCAGAATGCGACTTCAACTAATATTAACTTCCCGGATTCGTCCAGGAAAAAACTTAATTAGCTTTTATTATATACTTACATAAAAAATCAATAAAAAAATATCTAACTGATGGTGAAAACCGGATAGAAATCCGTTGCGTGTTTTAAGAGGAGTTAGCTGACAGACATTTAGTGGACCGTTAGCCTACCTCCGTCGACCTTAACATAAAAAAAGAAGTCGGAAAGCGACTTTAAATGTAAAGATTAAAAGACCCATGATATTTAGGATGTATTAAAAAATTGACCGAATTCTTTATTAAAAAACAAAAAACATACAAATATTGATTTTTATGTTGGCAAGATACATTTTTATTCATCTTTTCTACGTTCATAAATGCTAATTTGGGGAAAAATAACAGACTACGAAAAAAATAGAAGAATATTTAAAATATTCATGAGACGTTCGAAGCAGCTTCGGGCCATGACATCTAAACCCTGTCCACGTGTAACCTAATATACATTTATAATAACTTATATTTAGTTAAAAGTATTAATTATTAGTTTATTTATTAGTGACCCGTCCCGGCTTTGCATGGGTCCATTTATTTGTAGTTATAGATATACATATATAGATTTTACACTACTGATTTCATTTGGTATTTACTACCAGAGTCGGCAGATGGTGTTTATTGTATTTACTTTGTAAATAGGAAATTCTTTAAAATGAACTAAACTTACTACTCAAGACAATTTCTTTGATAAAAGTAATAAATTTAGTGTCTAGGTCGGTAAAGTCTTTTACAACATAAACTTCGTATATTGACAGAAAAGCTATATTTACTTGTGCTTAACTCGATTTTGCCTTGAGTGCAATTTTCGCAGTCACGTCTTAGTTTGAAATATTGTTGCAGAAGCGAAATAGAAATTGTTACTTATAATGTTGCAAATTGTGTTCAAGATTCAACAAGTTTCTATTTAATTTATGTAAGTAGTAGGTACCTAATCTTGTTAGAATCCAACACCAATTAAACTATAATATTAATATGAAAACTTAAAACTTCTTTATAAATAATAATAAAATCGTAACTTTTGTATTTATTTTATCTTTTATAATCCTATACCCGGCAGGGGACTTCCTGCGGCTGAACTGGTAAATCTATAATAATTTGTATGAATCAATAAAATTGTTACGTGGTGGTAATTTGTGACAATGTAACAAATACACTGGACCGCAAAGAAAAAGGGTTGGTTGGAAAATCTTTAATATGTTCTTCAAAACCTAGCTCTTTTTATTTTTATTTAGGCCCATTAAAATATTCTTTAATTTTGTCATTATTTCATAAAGCTAGGTCAGATACTTTTGAAGACATTGTAGATTTTCTAACCGACACTTTTTCTTTTCGGTCCGACAGCACTCGCTAGCGAATTTGTATGGAAAAACCTGAGTTGCATCAATCATCATCATACTAATAATAAATCTGTAAGTGTAGGTATTGTATGTATGTATGTATGTATGTATGTATGTATGTATGTATGTATGTATGTATGTATGTATGTATGTATGTATGTGTGTATGTATGTATGTATGTATGTGTGTATGTATGTATGTCTTTTTCAACACGGACGAAGTTGCAGGCACCAGCTAGTAAGTATCGAAACGTAATCGAGACTCGTCAACTCGGCATTTCTATACAAACTCGGTACCATGAGTCACAAATTCGACAGATGCTCTCGAGTAACAGAAAATGGGAGCTTAGAATAATTTTACAACATATTTTTAAAAAAATCTCTCTCCGCTGATTGCACTGTTTGTCGAAGAATTTGGTGTAATTTTATTTATTTAAATCCACGTCCGTATACTGTAGCGACTCGGCAAGAGACGTAATTTATACATGCGAATTTAGTTGGAACATAGTATTATGTAAAGTGAAACAGGTAAGGTCGGATTAACCAGGAGCTTGCTAGGTTACAGCTCTAAGCGAGACAATATATCATATCGTATTCAATAAATAGGGTGTGTGAAGTTGATATTTTAATATTGTTAGTACCTATAGAAACACTAGAAGTTAACTAAGTTTGCTGCACATTTTATAAAGTTATATTACTAAAGAGAAGAAATAATTAGGACGAATGACGAACTAACAAAAAAAATCATAATAACCTATAATAATAATATTTTTTCATAATATGTCCTTTCTTGCATCCCTAACAACGTGTATGCAATATTAGTATGGATTTTAAAAAGATGATATTATCAAAAACTTTTAAGACTTTTTATCTGTTGTTAAAAATATATATTTCAAAGCGGGTTTTTATTCACATAATGCTTAATTAGCATCACAATGTACTTACCCTAATTAGAATCAGTGTCGGCGGTCTAATGTAAATAAATTCGTTTAATTACTTTTCGTTTCGTTATAAGACTCGGTGGCGCTTATAAAATAATGTTAGACTGAATATTTTTTTTAAAGATATACGACTAAATAACAGTTCAAAACCAGTTTTTTTACCTTCCACTTTGGAGAATTTGGAGTTTTTCTAAATTTCAGTAATTTACAGAAAATATTTCAGATTTTGTGAATGGCAATAACATTAGAAAATTAAAAAGACATAGTGCTAATAATCCCCCTGCTTTGCAAGGATGAAATTCTTTTTGTGAAAAATATACAAAAATCTTCTTTGTTTGATAGCTCTTTTCATTAGTAAAAATAGCATCAAAATTCGTTGCGTTCGCGTTGTTTAGGAGTTAGCGGATAGACGAGTTCAATTTATACAGTGTAAGGTATTTAGTATTTTTTTACATATATATCTAAAGGAACTGTTGATCGTCACGCGTTTTTGTTTTGTTTCTGTATATATATATATATATTAAGTTTATTCTCTGAAACGGAGGTCGAAATGTATAAACTTTTTGGATATAAATCGCGTCGGTCTGTTAGTTCAATGTGGTTAAAACTACCATTTGATAAGTTAAATTGCTCTATTTTCGCTGCCGTTTTCGTGTTTTGCTGCACTCTGTTCCGTACCAACTTATTTGACTAATTCAGCAAAAGTTTAACTCCTGTAAGTATAATGTTTTTTTAGTACCAAAATCACTTCGTTTATATGATTTTATGTAGAAAAATAACTTTTGATAAATTCTTCTACAATAAATTACATAATAACTTATGATGGTTTTACACTTTAAAAGTAAGACTAAAAAATCTTACTTTAAATGTGGTCTTTACAGACTTTTGGCAAGACCAATGGTTCCTTATTTATCTAATATCCAAGAAGTCATAAAGTCCATTTTTGTACTTATACTCGATCACCACCCTTTTTTACGTCGCCACTTGGACTATTGGGTTTTAGCCGGTACGAATCCATTAGGATTTCCCAACGTTAAAAAAAGGTCTTCACGGCTCCATCGATGTGCCCGTGAACACATCGAAGGGTGGTTTTTGATGGACAGATATGCAGAATTGCACCCGTGCGAAGCCCGGAGCGGGTCGCTAGTTTACACATTTGGAACATGCGTAACGTCTTAACTACATTATTATCAAATCCTTCCACTTCAGTTCGACCAACGAACTAGTTGCGAAACTTGAAATTACCGAGCAAATATACGGGAACCAAAGTTGTTAATTAAATAATTGAAAGGCAACCAACATTTGCCCTTTCAATTTTCATTAGAGTTTTGGAATTTGGATTGTTGCAAATTAAACAAAGGTCCAGTTTCGTGTGGTCATTGACAATTGGAAATGATCACTCTTGTGATCTCAGTACACTGTTTTATAATATTACAAATCGAAATCTATTACTAGCCTGTATGTAAAAATACAATTTTTATATGTATTTTTTATTCTGTACGTGCTTATGTTTTTTTTTATATATACTACGTTTTGTCTACGACTTCGTCCGCGTCCGACTACCAAACTTCACAGGCTTACCCACTGGAATAATCTGAAGATTGTCTGAAAATTTCATCAAAATTGGTTCAGCGGTTTTGGTGTCCATAGGGAACATACCTACATACATACCTACACACATTGCATTTTATATAATATAATTCTATTATTTGTATAACCTTAATTAAACATGGTTCGCCTAAGAATCGCATGTCGCTCTATAGTCTATCTATTAGTGCTTATCTACAGCCGCTGCACTTACATCTTAATGAACATAATAACCTTTAATGTCATAAATCCTTGTAGTGCATTAGAGCTTATATTGGTTTTGCCACAACAGAGCGCTAGTAGCACATTATCAATCTCTGATTAGACCCTGAGGAGCAATACAGTGCAGTTTATGAACAGAGACGCTTAAAGTACAGGACATAAATACGTTAACACGATACAATGACCATATACTCTACACAGTGTAAGTACTATTTGTTAAATCAAACAGTCCATAAATTTTGCATTGACGACTGCTATATTTTCAGCGAAACCGTATACTTATGTATTACATACTAGCTGGCGCCCGTGACTTCGTCCGCGTTGAAAAAGAAAAAAGTAGCTTATCCTACTGTGTCCTGTACATCTAAATGTTTAGATGTCTAAATGTACGTCTAAATAGTATTTCCAATTATCTGGCAGCTTTACAGACGACGAAGAGGCAATACGAAGTATAAATTTGGCTTTAAAGTTCGTTTTTGTGTGGTGAGTTAACGTCTTTTAATTTTTTAACGTAAAAATGGCTAACTTTTTGTTTCTCACGTAATTTTAATTAATAAACAAATAGCTTTTTCTGTTCTTTGCTGTTCTTTTGTTAACTATAAAATTATCTACAACATACAGTTTCATTCATACCGCTTGATCTATTATTTTAGGAGATATTCTAGTTTTTCGTACCGACCCGTATTCTTAGTCCGCGAGGATACTTAAATTTTCCTGACTATCTCAATTTTCTTCTCTGTGTTTTTTTATCAAAAACTATCTAGGTACCTACAGTTAAATAAAAAACGAAATGTTTCGTATGCAGTCTCGTTTATTTAGCAAAATAACATTAAAAATAAAACCAATTCAAATGAAACTCACAATTTCAAAAGCATTCCAAAGGTCTCATATGTATATTTTTATATGTTCAGTGATGCATGGCTACTCAGTATGTGTATATCTCGTGCAATACTCATCTTGGCATCGCTTGTTGGGAATTTGTGTCATGTGGTTAAGTATTGCATCTGCGAGTGTGCAGATGAATATTTTCATTTTAAAATATTTCTATCATTTTGAGAACATATGTCGCTTTAATAAAATACTGAATCGTTGACAGAATATAAATCCTTATAATATAATATTATAAATGCGAAATTTTGTATATTACTTTGGATCTTTGTTAAGCATAAAGTTTATTACAGATAGTTTATTACCTGGATTAACATTTTAAGATAGGATACTTCTTATTCTGGAACTAAAGCGCATAATTTCTTCTTTCCTGAACATCCATTTCCAACGGGTACCTAACATTTTTCAAGATTAAAAATATCCTAAATGTTAATCCAGGTAATAAACTAATGTGTGTGCCGATTTTCATTAAATTTGGCCTCAGCAACATAGTTTAACATAATAATTTACAAACATAAATATTCAAAAAAGATTTATCAGCTTTATTTTATTTTTTACATACTCAGCTGGTTGTTGGCCAAGAGCAAACCCATCTCTAATAAAAAAAAAATATATCTTATTTTTATTTGTTAAAACATGCTTAAATATTACGCGAAAAGAGAAGAAAGCTTGTGTTCGTACAGTACGATGCTACCTTTTCTATGTTCAATGCCATTGCTGCATTATGATTTTCCCTCTAAAATATAGTATCGTATCGTCCCGCGTTCAGCTTTCTCGTACGACAACTTTCTGTCCGTATCAGTTAAATTTATTGTTGTTTGCGTGTTGAGTTTATGAAGTCAGAAAGTTCGACATCGACTTATTCTTCCTTAAGTATTGATAGTTAGAAGTTAGTTTCTATTTTGGATCTGTTTGGATAAACGACACGTATTAATGTGGAAATGCGATAGTATGATAGGCTGCAGTAAATCTATTTTATACATTTCAATATAAATAAAAAATAATAGTTAATTATGTTCCTAAGTGCTGTCGATTGATTACTAAGCGCAAAATTCGAGTACGGCTGAACCAGGGTTGAACCAATCGGCTATTAGCGTGCACAAACACACAGACAAACAGACAAAATTTAAATTTTTTGAAAAAATATTCACTGTAAAGATACGGCTCGTGTAGGATTTTATTTTTATACTAGCTGGTGCCCGCGACTTCGTCCGCTTTGAAAAACAAAATGTAAATAATATAACGCCTGACCTGTTGTTGCTGTAACACTTTGGCCAGGCGTTAGTTTCTTATTATATTTTACATGATCCTTCGGGAACAGACCTTTTTTCTGGACGAAAGGTATGAAAATTTCATGATGATCATTTGAGTAGTTAAGGTGTGAAAAGGTAACAGGCAGGCAGAGTTAGGTCTTTCATATTATTTACTTACTTAGATTTTACTTAGATATGTATTGATATAGATCTATAAGCTTCACTGGAAAAAGTGAACAATAAATGTATTACATTAATTTATTAATATTTCCACCATTAAATGTAGGATTGGATTGTGGCTTTAATATTTTCTCATAAACAGTCACGTGTTGAAATCAAGCCGTGCATATCTTGTATTCAATGGTTTGAACACGCGTCTGCATACTCTACGTTACAGTACGTTGAACGATGGGCTGCCGATATTAGATCATTCCTTACAAGTCTCTCTACAGATTTGCGATCGACACAACTGTTAACATTCCCTCCATGAAATTGTATCAGGCATGTTGTAAATCATGGCTATTTATACTTGGATTTTGGATATAATGACGATGAAGGGACTACTACGAGTATATTTCCGTCGCTATATCCGGAAAACAAGAAAATAATAATACCACATTTATTATCAGACGCGCAATGCGTCTACTGTATAAATAATGATTCTAGTAATGAATATTTGTGTCTTTGTTTGTCGGGTTGGTCTTTATCTGTAAACTATAAAGTCGCAATATCTGCATAGGATTTCTATTAAGAACTTGTTAGAAATGGTTGATAAAACTAGACGTTATGCCCGTTACATACAAAGTCGCTATAGCCAAATTATTTTTCAATAAATAAATACTTTAAATTCAAGGGACTTAAGTTTTATGTCGTTATAACAAAAAAGCCGTTACAACCGAGGCCGTTATAAATGTTTTATGAAAAATTGTTATGAATAGAGTTAGTTGTATAGATTATAGATTTGTAAGATTTTGTGTTTTCATTCCAGGTTTCGTAAAGAATTTATCTCGAAAAATAAGCGGATAATGGAAAATATTAGCAAATTTTTAACTCAATAAAATCTGTTTTAACAGATTATCACGCGCCACTGATAACTTCGTAAAACACAAAGCGGATAAAGCAATAAGAGAATATTTTACAAACAGAATTTTATACATAATTATAAAGTTGCTCATTTGCACGCGTTAAATTATTCTTTCTGAGCATATTATACGCAAATATTTTGGCGATCTTTGGACGTTTATTTTACTCGGTATGTCGATAGGTAAGTAGAACTTTACGTATCTTGAACGAGTCTTCTTGAGCCACTCTCAAACTCAGGTTTCTTCAAATCTTTTCAAGATACTGCGAGAGCAAGTGCCACTTATTTCTAATCCACATAAAAACACTTTGAGATAATATATAGCCGAGCAAGATTAAAATCTACGTCTACTGTTGGTAGGCCAGCAAGCATATTGTATCTACCAGATTAAGTATGGAAAATCTTCACCAGATCAATTTTACACTAAAGAAAATCCGTTGCGAAATAATCTGCGGCGAAGGACTATGTCCAGCACTGGACATCTGTCTGCTGATAACATTGAAAATGACTGTGAGCTGTGATTTGCAAAGTAATCATTTAATTAATCATATCACATGTTACAAAGTTGTTATTTACCAAAAACTGTATTTTATTAAAAGGCTACGTCATTTACTAAAGCGTTACAGTTAATGCGTGTCCTCGTTCCGTTGACTTACGAAAGGACGAGGAAATTTTGTTGGAAGCTAAACCAGCTGTCTAGAAGTAATCCGGTAATGAAATATGATATCCCGACCGAAGACAGTGTGGATGGATTATACGCGTTGACGTTGCACTGTGGAGCAGATCTGACAACCGATGAATTTATAGTGTAACATAATTAACACGAGCATAAACTATGTTGAAATTAATATCAGCCCTTCAGCTTCATCCGCTACACATTACAAGGAACATATTATTATAAAAATATTTTTTTATGTAAAAGTCGGCAGCAAGTTGACGGTCCTCTTGATGACAGATGGCTGGCTATCTTTGTCTGTTAACATAGGCAACGCCAGAAGGATTGCAAGTTGGCCCCATAGGTGTGTTAGGACTAGGAGCTTGTCGTGGTCGTGGCTTAACTCTTGGTAATCCGACCGCAACACAACAGCACACGTGCTGTTATTTAACGGCGGTCCTCTGAAAAGAAGTTAAGTAGTAAGTACTTATTAGTAATTGATTATTATTTTTAATGAATGAACAATGACATGAAATCGAAGACTCAATGGTGCAGACCGGATTTTGAACTAGTGTGTCGGCACAGAATCATTAGTCCTAGTGTGTTGTCACAGTTATGCCATGTATTCAGGTAACAAGAAACTTCCTCCTGCGAAAAATTATTCATTCCGAAAGCATTTTCCGAGGCAGTCTTTTGGCTTCATCTAAAGCTCGTGTAAAACGTGACATAAATCCTGATCTGTGTTGGTATCGGCTAATATAGATTATGATGGTGTAAGGACATAATGTTGAAATGATAACTAGTCTATATTTTGGCTTTGGGGCAAAGCCTACATAAATTCTTAAAGTTTCTCTTGATTTGTGGTTAGTAACCACTGGTTACACAACTTTTTTGTGATGAATAATGTAGTAGCCTATATAAAAATAGAAGCGTTTGTATTTATACAATAGTATAAAACAACCTTATTTCGCAATGATTAAATGTTGCGGTGCGGCCGCTATATAAAAATATCTTAAAGATACCCCCTTTCCACTTGCCGCTTCATCGCCTCACATCGCAAAGTTTGTCCCCGTTAACGTATTTTTAAGTATTTTGCGAAAACTTTAATAGATTTCACTTTAATTTCAAGGTGCAGAATTATGAAGCGGCAAGTGGAAAGTGGGGGAGAGTTGTGGATCTTGATCAGCAGACCCAAAGGTATAACCCACATAAGTTTCAAAACTTTATTAACTATATTAATGGGTAGTTATTTGAAATTATCTTGATAACTGACTACGATCATTTAAATAAACAATTATTGAAATCAAAATAGAAACAGTTTACTACGACAAAGGATTCTGCATTCCTAATTGGGACGGATATTCCCCGTCGGATATGCGCCGAAGCCTTAAAGTCAGCGTCCGGGAGATATATCGATAGCGCGAAAATCTCTAACGACTTTCGCCCATTTCATTGTTACAGTTTTTATACGCTACATTGATGTGCATATTATTCAAACAGAAAATACGCTGTGAAGAGAAAATAGTTTGGGTTTCATTTCGCTTTAGCGCTGCATCCGTGTGTTATTCGACTTTACGAGCTTAAGCACGTCAGCTGTTGTGCTCCAGTGACGATTGCTTTACGACCGCTTCACTCTTTACCTTCGCAATTTTACACTAGCAATAGAACCGCGAACATAGGATTAAGTAGGATTGTGAAAAACGTGATGTCTCTTTCACTTTTTAATTAGAATTCGCTTTTCGCAATGCTTTAGGAAAAGCGAGCTAAGCTTACATTGAAATTTAACCAAGCCTTTTCATGTTCTCATAGCGTTCGGCAGCGTTATTATGTAGGAAAACGTGTTCAAAAGGCTCGAATTGGCTCAATCCAGGAAAAAATAATCTTGAACTTTTGAATCATAAATTAATTGGTGACTCAAGTATTACCAAGTACCAAGTATTTTCTATTTATATAGATAATAAGTTAATACTCTGTTAATTATTTTGTTAATTACATAAGTTGTTATAAATTAATTAAAAAAGGAATCATCAAAATCGTTTCACCAAGTCGAAAACATAAAAAAAATACAGTCGAATTGAGAACTTCCTACTTTTTTCGAAGTTGGTTGAAAATAAATGAATTCAAGTAAGGGTTGTAATTGTACCTTAATACACCTTTATGTCCCCAAGGCCACTACTAAACGTCTACTATATACCACCTTGAAATGAAAGTGTAATTAAAACCTATTTTATACAGGTTAAAGAACTGCCTGCTCGTATTACTTGTGCACTTAAATATTTTTGGGCTGCTACTTAAATATTTGTGATTTCATTAACCTTGGAGTCAGTCTTATCTTGTAGGACTTCTGAAAGCTAACTCATTAACGTATCATTTGAATATTTCCTTGTCTACGTCTAAAGTTGTTACATAAGAGGCATTACTTAACCGCGAAATGGGTTTTGTGCCTATAGGTATGCGCCTAGTTAAAGCCTCGCGTTCGGGGCGAGAGGGTGGCGCAACTTTTGTGTTGTGGTGCAAACTCCACAAAACAAGAAAAGTTTCAATTGAGGTTATTAGTTGTGTTTGCGGGAATTCGAACGCAGCCGGCCTTATATAAATAACACCCATACATTACGAAATATGTACAAAACTTGGTGCTCGAACTCATTGAACCAAGATTCGTTATTTGCTTATTACAGTTATTCAAAGATTTTTTTAATGAATTTGTTTTTTAGGTACAAGATTTTAGGTTCATAACTAAATATTGTGTTTAAAATATTCTTTTTTTGATATGCTGATGAATGTTTATTGAAATAAGTGTATTTTATTGAAAATTTTTGAAATCATGTCTTTTAATATTATGTTCCTGACATTCGTAGCAATTTTCAGATCTATGCGAATTATAGTAATCCTTATTTTTGAGCTAATTTGACCGAACTATAAGCCGTTAGTTTACTCATAAGGAAACATACCTATAATACTGTCCACTAAATACCAGGAGCTACGAACCAGATGTTATCCTATACTTAATTGACTAATTATATGGCAGCTGACATTGATTATAGCGAATTTTTCTTTATTACAACGATCATCATCAGCCTGTGTCCCCTGTTGGATTTACTCGTAGGCCTCTCCCAAGGCTCACCACAACGCTTAGTCCTCTGAGATTCGCATTCAACCGCTTCCTGCGAAGCCTTTAAGGTATCACGCTCAGACCCGTAAGGTGTCTCACGCTGCGTTTTCCAGTATGTGACCTCCATTCGAAAACCCGGGATACCGGGACCCGGGTCATCCCGACAAATGTGGCCCAAAGATTATTGAAGTGAAAACCTCTATAGCCGCGTTATACGACTTTGGGTAGGGAAAAAATTTATGGGTTCGCGTCAGCAACATGCTAATGTTCATAGTTAATGCACGCGCAGCTGTCTACGTACGCGTTCACGCCAAGACATCGCATATACCCGATTGTATGTGGACGCTCCGTTTTAGTTTTCACTTCTGTCGGCAGTCGTCATGACTGCCTCCGTTTTAATCGATATCTTATCATCACAAAATTACTTTTTTCTTATTGAATATAGATATGGTGCAATGTACAGTTTTAGCCGAACTAATCGTTTTGATTTATGTGAGAAGATCGTTGGTCATGTGGTAGAACAATATATCATCGTCACCGTTTCATAGTGACCGCGCAGCAAGGCCTGAAGCCGCAATACCGCAATGTGGTGTATTCGGTCAGCCGTATCTAAAGCGTTTATACATATAGCGAAACATTTATACTTTTTCCACGCAAACGATTTTAGACCAAGGCACGACGATTAGGAGGTCAGGCCAAAAATAGCTTTTTACTATTTTCTTTTTAACTATTGAAACTTTTGTACCATTTGGTAAGAATAAGTTATAGATTTCACTGGAAAAATATCGCGTAATTTGGTAATGGGGGTTTCATAGACACTTAAGTTTGAAAGTGTAAAAAAAAATTGAAAATCTTTTTAGTTTTCGAATGTTATTCCCATTTACAAATTCTGAGATATTCACAGGAAATCAGTGAAATTAGAAAGACTTTTACTACCGAATTCTCCAAAGTTTAAGTGACAAAAAAAAAACGAAAACAATGGGTTTGAACGATGTCGTTTTTATTAATCGTTACATATTATAAAACAAAGTCGTGCGCCGCGTCTCGTCTGTCAGTCAGTTCGCGACATACTCAAAAACTACTGCACCGATTTTCATGCTGTTTTCACCAATGGATAGAGTGGTTCTCGAGGAAGGTTTTAGTATATAATTTACAAAGTTACGTGGACGAAGTCGCGGGCAGCAGCTTTTTTTATATCATTTTATACAGTACCATTGTGACTTCACCCGTCTTAAAACAGTAATAGCTTTCCCATTAATATACTTAAAAAACACAACCAAACTTAATACTATAAATATAAAAGTGAGATCATCATAAACTAAAAAATATAACACAACGCAGCTAGCATTAAAAATGCGCTCATCTCTATTGTTCCGTTGTGGTCAGAGAATGAGCACGAATTTTTATTTTCACTACTTTCCACCCCTAAATATCGGCTTTCATATACAGGTTTTTCCACCTGAACTTTTAATGGGTAGATGGAGGTTCAACCAGATTTTGAACGTTAAATCTTTTGGATTTTTTCTTATCAAACATATATTATGTCCACCTCGTAGTCTCTAAAAATATATTATTTACAAGAAAATACCAACTTTAGGACTAAGTCGTGGTGTTAATTTATTAAATACTAGCTGGTCCTTGCGACTTCGTCCGCGTAGAAAAGTATAAAACGCCATAGCCGCTAGTATTTACTTTTATTTTAGATTTCCTGTAGGAATGAAGCATTTTCCCGCGGTAAAAAGTATCCTATGTTCATCACAGATAATGTCGGCTTCTAATGGTAAAGGAATTTTTCAAATCGGTCTTACTTTTTTACAGTTTTGCCAGGCGTCAGATTTTTATTTTATGATACCTCAGGGTTTTTTTTCTGGATGAAATACTGTATACTCTTCTGTATCCCTGACAATGTAACTTTATTTTAAATACACCAGGTCGGCTTTCAACTTTTATAGCAGAGTTTCAAGTAAGTGCTAATTTTAATTCAATAATTAAGAGTACCGGAAATTGTTGTAGACAATTAAAATCCTGGCTACATGACATCAAATGTAAAAGAATTTATTTTCGAAACATACTGCTTTTAAACATAAAACTGCAAAATCATCTTTAATATTTGACACCTTTAATTTAGTTTTTTTTTAAATATATTTTTAAGAGGTACAGTTTTAGTACTTTAGCTCAGTTTAGAGTACCTAAAAGAAAGTACTTTTAGAGCATTAAAACACAGGCCACAACTGGTAAGGCTAAAAAGCGTAGAGGAATTTTCGAAAAGGAATATTTTTAAATGACCGTGTAACCTTTGAATTAAAGAAAATTCTTTTTGCTCGTGATAAATCACAAACAATCTTCGTCAAATAAGATTTCTATTATCCTAGAAAGTCACACAAAACCACTTTAGGTTTAGAAAAGGAGTTTAACTTTCTTGTATTAATGGCAGTGTTTTTCGTAGAGATGATTTCTCGTAGTTGTCGGATAACATTTTTCTGGTCTCGCATGGCATTGACAGGGGTACGCAAGACCGTCGTCACGGCTCCGTCTGCTGTGTTAAGTTTCAAGAGTAAGCGGAAGCAATTTTCAATTAATACTAATAATAAATCTGTAAGTGTAGATATTGTATGTACGTATGTTCCTCCATAACTCTTGAACGAATTAACTGATTTTCATGAAACTTGGTAGATAAATATTAGACGTACAGGACACAGGATAGGATAGTTTTTTCTTTTTCAACGCGGACGAAGTCGCGGGCGCCAGCTAGTATTTTATAAATCGGTGGCTGTTTGGTTATTTTTATTAAAAAACATTTTAGATATGATTAATTTGACTTTGATTTGAAATCATCAATACTAATAATAAATCTGTAAGTGCAGGTATTGTATGTTCCTCCATAACTCTTAAACGAATCAACTAATTTTCATGAAACTTGGTAGATAAACATTTAGACGTACAGGACATAGGATAAGCTACTTTTTTCATTTTCAACGCGGACGGAGTCGCGGGCGTCAGCTAGTTTAGACATAAGACAGCTGCAGATGCGACATCTGAATAATGAATCTTCATGTCATCGCATTAATTTTTTATATAAACCGAATATTCCATAACTAGTAGTTTGTCGATACTCATGAACAAATTTTGCTATATATTTTTAGAACCAATCACGAAATTCTATTAAAAACAATATATTTCACTAATTAAATAGTCAACTTAATTATTTTCAAATATTATAATGAATGACTATAAACGCTTATATGAAATCGCTTCAGCTTTATACTCAATAGTCTTAAAGTCACAATGTAAGTGAGACAGGAGGTTACTTTCGGCTATTTCTTGTAGAACACACGGTATATTGGCCTTTTTCAATTAAACTTGTCACGTTATACGACATAAATGCGATGGTGAAGGTAAATACTTACATTCCATTCTTAAAAATCGAGTGTAGTGGATAGATAAAAAGATTTACCTGTAAAAAAAAATGTGTAATTAGACAAGATATAATTAAAATAATCCCCCAACTATCTACTGCACCCAAACACGCTACAAATAGCAACAATAGCAGCTGTAAGAGACGTTTTATGATAATACCAACAAATTAACAGTTTTAGCAAATACAATTTTACGGGCAGATACACATATACAGAGACACACACGTCAAATTTATAACACTCAGTTTTTGCTTCCTGCGTCGGGGTTTAAACAGTAATGACTTTAGCAACAAAAACAGCTACGAATTCCTCGTAACATCGTAGCGTCTACGACAGCCAAAAGAGAGACTTCGCCGTAGCATCCTTGTTTACTACGAGTCGTAGCATCGTAACATCTACTATGGTTAACAGTTTCATAGAACAAAACAGACGAAAAATTTAAAATACTAGCTTAGCTATTACTCGTGACTTCGGCGTTTCTCTCGGAAAAAGTACCTTTTTCTATATAGAATTTAACTTATCACCTTTTCTGTACTCTTGATAATGTGTATGCAAACCTTCATGGTGATCGGTTGTGTAGTTAAGGCATGAGAGCGTAACAAAACTATTGTGTTTTCAATATTTGTTAAAATTGCCTCAAGAATTTACAATTTTATACATGTACAATACGACTTAAAAAAATTCCGCTTCACTGTGAGATGAAGAAAGGAAAACTCCTTATAAAAAGGCAAAGAACTTTCATAAAAGCATTGTCATCAGCCATTCCTTTATAATAAATTGGAGGAACCTCCGATATTGAACGTAAGAATCGACCTCTATACTATTAGGGCTAAGTTATATTGGTTCCTGTATAATATAATACCATCGCGGTTAGTACATTCAGGGCATAAATCCAAAGGCATTTCATTCAATTTTCCCATTTAACCGTACTGAACGCTGGAGACCAGAACGGACAATTTTTGCTGGAATAAAATTTTATCACTCCACTCGTCGTCACATTTACTAACAACCTTTTATATGTTGTGAGGGGTGAAACGTTTTTATTTGAATCTTTTTTTTAGGGCTCAAGTGTTTATATTTTCATGTGTTCATCAAGTGTTTCATATCTAAAGAAATTATTACTTAATGGTCTACAGGTATCTATTATTTACTTGAGCTTAGTTGTATAGCATTTGTGAACATGCGCGAATATTTCATTATTTATCAGAATAGTGAACTGGGGTCTGTTTAATTTAACTTCGCTACAGTTTGGTGCCCTTAGCATCCATACACTGTCAGCCAATAAGACCAATCAATGGTCTCTTGAGTAAATTAGTCCAGCAAGAGAAGTTCAGGTATGTTTATGGATAAGACAGTAATATTCTATATTCAAAAATTGATTATATTCGAAAACTCAACACCTAAACAAAAATTGTTTATTCCTATTTTTAAATATATTGCAGTCATCGAATTAATATAAACTCTGCGAGCAGTATAAAATGAACAATGCTAACTGACGAATAAATTGTCAGAACAATTTTTAGAAACAAAACGTCCTCGAAATATAAAATGAAATGCCATTTTTTTTTAAATAGGCGTCGCGCGTGGCGTCAAGTTGTCGTCATTTCATTGTCCTATGAAGCATTCGTCACACAGTTCTGACAATTGAATTGGATGCTATAAAAATGTCAGTCACCGTTACTCTAGTGACTTATTTTCCTGAGGTTAATGCGTGAATATTGCGCAACTTTTAACACTTTTTAAATGTTATGTTCGACAGACATTCTGCGGGCCATTTGATGTTAGGTGGCTATACCGTCGCCTATACAACAAAAACCTCAATCAGACCATAATAAAATGATAATTAGAATTACAACGTTACCATTACGAAATTACTTACAATGTTACGGGAACACATTAAATTATTTGTTATTAATTAATTGTTATGTGTCATTAATTAATGACACTGGAAAAAAGTCTACACCTAACAAATTCGGGACACAATTATAATTAACAATCAAATGCGACTCATATCACAATTCAAACTTTTCTTAAAAATTTACGTGATACGAATACAACACTTGAGAGCTTTTCCGAAGACATCTGCTACAGTGAGTTGGCTGTTGAAGGAATTAGTGCAATATTTGGCGAGTTTAACGGTTTAATAAGAGAAATCTTTTTATATTGGATAAAATCTCCATTATGCTGAATTGGAGCCGGTTTATGGCAGAAGACGTTTGTGTTTGTCTTTCTATATGTTTCCTATGTATGTTTTTTTGCTGCAAATAATATTTATTCTATTCTATTGTAAATCTTGGTCTGCAAGAATGAATTGACTTCTTTCACCCTCACACGACATTTTTACTCACCCCTCACGTAACAATTATTTAGTGCGTAACAAATGTTTCATTGAACATGATTTAGATTACTATGAGGTATGGACTTACAAATTTCGTAGCTATGTAAATTGTTTTATAATTAATCTATATATATATATATATTATTTTTCGCTTTGATCACAAACAGAGTGGAAAACAATGGTTCGTTTACCTACGTCACTTATTTCATTACTTTCACAAAAAATGGTGAAAAGGAAAATATACACGACATCGTTTTAATATAAACGTTACAATACTGCTTGACAAAACCGTAGTAATGCTACGAGGTAGCTAGAAGCAAAGGAAAATACTATTTTAAAAATGGAAAGATAATATTTTTGTTTCAGGTTTCATTTTGAAATTATATTCTAGTTCATTTTATGTAACCCAGTTAACAACTGTTGATTGTTTTTGTATTACTTATGCCCCCAGCTTCGCACAGTTGAATTTTTTCAAACTATTCACGAATAAAAACCGTATCAAATCCGTTGGGTGGTAAAATAAAAAGCAATATGGAATCACATTTAACACGTAAGTAAACTTGGAAAACAATATTTTATAAAACCTGTTTCTCTATGTTATCCGCAATATTCTGTATATAAATAATTCTTTTTTGGTCTGAGATTTTATACGCACATAAAACATAAAAAGTGCACATAACCAATTGTCGCGTATTACGTACGCGAAGAGTCAAATTCATTCAAACGTATCGCATATTAAGTACACGATAAGAGTCAAATTCGTGAGTGTGCGGATTGAAGGACTGACAGGTTACAATGACATATTCAGCTTAATTTATTGTGCATCTTTGTGTGTGTATACTGGTAAGTGTTTTAATAATACTATATAAGGCCATGTGTAATGATCACTGCGGAGGCAGCGGCGCCGGAGGTCTGAAACCGGAACTTTAGAGTGGAACCGAAAGAATAGCGAACAATCGTTGTTGTTGCTTATCAAAAATCAGAATCAGGCACATGTTCCGGCTCAGAAACAGATCAGTATCAATTCAGTTTGGCTCAGGCATAATACCAGTTTAATGTCGGTTGAATATCAGTTCAGTATCAGATCAGTTTGGCTCAGGTACAGTACCAGTTTAATATCAGCTCAATATCAAATCAGTATCAGTTCAGTTCGGCCCAGGCACAATGTCAGTTGAATATCAGTTCAATATCAGATCAGTTCCGGCTCAGGCGCAATATCAGTTGAATATCAGTTCAGTATCAGATCAGTATCAATTCAGTTCCGGCTCAGGCATAATATCAGTTGAATATCAGTTCAGTATCAGATCAGTATCAATTCAGTTCGGCTCAGGCACAATATCAATTGAATATCAGTTCAATATCAGATCAGTATCAATTCAGTTCGGCTCAGGCACAATATCAGTTGAATATCAGTTCAAAATCAGATCAGTATC
Organism: Synanthedon vespiformis; assembly: GCA_918317495.1. Classification (NCBI taxonomy): domain Eukaryota; kingdom Metazoa; phylum Arthropoda; class Insecta; order Lepidoptera; family Sesiidae; genus Synanthedon; species Synanthedon vespiformis. The sequence goes on from OU906962.1 coordinate 3,095,508, forward strand.
AATTCAGTTCGGCTCAGGCACAATATCAGTTGAATATCAGTTCAATATCAGATCAGTATCAATTCAGTTCGGCTCAGGCACAATATCAGTTGAATATCAGTTGAATATCAGATCAGTATCAATTCAGTTCGGCTCAGGCACAATATCAGTTGAATATCAGTTCAAAATCAGATCAGTATCAATTCAGTTCGGCTCGGGCACAATATAAGTAATCAGTATCAATATCAGTAATCAGAATCAGTATCAGTATCAGAAATGTAATCAGTATCAGTAATCAGTAATCAGTATCAGTATCAGTATCAGTAATCAGTATCAGTAATCAGTAATCAGTATCAGTATCAGTATCAGTATCAGTATCAGTATCAGTATCAGTATCAGTATCAGTATCAGTATCAGTATCAGTATCAGTATCAGTATCAGTATCAGTATCAGTATCAGTATCAGTATCAGTATCAGTATCAGTATCAGTATCAGTATCAGTATCAGTATCAGTATCAGTATCAGTATCAGTATCAGTATCAGTATCAGTATCAGTATCAGTATCAGTATCAGTATCAGTATCAGTATCAGTATCAGTATACAGTAAACAGTATCAGTAATCAGTATCAGTATCAGTATCAGTATCAGTATCAGTATCAGTATCAGTATCAGTATCAGTATCAGTATCAGTATCAGTATCAGAATCAGTATCAGTAATCAGTATCAGTAATCAGTATCAGTAATCAGTATCAGTAATCAGTATCAGTAATCAGAATCAGTATCAGTAATCAGTATCAGTATCAGTAATCAGTATCAGTAATCAGTATAAGTAATCAGAAATCAGTAATCATTAATCAGAAATCAGTATCTGAAATCAGTATCAGAAATCAGTGTCAGAAATCAGTATCTGAAATCAGTGTCAGAAATCAGTGTCAGAAATCAGGATCAGTATCAGAAATCAGTGTCAGAAATCCGTATCAGAAATCAGTATCAGAAATCAGTAATCAGAAATCAGTAATCAGTATCAGTATCAGTATCAGTATCAGTATCAGTATCAGTATCAGTATCAGTATCAGTATCAGTATCAGTATCAGTATCAGTATCAGTATCAGTATCAGTATCAGTATCAGTATCAGTATCAGTATCAGTATCAGTATCAGTATCAGTATCAGTATCAGTATCAGTATCAGTATCAGTATCAGTATCAGTATCAGTATCAGTATCAGTATCAGTATCAGTATCAGAATCAGTATCAGTAATCAGTATCAGTAATCAGTATCAGTAATCAGTATCAGTAATCAGTATCAGTAATCAGAATCAGTATCAGTAATCAGTATCAGTATCAGTATCAGTAATCAGTATCAGTAATCAGTATAAGTAATCAGAAATCAGTAATCATTAATCAGAAATCAGTATCTGAAATCAGTATCAGAAATCAGTGTCAGAAATCAGTATCTGAAATCAGTGTCAGAAATCAGTGTCAGAAATCAGGATCAGTATCAGAAATCAGTGTCAGAAATCCGTATCAGAAATCAGTATCAGAAATCAGTAATCAGAAATCAGTAATCAGAAATCAGTATCAGTAATCAGTATCAGTAATCAGTATCAGTAATCAGTATCAGTAATCAGTATCAGTAATCAGTATCAGTATCAGTAATCAGTATCAGTATCAGTATCAGTAAACAGTATCAGTAAACAGTATCAGTAAACAGTATCAGTAAACAGTATCAGTAATCAGTATAAGTAATCAGTATCAGTAATCAGTATCAGTAATCAGTATCAGTAATCAGTATCAGTATCAGTAATCAGAATCAGTATCAGTAATCAGTATCAGTAATCAGTATCAGTAATCAGTATCAGTAATCAGTATCAGTAATCAGAATCAGTATCAGTAATCAGTATCAGTATCAGTAATCAGTATCAGTAATCAGTATAAGTAATCAGAAATCAGTAATCATTAATCAGAAATCAGTATCTGAAATCAGTATCAGAAATCAGTGTCAGAAATCAGTATCAGTAATCAGTATCAGTAATCAGTATCAGTAATCAGAATCAGTAATCAGAATCAGTAATCAGAATCAGTATCAGAAATCGGTAACAGTAATAAGTATCAGAAATTCAGTATCAGAAATCAGTATCAGAAATCAGTGTCAGAAATCAGTATCAGAAATCAGTGTCGGAAATCAGTATCTGAAATCAGTATCAGAAATCAGTATCAGAAATCAGTATCAGAAATTCAGTATCAGAAATCAGTATCAGAAATCAGTGTCAGAAATCAGTATCTGAAATCAGTGTCAGAAATCAGTGTCAGAAATCAGGATCAGTATCAGAAATCAGTGTCAGAAATCAGTATCAGAAATCCGTATCAGAAATCAGTATCAGAAATCAGTAATCAGAAATCAGTAATCAGTAATCAGTATCAGTAATCAGTATCAGTAATCAGTATCAGTATCAGTAATCAGTATCAGTATCAGTATCAGTAAACAGTATCAGTAAACAGTATCAGTAAACAGTATCAGTAAACAGTATCAGTAATCAGTATAAGTAATCAGTATCAGTAATCAGTATCAGTAATCAGTATCAGTAATCAGTATCAGTAATCAGTATCAGTAATCAGAATCAGTATCAGTAATCAGTATCAGTAATCAGAATCAGTATCAGTAATCAGTATCAGTATCAGTAATCAGTATAAGTAATCAGAAATCAGTAATCATTAATCAGAAATCAGTAATCATTAATCAGAAATCAGTATCTGAAATCAGTATCAGAAATCAGTGTCAGAAATCAGTGTCAGAAATCAGGATCAGTATCAGAAATCAGTATCAGAAATCAGTATCAGAAATTCAGTATCAGAAATCAGTATCAGAAATCAGTGTCAGAAATCAGTATCTGAAATCAGTATCAGAAAACAGTGTCAGAAATCAGTGTCAGAAATCAGGATCAGTATCAGAAATCAGTGTCAGAAATCAGTATCAGAAATCCGTATCAGAAATCAGTATCAGAAATCAGTGTCAGTATTAGAAATCAGTATCAGTAATCATTATCAGAAATCAGTGTCAGAAATCAGTATCTGAAATCAGTATCAGAAATCAGTGTCAGAAATCAGTGTCAGAAATCAGGATCAGTATCAGAAATCAGTATCAGAAATCAGTATCAATAATCAGTATCAGTAATCATTATCAGTAATCATTATCAGTAATCAGTATCAGTAATCAGTATCAGAAATCAGTATCAGAAATCAGTATCAGAAACCAGTATCCGAAATCAGTATCAGAAATCAGTATCAGAAATCAGTATCAGAAATCAGTGTCAGAAATCAGTATCAGAAATCAGTGTCAGTATTAGAAATCAGTATCAGAAATCAGTGTCAGAAATCAGTATCAGAAATCAGAATCAGAAATCAGTATCAGAAATCAGTATCAGAAATCAGTACGAGAAATCAGACTATGTTGAGAGGACTGGGAAGGCTATAAGGGGAGGTTGGAGGCCTTTTTTACAGGGTCGGTGGACCCGTCAATTCAGTTGAGCTTGTCGGTGGACTTGCCTATTCAGTTATCAGTTGAGCTTGTCTGTGGACTCGCCTATTCAGTTATCAGTTGAGCTTGTCTGTGGACTCGCCTATTCAGTTATCAGTTGATCTTGTCTGAGGACTCGCCTATTCAGTTATCAGTTGAGCTTGTCTGAGGACTCGCCTATTCAGTTATCAGTTGAGCTTGTCTTCGGACTCGCCTATTCAGACATCAGTTGATCAGTGGATCAACAGATATCAGGATGGTTCGCTTGTGTAAAGCGGTACTACCAGTAAATCAGCGAAGCAAATACGTGTGTACGATACGTACAGGTAAATAATGATATTAGTAATTCGCTACTGCTTGATTAAACCGTCCTAAAATCATGCAGTTCGCGACACCAATACTGAATTGAATAATCTCTTAAATAAAATCAATATTTTTTTATTACTTTTTTAATAATATTATAAAAATAACTCACACGGATTATGAAAATAAACTTTATCTAGAAATGAATGAGAATGCATAAAAGTTATTAACTTCAAGTGCCATAAAGACACGGTTATGATATTATGAACTTGCTTAACTGGCTATCTAGGTTTATCATTATGCATGTCTATATATGAGACTAAGTGCTAGCTCTTCATTCATTCAAAGGTACATTCATTAGAATCTCTAAATACTAGGCTAAACCAAAAAATATTTTGGAAAATTTTCAGTATTACAATATCCCACGGATTATTCGGTTCATTGTTTGATCAATCTGAATGGTTTTTGGAATATTATTGGAATTTTTTTTGGAAATTTTAATATATTGGATTCGCATTTTAATAATATTTTAATAACATAACTGGTGTAAGGGTTGAAAAAAAAAAATATCACCCCAGAAAATAATGAGTAACATAACACCTGACATCTTTATTGCTTTGACGCAATTTTTATACTTTTACATTATCCCCCGGGAACAGTACTTTTATTTTGGATCAAAGGTACCCTATACGTCTCTTCCTGTATCCCTGACGACGTGTTTCAAAAGCCATCGATGGTATAAACAGACAGACAGACAGAGTTAATTTCACATTTATAATAGAATATTAGTTTGGATTGAACAAACGAATGTAGAGCAATATTCCATTAAAAAAGACGTTTACAATTCATTGAAGTAACTTTAGAATTACGGACACGCTGTACGAGCGTCAGTAATGGGTATTTGGGAGAATTTGTTGTCTCACCTTACCTAGGCCAGCAATTCCAATATTCTAGAAAAACTTTTATAGATTGTACTTATTAACAACCAAATTTTAAATATACATTATAGCTGGAATGTTTTCATGGAAAAACATTTTTGGCTTTTAGTCAGTAATGACAAAAATTCAACACGCGAAAATCTCACAAATTCTGCACATTTTAGAATTCAATTAAACTAGATATGAAATTGATTTCAGTTTTTTGTTTCCACCAAAACCTTCATATTATATCTCAGATAGTCAAATTCTTGCGACCAATAACTAATGAGTAATCATGGAATTGGTAAGTTGCTTCGAGTTGGAAAGCGAGCTCTTAAGTGAAGATATTATTTGTCGACACATACCACGGAGCTTTCAAGACATCATATTTCATATAATATTGTAGCATCTGTATCCAAGGACGGACAGCTTGATAACTGATGTCGATTTATCATTTCTGCCTTATTTGCAGTTACCATAAATCATTACTTTGATCGAACGTAACACATTATAGCATGACGTAATTGGGTACTGAACTCGACTGAAAACTATGGATGAAATATTTTCAACATAAATTGAACGATGTCCTCTTGGTATTAATAATCTGTCATCTATAGTAATATTATAAAGAGGCAAAGTTTGTATGTTTGTTTATTTGTCCATACTTGCGATTTATTTACGCATATATGAAAATTGATAAAATAAACCAAAGTAAACTTTGGCAATAAGATCGCTGACAGACGTAGTAGTATGATCTATACGTAGGAGGTATTCTTCGAGACTGTATGACTTTCTTCTCAAAGATTATATATATATTAAATTTATCCGATTTAGAATAGAATTTCAGGATGGATATATAAATATTCCACGCGAGCGAAGCAGCGGGCACCTGCTATATAAAGATCCAACGCTTGCCAAAAGTATAATGTCAGGAATCAATACATGTAATGTCAGGCATTTTATTGCTTTACATATATTGTCAGGCGTTATACCTATGACGTTTCACCGCCGACGAAGTCGCGAGCACTAGGTAGTATTAAATATCTTACAAGTTGTTCCACAAATATTACTTCGTAATTACTTTTTCAAGCCAAGCTTGTCGTTCGTCAAATCAAACAAAGTAAAATTAGATATTGATCGAGAATAATAAGGCTTGAAAATATCACGACCAGAGAATAACAGACGAATATTTAAATGTTTTAGCTTAAATTTTAATTAAAAAAAAACAGCAATTTTTTTAATATTGAAACCAATATAGAAGCAACTTTAAGTTTATTCATCTTTATTTTTCATAGTTTAATAATTTCATTTGTAAATAGAGTCTTACTCAAGTACAGTCACCGTATTGTATGATGAAATTTGTCTTATCAGTGACTGACCCCTGGATTAGAACGGATACTTTTTTTTTTCAAATTTATATAAACCTTATTCATCGTTTTTTCCATTAGTGAAAACCATAAGAAAGTCCGTTGATTGGTTTTTTAAGAAGTTATCAAATAAACAGACACAGGCGGACAGCGAATTTGTTTTGACAAATATTTAAATAACGTTTTTAATTACTTAACGATTCATAAGCTGTATTGAATCTAGTAAACAATAAATTAGCATAATTAAGAGAAAGTCATTAACGCAATACTAAATTATAATTAAAAATGTACCTTAAATAAAAGGTAAATTTCAAAGAAATGAATTAAGGTTTCAAAGAAATATTTTTTTCGAGATAAAATTTCTTTGAAGTTACAGCTTAAATAGAAATGAAATCTTTTGAGACTTTAAGATTAATGTTATGTAATTTATAGTAGGTACCTCATACGGCAGTCCTTTATTTATAAAGTTGACAAGACAATAAAATATTAGTTATTGGTCCCCGGCGACACTTTGTCGAGTGCTTAACGTAGGATGATGCGGTTGACATGGGTATTCCAAATTGGCTCAATAAATATGCTGTCTTATGTAAACATCATAAATAGGTATGTAAATATCATATTTGATATTCGAAATATCATTTATTACTCGTGAAACGACGATCTGGATGAGATGAGACAATACGACAAAGACAATAATGTTACAAAGTATTTTTTGTTTGTGTCAAAACACAATTTCAAACGTGGATTTTGTTGAGATTGTGCTTGTATGTACATAATAATATTTCCTTTGACCTTATCAGTTTTATTAGATAGTGTTATTGTTATGCTTCATTTTTATTTATTTATAATTATTGTTCGTTTGGAGTTAGGGACTTCTGTTGTGGTGATCTGCCCATGACACCAAACTACATAGCAAACTAAGTTCTTTAAAGGTATTTAATAAAAGTATCAAATACCTTTGTGTATTTCATATTCTAAATACAGAAAACTCAATTGAGTAATGGATCCCAAGAGACAATATTTCGTTCCAACTAGAAGAAATTTATTTCTTTACCTTTTTTAAAATATATTTGATCCATTTTAATTAGGTATAGGTTTTTATTTAGTATTGGTTATTTATTTTATTACTTGGCCGTAGGCAATTATGCCGTTTGATTCTAAATATCAAAAGCAAGGTATCTCCTTTAAAAGATAAATTAAGATAAAGAAATTAAAGATCCTTTATCTATTAATCTCTTAAAAGACAACCTTGAATCTTATGAGATCTTGAATCTTATGAAATATTTAGAAATGTTAACGTAGATCAGACCAAATAAAAACTGAAGACAAAATTTTGCGGACAACGCAGTGAAGATCGTTTTATAAATACAATATACAACTTCGTCCGCTTTGAAAAAGAAAAAAGTAGCCTATCGTGTGTCCTGTACGTCTAAATGTTTATTTGCCAAGTTTCATGGACTTATAGAGGAACATACACACACACACACACACACACACACACACACACACACACACACATAGGTACAGATACGTTACGGATAATAAAATAAGTAACGACGAAACAATATTCAATTGTTTTATTGTTTAAAATGAGGCATTACTATTTGATATATGTCGGTGGTGGCGCCTTGGTTAAAGTTATGCACAAAGGATTTAGAGTGTAAACACATAGAAACTCCGAAATCAACTTATGTCGAAAACCCATTCAAGTGTAGTTCGCAAAAGTCATAGCGTTACACATTCGGACCTTCATTACGGACGGGGACCCTAAACTACGGAGTCGAAACTTTACAAAAGTTAGTTCGAGCTAAAGGGATATTTTAAGCAACTTTTGCAATTTGAGATAAAATGTATATTATTAGCGGAATTACTACGCAACTGTAATTATTGAAATTCCTCTTCGAATTGACATTGACGCAATTACAAAAAATCTTACATATTATATAAAAAAAAAGCATGTCTGTCATTGGACTGCACATCAAAAGTAAAAACTAAGTTTAACAAAATTACATTACATTACATGACAGCGTCGCGAGTTCAATGGTTTTTTCCCATCTCTAAAATGCCCAACGCGCCTAATAATACGGTCATTCTGTGATCATTTTGATTAGCTTAAAAACCTATACTTTGAAAACAAAGCTATAACTTAAAAGCCGTCAATGTCAAGCTATAACTTGACTTCTTAACAAATTAGGAACAAAAATTAAATTCTAAACAAAATATGTTCTATGCATTATTTTGATTAGCTTTACGGTTTTCAAGCTATAGCAAATTTTTGAACCAACTTTTAAAGTTACAAAGATACAAAAAAGTTGCAAAGTTCTACTATGGTCGGCACTTGCAGCACCTGTGGGCGAAAAAGTTTTCACTGGAACAAAATGAAAAAAAAAAAAGAAGTATAAGGGAAAATAGAATATGAGCAAAGTGCTAGAATATATGAATTTTAGCTAGCGCGGCAGTAGGTACAGCAGCACATAATATATAACGACGGTAACTCGTGCAAGAGTGGTTACTACATGGACTGCCCAGTGCCCAGTGGCCTGTCCCCATGAAATGGGATTTCATTTATTGTCAAATAATGAATTACATTTAACTTTCAAACGCCGCAAATTCCAAAAAATTTATGTGGTGTATTGAATAATTATTAGCAAACCCAATTAAGCGACCTCTTTCCTCTTTGTATTTACGAACAAAGCGATTTAAATTGGTTCTGTTGTTTACTAAAAGCAATATGGAAGGGAAATAGCAATGTGACAATTAAAATCAATATTTTATTAATCAGCAATATTTTATTACTATCAACTTTTAAAAGACGATTCAAATTCAGAGCAGTTTAATTTGGGTTCCTAAACAAAATCATACAAAAACGAAGTTGATGGTGCGAAATAGCAAATGCAATCCAGTTGAGGTCTTAAATTAAATCGTATTAAGAGTTGATAGTATTGCCCCGGTCTCAACTGATTAATAATAAGAAAAAATTAAAATCATGTAATAAAAAATTTGTATGTAATTTAATCATTTAATAAATAAGGTTATTTATGTAACAGACAGACAAACAAAATCTTTAAAACTTTTTTTTGCTAAAAGTATTACAAAGTTGATATATTATTACAAACAGACACATCAACTTTATTTATTAATATAGATATGATGAAGAAAATTGCCTATGTAAATATATCCCATTCTCAAAATGGTTTTTACAGGTCTCTCAATAAATTAACTGACTTTAAAGTGGTTTCCGATTCGATTAGAATACTTAGGATCCAACTTTCTCTTACTAATTTTCTAAGTTGTTGGGAGAGCTGTTCGTCGAAAATTGGAGACACTATAGCAAAACTTCGTTCCGTAGCAATCTAGCAATTACTAACGTATAATTTTGAACATGATACGCTGTTTACTTACGAGACGTTGAGCACTGTCGTAAGTAAATTATTTTGCTAAATTAGTATTAGTCACAACTAATATCTAATAAGACTACGCGATCTATATTTTAGAAATAAAATCAAATGAATGTTCAAGACAACTCATCAGATTTGATAGCGAAGCTAACACTGAAAGCTCGTAATTGAACGGCTATGAAATGGAGAGGAAAAACTGCTCAGTGCGGAAAAGAATAAAGCCGTAAAAATTTCATCATTATCTATACTTATATACCTCTTTTATTCTCTTGTTCACTCTATTAGAATACAATATTCAGGTGAGAGTTACTGGGAGACTTTATAAATCATTATGTACGGACAGAGGTTCAATTATATGAAGTAATCCGCTCGTTTGTCAATGAGATTTGGTAGACGGCAGATGTCCGCTTGACGAGGGTACTGGTTTACTTCATATCCAATACGTGGACATTCTGCTATATCGAACTTAGTAACCAACATAATTCAAAGCTATTTATAGAGTTCAACCATCAATGTACAGTCGGCAACGACGATCGTACAAACGATCGTAAAAATTTCAGTAATTTCAGAGTGTTCAGTTGTTTTGTACTTTTGAATGTGTTAATCGATTTATGCGGCCGACTGTACTACAACTATGGATTTCACACGCCATACAAAACACTACTAACTTTATGGAATGACATATTATGCGTAGAGTATGAATCCTGTCATCTGTTATTTAAAGAAAATGAGACTTTAAGTCAACACATTGGAGTTTAAAGTCAATAGTAGTCAAAGTCACAGTAGAACTTGCTCGTTGTTATCTTTTACGATTGACGCGGGAATTCCGCGTCAATAGTAAAAGATATTGATTCCGTTTTAGGCGTACTTTTTAATACCTACGTAATTCATCATTAGGAAATAAATCATTCGGAAAGTAGCTTACAGATTTTAAGCATGTGAAAACAGATGGCTATAAAGTAGGTGGAGTATTGAAACTGCAGCACAATTTCAAATTATTTGAAGACTTGCGTCATTCCATGCAACAATGACACGCACTCAACAGTGTCCTCTGAGAATACGCCCACAATGTACATTGTCCATCGAAAATCTCGTATAAGCACAGGGAGTGGTCTATTTGCAAGATATTCAAATAAATACACAAATTAACGAACATTTATCCTGAAAACACCTTGAAACAAATTCCATTAACTCTATTAGGTATTTTTAGTTAAAAAGGCTTTGCGTAGTTACAAAAAAATAGTAAAATTGAAAAAAAAACGCGAAGGAATCCATTCCTCTTTCCTCTCACTGTGTTCTTTACCATACAAAAGATTTTGTTGAAACTGTTATCTTTTGTTTTTCATGTTACTCGGGACTACTCTAGCACTTCCTCGTGATGTCATGATATCCTTCGTGTGTGTAGATTTTGCCGGTGGTGACAGAAAACCGTTATAACTAAATCTTTAAAATAGTAGATGCAATTATTTTGACCCCTAAGTCACTTGACACATCATTAATATTTAAGATTAAAAGACAACTTGGATGCTATAATGAGGTAAATTATGCACTTTCTAACATAGTACATTGGTTTAGTGTAAATAATCTTCTTTTAAATGCCACCAAAACTAAACTTGTTAAATTCAGTACCCCTAATGTTAAAAATATTGGAACGAATGTGATTTTGGGAAGTGAAAAATTGGAACCCGTGGAATCGACCGTATTTTTAGGTATTACCATAGATTCTAAATTACAATGGGGTCCACATATTGAGAAACTAAGTAAAAGGCTTAGCTCTGCGGCTTATGCAGTTAAGCAGATTAGACGCCTAACAGACGTAGATACAGCTAGGATTGTCTATTTTAGTTATTTCCACAGTATAATGTGTTATGGGATTCTTCTTTGGGGTAGCGCTGCGGACATAAATACTATTTTTATTTTACAAAAAAGGGCCATTAGAGCCATCTATCAACTAGATCCGCAGTCTTCCCTCAGAGAAAAGTTCAAAGAAATAAAGATTTTGACTGTTGCATGTCAATATATTTATGAAAATTTAATTTATGTGCACAAAAATATTAGTCAATTTAATAAAAAATGTGATGTACACAATATCAATACTAGGTCCAAAAGTGATTTAAATCTTCATAAAACACGACTACATAAGATAAGTAATTCTTTTATGGGTCAAAGTGTCCGGTTTTATAATAAACTGCCTCAAATAATCAGAGCCTTATCTATAAATAAATTTAAATGTGTCATTAAAACTAAACTCCTCTCGAAAGGCTATTATAAAATCACTGATTATTTGAGCGACAAAGAAGCCTGGATTTAAGCTATTCGGAGTTCGTACTATGTTTTGTATTGTAAAACTATAATTGTATATATATACTTTAAGTTTGTTAATATTAAGTAATGTGTATTGTACTATTTTACATTTTAATGATGACAAAAAGAATAGTATCCTGAGTTTCTTTCGGGGTTTCTTCTCAGGATCGTCATCTTGGTTTTTTTTTCCGAAACCCTGGTAAATTTAAATTTATAATGACGATCAAAAGAGTTTCTTGTAGAAACCTAATTGATAAATAAATATTTTGATTTTGATTTTGATTTCTTGTCGTGGGACCTGAAGGAAATTGTTATGAAATAAAAACAGTTTTTATATAAAAAAAAACAAACTTTATTACCATAAAATCAAATTGTACAACAATATCATGCTTTCAATTTTTTATTTTTTCTTATGTTCCCACATCATGCGAACGGCTAAAATAATAACAAATGCGCCATGGTTCATTAAAATATCAGAACTCCATGAATACCTGAAGGTCAGAACAGTGAGGGAGGAAATAGAACACAGAGCAAAGTACTACAAGAAGCGCATAGACGGACACACCAACAATCTTGCTTTAGGTCTGTGCGAATCCCTACAAAGTAGACGACTCAAGCGCCAGTACATATGGGACATAATATGAGTGACAGGATCTTCATTGGAAGGGCAGTCCTTGCACGTCAATTTCACACACACATAGTATCTGCTAATGGCTCCAGGAGCCGATCATGCTTTCAATGAAATATTATACTTAAATCGCTCTTAATGGAGCTATACCTTAAAGAGTTTTATCTAACAGAGCTCTTTTGAGATAAAGGACAATTCACGAGTGAGCCGTTTTTACGTCCACAAAAACCTTTTTTGGGAGTCCATTTCTTTACGAGCGAGGTAATATGCGGCGAGCACATTACGCTCAGCTATCTCGGATGTGTTTGAGTAGCAAATATTACTCTATTTTTAATAAGAGTTTTGAATAAGCAATTGAAATTTTCTTTTATTTTTATGTAATATTTATTTAAGTGTTTATTGGAGCAACTAATAGAACTACGTATGCTCTGTAAATAGAATAGGAAATTTTTAACTGCACCTCTATTTACAATTTAAGCAAACGATATGTCTCTGCTGAATATCTTATTACATACCAGAAAAATGACTGGGCTACAAATAAACTACTTAATTACCTAAAGATGTTTTAATAAAAATATATAATATCAATCAAAATCAGCTGACCTTTCTTACCTAATTCACAACTAAAATCTAAGTTGCAAGCATGTCGTCGGACTTGCGATAAGGTTGAAAATATGCCAACCCACTTGTAGAAGATTAATTGTCAAATAAGTCGTAAACGTGATAGAAAAAAAATATTGGACAAAAAATATAGGAAATTAATTTTTCTACAATAAAGGTTATTACCATTTTTGGCCTCAAGTACACGGTTACGGAGATATAGGTTTTTGTCAAAATGGCGTCACTTCCTCCCGCCTAATTTATAAGGATTTTGTGCATTTATGGTCAGTACGTGATATTGAAGCTATTTAAAAAAAATAAGAGTAGTAATTTAGTGCAGAAAAAAATTCTCTATTGTCTGTAGTATAAATGAAACTTGAACTATTATGATACCAAAAAAATAGTGACGTTAAATATGAAATTAGATTTCTCCTTTACTTTTTTATGTTATACCTAATTACTCGATAGACAGACTAACGGTCCACTTGATGGTAGATGAAGCAAGTGCGCTGCCAACTTATATTAGGAATAAGGATAAGGGATTGGAAATGGGATTGGAAGAATTGTAAGCACTTTAACAAGTTCTAACGTAAAATTTTTACAAAAAATCAAAAAAATCAGGTTGAATAAGAATATTTTACATCAATTCTTAACTCAAATGAAGGTTAATAAAAATCTGAGTCGACGCAAAGTCATTACGGGAAAGTCCAGAGCTTAGCAAAGTAAGTTGGAAAGAAGGCACACGATTTCTATATATTTTATAAGAATAATACGGAGGAGTCGGCGTGATGGATGGGGCTACTTTTAGATATCTGCTTTGATACATCTCTGAATCCATCATTTGAGAACTGGACTGTTATTTTACTTGTCCGAATGTAGATTTGGGCTTAATGTTACTTTAAAAATAGCTGCGAATATATCTGAAAAAGATAATGCTTTGCCATCTATTCAGAATCTACTTGAGTTTGTCTATTAACTTTTAAGGTTAAACCAAAAAACTTTATCTTAGACTTAAAAGTAATTAACATAATTATCTTAAACCTAAAATATGATGGTGGCACACTGGGTTCAATAAGCACCCCCTAACAAAAAATCACCTTGAAATAATAGCATGTTATTAATAATTGTTGTTAATAGTGTTTCCATGGGCCTATCGAAATCGGCAGTGCACTTTCAACCTCTGTATAGTTGCTTTATTGAATAAGCGATAGGTAGGTGTTAATGTTTCATAAAAAATACAATTTAATTAAGCTAATGTTCTCAGCCTTTTATTTCATGTTTCACTGTAGATTTCTTAATATTATAAAAAATATAGCGTGTTAATCAATTTAATCTTTTGTGTAGTTTGTAATAGTGATACCAACTGGTACAATCTCGCTTTCCCTTTATACTTATTCCTACTAAGGCGGATGTAACTTGCATTATTTTGTTAATACAAAATACTGGTTTAAATAGCAGCTACTTCAGGTTAGGTGGGTTCAGTTAAATTTGTGTTGCCAACATACCATAACATAAATAGAGAATATTTGAGCTGTCCACCCTAATATGCCTTTGCTTTTAGGTCAAACTCGATTTATTTCGTAGTTATTTTGTCAGAGCAGAGTGCATTGGTCGTATTTCGATTTTCGTATGTCAAACCAGTAACTGTATAATGTACCAACACGCGAGGCCATTCGTCAAACAAACGTGAGAGCGTCGAGTGCACAGACAGAATTTCAATAAAACGTATTGCATAGCGTGTAGCTCCTGATATCATAGGAAAATCCCTAGACAACATTTATTTGAATAAATTTGTTGTCCCTAAACTAAGCGGTGTTAGGTTTTCTCGTGTCTGGACTATTTATTCTGATTGACAGGAATAAGACGAATTCACCGAGTTGGTGTAAATTTTAATGAAAAATATTTGCATCTAGAATTTTAGTACGAATATGTTCGGTTGACTTCTTTTATGTTAAGCTCGATTGACAGGATGCAGTCCACTTGATGGTAGGTGGCTACCGTAGCCCATTACACAAGCCACAGTGGTGTTTCAAGTGCATTGCCGACCATACTAAGATTAAGAATAGAGATTAGGAATGCTTGCTTAATCCCTTGCTTAATCGGACTTAACTTGCTAACTTGTAAGGGACACCTGCAAGCACCCTAACCACACTTATAATTTTTTAAAACTACATTTTAGTAATCAGTAATAAATACACCTGAAATGATATTCCTTTCATCTGATATTTTGAGTATAATTGCCCTTACGAAACAGCTAAGATAAGGATACAAAATACAAAAATTCCTTATACCAAAAAAAATACGACAGCACTGTGAGTATCTAATGAGACGCGTATAGAAATTGTGAGAAATGCCTTTTAAAAAATGAAGAAGATTTTTCTAATCCCCATATTAAGATTTCTTTGTGCATTTTCTCTGTACGTTTGCCTCGCGTTCTTAGAATTCTTAAACATGAAGAATCCTTTAATACAAATTTGGTAGATACACCGGTGTGTGTCATTATATTAGCGACGTCGTCCTGTGTTGTAAGTTTTGGTCAGAAACGTCAACTCTTGCTTCGACATTGATAATGATAGTTATATACTTACTTATACAAATACACTAAAAAATAAGATAAAAATAAGATAACACTCGGATCTTAATTAGGTCTTAAAACATTTATTTAATCTTTTTTCAGGCGTTGGAGTTTACTCCAACATTTGCATAGTTATGTATACACGTATATCGTGGTATGAAAATTTATGAAAGATCTAAATTTTATAATCGTTCGTAAGCAGTAGACTCCAGTCGTAAGTAATTATATTTGGATGGATTAGGTTGGACACATTTCTCAACTCCTGCACATCACAATTCGTAATTTCATTTAACTTTAATGTAAAAAAATGGTTTATTTAATGAATTAAGTAATATGTTTTTACAATGCAAAATGATCCGTAATGACTGTATTGTTATTCGTCTTCCTGTCGTTAACTCGAGAGAAGCGAATGAAACAGACCCGATTTAATTTAAAGATATCGTATCTTATGCTCGTTCAGCGGATTTGGATTTGTTGCTTGGCGTTGCCAACAGTTAAGCGGGACGTGTGACGACTTGCCTTTATCCTTTGCCAACGATTGTTTATTTAAAACTCAGTTCTCTCATACAATACATTAATTTTGGATTGTTTAGTTTCTTTAAATTTGTTTATACATATACAAATTGTTATACAAATTATAGTTAGGTATACAAATTGTCCTAGTTATAACATAATTCCACCTTTAAATTTTACATAGGTACAAATTTTCGCATTTATATTATGAAAATATTGTATAACTAGCGACCCGTTTCCGGCTTTGCCCGGGGTGCAATATACCTCGTGCACAAATTTTTGAGTTTTTGAAACATACACAAACTAAGCTAACATTTTTATATGTATATTCCTATAAATATAATAACTCATTACTGAAGATTTGATCGAATTGAAAACCTGTGCAAGCCGTACTGCAGTAGAGCTTTCTCTACATTACTATTAGATCAACATTTCAGTGTGTACAGTCGCGGTATGAAAACATTCGTAAGTTTTCAAAGTCAATCTTTTATCCAGTCGGATACATTTTGAAACTAAAACACTAAGCAGACATTTGACAGACGCTTGAAATCATGACTAATTGCCTTGGTGCAAGCAAATATCAACTTTAATGTGACTAACCTTGTCTTACCCAATACAATTAATGTTTAGTTTTCCATGTACTGGCTTATGTATAAACCTATGTAAGTCCTACTCTTTTGACAAATTAAGGTACGTGAAACAGTAAATTGAGGGTGATATGGTATCTGAAAAACACGCGGGTGGCGCGGAAAGATATTCTCTTGGAAATTTAACAAATAGTCGGGACCGCTACGAGCCGTCAACTTAGGGAGAGGTCATTTTGTAAAACTTTTTGTTTCAGCGGGCATTCGGTTCATTCTTATGTAGAAGAATTACAGAAAATTTGTATGCAACTATAGTCGGATTTTTAATTAGATGAACTAAAATGACATTTGGTGGGTTACCATTTTATTGTAATGTAAAAATAGTGTAGTATCCTGAGTAATCGAGTATTAGGTAAGAATCGTGATTCAATCTTTTTTATTTTATAATAAGTTTGTTAGTTGAACTTATTATTTTAATAAGTTTTTTAGTTGTTGCTAGCTGTCATTTTAGTCCATTAATAAGGCGGCTGAGTTACATTATTTTGTTCTCTTCTATAACGTGATCGATACTTACAACTTGACCATAATGATCGAACTCGGTTATAAATGAGTCATACTACAACACTACGCTTCATGATTGCAACATTAAAAAAATAAAAGGCTGATTCAGCTGTCATTTTAGTCCATCTAATTAAAAATTCGATTATAGCGACTCGCCACGGCTTTAGATCAATACAAGTTCAATATACATATACAAAAGCCGTTTTTCTAGAAAAGTTAAACCGTAGAAAAATCCGGCTATATTGAATTTATTTGCTTGGTTACATCAAATGTTTACACATAAGGGTATAAAAATAAAGATATCATTTTAAAGGGGACTTCCTCATTCATATAAGTATTAATATAATGTCCGTTAAAACGAAATGGAAATGAAGTGAACAATACATGAGGAAAGGTGAAATATAAAAGCATTTTGGAGAGCCTTTCGTACATTTCGCGGGTTTATCATTTTTCACTCACACGCACCATATTTTCTCATTTTCAATTAGCGCTTCTCGTGAGTTATTGTGTGGGCGAAACTGTAATTTGTTCTCGGTCTTTTTGAGAATGGTTTCGTGTCGGATTGTAATTATTCAAGAAAAAACGCGAATAAAGATGAAATCAATATATTTTTAGTAGAAAAACATAATAATTGCTATAAATATATAAATTAATTAAGTTACACATTTGTCTGTAACCTTTTCCAGCTTAACTATTGACTAGTTAAGGCATGAAAAAATATTATTTATTTATTTTATTATTTATATGTATAAACATTATTTATTTTACGTAGTAAGTACAAAATAAATAATGGAAAGTTAGGAGTCTCTTTTCTTTTGTGGTAGGTGGATAACCATACCTAGTCTATAATTAAAGTTAATCAATACAAATATTATAAAAATGAAAATAGCTGTCTGTCTGCATGTTACCTACCTTTTGTTATGAGGAACACAGGAAATGACATAGGGTCCTTCTAAAAACATTAAAAACACGTGGCGGCACCGCCGTCGTCGTCGCAGCTATAAAGATATCAGAACTCAGAAACCAGCAACTATTGAAATAAATAGTTAAGTGTACGCAACAATAAATTGTTTCCGTTTACCTAAGAATCTAAGTTATGTCGTTTATTATAATAAACGATAAATAATAAGGCAACGCTGACTCCATAAGTTGCACATACAAATGGCCAAATAACAGGAAGGGGCTTGTTCAGAATAAGAATGGGCGATTTACACCGATGGCGGTTGGAAATGGAAACAAATGGTGTTCGCATGTGAGGAATGGACGGAACCGGCCTCCGGTTGATGGACGATGCATTACTTTCAACCTATTTCAAACCGCATATGTACATTCAACTAAGTATTTGGGCTATCTAAAAGAGAAGCTTGATTGTAATTGAAACAATGAAAATATTAAAAGAAATAGTTTCATAAGATGGTTTGGATGGAGAAATATCTTAACTTGACATCATATCTTTTCAACCGACTTCCAAAAAACGAGGGGGTTCTTAATTCGACTATATTTTTTTAATGTTTGATACCTCAGAACTTTCGATTGGGTGAAACGATTTTGATGATTCTTTTTTTATTTGAATACTGGTGGTTCCCGTGTGGTTCCATTTCAATTTGGTGCAATTCTGACAATGGCATCCATATTCCATAAGAAAACGGTTTGAAGTTTTTTTTTTGTTAAAATAAGTTTTCTGACAAGCCCGTTGTATAAGTGGTTATGGTTATGGTAACTAATTTTTAATCAATACCAATAATAAATCTGTAAGTGTATGTATGTATGTATGTTTCTCCATAACACTTTTTCTTTGTCAACGCGGACGAAGTCGCAGGCACAAGCTAGTAAAATAATAAAATTAAAGAGAAGTAATTTTTGAACAGCAATAATATTGAAAGGAGACCTACTTGCGTTGAAAACAGTGCAAAAACACGTAACCCATCTCCTAAGGTTATTTTCCCCAAAAAGCTCTTAAATTAGTAAATAGAGTATACTCAATTCAATATTCGTACGTCTTATAGTTGTGGGAAGGCTTACCAGGATTTAAGTTATTTCTTATAACTTAAATCCTGGTAAGCCTCGCTATAATAACGCCGTTGAAACTTAGGAATGTAATTAAGACTTAGCTTTCATTAGCATTTAACTTAGGCATAAAATGAACCCCCGCGACTTAATCCTAAATTGTTTAAGTTTAAATTGTAAGAATTTTAAAGTTTAGACTTCATTTAAAAGGAAATCAATCAGTTTTGTATGGATATCCAAGTCATCAGTTTATTTTCGTAAGAAGAAATTATATACAAGCAACCTCAAAGGTTACTTGTAATATAATTGTGTAAAAGCGCTGTTTTGTACATGATGAGTAGTCCTCAGTAAAGTAAAAGAGATTTGCTCAATCACTTTCGGTGGTACCACAAAGCAATAGTGAGATATATCGTCAATGATAAGTTTTGAGATTTAAACGGTTATGAGAAATCTAAAGTTAATGAAGTCATGAATTAAAATATCGCAGACAAAAACATAACCTGAGCAGTGAGCACATAACTTAAACTTTTTAACGAAATTTTATCTGAGGATACGGATATTGACCTGTTCCACAGTTCCATAGTCAAAACAAAAAACATTATTGCTGGTAAATTTTTCATTTTTTTTTCAGTAATTTTTTCAGTTGTTTTTGTATAGAAATTTTTTCAGTAGAAATTTTTTATTAGGTTAAGCGCCTGTTTCACCAACGTCAAGCAAAGTGTTGATTAGTTACTTTTAGAAATCATTTTCCGTTTTATTGAATTATGCACTCGGTTTATTGAATGTGCATCCATCGATAGCCGATTTTTTATTATTATTTTCTATTCAATGTTTGGGACGTTTACCGAACAAACAAAAAGATATATCAGCTCAATTATCTCCGGTTACCGGTGACTTTAAATGACAGTTTGGCCTACTTGACGTTTGTGAAACAGGCGCTAAGTTTGTTTACTCACCACTATTATTAAGTAATTATACCTGTAAATTTCCCTAAAATAAAATAAATAAATAACTCAGTGTTGCTCTTATAGAACACCATGTTTTAGAATAGTTTTTGTGAGATAACTCAAAATCGTCAATTTGGCAAAATATCTCAGTGTTACATTGATGTATCGATATGTAGTCACGCGCTAGAAAGTCGTTCGGTTTTATATAGTTTGTACGAATCCAGCATAAACCCGCAGTGTCGGGTATCCAAAAGGAAAAATAAAAGAAAAAGGCATACTGCGTCTCTATACCTGGCGTTGCTTGTGTTATAGGCGACGGTAGCCATAACACTATAGTGGAAAGTCAGCCTGAAGTCCGAAGTTAATATAAAAAAATAAGTTAATGCAAACAAGTAGACTTGCTCTTATTGTTTTACATTTAGGTATATACTAGCTAATGCCTGCGACTTCGTTCGCGTTGAAAAAGAAAGCGTCCCGTTTTTCTAAATTTTTATCTACCAAATTTCATGTAAATCAGAGTTATGGAGAAACATACATACATACAAGACTTACACTTAGAGATTTATTATTACTTAGTATTGATGATCACCAGTTGGTAAATAACCAGAGGTTTTCATTTTATGGATTAACAAAATTACTTAGGTAAAATAATAAGATTATTTTATGCTTTTCAGTTTTTTCGGCGGTTTTATTTTTTGTTAAAAAGTTTTATTTTATATTTTTTGTGGCTATAATCTAATATTTACTACATGCTTAATTTTTAATTTTCCCACCCCCATTTTCCCACCCTTCCAGCCAGTTGAAAAGTGGCCATCCGTGGTTCCTTCGGTACTTGTATAAAGCACTGCATATACCAAGTCCGTAGCCAAACAAATCGGATACTGGGTTTTATAATAAGCCAAATAACAAGCTTTTATGAAAAGCTTGGGTACCGGGTACATTTTAATAAAACTGGAATTAAGGTGAAGTGGGCTCAGAGAAGTGCTGTCGACTGATATTTTGATTTTGAATATGGGGAAAAGAGGCTCTTAATTTGTAATATAATTGATGTATAAATTTTATCGAAATGTTTATGAAAGGAAATTATAAGTGATTTTTTTTAGTTAAAAAATATATATGTATGTACAAATAATTTACTTCGTCTATAAATTAATAAAATATTGTATTTTTATATGTTTATATAAGAAGTACTTAATGAGAAATTTTAAAAAGACGTCTTGCGTAATATTTATGTTACTCAAATAAGTCTAAACTGCTGGACAGATATTGATTAAAGAATACTTTTTACCCAGGTTACATAATATAATAAGTTATATCACAGGATATTGTTATTAAAAAAAATGTCCTTGAATGGGATTTCTTCTCAGGATCGTTATCATCTTGGATTTTTTTCTGAAACCTTGGTAAATTTTATAATGACGATCATGAGAGTTTTTTGGAGAAACCTAATTGATAAATAAATATTTTTACCTTGTAAAAGACTATAATTATATCCGGGAAAAGGTAATTTTATATATTTATATGAAATCCTTAATAATATTATAAATGTAAATGTGAGTTTTGTTTGTTTGTTACGCTTTCACGCAAATACTACTGAACCGATCACCATGAAATTTTGCATACACGTTGTCTGCGAAACCAGAAAGGACATAGGGTACCTTTTATCCAGAAAAAAAGGACTATTCCCGAGGGACCATCTAAAATAAAATAAAATACTAACGCCTGGCCAAAGTATTATAGCAACAAGTTGTCAAGCATTAGTTATCTTTTTTTTTTTTTTTTTACTTTTCAACGCGGACGAAGTGGCAGGCACCAGCTAGTTAAAGAATAAACAACTACAAGGAGATAATCGTCAGAACTAAAAAAAAGTTCAGAAGAACTAAAAAAGTTCATATTATATATTAAGATATATCTTAAGTTATATATATCTTAAGATATATTTGTAATATTTTATGTAACTACACTAATATTTTTATCCTACAATAAATATTGCATATAAAACCGGTGAGGTACTATACATAGTTTAAAGAGTAGTGGCGCTGTCATGTCAAGGGTTTATTTCGGTAAAGTCATACCTTACGTGTACTGAAGTTACCTCTCCTGTATTTGTTGAAGTCAGACTGTCAATCAATGCCTGGCAGGGGGACGAGCAAGCGATATCTTTACTGAATTTCTCATTGTGTTTGATATTTTACATAGCTTAGAGAAAATGAAGTAAAAAAATAAATATCGTATTTAATAAAATTAGCAGAAAAAGTGCAGTAATATATAGCTTAGATTAGCTTACCCTTACATTTCATACCTTAAGAAAGAGCACTGAGTCAGATAAAAATATTTATTTTTGCTATACGTGTTGCAATCTGATTGAAATTGTAGCAACAAAATTATGATCATCGATTGTTTAAAAATTTATTAAGACTATGGTCCAGTATCCTTCAAATGGAATTTTTTCCTGATTATTAACAGGCTGAAACTCCGTGAGTAGCTTCGGTTTGCGGAGACGTCCACCTTTTTCCTAAAACTTAGGAAAAAGTTAGCAGCTGTAAAAAACTTCCAAGCGTAGGACTGGGAAAACGTACCACTCAATTTGTAGGACTATGCCGCCATTTTATTATACAAATGTTTACTAAGCTGCAGACAAAAAATCAGCTGGTTATTAATAATTTTTATGATCTATTTATTGTGATATATTGGGAGTAGTTTTTTAGGAGGGATGGGATTACTAACCAGTTAATTTTTTGTCTCCAATTCTCCAATTAATATTTTACTTAATATTGCATAAATACATTTTTAATTTCAAGTTTTTATTTTATTTCTTAGAAAAAAAAAATTAAGTCTATATTCATGCAAAAATATTTGACATTTTTAAATATCATGAAGCAAAATAAAAATCAGACAACGTGATAGCAACCTCTTTCTATATATGACCATGTTAGTTTTGTGAATAGAAAGTTCAAGGAATCGCTTGAGAAACGAATGTCGACCCAGTTGCATAAGCTGTTTCCGGCGGAACACTCTTTACCGATTCTCAAATACATACCGATTTTTCTTACCACTCTCACAAGTAGCTGCTTGTGCAATATTATTGCTTGTGCAATTCTAATATTGTGCAATATTAGAATTCTTTTATACCCGCCGGGTCACGGAGCATTCGCTGCAGCGAATTTTCGCGCGGTGCGAACGCCGAAGCCTCGTGCGACTTTAAACAAATGTATAGATAGAAACTTGCCACGCGTAGCTTTCGCTCCGCGCGAAAATTCGCTGCAACGAATGCCCCCTGACCCGGCGCGGCGGTAAGATGTACTTCTAGTATGCTTTGGAGCTGCATACCGCCTTCCCCTTTCTTCCATCGGACATACAGACCTACGGCTGGTTACCATACTCATCTTGTCGAAATCTCTCCTTTTCGGACCAAGCGCGTTGAAAGGACCAATGCGCACTGCCAAGGTTTAGAACTCCCTGCCGGCGTCTGTATATCCGAGCTCACATAACCTAAATCTTTTCAAAGTTCGAGTGAATTGGTATTTTCTTATAGTGAAATCGCCATGGTTCCAGTTAGGCAACATTTGACGGATGCCGCCTCAATAGATGGAGGCACAGCATGCACCAGTGAAAGCTCTATGTAACATCCAAAGTATTACCCCTACAGCCATCGAAATAATATATCTTTGCAAGCCTATAGCTAAATGAGAAAGAAAGAGGATAATTAGAAATACTAGATTCCTTATGAAGAGGAAAATTTGAAAAATAGGATATCTGTGTGAAGTCGGGGTCGGTTGGCTAGTAATGTTATAAATTTTGTTCTCGTATGCTATGCCCAGCCTCATTCATTTACTTCCTACGTTAGCTCCTTGATTCATACTCGCTCGAGCATCAACGGTTTATGAAAACTTGACACGTACTCGTATTACCATATAATTACGAGGCCGAATGTGACCCATTCAAGTACCCGACACTCGGCAGCCGTGACGCGTACCCTCGTCATGTGAAGCCTCACGCCAGCCAACTGTTATTTATGTGCGTATTACACCCACGTGAATCGACCAGGTGGCCTGACAATTCTAGGGCATAACCGCCGCATATAAAACTTACGACCAAATGCTTTTTAAAAATAAAAGCCACCTACACTACTGTGAGAAGAAGTGTCAGTTTTACATCCCATTCTATTGTCTTTAAATTGTACATCGCTATCTCGCTCTTTCTAGTTTATGTACAATCACGAACTCAAATCAATTCTCTCAATTTTATTTAAACAAAATGTACAATGAAAATTTTCTTTGTAGGTTATTTTTTCATATTATATTCATATAGTCCCAGGTTCGACTCCAGTCAAGCTAAACTTTGAACTTTTCAAAATGGCTCTGGTGAACTCTGGTCAGAACGTAGCATGCAGTGTTAGGACGCATTGCGTTTCGCAGACATAGCCCAGCTAGTGGCAGTTGAAAATGTATGATTTTTAACTTGATTATAAGCAAAAATAGGTTTTTGTTAACTCTGTTTACAAAAAGTTTAGGGTGTCGTAAATGGGGTCAAGGGATCGATTTACTAAATCAATATTTTGTTTGTACTTTCGGGAACAAAAGTTTTGTCTGTATACTTAGGATGATAATGTGATCATGCATTAACAGTAGGTAATTGTTTGGAATCCTCAAAACAGCCATATGCATTTCAAAATTTATATTTAACCTTTTTTCTACGATATCGATTCTATTGGAATTATCCTACCATCGAATGAGATTGAATGAATGAACCAATGAATGAATCTGAATGAATGAATGAACCTTTTTGAAACGTCACATCAATGTCAACGAACATATTGTAATGTCAGAGAGTACTTCCATCGATATACTATACTACTATACTTCCATCGACCCGAATATAGAATAACAAATTTGCGAGTATATAAGTAATTAGTGAGATAGATTACCGGAGTACCCAACTCAAAATGTAATCGAACTAATTAAAAGCAATTATTTTGACTGGAATGTAAAAAATAAATATCAGTTTAACTGACGGTCGCGTTAATGCGAACATTCATTTCATGCGATTCATTTTAAATGCATCTCTATTTAATGTCACCGGAAAATTTAATCATCACGGTACAGTTGACAAGTCACTTGTCTATTTTGTACGTAAATAAATTTGTGTGAAAATTATAAGTTTAAAATGTTTACCGCACTTGGCTGTTGTACCGATTTTAATTTATATAAAAAAATCTTGGTAGTTGACTACAGGAAATACAAGTAAGTGTAAGTAAGTTAACTCTTAAATAGCTATTTACAGCTCTTATTACACTGTAAACTTAACATTATTTAATTTATATAGAAAAATATAGTCGTAGTAATTATAGTAGTACTGAACCTTTCTTTACTATTAAGGTGAAAAAAATTCAGGTTACATTTAGTGTTCCAAAAATATTTAACACTAGAATGTGTGCCGCTTTTTCCTTAAACTATTTTTGCTTCGAAATTATTTCTGAACTAATACTCAACTACGCTCTTATCCCAACATTGTTCGTTAAAATAACATAGTCATAATCTAATATTTACTTTAGATACCGAAATGTATTTATACAAGGAATCGCTCAAATAAATTATTAAAGTTGTTGTACTATATAACTCGTATTAGGGTCGGTTAAATTTAGATTCTGTTTACAAAAGAGAGACAGTTAATGAATTCTCATTGAACAATTTCCCGTTTCCCTGCTATTCGATGTTTGAATTTTGCATTGTTAAAATGAAGCAGTAAATATTAATTTTAAACAGATTTTACACTAGTTTGTTACGACGATCACCATCAATACTAATAATAAATCTGTTATTATAAATAGCACAATAATTCGCAGCAAACAGCAATAAAGGTAGCAATAAACAAAGTAGCAATACACTCAAGACGTCTGTGATATTCCTTGTGTTAAAAAGTGACCGTTGCCATCTACCATCAAGTCAAAGACTGTAGATCAAGTGGACGGTGTACGTGCCTTCACATAAGAAAATAGAAACTCGTGTTTACATTTTTTTTTAACACCAAGCTAAATAAGAACTCGGTTTATTCATTTTATATTGATAAAAACTTCAAGTGTTGCGAAGAAGACGCGTGCCGAATAAATGAGAAATTTATTCAAGAGACAAAGTAACAAGCGCTACAACAAAGTTGAGCAATTTATCGCTGTTGGAGCGAGCACGTTTAAACGTGCGTAAATTGTGCGTCCAACCGGCGACGACCAGCTAGTTCCTCACTTTACTAAAAGGGCTACCACACCATACAATTTGAACGTATCCAATTTAGGAAATCGAAAGGTGTGATCGCAGTTAGAACAGATTGGATTCAATTGAGAGTTTATCCATTTTCAACTCTATACCTTCGATTTAGAAATCAATTTAGCGTAGTGTGATCACGAGCTCTCTACTTAGATTCCTAAATAGGAAACGTTCAAATTATATGGTGTGATTGCCGTTTTAGATAAAGTCTTGTTTAAAAAATATTTCAATTCGCAGAGAATTTTGTGTTTTCACAACACATGTAATCATGATTACAACAAAAGGTGGAATGTTGAAGTTGGAAAACCTTTTAAATAATTTGCCCGTGTAATAAAATAAACATGGGAAAATAATGAATAAGAAACAAAAAAAAAGGCACTTGTTTGTGTCAACATGATGTACCTATGTGCATTTAAGAAAAAAATATTTAAATTTTGTAGAGAAAAGAAATTAAAAAAACGATGATTTTGTTGTTAATAACAATTGTTGTTAACCAAATTGAACTCAATACGTCTAATTTGATTCAAGTTTTACTAGCAATAAAGATTCAACAGAAAGAATACAAATTGGGTTTTTGATTTTTTTTTGTGATAAATAAAAAGATCATGTATAAGTTTTATAAAAAACATCAAAATAAAAATTAATTTTTGGAATTCAGTACCGAAGACGCCGCCATTTTTTTTTTTTCAAAATCCCAATTAGGGAATGATCCTTGTTTTGTTATATTAATAGCTGGAATATTATTACCTGGAATATTATTACAAATTCTAGATATAAAATTTGTATCTATTTGATATAATATCCGTTATTAAATAAAAAAACTTAGTCATTAGAAGCGGAGAAAAGCAAAATTGAAAACATTTTCAGGAAAAATCTTCAATTGACGTTTTATATTAAATGAATGAATGAGAGCGTCGTATAATTGTAATTAACAACAGCGAAAATAAGAGCTTTGAAAAAGTAAAAGCTTTGTGTAAAAAATAATTAAGTAATTACGCTTGCGAAACCTTAATTTTATTTAATATTTAATAAGGAAAAGTGTGATGCATGACAAAATATTAAAATCTTTTTCGACAACAAACAAAATCAGTAGATTTTTTTATCTCACATTTTTATACCTCAGGATTGAAATGTTAAGAGCCTAACCGGACGAGGATTTCGTTCGAATAATATTTTTCAACATTTGTATTGGTGTAGTGACCTTATTTCCTGCAATATTTCCTTAGTCCCTTCCTCTCCGGGAAAGGGCTTTTTTGTGAGGCGTAACCATTGCTTCAGACGTTTCCCAATTATTTATATAATGGTTTAGCTTTCTCTGCTCAACTCGTGTAAGTATTAGACATTCGAAACGACAGAACGTTCTATTTTTTTTATTATGTCTATGTATACAAGAAAAGAAAAAGTAAAACACCATAAGGAAACTTTCACGTCTAAAAACACTAGTAATTTTTGGCTAGTCCAACTATTCTACTATTATCTTCTACGATAGAACAAATTGGACAAAAAAATCCAAGTAGTTCTACTGCAGAGTATGTCGAAGTTATGTAAGAAAAAGCAATAGCAATAAAGTAATCACGAAACAGCAAGCAGCACTATCAACGTAATTAATTTTTAACTGAATTACATTAACATCTAACAAATTCATACGGAATTGTGAGTGGTTCATATGTTCATATGAACGGCAAAAAGTCCCCGTTAAACCGCACGAAAAGTCACAACATATTTTCTCATTGCAAACTCAGTACAGTCGACGACAAACTCGTTACTTTGAAAAATTACCGTAACGCGGTACATTATTAACCTCTTCTCTACAGTGGAGCCATTTAACCTCCAGAGTACCCTCATTTTTTTCCGTCATAATAGAGATCTATGGTTATTTGTCTCGCTCGTACCTTCTTTGTTCTGAGTGATTCAAGAAGTGGACAAAGACGTACTATGTAAAGACGTATGTAATATGCAATAGTTTTTCTTAAATTTCGTTAATCGACAATCGTTGCACTGATTAGCCGGTAGATTGGTTGGTTTATTAGAATGATTGTTCGACGATACGATCTCCTTCTCATTATATAGCTCCATTTTTATTAAAAAAAAAAAACTTTGAATAACTATCTAACATCTACTTGTCGCTATTTTTCTAATAATGTTTGTCTAACTAAACTCTCGTATTTTATATTTGTGTTATAAAAATAATAAACAACAATTCTTTTTTTCATAAGACATTTGAAAAATCATACAAGATACATTATAATTAGTGTAATTTCTTATTAAATGTTTTAAATTTATTCAAAACATGAATGAATTGTTGTAAGACTTGATTGGAGCTTTAACCTTGTTATTGATGCGTATAGGTAAGTACGCTTACATATAAAAGATCCAATGATTATATTGTTATCATGTTTGGTGATTACATTTTTTGACATACGAAGATGAAAAAAGTATTACCTGTAGCCATTTAATCCTGGTGATGTTCTCTTCGGTGACTGTTAAAGCTCGTCTCTCGCCCAATTTGTACGATTCGTCATAGTACATGTACTCCGTGAACGATAGACCACTCGTTGTGTACTGTTGTGTGAAATATATAGATATAGTTCCATTCACTATATCGTGTTCGATTATCCATTTACACTTTATCGGGACTGTGAACGGGTTTGGAAAATTCGGGGTTTGTATGACACCGACTGGGCCTTTTAAACGACCTCCGCATGTCTGTGGGCCCTGATGTTCGCGATCTTCCTGCGAGTACACCTGTTCTGCTGCTATGGTTGTTATGAGCGTGATGCTGAGAATACGCTGCATGGTAACCCTAGAAAAGAAGAGAAAAAGTTCAATTAATTTCATGTAAAATAAACTAATACTTGTGTGCGTGATAGTACAGCAACAGAGAAGTTTTAAATGTTCAGTAATACAATTGGTCTACTCCAAAATTTCGTAGAAAGAGTATTGTAATGTGTAAAGAGAAACTTTGTATGTTTTAAGCTAGTGGCTTTCACTCGCAATTATTTTCTCGCGATGTTTAGTTTTTGTTTCTTATTATGCGAATTTGAGGGTGCTCTATTTCGATTACAAGTTTATTGCATAACTAGCTGTCGCCCGCGACTTCGTCCGCGTTGAAAAAGTAAAAAAAGTAAAAAGTAAAAAAAAAGTAGCCTATTACGTTTAAATGCTTATACATACATACATACACACAGAAAAAAATTCTAAACATCGTCAATTTAGTTTCAGCATCATCGTGTATAGAGCCTATAAACACGATATCTCTGAAAACAAAGTAACTTACCCATGACCAACCCTTACAGGTTTATTATTAGTATTGATATGTTTTTCGTTGTTTTTTTTTTACATTTGAGGATTGAAAAGGATATAATAATATATTAGCAATGGTCTTCATAAAGTAATAACCAATACAACAAGAAGAATATTTATATCTTGTCAAAAATATTTTTTTAACGAAATATCAAAAATTAATTTGCAAAGAAAATATCTAACCTATACTACATACAAATTTTAATGGATTATAAATAAATTTTATAAATATTTCTACAGTAATGCATGTAATTACCTAAAACTATAAGCAGCTTTTATGTCACAATTTTTTTTATTGATTAAAATAAATATTTTCTTAAATCTAATTAAAAAAAAAACATGATTAAGAAAGAAAAGGTCGCTAGCTACAAATAATCCATCAAAACCGAGTTATTGATTAATCGGCATTATTTCCAGTAGCCCTAAAAATAAAGTAATTTATAAAATTACACCGTTATTGGAAAAATATGCCTTTGATAGAGAATAAATGTGGGGCGAGGATAATGTCGGTCATTTGTTTATTGCCAATGTTATTGAAACGAACTCGTGGGACAAATGAAGTTATTTGTTCGGATCTCCTCACATTATTGGTCGGCCTACATTTTGACGAATACATTTATCATTTGGAACGATATAATATCGAACAATCGTTTCGTTAGAATTTAGTTTACCTATACAGTTTAAGAGACATAGAAAGTGCACATTCTTATGAAACTTCTGACAGTTGGAAACACTTTCATCGTGGTTAAATTTTATGCATAAAACACATCAAATACAATACAAACCCGTAATTGATTGTACATACATTATAGTAATTGATTTTTTATTTATATAGATTATGTTCATTGCTCTCAGCAAATAGGTCTTAATGAGTAAAATTAATCAATGTATACTCTATTGAAGTTTATATTCCCTCCCTATTAGCTGGCATGCGACTTCGTCTGCGTTGAAAAATTAAAAATAAATAACACCTGAGAAAATATTTGAGATCTTTATCGTTGTGTCGAAAGGTGGCGCACAAAAAAATATTTTTAACCATTTAAAAAAATATATTTTTAGACAATCCCTAGGGAAATTAACATATTTTCAGGATAAGAATGTATGCTACTGGGTAATTCAGGTAATAATCCAACTATGTGCCAAATTTAATCCAAATCTATTGAACCATTTTTAGAGGATTAGAGTGATAAAAATTCATGTAAAAAAATCGAACGACTCCATGCTTTTTTCGTCTGACGGACAGAACTCGATCATTGTTACCAGCAATTGTCAATAGCCATCAACTGCACACTGATTGAAATTGTATTTAATGAATCTAGACTTTGCATTCTGTTACCATTTACAATTAACCGCAAATTGTTTTGGTTCGCCACATCTCAAAGTAATTACTGTATGTTGCGAACGTTAATGACTTTGTCTTTATCTTGATGACACTGTATATGTATATATGTCTGTCAGGTCAGAGGCAAGGTCAGAAACCGCAAGGTTTGTTGGTACAGACTAGATATTGAGCACATGCTCCGAAGTATTAACATGTCCCATTAGAACGTGGCCAACGAACTCTACGTATATCCTTACTAATATTATAATCTGAATGTGAAGTTTGTTTGTTTGTTACGATTTCACGCAAAAACTACTGAACCGATCACCATGAAATTTTGCATACACGTTGTCTGGGACACCAGAAAGAACATAGGGTACCTTTCATCCAGAAAAAAGTACTGTTCCCGAGGGGATCATCTAAAATAAAACATATTACAATATATGACTAACGCCTAGCTAAAGTATAGAAAAAATGTATGTGATAAGCGTTATATTATCACATATATTCTTTCAGGTGTTAAATTTTATAAAGTTACACGGACGAAGTCGCGGGCAACAGCTAGTATTAGTTGATGCGACGACTTCGACTACTTTAAAAAATCAGAAATATATGTATAACACCTTTATTGCTGTTATACTTATGCCAAGCGATGGATTTTTGAAGTGAAAACTTCTTCAGGCGAGTTATTAGGCATTTTTGAGATGGGAAAAAAAAACCATTGAAATCGAGACGTGTAACCGTGTACCTAACCGACAAATCTGTATTTAAGTATGTACTTTGATGACGATTCAAAAAAATCATACGTAATTGTTCAAGTTTTCACTTCTGTCGCCACTCCTGGAGTGCCACTATTTTTTTTCTGTGCTAAATTCCGTAGGGATAGTTAACGATATAGATCTCACAATGGGCTTGTGTCATTAAGTATATACCTATAATACAATATATACTTTGCTCTTCATAAAGCTATTTAAGATTAAGTCTATTGTAGTAAGAAATAACGAGTCTACGGGCCGATAACCGGTAATTACGCGCTAAGAAAGACGACCAGGCGAGGCTAATGCTAATAAGAAAATATAAAATTAATTTTTAGATGATTATGTATTTAATTTTAATAGTAGCAAGGCATACTATGCTTCGCAGTCATTTGGGCAGCGTTCGTCTAGCGACAGCACACCCCTTTACACAAAATACCGTAACATAACAGCATGTGTTCTTTTGTATTCTGCCAGAATATGTATAATATTTATAATTACTCACCAGAATAATTCTGGTGAGCGATTATACATATTTCTTTATTACTGGCCGGTAGCGCACTTCCAGCACTAGCCACCTACCTCAAATAGATCATCAGCCTGTCTGTCTGTTTATGTAAAAAATGTGTCGTTCTCGACATAATGTTTTAAACGAACCTACTGAAAGCAAAGCGTAAAGTTCAAGTGAAATGCAACGTTCCCTTATTAATGCAAACCTGTGACGACTTTAAAACGAGTTAAAAAGTATGCGAGTTAAAAATATATTTCACAGCATAATGTTTTCATCCCGGATAAGGAAGAGTTTTTTTTTTTAAATATTACAATTCATTATTTATTCTAAAAGTAGGTACATGTTTTTCAGTCAATCTAGAATACTGTTATACTACTGTTACTTTATACTGTTTTGTTAAAACAGTTTGTTGTGTTGTGTTGTTTTGTTATATATACTGTTATATACTGTTAAGTATATGAGAGAAACATCCTAGCGTATTTTTTTATAAAATTTATTTTTTTACAATTCGAACACGCCGAAAGAACAATTTTCTTTTTTTAAATAATATTGCGCAAATATATCTCTGAAACTTCAGATATTCTAAAATATTCAAAAAAAGCACAACATAACCCATTCGTGTGACAATTCTGATTTTACTCCCATAAATTTTCATACGGGCTTATTATACATAATTATCCAAATTTTGGAGTAAACTATAATATGCAAATCGATTCCTCCAAAAAATTGTACCTAAAATATCGGTGTGGCATTTGATTAATTGTCACGCAAGATCTTCTGAAAAAGCAAGTCACACTTATGTCATTTCCAACTGAAGGTTAGAGGTCGCTCTCGCTGACAGACATTTTATCATTTAAAAATGAGTCTGGATCCAGATAGGAGCGCTTATAAAGTCACTTTCGCGTCGAAACTTCTGCGTAAGGGTCATTTGTCTCCCGCGGGATTTAAAAATGGGACTTCGAACTTTTCTTTTTTCAACAAATGGAACAGAAAATCTGTTTTGCGGCTTGGATACTTAATCGTTATGACTGTTGTTTTCTTTTTTCAGCAGTATTTCAGACCATTTACTAGATTAATTAGTAGGACACAATGTAGTTTGTTGATATGAAAAGATCTTTGTACACTTTTCAACAAAGACTAAGTAGCTGCTAATGGCAGGCAGCGTACATGACCTTATTTAATTGACAATCTTTACATAAGAATGAAGTAATTTCCGCCGTCTGTGTTTTTGTATGTAGGCTTAGATTTTTAAACTACGTGACGGAAGAGATTTTGAGTTACGTGACTGAAAGAGTGTTAAACGGCGAATGTTTCATATATCATTTGTATATTAGAAAAGAATTGCACCAATGGTAAGCCGGGAGCTGATAGCCGTTTCGTAAATATAATATTATGACACGTAAATGACTGTTTTCTTACATATTTTTTTAAATAAATCTATATCTGTACTTACAGTTGGAAAAATTATAACACGTTTTAGCAAGACTCAAAAGTACCAAACCTTACCAAAAGTAAGACCCAATTTAATTGGTATTCTGCTAATTAAATGCCATACTGGATGTCTATGTGAGCTCGTAATATAAGGATATGGTTCAGGTGGCTAAGTCTTTAACTGAATTGGATCCCTTAACTTTAACAACCAATTAACAAAGAAAGTTAATAAAACCAGGCCTCGTATTGTTTTACAGACTGTATGAAAAATAGTTTACAATTGCATGATAAACTCTGATGAATATTAAATCATTTGCGTGTCATATTTATCGTTGTTTGTGAGATTGTAACATCTCACATACGAGTATGTCGCAAATGTCAGCGTAAATAAACATGAGAGCTGTATCACGGATTATTCGTAAGCTTACTGGAAGTAACAATCTCAACCATTGCATTTTAGGAGAACTCAATATATCAACTTTAACATTTATCAACTTTTAATATTATAAAATGAAATGCAAACTTCTTAAAACACAAGTAACGCCACATGGAAGTAGGATTTGGCATTCCCTATTCACTCACCAAAACTAAACAGTGGTCTTCTGTGAGGCAGACTGGTAGCCTAAGCGACTGTAAAACGTTGTGTGCCCTGCCACTACTTGCTGTTAAAACTTATATTTTATAATATAAAAGTGGCAGGCAGACTGACGGTTCACTTGATGGTAGGTGGTTACCGTCGGCTAAGAACACAAACAACACCAAGGGGAGTTGTAGTGCGCTGCCTACCCTGTAGGAGTTTGTTTACAGCTCACTTGAAGTAGCCCATATTAATTGTAGCTAGGAGCTAGAAACAGCTCAGGAGGGAGATTGCTATTTTTTTTAATAAAAAACTAGTTGGTGCTCGCGACTTCGTCCGCGTAGAAAAGTATAAAACGCCATCTACCGTATTTTGGATAGATGGCGCTAAGTATCTCCCGGGCCAAGCCTATCTTTTATTTTAAATTTCCCGTAGGAATGGAAGGAAGCATTTTCCCGCGGTAAAAAGTATGTCGGCTTCTAATGGTAAAAGAATTTTTCAAATTGGTCCAGTAGTTTTGGAGCCTATTTTCTACAAACAAACAAACAAACAATCAAATCTTTCCTCTTTATAATATTAGTATAGATAAAAAAATCAAGGCAGCGCTTGGCCGCGATCTCACTTGATGTAAGGTGCAGATGCGGCATTTCATTTCTATTTCTATTTTATTTCTATTCATTCTATTCATTAATCTATTTTATAGAACTCTCACTCAACTCAATTTAATGACAGTTTTTGCTGTGTGCCCTGCCTCTACTGAACATGTTATAAAGTATTTGAATACATCTGTTTATTTGGCTCATCTAGTAACACAAAATCAGGATCATCGTTAAAGGGTGAATATGTAAACGTCAAGAGATATGTATGTTAAAGGGGTACTCGAGTTAGGTATGCACACTTTAAGTTCCGATGTCATATTTCGAGAAGTTTACATGACAAGTGTTATTACTCACGTAGTATTTCTCCAAAGAGGAAATTAATTACTTTTATTTATACTAAAAATACACTTGATTCACTCAACAAATTGTGTTTTATAGCTGACACAAGCAACGTCAAAGGTGCTGCAGGTGCGCTGACGATCATACGTGGTTTAAGAACAGGGGTGATCTCCTATATCTTCACATATTCCTCACAACACCATCTAGTTCCACACTAAGCAACTAATGCTTGTATTATGGATACCAGACAGTTGATATACTACATAGATAACTTTATTTTTCTAAATACATTACTTATAGATACAAACATCCATGACTCAGGTACAAAAGTAAAATGTTAATACATAAACATTTGCACCTAGCGGGATTCGAACCCGCGACCGTTTGGTTAACAGCTCTAGGTTTACTAGCCACTAAACCTAGAGCCAACCTTGAATTATTAATGTCCAAAGTTGACATATTTTTCGTAAGAACAAACTAAATACATATTTTATTTGTGATTTAAAAATATCAACATATAAAATTAATTTATTGAAAGTATACAAATAATAGAAAAAAAAACAAGTATACTATTAGTAAACACCCTTACATATTAAAATATAAAACAAGGTCCTCCACCGCGTCTGTCTGTTCGCGATAAACTCAAAAACTACTGCACCGATTTTCATGCTGTTTTCACCAATGGATAGAGTGGTTACGCGGGCGAAGTCGCGGGCAGCAGCTAGTTTTATTTAAAAAACAATTTCAGTGGAATCAACACTAATAATAAATCTGTAAGTGTAGGTATTTTACGTATTGTATGTTCCTCCATAACTTAAACGAATTTACTGATTTTCATGAAATTTGGTAGATAAACATTTAGACGTACAGGGCACAGGATAGGCTACTTTTTTCTTTTTCAACGCGGACGAAGTCGCGGGCGCCAGCTAGTAAGTAATAAAGAGTTTAAAAAAATAAATAAAACATGAAACATTTCTTGTATTTGTCTCACAGAAGTTTTAGCGATACTATTCGGCTCCAAGTTTATGGCAGCGAATTGTCGACAAAAGCAATAAAACAAGTTATTTGCCAGCGGGGGCTCATTCTAATGAAATATTTTGTCCTACAAAAATTCAACGTTACAATATCAGCTCAATTACCTGTTACATTTATGCGAGGACAATTTAATATAAGTCATATTAAGTTATTGTTTGATAGTTCAATATATTTTCTTTAAACACGTATTTTTTTATACTATAAAATCGCAAATTATAGACAGAGTAATCAAGAGAGAATTCGCTGAAAAACAAAAGTTGGTAGACATAGCCGAGGGGAGGCAGGCTTATTATCTATAATTATGTATGTGCTGAGCGATAGGCGAAAAATGCGAAAAAATTGTGCAATATCACAGTAAATCATTAATATTTACGCAAACCGCACTAGTGTTATGAGCTACGTGATACGATTTAGTGTGATATTGCATAAATTTTAGCCTGTCGTTCAGCAGACGCATTGAGATAATAAGCCTGCCGGTCACATAATTTGTCTGTGAACAGAATGAGGCCACGCAGTGTGGGATGTTCTACGGCCAAGTGGACAGGCGACCTGAAAATGTGCGATACATTGCGGCTAGAATCGAAGGCCAGAGGACCGCGTCTGGTGACGAGCCTTGAAAGAGCCCTATAGATAGGTGAAGCCCTATTGAAATGTGAAATCAGACTTACAAAATCTTCATATTTGAACCTGCATCTAACCCACGACATCCAAACAAAACCCAGTGTTCTATCTACGTTCAACCCATTAGTAACCATACTTTAGAATAATGTATCCTACTTTAGAATACCCATCTCTACTTAAAATATTTGATGTATAACAATCATACAGAATTGGATTAGAAAACAGGGAAATAAGGTTTGGTAATTTCAACTTGAACTGCAGTTTTACCCCGTCTTTACCTTTCGAGTAATATTCCATTCTTATCTGGCGAAGTGCCACATCGTTTCATATTCTACAGAATTTTTAGTTCCCCGATCCAAAATATTCACAATCAAGCGAGCACACTGACGAAAATCCTCTCAAATTATGCACAGATACGTAACGAAACTTTAACATTACGTACGCTCCAACATTTGCCAGAACATGTGGCTGTTCCAATTACTGCCATAAACATCGCAATCAGCTCACTAGCTCGCTTTCAAAGCTCTTTTCACTGAACCCAGCTCTCTGCACTTGGCTGACACGGGTACTGACGCAACGTCCAAATTTAAAACAGTAAGGGCCTCTTTCACCGACTACAAGTAAAGTGTTGATTAGTTACTTTTAGAAATAATTTTATGTTTTATTAAATTATGCAGTCGGTTTAGTGGATCCTGCGATAGACGATTTTTTTTATTATTTTCCTTTTAATGTTTAGGACTTTTACAGTACAAACAAAGATATATCAGCTAATAATTAGCAAATTGGCTTGTGCGTCACCTACAGCCGTTCAAATTATCCCGTTCCAATCTTTGATCAGTCATTTCGATCACTAGCCAGTCACTCAGTATGAATTCTCGCATGATCAATCCTGGATGCTGACAGGGCGGGGCATCCACGATTGATCATGCGCAGGGCAGGGCAAGGAAAACTGCATTTCGCAGTTATTTGGGCAACCCGTCTGGTAGCAGTAACCACTCACCAATTTAAGACCATCGGCAACCCTTAAACATAATCCTACTATTCTTGGCACTGACTTGCACCACTTTCGGTATTGCTTTAGGCGAGTGCAGCCACCTGTTATCAAGTGGATAATAAGACTGTTTGACTTAATGAACATAAAAATGTCCTATAATCAAAACATGTAATTTGATTTCGGTTTCACCACAACAGTAAATTGAATCATCTTTTTTTAAATAAAACTCGAGAGAAGGCACTGTTAATCTCATAGTATGTGTGTTGAGAGGATTAGTAGGTTACGAACTTTGCTGTGTACTAATGACGGCATTGAGGTGCAACACTGAGAGAAAGGTGAGAGATTGTGCGAACTAACATAACATACTCGTATCGTAGTTCTATAAAAACTAATAACTAGATTTTGAATGCGTTTGTCAATGTCAATTCGCGTTGGCTTGATTTCAATGTGTTTCAACCCTCATTTCTCTGAATACCGGAATTGCTGCATTCTGCTTTTGAAACAGTCGGATGCAAAGCCTCTATTGAAACATGTTAACGAAAAGTTAACGAAATAATTTCGTATCTATTATGGCTTAATATTTGCTTTCACTGACCCATTTGGGGTTGGCTTTTGAATCTTGTAAACGTTTTTTACAGTGTCTTTAAACTAAATAAGTTAAGAACGCTTGTTAATTTTATTAAAATATAGTTTTTATGCCTAGGAAATCCATTCGCAATTATTTTTATAAACATTTTAAAATATAATAACATAACAATTGAACGCTTATTACAAAATGTGTTACAATACTTACTTCACTGGAAACAAATAGGTTAGGTTAGGTTCCGGAATGTTATGAAAACTAATGCCAGCGGAGCGAGCCCACCCGTAATACTGGTTGTAGCAGTACGATTGGTAACAAAATAGGTTAGATTTTGTCATGTTTATGACTCTGGTTCATTTCAAAATGTGTTATAAAACATAATGTAATGTTTATAAAATTAATTTTGAATGGATTTCCTAGACATAAAAACTATATTTTTATAAAGCTAACAACCATTCCTAACTAATTTAGCTTTAAAACACCATAAAAAACACTTACAGGATTCAAAAAAAATCCCCCCATTTGGATTGATCACCATGTATGTTAATCACAGCGTATATTTAAGGAATCACAATGTACATTTAAATATATTATAAAATTTTGTTGAAGAAAATAACTTATATTTCAATTAATATTCTCAATATATTTTGCACACGCCAATATACAGTAGTTTCGTTTGTGACCTCGGAGAAAATTAGATTTCGCGCTAAACAAACAAATGATAAAACTGGTTTACCAGAGAGGCGGTCTTATAAAAGTCCGTCAGTTTCCCATTCAATATAAATTACTGTTTTATTATAGTGATATCAACAATAAAATAATGAAAATGGCAATTACGTCGGAGCAGCAAGCATCAAAATTGATATATTAAATTACGAGACCCAA
This sequence comes from Synanthedon vespiformis, assembly GCA_918317495.1. Lineage (NCBI taxonomy): Eukaryota > Metazoa > Arthropoda > Insecta > Lepidoptera > Sesiidae > Synanthedon > Synanthedon vespiformis. The sequence continues at coordinate 3,134,920 of OU906962.1, forward strand.
TTTCATATTTTATTATTGATAGGTCCATAAATTTTGTGTAGTTACTTTGAGTAGTTTCTAAATAAGACTTTTTAATTTAGCAGTGAATCCAAACTAATTTCTCATTTGAATAATAAATTAAAAGAGGAAAATATAAGTTGCCCCTGTGAAGTTCTAAATATCTGTTTATTTTGATGGTACCTCGTCGAGTAGATATACTTCTAAATTGCTTTATGAGGAAAATGTACTAATATAAGGACGTTATTTCATAATATATATATTGTTATGGAGTTTACGGTTTTCGACCTTTGATCTTACCAACTCTCGGAATTCTCAAGAGTGAAAAAGTAGGGTGGATTGATGACGGTTGGATGGTTTTACGATAACTAACGATCACTTCATTCGCTAAAGACTCGTTTAAATTAGGCATTAATTTATGTCTTTTAATTAACGATGATATGTTTTAAGAAACAGAAATTTATATTAAGTGATTTTAAAGGAAACTTAACCCAACTGCAGTACGTTAAATTACCCTTTTTTATTGATGTGAAAGAGATCGGCAAGTAGGCCCACGGTCCACCACGGTAAGTGGCAACCGTCGCGAAAGTACATAACAACACTTAGACTTATGGAATCATAAGTGCTGCAAGTGCGCTACAAACCTTAACAATATAATATGTATGTCGGCTAACTCCTCCTAAATCACGCAATGGATTTTAATGCGGTTTTCACCATCAGATGGATAGTTTTTCACGGAAGTGTATAACCTATAATTTTTTTTGTTTATGTGGAAAAAAAATATCACAGATTTCCTGCCTCACACGACTATCAAGCACATTGGAAATGAATCTACGCAATTCGAAAAAATATGTTGTTCTGACTTTTTGACTTCTTTCAAAAAGGTTAAGCTACAGGGCAAACCCTTAACCCGATCGTCTTTATTTTAGGCTTAAATTGTAGCTGACTAAATTGCCGAGAGGAGTTTTTCTCAAATTTTTGATACCATTCTTCTTTTCCAAAATATCGAGCGCCAAAATCAAAAATTCGAAAAAAATTCAAATTCTTTTTCACTATTTCGGCAATAACTTTTTCGTTTTTTACTTTTTTTCGTGAAATCGGGGCCTATACTGAAGCGAACGAAAAGACATTTCCAATGTCAAAACTATGTATATTGCAATAACTGCGGCTGACTGCGTCGGTCTGTTTCTTCGCTAATTACTTCTAAACTATCCAACGGATTTTGATTCGGTTTTCACTAACGGAAAGGGAGATAAACGAGGAAAGTTTTTATTTATACAAATTTGAATACCTAATATGAAAAATACTATCGAGCATGTTAGATATTTAATTCAACACATTGTAATCAAACTTTCAACATTTTCATCATATATTTAAAGTAATAAGCTGTGAAATGGACAAAATTTAACATTGTTCACATTGCTATGTAGTAAACTCCTCAGGGGACGTACAGCGATCCATTCTCTTAAACAGAGCCAGTCCCTAAGGCAAGAAATTGGGGATCAAATTTTCACTTCTATTCGCTCACTACAAACAAACACAAGCTATGTGTTGTTTTAAAATGTACACGAGTTTTAATTTGTTAAGAAAATCCCAGATAATGTCTTAGATCTCACGAGGAAACCTCTCATTATAATTTAATACGATAAGGCTAATTATAGGCATTACGAAACAACAGCAGAAAAGCAAACCTCATGGGTATTTACTTAACTTCATCACGGCTCTTAATTTTTTTAACATTTTTATTATGTTTTTAAAAATACTTCGACTATTATACAGATTTTTTAATTACTTTAAGTTTTAATTACTTTAAGTATATATCTGCTACATACTGTCGATTAGAGAAGTTGTTTTGGAAATTTCATATTACCTATAATTTCAAATGACTATACCGTTAGAACTTATAGTTTTAGCATACATATTAGTAATAACTTAAGGAGCAAACTTGATAAGTCTTAAAACTATTATAATTAATGTTCACGAATCTTTTTAATGACCCACATTTAAACAAGAATTAGTAAGACAGTATCTCTTGTACTTACTTATAAGTACGTTACACAAAAAATATAAAGTCAGATATTTATTACATAACCTTGTTATAGATATTTATACATGTTATAGGTATAATTAAGATAAGAATAAAATATCTAAGCTATTTATATCTAAATTAAGTTATCTATATCTATACTAATAATATTATAAAGAGGAAAGATTTGATTGCTTGTTTGTATAGAATAGGCTCCGAAACTACTGGACCGATTTGAAAAATTCTTTTACCATTAGAAGCCGACATTATCCGTGATGAACATAGGCTACTTTTTACCGCGGGAAAATGCTTCATTCCTACGGGAAATCTAAAATAAAAGTAAATACTAGCGGCTTGGCCTGGGAGATAGCATCTATCCAAATATGGTAGATGGCGTTTTATACTTTTGTACGCGGACGAAGTCGCGAGCACCAGCTAGTTATATTATATTTGTTCTTATATTTAGAAACTAAAAACTTCTGTATATACCTATGTATTTCACATATATTTAGTTATGGCTCGTGGCTGTATCGGTTCGGTTTGTCCGTTGAGTAAACCTTCCACAATCGATATCTACATTGTATGTATTTGCGGATTTTGGCTGTGTGTAAATAATTTCCACCACTTTGTTCGCACAAGTTACATATTAAGATTCCCTTTGGTTAACTTATCAACCAAAGGACTCATGAATCTCAATGGATCTTGGATTTGTTGAGGTCAACATTGTAAATATTAATCGGCATTATTAGCAATTATTAATATCATTATATACATTTACGTCCCACGTAAAGCGTACAATCGTAAGATCAGAATATTTCAATAAAACTCTTATACAGGTCGGCTGCGTTTGTACGCCTGATTTAACTCACTCACAAAGGTAGCCTTTGTATCCGAACAAACTTAAAATAGGAATCGTCCCACAGGAATCTTGTTAAAAGCGGAAGATTTCCAGAATCAATTTAAATTAAACCTTTCTTCTGAGGTAAAATGTAGCCTTTAGAAACAAAATATACCTTAAATGAGAAATGTTTTATGTACACATATGCATAATTAATTTAAAAATATGTCACTTAAAATATTTAAAATTACTTACAGCAACACAGTTGTAACGACACAACAATATAATACACTAGGTAAAACTGTAAACAAGATCGTCTTTGTACTCATAACTACTCATATCCTAAATCTACATAAATAACTAGCTGCTGACGCGTAACTTTATAAAATACTAGGCTGTTGCCCGCGACTTCGTCCGCGTTAAAAAAGATAAAAAGAAGCCTATCACGTGTCCCATACTTCTAAATGTTTATCTACCAAGTTTCATGACAATCGGTCAATTCGTTTAAGAGTTATGGAGGAACATACATACATACATACATACATACATACATACAGAAAAAAATTGTAAAAATGGTCAATTTAGTTTCAGTATTATGGATAGAGCCTATATACACGATATTTCTGAAAACAAAGTAAATTACTCCATGACAGACCCCTACAGATTTATTATTAGTATTGATGATAGCCAATGTTATTCACTGATAATGTAGCTTTTTATAGGTGAAAGAATTTTCAAAATCGGTCAAGTAGTTTTCATTACAAACAAAAATACAAAAACACAAGTAAATACAAAAACACAAATATACGAAAACACAAATCTTCTGTCTCTAATATTATATTAGTATAGAAAAACTAGTTAGCGTCCGCAACTTCGTCTGCGTTGTATAAGAAAAAAGTAGCTTATCCTATGTCCTGTACGTCTAAATGTTTATCTACCAAGTTTCATGAAAATCAGATAATTCGTTTAAGAGTTATGGAGGAACATATTATATACATACAATACCTACACTTAGAAATTTATTATTAGTATTGATTGATGACTTGCTAACGTTCCCGCGACATCTACTTACTTACTTACTACTTACTTTACTTTGTGCTAGAAAGTCGTTTTGATTTAGCCAGTTGTAAACCAGTAGTAAGTATACCCCGCAGTGTCCTCTATGCTGACGGGTATCCAAGAGGATTTCCCACCCTTAAAAAAAAGGTCTAAAAAAAGTCAGCTTAGTAAATACATTTTCTTCCTTTCGGGATGTGAGAAAATATATTCGTTCGAAATAAAAGGTACATTACATTAGGTAATTGAATGAACGTTATTGCCTCTTTATTAAGGCTATTTGAATAGACATGATGAAACCCTTTTTATTGATACCTAATTAAATTGGTTACGCTATTCAACCGTCTTGTAGGTAAATACAATTTACGAGGCCAGTATCTGTAAATGGGGCTCTTCAAATTAAATAAGAAATCCTTCAAAGACATTCGAAAGCTTTGATATATTTCAGTATTAAGCCATTTAAAAATGTTACGTATATGAGTGAAGAAACGTAAAAATTTCATAAATTTACTGTAAATACTGACTTATGCTTTTCGTACGCTCTGTAATTAGATTTTTGAAAATCCCACAGGAATCTAACATTTGTCTAGAATAAAAAGCATGCTATAACATAACTTAATCTAGGCAATAAACTATTTGTGTGCCAAATTACATCTAAATCCGTTAAGCCGTTTCTGAGACGCTTAACCAGACAAAAAAATATAAAAAAATATTTTTTGACCCCGGTAAAGTATAAATTGTATGTTCCATTCTTATTCTTACGTGAATCACAATCGTATAAAACGACGCGCGTTTTATACGAACGCTTTGAAACTTTTTACCCTCTTAAGGCTAGGTTTCTTTTCACATACCTAGTATAGTGTTTGAGTAAAAATTCACATATTATACATACGAGACATGAACCTTAATAATGTAAGTGTCACATCAATTTTAATGTCTACAAATATCTATCCGAAGCATCCAAATGCTCATGGCAGCCAGTACGAAATAGCTATTCAGTGGTGAGCCACTGGTTGTACCCATCTACAGATTACAAAGCCCCGCTAAGAGCCTGAGTGCGGTTCACTGTTCCTTAAAGGTTTATATCTCGGCCGCAATGTAAATTACACCGCCATATTTGTTATCCGTTGGGGCAGATCAAGATGTTTACCTGCACGTTACTACCTTCACAGTAAACACAGCTCACAGAATCCACTTTGCTAAGAACAAAACGAAGTTATTTATTTAGGACTATCAAAAGTAACCGGGGGTAGAACCGGTGCGTATACACGAGAATCAAGTTAAAATTCCTATATAATATACAAATGATAAAATTTAGTTAAAATTTATTTTAAAAGTTAATAAAATGTGTAAATTTCATGTGTGAGTGTTATCTAGAATTTATATGAGTTATAAATAAGAAAAAAAAACTATATAAAATTATGATGGCAATGTGAAAAAAAGTATAAGGGTAAGGAAGTGAAAGATATAATTATAATATAAATTGGAAATGGAAGTGAGTGAATAGTGTTGGTTATTATATGTACTAATGCATATTAATACTATTACAAATACTTAGAAGCATAAATAGACCTGATATTTGAATCTTGAATAATTGAGGGCAACATTAAAATTACTTTATATGGGGTAATTTTGAAAGTATGAATATTGACAATTGACAAACTAATTAATTGACAATTAACAACAAATAATTGAAAATATTAACTGTTGAAGGTTTACTGACATTGAATACCTAATAGTTAATTGACATATATATTTGATTTTGAATGAATTTATAACGGATAATATAAGACAAAAATAAGAAACATTTTATTACTATAATGGATTCAATAGATAGAAGGAATGTTACAATAAGGAAAAAACCCGTATACCTCGGCCGATCATTATCAGAAGATTCTCTCAACAATATTATGTTTAAGGGAATGAGTCTGCCATTAACAAATAATTCACTTGACACTACACACTCAAATATGAGTGTTAAAAGTATGATTGACTTATCCACGCACTTTGAAAGAGAGGATATAGTTGAATACAAAAATAAAATACATGAACAATATGAACTATTATTAAGTGCTCATAATGAAATTGAAAACTTAAACTTGGAAATAGTGACTCTGAAGAGATCACTGGAAGAGGAAGTGAGGAAGAATGAACAATTGAAAAGAATGTTTCTGAGGAGTGTTAACTCAAACAGTAAAGACCATAGCAGTAGGAAGGGCGGTATAGCTAAGGATCGCACGGCTAGAATTCTGGATTTGGACTTGGATTGTTTGACCCCGATAACTTCGAAAATTACTAAACCCAAGTACAACAGCACTGCAAATATTTTTCCAAAGGATAAAGAAGAACCATCTATTGACAAAGACGAAGTCACATTTCCGATGGGTGTTTCGGAGATATCTGGAGAAAATCAGGAAGAAATAAATAAGAAACGAAATTTATATTTTCAGAATAAACAAGTATGCGGAACTTTAACAATATTAACAGATAATCAGGGAAGAGGTCTGGCTCAAGAAGTGGCAAACAAATCGCGCAACTTTATATTGAAAAAATACAGAACAACTGGCATATGCAAACCGAATGCCTTAACAGATAAGGTTTTTGAAAATAAAATAGAAGATAAACATGAAAACATAATAGTAATATTAGCAGGTAGTAACGATGTCGATCCTTATAGAGTTGGTTCCAACTTATGTTCTTTTCTCGAAGGTGTAACAAAGTCTCGCGTATTTGTTGTCAATGTTTTCTATAATAAATATATCGATAAAAACGAAATTAACAATAATTTAGAGCTAAGGACTAAAAAATTTAAGAACTGTACTTTTATTAGAATTGGTAGTAACAAATTGTATAACATTGCAAATAAGATCATTCATGAAATAAATAAATTAAATTATGACAATGAATTTTTGACAAGAGGAAAAATTCGATCATTCCTCTCCCGTAGTCCGTCGAAACCTTTGCAAAAAAAGGGTACAATCCCATATTACTTTAATAAAATAGCTGATAAAGTAAAAGCGTCTCACATGGGTGGTATTTCTCAGGCCGCATGTCCGTCGAAGTCTTTGCAGAGGTTAGGTACAATCCCATATTACTTTAATAAAGTCGCCAGTAAAGTAAAGTCGTCTCAACCTTCTCAATCATCATCTTACATGAGTGGTATTGCTCAACAACAAAATATTTTTTTTCGAGAAAATAAGTACTGATAAATTGTTTGTTCTTTTTCACCAGAACATTGCAGGAGTTCTAAATAAGAGTGATAATCTAGAATTAGCTATTAATGAATTACTAGATAAAAATAAGCAGGTTAGTGTAATTTGCCTAAGCGAGCATTTTATAATGAAGGGGGAGGAACATAACTTGCATATTCGTGGGTATCAATTGGTTTCTTTTTATGCAAGGGACAAAACGAGAAGAGGTGGCTCATGTATATTGTGCAGGGATAAATTGAATTGTAAAAAAATAGAAGTGGTGAATAATATGGCAGAGGATAAAAACTTTGAAGTCTGTGGAGTTCAAATAGATCAACCGAAGATTGTAATAATTTGTTTATACCGAACACCGGACTCTGATATTAATATATTTTTTGAAAAATTTGAAATAATTTTGTCTCTATTCTTTAATAAAAAAGATAAATTAATTATATGTGGTGACTTTAATATTGACTTTTTAGGCAAATCTAATGTAACGACACGTATGTTTGATCTCCTTGCGAATTATGGCCTTGAGTTTTATATCAAAAAACCAACACGTCTAGATAAATGTATTGACAATATACTTAGCAATTTTAATGGTGGGGTAGGAGAAACGTGGGAGTTTTTCTTGTCGGATCACAATACTGCACAGATATATGAGTTTGAGTATCTTGCACCTAGAACAGCATTAGATTATCAAACTGAATATGTGAACGATATCAGTTGCGCTAACATTAAAAAGTTTATAAGTTGCTTTATTCCCTTGACTTTTTCGGATATCTATGAGATTAACGACACAGACACAGCTTTTGATAAGTTTCATGAATGTTTGACAATGTTCTACGGATTGTGCTTTCCTAGAATAAGAGTAAAAAAGCGCATGAATACAATCACTCCTAAATGGATTACAGCCGGCATAAAAAAAAGTTGCGCCACTAAAAGGCAGTTAAGATATAGACATTATATTGCAAAATCGGATGAATCTAAAAAACAGTTTAGAGAGTATTCGCGTATTTTAAGAAAATGCATAAATAATATGAAGTCATTATGTAACAGTAGGGAAATAATTAACTCCGAAAATAAAGTAAGGGCAACATGGAGTGTTGTTAAGCGCAACTTGGGGAATTTCTCTTCCAAATTAGAGCCTTTGGAGTTGATTGAAAACGAAATTAAAATATTTTCTGGAAGTACCATTGCAAATATATTTAATGATTTTTATGTAGACTTGAATTGTAATATGAATGGTGACAAAACGACAGCAAAAAAATGTATAGTAGGAGAAAAGACAGACATTCGTAAAAATTTAGATGTTAATGCAAATAGCATATTTATTGAGCCCACAACCCCATTTGAGGTGTACAGAACCATCCAATCGCTACGCAATACAAAGTCGCATGGCTATGACTTGTTAAATGCTCCACTTATAAAACATATAGCTTCGTATATTTCGAGTCCTCTTTCGTATATCATTAATTTGTCATTTGAAAGTGGACACTTTCCTGAGAAACTTAAAACTACTATAATTAAGCCAATCTATAAAAAGGGATCAAAGAATGATAAAAATAACTATAGACCAGTGGCGCTTATTCCAGTGCTCTCTAAAATATTTGAGAAAATAATGCACTCTAGAATAAGTCGCTTCTTGGAAAAATTTAAAATATTGAAGGGTGAACAATATGGCTTCCGTAAGGGTAGGTCGACAGCACTGGCTGTTTATGATGTTATAAGCTATATAGTTGATCATCTGAACAAAGGGATTCCTGCTGTGGGCCTCTTTCTCGATCTTAGCAAAGCATTCGATCGAGTGGATCATGCAATTCTACTCAAAAAGCTTGAGAATCATGGTATTCGCGGTAGGGGTCTTGACTGGTTCTCCTCTTATCTAACGGGCAGGAAGCAATTCACTCGAATTACAAAACTAAATTCTAAAAACAAAACAGTACAAAGTTTTGACTCTGAACTAAAAACATGTAAATGTGGTGTGCCTCAGGGTAGTGTTCTTGGCCCTCTCTTATTTATAATATATATAAATGATCTCCCTGAGGCAGTAAAGCATAAAATGACATTATTTGCGGATGACTCCACTATTGTTATTAGTGGCAAAGATAGGGGGGCCTTTGAATTTAACATTAATAGTTGTCTGGCTGATGTTCATAAATGGTTGACGAAAAATAATCTAAAAATTAACGCAGATAAGACAAAAGTGATACAATTTAGGACATATAAATCAAAACCACTTTCTTTAAACATAATATACGACTCCCAAAAGATTGAGAAGGTTGAATCAAATAAGTTTCTAGGAGTTACTGTAGATGAGCATTTTAGTTGGAAATTGCATATTGATAGTATTTGTAAAAAAATTAATAGATTTGTTTTTGCTTTGGGTAAGATTCGTAAGATTGCATGCTTAGGTACCGTGTTAAGTGTTTACCATGCATATATTTCATCTACTTTACGTTATGGGATAATAGTCTGGGGCAATGCCTCTGATGTGCAAAGAGCATTCGTAGCGCAAAAAAAATGTGTTAGAGCAATGTTCTCAATGAGATGGACTGAGTCGTGTAGACCAATTTTTAAAAAGCATAAATTGTTAACACTACCTAGTATTTATATACTAGAAGCAGCAAAATTTGCTAAGCAGAATATACATCTTTTTAATCATAATGACAGTAAATTGAAAAGAGAATGTGTGCGGATTTGTCTAGAAATGCCTAAACCTAAATTAGCGTTATTTAAGAGAAATTGTGTTTACATGATTCCTCTTATTTATAATTCACTGCCAAAGTATATAACGGCCTTGCCTTTTAATAAATTCTGTAGGGCTTTGACGACCTGGTTGTTGGGGGAGTGTTTTTATTCTGTTAAAGAATTCCTTGATAAATATCAATGTCAGTTTTATGGAAAAAAATAATGGTAATTATAGTATTAAGAAGTAATTTATAAAAATTCTAGCAATTTTATGGATAGATTTGACAGACCTAAGTGAATAAAGGAAATATAAATAATTTAAATACATTAATAAAATTACTATTCCATTATTGTAAGCATCTTAATTTTTGCATATTTTTTTATTTTTTTATATGTATATATGTTTTATGAATTCTTGTTGTATATTAAAATTTTAGATTTAGGCTTAACTAGTTAAAAATAATATTACTAAGATAGTTTATTGTTTCATGTTTGATCGCTTTGATTGGACCATGTTTGACATTTGGTGTTGACATAATATAAATCAATGATATTTTAATGCATGCATAATTTATAAATGAGTGAAAATGTTTTAATTTTATGACTGAATGTTTATCTTTTAGATTGCAAGAAAAATAAAAAATTTGTACGTCGTAATTACGACAGAGTGTGCATAGGACTGAATGTGTAATTGTCTATCATTTTATGTACTCGCATTTCTATACAAATAAAGTTATTATTATTATTATATAACAACAATAATAAATATGATATACAGCTCCTTAGCGTTCGATATAACGAAAAACTCAATATAACATAATATAGAATTTGTACAATTTGTCTCAGATAAATATACATAAGAACAAAAGATAAAGCCCTAATATGAACGACAAAAGCGACAAAAAATATTTCATCACATTTTTCGTATCTCGACGGAGAGCAGAGTTATAGTAAAAAAACTGAGTTAAACTCTTTTTTCAAGATGGCGGAAAATGCAACCAAGAAATCTTGGTCGAGTTTTTCATGTTAAGCTTTTCTAGGCCTCTCCCACGTAATATCCAAAATTTAGCTTTCCCGGTTCACTTTCTTTTCTAACTCGTTGATTCCGACGTAATGACTGGAGTATTATTGACTAACAACCTATAGTAAAGCCAAGTAGACAACGCAAGCAATGTAAACAAGCAACCCTCACACGCGAAGCGGACGGCGCTATCTGTTTCATGGTATAAGAATACAATGAAACAGATAGCGCCATCTCGATAACCTTTGAAAATTTGTTTACATTCTTTACGATGTCTCGTTGGCCTTGCTTTACAGCCTAGAACTACTAAAAAATCTATAAAAGTAAATTTGGGAAAGGTATATTATTTATAACATTAGCAAGAGAAGAATTTTTGAAAATTTTAACTTCGTGCAAAGCCTTATAATTTATAAGACTAACGCGAACTTGTAATTACTCTATTACTTCATCACTCAAAGTCATAACTTGGTGTTAAGCTTAATACACTAAATTACTTGATTATGTGGCGTCTAATAGGCAATTAAGTACGTGAAGAAACATGATACATTAACCTGTAATAAAAGATGATTTACTTATAAAGAAAACCATATATTTACTACACTAATATTATGAAGAGAAAGAAATTTACTTTTAGTAACAAAATATACACACAATTCCCAGTTTATCGCCTTTACCATTAGTCATAACCAAGGAATATAATTACTACATATCTATACTGATTATAAAAATTTATTTGACAACAATTCAATGTAATATCTATTTTATAGGTTTGTTTGTGAAACTATTGATTTTTTTTATTGCCTTCCACACTGAGGCCAGGAAAATCGTGCAGCGTGTGTCGAATCATTAAATATTGAATACCAACCGAAATTCATACGAGAGCGGCACTCTGTTTGCGAGCAAAAATATGTGATCCAATTCAAATAAAATGCTGCCGCGACTTTTCTCTTTCTACATAAAAAAACAGTAATCTTACGATCACCAGTTAGCGAACCTTGAGATTGTTAGCGTGTTTTCGATATTCACACGATTTCCTAAGTAAAGAGCTAAGTTTTTGCCTGCGGTTTTACTTGCACGCAAAGTAAATTAATAAGTGGTTTTTTGTTCATTCCAACATTAATTTCAGTGGCAACAATTGGCATAAAATATATATTTTGATTAAATTTCTTTTCATTTAGTGCATCAAATATTGTAATCAAAATGGTAACTTTAATTATTCACTAACGTTTCTGGCGACGTTGCTGGGAAAGTCATAAATTTCTCATTTGTGACAAACAGACGTTAAGATCGTCCAACTTTATTTATTACTAAGACTTCGTACGAGCTGTAGTTTGTTTTTGAAAATTCTACATCCAGATCACAAAATATCTGTGTGCCGAATTTCATCCGAATCCGGATGTTGGTCGCAAATACTATCGCGGACACGCTAATGAAGTGTATCACCCTGATATTGTCTCCTACCAGGGCTTGGTGTTTTATTCAAAGGAAGTAAACCCGAGTTAATTCAATCATAATTAATACAAAAATATGAGTAGGAGTCCTTTACATTTAATTGTTGTTTCCTATTATATAACCTTTTTAACTTTTAGTTTTCCTAATTTTTCTATTATATAACCTTTTATTTAGGTTATATAATAGAAAAATTAGGAAACAACAGTTAAACAAATCAACCAGACAGGTGTGACTTCTCAAGCTCAGATATAACTTCAACCTCAACTGCGCAATTGTGCAGCCGAAAGGATCTTAATCTAAAAAAATGTCGATTGTGTACCACAAAACAATAATTATGTATCGGGCACAAAAGCTTTACTTATAGGTGGGTTATCGAACAAGTTCCTGCATCCTAGCGCTACTCCAGGGACATCTAAAATTCGGCGCACTTAGTAATTACTTATGATGAAAGCGTCAATCCACCGCGGAAGCACTTGTATTTTAAGAAACTATTTTATCTGAACTACATACTGTATTTAAACCTGAGGGCCTAGTGCGATTTTTACTCGATCAACGCTTAACATCAATTTGTATGGGAATGAAGCCACCTAGTGCCTAACGTGTAGGTCTGCTAAATTTCCATACAAATTGATGATTGATAGAGTAAAACTCGCAATAGGCCCTCCGGTCTATGTGTTAGGAGACTTGTGAGAACTGGTTTATTGGACCGTAGCACGCCGAAGGGTAAGGTCGTGTGTCTCACACATTAGCCCAGAGCTAATCAAATTGTGAGGAGCCCGAGAGGCTGTAATCAGGGACGCTATAAAGATACTATTCGCAGCTGAAGCAGAGAGAAAACATTAGGCACCATTTAACAGTCTGCGTCACTCCCCATGTAAATCCAATATTAAAATGTATGTACTTACTAATAATGTATATATTTAAGAAGTCAAATAGTTCGTTTATTTTTGAAATTTTTTTTTTTTTTTTTTTTTTATTAGAGATGGGTTTGCTCTTGGCCAACAACCAGCTGAGTAGCAAGGATGAGGCCTATGATGGAGCGAGCTCACCCAGAATATGCCTATTCACTCGAACTTTGAAAAGATTAGGGTTATATGAGCTCGGAAATTACATGAGACATTTTCAAATTAATAAAAACTTAGTAATTATTTTAATAAAATTTATATGAAGAAAATATGAATAGAAAAACAAAAAACTGGATAGGTACATTGTCAGAACTGGACCAAATTTAAATGGGACCACACGGGAGGCATGTAGGTTTCAAATATAAAAAAAAAATCATCAGATACGTTTCACCCTGTCGAAAGTTATGAGGTAACAAACATTAAAAAAAATACAGTCGATTTGAGCACCTCCTCCTTTTTTGGATGTCGGTTGAAAATATATACAAAGTGATATATTTAATTGTTGTTTATTTGTTTGTATGTTACGCTTTCACGCCTTAATTACTCAACCAATCTTCATGAAATTTTGCATCCACATTGTCAGGGATACAAAGAACGACGTAGGGTAACTTTTATTAAGAAAATAGTATTGTTCTCGAGGAATCGCGTCAGCAAAAGTTGGTCACTTATACTTAAATTATGATTTCAAAAGAATTAAATTATTATCTCCAGCTTGCTGGCTATTGGCTGCTTACCTATCTGAATTGCTATACTTGAAAGTTGAGGGTTGTGATTCGCAGTCATGTTGTCGTCAATAATAATCCATACTAATAATTATTATAAATGCGAAAGTTTGTATGGATGTATGGATGTTTGTTACTCTTTCACGCAAAAACTACTGAAGGGATCACCATGAAATTTCGCATAATACACGTTGTCTGGGACGCCAGAAAGGACATAGTGTACCTTTCATTGTTCAACGCGAACGCGTAAATATTAATTTGTTATTTACTTATTTGCCAAAATTGCAGTAACTTTTATAGCATGGGAAATTAGAGACGAAAATGTCTCTTAATAAGTTCAGTAATAACCTAATTCTGAGGCAGGAGGCAAGTCACGGCTTCGCAATACGACACATCTGTCGACGGCAGACACTTATTTAATCTTCCAGTGATTTATGGAATAATTATTCGAAATTATATTACCGGCTCGTGTTCTTTACCTCAATATTAATAAGAACAGGAATCGTACAACAGATTTCACTAGTTTTTTAAACAGAAGCCTATTTGATTTTGAAGTAAATAATGTTAGTTGATCCTTAATTCAAAGATTCTCAAAAGAATTTAACCTTAATTAAGATGACAAAAAAACGTTAATTATTTACAGGAAAATCGGTTGGTGTTTGTCTATATAAATTTCCAAGGAATGCGGAATTGGGGCAGTTTTGAAATACCATACCTGTTTGTTAATTTTCTTTACCTCGTCTGAGGGCAGTAACCTCAGTGTGAAATAGCAATGCTGTTATGTTTCCGTGAGCGAGTGAGCAGAGATATATCAAAACCTTATTCTCTTCTTGACTTTTATACTTAATTCTATCAGAGTCTTCATATAATGCAAACCGTATAGCGTTGCTATGGTTTCAAAGCCGACAGTAGTAATAACATCAAACCTCAAACAACGCTTGGCGGACACAGTAAACGCCCACGGTTCCTAACCATTTGAGCTTTATACCTCTGAGCATTTTCAATTTCCTTTGTTGATTCTTCATGTATGTTGCCTCTTCTTAAAGGTCTTAAAGGTTTGTCATGAGCTTCCTTAACTCTCAGTCAGCATCAAACACAAGTAATAGATGATTGTTATCAAAAATATTATCTATGGTAGTCCCTAAAATGATGGGGACCTTGTTATGCTTGAAATTGACAAGATTGTAAGCCTATTTTCGAATAATTCTCTCGTTTCAATTTTCTATTTAAACAGAAATTTAGGTAACCGTACTACTAATAACGTACAGAAACTCATCACCTGAAATATATTGTTGCAATTCTCCGCCCGGCGCAAACAACAAACAAATATAGTCAACGCGTATTATACGGATGATAAAGAGCTTTGGCAACTTCCTGCTTTTACAAAGATCTATTACTAAGCTTATGCAAGCAGTATTACAGACATTCTCTAAATTGCAGTCCGCGCACACAATGTTTAGAAGTGGTGGATGAAGACATTGTTTTTAGAACTGTTACAGTATTTTTAGTGTAGTCTGACCTTTTGAAAGGAAATGATTTGTTTTAGAGTGTTTTTAGTATTTTTAGGCTTCACGTTAGGAAGCCGTCTTGCAATGCTTACATAATCAGCCCTTGATTGAAAAAGAATCTATAAATTTAAACAAATAATAAGAGTTGATCCGCAGTGTTTTATCATCAAAACTAATAATAAACCTGTAAGTGTAGGTATTGTATGTATGTATGTATGTTCCTCCATAACTCTTAAACGAATCAACTGATTTTCATGAAACTTGGTAGATAAACATTTAAACGTACAGGACACTGATATGCTACTTTTTTCTATTTCAACGCGGACGAAGTAAATTAATAATTCTTAGCCATCATCATCTGAGCAGAATTATTTCCATTGCTTGGTATAGGCTTCAACCATAATTTTCTAACAGGACCATTCGGAAGCAACCTCGGTCTTAATTCTAAAGTTGAGAATGAAAATTTAACAATCCTTTTAAATATACTGTTTAATTAATATACTGTGCTAGTTTGTTCCATTTAGCTTATTGTCCGTATTTTGTTGAATTGGTCGCATCCTAGGTGCATTTTGCTGAACTAAGCCGGCCATGTGTCACTGTTTATAGCCGAATGTGGCGCTTTTTGTCCACTTGCAAGTTTGCCTGATGCCCGTTGTTCGTAAATTTTACAGAGTTGCATCTACAATAATTTCTTGTTAATAATTTATAGGTTTTTTAAAAGTTATATCCTAATCTCATTATAGTTATGAAATGTTAGTAATAAAAATAAGTAATAACAAAGTAGAGACAGTTTATGGTGCCACACTAAGGTTGTGCCCGCGACTTCGTCGGACGCCTGACATCTTATTTTATTTTATTTGGGAACACAAACAATTACACCATAATATAGTAAATTTGGGCTCATTTTTTATATTTTAATTAGACGATCGCTCGGGAACTTAACATTTTTTCAGGATAAAAAGTATACAGGTAATAAACTATCTGTGTGTTAAATATCTGTTTATTTTTTGCGTGAAACAGTAACAAACATGCAAACAAATAAATAAACTTTCGCATTGGTAGTATTAGTAGGAGTAATAATTTCGCTTTGATGATATTATTCTTTTGAAACAATAGCAGAGAAACAAGAGCATAAAATAAAATGAAATAATAAATAATTAATTAATTTCTGTTTGCCAATAATTAATTTGATGAAAGAATAATTACTCCGTTGATTACGTGAAAGCTTTTATTGCATATTGCATGTACGCGCTACCATTATAGCAATTCCTTTCATTAAAATTTCTGTAATTTTTTAAATTTTTTTAAAGATTTTTAACACAGACTTTTTTAAAGAAGTTTCATATCAAGCTCTTGAAAAGTTGAAATAGGCGGTCACAGCGTTATCTATTATTTCTGTAATACCAAGCTAAAATCTCGTCTAGAAAACTAAATTCATAACTAAGAATAAGAATATATTTTTATTGTGTCTATTAAGGTATGGTATAAACGTGATTAACAGAATATGATATGGACCAAGGGCTTCATTTATAATGCGCACCTGCCAGCGTCTTATGTTTCCGAGCGCATATTATTCCAAATATTTTCAAATTTCGAATGAAAAAGCATCTTCTGGGTGAGCTCGTTCTTCTACACGGCTAGATGCAGACCAAAAGAAAACCCATCTATAATAAAAAATAAAGTCTATGTTAAATGCAGACAGATAATTGGGTAAATTTAATATATATATTCTATAATGAAACAAAAACAATTTTCTAGTGGAGCAGACCTGTGTGCAAAGTTGCTTTCATATTGGATTCTCGCGAGAGTCTAAGCTTATTACAGGTTAAGCTTCAATAGAATAAATAAGTAAACATTAAAAAACTTGGTACGTTTGCATTTAGTGGGAATATACAGCGAGTGTAAATGAACATCACGTAGCGCCCATGGGACACAGTACGTGACCCCAACCTACGGTCATATGCAACTTCACTGCTCATACAATATGTACGTGATTGCAGTTTTCTACCAGTTTTCTTATTTTCTATGTTATTCTAAATTTTACTAGCTATCATCACTGGCCACTTAAATGGGACATATGTTTTATTTTTCACTCAGAAACCCTAAATATTTAGAGGATATATGTTTTTAACGTTATTACCAAATTATGTATACCTACCTACTTATATATAATTTTAAGGATTATTTATTGTTAAGGGTGTGCCTAGAAAAGAAGCTAATCGTAAGACTAATGAGCATTTTTAATTTAATCCAGATTACTAATTTTATTATTAACAAAAAAGAACCAATAGGTTGCTATAGTTGCTTCAACGCAAGCAAAGCTACGGTTTCAAGTGCGCTAACGACTAACAACCTTCATAAGGCTTATGAATACGGGACGAGATACATATAGAAAAAATAGAGTTTATTTGTATGTGACATTGTTCGGCTATAAATATTTTAGAAAAATACACGAGTGTTAGCACCGTAGACCGTGGGAAAATGACGACTGATGCAAACGTTCGTTAGTTTTCAGCATTTATCTAAATACGTAGAGCATTCTAGTTTTTCCCTATCTGAATTTTCATCACATACATAAAACACACATATAATATATAATAACAGCTTTTATGAACTAAGCTTATCAATGGGTCGAAAGCGTCGAATGAGAAAGAAATTGGAAGTGCTAATAACGATGAGGGAGATAAACTGCACGATTTTGGGCTCATAATAAGAGGCGAATGACAGTGTATTATTCTTTAATTAGTGATGCAAGAAAAAATAGAGGATAAATATAGCAGAAACAGGAGAAAGACATCTTGGTTGAATAATTTAAGAGGTGATTTAATAGAGGTTGATGAGGAGGTTGAGGTTGATGATCGCCTCCATGATGATCGCCAACGTTCGTAGAGAAGTGGCATGTTAAGAACAAGAAGAAGTCGTAGCCTATAGCCAGTTTATTGAAATCTGCTAGACAACACTTAATGTTTCATCATTAAAGATCGCACATGCAAAGCTTGTGAACATACCGGACGCAGTGTGAATTTTTATTACATTGTAAACCAAAATGTGTAGTGTTGATAACGCTGTTTGAAAGCCTAACAAAGCCCTATATAAATCAGAGAGTAACTGCCTCGTTTATAAACTGGTCTTATGCGAACAATTGGTGAGTGGGAGCATCAATCACCGCCTAAACAAGATAGCGTAATGGTATTCTGCATGCATTGTGTTGTAATGAACGCAGTTTGTTATCTGCTCCTGGTTTGTTTATAAAAATAAAAGGCTGTTTGACTTTATGGCGAAGAGCATCGAGGAATTTGGCACTTGTTATGTTAAGAACGTTAGAAAGGCTAAAGGTCCATTTGATGGTAGGTGCCTACCGTCGCCTATAAGACGAGCAACGCCACATGTGCTGCAAAATCCCTAACTCTTTAATCATAGTAGGATTAAGAATTGAGGAAGTAATTCTATAATAGGGGAATAAGAACTAGCAAAGTTTAACCCGGAACCCCTGACACAGAGCGTTAAGACAAGCATCCTAACCACTCACCCAAGGGCGAGCCTAAAGTCAAGTCAATGTGGACTTCATACAATAATGATGCTATATAAACAATGTTATGTGCAATTATTGAATTATACATATACTTACTATATCTTTAAAGATTGAGTTTTTGCTTTTGTTGATACTGCAGGAAATTGTAGTCGTCTAGAACAACCAGTATTGGTTGCAGAGGAGTGCAAGTGCGTTGCCGGCCAATCTAGATACGTCAAAGAGCTAAATGAATGTAATTAAGAGGCTTCAAATGTTCGTATAATAGAGAATTTATAATCGAATTCTTGCCTTTCCTGTAGCAACATTCACTGCCAACAAACAATATCCGATGGCCAATTCATCATCGTATAATGCTTTCAAATAACGGGTTAAACTCGCGTTGTTTTTACAAAAGAATAAGTTAGTCCAGTCATTTAATAGTTTTACCTGAAAACTTCCGGAAAGTACCGGAAACTTTCAAAGTAAACTTTCCAACGTTTTTCAGCACCAAATGACTGTACTAAAGTTTATTTCATTAAAAAAACAGCGATAATATAGTTATATAATTCAATAACTAGAATATAGTTACAATTTGTACTCATATCGTAAAGCTTCATTATAGAAAGCAACTATCTTTCAAAATCTCCATTTTCAGCTAATGTTTCATGAATGGTCATGCAATTTGTCGCACTATGTAAATGCCAAAGCAGAATCAGGCACATTTGAAGATTGCTTTTGTTACTTTTTTCGTATTCGTTTTGGTAATCTTCTTATCTCTATCCTCTTAAGTTGGGTACTGTTAAGGACTTTCATTTTAACGTTTCCATAATTTAACTTATTCGTAATGCGCACACAAAATACCTTGTAACTTTTTCATAAGAGAAATGTGAAATAGTTTGCACTTCAGTATGAGTTTAAATGTTATATTTGAGTTGGAACTTATGAATAAAACATGTAAATTATATTTGGAAGACGTTCTTAATATTTGGTTTCATCATTTTACACTATCGTCATGTTACAAATTTTTCTAATTTCATTTTAGTTAATTTAATAGTATTTCTAGTACTTAAGTATACAACTTTCATACAATACATTGTATTTCCTCTAAAATGATATATAACACGATTCAATAGAGGGTATTAGTATGACAGCGAACTAGATCGAGATTTCACATGAGCTTAGAAGCAAGAAGAACTAATTTTCTAACTTCAGCCATCCATCTTACAGGAAATCTAGGAGGGCGTGAGGATTTCATTACTGCAGGAAGTTCACTATAAACACTTTCCACGCGAGGAGCGAACTTTCTCTTATATTACAATGACCTTTAAGTATAAGATAACAAGAACTTTGACGACTTGTGATTTAATTATCGAGAGAAAAAAAAACATTTCTCATTTATTCAAACTTTCAACTGAATTAAAACAAAAATTCAAATAACTGTTTTTGTTCCTCAATAATTATAATGTTAATTATAAGTCAGGCTTATACTTGGAAGTAGGTGGTTAATGTTGTCTATAAAATCAGTTAATTCGTTTAAGAGTTATGGAGGAACATACATACATACATACATACATACATACAATACCTACACTTACAGATTTATTATTAGTATTTATAGAGTAGTATTATACTAAGTCTATGGGATAAGGGATTAGGAAATAATTGAGTTTTTGGCATCCTTTACTCACTCACCGAAACACAAATGCTGCCCAAATGACTGCGAAACGCAGTGTGCCCTGGCACTAATTTTCAGATTCAGACAACTTTAAAAAGTTCATTTTTAAAGTTGACTCTACTGGGCATTGAACCCGCTGCTACCTTTGAGACAGAACTTTACGGCATTCCTCGTCCACTCCTCGCAACATACAAGCTATTATTTCACGCAGATCGGTAAGTGGTTGGTTTTAAAAGTAAATGTATCTACTAAAACAAATATGAATATAAAAAAACAATTTATGAAGGTATATTAAAGTAACCCAAATAATAGGGGCAAATACCCAATTATTGGCACTTTAAGAAATACGACCATTTATTGGCACCTTTCGACCTATTTATTCAACTCAAATAAAATTTGAAAGTTTGACAATGTTTAAATCATTTGACTGTTTAGTGTTAGCGATTCTTATAAACCTAAGATTTATTTATTTTTTGTGGGAACACAGTTTATGGAATAGATATCTTATTTTTTAGTGAAAAGTTTAGGGTGCCAATAAATTGGAGGGGTGCCAAATTAGGTCACTTTACCCTATATGAATAAATAACATAATTATTATATGCGTCCCACTTATACACAGACAAGAGAGTTAGGTAATATTGCTTGTTACATTTGGCGACAAAGGAATGTCTCGTCTTACGATCCATAAAAAAGAGGAACAAAGCACCAAAGGGATTAACTGGATCTATCTGTGACTTTTTGTCGACCCAGAGGCTTAAACTAGGCATTACTTTTATAAGATTAAAAACAGTACGAAGAACATTTACAAAGGGACAAAAGGATTGCGCTCGCGAACTGCTAACAGATTTACATTTTAATAATTACTAATATTATAAAAAAGCTGGCGCTCGCGACTTATTTCTATGATAAAGGGTTTTTTTCTAGTAAATATTAGCAATTCGTTCTCTTAAATGATGCATATACGACGTGCAATATTGGTAATATCTATGGTTACAACAAGGACATTAAACTTTCGAACTGGCATACAAAAAATGTATCGCGAAAGCTCGTTACAGTAGACGACAAATGGGTACCCATAAAACCGGAACAAACAATGAATAAGATATGAATCACTTTGGAACGTGAAAATATTCTGCAACTCTTTGTATTTCCGCAAAACTAAAGGTTCTTTCATAATGTAAAACTATAAATTTTATCAATACTAATAATACAATATACTACTAATAATTCATTGAGTAAATTACTTTGTTCTTACTCCATGAATTATTAGTAGTATATATATGTATACAGTAGTATATATATAGTATAGTATATACAGAGATATTATCGTGTTTATAGGCTCTATAGATCATACTGACAATAAATTGACAATTTTTAGTATTTTTTTCTATATGTAATCTATGTATTATGTTCCCTCCATAACTCCCTTAACTGATTTTCATGAAAATTGGGAGATAAACATTGACACGTACAGAACACAGGATAGGCTTCAGATAGTAATAAATATCATAGATATGTATGAATGAAATAAAAAAAATACATTAAAAGAAAACCAAATAAGTAAGTCGAAATTGTAATATTATAAATTTATTAAGGAAGGATGTGTGGAATGTGGATGTTTGTACAGTCGGCCGCATAAGTCGATTAACACATGGTCGCGCTTAGGGAATTTCCCACGGCGACACTGACTAAAGTGATGGAAATACTAACTATTAATTTGTGTTGGGCGCCAGTGAAGCCTACCAGGAAAGTAAAACAAGCGTGATCAGTAACAATAAAAATATATATTTTAAATGCGCTCAAAGGTAGGCAACACAAAGTGTAGGTCGTGGGTGGTCGGCCTGTCTGTCTCCTCAACGCAGCGTGCAGGCACTCCCCTGTGTGATCCGGCCGTCGAAAGTGGTAGATGCGAGCCAGGCGGTGCGTGTCCTGCTGATGTGATGATGATGATGGTAAGGCGGCGATGCAAAGCCGGCAACGGATCTAATGCGACCCGGCGCCGGCCGACAAATGCAGTTGCATAAGACCAGCAACGAAACTAATGCGCTCCGAAGCTGGTCGATGAATGCCGATGTACTCGGGGGATACTAGGCCCGGGGAATGGTAGGCCCAGGAAATGCTTGCCCCGGAAAATGCTCCTGAAATCGACAGCACCACAAGATTACGCTCTGGCACATCCACCCTTCCGATCCGGATACCCCACGACGGCAACAGGATGAAAATACCCGCATAGTAGCAGTAGCATTGCCGCAGTGGTGCATGACCAGAACGGAGTTTACAAAGCAATTTAAATGAGAAAGCAAAAATGAAATGTGTGAAAAATAAAATATAATTTGAAATAAAAAAATATTAATTAAGTAGATAAAAAAAAATATTAAAATATTTGATGAAGCTATGAAACTACAAAAAAAAAATAAGCAATTTAAATATGTAATGAAACTTACAAAATTGTGTGCCATTTAAAACTTACCCTAACGCGGGAGATTCAAATTATACGAAATATTAAACTACATAATTACTAAACAGTTAATTAGACCGCACCACTCAACTAATGCGCTGAGTGGCGCGGACCGTCCGTCTCTCGGCTACTTTGCCGACTGCCGCTTTAATTTCAAAATCCGTGTTGTAGGTACCACCCGCGCCGGCGCAATTGCATTCGTTGCACGCCGGGCGTGTACCTACTTACTTTAGTTTTTCAATTACCTTATTTTTTAATTTTATTTATTTATCAATTTATTAATCCTAATTTCAACCATGTAACGCTTCGTTACAACATTCAAAAGTGCAAAACATCTGAACACTCTTACTTAGTTACTTACTTACCGAAGCTTTTTACGATCGCTTATACGTGAAGTTTATTTGGTTCTCTAGTAGTGACAAAGACTTATGGCGCGTTGAGTGTTCAGTTGTTTTGCACTTTTGAATGTGTTAATCGTCTTTTACAGCCGACTGTACCCTTTCACGCAAAAACGACTCGTACGATTTGGATGCAAATTGACACACAGATAGTTTATTACCTGAGTTAACATATAGGATATAGTTTTTATCTTGAAAAAAATCTGCGTCACTGAGCCCTGGCGGAATCATCGTCGTCACAGAGATAAAGTTGTCAGATATTTTGCCAGTTATATTCATAATTTTTCAACGCAGACGAAGTCGCGGGGACCAGCTAGTGAGCTATAAAAATTAAAATAATATACCACGTACTTAATTAGTATTCAAGTCACAGAATATCAAGCAAGCAATGTTTAAATTTACCCACATCACTGAGATGTTTTCTTCGCTTAGTTTATTATTATATTTTCACTCATCCCATCTCTGCACATTTTCTTGCCGGACACAAAGCAATTTAGCCGCCACACCCTAATGATTTTAATTTGTCACTCCGCGTTGTCCATCGTACCGTGTACACAACGACGCGAATATGATATCATTCAACATGTGTTGCTACGTATTTTCCTCTTAAATTCACATCACATTTTAGAAACATGAAACTTATATTAAATCTTGCATTTGAGGCCAATATGAAAAGAAATTTGTGTGTAAAAGGAAAAAGAGATAAAAACTCTCTAGCGTTTCCTTACATACTCGTACGTGTGTGCTTTTCGTATAATGATAAGGAGGCATTTGGTTAAGGACACTTGTTGGTTTGAAGAAGAAAAAATATTTTTGTGAAACAGTAAAGAGACGAACTTTTTACTTAAAAGAAAGGTGAATGTAACTTGAAAAATATAATTCCTGAGAAAATGTATTAGATAACGCCCGACATTTTTATCGCAAAAAATATTTATATTTTTTAAGATCCTTCGGAAACCTAAAATTTTTTTCAGAACAAAAAGTATCTAAGGTATTTGTTAGTTTAGGCAGTTTGCCAAATTTCATCCAAAATCCTTTCAGCCGTTTTTGCGTTATTGAGTAACAGAATAACAAAAAATTCAAACTTTCGCATCTATTTCGGCTTTTTAGTTTTATTTTAATGTATTATAGCACCATTCGGGAATTTCTACAGTTTCTTAAAATAAAGCTTTTGTAGGTATTTCGGACTCCATGTCAGCGTCTGTGTTTCCGAGCTCATATAACCCAAATCTTTTGAAAGCTCGAGTGAATGGGCATCTTCTGGGTGAGCTCGGTCCATCATATGCTTAATCTTCGCTACACGGTTGGATGCTGGCCAAGAGCAAATCCAAGCCTGAGCGAAAAGAATCAGGAATGAGGCTATCTGCAGAAAAACGAAAACCTCCGGCTGTGATAAAAAATTGTTATAAATATACTTTTAATATAAATTCGTGGGTGCCGAGATGGGAATAAACCTTAAAATCAGCTCATTATCTTTAAAGTATTAATATGCATATGAATATATACCTTATAAGTCTTGTAATAAAATTTAAAATTATGAAGGGTTTAAGCTGTATACATACGTGTATTCTTCAAACGCAACTTATCCTCAAAAGTGAATACTTTATCAGAAACAACATGTAAATCGTAAAATGCTTACATACTTATCGGAAAACAGTGAAGTAAAAAGAAGCGACTCTTCTCTCTCCTAATGTATATTTTATGATCACTTGTTCAACAGTGTTAAAACGGCGCATGTTGAAGCGTTCGTTTTTATTCTTACGATAAACGAATCAGTGCCCCCTTTTGGAAAGTAAAGGATTTGTCGCAAGCAGCTAAAAGCGGTACTGCGAAGTGTTCGGTACCTACTAAGTATGGAGCGAAGTTCTCTTCCAATTTATGTTTCGTATCCTTACAAATATACTTACCTGAACAAAAACCACTACAAATAGTACATTGGCTTTCAAAGACATTTATTTTAGACTAGCTGTTCTGGGTCCTGATTCTGTATGCCAACTACGATTCCACACTCTTGGTCTTACTTTTTCAAACCACGTCTAATGTATTGATTGTCGTGTCATGGAATTCTTATGTCTCTATTCTGGATGCCCCAAGACAAATTATCTATGGCATGTTATGATTTCACAGAAACCACAGTGTACTATTTTTTTTTTTTTTTTTTTTATTGTATTTATGACGTTTTTTGAAAAAGTAAGACAAGAGTGTGGAATCGTATTTGCCATACAGAATCAGGACCCTGTTATGTTTTACAAGCAACTGCCTCTTTTTCGCCTGAAAAACAAAGTTGGGTCTATTTCTCAGATAAAATAAGAACTAAAAATAGAGCCCTGTGGAGTTTTAGTTAGATTAGCTACACATTTATTTTAGATACAAAACAGAATATCCAAGACGCGCTCGATCTGAAGGTCAAAGGTCAAGGGTGAAAAGACGATTCCGGAGTTACGATCTACATATTTACATTTATTACCGTTTCCGCTAAAAATAAAAATTGAGTGGATCTCTTCTTATAAAAGTAATGTTTCCTTAACCCTTTTATATGCGACTGCGAAATGGTTACTGTGTTTTCTGTCTCGCCATATAAGTACACTGGTTGATCATATTCGAAATATGGTGTCATTAAAAATATTTATCATCTTAATCTTTGTTTGTTTGGTGGAACGCGTTAATCTCGGGAACTACTTAACTGGTTCAAATTGTTTTTGTGTTGAAAAGTCCGAATGTGTTGAAGTTTTGAACGCGGACGAAGTCGAAGGCAACAGCGACCCATCCCTGATTTCGCACGGATAAAATGCAGGTATGCAGCCAGCAAATAAGTACTGAAGCTTACAATTTGTAAACACACATAACTTAGTTTTAAATAGAGATTAGATGTTAATTTATTAATTAAAATTAAATATACAACATTTACAAATAACTGTTTTTTTAATCACAAATCGAATTTTTACATGTCTCTGCTTCTTCTCAATACTAATATTATAAAGAGGAAATATTTGATTGTTTGTTTGTTTGTTTCTATAGAATAGGCACCGAAACTACTGGACCAATTTGAAAAATTCTTTTACCATTAGAAGCCGACATTATCCGTGATGAATATAGGCTACTTTTTACCGCGGGAAAATGCTTCATTCCTACGGGAAATCTAAAATAAAATGGCCCGGGAGATAGTGCCATCTATCCAAATCAGGTGAAACCTCGCAGAGATATATTATTTCGATGGTTGAAACGACTAACATGACAACTGCTTGGTGATATTCCACGGTAGATGGCGCTTTATACTTTTCATCGCGGACGAAGTCGCGAGCACCAGTTAGTATTATATAAATATCAACTCATTCAGTGGTATCTAAAACTGTTGATACAAAATAATACTAAATCTCGTATAAAACTTGGTACTTACCCTGAACCTGAAAACAAGTGCCTCAACTAAGTGATCTTAACCATTCTTCGCAGACGTCAGCCCCTGAACGTTTCTCAAAGTCGTTTGCTATAATAAGCTAAAGAGTCTTCAAAGCAATGCAACCATTTCGTTTCCCTAGCAACTTTATCAAGAGAGGATTATAGAGGAAATATTTCCTAACTGGCTATTGTGGAATAATGAGGGCTTTTTCGAAGATATGTCTTTTCATAATCAGAAGCGTTATTGTTTATAGCTTTATGATTTATATTTTTAAAATATTCAAAAGCATTTTTATAAAATATATGATAAGAAAAATTACTTAAACTATATTTATTAATAGGCATAAAACAGGTTTAACGGATTTCATCCAAATCCAAGAATAAACCCATACATCCTGAAAAACTTTTGAATTTATCATATTAGTAGGATATTGGAGAACTAGCTGGTGCCAGCGACTTTGTCCGCGTTGAAAAATTAAAAAACATATAAACAATAATATAAATCTTGACCTCACACTTTGGCCAGGCATTTTTATTTTATTATAGATAATCCCTCAGGAACAGTATGCTTTTCTGCATGAGAGGTACCCTATGTCCTTTCCTGTGTTCCTGACAACGTGTATGCAAAATTTCGTGGTGATCGGTTCAGTAGTTTTTGCGTGCAAGCGTAACAAACAAACTCACATTCACATTTATAATATTAGTAAGGATTATCATAATTTTTAAGGCCATATCTATAGCTATCATTGCAAAACTAACACAAAATCATTCTCTCAAGCTCAAGTTAATTAAAACAGGATTCCTAATTTCAATACAAAATTGTGCCTATATCCAATCCGAATACCTGATGAGTAATGCAAATATTCTCCAGAAACATTTCGAGTAATATCTTACTAATCGCTTTGGGCAATAATAAACAATTTCCCAGTTCCTGAAGGATTTTGGTTGGGACGTGACGTAATTAGCCTTAAGCTTTCTAATTAATTAATTATTATTAACAAAAAATTATTACTAATAATTTTAATAAAATTATTAGTGCCCGCGACTTCGTCCGCCTTCAAAATTAATAATAAATAACCAATATAACGCCTGACATCTTTATTTCTATTACGCTGTTGCCATTTTTGCTGTTAGTTTTCCTCGAGAACAATCCATTTTTTTGGATGCCTTTTTCTGTACCAATGACGACGTGTATGTAAAATTTCATTATGATGGGTTAAGGCGTGAAAAGGTAACAGACAGATTAGGTATATAAAAGACGTGAAATAGTAGTAGTTTGTTGGCAATAAAATAAAATTTGCGGAAAAATGATCAAGTTGTGTAAACTTGCTTTTTGGGCTTTATTGTAAATGGATTAAATATCACTGACTTTATTGTAAATTAGCTGTAGCACGCAACTTGGTCCACATAACTTTATAAAATGAAGCCTATTTTACTCGCTGATAATGTACTTTTCTATAGTTGAAATATTTTTTATAATCGGTCCAGTAGTTTTGAGTTTATCTATTACAAACAAAATACAAATCTTCTAGAGAGAATAAAGAGTTATATTAGTACCTATAGATTCCATAAGAAGACTCCATCTTGTTTTATTTACATGGAGAAGATTCTGTTTGATAAATGTTCATTACGTTGGTCTTGCTGCAGTCTCAACTGTCGGCACTTAAATGAGATTGTTCCATTCGCTATTGTGAGCAACTCTTTGAAAGGCCTTTTGTTCTTCGCCGCTGAGGTAACGCGACACTTTTGATGAGGAAATTAAAGGCACGATCTATAACTCAGTTTTCTTTAACGGTAAACTTTTTGAAGTGTACTCCATTTATATTAGTCCTTACTTCATGCTTGGTCATATGTAATACCACAGTTAACTTTTTTAAATGTAAAGGTAATAACGCCATAGGTGCTGCAAATTCGTTGCCGACCATAGGAGGATAACAGATAAGAGATAATCTTTTTCCTAAGGCTCGGTCATCCTTTACTCGCGGAAACATATTGTTATTTTACTATATTATTCGGGAACTTAAGATTGCAGAGGAAAAGTGTGACAGTTTGCTACGCGAAAGGGACGAAAATGAAAGGGAAATGTTGGATGTTCTTGAAAAAAATAAATTACTAAAACAAGAGCTGTCCCAATTACACTTACAAAATATAACATTAAGGGATGAGTGTGACAGTTGTAAAAATGTAATACAAAAATTTGATAAATGCTGTGAAGAGTATGAGGTAGCCCTTAAGTCTATTACTTTATTAGAGAAACAACTGCATGAGGCTCAGGACTACATAACCCTGTTGGAAACACAGTCATGTAAATGTAATACATCTCCTGTAGACCTCACAGTTGATAAACCACACAAACCTTCACAAAGACTATCTGGATATAGCAAAAATCAGCTTAAAAAACTTGTTAGAATTAATAGGTATATTCATAAGAAACAAAAATTATTAACAAAACAAAAAAGTATGATTAAAAATATAAATAATAATAATAAAAAGTTAAATATATTAGACCAATTAAATAAATATAATACAGATTTGGAAAATATTATATTAAAATATGAAAGTGATATTCACTTATTAAATAGTAATATTGCACATTTGGAGTCACAGCTTCAGATGATGACTCAAATGTATGAGGTTTCTCAAAAAAATGTGGAGGAATACTCAAGCTACCACCCGGAATGTGAGCCTTCAGCTTCACAGTCCACATTTGACACACCTATTCAATATCAGTCACTGTCAGAAACAAACAAGACAATTCAAACCAATATTTCCCAAAAACATTGTGTAAACACAAATTGCAAAACTACTGATGGGGAAAGTGTAGTAATGTTTTGTGACGAGATAGGAAAGGACATGGGCCCGCTATTAAATACTCAGTTGGGACACCCATTTATAAATCATTGTATGCCTAATGCTTCATATTTCGATGTCATGACAAAAATAAATACTTCAAAATTAAATCCTAATATGACTATTATAATTTTTGTTGGTAATAGGGGCAATTTAAATAAAAAAGAATTATTGCATTTCTATGATACATTGCTTTCTTTCAAAATCAAACAAATTGTGTTTTATACACTCCCCTATAGTAGCAAGTTGTCAGTTCAAGAAAATAATATTCGATATAAGTTAAATATGTGCTTACATACTTGGTCATGCTACAATAATAATGTACATGTCATTGACACTAACAGTTTTGTTAGAAAAACATATTTTTATAAAGGACAATTTTTAATTCCTTTCTCTTTTAAGAGACAATTAGCTGTTATGCTATACTTTTATTTTAATGTGACTGCTAAAAATTTAGCAAAGAATTCTTTTATTGACAAATCACCAATTAAGGTGTTGACATGCAATAATTTAAATTAAATATTGAGACAACAGAGTACGCCTCTGGCAATTTATATTCAGATTTAATAGAAAAAAATATTGTTAATCATGATCAAATGTGTAACAAAAATTGTAACAGTACCAATAAATATCACAATGAAACTAATTTACTTCAAGTAGTACACCAAAATATTCAGGGTATGTCACACAAAGAGTTGGAGATTGAATTGTTCATGAACTATAATAATATTGACATTTTTTGTATTACAGAACATTGGTTGCAAAGTCACCAGTTTATGTTTAATTTCAATAACCACCTAGTAGGCAGTTCTTTCAGCAGAGTTAATGGTATTCGAGGTGGCTCTCTAATTTTAGTTAGTAAACACTTAAAATATAAGGAACGAAAAGACATTGTGAGTCTCTCTGTTGAGCGGATTGCTGAGCTGGCCTGTGTGGAGCTGGAAGGTTTTGTTGTTGTAAGTGTATACAAACCGCCCTGTGCTATATATGATTGCTTTGAAGGAGTTGTAGATGTTGTGCTAAGCAAAGTATGCAGATTGAACAAAACTGTTATTTTTTGTGGAGACTTTAATATAAATATCCTGGAAAGCACTAGTCAATCTACTAGGTTGCTTGCTTTATTTAAATCATATAATTTGAATAATATATTTTGTGAGCCGACTAGGATTGCTGCATCTAGTGCTACTTGTATTGATAACATCTTTTCTAACATAATTCCAGTTAATAAATCAATAATTAATAATTTGGATTCGGATCACTCTGGTCAATTAGTAACTTTTGAAAGGTACATGATTACCCATAGTAAAAATGAACTGACGTTAGTACCGGTTACTAAAAAAAGACTAAATACTTTTAAAAATAGTCTATCTCTCTCTTCCTTCATATGATTGTATTTAATCCTTACACAAATCTTGTCACTTGCAAATTAGCTCTTGTCTCGTGCTCAGCATTAATTAATACATCTTCAATAGGCCTTAACTATCGTCAGTTAGCGTTGCACAGGAAGGAGCCTCTTGACAATATTAATATTATTAGGCGTTTATAGAAATCAGTAGGCTTCTGAGTCCACTTCCAGATAATTTTTGAACTTATATTTCTTTCGTGTTGGAAGATTTTCTACAACAAGAGATTGTACGCTGAAGAAATGTTATATAGTTACGCGGACGAAGTCGCGTACAACAGCTAGTAAATTATAAGTTCATTATACACTTCTGATTATTTCTGTCAGTACTTTTTGATTATTTACAAATATTTAAGAAAAAAAGAAAGAAAGAAAGAATTTATTTTTTATTTAGATTTAAGTAGTATATGTTGTATTTTATTTACCTAGAAGAACACAATTTTTTTATAGTATAGATAGAAACGTGTTACAATGTACTTATCAATACTTAATTTTGATGCAGTCGAATTTTAGTAATCAAGCTATAGTATATCTACTGCGCCGATTTTCATGTTGTTTTAACCACTGGATAGAGTGGTTCTCGAGAAAGGTTTTACTGTATAATTTACAAAATTACACGGGCGAAGTCGCGGGCAGCAGCTAGTTTTGTCACTACATAGTATAAAACAAAGTCGTTTCCCGCTGTCTGTCTGTCCCTATGTATGCTTAGATCTTTGAAACTACGCAACGGATTTTGATGCGGTTTTTTTTAATAGATAGAGTGATTCAAGAGGAAGATTTTGGTATAAAAATTACAACGTGGGCGAAGTCGCGGGCACCAGCTATCTACTAAAAATAAAGGATACAACCCCTGAAAATTTAATAACAGCAAAAATGTCAGGCGTTATATTGCCTTACACATTCAGTCAGGCGCTGCACTTCCCTTACTTTTAACGCGGGCGAAGTCGCGGGCAGCAGCTAGTTTTGTAATAAATAATTACAATGTAAGAAGTATAGTACAATACAGATAAGAGTCATATGATTTACATGTTCGACTCGCGTAATTGCATTTCGAATCGACCGAGAGGGCGGACGCATTTGCAATGTTATTGCCACATCAGCAAGCCGATAACACTGCACATTGATTGTATTGTATATCCCGGTCAACGTGTTAATGGAACTTGTGCTATCTGCTTGCACCCTCAGAGGAAATACGTGGACGTTTTAATCTCTCGATACATTTTCCCCTATGAGAATTTAAATAAATACTAATGAATGTGCTCATTTATTTTGTTTTTCTGTTAAGATTATCATACAGGCTGACGGGCCATATATACCATAGATTAATAACACTAAAAACGCTACTGTGCTGCAAGTGCTCTGCCGACTTTGGTAGGATAAATTGTCTCGTATATTTAAAAATATATATTAGGTACATAAGAATAACAGGTATCTGCTATTTAATAGGCATAGACAAATATGTTTTCTATAATAATATTTTAGAGAGAAAATTTTGTATTTTTTTATTTTTTTGTAATGTATAAATTCAAAAACTACTGCACCGATTTTAAAAATTCTTTCACCTATAGATAGCTACATTTTATCACTTAGTAACATAAGGTATATTGTTAATCGAGTTAAATTAGGGATCGTTTCGAAAACTCCAATAATGTAATCCAATTTGTAAAAAATTGTAAAAATCCATAACATTATAAAGAGTATTTGTGTTTTTGTTTGCAATGAATAAACACAAAAACTACTGGACCGATTTTAAAAAATCTTTCACCTAAAGAAAGCTGCATTATCGGCGAGTAAATCAATACTAATAATGAATCTGTTTTTCCATAACTCTTAAACGAATTAACAGAATTTCATGAAACTTGGTAGATAAACATTTAAACGTACAGGACCTCTTCTTCCATATTCGTAATTCAACGCGGACGAAGTCGCGGGCGACAGCTAGTTATGCATAAAATTTACAATGTTACTGCATTAAAATTGCCATAAATTTAATATTAACGCCAACTCCAGCATTTGCATGTAACAATTGAAACCGCACGCCCACTGCTAGATAATTATTATAACGTCATCATCAAATCCGATTTCGCCAGGCTTCAACCATATGACGCTAAATTTACAGCAATTACCAAACCAAAATCACACTTTGGTATCAATTTGTATCAATATGTACCAATTGCCAACCTCTATTAAGTGTTAATAAAATGTTACATAAAATATTATTAACAAGATTAATTAATGACTATGTCAAAATAAATAATAATATGTATTTTTAGAGTTTACTCCTTAAGAATCGATTTGCATTTTATGTATAAGCCCGTGGGAGTAAAATCAAAATTGATGCATGAATGCGTTATGCGTTATTACGTTCTATATTATTTTGTATATTTTAGAATAACTGAAGTTTCAGAGATATTGCGCCATCTACACAATATTATTTCATAAAAAACGATATTGTATTGTGAAAAATCTATATTTTGTAATAGTTCGTAAAGGAGTAAACACAAGTCGTGTTTTTTTGTTTTTATGTTGACGTGATCGAGATAATTCTCAGTTTCATGCGTTTGAAGATCATTAGTCAATTTCCTGGTTAACGAAAGGATTTGACTAACTTGCATTAGATATAGTGTTACTTCGATGGTATTTCCATGACATGGTAACCTTGATGTAATGCAGCAGCATCAAGTAGACTGCAGAACACCCAACTCCTCAGCAACTTACAGCAGATATAGCTTGTTTGGCCACAATAAAAAGTCAGGGGTTAATTTATAATTTTAATTGTGGATAATTGTTACATTTGTGCATCCGTCATATAAAGTTGGTAGCCACAAAAATATTTCTTTCAACCTGGTTCAGACTGAGGGTTGGTCGGTCTTTAAGCCAGCATAGTCTTTAATTTTACAAGAAAATATGAATAAAAAATATGAAAAAAATATATTAAACGCTTTTAGTTTTAAATATTTTAATAAATTAAGGAACATAAAAAATAATGTTTTTTTGTACTGTTACTTAAATTTCTCGGTGTTTTATTGAAAGTAGACTAGCGTATTTCTTAACAATTAATTTGAAATCCTCGATATAAAATAAAACAACTTCCAGTACAGTGGATTTCGGTAGAATCCAATTTGTGTTGATATCGCTTTGATCTTTCTCTCTTGTATAATCTTTCGCTTGTGTACACTTTTAAAGGTTTTATTTGACGGCTAACACTTACTTTAATTATCAGTTTGACTGGTTCAAAGAAAAAAAGAAATGATTAAATTTATACAAAAAATATATTTTTGATCTTTCTCATAAACAATATTTTTTTGTTATTCTGTAACAAATGTGATGACACTACAATTCTATAATGAAGTCGTGTTGTCTGTTAAAGTGAGTACCTAATCAAAAATACACACTGTCTGGCTTTCTTATTTTTGTTTCCTAGCATCATTAATACTATGCGTGTCAAATGAGAATAGGACTGGAAATTCGCATTTTGCTCCGCATTTCTCACGAACTTCATTACTGATGTGTACGGAGTGCAAAAAAAAAACAAGCCAAGAATTAATTATTATTTTTATTAGTTTTTATTATTTTTGTAATGTGGTTTATTTATTCAGGTATCGCTTTTATCGTTCAACGCGGATGAAGTCGCGGGCACCAGTTAGTATATATAATAACTATTAAGTAATTAAACTATAAGTGTAAATTACATTACGATTTAAATCGTATTTATATGATCTTTTCGGCTTTGGTTTTATGTAGCAAAGCCCTTAAGTTTGCTAACGCGTCTCCACGAGATAAGTAATTCTTTTATGGGTCAATGTATACGATTTTATAATAAACTACCTGAATAAATAAACCACATTACAAAACTAATAATTAATTCTTGGCTTGGTTTTTTTTTTGCACTCCGTACACATCAGTAATGAAGTTCGTGAGAAATGCGGAGCAGAATGCGAATTTCCAGTCCTATTCTCATTTGACACTCATAGTAAATGTATTTTATTAGTGGCAGAAGATAATGCGTTTCACAGACATAATTAGGAGCATTTACAAAAAAATTCAAGTTAATTCAACAAAAAAAAAATACATTTTTTTAATAAATTTTAAAAGGCTTTTCAACTATGCCTTTGTATGTAGGTATATAAAATCAACGCTTTGACTAAATTTACAATTACTATCCTTAGCGATGATGATGAGAAGTGGAGACTTAGATTTTTATGACATTAATTTAATTACACTTTCTCAAAAAAGTTATTTTCTTTTTGTTGTCTTTGTTTTCTTTATGAATACCAAAAATCTGGTAAATCACAGCCTATTCAAATCTGATTTTAATATTAACATTACAAAGGCGACGCTCGAACGAAACGTCAAAGAGCTTAGAACGAAAAAATATCCTGTGATTCAGTTACCAAAGAAAGGTATGACGCGCTCTAAAGAAAACATGTCTCAATCGAGTACATTTACATGAAAAGTTCACTTAGTACTTACTAGTCGTATTTCAAGTAAGCTTCTATTCAACATAGTATTGGACTTAATTCAAATCATTGAAAACATTTTGACGAGCCAGTTGGATGAGTTGTTTGCCATTCTATTCGTCTGGACTTAGAAGCAGTGGCAAAGGCAAGCTGCATTTCAATTTGTTAGTAAATTGTCCTGGACTATTTAGCTGTGTGTCTTAGACGACTTCAAAGTGTCTTCAAAGATTTAATAATTATTAGCTGGCGCCCGCGACTTCGTCCGCATTGAAAAAGAAAAAAGTAGTCTATCCTGTGTCCTGTATATCTAAATGTTTATCTACCAAGTTTCATGAAAATTAGTTAATAGAATACCTAACACTTACAGATTTACTATTAGTATTGATGATTGATGAAGTCGTCACAAGGAAATAAAGTAGAAAGAATGTTAAGTTTATATTTTTTAAATATTGGCTATATATTTTACTTTGATATTGAAATATATTTCCTTTTAGAAATTTCATTTCTAGTGAAAATATCACCTCGCTATAAATAAGGGACAGGGACAAACGTTCTCGCTTGTGGTTATCGATTTGAGGAAGGAATACCTTTCACGTGGACAAATATCCAAGTAATCAATATACCTATTTCGTTACTAAAACTCCGAATAACCAATAAATAGAATTCCACCTTGAGACAATATACTGTAGAAATAAAAAATAAATATTTTACTTACACTTTATGCAGACAGATTTTAGAAGACGACTGACTCACACATACTATGCAAATAGAGTATATTGAGTGCAATACTGAGGATGTTCTGTGATCGTGTCCTTTCTACGATTACCTGCGGAGCGAGATGATGGACGGGATCTGCCAAGATAATGAGGGCTCTTATACTACCAGGATCTCGTTTAAACGACGGAGAACTACGCGAGGCATTCGCGCCAAATTGGCGCAAAATTGGCACAGAGCACCTACAGGTGATAAAGGGATAGTGAGAGAATCCCGAGGTTCCCGAGGTTCTCCCGAGGTTTCGAGGGGAGGACGAAATAATTTGTACAAAATTCGTCCCTATGAATTGACAGTCGAAGGGCTATTGGGTTGGTGGAGAACCGTCGCTTGGCCACCGCGACCAGCAAGCTAAGTGCGCATGTTAGGGCACTTAGCTTGTAGTTGTGATAGCTTTTGGCTGTCTCTTTTATGTAAAGGTAATCAGAAAGCTAATGATGAACTCGATGGTAGATTACCTTCACCTAATAAGAAAAGCAACAACACAGGAGCAGAGCAATGGCTATGCCAACCGTTACATCGCTTAAAAATAAACAAAAACATTTACTTCGTTGACTTTATTGCAGCAAATTAAAAATTAACTGTTCTCTTTTATAAAATAAAACACAATAGTCATCATATACCTACGCTGACTTTTTATTATAACAATAAAAAATATATTTGTATACGAGTTATTGTGCTCCGAATTCCTCATCGAATCGAGCTGACATTTGTCTTGCAAAAATTAAAAAAATATTGCGAGAAACGGAATATAAATGACGATTGTACCGAAACAATAAACAGTTGGAACGAGAAAGCTCGACTCGCATACGAATGACATTGAACAAAGTTGCATATTCTTGGTGGCTGAGTCGCGGGTGTACAGAATTGCTATTTTTTTTTACCGCTCTACAGCCACTAGATCTTGTGTGCACATAAATGAGAACGAATCAAATGTTTACTACAAGATGTTATTCATGTATGGAAACTGTTGTTAGTTTATAAAAAAAAATTGTGTGTGTCAGCTCCGACACACGACTGGAGTTTATATTTCTTACGACAATTGGATATATTCTAAAATATTCAAAACAACCATTAATTTTCCATAAATTTTCATACAACGGGCTTTTATATATTGCAAATCGACTGTAGGAGAGAACTCTAATAAATTGAATTTTTTAAAGTTATAATTTTAATTAATTTAAGGGAGAAGAGACGCGCCTGGCAAAGAAGAAAGTTTTGGTAGCAAAACATCTGTTCTATGGCTTTTGACAGAGACACAGAGACAGGTTCAGGGAGATGACTGGCAATCTTCAGGACTAAAGAGGCACTGAGAGAGACAGAGGGAGAGAATTTAATACAAATGAATAATACGTCGAAATTTACGTTAAATAACTTTTTGTTTTCAAAATGTAACATAACATACCGTACGTGTTTAATTAACATTAAGGTGCTCTGTCATTTGTGAAGTCAGCGAAAAGTTGTTTAATTCTGTAATAAATTAAGCCTCTTATTAATTCAAGTAATGACAGCGAGGTTCTTTTTCTCATTAAAAAGTTAAGAATTTCTTGCATATTTTTGCAAATGTTCATTTGTTATTTTTTGCTATTTAAATGTGCTTGTGTCTTAAGTTGTATAATGTATAAATTCATTATAAATTTTAACATACATTCTCAAAAAACAAAGACTTAATTTTAGTGTATCCTTTGGACGTTAATAAACTGTATAATGATATTTTTAAACGAGCTAATTTAAATATTTTATTTTTACATCTTTAAACTATAAAGAGTAGTTTTTATAAAATCAAGTGGAATTAAATAACAAATTCTTCAACCTCACGATTAGTCACATTCACTGGCTATTATTACCTGAGTCAACAAATTGAAATCGCTATCGCCAATTTTAACGAGGTATATACGAGTTATATACGAGGTACGAGGTATATACGAGGTATATATACGAGGTAAGTTACTGCCACAAGCTAGTTTTCTTTACAATTGTATATATTTTTTATTGTATGTAATATGTTTGTGGTAGCGTCGATCTTGTGTAGGGAATCCCAATCACTGATCTGTAATAAAGCACTAGATAGGCTGCTGTGAAATTATTAATATGTGTATTTGAAAACCGCCATTTTGGCGCTGTAGGCTATGGAGTATAGTACATGGAACTAAAACTAGTAATGTCCGCATTTACAGAATACACATTTCTTTATGTTTCAAAACTCAAGCTCACACAAATAAACTTAAACAGTCCCTAAGAAGACATCAAAAAATAGAATAAAAAGTAAATAAAACAAACACTATTATACTTATCTATGGATTAAAAATACGCAAACGTCAAAATTAGTTCCTGTACTTTCGTACGTCGGCGCTTCAAAATGGTAGGTACACGAAAGTATCTGTAATTTGTATGGGATAACCCATCCAGTGCTTTATTAGAGATCAGTGCTCCCAATGTGAATAAAATTCTTTCTTTCTTACATGTTATAAAACCGCCGCGTCTGTCTGTCGAGATGATCTCAAAAACTACTGAACTTTTTACTGGATTTTCATACAGTATTCACTATTGGAAAGTGCACGAGAACGATTTTTGTATATAACTTGCAGAAAAAAAAATTTCACCCGTGCGAAGCCGGGAGCGGGTCGCTAGTAAATTATGTCCAAATGGCCGATTATTTACTTCGATGTATAATCTAGATTAAGTATTTACATCAATGATTGGTCCATTGTAGCAGCAGGTGTTGAGGACTAATAGTCGAAATGGTAACGACGCGGTCAATGGTACCCGTCACATGTTTTGCGCTTAATGAAACATTAATGATTGTACCGTACAACGGCTCCCATTAATCCCTCCGACTAAATGCAGTTCGAGCGCTTTCTCATTTGCATGCAACCACTACTTGTATGGGTTTTTATTTAGCGGTTTGTGTAAAAAAAGTGGGTCGTTTTGTTTCACGGAAGGAAGCAGTTTCAGGCGTTTATTTGAGTTAAGATCCTATTTGGCGTTTCTTGGCTGGCCTTTTTGTTGAGATTTTTTTTTTGTTGTTCATATGTATGCATCAAATGCATTAATTATATGGTAAGAAAATAAAAAAAAAAATAGAAAATATATTTTTCACTTTTAAATTATTTCATTGTTAGGAATATAGAAAAGGACTACTTTCATTTTCTGAATGAAAGGTGCCTTTCCCGAGGAATCATCTAAAAATAAAAATTCAGCGCCTGGCAGATCAATAAATTAATCCCATTGTCGTCGATCATTGAAATAATTAATTAAATAATGTAAAAATGGCTAAAAATTAAATTGTAAAATATAATAATGTTCAGTAACTTACTGTAATCATGCAGTTAAGTAAAGGGACATCTACTTCCAAAACTCACCTGCAACAGAAAGAAAAACCAAATCATCATGAATTCCAATAATTTGTCTTCACTAGTCCATTTATGCTAAAGAACTAATTAAATTCCGGTGGTAAGTACCATTTCGTCTTTTGAAACAAGCTCGTATTTAAGAAGTTGTGACCCAGATGCCGCTTCAATTAAATTGACTTTATATTTGAGTTCCTGCAGAGCGTTATTAATGATCGTGCTTTGTAAGCTCCCTTACTCTAAAGAGATTATAGTTGTTCATACTAAACAAAATGTCACTTTTCCTTTGTTATATTTTTTAGTAACGCTTGCTTTTTTTTATATAATAGGTATACATCTAATAGAATGCTAAATGAAAATATAAATGTTAGATATTATTTTACAAACAAATATATGAATACGTAACACATAATTATTTATGATTACCTATTAAATATAAAATCTCTGGCTGTTTATTAACCCCCGATGCCAAACGCAAATTGTGTATCTGTGTAACTGTGTATCTGAGTATCTGTTCGACGCCTGACGCAAATCGGGATGTTATATGTTTGATGTATTTATCTGTGTATCTGTTTTTAGGATCGTAGCGCCCAAACTAAAACGGATGGAGCGATTTAGATCCGGATTTTTTTTTTGTTTGAAAGCTGACATGATTAGAATTGTTCTTGGCTATAATTAACGTATATAAAGATATGTTTAGGCCTTTGAAGAATATGTGAAATTTGGTATTACTTCGGTGGTATTTCAAGTTAAATAAAACGTCACGAGGAAAACTGCGTGTGTGATAAAAGCTTCGAAGACTCGAGACTTTAGAATAAGGATTATATTTTATGATGTAATGTGTATACAATGTGGCTTAAAGAAAAGATTTACCTCCTTACCAGGTTTTAATAAAGCTCTCCTTCAATACCCTTCAAATATTTACGGATACTGTAGAACAAGAAATAAATACTTAACATAAAACCCTGTTTTCGACACCCAAAAAAATAAAAAATGGACCGCTCGGATTTTCGGCGATATTTAAACTCTTGTTTCTAAAACCCTGTTTTAAATTACTCCGTTAGAATTAATTTGAAAGTGGTCCCAACGATCGGCTGCATTTAAATGTTTTATTAAGAGAATGAATCCCTCACTGGTGCGGCGAAAGGGTGTTGTTATTTGTGGCTATGTATTTTTCGGTATCACGCTATATTTTACTTTAATCGTTCGGCATCTTTTAAGAGATTGCTTATTGAGTAATAGAGTCATTTCTTCTTATTTATAAGCGTGATAATAAATAATAATAATAAATCTGTAAGTGTAGGTATTGTATGTATGTACGAGTATGTTCCTTCATAACCCTTAAACGAATTAACTGATTTCCATGAAACTTGGTAGATAAACATTTAGACGTACGTAGGAAAGGCTACTTTTTCTTTTTCAACGCGGACGAAGTCGCGAGCGCCAGCTAGTTTTTAATAAAAGTTAAGTTAGATGGGCAGCGTTCCCGAAGCTGAGAAGTCATTTTCGAGAAGTCATATTTTCTTATGTACTTTAGTTGGTGGAAAAAAAAAGAAATGATAGCTTTAGCAGACCTAGATTTTATAACAAAAAAATTTTGCTCTAGATGGATTATCCAACGAGAAAAGAGGAGATTACATTTGTATGGAAAAACACTGGTAACGTCCCCTGTTAAGGGCAAAGCCCTAAGCTCGTTTAATCCTAAGGTTTAATACTCTATAAGTACTCAAAACAACTGCCTGGTTCGGCTTTCCACTGATGGATTTTTGGTTTAAACAAGGGTTCAAAATATTTTAGTGAAATTAACTTTTACTACATTCAATTTCATACAAAAAAGTATAACATTTATACGCATTTAGATTTCAAAGAACTGTAATTATCTGCCTGATTTTACAGTTTCTACCTCGATGTTTATCTTATACTTTGAATTATTTAATATATTTAAAGAAATTTAAGGAATCTTCGTGAAATTTATAAGTCTTATATTTTATTCACGTGACCTTGTCCAACTTTAGATGGTATTATGATACGGACCGACCCTTTTGACATTATCAATCATTTTAAAATTACGCATTAGACTATAAAATTTTAGACACTTTTATATTTTCACTAATTTTTAAAAGTTATATTTAGAAAAAATAGTATGTACAGGTTCCGAAGACAGGATTCAGTCATCTGTTTACCCGACTAAAAGAATATTTTATGAAATTGTTATAGGTCGTGCAGCGAATAAAGACTTCTCGGCAAATGTGCGCAGAACTCTATTTTTAGGTCTTTGAGGGGGCAGAGGAGCGTGAGGGGCTGAGTCTACCAATAACGTGTGCCGACACGTTATGGTAGACTCAGTCGCTCTTCCCCTCCCGCACTTCGCTCGCGCGTCTCGAGTCTCTTAGGTACTGTTGCGT
The DNA here is from genome assembly GCA_918317495.1 of Synanthedon vespiformis. Taxonomy (NCBI): domain Eukaryota; kingdom Metazoa; phylum Arthropoda; class Insecta; order Lepidoptera; family Sesiidae; genus Synanthedon; species Synanthedon vespiformis. Next base: position 3,177,003 of record OU906962.1, read on the forward strand.
ACAGATTGTTTTATCGTATTAGTAAATACGTCATGGTGAATAAATGCCTAAAAAAACGTCCTTCGACATCGCACTATGATTTTATGAAGGAATATCAACACTGCCTGTAATGTTAAGTTATTGAGGTGAAAAATCACGAAATAAGAAAAACAAATTTCATTTTCCTTAGCAATTTTGTGCGCAATTGTAAATGTGCCGATTCCCCCACAAGTGTCGCCTAAAAACCTTAATATTAATTCACCTATAATAATAATAATAATAATAATAAAGCCTTTTATTTCCAAATCTCAAGTGTTACAAATAAACCGAATTTTTAAAATTTTGCAATTGCTTATAATATACATTTATTTATTTATTTACTTTATATATTACTCAGTAAACTAAGTTTCCTAAATTAAGAGATAAGGATCCCTCTTTGGGTGAAGGCCTCCTCCAACTTCTTCCATGATTCCTTTTCCTTTGCCCTGTTCATCCAATTCCTCCCAGCTGTTAGTATGATGTCGTCAGTCCACCGTGTGTTCGGTCTACCAACATTCCTTTTCCCCTGTGGCCCCTTCCATTGAGTGGCTTCTATTGTCCATCTATTGTCTTTATAGCGTGAGATGTGTCCCGCCCAACGCCACTTCAGTTTTAAGGCTTCTGTAAGTGCATCCGTTAACTTCGTTTTCTTTCTAATTTGGTAGCTATTAACTTTTTGTGTTTTCCGAATTCGTAAAATGCTTCGCTCCATAGCCCTTTGAGTAGTTCTTATCTTTTGTTTAATTTTATTTGTGAAGATCCAAGTTTGGCAGCCATATAGTAGGCAAGGCAGGACACAAGTATCTAATACAATTTTTTTCATGGGTAAACTATAATCACCTTTAAGGATTTCTTTTAACGACCAAAATTTCTTTTTTTTTTTTTGGTCGTTAATTCACCTATACCTATGAGAAAATAAACAGCGACAGTGTTGCCTATTAAAACATGCTTTTCATAAATTTCGTGATTCCATATCCTACCATTGTTTAGGTATAGATACTTTTTTATCATTTGTAGGAATAATAAAGTACCTACTTGCTTGACTTTCTCACGTGTAAAGATTAATTGAAATTATTTTATTCTCTTTAATAGTATCATATTACGAAAGAGTTTCATCATAGTCACGGCTATCATAAATCACAAGCGTTAAATAAAGAACTGACACCAGCACTTCGTTGTAATTATGCTGTCCGAGGCCGAAATTGCGCTATTTTATACCGAAATGGCCGCGCCAGTCAATTTATTATGGGACATTTTTTAAAGTGAACCCATCGGGCTATAGACTTTATAATATGCAACCTATTATCTTTATTCGAAAGATATTGAACGAATAAAACTGAAATATATTTTTTTAAATTTTAAAGTTCTTATTCTCATTGTATCTTACTAATCTAACTAGAATTTTGCATTTTTGTTTGTAATAATAATAAACTGCAAAACTACTAAACTGATTTTAAAAAAAGAAACGTTATCACTGAGTTACATAGGCTATATTGTTTATCAAGTTAAATTAGGGATCCTACAAAAACTCCAATAATGTAACCTAAGGTGTAAAAATCTATACTAAATTACTAATATTATAAATTGTATTTTTGTTTGTAATGAATAAACTCAAAGAATACTTTATTAATTTTGAATATTCTTTCACCTATAGAAGGCTACATTCTCAGCGAATAACATAGGCCATATTTTATAAAGGTAGGCTGACGAAGTCGCGTGCAACAGCTAGTGTAAAATCTTTATTATTGGCAGGGCAAATTGTGTTTCCCAGAAGAAAACTGTAGCTTGCACAAGCTGGCACAAATAATATGAAGATATGCGTAATATATCTGCTGTTATTCCCTATTTTAGTCCTAACACATGCCTGTCTATGATTTAGTTTTAGACTTAGTTTATTTCTAAATTAATAATTCTAAGTATAATATATATTTACACATAATATTAGCTGCTGCCAGCGACTTCGCCCGCGTATAAAAAATAGATAAAAACCTATTCTTAGACCTACCAAGTGTGCATATAAAATTTCATCAAAATCGTATGGTAACTAATACTGTGACACGAGGATTTTTATATTAAACTAGCTGTTGCCCGCGACTTCGTCCGCGTTAAAAAATATAAAAAGTAACCTATCACGTGTCCCGTACTTCTAAATGTTTATCTATCAAGTTTCATGAAAATCGGTTAATAAGTTTAAGAGTTATGGAGGAACATACATACATACAGAAAAAAAATCTAAAAATGGTCAATTTAGTTTCAGTATCATGAATCATAGAGCCTATATACACGATATTTCTGAAAACAAAGTAAATTACTCCATGACCGACCCCTACACATTTATTATTAGTATATGATATGATTAATCATTGGTCCCTTAGGCAGAGTCTCAATCATGCTGGCTGCATTACCTCGTTGTATGACAATGCTAATGCTAATGCTAATGATCGAGGTAATAGCCAGGTCTAGAAACTTCTTTAACAACAAATGAAAATACAACAGTCAAGATTAACTTATTATCAATTGGAGTAATTGTTTAAAGACCAAAGGGCAATTAGGAATCGAAACGGGCGCTCGTTATAAATTTAAATCGCTTTGGAATGTTCTTAGAGTGCGAGGGAGGGGGAAATTCGAGACTCTTTATATTCACTTAGACTTTGATAAGATACGAACTGTTTGTTTTGGGGATGATAAATTATTAACCGAACTCCTACACCTAACCCACACCCTTGCCGCCTCAGCGATGATTAATTTCGTGTTTCCGTTAACTGTGTCAACGTTCGAACAACTTTAGTTTCCTATTAGAGTAGGGTGGAACAGTGCGAATGTTCAAACGACTATACCTGAATTGTTTGCATTTCATCAAGATCAAACAGTTTCTCCTGTAATTCGCGTATCCTCTTAATAAAGGCTAATTACTACTGATTACATGCTGATTGTATGGAGTTTCTGCTCACTATTGAATTGAAGCCCTAGTAATTAGTGTACAAATTGTATAATATTAGCGACCCGCTCCCAGCTTCGTCCGCGATGTAATTCTTTTTATAATATACTAGCTGGTTCCCGCGACTTCATACGCGTTGAACTATGAAAGGTACCCTATGTCCTTCCTGATGTCCCAGACAATATGTATGCAAAATTTCACGGTGATCAGTTCAGTGCTTTTTGCGTGAAAGCGTAACAAATTCACATTCACATAATAAGAAGTAAGAAGTAAGATACACAACCCTTTCTTAGTTTATCCCTCTTTCCACAAGTGAAAACTAAGACAAAAGAGTATTTTAGAATTAATTAGTGGTAAAACATATTAACAAACATTTTTTTTTATGTTAAGGTCGACAGACAGGCTGACAGTCCACTTGATGGTAGGTGGCTACCGTCGCCTATAACACAAGCAACGCCATAAGTGCTACAAGTGCGCTGCCGACCATACAAGGATTAAGGATAAGGGATAAGGGAGGGATGGGGTAATGGGCTCTGGCATCCCTTACTCACTCACCGAAACACAACAGCACATAATGCTGTTATTTCACGGTGGTATTCTGTAAGGTGGTGGTTACTGCCGCCAGACGGGCTGCCCAAATGGCTGCGAAACGCAGTGTGCCCTACCACTACTTTTCAAAATCCAGACCAGAGTCAACTTTGAAAATTATATTAAAATGTCCAAAGTTGACCCCGTCGGGAATCGAACCCGGGGCCCCTGAAACGTTAGGCAAGCACCCTTGCCACTCGTCCAACGGGTCGTCAGAATCGTCAGTTTAATTAAAAAAAAAAATTACATGTCTTATGGATACGAAAAGCATCACTAGACAATTAGCTATTCTAAAATCTTTAAAAAAATCCTGAATAAATATTGAAATCCTGAATAATCCAGGATATTGATATTGAAATATTGAAATCCTGAATAATCCAGGATAAATAATATCCTGAAAAAAAAGTTTTTTTTTTTTTAATTAAGTAGATATAAAGGTATTTTTCAATTTGGTTTTAAGTCTAAATGTTAAAGACTTAAACGCTAAATTGTCATGTTTATCACTTTAATTATTTGCTTGCAATAAAATTGGTATTTAAAGAGCTATATTAAAAGTAACATAAGTTTCCCAATAAATTAGAAACTTGAAAATTTATCCCTTTCAACAATAGAACTCGAGAGCCAGGCAACTCTTAGTAAAACTGGTCTACTAAATAAACTGGTCCACTCAAAAGTAAATAACTTGGAAGAAGTTCGTTTATTCAGAATTCTTTAATTAGATCTGCGCGCTGGTCGCTTCGGGCAATTTATTGCTATTCAAACTAAAGGGGCGGCCGTCTCACTAACGAAACTATAACAGTGTTTCTTCAGTAAACTTTTGCATTGTATTTACAGAACTCGGTCATCCATAACAATGGTTCTTTCCTTACAGTTTATTCTTTACTTTAATCACAAATAATCGGTGCTATTACTGTTGTGGTGTTTGGTAACAGACTAACCGCACATAAACCAGTTAATTGCTTCAATTTATTATTAGAACTAATTCTAAAAGCACATCTCGGGGCCTACCCAAGATGCAAACGCTTCGTTGCGTACTTCGTAAACGAAGAGAGAACGTTAAGAGAAAGCTTTATGATTGATTGTTGTAACGTCAAAATAAAATTTTGACCAATCACAAGTTGTGGCGTAGCATAAACGGTCATGTTAGGCATGTGCTAAGCATGTGTCCGAAATATCCTAAAATGCACTCTTTTTACAATATAAATATTAAACAAGTATCATTAATACATGAAACTATTACTAATCATATTAATAATAATAAAATGTCCCGATAGTCGTATCAGCAAACGATCTTATAGCGAAGAGCGTCGAATATATGTATATTGTATATTGTATTTTAAATATATATTGTATAAAATTAGAATAAAAGATGAAAAAAAAATCAATACTAATAATAAAAAATGTAAGTGTAGTATTGTATGTATGTATGGAACACACATACGGCAGGAACGGCCTAACTTTATTCGTACTGAAATGACAATTTCAAGAGATTCTTGATGCGAGCAATTTGTTTAGCTCAGATTTATATTGCTGTCGTTCGGTACGAGCACTTTTTAGAGTAGGCCCTTGTCTCTAGTATGGCTACTCATAGATACATTACTCCTTGGTTCAAGGCCTTGAGATAGCCTGCATTTTCTGGCAGAATTGCTACTCTTCCCTTTAACGTTTGAAAGTTTACAAGTTTTTTTAATATCCTTATGTATTTAGTTCATTTTGATGCGACCACTTGTCATCAATTATCAAATCTGTAAGTGTATGTATGTATGTTACTCCATAACTCTTAAACGAATTAACTGATTTTCATGAAATTTGGTAGATAATTTAGACGTACGTACGATACTTTTTTTTTCATCGCGGACGAAGTCGCGGGGGCCAGCTAGTATTTAAATAAAAATTTTATTCACAATTTTTTTACATCTAATCCGACAAGCAACGGAAGATAGAAATATAAAATCTTCCTTGTCTACTCATTAGCAAATTGTTAGTTGAATTCGAGGCAAGACGTTTAGGCGTTAAAGTTATGTTTGGATGTGCGCCAGAAGCCGTGACCTTATCTAAGATCAGGATGCGAGGAGACGGCGTGTTTGGCGAACTCGTACACTAAATGTCAGACTGAAATTGTCTAATCGAGCGTAGAAATCCGAATGTTTTATTGTGCTGTTAAATATATATTCAGCTGTGTAGCAAGGATGAGTCCTATGATGGAGCGAGCTCACCCAGAAGGTACCAATACCTATTCACTCGAACTTGGAAAAGATTAGGGTTATATATTTTGTAAGCAGATTCGGACTCTTGACGTAAATTTTACATCCTTTAGCCACCATATATGGGTCAGTTAAAGCGCAAATATACCAAGTGTCATATGTTATCTTCTGTGAGCAGTGGGATATCCCTCGTGGGAGCAGTCAGGCAAAACTTAGAATTATTTTTTTCTCATGTTAAGGTCGGCAAGCAAGGTGACGATCAATTCGATGGTAAGTAAGTAACTTGGTTTCCACTTTCCCTTATCCTGGCTTGAAAAGGAATATTTGCTGGTGGTGCCATTAGAAAGACTACTAAATTTACATCTTCACAACAACAGCATCTTACACAACTTTACTCTGTGTTAACTTACACAGCCTGTTGTAGTAAAAGCTAGCCTGTAGCCTGTTTTCAAAACTACACGAATTATTTCCTCTGATTTTACTAATTTAACTGGGCTAAATATTGACAAACAATGTTGGAAACTAGCAATTGCCTAGGTATACGTAATACATTCTGCTAAATCCACTAATCTCCTTTTGTGTGTAGGCTTGTTTTGTAAAGGAATTACTGAAACGTATTAAATACCTACATTCTTGACATTTATGTACATTAATGCCAATTTTAGGTACTTACCTACCTTCAAGCGGGTGCGTTGTATTCAACACAAGAGATTATTCTGGATAAGCGATTTCCATAGAGGTTAAATTCAGCTCTTTCATATTAACTAGGTAGAAGGGTACGAGATTAAGTTGCTAGTATTAAATTTAAAGCAAAAAAATCTTATCGCAACTATAGGTAAGTAAGTATATAAATTTATTAACGCATAGTATGCATGTTTATACTTGAACTAGTGTACGTCGCCTTGCGTTAAGATTTTTTACTTTTGACTTAACATTACGAAATTATCTCGACTTTCCACTAACTGCGCGTTAATGTCCAAGTTAATTGAGGTTTAGGCTACTTCAACTAATGACTGAAAATGGTTTTATGCAATTATATTGCAAAAAAAAATTTTACCAAGTTTTTGACTAAGTTAATATTTGTAAGATTATTTAAAAAAGTTTAATGAACTTTAGTTAAGTTTACCTTTTAACCTCAGATAAAATAAGAACTAAAGATAGAGCCCTGTGGACGGCAGAGTGAAGCCCGTAAAACTATACCTTCGCCGTATACATGTCGTCGGCACATCGTAGAATTGGGCATATCATGATATTCCTGGGCAGATCATATTTCTGTTAAAACTGAAAAGGTCGCCTCACTCACGTAAACCTAACACGCTTCTCCTCGCTTTGCTTCGCTCCGCTCCTCATAGGACCTATTTTTGACTTTATGGTGAAAGATTTTTGATTTCATACTTTACGATCTGCCCAATTCTACGATCTGCCCACGACATACATACACGGTTACACCCCACACAAATGCAATCAAACTACGCTTCGCCCTCATTCACTAGTAAATGCTGAATATCACTAGTGATATTCGCACACAATGTTTTTAAAACCGACTTCAATATGACTGTTGTCACCAATCATGGAGGTGGAGTTCTTAATGTATTTAATATGTAACTAAATCTTTAAAAATCTCTAAATATAGAGAGATTTTTTTAATATCTCTCTATCATCAGTAAGTGACGGACATAATTTTAGCTTTTCCTCGTGTTAACATATTCATACAGCATATTAGTAAAATAAAATTCTTATATCTTCACAAACATATGACCTAAATGACGACATCGTTAACCTAGTCAAGCTGAGCATGAATTCAAGAGATAACATATTATTATAATATGGTGTTAATGTTTGTGTAACATTTTTATAAATTACATAAAGATTCATATTTTTTTTAATCAATTTAATTTTCTAATTAATTTAAATATAATATAAACGTTTGATTTTCCTAAATGTTTGTAATGTACTATTTTAGCAATGACATAAATTATTGGCATTTTCAAATCTACCAATGCAAAAACTTTCCCTGTATTTTCTTATTGACTAGTAGTTGTCAAACATCTAAATCGACTGGTCATCACGAAATTTTGCATACACATTATCAGAGATACAGAAAAAGACTTTTCATTTAGAAAAAAAGTACTGTTCTCAAGGAATCATCTAAAAATTAAAATAAATATATTATTATATTGATTAAATGTTTTAGCATTAAGAATTTACTTTTATTTTTTCCTCAAAACACAGTGGCAACGAATGGGGAGGGGGTACAAAAATCATGGAGGAATAACTTTCGAGAATTAGCGTGCCCCGAAAATAAGTGCCAAAAAGGCCTGGATATAGGTACCTAATTGGCAAGAGATCGTCACTTTGATTTGATATAATTGGCAAGATACCTAAGAGAACATTCCCAGCATGTTTTAGTTTCTTTTATTTTCAACGGAATCCAAACTCAATATAACACATTTAATACTTATATAATACTAGCTGGAGCTCGCGACTTCGTCCGCGTAGAAAAGTATAAAACGCCATCTACCGTATTTTGGATAGATGGCGCTATCTCCCGGGCCAAGCCGCCTAGTATTTACTTTTATTTTAGATTTCCCATAGGAATGAAGCATTTTCCCGCGGTAAAAAGTATCCTATGTTCATCACGGATAATGTCGGCTTCTAATGGTAAAAGAATTTTTCAAATCGGTCCAGTAATTTCGGAGCCTATTCTATCCAAACAAACAAACAAACAAACAAACAATCAAATCTTTCCTCTTTATCATATTAGTATATAGATGAAAATACGAAAACATATTAAATAATTACTGTAATAAACTTTTCTAGCGTTTGTAGCGGGTTCAAAGGTCATTTTCCCATCTCATTTACGGACCGGCTGGCCTTGTTTGACTTGGTACTGTTATCTGTAAAGATTATCCGGACCCGCATCCCGCTTGGTTAGGAGGACAATCGCGGGATTACCGTTTACCAACGTGTCGCCCGTTTGTGACCCGACAACGACACACAAAACTGACCGATTATTGTGTCCGCTATGGGCGAAAGTTTAAGCCCGTAATTATAAAACGCCTCCAGCCGTTACAGAAATCATGATTCACAACATTTTTCCCTACAAATACTACCAACTACTAGTTGAGCTCGAGAGAAGAGAAACACTACAAGAGAAAAGTAGAGTAGAGTATTATATACATCTTATATATACATAGGTACATAATATAAACTTATCATGTCACAGTGTTTGTAACCAAACTCCTCCGAAACGGCTTGACCGATTTTTAAGACATTTTTTGCTTATATTCGGTAGATCTGAGAATAGGTTGTAAACTATTTTTATACCCCTAAGTGATAAGGGTGGCCAACCCCAAAAAAGAAATTGTATAACAAAACAACGTTTGCCGATTCAGCTAGTAATACTATATAATAAGCTTAGTGTAAAAATATTATGATTCCGTATTGTTATGATTTGAAACACCAATGCAATTGTGGATTGAACTATATAATCTGTATTTTCTGGTATAATTAATAACTCTGTATATTTATAGCTCAGATAAATGAAGAACTAAAGATAGAACCCTGTGGATGGCAGAGTGAAGCCGGTAAAATTACGCCTTTGACATTTAAATACACGGTTACACGCACACAAATGCAATCAAACTACACGTCGTCTTAATAAAATGTTTACTGGTGAAAATGTCATACGCTAAGTGCACTTGCAGCACTTGTGGTGTTACTGGTATTATAGACCTACCATCAAGTGGACCGTGAGCCTGTCTGCCAAACTTAACATTTAAAAAAACTAAGTATGTGGCACAATGCGCTCTCTCACGAAATAACAGCACATGTTTTGGTCACTTTCAATGCGTGCTGATTGAGGAATGCCAAAACCCATTACAGTATCCACATTTTGTCTTTTTGTTCTAATTACTCTCCATTAAATTACTAATACTAATAATAAATCTGTAAGGGTCGGTCACGAAGTAAGTTACTTCGTTTTCAGATATCTTGTTTATAGGCTCTATAGTACATCATACTGAAACTAAATTGACGATATTTAATTTTTTTTTGTATGTATGTATGTCCCTCCATAACTCTTACTGATTTTGATAAAACTTTGTAGATAAACATTTAGACGTACAGGACACAGGATATGCTACTTTTTTCTTTTTCAACGCGGACGAAGTCGCGGGCGCTAGCTAGTTATTAATAAATTGGGAACAATATAGAAATAATATTATCCTAAGTATTGTCTTTTTTAATAAAGATGATAATAGGGAATTAGGTAATTATTTCCTATTTATTTTAGTCGAATCCTTTACACAAGTACAAGTACCTATGCAAGAAATTATTCCTCATGCATTGTAATAAAAAAATATATACCCACGCAAGTTACTCGTATATAAGGTGTAGTTTATTCATTTCCTGTACGTAAAAGGAAAATGCATATACCTCGTATGCACTCATAATTTAAAAAGTCGTAAAACAAAGGTTCATTTCTCGTAACTAAAGCCATAACTGTGCGGATCACCGTCTCGTATATACAGTAACGTTACCTATATGAAGTCTTATAAATTATATGTTGTTAAACTCTCTTTCCATGTAGAATACGATTTATTTATTTGTAAAACGTTCGTACAAAAAAAAAGTTCTAAAGGAAAGTAACAATATTTTTTCACGTCTATAAAAAAACGTGTCATTGATCTCTACACTAAGGGCTTACACTGGACCGCAAAGAAAAAGGGTCGGTTAAAAAATCTTCAATATCTTCAAAAGTACTTGATCTAGCTTTATGAAATAAAAACTAAATTAAATAATATTTTAATGTGCTTAAATAAAAATATTTTTTTTAGTTTAGCTTTAACTTAAAAGATAGGTCAGGAACTTTTGAAAATATTGAAAATTTTCTAACAGACCCTTTTTCTTTGCAGTCCAGTGTATTTATAAATTTAATATAGTTTTAAAATATTTCATACTAAGATATTTTAAAAATAATTCTGTATTAAATTTCATGTTTGAAATTGAGATAGCATCTCGCGTTAACAGCTAAACGGCTCTATTATAGAGATAACCAGAACATTTAACAATGAAATGGACGCAGTCAAAGGGTACACATAAATAAGCAAATGTATATTTAATAGCCATAGGAGATCCGAGTGATTATAATTGGCTTACATAATACACCAAACACTTGTGTCACTCTACAATTAATTTGCCAATAATTAACAACTACTAATCACCTTGTTAATTTAACTAGTCAGTTCTGATCGCTAAGGTTGGGTCTATGGACGCGTTACATAATACCTATCGACTGACACTGATGTTGACCGGAAATTGCTAATTTCGGTGATTTTCTACACAGAATTAAACACCAGATAGCAGCTCAATGTCATCACTGTGGAGCTTGTCAGGATTCTGCCCAACACACGCTCGATAAATGTCCCCGAGTGGAACTAAAATAAGGATAATGAGAGGCAAATCCTGATAGTTGAAATATATCAGTAAAAATTAAGCTTCTGTGGAAGGCAATGTAGCCTTTTGTGAGGCAGTATTTCTCCACGAAGAAGATACTGGGTAGAATCGAGAGAGGGCTGCGTCTGCAAGACGCGACGGTGAGATAGTGACAACGGTCTTAGTGCCCTGTGATCTAGGGTTAAAAGAATACACACATAGTATCTTCTGCCTGTCGTATGAGGTGACTAAAAGAGGTTCTGGCGTTGGCTTCTGAAAGCCCTTGGAGATAAAAGGAAACTGGAGAAACTGAAAGCCCCCGAGGTAGTCGGAGGTAATGTTCCTAAAAGAACAGCGGTTATACGAATGGAGTTACCGTGGTGGAGGAGAGGGAGCTTTTATGTAGGGAGTACAAATCTCACATAACCCGATTTTCACCAACCGAGAACCTACGGAGGTTGAGGTTAGCAACATATTAAGCGATTCGTTTTTATTTAAGTATGAATATTATGAAGTTTTTTATTTGTAACGTTTTCAAATGTAATATTAATATTTTTTATAATAGAAAAATGTATATCAAAAATTTATAAAAAGCACAATGAAGCCGTTTTGGCTTATATAATTTTGTATTTTATTATATAGGTAACGCTGTACGCTTTGTGAAAATATGCAGAGGAAAAAGAAATAGCGTGAGCCAAGCAAGCTCATCCCCTCGTAGACAAGTCTCTATATTTTCCGACATAATTATAAACAGGAGTTATCCAATGCCCAGAGGAGATTGAAAATTTTGTTTTAAAAACTAAATTCACTTGGGTTTATTAAATATTAAAATCTTTCGTGTGCCTCTCATTAAAACGTTGTAAGCAATTACGTGACTTCCATAGAAGTACGAATACATACAATATATGGAATCACATGAAAATCTTTGTTATAATATTATTAATTATAACATCAAGACCCATATATTTCGATATTTAATTGTTGTTGATTGCTATGAATTAATTGTTGTTATTGATTCTAACTATGAATACAAGGCATTCAATATACAAGGCAGCAATAAAATTAGGAAAAAATCATAAAGGCCTAAAGGTTTATGGTAATCTATATACTAATATATTATAAAGAGTTTGTTTGTTGGTTTGGTTGTATGCGCTAATCTCAGGAACTACTGGTTGGAGTTAAAAAATCTTTTTGTGTATGATAGTCAATTTATCGAGAAAGGCTATAGGCTATAGAGAACGCGGACAAAGTCGCGGGCACCAGGTAGTATTTAATATATACGTAAAATTTTTTGCAATCGAAAATCAATTTAATTATTTTAGAACTTTGCGAGCACAATAGATAATATACATAATTATATAAACTTTATAATTATTACAAAAATGTCAACTTTTATGTTTTACGCTTATATAGTTCGTGTAGCGAATAAAGACTTCTCGGCAAATGTGCGCAGAACTCTATTTTAGGTCTTTGAGGGGGCAGAGGAAAGTGAGTCTCTTAGGTACTGTTGCGTACAGATTGTTTTATCATATTAGTAAATACATCATGATGAATAAATGCCTAAAAAAACGTTGTCCTTCGACATCGCACTATGATTTTATGGAAGGAATATCAACACTGCCTGTAATGTTAAGTTAGTGAGGTGAAAAATTACGAAATAAGAAAAAAAAATGTCATTTTCCTTAGCAATTTTGTGCGCAATTGTACACATGCGACGATTCCCCCACAAGTGTCGCCTTCAAACCTTAATATAATAATTCACCTATATGATAACTTTATTTTATGTTAAGGTCGTCAGTTGGAGTGTGATGGTGGATGGCTACCGTCACCTACAGCACAAGCAATGCCACATGCCACAATTTATAAAACCGTCTTTACTATGTGTTCGCAAAATTCTGTCTTTAGTTATTATTTTATCTGATGATAATAAATTGATTCGAAGGAACTGAATAAATAAATATAAAGTGACAGGTCAGGGCAACAAGCCACCAACGAGCTCTAAGTTTCAGCACAAAGTGTGTTGACTAATTAGAATTCGAAACTTGCCTTATATTGCTGTATATTCCTAATTGATTTATTGCCACAAACTTTTATAATTAATCATCATCATATTTAATAAACACCAATCTGGAGAATTATTTCTACATAGGATTTCCCTGTATATAACAAAATACAAATTAGACGTAACTGTAAAATGACAACAAACGGCCCACGGGGGTAAAAAAGTATAGATAGCCATCTAGTATTTTGGATAGATGGCGCTATCTCCCGGGCCAAGCCGCTAGTATTTACTTTTATTTTAGATTTCCCGTAGGAATGAAGCATTTTCCGGCGGTAAAAATTAGCCTATGTTCATCACGGATAATGTCGGCTTCTAATGGTAAAAGAATTTTTCAAATGGGTCCAGTAGTTTCGGAGCCTATTCTATACAAACAAACAAAAAACAATCAAATCTTTCCTCTTTATAATATTAGTATAGAAAACTAATAAGAACGAAATCTCTTCCAGTTCAAAAAAGATTTATATCTACGTTCAGTGACCACTGCAGGCAATTAATTGATATTTGACCATTCGTTGCTAATAGAAGGGCCTTTTGAATAATTTCCATTAGCGATCAATTTGGGTCGAGCATCCTTATACGGTGGTGGAGTAAATAGAAATCTTATTCTGGAATTAAAATGGGTCATTGATATCAATGTGAAATCAATCTTATTTATATGACCATTGAATCGAATTTAGCTATCACTGGGACAGTTATTTTATGAATGATGTTTAAACTGTGAAATCGCATTGTTTCGATGATGAAAGGTGAAAATCACTTGTTTAAACAATTAAGGGTATAAATAAACAAATTATATATTAATCATCACTAAACAACATAAGTTTATTTATTAACTGTTTTCAGTTTAAGTTATTTTATAAAGCTCTTTCTGTACAACATCCCAAAACAAGATTAAATATTATAAAAAGTTTTCTATATAAAAAAAAAATTAAATTTACAATAAAAACATAAGAATTGCTTTGACACACCTGAAGAGGATTTTATTATAGGTTTTTATGAAGATATGAACAAAATGTGATATTTTAAAATCCTCAAGTCAAATCTTGTTCTAGCGTTCATTTTAATTAATAATTTAGTTCTGCCTGACATTTCGGATGTATCTCAAAATCTCTGTTTATTTTAAATATTATAGATGTTACATTTCAACTAAAGGATTCTCTTTGAGTAATTTTTCATTCCAGTCGTGATGGTTGGACAAGGGGAGAACAAATGTTAAATCAGAAATGACAATCCGTTTTGTTATTCTCCGTTGCTATTGTCCGTCTTCGTGAAACGATTCTGTGAGGCCTTTAATTAACGGGTTTGTATTAATAAAATTTAGGCCTTTGGTCAATCCTTTGTTTAATTTCCGGCGAGTAATTGTACAGAAGTTGAGGATAGTCGTAAAATGCGGGATCGGAGCTTAAAATTGGGGTTCACAATGAAGCCCTTCGGGGGGCGCTCCCAATCCAGGGATATGAGATTTAGGGCATTATGTAAACATAAGTGGTAATTGCGTTGTGTGATCCGTTTTAGTAAATTTTATGTGGCGCCCAAAGAAGAAATTTATATAGACACTAATTATCATCAAAATGAGTAATTACGTTTCTACAAACGCAATTTTGAATGATAGCATACCAGAGTGCGTAGTGCAAGTTTTACTCGATCAAACACATCGAACGCGTTAACGTGAACGTGAAGGAGAACGCGTTAGCGTTAACGTGGACTTACACTACACACTCAGTGAGTGATAACCAGGGCACTTAGGCAAGAGCACCCAGTGCAAACGGGAGCGTTGTAGATTGTCGAAACGACAGAAAATAAAGCCCGGTGATTGGTTGTTGTAACGCCCACATAAAATTTTGACCAATCATCGGGCTTTATTTTCTGTCGTTATCTAACTTCGTAAGGGAGCGTTGGAATTAGTGTGTTCTTGGCTAAGGCCCCAGAGATATGCTAACTAAGCGAACACCAGTGCATAATATATACTATCTAATATGACGTGTCTTTTGTTCGGAATTACACCACTATTTCGGCGCATTACAGGAAAATATCTCAATTCTTCAGATTGTAACCTCTTCTAGCTTCTGTTTTTCATTATTACTTTCCATATTTCTATTTAACTCGTCTCCCCTCTCTTAAAGTCGGAATGAGGGGAAGACGGTGTTATCCATGACAGTCGGTCGGGATTCAGGACGACAAGGATAGAAAACCAACGTATCCTGGCCTGTATCGAGCAGCACCGCTCTCTGCAGGTAGGGAACCGTAACGGGATCCCTACCGCTTCAGGTTATCACCGAGGGTCACTTATTATTATTATTACTGTTTATATTTAGATCAAAATTGTATTTACGATCTTGTGCTTAAACGATGTTCATATTGTCATCTTAAGTAATAAAGCCTTTGTTACGTTTATAACAAATGCAAACGATAACATAATATGAGCACAATATGTCTGAGAGTGTACGATACAGTACTTATTATTGTCACATTGTGTGAACTCATCAGCCTGTAAATCTTTTGTGTGTTGCGTCAATGGCGAATATAATGATAATCACTTATGTTTCGTTGTCTACATTAATTGAATAGTTATAGAGAATAGCAAAGTGTCATTTGGTTTAAAAATTGTTTTCATTGTTTTCGATTTTTGATTAATTCCCAATTCCAACAAACACTGAACGTTTTTTAATGGACACCTAATTAAAAATAATTAAACGTCAACTTTGCCACACAAAATTATAAGTCGTATCAAAGAAAATATCAAATGGATAGAAATTTGAATAGCAGTCTTGGAATTCGTAAAGCGTTGAAGATTTAAATTCACTTTGGGTATTCAAGCGAGCGAAACACTACACTTAAGCAAATTACAATGTACAGCCGAGAAAGGCACGCTTTAAGACATGTAAATAAATGCCATAATGCCATACGGCAACTTATAAAATAACTTTAGTAAAATCTTCCCAAAAGTTCGCTTCGACTTACAACTGAGGGGTCGCCACTGTCTAGTTTTTTCACAGCAGTTGAAAAACTCAAACTATTAGGAAATATTGTAAATATTATTTAAAATCATGTTTTCTTTTTAAAAATTATATATAAAAAGTATAACAAACCTTTTTCGTTTCGTTATCCGTAGGCCGTTGCTAAAATTATTTCCGGCAGGAATGGCCTAACTTTATTCGTACTGAAATGACAATTTCAAGAGATGCTTGATGCGAGCATTTGTTTGGCTCAGATTTATGTTGCTGTCGTTCGGTTCGAGCAATTTTTAGAGTAGGCCTTTGTCTCTGGTATGGCGTTGGCGTCTCTTCTGCTGCGAGCGTCAGCTTCAGGGCATCGAGATAGCCTGCATTTTCTGGCAGAATTGCTACTCTTCCCTTTTACGTTGGAAAGTTTACATGTTTTTTAATATCATCTGTTGTCATCAATTATCATCAATCAATACTAAATCTGTAAGTGTATGTATGTATGTTTCTCCATAACTCTTAACTAACAGTTAAAATGAATTAACTGATTTTGATGAAACTTGGTAGACAAACATTTAGACGTACAGGACTCAGGATACCTAGGCGATTTTTTTCTTTTTCAACACGGACGAAGTCGCAGCCGCCAGCTAGTATTTTAAATAAAAAAAAAATAAAAAAATTACGTCTCGTTGTTATCTCAAGCAGTTATTATCTCTAGCTATAGAAAACGGGACATGGGAGAATAAAAGGAAATCTTATACTCTACATTTTAGACAGAACAGATTTTTTTAGATTTTTTTTTAAGATTTTTTTAATTTTTGACAGAACAAGCACAGCTGCAGACAAAAGTATATTATGCATACGAATTAATCCCAAATTCATAACCCAGTTTTATGAACATTGTTTAATGCCACCCTTTAAATGCAAAGCTTAAAAGGTAAATTAATTTTTGTTCGAATGAGTCAAATAAAATTAAAAGGTTGTTGAAATATTCCTAAAAAAGCTCAACGTCGCAAAGCAATGGAGGCAGTAATGTTCAGGATTACTCTGCAAGATCGAATAGTATAGACAGGACAAATAGTATAGATAGGATGGGAGGGCCATAATTAAGCCATTGGGGTCGGAAAGTTCTCGAGTCTGACAGCCAAATAGGGGCAAGACTGACGACCGGTCTTATTGGAAAATTCTCCCATGTCCAGCAGTTGACATTATGATGATGATAATGAAGGTGATGATAAAAATTGCCAAAGCCAAAGTTGAGCCGAAGCTAGTGAAAATTAAGTGCATTTCTCCATAAAAATTCGCAAGCGTTCTTTGCACAATATACCTAGAAAACTGAGTGCGAAAACCGCCCCCATAATCTTCGGATATAGTTGACAGTTTTTGTTCGGTAGACAGTTTTATGAAGGACGTGGTTGTTCACGCTTGGCAGCCGGTATCAGGCGCTCACTGGACGTACTCCAATGCTCGTAAACTTTAAAGATCTGGGACACATTCTTCGATGGCACATTAAACGTTGCTTTAAGAATTTAAGAAATACTGTCCATGGATTATTTGTAGAACTCTAAAGCATTTCTTGAAGCCTAAACAAACTTGAAAGCTATTCAGAATATTTTTAATTTTTAACACGTCTTTTATATACTTAAAAAGTAATCATTTTACGTTAATATAAAATACTAAACACACGAACAGACACATTTCACTCAATATGCATACTAATATTTTACTACATATTCCAAACAAAAACGTCTATTTCTTCTCTAAATTATTTTGATACAGCAGAGCAATCTTTAATATTTACATGGGAGAAGTCGCGAGAAAAAGCTAATAGTGAAAGCTTGTAATAGTGACGTGACTGAAAAAACTAGCAATCTGCCAAAACTTATCATGTCCTACTAACCTACTCATGCCAGAAGAGTAGAAAATGGCCAGGGAAGGGGCATTTCTCAATCAAAGCACTTAATAATTTCCCCCAATATATCTATAGTTACCACGTGACTAGAGCAATATATAGGTACGTAGGATATAATAACTTCAGACAGCTTCTTCCATTGTGATACCGCGACTGGCTTCATAAGAAGCAGTATAAAAATTGATAACGATGCACTTAGTGGCTGGCATTGTTATCTGGCTGGTATCCAAGACTACTTGGTTTGTAAATACAAGCAGTGCTATTGGTCCAGAACGGGATATCGCTTTATGGTTTCGATTTATAGAATGTTCGACAACTCCTTCGTTTTTCCTGTAGTTGATCGTATACTGTTAAAATTTGGGAAGTCTCGACAGTTTCAAAGTCTAATTACTCAAGTATAGCTCACGATCAAAGTCTCGCGACATTCCGGACTTCGAGACTTAAAGACTGAAATTTTAATCAAGTTATATTTTGATTACGCTGTTCCTAAGATTCGTAGAACCCCTGAACATTCCAAAAGATCTATTATAGAACGCAACTACATTGAGTAAAATCTTGTGAATTAACTATATTCCCCATGCCCCAGATATTTCCCAGAAAGAATCATAATAAATACTGAAAAAAAATTATAGATTTTAAAAATATATTAATAAAAGAAGAACAAAGCTTCTTTAATTCATTTTTTATTATTTCAAAAAATAAGTTTATTAAATACTAGAGGCTTTTTTTTTTCATATTTTTTTTTTCATATTTTCTTTTCTACGAACCTTGGTTCGCAATTAAAATTAGCTGAGACTTAACTAGGATAACTAGGATAGGCGTCATGGACTAACCTACTTACTCACGGAACAAAACAAATGCAGTATCACACGAATGATACGGCATATGAGGACTCGAGCTCATTTACATAATAAAGGCAAGATCATAAGGAAACCAAATGCGCGCACATTTACATATCATATTGTATATTCAATTATTCGCGAAAAAGATAAACGTGTAAGAAAATCTTTTGTATTTAGTATTTTTTTTTTACTTTTGAATATTCAAGATTTTCTTATATATTCAAAAATAAATAACCAATTTAGGAATGAAATAAAATTAAATTGCAATACATTAATTTTGAAGGACATTTTGAAACAAATAAATTTGCAAGCTTAATTTATTACAAAAACGAGTCACAGTGGAAAACGCTTACAAATTAAGTAGGCAATAAATACATTAACTTTGAGACAGAGTCAAAGCCCACAGCAAAGGAACCTCAATCATCGCGCGAACGAAACTGTCTTCCAAACGAAACCACAACAAACGGGGAAGGCTTTGTTGACGTGATCCCGACGCCACACCACAGAAGAAATTAATCAAACGCCTAGCACTTCCTTTCTATACGCAAAAACATACCTCTTAATTAATCAACTGGGAATCAGATATAAAGGGGCGCAGATATACACGACTTTATGTACGAGGATAAAACAGTTCAGATAGAAATGTTGGATTTCACTATTTGAGAGTTGTTTATGTTAAAAAGTTTAAAAATTAATACTAATAATAAATCTGTAAGGGTCGGTCTGAAACTAAATTGACGATTTTTAGAATTTTTTTCTGTATGTATATGGACCATAACGCTTAAATGAATTATCTGATTTTCATGAAACATTTAGACGTACAGGACATTATAGGCCACTTTTTTCTTTTAACGCGGACAAAGTCGCGGGCACCAGCTAGTAAATTAATAAAAGTTTATATTATGATCATCCGTATACCTAATATTATAAATTCGAAAGTTTGTATGGATGTATGGATGTATGGATAACACAAAAACTACTGAACCGATCACCATGACGTTGTCTGGGTCGTCAAAAAGGACATAGGATAACTTTCAGTGTTCAACGCGGACGAAGTCGCGGGCAGCAGCTAGTCATTTAATACAATAGTAATGGAGCCGTAAGTACAATTTTTTTTTTCAAAAAACCAAAAAAAAATATAACGATACATTTTTGCTAAGTTCACATTATTCATTGTCTAAAGTAAGAATGTAAAGCTGTAGACAGACCCTTTATACAGAAAAAAATTACACAACATTTTACCTTTACATTTGATTTTTTGACGGACAGGCGAATAGTTAATTAGTTAAGTTACATAAACTTTGTCAACACCAATTAGATTGCGAAGTTGGGAAATAAGATAGATGGTCAGGGACAAAATAAAGGCAAGAGAATGTTATTCCACATATGCACCGAAACATAGCATCAGAGTTATTTCACAGAAGTCTCCCATGAGGAGATTATTATTGCTGCCTGAGAAATCGTCAGTTTGTGATTGAGGTACCCTATATGTATGTCTTCCCAACCTTATGTATTATATGTATTGACTTTCATTAAGGTCAAGTTTAAGGTTTATCGACGAGTCCATTGATTGCTATATCTAAACTGAAAGTATTAATTTTAAATGATCAAAAAATATATATAAAAACTGCAGTAATTATAAACTAAAAGTAGTATCAATTACTAAGTACTACATTTATCTGTGATTATCACTATGTCTTTGCCATTATTTTTATGTTTCTTTATATCTTTAACATTATTTTGTTTATGTATATTATAGTGTATTATAATAATAATATCTTTATTTCAGACAAATGTCCATAACTTTGAAAATTTAAGAACTAATAAAATATTATGTTAAAATAGACATAATTTTACATATTATACAAAAAATAATTTTTATTAAGGGTGATATGCGATGTATATTAAATAAACGGAACTGTAAATTAGTATGTAAATAATGTAAATAAAACGGTATCCGCGGAAGGTCAGTTAGTTAAACAATGGGCGTCTTTCCATTAGCGACGGCACGGCCCGGCACGGCACGGCCCGGCTTACCGGGGAAGTAAAAATGTATGAAACTATATGGCTCGTCTTTCCACTAGCGACGGCACGGCCCGGCCCGGCACGGCCCGGCACGGCACGGCAGGTGACTCCCGCCGGCGCCGGCCGGCGCCGGCCGGCTTGGGGGTAACTGCATGTGTGTTGTATATGAATTGTAGCCGTGCGCGTGTGTGAGTGCTACCCAAGGGCTACGCTTGTTGAAAAAGTATCGATATATCGGTGTATCGATATTTTTAATTGGATATATTTATATTTATGGCCGATATATTGATACTTACATAGATACAAAATATCCAACATCGAAAATTATATCAGAAACAATATTTTTTTTAGCATAAACTACCTGAAATAAAATCAGAGCCTTATCAGTACTAATAATAAATCTGTAAGAGTAGGTATTGTATGTATGTTCCTCCATAACTTTTACGCGAATTAACTGATTTTCATGAAACTTGCTAAATAAACATTTAGAAGTACGGGACACGTGATAGGCTACTTTTTATCTTTTTTAACGCAGACCAAGTCGCGGGCACCAGCTAGTCTATAAATAAATTTAAAAGTGTCATTAAAACTAATATTATATACTTTGATTTTGCTTCAAGTTAAGTGTAATTGTTGTAATTTTATATTTTATAGATGACAAAATAATAATCCTAAGTTTCTTTCGGGGTTTCTTCTCAGGATCGTTTTTTTTTCTGAAACCTTAGTAAATTTAAGTTTATTATGACAATGATAAGAGTTTCTTGTAGAAACCTAATTGATACTGATATTTTTATAAATATCGATACATCGATATTTCTTTCACTTCCGACATCCCTACCAAGGAAAAAACCGGCGTCCAACACCGGCTCAGTGGAAAGACGAACCCCGGCATGCCGTGCCGTGCCGTGCCGGGCCGGGCCGGGCCGGGCCGTGCCGGGCCGTGCCGTCGCTAATGGAAAGACGCCCAATAAACTCATGATGCAACAGTCATGATGCAGTTAAACGATAAACTCGATAAGTGGTATGCATTAAAGGCATTTAATCTCCCTTAGGAGCTTAAGGCGTCACGCTTCAGTGGTTAGGTATAGGTTTCAAGTATTTAGTTGTGGAGCGGTTTCGACGCTAGTGGTCCGTGAAAATCTACTAAACGGAATTTTCATCGATACGTACCCGTTCCGAACCGTTTGATGCAACGGCCAACGAATTGGCTAAACGACTCACTTTTTATTCCCAACACACACGAACTCTATTTCATTGGAATTCTCTTATAGCGAATCAAGTAAAAACTAGAACCGTGTTCGCTAATTTAAGAGTTCCTTGAACTGGCTAGCGTCAATGAATACCTACATAAAACAGGTTTTTTTTTAATAAAAAAAATTTTAATGACAATATTTAAATAATATAATATAATAACAATTTAAATTCTCTCCTCTCCTCTCTCCAGTGTTCCCTGAAACTGACAACTTGGGACTCTTCAAGATAAGAATAGGCTATTACGAGGTCAAGTGAACTCCATCAGGTGAAATTGAGGTCAATCACTTTCCTGTACACAAATAAAACATAAAACTTAAATAATGTCTTCCTTTCAAATAATAGCTTAAATAATGCTCTATATATTTTTTTAATTTTAAATAATATAAATCGTTTTTTTTAATTAAGTGTCACGTTGTGTCTCCGGGATGAACTCCTAAACTACTGAACAGATATTGATAAAATTTCGTAACTATGTATAATTTGGTCCAACTTAAAAGATAAGATAATTTTTATTTTGAAACCATGCGAAGCCACTCCCGGCCACTAAGTTTATTTATATAAAATTCGCGCTAATATACTAATTTGCTAAAAACACTAATATTGCTATTGCTACTGCTATATAAACAACGATATATTCATCTATTATGTACTCTTTATACATTCTTATGAAACTTGCTTTATTAATATAAAGATGAGAAGATGAGCTCTTTAGTTGTTCCATAACAAAACTTTTGATGTGCAGTTGTTCAAAAATGTGAGACCTCATAAACGTAGCTGTATGTGTATTACGATTTATGTAACTCATTAGCAAGCTTCTTCATTCCTTAACTAAATGTAACCGGCGAGATTCTTGACGAAGTTAATTGTAGCTCCGGCGTGCGGTTAACGAGACGTGAAATTCAGCACATCTTACCTACACACGCGCTCCACACATATCTACAGTTGTGGAAACGAAACTCGTAATTCCTTGCATGTTCAAAGAAAGAACTTGGAATCCAAGTATCACAAATTACAAACCAAGAATGGAATTAAATGTCAGATGGTTTCATAAAATTAAGGTTTTTCACGTGTGTAAACCGAAAATGTTCTTTCATTGCAATATATAGTTGTTTAATTAAGATCATCAGACCAAATGACAGTTCATTTCATGGTAACTGGCTTGATGAATGGTTGCCTAGCAAACAACGCCATAGGTACTGCAAGTGCCCTGCCAATGGTAGTAGAATAGGCTAAGGGTTATTAGCATCTCTTACTTACTCGTTCAACGAAACACGACAGTACACATGCTGCTATTTCACACGGGTCTTCGTAAGGGGGTAATACTGCAGCTAGACAAGCTGCCAGAATCCCGATCCAGACCAGAGCCAATTTTGAAAAATTCATTTAAAAAAGTTTACCCGGCCGGTAATCAAATCCGGGATTCTTGAGACAGAGCGCTAAGACAAGTAACTCTACCAATGACGAGTGACGAACATATTGAAACATTTGACACCGTTTGCCGAGCACTTTCGAGCACATACAGAAACAGGCAGATAAGATTTTTCTGTAATGACCACAAGTATCCTCTCGGTATCAAATGGCACTTATCCATTTATTTTTTCACCGGAAGTAGTAGTTTTTTGTACTTTCGGCCAATCCAAGAATTTTCCACCGATTTTTCGAAACTTAGTATCACTTTTATGAACATTTGCCATGGGGCTTATCAGGTCAAATGACGTAGCGGATAATGCGGCCACCGCTCGCATTTTCAAATCATAAAAAATACATTGAAATGGCGCATCAAACGACACAATATGAAACAATATTTATGGGCATTTGTATTCAATTTTATTTCCCATAAGGTGCAGACCAAAGTAATTTTTGTCCATAAACACGTCGGTCTACAATATTTTCTTTTTATGGAGACGTAAAGTACACCCACACGATATCCGAGGAGTTTTACTTCAGAATGCGGACGGTTGAAAAATGTGGTCAGTACTTTATCACGATGTGCAATTTAGAGACACCGAGCTAAATTTATATGGTTTTCTATTATCGAATCTCTTAGAAAAAAAATTTAAATTACTCGTCTTTATTTTTATTTTAATTTAAAGAATATTTGAGTCTTCCATAGTGGAAGACAAATTCAGGAAACTAATATTAACAAAATCGGCGGATTCAATTTGATGCCTACATACAAATCATACATTATCTATATGATTACATTCAAAATTTATTTATTTACTTATTATTATTATTTTACTTAATAATAATGTTATTATTACTTTGATATAAAGAATTTTTGATGTAAATCACAATATTGTATTAAAAAATAAATTAAAAAACTATGCCATGAAGAATACATAGAATTTATGTTTCAATAAATTCTGTAAATTTTTGATCAACATTAAGTACAGTCCATCATTTATTATTACAAGCAATCCATACTATATTAAGCAATAATATTATAAATTAAAAAGTAATTCTCTCTGTCTGTCAATTTTGCACGCCTTACTCAACTGATCGTCATGAAATTTTGCATACACGTTGTTATATACAAAAAAGTACATACTGCTCCCGTGGATCATCTAAAATAAAAAATAAAACTAACGCCTGGTAAAAGCGTAATAGCAGTAATGATGTCAAACCTTATAAGTATTGCTTATGTCTTTTCTTTATTTTTCAAAGCAGACGAATACGCGGGCACCAACTAGTCTTAAGTATTATCACGCCACACAAACACTATCGAGGTAATATAGCACTGTTATCATAAGGTGATAATATTTTATCTTTATTTTTAATTTGATTTCAAATAATATAACTTCACAATACCAATGCAATATGTATCGATAAGTAGGGCTCTCATATTAACATGCATATTTATGTGATGTCGGTATGTTTTTTCCAATATCTAATGTTATCTAATTCAAACATAAAAAGTGAGTTTGTTAGTAGTAACAATCTCTGAGACTACCTATAAGCACTTACCTATAAAAAAATTGTTTGAGATAATTTATTTTAATAAATAACACAGAAAATGGTATTTTTAACCAATTTCCAAATGTTATCTTTAAATTACAAATACACTGTACCTTTCATTATAACAGATTTATCAGGTCCCTGTTAAATCAAGCTGCATATAATATTAAATTTTAAAAAGGTACATACAGTTATTTATCACCAAATTAGTACAAATAATGCCTTTATGTCCGTACTGTCTGTCTTACTTGTCTCACTTATGATAACAAATTTTAATCACTGCCAGATATGTATAAAACCACACAAATAACCAGCATTATGACATTACTAGTGAACAACATATAGACAGAACTTTTACGAAATATGCTTATCGTTATATCTGTGCTATGCGTCGCCGCAGTGCTGCTTTTAAAAATCCTCTGGGGTAAGAAGTACAATTATTGGAAGAAAAAGAATGTGCCACATCAAGAACCCACCTTTCTAGGCGATCACCGTGATTATATTTTAATGAAAAGGTTTGTGGGAGAAACAGCGCAAGAAATTTGTAAAAAATTCCCGAACGAACCTTACATTGGAACCTATTACGGATGGGACCCTGCGCTCTTAGTTCTGGATCCGGATGTCATCAAGACAATTCTAACCAAAGACTTTTATTATTTCAACAGCAGAGAGATTTCTGAGTACACGCACAAAGAAGTCATCTCACAGAATATATTTTTCACATACGGTAACAGATGGAGAGTTATGCGGCAAAATTTAACGCCTCTATTTTCGTCGGCGAAATTGAGGAACATGTTTCATTTAATCCAGAAATGTTATCTCGTTTTCGAGAAAATGTTGGACGAAGAGACAGGAATGGCATCTGTTATGGAAGCAAGGTCACTGATGGCGAGATACACCATGGATAGTATCAGTTCGTGCGCTTTTGGTATCGAGGCAGAAACCATGAAGAAAAATGCAGAGACAAATCCTTTTACGATAATAGGAAATCTTATTTTCCAACCATCAAATGTTACAGGTATCAAATTAATTGGCAGATCCGTTTGGCCAAAAATGTTTTACGGATTAGGTTTTAAAGCATTTCCATCGCAAGTTGACAAATTTTTCGGTGGAATGTTAACTAACGTGTTTCAAAGTCGACAATATAAACCATCTAATCGAAACGATTTTGTAGATCTTATTTTGGGGTTAAAGAACAACAAGTATGTAACCGGAGACGATATCCGTAATTTAAAGACTGGAGGTAGTGAAAAAATAAGTCTAGAAGTAGACGATGATTTTATGTCTTCTCAGTGTGTAGCATTATTTGCAGCTGGATATGAAACGTCCGCTACAACAATGAGTTTTACACTGTTTGAACTAGCCAAAAACGAGGAAGCACAAACACGAGCGATTGAAGAAGTTGACGAGTACCTTCGCAAGCATGAAAATATTGTAGAATACGATTGTGTAACAGAGCTACCGTATCTTGACGCTTGCATTGATGAAACGCTTCGATATTATCCGGTACTCGGTGTATTGACTCGTGAAGTAGTAGAAGATTATACTTTACCTTCAGGACTCCTTCTCGAAAAAGATATGAGAATCCATATTCCTCTTTTTTATTTGCATCACAATCCTAAATATTTTCCGGAACCAGATCAGTATCGACCCGAAAGATTTCTTGGTGAAGAAAAACGTAAAGTAAAACCATACACATATCTACCGTTTGGCGAAGGACCCAGAATATGTATGGGTACGTATTATAGTTAACTCTACATTTTAAAACTCATCGATAACGAAAAAAATTAACGTTCATTCTTTATATTATACAGGACTAGCAATTCGCTTCCGACTTCACACGGATGCATTTTTTTTCTGCAAATTATGTATAGAAACCTTCCTCGTTTAACGATCTTTACAGAAGTAAAAACAGCATGAAAATCCGTTTATTAGTTTTTGAGATTTATAGCGTACATACAGACAAACAGACGCGGCGAGGGAGTTGGTTTTATATGTAACTAGCTGCTGTCCGCAACTTCGCCCGCGTAACTTTGTAAATTATATACTAAAACCTTCCCCGAGAACCACTCTATCATTGGTGAAAACAGCATGAAAATCGGAGCAGTAGTTTTTGAGTTTGTTGCGAACAGACAGACAGACACGGCGTACGACTTTGTTTTATAATATGTAAGGATATGTAAGAATATAATGTAACATGTTATGTAATATCGAATTAAATGATACATAATGACAAAGTGTTTGTATTTTCCAGGTATTCGATTTGCGAAAATGCAGATGCTCGCCGGTCTGGTGACAATATTGAAGAAGTATCGACTCCAGCTGGCCGATGGCACGTCTACGAAACTTGAGTTTGAACCTAAATCTATGTTAACACAATCGAGAAACATAATTAACATAAAATTTGTACAGAGGCCTGATTCGGAACAACGTGTATTTAAAATAAAATAGATTCACATATCGTAATTATTTTTATAATATGTCAATTAAAATTTGTGTCAACATAATTATAAAGCACACCTGTGTCTTTTCTGAATTTCTGTTTTCATTTTTAACCCTATACATTTTTTTTATTATAAGGTCGTCTGTCTGTCTGTCTGTCTGTCTGTCTGTCTGTCTGTCTGTCGATCCAGTTGGTGGTATATGTGCAGGTGCTGCAAGTGCGCTGCCGACCATAGTAGGTTTAGATAAGGGATTAGGAAGGGAATCCCTTTTTCACTTAAAAATACCCCTTAAAACACATAATTTTTGTTCGTAGGGTGAAAAAAGTGCCTCTGTGATCCCTGGTCTCATATGTGCCGCCCATGATGGAACATGGAGGGGTTTTAGTGGGTATTTCCGGTGATAAGTCACTTCGCCGGACGAGTCCTCCCTCATCCCCGAGGTAAATGTGATTTCCCCTTCTCAAAAAAAATTCCTACAGAACCCGCAAACATTAGGACATAATATATTTCATATATTGCCATTACAAACATTCCTAGACCTATCGTCGTAAATTACATATAATTTCGATGATTTATTGTAGTTCCCAATGTGTTCCAAATTATTTGTATTTTCATATTCACAAATAAAAGCAACTACAAAGTCGCATAATTCGTAGGTCTTAAGAATGGAAGTTTGTTGTATTTCTAGCACATTCTGTTGAGTATGAGTAAACAATTTTTAATGAAATTAAAAACAAATTGAGTACCACTTAAATAATATAGTTGTATTGTGTTTGTAAAAATATACAATATTAATTACTTGAAAATATTTGCAACCCCTGAACGTGTTTACGCTTGCAGCTGAACCCATTGTTTTAAAGTTCAGTAAACAAAAACCAGCACAGAAATTGTTGAAGCACAGTTCCGCAGATGTCCACTAACTTTGTTTTTATCTACTAAGAAATTATGTAGTTGCTTTCATCCATTTTCAATCTAGGGAGATGATAAACTTTGTTTGAGTTCAGCTATTCTGAGCGGACATTTCTGTAACAACTTCGATATGGTATCTAATAAAGTCTGCTCCTTCTAACTTTATTATATGATTCAAAATGAAATTCAAAGTATATTTTTAATATGTAATGAGGCGGCAATCTGTTAGTAAAACCAGGCCGCCGGAACTATTGGGTTAGCTAGAAAGTTCTTTCCCCTGAGACCGCGTGGTCCGACTGCTTCGTCTGACTGATCGGACTTTTTTTCAGTTACTCCACTTGATCAGACGACGCGGAAATTTTTTTCCTGTTAGTCCGATTGATCGGACGACGCTCGGTTTGCACTAGTAGATATTAGAGTGATGTTTATTTCGTTATTGTCAATTTTAGATTTCTTTAATGTTAAGATCGTTAGACGGGCTGCCCAAATGTCTGCAGAACTCAATGTGGCCTACCACTACGTTTCATATCCAAACCAGAGTCAACTTTGAGAAGTTCATTTCCAAAGTTGACCAAGCCGCGAATTGAAACTGGGGGTTAAGGCTAGTACCCTATAACCACTCATCTAACGGGTTCGTCAACATTTTTTCTTCTTTTAAAAACTTGGTAGCTGATAGCTAGGATGCTATAGAAATGAATTTCGTTTAATTTAGTCCACATACATTTACTATTTTACTTTCTTTTGAACAAGAAAGCGGCTGTAGATATCTTAGGCTAGGCTAACTGTTAACAGACGAGTATGTGTCTGAATTGGTTTAAAAAATTTCGTTCTGAAGATTTTTCAATGAATTTGAGCAACGTTATCGTAGACTTTCTGAAGTTGATGACGTCAAAATGAAAATCATAGTTGAATATCATCATAATAACTATGGGAGATATTATAAAACAGTTAAATGTATCACACACAACAATTGATTTGTTTTTGTTTTTTAATTAGTTTTATTTAAAACGAAATTATTTTTTTCCAACATTAATAAAATTTGTCACAGAAGCTTCTATGATACATTATGTATGTTATTTTTAGTTGTAATCGGATCTGAATATTTAGCGTCGATATTTTAAATCGTATTACAAAGCACACCAAATGAAAATACATTTATTTTGCAGCTACAAATTTTCATTTTCCAAAAAAAATTACTTTGAATTTTGTGTGCATTTTTGTTTCGTTATAAAACTTAAAAAAACAAAAAGATTCTTTAAATTTCAATTTATTGTGTAATCTTCAATATGAGTACATTACATAAATAAAATCGGCAAAATAAGATTATGTAAGTATATTGAAAAGAATCTAATCTGCTTGTAATCTTTCTCATCCTTATTGTGTAAAATTTAAGTACGAGAATATTGTATTGCTGTCTACATAAGTGTATAAAAACCGATTGATAACATAACAGTCTAAAGATAAATTTATTCGATAAATCTATACTAATCTTATAAAGAGGAAAGATTTGCATACATACATACATACAAAACCTACACTTATAGATTTATTATTAGTATTGATGAATATGGATAAGTAATGTTTGAAAAAGAATTAATCACATTAGATAATTGAAATTCTATAAAATTGGATTAGGTTAGATTGATAGTTTAATAATTAAAAAAAAAATGATTGCTAAGAATGAACAATAAACACATTCCGTTTCGGTCAATTGATTACTTATTTCCGTTTGCGCTTTTACTACACAAAAACCAATAAATTCGTTTTCTTGGCGACTATGATTCGGTTAATAATACAAATAAATAATGATACAAAAAATATTATAAGTAGATATAATATTACTTTTAAGCCGCTGATAAGGCACTTAGACATATCTTCATAAGAAAATAAATACTTCACTTGCATAGTGGTTAAAGTGTTTAAAAATATTATGTTTATTTTGAACTAGCTGGCGCCCGCGACTTCGTCCGCGTTGAAAAAGAAAAAAGTAGAGTATCCTGTGTTCTGTACGTCTAAATGTTTATCTACCAAGTTTCATGAAAATCAGTTAAAATACCTACACTAAGTGATTTATTATTAGTATTGATTATAAAGGAGACGATATACATGTTATGTTTCATTTTTATTTACCGATACTTTTCAATATTTACCGATTTGAGGTTCGCAGGCATGACGAAGTAATCCACGATTGGCCCAATACCATCCCCCTGAGGCGCATCTGCGTCCTACAGATATTTTTCATCGTTACTCTGAATATATGAGAAAGTCGCAACTAGGCCGCAAAATCGTTTGGAGCCGCGTTTTACAAAACATTCAAATATAAGGCATATTTCAAGTGGAAAATCCTTTCATGGAGGTAAAATTTTATTTTTGTATAAAAATATTATGCCAGTCCCTTTCGCAAGTACGTTCATTGTGATTTATAATATATAAGTTAGCCATGGGGCTTTTTAAAAACGTGTATTACTAGCGACTCG
The DNA here is from genome assembly GCA_918317495.1 of Synanthedon vespiformis. Taxonomy (NCBI): domain Eukaryota; kingdom Metazoa; phylum Arthropoda; class Insecta; order Lepidoptera; family Sesiidae; genus Synanthedon; species Synanthedon vespiformis. The sequence continues at coordinate 3,208,012 of OU906962.1, forward strand.
CTCGGTTTGCTTTGCTACGTTAACTAACTACGTATTTTTGATTATGCATAGATAGTTAGTCAGAGCAAACGATTTCATAAGTATAGATTTCTTATTACTTCTTATTTCTTCTCCTAATTAATTTTAAACTTAGTTACAATTAAAATTAATATCCATACTAATATTATAAATGCGAAAGTAACTCTGTCTGTATGTCTCGCTCTCACGCCAAAACTACTGAACAGATCACCATGAAATATTGCACACACGTTGTCTGGGACACCAGAAAGGACATGGATTTCATCCAAGAAAAAAGTAATGTTCCCGAAGGATTATCTAAAATATAAAACTGTAACTAACGCCTGGCCAATGTGCTATAGCAACAAGTTGTCAAGCGTTGTAATTGCTTTTATATTTTTAATTTATAATCGCGTACAAAGTCGCGGGCACCAGCTAGTATTATATACATTAAATCATGTAAGAACTTGAATATATAGTTTTCTGATTATTCAAAAAATTTCCTCATCTACATAATTAATGTATTGAATAAACTGAACCATGATTAGATCTCGAAAATTAAATCCATGACATCCCTAATAATATGAATTTCAATAAGATACAAAACAATAATGAAAATTTCACAACATTATGAAAGTTGTTTGTTTAACAAAGTTACTCTGAGTTACTAAGTTTACTGAGCGACAGTACTCGTTGAACAATATTTAACATTTTTTTCCGTTCAGTGATCACAATAATCTTATTGAATAATTCAAAAGTTTGTGATGAAATCAGTGTTTGTTTACACAGAAAACATGTTGCATTAAAAAAGCCAATGTCATGACATTTTCGTAAGAAAATACATTTATTATGCGGAATATAATAGCACAGATAATCGCCAAGCTATTTCAACGCTATTTCAATATTTCAAATAAAATATTATATATAAAAAAGAGTCGTGTTAGTTACACCATTTTAGTGTTAGATCTTAGATTTGTTGAAATTGTCTCCAACAAATCTAAGATTTGAATAGCAGAATAACTATTAAAACAACAGAAATATTAACAAAAAATATTATAAAAAAAAATCACATGCATTTGGTACTTTTTTTATTCTGAGTTCGATTACGAAGTTCGCTCGGGTCAGTTAGTTAGAAATACGAATATTTACAGAAATGAAAAACTAATAAACCATTCCATGGTTGAATTTTGATTACAAATGGTCAGTATTTTTCTTAAATACCAACAACCATAATTCAGGTAGGTAACAGGGTCAGTCTAGGTAAACTATTAGTGCCCAACCTACGAGACCTTCTTTAATAATCCCTTGATTTTGTTTACCGAGAGCCGCGGTTCTCACTAACGAGACCGCGTTAATGGGAAGGGCGGGCCACACTCGTAAATAACTGAATAACACTTAGTGTTGGGATATTCCCAACGTTTTAGGATGTCCCTGCGGCGTATAAGGACGATTAAGGGAGTAATGTTTGTCGCACGGTCAACTAACTTAACCAGTTTTATAGGCGTTTTATTTAACTAGTGTTACAAGTTCAATTAATTGTTAATTGAATTGAATTGTTTTCAAAAGAAAACTTATTTTTTTTATTAAAAAGTCAATCGGAAATATTTTAAAGACCGAGCCTTATTTTATTATTAACAAAAACTGAATTTTCCCTGCAAATTCAAATCGTTGAAATATTTGTTCAATCCTTATATTACTTATTATATCTTTTGTATGGCTTTAATTATTTTTTTATATATAAAATTCAAAGAAAGTACATTTTTTTTGCATAAAATCAACCCTAAGTCTTGACAACGTACTCGTATATATGTAAAATTTCTTCTTATAAACCACCCAACTTATTTTGATACGATAAAAAGAGTCAATATGATAGGTAAATACTTAATTAGCAGGGAAAATAGTTATACTAGGAGCATGTTTCTTATATAATATTGATTCCGAACCAATTCCGGTTGCGTATAGCTAAGGGAAGCGCTCTTCCCAATATTTATATGTTATGTAATGGTCGGAATCACCAGCGTGTGTTATCTGGTGTGTAGCCGGCAACCGTAAAAATCCCTTGCCGAATTAAAGCGACGTATATTTACTCGTCGTAAAAACTTATACGATAAAATTGTTTGGCTCAAATCTGTGACATGGGCCAGAGGAAATTAGGTCAATACAGCCTTTGTCACAATATTTGGCTTGTTTTGCTAAAAAAATCATAAAATCATCTATTTTATGACTGATTCATTCAAGGAAATGCCGGTGAGGCTGATTGAAGTTATATCGTATTCATGTAGGCATACTCCAGAGAGGTTAAACTTCTTTTACTAATTATTAAAAGAGTTTTATTTAATTTTAAGAAGCCTCTTAACATAGGATATATACCAGTTTATATTAAAAAAATTTTTTACAATTTCATATTAAACTATTGAAAAGTTACTTCATAAATTTTAAACCTATATTAATTTTGTAACCGATATTAATAAATTTATTATTTTTGTGATTTGTGGTGGCTACCGTCGCCAATTATCACAATCAACGTTAAAAGTGCTGCAAGTGTGCCTCTACTTACTGAAAAATTCATTTACAAAGTTGTTACTGCCAGGAATCGAACCCGGGCCTCCCGAGTCAAAGCTCTAAGACAACATTTTAACCACTCGTTAAGGTTCGTCTTTGACATGTAATGAAGAAATCATGATTGGTCTGAGAATAATATTTCATGATTTTTTATTATTTCTTTATTGTTATAATCGCCTTAAGCGACGGTTAAGTCGTGCTTAAACGTCTTCTCTACTTGTTAATTTGTATTAATTAATCTGGAGAGAGTAATGGAAGGGCATTTGCGCCATAAGGTGGGAACATTTTGCCGCTTCGTCATTTCTCACAGAATTCTTTTGTGACGAATTTGATGAGATGGATAAAGTTCATTTATGACCTCATAGCTACCTATTAATATTTTCATATTGCCATAGCTGAGCCTTACAGCTTATAGCAAATGAAGCAATTTTTTTACCAAAACCTTTTTTTTATTAGATGAAGGCAGTGCTAGACCACAATCTCACCTGTCGTGGGTGCAGATGCGGCCCAAGGTGGACCACGCCTATAATAGTAAATGCCCGTTTAACCCTAGTTTTGAAGGCCCCGAAGTTGTAGTTTTGAAGAATCCCGGACGCAGGCAAAGAGATCCACTCCTTAGCAATCCGGACAAGGAAGGTACTGCAAGGAAGGTAAGGAAGGAACTGTACCATTTCGTGAGTAACCAAGAACATAAACCACGACGGGATGAAACCCCTATTCACACCTCGTGGTACAAATAATTAAATACCTAAAAGTTCACTTTATTTAAATAATTAAATACAGATCTATAAAAAGCTCTAAACATAGCAATTATGATGATATTCTATTGGCTATAATTATTAGATTAAAATTATAAAAGACCAAAATCGATGTATAAAAGAAATACATTGAGTATTAGACTGTTATGACTATCAGAGTCTCTTTCTCCGCTAACTTCTTCTAAACCACCTAACGGATATTGATATGGTTTTCAGTAATGCAAAAAACGATAAACAAGAAAGGTTTGTGTCTTATAATTTGAAAAAAAAAAATGCATCGTTGGGAAGCCGTTGGCAGTTAAAGTAAGAAATTCAATAATCAATTTGATTTCGTGTATCCTAAATTATTCAAATTGATATTACATTTAATATTAATAAATTTTTTTCTGTGTATTCTCAAAAAGTACGAGTGTGTATGTAGCGGGTAATTTATTCGTTTAAATTTCGTTCAACAAGAACTCGAGACGAATGGAAATGGTTTCAGAGTAAATAACGGTATATTGCCCTAATCCAAACAAATCTTGTGAAAAATGTGGGTCTTACTTGTACGAACATTCTTTGGAATGGTGTATCCAGACATATTTTGAGTAAATGGCGTTTGCAAATAATATTTGAGAGAATTTGTTCCGGAAATATTTGGAACATTTGCGATATTTTTTTTTTAAATATTCCTTAAAATTCGAGAAAGGTTGTTATTAGGTAAAAAAAATGTAAATAAAGCAGGGGGCGGGTAACAAAGTGCGAGGACTATGAGGAAACGAGACGAGACTACTAATATAATTTATATAAAAAATCTTTAAAAAAAAATTAATAGTTCTTAGATAATACAAAAACACGTCTACATTTCGAGTTGCCAATGCGAACAATAAAACAATACACTGTGTTTCATTTTTATAACCTTTTTATTTACAGGCTTTCAATAATATCTCGTGTGATGGGAGCACAATACAGAAACAACAATCGGATGTACACATTTCCTATAATATATTCAATTTAACAAGCAAAAGTCGACGAAATTCTTGTTATTATTACACGCATAAAGCAAACAGAATACTTCGACAACACTTCCGAATATTTCCTAAATTTTGAGACTCGAATAATAAACCGTTTGAAGTTATTTGAGTCACAATTCTTGAACTGATAAAGTATCATTATTTGTTTGTAAAAAAATATCATTATTACCGCCAGGTGGGCTGCCCAAATGCCTGCAAAACGCAGTGTACCTTTTCACTATTTATCAAAAAAATATTATTTATTATTAACATAAATTTTCTCGAGCCGTAAGTGGGATTGGAACTCCCTTTCGGCGTCTGTGTTTCTACGGCAAGGTTCAAGTGAATAGACATTTTCTGGGTTAGCTCGCTCCACCGTCGACAGCCTCGTTTTTTCTGCACGGCTAGATGCTGGCACACCTATTATTAATTTAAAAAAAAAACACTCAACGGATTTTGATACAGTTTTCACAAGAGCAAGGAGCGATAAGCAAGAACTAAACAATATTATACCTCACTAACTTTTGCCCGCGTCTTTAGCCGCGTCCCTTTTTCTTTCGTTTTAAAAAAATATACATCGAATCATTTGGACGTTTTGTCATGTGAACAGCCATGTACAGTCGGGGTAAGAAAAGGTTCGTCACCTTAAAGTCGAAATTTGCTTGCACCAGGGCAAATGTCAGTCATGCCAAAATTTCATTTCAAACGTCTGTCAGTTGTCTGCTGAGTGCTTTAATTTCAAAGGGTACTAAGAGTCTACGATTTTGATAAAGGAATGAATTTGAAAACTGACGAAAGTTTTCCTACCCCGACTTTACCAAAACGAATCTTTATAGCCTCAATGTTTTTGTTAGGCATTGAATTTTTTACTTTTAAATTATCCTTCGGATACAATTACCTTTTTCTGGAGTATCCCTGGCAACGTTTATACAAAATTTCACTATTATCGGTTTAGTATTAAGGTGTGAAATCGTAAGAAACAAATTCACAGAATTTAAAACGCCATATCAATTTGTTTCGCAATCATAGTGAATAAGTGGAAGTGGAAGAAATAAACGTTGCAATATGCGATGGTTTTGTTACACAAAGGACGTGATACGCTCAAAATCTTTTGCACCATACAACACCAAGTGTTTCGTTACAATTGATGTTATTTTTTTTCAATCGTAACAAACACTTGATGCTATAAACTGAAATCGTTATTTATTTATTTTTTTCAATAAAAGTGACAGTAGAGCTGTCGAGTCCTGTGAAGGTGTCTAAAGATAGTCTTGTTTCATATTAAATTGGTATTTGTGTCAGTTCTAAACTATAAACTAAGGCGCACTTTAAACGTATCCAATGACAAGGCTCGTTAGTAATATTGGTAATATATATTTTTACTCATATGTATGGAATATCTCCTGTGTTTTGTGTCTCATTTTTCCCTTTTTTGTAATAAAACTTCAAAATAGTATCGAATTATTTTCTTAAATTCCTTAAAACTCATGTTGGCGGACAGAAAAACAACAGAAAAATGACGGGAAACTGTTCTTCCTTTTTTTTTTTATCAAATGTCGTTATTATTTATTGCGGTTAGGTAATTTCAGTTACGAATATGAATGAAAGAGCAAAATCTACCAGATACAATAGTGAAGCCAAAGATATTTTACTGCAACTTTTTGGTCTATTCCCACTAGTTCAATTAGGAGTTCAATTAGTTCAATTGAACTACACTCGACGGCAAATAAACCGGGCCACCCGTCACCTCGGAACTCTGATTCGATCCTCTCAAAAACTATAAGACCCACAACCATAAAAGTTATACCTACAGAAAGTCATACCTAATCATCTTGAAACGCACTTTTTGTAGGTATAACTTTGATAGTTGCAAGTTTTATACTTCCTGAGAAAATCGAATTAGAGTTCCAAAGCAGCGGGTGGCCCGGTTTATTTGCCGTCGAGTGTATTAGAACCTTTCATTCTATGCAGTGGTTCAATTACATTAATTAATTGAATTATCGAAACAAAAAAGGCTCACTAGTTCAATAGACACAATTATAATTGTCGCCCGCGACTTCTTTCGCGTAACTTTGTAAATTAAGTATATACTTTAACCTTCCTCGAGAACCACTCTATTCATTGGTTGAAGCATCATGAAAATCGGTGCAGTAGTTTTTGAGTTTATCGCGAACAGACAGACAGAGGGGGGACTTTGTTTTATAATATGTAGTGATTATCTTGTTTAAACTTTTTGACCTATTATAATGAACGGTAGATACTGTGTTAGGAACACAAGCTTTTTAAGCTTACAAGGAAGCTCCAGACAATGTATAAATAATATAAATTGAAATCAACATGTGAATTCTTTATTTATTATTTAATTCTCTTAAATTAAAAAAATATAAATATAATACATAGATGCGTTGTATTAAAATTACTATTTACTTCTTCTATTACTTGTTCTAAAATGTATTGTATGTACTCATTTGTTTGTTCAGAATGTAATTCTGTTATCAGGTGTACGACAGAAACTCAAGCACTAAACTGTGTACATATACCTAGATTGTATTTTTTTGTGTGTAAATAAATTTAAAAAAAAAACAATTTGCAATCATATTTTCAAAGTTTCTCTTTATCATACTCGCAGTATGAAGCAAGTGAAGTGTGTAAACATCGAAATCTTTGTTTCGTCACATGCAGATTCAGCACGAGCGTAGTTTTAGAGGAGCGCATAGCTGAGTGGTTACATTTCATGATTTTCACTCCAGTTGCAGACTTAGTTCTTGAGCATTTATGGAGAAGTTACTCCACTACCACCGAGAACTTTATCAATGTGTTCTGCTGAGAATATTCGTGAAAACTTGTGATGTCTACAAATGATATATCAAATCTGACTGTGTTAATATTCAGCTACGAATACTGAAAATTATACGACTTGGTGCGCTTGGTAAGCGGAATATCGCGTGACTATTTTTGGTTTTCAACCGACTAGAATGAAACAAATTTTGGTTTTAAAATTAAACCTATAGGTTCAAAATATGCACTGACTAATAACACGCATTGGAAACTTTACTAATATTTACTCACTATTTATATTTATAGCTATCGTCTACATTTATTAGCGTCGTCTATATTTATAGGCGTGCTAATATCAAAAGTAAAATAAAGGATTTAGGGCCTCTTTCACCATCTGTCAAGTAGGCTAACCGTCATTTAAAGACACGTGTCACCAGGAATAATTTAGCTTATATACCTTTGTTTGTACGGTAAAAGTCCCCAAACATTAAACTGAAAATAATAAAAAAAATCGCCTATCGCACCTGCACTAAACGGAGTGCATATTTTAATAAAATGTAAAATTATTTCTTGTATGTAACACTTATAGTTGGTGAAAGAGGAGCTTAATCGAGTATACCATAAGACTCAAATACGCTATATAAAGCTAGTGAATAAATCAAAAGGGCTCCAAACGTATTTATAAACGCTTTTAGGAGCAATGCAGATTGGCAGATCGGGTTAATTGAAAGAGGCTTCCCCGTCTGGTTGCAACATCGAGGGATTTGTGTATCCAAGAGATTTCAACAGTTGATATACGATTCAACAGACTGGGAACACAAGTAGAGTCAAATGTATAAATATACCATACATCTAAAGAAGCGTTTCATAAATATGTTTTTAAAAGATTTTATAAGTATAATGTTATTTCCTAAAAACATTTATAATAAATTTACACATATAAACTGTAATTTAATGTATAATGTATCTGATAGGTAATTTGGAAGATAGTTGGAAAATAGTAGATAATATCTACATGGCATTGCGCTTATAATGAAACATACTATTATTATTATTTGCTTAGTGGCTATTTCTGAAATATTGTGATCGCCACGTAAACTAAAGCCACAATATGATCTCTACCTATACCTACCATGTTGAGAAACTGTAGTACTTTTTTGATAGAGGCAGGCATTCTTCACATCTTACTAAGTAAACATAAGAATCAAAATTCTAATGTATTCAAACTAAAGCAAATTTTATACTGGCGTAGATACCGAACCGAACATGGAGGAAATCGATGCTATTAAGAAACCTCTAAGCAATTAAAAGCCTGAATGCACAAGCGACAATGCAACTCCATTTTATTCAGTTACTAGCGACCCGCTACCGGCTTCGCAATAATATTTTTTTTGGTAAAGATTTTCCTGAAAAATTCTTTCTCGTGTAACGCATTAAAATCCGTTGCGTACTTTCAAAGATTTAAGCATGTCTACTTATTTATTATAGTATATAAATATAGTATATATACTTAAAGATTATAACACAGACGGTTTAAGTAATTAATAAACTCAAAAAGGCATATACAAATCAGGTACAATTCATAAAGTAAACCTACTTACACCGCAAGAGAGACGAGACTACTATATGTTCATTTTTTGCCACTCTAACATTGTCTACTCTTACTTGTTTTTGTTTTCATTCATTCACGACAAGACAAATGATCAAAATACCAAATAATTCCGTAGGCAACGAAATCCTTTCAGCTAAGCAAACATTGGAGAGACTAAAATCAATTTATATATAAGGAAGGCATTTCGAGAGTCTGAAGTGCTGTGTGCACCGTCAATATAGTAGAGTCATTGTTGTTGATCTGACTACACACGACGCAGAGAACAGACGAGAGAGCCACAACCTAGCAAATATATGCAATCAACGCAAATGTCTATTGTAGGTTTGAATGGAAGATGTATTATATCATAACAAATACCTTTTACTACCTTACAATTTATTTGTTTAAGAACTTAAAAGAAGACGCTGATTTATCTAGGTGTGAGTCAGTGTTGGAAGACATTGACAAATGAAAAGTTAAAAAACTGATCTATAATTTCAAACGACCACACAATTTTGAAATTAATTCATTTAGCATTGATCATAAAATATATTAAAATTGGTTTCAGCAAAATTAGTTAACTGGATTTTAAGACACATATAGATATATACAAGGTGAACATTTTTAACACCATCTATAGGGCTCTCCTGATACCATGAAAAAGATAGGAAAAATTACCGAAACATTTCTAAATTAGTTAATTTATTTTTTAAGTTAATGTCCACAGACAGACTGACGGTCCAATTGATGGCAGGTTTCTATAACTCGTATAACACAAGCAACGCTTAGAGACACTTGCAGCGAGTGGAGTTCTGTAGCGACCACGCCTCAATAAACCTCAAGAAACTTTGGAAATCTACTAGTACTCTAGCCATGGCAAAGTTTGTATAATCTGGTTTCAAATTATTTTTATGTTATTTATATCAAGAAAGCATATAAATAAGTAATATAAAAGTCTCTGTGAAGTTTAGTCAGGCTTCGAGCGACATGTAATTTGCATATTATTGCATTCCCTCACCACTGAATAATTGAGTGTCGACCGAGGTGTCATCCCAGATTCCGTTCGAGCAAAGAGTGAAAAATTTAATATGAATTAACACGTATGTACTATAATTTTATCCATTATTTTTAATTATTGACATTATTGAAATTATTGACATTATTAAAATTATTGACATTATTGACACGCTTATCTTTATCGCTTACCTTACCATTTATTATATCAGTTTCTTTAGCACACTTATTAGGTTTTCTCTTATGATAAGGATTATAAAGCCACCCATCATTTAGCAATACGTCAGATAACTTAGTTTTGCAAATTATAATACTAAGTAGAAATATGGACGATTAGTTTCATACAACAAATATGTACACGAGAACTCGTTGCGGACAAGATAAAGACCAATCAGACATAAAGACGAAGCAAGCAAGTCAGCCGAGCAATTGTAATCTATTTGATGGAGAGACCGGCCGCAAAAGTTACTACTCGGCTTATATTTTGTTATTAGGACAAAATTGCGTAACATTTTTTGAGCTATTACAGACAATCGAACTAAAAGATAATAATGGAGTATCTTCCAGCTGTTTTAATTTTAACAAAGGGACAAATCAGGTAGAAATAAAATAAGAAAGCAATAATATTTTTATCTGATTTTGTGATTTTGTTTTATATCTTGATTTTGTATTCGTTTGAAGTATAACGACCTATCTATATCTATCGATACTATTTATATAAAGCTGAAGAATTTGTTTGTTTGTCTGTTTGTTTGGTTAAACGCGCTAATCTCAGGAACTACTGGTTCGAATTGAAAGATTCTTTTTGTGTTGGATAGTCCATTTATCGAGGAAGGTTTTAGGCTATATTTTATAAATGTACGCGGGCGAAGTCGCGTGCAGCAGCTAGCTAGTCATAAAATTATAAATTATAATTATATATAATTAAATTATTTAACATTCATTTAAATTATATTAGAATAATGTTAGAAAGTTTAAAAACCAAATATAGAATGACGCTTATCTATTTCTTGTTTTATTTTCTCTGTCATGTTTGTAAAGTTAAAAGAGAATTTTGGAAAAAATTTGCCAAACGAACAAGAAAAATCAATTGTTACATGTAAAAAATCGCGCAGTTTTATCGCCACAGTAAAAATCAAACGCGGAGACAAAACGTCAAAGAGGAAAAACCAATTTAGCTTTGCATATGAAGCGGCGATCGGTCGTCATTGGACCAAAAAAAATTATAATCGGCCACAGAGGCGAAACAACTCTTTCAACGTTTTCGAGTTATTCACTTAATAAATTTTCATTGCGGACATAAAGTTTGGTTTAACCCATTATTATTTTACACATTTTTAAATTTCAGTAAACATTATGATGAGAAATTCCCTTCGGTTATTACGTACGATACGATACGATAGCCAAAGTATGAAGTACTAGCTGGTGCTCGCGACTTCGTCCACGTTGAAACATATAAAACACCATCTACCGTGGAATATCACCAAGCAGTTGTCATGTTAGTCCTTTCACCCATCGAAATAATATATCTCTGCGGGGTTTCACCTAATTTGGATAGACGACGCTATCTCCCGGGCCAAGCCGCTAGTATTTACTTTTATTTTAGATTTCCCGTAGAAATGAAGCATTTTCCCGCGGTAAAAAGTAGCCTATGTTCATCACGGATAATGTCGGCTTCTAATGGTAAAATAATTTTTCAAATCGGTCCAGTAGTTTCGGAGCCTATTCTATACAAACAAACAAATCTTTCCTCTTTATAATATTAGTATAGATAATAAGTCGTAACTACTGGACGCAAATCTACTTTTTATTCCTGAAGCTACAGTCAAAAGATAAACCGACTAAGTATTAAGTCGGAAACATATTCTGAGATCGTTCGATCAGTAATATTTCTGTCTGCAGGATCTTTTAGCTTTTTAGGGAATCAGGAACTTTTTTTGAGGTCCCTGATTCCCGGTAGGGTCGTGTTTGGAATTTTTTAAAGTTTTCAAAGTAGACTAAGGTCTGGATCTGAAAAATAGTGGAAAGGCAGTGGGCCTTTCGCTGACATTTAGACAGCCTATTTACCTATCTCTTCCCAATCCCTTATCCTTAATGCTACTATGGTCGGCAACGCAATTACAGCACCTATGGCGTTTCTTGTGCTATAGGCGACGGTAACCACCTACCATCAAGTGGGTTAATCTGTCTGACGACCTTAACATAAAAATTCGAATTTCGGGGCATACTTAGTATTGTTAAATAATTACCGACCCGATCGAAATAAGCCTGATTTATTGCAATATTCCATCAGAAATAAAATTCCTAATTGCAGGCAATACACCACGAAGTACCATAATTTGAAAATATTTTGAATAACTATTTATTTGTGTCGAATGTGAAACAAATGGACAAAAAGCATTTCAAAAATAGCGAACTGGGTTTCATTGCGCTCACCATAATTAAATTTCTACACAAATTCACGGAATATTCACATAAAATTTTGTTTATTCGTTAGCCTTAAACATGCAGTGTAGTGGTTTCATTTGTAATTTGAGAGTACTTTAACGTTACATTAAATTTTTGCTAAAGTAGCATTTTTAACGCCTAAATTAATGAGTAAGTTAAAAAAATTAACGACGAAAACTTAAGTTTATATGCTAGGCACTATGTTACGTGTTACTGCATTTAAAGTGGAACACTTCGTTTATTTTTAGTGTTAATATAATTTTGCATATTATTATTTCATAAGGACCCTATATCAAAGGACATAGGGCAACTTTCATTCAGAAAAATAGTACTGTTCCCAAGGGATTGTCCAAAAAAATATAAAAAACTAACGCTTGGCCAAAGGTTGTCCAAAAAAATTTTTTTGAGAGGTGTAGCAATAATATGCCTTAAATTATCTCTTCTTATCCTAGACGACACGTTTGGTCTAGTGGCTAGTAACCCTTAACTGTTAACCAAACGGTCGCAAGTTCGTATCCCGCTAGGGGAAAATGATTATTGTGTTAATATTTTACCTTCTCAGTCATGGATGTTTTTCTTTATAAATATGTGTGTATTTACAAAAAAAAGTAATCTATGTAGTACACAAACTGTCTGGTATCCATAATAAAAGCAATAGTTGCTTAGTGGAACTAGATGGTGCTATGTGAAATGTATGAAGATATTAATAGATATTATCACAAAAGTTATGTTATTTTATAATTGTATATAATTGTATAAGACAGCCGGGATACCTTTGTGTCGGAAATACCCTCGGAGCCCAATCCACTACAAACAACCCTTTATCATACACCTCATTGACCCATTTCTGTTATGACAGTGTTTACGCAACTCCATTAATTCCCTCTGCGGTTATGCAACATCCCCACATACTATTTTTTTTAACAGGAGCTGAAAGACTTGGCCCTAGTCTCCATAGTCGACTTGATCAATCATCAATCATCATCATTAATTAATTATCAATCAATTATCATAAATCATCATCATCATCATCATCATCATCATCATCATCATCATCATCATCAGCAATCATCATCAGCAATCATCACTTGTGTACCTAAGTTCACAAGGAAGAGTTATAAGATATCGTGTTAGATATATTGGTATAGTCGTCTATAGCTTTATCGTGTCAAAATAATCAATAACCAGTCAATTATAACCTATTATTTAATTGGTTGAAAAGTATGTTTGATGTCTTTAAATAAACGAACAGTGAAATAACATTAATTTTTTAATTAGATCAAACATCAAAATGTTTTGATCTTTTTGATGTGCACAACACAACCTCTAATGTTTCAAACCAACCTGTATATAAACCTCCCAGAATATCAATTTGCTTCGGTTTTCCTCTCACGTTATTCGTGCCGGTTGACTAGACTTCATACGTGAATTGGATACTTTTGAACGTAAATAACCAATATTGGGTATTTACTTATCCTGATTTGTGACGCTCTCCTCTCCAGTGGAACTAATTCACTATTTCAATTCGAGATTGAGTCCATTGAATCAATGGTCACAGTAATTAATATTTAGCCAACGCCTTTCATGGCGTTTTGATTGCGAAATATTAACTTTTGTGACTGAAAATTACATCGAATACTGATGCATAGTTAAGAAGCACATCTGCCAAATTACAATATATCTCATAGTTACTGTCACTACTGTGTAAGGTGCGTAGCATGATAGAATTCCATAGTCAATCGTAGCACTCGTAGCTCTAGGCTAAGAGTGTCGTAGCATTACGCTACGCTTTTTGTAGCTCTAAGCTCATCGAAATAATATATCTCAGGCTACGCATGAAATTAAAAATCTATAACATAAATGAAAAAAAAATCAAATTGGACTTATATACGTGAACATGTTGAATATTTCCGGTTTTTTCTTTTTACATTAAAATAAAATATAAGTAAATTAGTAAGGACATTTAAAAACGGAAGTTTCAAGTGAATAGTTTTTAAAATTGCCTGATTTGTGTTTTCATTGTAACGTCGTTTTGAAATTTGTATTTAGGTATTATAAGACATAATAAATTATTAACGAATACTTACAAAAACTAAAAATATTTTTAGGTAGGTACGCAAAAAACATGTGTGTTAAGTATACGATTATTTTTCTCTAGGGAAAAGTGACCCAACATCTTTTCACAGCGGTTCTATCGAATAAAAAAATGTATAAATTGTAAGTGAGAACTTATTTTCAGAAGCAATAAGCTACCGAGTGGCTCCTGGCTTCGCCCGAGGTGCAATTTTTATATATAAAAATCTTCCCAGTTTATCCCTCTTTCTAAATGTGGAAATCTTAACATTTTTATCATATATCATAAAAACAATTTGTGGTCTTATTTATCAGAATTACAGTATACCCCATATTTAAACATTCCATTAACAAAATATTCAAAGTATTCTGTAAACATTGACCAACAAAATCGTTTGGTAAACAAAACCAGATGAGTTAGTAAAGTACGTGATTATATTTTGTTGAAACCAGTTAAGAAAAGGAGAAATAAAATAAACAAAAATTGGGATTGGTTCAAAAATGTTCCTTTAACACGTTTTTACTATTTTATGTCATTCAAACGATCTTAAAGAAATGCATTTTAAAGAAAAACCGTTAATTCAGAAAAAATGTTAATTCAATGTTATAATAATTTCTAGGCAAATATTATTTAAATGTTTGTCATTATTTGAAAATATTAAAACTCGCTCGGGCACTCGCAATTTTTTCTGCAAATAAATACACAAACCTTCCTGGTTATTCCCTCTTTCCATTAGATAAAACTTTATACGATCGGTTGGATGATTTAAAAGGAATCAGCTAAGAAACAGACAGAAGCAGATGACTAGTTAATTTTAGATATAGATATAATGCATATAGTGCACATCTTGACTGTTTGGAAACTGTTATATAGTGAAAATCGAAACTATTTCTTGTAATAACTTATTTAATCTTAAATGCCCAACAAACTCACATCACAGTTCGCTTATAACGTCGTTACACTATTTCGTCAAGTTGGCTACTTACACTCCTTTGACGGTGAGAGCAATCCTCACAACTTTCACGGAACCAAAATCCGTATTCAAATTGAACAAACTCGAGTTGCCAACTTAATCCTCGGACGCGAACAAAGATAGTGTTACTTTGTCTCTTACTAATGTTGCACACGAATGATATAACAATATAGATACCTAGTTAACAAAATTACCATAGTAAAAGACAATAGACAATGGACCTCTCAAGCATTCCGTGTCTTATAATGTCATAGACCCCTTTTATGACAAACTAATTAGTTCTAGGTTTATTTAACATTATTTTTTTATTAAACTTTATTAGGTTAATTTTTAAGTTTTAGTCTAAATTAGTAAACTAAAATTTCATGTAAAAGTTGTAAATGTTAATGAAAATTTAAAATAAAATAAGATTAAATTATCCATCTCAAGCGTGAAACCTCTAATCTCTCGTGTGCTTAATAGAGTTCTAATTAGTCCGTCTAATAATACCCTCAAGTCCTATAAAAGATCTGAAAATTCATAAAAACTGACCTATTGATTCTGAATCACTTAAAACTATTTGGTTATTTCATTGTGGTTTAGTAAATCATCATTGTGCTTAAGTATCATAACTTGATTTCGCATACGGTTAATTAAAACCTTCAGACTTTGCGGTATGTATTTAGTTGGTAAGCCTTTTTAAATAAATAAATAAAATAAATCAAGATGATAATTAAAATAATAATAGACTAAATGTTAAAAAAAGTTATATAGTCACAATGGTCAACGAATATTTTATGTACTTTTGTGGAATATCAAACGGATTGAAACAAATGGAAATATTCTTCACCAGACGCTTTGTGCATTTAAATCAGTGCTCCTTGCTTCTGATTTCGATATAAAATATTTATAAGGCAAACACGAGATATGTTTGTGAAAATTATTTTCTAAAATAAAAGAAAAAAAATGCAATGGAGTATAATAACAAAAAGGAAATGAATATAAGTAAAGCATGTCGCGTTTAAAAATATGTAGTCTCTCAGTGGAATACGCCTCGAGAATTTATCTCCTCATAAAACATTGGTCACTGAGCCAGTAAAGCTTTACAAACGTTTTAGATTGAGTTTAGAGCGACTTCTAAATATAGATATTATGAACTACATAATTTTTTTATGTTGCTTAAATTAAATTAAATTAAATTAGCTTAAATTAGCTTCCAATCGGGGCAAAGTGGGAGGCAAATGATATGGCAAATGATATGATATGAGGCAAAGCTAGTAGCTACATATAATTTTTTATTGCATTTTTTTTTTAAATCTGACAAAATTTACTACTTCGCTAGAAAATATTTTAAGTACACTACTTTAAAAAATTTTAAAAATATTAAAGTTAGTGACTTTTAAAAATTAAAATATCGAATTAAAATTTTCAGTTTGAGATTTTTTTACCTAGAATAACAAAATAATGTGAAAAAAAATTAAAAATTAAATTTTTTTGGGCCATTATTATCTATTATCTTTACCAAACATAATCTCATGAATATATAATTTTTGTGATAAAATTTTAATAAATCACATTATATTTTCAAGAGAATTTTATAAACATTTAAACCTAATGGTTATGAGAGCAAATAATTGGTTCAAAATCTTCATTTTACATGAGAACGTAACGAAGAGTTTATTGCTTGAATTGGACTAAACGTAGTACAAAGAATGAAATGAAATATTCTCGTTAGCGCAAGTGCAGATTTGATCCTCGAGGGGTCTGGATGCGGAAATTGAAAGCAATGGTTGCAAATTGAAAACTGACGTCGAGCAACCTTCAATTTTAATTTTTTACTCCCAAGCGTTGAAGTGTTAACTACTTTTTGCTTAGGAAAATTAGCAATTTCAGAATTGAGAAGTAAATAAAAATATGCATGCATATATTATATATATATATATGCATATTTGTAAGTAATGTAAAACATTCACCGCTCATATTATTAAGTTACTCGTACCCAGCCTCATCTCGGTCGGCATTCTTTTCGGAGCCCTACGCCTTCCAAGTATTTTAATTAGCGAGGCATTTTCTTTGCACGTTATAAGACCGCTCTCATGGCCCAGCATAATTTTATGTGAATTATAAAACTCATAACAAACTTTGTGTTACAAAACAACTTTTAGTTTATTACCTTTGGAGAAAATGAATTCGCGTTAAAATCCCTTTGTAATTTTAATACTCGTAGGTTAAAAGTTAAAATTCTACATAGAATAATATACTGGAAATTAATAAATTAAAAAAAAAACACAGTCATATTTATAAATAACAATAAAAACTAATAGCTAAATGTGCAAGAACGGCTGAACGTAAGTACATAAAACCCTATTTTTCTTTTTATAATCCAAATTTCCTAACTAACAAATCATTTGATAAAACGACATTTGTTGCGGATCGTTAGTAAGTATGTACTTGTATAAATAAAATATTGTGTGATAAAATATTTTAAACTTTGTTCAAATAAATAACACTCGTTTCAATCAAGAAATGTACCATTTTTTTTAAAGTGTTACACGATATTTTAGACTTAAAATTACTAATATAAAAATGTATGATAAAGTATATGATGTATGATGTGTGTACACTGTACATGAATATTAAAAAATATCCTTTAAACATTTTTATAAATATTTAATAATATAAACATGTTTTTCCTTATAAAAAATAAAAATTAAGTAATAGTTCGTTTAATTTATGTTAATTTTGTATTATATGTTGAGTTTATATTTAAATAATTTTTTTCAAGTGATAATCGTTATCACTTCAGAATATAATATAACATTTAGTAATTTGTATAATACCTATTAACATTAAAGATGCTCGTAAGATTAAGATTAAGATGATTTAGATATGTGTGAAAAAAAAACAAACAAGTGAAAAATTATAAAAAGTTATCAGTACTTCAATGCATTAAAAAAAATGTCATTAATTACAATCCTCTGACGACGTGCCTATACGCAACTCTCGCCTACATTCTAAGTTAGCTAACCATTTGAACACTCCCATTTTGCCAACAAGTAATTTGACTGCAGTATGGTAACTTTGTTTGAATGCTTTTAATTTCTATCTCGCACTTCGGTGCATCAATCTTTTTGCATATGATAATTCAACTCCAACTTCATTTGCATTGTAGAGAGCACAACTAACTTTGTTAAATCGGCCATACACCTTTATTAAGCAAAGTCTCTCTCTCTAGATTTTATCTTTCTCTCGAAGGATTTGGAAGTCGCTATTCTAATTCTAAACTTACGTTTAAACGATTTTGGGGTATAATATTAGAAAACCTACTGTTTCGTCAATATTTGTTGTGACACGGACTCATTTCAAAATTCTACATCGCCCGCCGTAGAATTTGCATTTATTGCGTCGTCGCGAAACTTTTCTCGATGTACCAAGGATTTGTCTCCAGCCTACCAAAAATGTTTGACATTCATTAGTTATTACTATATGTAACTCCGAATTTTACAATGATTATCCGAGCGTACTAGCTCGTATTTTAATTGTAAAAACTTGTAGATGTTTTTATGTTCATTACTCACGCATTTTGGGTGAAGTTTGGGACACATACAGATACGTTTATATAACGTTAACCTGAATTAACATATAGGATACTTTTTTATCCCAAAAAAGGTTAAATTCCTGTGAGATTTTCAAAAAACGACCTACAGCGCGCACGAAATCGCGAGCACAGCTAATGATTTAATATGAAAAACGAATCGTGTACAAGATCACGCAACGTTTGCCTCGTATGCGTTGTTCACTAAGAAGATAGATTAATTTGACTTCACCAAAACACAGGGACGTTTGGTGAGACGAATAACTCCATTTATTAATTAACAGCTGACGCTTAAGCAACCGGAGAAATTATTTCAAGCCGCGACAATACAAACGTAGGTAAGCTCAAGCCACCTTCATTTTGTTTCAACGAAATTAGATTCTTTATCGCTCACGTCGCTCGAAACATTTTGATACTTGCATATTATAAATGTGCAATATGTTGCATATCCTTAAATATTATAAAACAAAGTCCGTTCGCGATAAACTCATAGAGTGGTTCTCGAGGAAAGTATATAATTTTCAAAGTTACGCGGCCGAAGTCGCAGGCAGCAGCTAGTTTTGCTATATTGTAAAATATACCGCGCAAAGCACACTGCGTTTTACAATAAATTGAGAAACCCGTTACAATATTTGTAAAACCCCAAAAAAATTGTTGATTCCACTTTCCACCTCTATCTCATTCTCCACTAACTTCTTTTGAAACATAGACTATCCAAGTGTATACATATATTATGCATTATACATAACGTATGTATATAATAACACTATAATTTGTAATTGTTTATTAGTTACAAATCTAATTAATTTTTGTTATAAAAATATCTCTGAACACAACAAGTAGGCATTACTATTAATGTAAGCATTACACAAACCATAACTGTCTGGCCTGACAAATGGGTTCATTGATAAGAGGCAATAATTTATAGAGTCAAACAAAGTTGATGCCGTGATTAGGGTGTGTATATGATTTATTATTTGTTTCTGGTTATGTGAAATAAACACTAACTCTATTATGTGTGTGTGTTTTAATCTAAAGTCCGGCTTCAGAAAATAGAAGTGCAAACTAATAAATACAGAAAAGTAATAGTTTCTAACGTCCTTGTCTTTTTGTACCTATTTATTTTACTTTGTTAGTTGTTTGTATTGTTAGTCGAACATTAAATCTTGCCACAAAATACGCTAAGAATTAATGAAGATGCACAATCCAAAAATAAATTGGCAAACTTAATTTTACGAATGCCACATATAAATCCAAATTAAATGTAGTATCAAAAAGTATCAAAACTTTTTAATCTATCGTAACACCACGAGTAGGCCGAAAACGGAAGCCGGCGAAAAGGATTTTATGATTAAGGCGAACCCTCTTATTATCGCCGTAGTCTTAACGAATGTCTTTGTCCTTCTTCCACTGTCAATTGTGCCCGGACACCTCACCTTATTTTTTGCCTCAAACGACATCTTTTCACGCTTACGACATACTTCCGGCCATTATACCTTCAGCTTTCTCTTCTAACGATCTAACGAAATATTATGCTGATTGTCTCTTTTTCTTTTTAATTATTCAATTTATTTGCTTTACAGTGAAAGTATGCAAATACAGTCAAATAGTCCAATTAGGTTGAGCCAATTTCGAGAGGAAGGTAAATCGTTGAATCAACCAGCTTGGGTGGGCAGAATTCGGAAAGCTTAGAGACATCTTCTCGTCCAAAATTCCTCAGTGCTTTAAAACAAAAATTTTCGCTCAACGAACTATAGAGAGGGCTATGCTCGGACTATGATTTTTCTTAATCCTTATAATATTAAAGCAGGCAAGCTTACACTTACATCACAAGTACAAAATATTTTAAACTTAATATTAGCCCTCCTACACCTTTTTTGTACCTAAGCTTAAGTATATTAATAAATGATTTGTACTAGCTGCCGCCCGCGACTTCGCCCGTGTAACTTTGTAAATTATATACTTAAACCACTCCATCCATTAGTGAAATCCATCATGAAAAACGAGAAAATACCACTATTTCACTGTAGTTTTCTCTTATAAGGGTAGTCATTGCCGTCACAGGGCTGTCCTATTTTTAATTATTACTGAACGCAGTGTGCGCTGCTAAAAGGCCATTGTATATTATTCTTTTTGAAGGGATTTTTCCTAAGAGCACAATTTTCTTTCGAGATCTACATTTCGTGGTGCATTTTCATAACGCAAACTAAGTGCAAAGTTATACTTGACAAGGCTGTACTGTACTATACAAACTACAGTCAGGCTAGCCAGGCTGTGGTTGCACTTATAATTAAAAAGTAAATATCAAATGAATTGTTGGAAATAATTAGTGTAAATATACAGATTTTGATTGGATTACGCAGTCATTCATAAACATCGCGGTTACTCATTTAAACATAATTTTGGTTTAATGAATAAAATTCACTGAATTATTGAATTACTACATTTTGTATTAATTTAAAGTTCATTTCATATTTTGTTTTAATGTTGGTTTCAATATTGAAATGTGTCTCCATGATTCATTTTGTAATTAATCAACATGTTTGTAATTTTGTCTGCGTATCTTTATAAATCATAGCCTATAGGTATATTATTCGGATGTGTAAACTATATAGTGTAAGTAAAGTGACTTCAGAAAACCATTTTTAACAAAAATATTAAAATTGTCACTAGCTTTCACTAGTAAGTCATTTAGCAACATTTTTTTCACTAATGTGTCGTTCAGTAACACTTTCTTTCACTAATGAGTCATTCAGTAACATTTTCTTTCACTAATGAGTCATTCATTATCATTTTCTTTCACTAATGAGTCGTTCAGGAGCTATTTTATTTTGTATCCGCAGAAATTCATCATTCAAACTCCAACACTACTTTGATGCACTTTCACACCAATATAATAACTTTGCTGAGAAATTGAAAGAGGCGGTATGCTACTTTATTTTATAACACGTATAAATGTAGACATGGTTAGAGAAGTCCCTACATGTAATTATCTGTGTATGTGTCAAACTAATAAAAATAAGTAATGCTCTTAATATGTGCCAAATGTGAGAATTGCAAACGTGGACTATATCTGTTGGGTCGGTGACCGCGATTCAACCCATCTTCAATATAAATAGACTCTCAAATTCACACTGCAATGGTTTAGTTGATGTTATACTCATTTTATTAACCCCAGACGACGACATCTACATTATTTTTCATTTTCTCAGTATACTGTTAAAGAAATGTTTGACCAAAACCTTACTGAGGACTTTTTTCCCCTCTTGCGACGTCCACTTCTTCAAAAGACTATGTCCTTAAAAAATAAGTCCCGATAACACCATTACCGAATCCTCAACGACATAATGGATATTGCGGAAATTAAAAAAGAAGGAGGCTGTCTCCAATAAATTGTTTTTCCACCGTTATATTTCAGTTTTATTGCTGTAAGTTTCATCTAACGATGTTTTTCTTACACTTTCCCCTGTCGATGTTAAATTTCTTCGTGTCCACCGTGTAAATCTTTTGCAGGACCTTTAGAAGATATATGAAGGTCCAACAATAACGGAAAATATTTTAACGCATGGATCGATGAGTTCACATTCGTTATTTTGGTTTTGGCCTTTAATTCACTACACAGCACTCACGTTGTTCTTTTTTTAAAATAATAATGCATTTATTAGTTCCACACAATCACAAAACCACAGAATATACAGATAATGGTAGGTAGCTGTGGTAGGTATTGAAAAATAACTGTGTTACAGGTAACCAGCGCTATTTCCATTAGTAACAGCATCAAAATCCATTGGGTGGTTTAGAAGCAAGTATCTAAGAAATAGACAGAGACGTACAACCTTATATGTAACATAATATTGTATCTCGTAAATAAGTAGATATACTCGTAAATACCGAATTTAATTAAAAGAAACTTCCTATTCCTACAGTAATTACTAAAACGATAATTAAATATTACAATTATTTATTTAGGCTTAACGAGCTTTAATAAGAATATTTATTTAATCTTCCCAATTAGTGTTGAGTTGGACGTTTTTATTCAGCTGGAATATTATTCAGGAAAAAATAAATTGCGGATTTTTGTCATCATTTAAAAAACGCTGACTCGCTTTGCGTGCGTAGAACAATATACCGTTACTAACTCGTGCAGATAACAAATATAATTGGTGAGCTAGCTATATTTATATTTATAATGTATTTTTTTTATTTTCAACCCTCGACATCCGACGCAAAAACCGAGTGTTATAAGTTTGATGTGTGTGTGTGTGTGTGTATGTATCTATCTGTCTTTAGAATCGTAGCTCCAAAAAGGATGGACCGATTTTGATACGGGTTTTTTGTTCAAAAGCTGAAGTAGTCGGGGTTCTTCTTAGCTATGATTGATGAAGATCTTTTCAGGCGTTTAATGACCATCAACCGATTTCCTAGTTAACGTAGTGTTTTCACTAACTTCTACATGTTCAATGGATGTGTACTTACTTCGGTGGTATTTCCATGACATGGTAACCTTGACTTTATGCTGCAGAATCAATTATTCTGCAGAAAACCCAACTCTTGACCAACTTACAGCAGATATAGCATAGCATGTTTGGGCTCAATAGAAAGTCGTTGCTCAAAGAAAAGCTTTTTATTTCTATGTATTCATTTTTTAGTTAGGTATATGTATGTATATTATGATATATTTTTTTTAGGTATTAGCACTTTTTTGTACTTATAAACTTTAAGATAACACACCTTGTAATAGACTATATAAAAATTTAATCTATTTTATGTATTTGTTAAATATTAAATGCTGTATGGTTAAAAAAAAAAGCTATTAAATAAATAAAAATAAAATAAAATATTTATTAACTGTGAGTTCAATTAAATTTTTTATTAATGTATATGGATACATTTTATTAATATATATGGATATGGATACATCTATCTCATCGTGGAGGTTACCTGAAATGAAGACCACAACCTCTCTGTCAAGAGTGAAACCGACGAAGAAGCTATACATAAATAAAAAAAATTCTATACCAACAATATGACAAGTTACTCTAAGTAAAAAAAAATCTTTTCTCTATCTATCTTATCCTGTTATTGTCTGATCCTCTTGGGAATTTGACGTAATGAGAATTTATTCTTTTCGGAATCTGTAACTTTATACATCTCGAAATATTTTTGCTCGATGATTCTTTCTTTCATTCTCTTTCTTGTTGTCTTATTTAATCTACTTAAAGTATTAATTTTCTATATAGTCTTGGGTTTAACAAATAGTATCAAAAAATTATTAAAAAACAATTAAATATTCAATAACAAGCTGGTGCCCGCGACTTCGTCTGCGTTGTCAAATTAAAAATGTAACACCTGAGACCTGAGATCTGACATCTTTATCGCTGTGACGACAAATTATTATGGTTTTAATATTTTTAGTAGCCATATTAAAAATTGCATCTTTATCACTCTTGTCTTTAGTGTGATTCCTATACCTTCTATGTAAGTAAAATAAGTACATTTTTTTAAAATATTTAAGTACAGACACGGCTCCTTTACGATTTTATTATATTATACTAGCTGGTGCCAACGACTTCGTCCGCGTTAAAAAAGAAAAAAGTAGCCTATCCTTTGTCCCGTACGTTTAAATGTTTATCTACCAAGTTTCATGAAAATCAGTTAATTCGTTTAAAAGTTATGGAGGAGTATACAACTATACATACATACATACAATAACTACACTTACAGAATTATTATTAGTATTGATGATAATGTATAGTTTTATCAATTATTATTTTATTTGCGTATGTTTCATATATATTTTTTATTGACACAAATTCACACAGCACAAAAATTAAATATAATTGCGCTTATCATTAAATAACCTTTCTATATTCGCGGCATGTTGGCAACATTATCCCGCTGAATGTTTTAACTAATCTTAAAAGTTTGTTAACAAGCAGCTTAAGGGTCTTCTTAAGTATTAACATAGCTTTAACATCGAAAGTTACTTCTCATACGGTTTCCATTAAGGTGTTTTGGAGTCTTCAAATGCGTTGGCCGTCTGTGCGGGGTGTACCCTCGCCAGAATTAGTATATTTATTTATTTTTATTTTTTTTTTATGTTAAGGTCGACAGACATGTTGAGGACAGATTTCTATGTTTTCAATGAAAACTTTGAATGATTTATATATGCTATATTGTGTTTAAAGTACAACGGATTCTTAATTTTTTTGCTAGTAAATTTCTTAGCTTAGAAATAGCTTAGGAGCAGTAGGAATTGAAGCCAAAAACACTGGTTAACATTTTTTTTAAATATAAAAGTTTTGTGATACGAAAGAAAACGTACTAAATGTTGCCATAAACGAGAAGTGGGCTTAAAAAACTAGAAGTAAGGAATACACGGAAGGAATTCAACCAAAAACACTGGTTAACACTTTTTTAAATACAGAAGTTTTGTGATACGAAAGAAAACGTACTAAATATTGAAATAAACGAGAAATGGGCTTAAAAAACTACCCATTCTGGCGTCACCAGCGTCTTAAGATTCAATTAGTACATTAAATGACAGTTCATTTGCAAACCATAGTTGTCGGGTGACCGTGTAACACGAACTGTGTACCACCTAAACAGAACGCCACATAGAATAATATCAGTGAACAGGAAACAGGGCGACATCAACCATTTCGTCCCTGGAAATTTACATAATGGTAATTCACACGAGTCAACATACGCCGGAGTGGAAATGAGGGACAAATTAAATTTGACCCGTGCGTGTGTCACCCCTATTGTTGGCGCAGTTTCGCAATTTTTTTCTGCTCGAATTTATACGTTTTTTAATCGACCGTTTTAACTTGAAGCTGCTCTATACGTTTCGTATAATGGTTTGTCGTTTGCGCGCTGTTCAACAATACACGCAATGTTGACGTTTTGAAAGGTTGGAAACACAAATTGTTAAAACAAAGTCAAAAGTGAAGAGTCAAAAACATATACGACATATTAAGCATATTGATGGCAAGTGGCTACCATCGCCTATCAATAGTGGGATAAAAGACAAGGATTAGGAAGGAATACTGCCGCTAGAAAGGCTGCCCAATCACTGCTAAATGGAGCGTGTCCTTTTTTTAAGGTTGGGAAATCCTCTTGGATACCTAGTAGTGTATAGGACACTGCGGGCTTATGCCGGATTCGTTTCGGGTAAAACCTAACGACTTTCTAGCGCCGTCGTTAATGATTAGGATCGCGGGGACGTTATGACACGACTTCGGTGCCCCGCCACACGGCTATCAGAATCTTAGCATACCCGAAAGTGGAAGTACGCCCGGGGGACCCTGCCAGTACAATCCAAATCCAGACCAGAAACAACTTTGAGAATGTAAATTTTCCCCATACCAAAAGTGTCCAAAGTGCCTAAAGAAGTTTTCACTTCAAACAAGAACCCGAATAGGTGTAAATTCGGATTTACAGTCGAGTAACGTCAAACGTTTACTCACCAAACGATAACAAAGGGAAAGCAAACGAAATAATAAAAAAATACGAATTCTGACGAAAAGTACATTTCGGCCATCGCGGGGCAATAAAACGTATAAACATGGAGGTTGCATTTATTCTGCTCACTGGCATTTTCATAGGAACAGGCAAAGCGGATTCAACTTTTGGGGCAGTTTTGGGTGTCGCTAAAATTTGCATACTGTAAAAATAACGCTTTCACCCTTAATTGGGACAACAAATAATAAATTGGGCCTCGGTGTATTACAGTATACAAACACCAAATACACAAAATATTGTATCGAATTACTTGTTATCCTAAAACCAAAGCAATTATTACACTGTAACAAGATTCGAAGAGAGGTCGTTAAAATATATGCTCATTTCTATCAAAAAAACTAGCTGCTATGCTGCATCCTTCTCTATTACATTTAGATAGTGCCTATCATCATCATCATCATCAATCAATACTAATAATAAATCTGTAGGGGTCGGTCATGGAGTAAGTTTCAGAGATATCGTGTTTATAGACTCTATAGATGATACTGAAACTAAATTGATCATTTTTACAATTTTTTTCTGTATATGTTCCTCCATAATAACTCTTAAACGAATTAACTGATTTTCATGAGACTTGGTAGATAAACAATTAGACGTATAGGACATGGAATAGGCTACCATTTATCTTTTTCAACGCGGATGAAGTAGCAGGCACCAGCTTGTTTTATATAATATAGTTGCTTGCGAAAATTTGAAAATGAAAATTTGCGAAAAATATTAATGACTTCTAGAATAGAAATTAAAAATATTTTTTTAATTCTTTCTTTCTAGTTAAGGCTCCATAAGATTGTTTTTATAAATTTATTTTTAGCGTTTAATATTTTAAAGTCTATTTTTTGCAATCTATTTTTCGTATAGAACCTTAACCTACTTACTACAAACCCTTAACAAATACATCCCTAGGCGCGACGCTACCTGCGTCAGTATAACAATAGATTGAGAGGAAGTTGCTGCATCAGCTAATGATATATTAATGATTTACTACGTAACACTTGACCTACTTTCCCACATAATATGTTAATATCAGTATAAATTGAAGTTGGTTTGGAAAAATTTTGAAGGAGCTATTGGTTTCCAGTTGTACTGCAAGGGGCATTCATTCAGGCTAATCTGAGACTAAACAGACTAAGATTTGTTCGTCTGTAAATATCATATAAGATCATAATGTTAGACAACTTCATAGTTCTTCCTGGGGTAATCTGTCAAATTTAGGACGACTTCCATATCCGCACCCATATCTAAATTTACGCAAAAAAATCCACGACAACCATGGTTTTTAAAAAAAGAAAGTTATAGCAATATGATACCATGCGTTGGGTCAAGATCTAAAGCGCCCGACGAATGAAAATGTCTTAGATTCATGTTTTGAATCAAATTAAATTAAACGGCGAATGAAACCGCATAACACAACTAGTTCTAGACAAACTGACGATTCCAGTAAAGCTTGCTATTATTCTAAAATGGCGTTGAAGTATCGTCCAATGTCTCCGTCTATCTATATTGCAACTCTGTTAAATCTGCGTCGCACATCAGTAGCTTTCGTCGGAGTAGAGATGAAAAACGGTTTGGTATGGAAGAACTAGTATAATATAGACTTACTTTAAGCTCAAGTCGAGCTAATAATTCGAAGAAGTGCAGAACAACGCAGTATTCAGGAGTATAATACGTACATTGATTTCTAATACAGATATTTCAAAATATAACTTAAGAGCTAGTGAAAAGTATATATATATATATAAGTAGTATATTATAATGTAATAGTATATTATAGTATATAGTATATTATAGTATATAGTTCATAGTATATTTATAGTATAATAGTATATTATAGTATATAGTTCATAGTATATTTATAGTATAATAGTATATTTTCAAATTTCTAAGTGGTCAAATTAATTTAAAATTCGCCAAAAATCGATACCTGTCTTATCTGAGCGCTCGCCGCTTCCACCACTTTGGGCTTAGTATCTCATGTATGGTAGGTAGGGGCTTCAATGTACAAAAACCCAGGTCTGGTCAAATACATACAGGTAGCTTTTCAGTAGCTCTTAAACTATAATAGCTACCACGAACACTGAGCTCTGACACAGGTCTTATATAGCTGGCAGTGTAACAGCATATTAATAGTGTTTTTTAATCTACGTTTAGAAGCACGTACAGAGTACTGATCAGTCATTTTTTTTTCCAATGTATATAATTTAATGTTAACATTAAAATAGTCTTTAACCTCACCGCGTATCATGAGGGGGAGGGAGGGTTAAAAAATGCTAAAATATATTATTAGTAATTAAGATTAACTTTTCTATATGTTTTTTATTTTACGCCATTTGAAATTATACAAAATTTAAGATCCCGTGAATCAGATAGATTTGTTTAGTAGATGACACACAGATTCTTTGTTAAAATTAAATGTTTCAAAATCTATGCACTTAAAATATTACAGAAGAAAAGTTGGCGCACACCCAAAGCATATTTCATTTTGCTTTCTAGTAACACTGTCTATGTCTTCTTCATTTTTCTTGACAGGAATGTCCTGGTGAGGATTAAGCTTTGCATACCAACATTAATGTTATATTTGCTTGCGATTTACCAATTGTAAATATTACAAATTTTGTTGATTTATAGGTGACTAGTTCGTGCTCGCGACTTCGTCCGCGTTGAAAAGTATAAAATTATAACACTTGATAATGCCATCGATAGATGGCGCTATCAAGTGTATTCTGGGCCAAGCCGCTAGTATTTACTTTTATTTCAGATTTCCCGTAGGAATGAAGCATTTTCCCGCGGTAGAAAGTAGCCTATGTTCATCACGGATAATGTCTTCCTCTAGTGGTAAAAGAATTTTTCAAATCGGTCCAGTAGTTTCGGAGCCTATTCTATACAAACAAACAATCAATCTTTCCTGTTTATAATATTAGTATAGAAGTATAGATCAACTAAGAATTTGTATGGAGTATAGATGTTTGTTACTCTTCCACGCAAAAAACAGCTTAACGGATTTCGATGAAATTTAGCACACAGGTAGTTTATTACCTGGATTAACATGTAGGATACTTTATGTTCTGAAAAAATTTTAGGTTTTCGAGGGATCGAATAAAATAAAATAAAAAATAAGCGTCAATGCCAACGCGGTCGAAGTCGCGGTTAACAGCCAGTATTTAAAATGGGTTACAAATAATTCATTTCAAGGCTCATTAATTAATGATGTTAAATAAAGGATATTTAAGTTAAAACAGTCGGCGCTTATTTGTTGTGGTTAACGTTATTATTGTATAATTAACAAACCACATTCAAATTATAAAATGAATCAAACTCATTTTTATTTTATTTTTTTCAGAATAAAGTCCAACGAATTAATCAAAATGGATAAATTGCATTATTCTTATCAATATATTATTATATACAGGGTGTGTTCTGTAATTAGAGCAATAAATTAAAATATAGACCCTTTAACGAATCACTAATTAATTCCAAATAGTTTTAAATTAATTAAAATGAAAAACAAATTTACTGTTATTTTTTAAAAAAATAATCGAGGCAGCAATGTACTACTACAGACATAATGTGTCCAGTTTGAGTACTTGACATTGACATTTACGATCGTTCTCGCCCCATACCCTGTACCAAGATATCTAACGACTGATAACCGACAATTTAGCGGATCATGAAATTCATTGATTACATCAGTCAACAAAAAAAATTTTTTTTTGGGTTTCTGTTCTAATGCTTAAATTCTGATTCTAGACATCTAAAAATAGTTACATTTTCATTTTTAGCTTTTAAAGTTTGCTTTTGCCTGATTTATGACGATAAATCTGATTTATGAAGACAGCCCATACAAAAATAAGAGAAACACTAAAAATATTCATTTTTGAACTTAATTTTTCCTTTATTTTACATATATTTCCTGTTGTTTATCAAAAATCTTAAATGACAAAGGCTCTAGTGTTCAATAAAAACTTTTCTAATTGTCATGTATGAATCTATGATTTGTCTTAAAAAATAAAAAAAATGCTCTAGTTTCTACAAAAGCAAACTTTGATCAAAAAAAATATTTATTCCCTTATTTTTAACATAGAAGAAATCAAAGAAATCAAAATTTCATATGCAGAAGCCAGACCCAAAAGTCGTGTTGACCTGTGTTATGTATTGTAACTTTGGATTGCTATATCTCTGAGTATCTCTGAGAAGCACTTTGGAGCATTATGATTTTGTTGGTCCGACTTGGTCTGCGTTAAAAAAGATAAAAAGTAGCCTATCACGTGTCCATGAAGTTTCATACATACATACATACATACATACATACATACATACATACATACATACATACATACATACATACATACATACATACATACATACATACATACATACATACATACATACATACATACATACATACATACATACATACATACATACATACATACATACACACACACACACACACACACACACACACACATACATACATGCATACATACATACATACATACATACATACACACACACACACACACACACACACACACATACATACATACATACATACATACATACATACATGGTCAATTTAGTTTCAGTATCATGTATAGAGCCTATATATACGATATTTCTGAAAACAAAGTAAATTACTCCATGACCGACCCCTACACATTATCACAAGTCACTTCGTAAGTATAGCTGGTTTAAACTTTTTAAAAAAGGCAGGCATTCGTTGTATATTTGCTTTAGATGCTCAGAACTCAGAGAAATATCGCAGTCGTTTGCGACCAACTTAGAGCCAATTTCTAAAACGGATTTCCAAGTTTGCCAGCATTTAAAAATCCAACACCTTTTTAATTGAGGCTAACAAACAGTAAGTAAGCTTTCTACCGATCCCAATTGTGCAAGCAGAAGTTTTTTAATTTAATCAACTTTATTGCTGCGACCTGTTTCTGAATTAAACTGAATTAGTTGAAAACTAAACTGAGCAGCAATTTCCCTAAATTCTATAGGCTAGTTAGATATTTGCATTGATTCTGGTAATTGTTACTCATACGCTAAGAAAAGTATGTATTTTATGTTCTTTATTATACGTTACTTACCCGTGACTTCAATAATGTTTAAACCTTATTTTTGTTCGGCGTTGATTTTTTTATTATCATTTTTAGATGATATCTCGGAACGAGAATAGTACTTACTTTTTTCTGGATAAAAAATGGTACCCTATGTACTATTTTGTTTCCCTGACATGATCCAAATTCTAAAATCCAACAAACAAACAAACTCACTATCCCATTTATAACATAACAAATAATGACGTGAACAAATTTAAAGTAGCTTAAGTAGATCTTGAAAAGTATCTTTGAAAAAAAGTCAATCAAGTGCGTCTTCTGATCAAGGTAAACATGTTGTATTCCTAGTATATAATATTTATTTACTAAATGCACAGATAATGGGACTACTGCAAAAAATATTTCTTTTAGTTCCATCAATGGAACTACATTTATGTAATGGTACCACGGTTAACAAAGGTTTTTTTTTTTTGGTAACAAAATGCAGGTCCATTAATTACCTACATAATATATTATTAGTTTTCAACAATGCGTGCTAAACGCAAGTGTAAAGAAACTATTCTATTTCCTTTGTTGAATAGGAGGACATCGGAAAATTGCACTTCCAACAATAAAACGAGACAACAGCAGACATTGTGTGCTCGTTACCCGCATCTTTGTTTTACTGACTGAATTCTAGTGGCTTTCACTGGAATTTCTTGTTCGTAGTGCCAAAGAGTGTTCTATTTGTGAACTGGACATCTATAAGTACTCGGACTTAAGTTATTTTTATATAGGAAAAAATTCGCATCAGTTCTTTTTTTAATAGGTATTAAGACATTTATTCAATACTCGCTGGAGCGCGCGACTTCGTCCGCATCGAAAAAGAAAATATATGAGTAATAGCGCCTGACGTCGTTATCGCTGTGACGACGATGGCCCCAATTCTTTATATTTTAAGACTCTGGAACAGTACTTTTTCAACCGACTTCCAGAAAGGGATGATGAGTATGTAGCAAAAACAGTTGGCCCGTTCCTGTTATAAAAAAATATTATAAATAATATATAGGAAAAATATTTCTTTAACATAATCACAACATGTTCAAAAATATGTTAGGGCAAACAGAAAAAAAATATTGCAATAAAAACGCTAACGATCTTCAGAAAAACAATACTATCGTCACGTTACGTTTCCATTACCGTTAATTAACCCTATTGTCTTGATCCCGACCTGTCCAAATACGTCTAATCTTAACATTTACTCTAATATGAACCCTACGTCAAAGAGTCTGAATACAATTCAGATTAATAATACGTTTAAAAGCTTCTAAACACACATTTGCAGATATCGTAAAGATCGTGAGCTGAATATGACGGAGATATGGTAACGTTTTTGAGTAAATATCCGAAGGCATTTATTGTTTCATATCCGTGACCAGACATATAATACAGGAACTAGAAAACCGACCGAAGCTTCGTTTTCATTTTCGGCCAATTTCGGCCAAAAAAATCATGATTCAGCCATGTTTTCGTTTTCGGTATTAAACCAAACTAAGGGCCATCCACTAGTATTTTACAAAGTTACACGGGTGAAGCCGCGTTCAACAGATAGTCTATACTTCTATACTAATATTATAAAGAGGAAAGATTTGATTGTTTGTTTGTATAGAATAGGCTCCGAAACTACTGGACCGATTTGAAAAATTCTTTTACCTTTAGAAGCCGACATTATCTGTGATGAACATAGGCTACTTTTTACCGCGGGAAAATGCTTCATTCCTACGGAAAATCTAAAATAAAAATAAATACTAGCGGCTTGGCCTGGGAGATAGCGCCATCTATCCAAAATACGATAGATGGCGTTTTATACTTTTCTACGCGGACGAAGTCGCAAGCACCAGCTAGTATTTAATAAGCATGTCAATTAATTATGTAAGGTCATGCTTACGGTCCACTTGACGGTAGGTTGCGCTGGCGTTTCACAAGCGTGTCCTAAATTGTTGTAAGTGCTCCAAGTGTGATGCCCACGACAATTTTATTAAATAAAGTATAATAGATTCAGAAGAGATAGGGGGTTTAGACTCTGGCATCTCTTACTCACTTACGAAAATATAAGCACATATGCTGTTATTACACCTTGACCTTTGGTTAAGAGATGGTAACTTCCGTCAAACGAGTTGTCCAATTTATGACTGGGAAACGCAATGTTCTGCTAAATATTCATCAATCTGAAACCTAATAAATATTCAATTGAATTATTAGTATGTTACCCTGAAATAGATTTGTATACACGTTTGTAGCACTGAGGTAATATGAATTATTATTGGAGGTGACATATATAGCACTTGCCACCTTTATCCCAATAAAGTGCGATACAGGCATAAAGTGCCAATAAAGTGAACTGTATAAGCGGTTACAATTATTGAAAACTAGCGACACGCTCCCGGCTTCGTATGGGTGCAATTTTTTGGAAATTATATGTAAAAACTTTCCTCGTTTAACGCTCTTTTCATTAACTATAACGGCAATAAAATCCATTGCGTAGTTGAAAGCATACATACGGAAGGACAGGCGTAGACGGCTGGAAGCGACATTATTTTATACTGTGTATACAAGTGTTTATTTCATAAAATATGTCGAATTGTGTATTAAGCTATTGTACTAACAGTACAAAAATTATAAGCTGACAACAAGGAAACTTGTCAATTTAATTTATAAAGTATTTTAATTTTATAATATGGCGTTGCTTGTGTCATTGGCGACGGTAGCCACGTTAAAGGTACAACTGTGTGACAGCACCTCCGTTCGTTGGGCGGCGTAAAAAAACATGCCATGTTGCCATGAAAATTACATCCAAGAGACGATCTAGCGCTGCATATTTGGATCCTTTGATTAGACAACTTAATTATATCAGCGCTGCAGAGTTTTTTTACTTATAAAGCCTCGTATTCACTAGGGGACATTTGTCGCGCGATACGTGTCGCTAGAGATGTCGGGCGAAGTTAAGCGACGTCGCCCGACATCGCACGACAAGTCTGGCAACATTGCATGACTGTTGTTTGTTGCCGCGTCGCTTCAGTTGAAGGACAAAAGTCACCGAATATAGAGAAAGCAATGTGGACGTTGGTCGACATCACCCAACGTCTCTAGTGACACGTGTCGCGGCACATTTTTCCACTAGTGAATACGAGGCTTATACTATTGTCGAAATGAAGCATCATTTTGTCCTTGGGATAGCTTCTCCAGTACGTTGTATGTAATACCTCCATGGTTCACAGTGCGTGTATAATAAACACTGATGTAATGTAATGTAAATACGAGTCCAAGTCGTCCCAGATTATTCCCAAGGCAAAGGTGGGCCACCGAGTAAATTATGCATTGAACATTAAGCGCCGCTGAAACTACATGGAGCAAACTTCAAGTTACTTGCTATTACTTATTGCCGGTGGCTATAAATATTAAAAAGGTGAGATCGAAAACAAAAATACTTCAAAGACGTTCCGGCCGGGCTTTCCTGAATACGATTTATTTCCTGATAGATAAAAGGATGTAACAATCACTTGTTCTAAAGGTAATAATTATTTTATATAATTTTAAATTAAATGTAACTTTAATTAATGCTAAATATTACTTAGAAACTATTAGTAGCCATTACCAAATATGATATTTATCTAATGATAAAATAAATCTGAATCTCAATGATTTATTATGAAAGGTCTTCTCCTTGACACTGTTTTTACGTAAATCGAGGTTGACTAAAAATTCACTAAAAACTAAAGCTAAAGGTGGTTACTGCACTTAAAAAAATATTGTCAAAAAATAACACAAATCAAACTCTAATGGAAAGAAATTCAACAAAATTCATCATCGCCTATTAACACAATCAACGCCACATATAATATGTTACAAGTACAAAATCAAGGATAAGGAATTAAGAAGAAATAGGAAAATGGTTCAAAATGATTTTGCAATTACTCATTTTAGAAACTTTGTGGATACGCTTCTTACTTAGTAAAAAATTCTAGACCTCACATCTATACTATTATATAAAGCTGAAGAGTTTCTTTGGTTGTCGCGCTAATCTTAGGGACTACTGGTTTTAATTGAAAAATTATATTTGTGTTGGATAGTCCATTTATCGAGGAAGGCTATAGAGTATAGAGAACGCGCACGAAGTCGCTGGCACCAGCCAGTTTATTATACCTATTATATGTTAAACAGAACAACAATTTTCCAGGATAAAATGTATCCTATGTATTAATCCAGGTAATAAACTATATGTATGCCACATTCCATCCAAATCCGTTCAGCCGTTTTTACGTGAAAGAGTAACAAACGTCCATTCAACCATCCTAACATACTTTCGCATTTATAATATTACTAGCTGGTGCCCGCGACTTCATCCGCTTTGAAAAATAATAATCAATATAACGCTTTGACAACTTGTTTGGCCAGCGTAACATTTCTATTTTATTTTCCTTATTTCTGGATGAAATAGTCCTTGTCCTTTCTGGTGTCCCAGACAACATGTATGCAAAATTTCATGGTGATCGGTTCAGTAGTCTTTGCGTAAAAACGTAACAAACAAACTCACATTCACATTTATATTATTAGGATATTATACAGAATAGTATGTATAAATCAAAACTAGCACGATTTAAACCCGACCGATGTAGCGAAACACGTACAAGTGCTTAATTTAGAACGGGCCACTAGTTCATGAACGAATATCGCCCTCGGGAGCTGTTCCAACCTTCCCCGTTTTAGATTTTAGAAACACTTCATTACTTATTTAAAAGCGAAAAGTTAAAGAGAAACTCATTTGTCGTATTCTGAATGTCGATAAAAGATTGACGATTGAGGGTTCATAAATCGTCGGCCTAACTCGTTAACCTGCTAACTCACATTTTGCATAGTTTTCAGGAGGAAGAAAAAATGAAATGACAAAATGTTGTCCGTCATCAGGCATGTGAAATGAGCTAGATTATCAGTACAAAACTTAGGACTTAGCAGGTTTTCTTTGTGAAGATATCAGAAAGCAGTTTTTCATGTATGAAATTTCACACCTTTTTAGTTTGATAATAGTCGTTATTCCTTCACCAAACTGTAGATAATCGTCCATACTTGTCGAAAAGTATAAAAATGAAATTGCCCAAAAATGGACTTAGCAGGTTAACGAATTAGACCGACGAAATATGAAAAAATAAATAAAAAAATATGTTCTGGCCTAAGTACTGGACCGATTTTAAAAATTCTTTCTCCTATAGAAAGTTTATATTATCTATCAGCAAGTAACATAGGCTTTTATAAAGTATTTTTTAAATAAAATAAAGTTACACGTGAATATTAATTTAAGTGAACATTAAATTAAGAAAGCCTCATTAAGCTTATATATATTTATATGACAAAAACCTTTATATTATCAGTGCATCAAACCAATTCCGAGAAAAGGCTACAAAATACATTTTCTAGTTAATATTAGACTGATGTTAACTACAAATGTGTCTCCTCAATATTCTGATACATTTGTAAAGCTCAAATCCACCCACCAGCCAACTTAAGGCACAATCCACTTAAGTATTTCTCGTATCGCGCATCGTATCCTTGAATAATGAATACAATATTATATACAGGTTTATGCCGAACATACTCAACTCAAAATGTGAGTGCCTCATCGATGATATATTACCGTGTAATGTATTCATTGAACGGTTAAAAGCTAACATTCGTAGAGTGGTTATAAGAAGTGGGTTTCCAACCGGCTATGTATGATGAATATTTTTTACACTCCCTTAACTCTCGTCATAAAATTATTGTTTACGCAAACGCGGGGAATAACCGTAAAGTTTTTCTGTACTAGACTTTTTATGGGCGCTTTAAAATGTAATAAAATTTTCATAGGTGAATAAATTAAATATGTAAGGCTTTTAATAATATATTAATTATCCAATTGCCTCCTTCAAGTGACCTTCAAGTGACTGACTTATGCTGACTTCAGCTAAACTGTTTTCTAAGGTGTTTTGTACAAATAAAATATTATTATTATTATTATTATTAAGGTCGTAAGACCAAAAAAAATCTAGATTCAAATAAAAAAAAGTTTATAAAGCATAATAAAGTTTTGATTGAATATTGCTTAAAAACGAATTCTCTATATTTCATTTAACATTGCTTAAAATTAACCCAAAAATACCAGATAATTTTGGAATCCCAGTTACGTTCTATTTCTTAATATTTTAGAATATCTGAAGTTTCAGAGATATTGCGCCATCTATACAATATTATTTTAAAAAAAACAATGTTGACCTTTCGGCGTGTTTAAATATAATCGTTCGTAAGAAGTAAACTCCAGTGCTACAGTCGTATGTGTCGGAGTTGACACACACAATTTTTTTATTATTATTCGCTCTATCTATGCAAGCAACGTTTTCATGAAATTCACAAGGGCAAATAATATTTTTATATTGAATTTAAATACTTTTACTACAAAATGTCTAGCACTCAATTCCGTTTAAACGCACCGACTACTTTCAATAAGGTTATTTATAATTATTACATACATACCTAACAAATTTATACCTACTTTGCTTTCATAAAAAGGAAGGTCATGCATTCCAGCCCAAGAATGCGATCACGTTCAGAGTATCTTGAACGATATCTGATATCTCTTTATATATAAAGTTCAGATTCCGTATGTTTGTGTATACCCACACATATTGTGTATATTGTGTATATATAAATTTCTTCACACTTTGACGATGTTTTTTATAATATTATCTATATTTCTTACTAACTACTACACGCCACTTCGTCCGAGTAACTATATGAAATATAGCCTATATTTCTCGCTGATAATATAGGTAAGGTAGCTTCCCAATAGTGAAGAATTTTTCAAATCGGTCCAGTAGTTTCGAAGCATATTCAATGCAAACAAACCAACAAATCTTTCCTCTTTATAAGTATAGATATACGCAGCACCATCCAGTTGTTCAATTGCGACTTAGGTTGTGTCAGTTGTGAAAATATCTCAGCGTGACCGTCACGCGAGTTCAGTCTTCGTCCGATCAAGGAAATCGGACCAACCGGAAAAACGTCCGCATTTTCC
The DNA here is from genome assembly GCA_918317495.1 of Synanthedon vespiformis. Taxonomy (NCBI): domain Eukaryota; kingdom Metazoa; phylum Arthropoda; class Insecta; order Lepidoptera; family Sesiidae; genus Synanthedon; species Synanthedon vespiformis. The sequence continues at coordinate 3,246,438 of OU906962.1, forward strand.
TATCAATCGGGCGAAGCAGGCGGACCACGCGGTCTCAGGGGGGCTTTTTGCACCTCCCAAAAATGATAACGTGCCGAAAGAAATTTTAACTTAAAAAAAATCACTAGAAATAGCACATTAAGCAGATTAGAAGTATACACTGAATTGCATCTTATAATAGTATGATGAATTGTAATCCTTATGTGATTATTTGTTACGATTTCACGCAAAAACTACTGAACCGATCACCATGAAATTTTGCATACACGTTGTCTGGAACACCGGAAAGGACATAGGGTACCTTTCATCCAGGAAAGAAGTACTGTTCCCGAGGTATTATTTAAAAACTATAATTAAAACTGTAACTAACGCCTGGCCAATGTGTTATAGCAACAAGGCGTCAAGCGTTGCTTTTATATCATCGCGTACGAAGTCGCGGGCTGTTGTGTTTTCATAATGTGTTATAATTTATTACTGTAATGTTGTAATGGCGTGAAATAAAACTTTTTAACAAAAAATAAAACCGCCGAAAAAACTGAAAAGCATAAAATAATCTTATTATCATTTTACCTCAGTAATTTTGCTTGTTTGGCGCCGACTCAAAATTACTTAGGTAAAATAATAATAAGATTATTTTATACTTTTCAGTTTTTTCAGGTTTTATTTTTTGTTAAAAAGTTTTATTTTTTATTTTTTTTAGGATTTTTTTTTTCCAAATTTATACAAGACCAACTTCGAGGTATACCCATTACCTATCCTTTAAAAAAAGAATTATCAAAATCGGACTACTTTGTAAAAAGTTATGCGTGGTTATACGCTACAATCGGTGAGTGAACAATCAATCATCCCCTGTTTTCCTACCCTTAGGGTTGGAATTCTTTTTTCAAATTAAAATGGGACCCCCTCGGGGGTGCACCCTTTCAAATAAAAAAAGAATTATCAAAATCGGACCACCCTGTCAAAAGTTATGCGTGATTATACATAAAATATATATATATACGCGTCGAATTGAGTACCTCCTCCGTTTTTGTTTTTTCGTTTTCGTCTGTCGAAAATGTCTAGACACACCTTATTACTGTTATCATATTGTGTAGAATTATGTGTTAGATAATAAATAAATAAACATAAACAATAAATAGATAGTAAATTATATTTGTATGTATACATAATATATACGAGTAATCATTAACCGTTATTAGAAAAGTTCACGCACGAAAATAGCCTACAAACAATCGACTAATAAAGATATTTCTAAATCAGCTCGACCAACTCTTTGCCACTTGTGCTCAAAACTTAGCTCATTAGCCACGGCAGAGTTGAAACAAATACTGTATTGAAGAAACATATTGGCCAAGTTACTTCGAGACTATCCGATAAAGTTTGATCAAATAACGTAACCCCTGAAAACAGATTAGCGGGCTCCGTCAACTGAGGGCGCAAATAAAAAAGGAATCATTGTTTGCTCGCACATACAAAATAGTTTTATTTCCTCAATAAGAAAAGAAATCGTTACATCTATACTAATATTATAAAGAGGCTCCAAACTACTAGACTACTAGACCGATTTCAAAAAATGTTTCACTGTTGGGAAGCAATATTATCAGCCTATATTAGGCTATATTTTATAAAGTTTCGCGGACAAAGTCGCGTGCAACAGCTAGTATTACATAGTAAAAAAAAATTACAGCCGCGTCTATTCGTCTGTATGTTGACGATGATCTTAAAAACGGATTTTTTGTGGTTTTCATCTATCAACAGAGTGATTCCTGAAGAAGGTATAGTTGTGTAAATAATAATTCGTTAAGGTTTTGTGTATTTTTTTTGAAATATGAAGATGATTGTTGAATATGTCGGAAAAATCATGTTGTAATAATCCCTGTATCGCATCAACGCGACGACGCGACCACGGAACTCTCTTGATGCGAGTTCTCAATCTCGCTTCAAACTCATTCGCAATCGTGCAAAATTGCTCTCGTGCGAAGCCGGGAGCGGACCGCTAATTTATTTTATTCGTGTTCGACGATTAAACTGGTGAAATGATACTTCGCAGGTATTATATATACAGGAATGCGCTTAATTCTAAAATTACACATTATTTACATTGGCATAGCGATAGGTATGCGACATCATATCCTACTGTTACTTGAGCTAGCAAAACCGTGTTGCGTATCGCTGTTGCTTATACCTTATACCGGCGCGCGCGCACAAAGCGTAGTGACGGGTCCAAAGTCTTCTAAGGACTTCAAGCATGCCCGTAAACTCGAGAGATATTTTAATGCGGTAAAAATTCCACATAACATAACATGAAAAAACATAAGCAATATAACGCCAGGGGCCCTAGCCAAGAGCACAATGCAAACGGGAGCGTTGCGTATATTTACGAAACGATAGAAAATAAAGCCCGGTTATTGGTCAAAATTTTATGTGGGCGTTACAATAATCAATCACCGGGCTTTATTCTCTATCGTTTCGTAAATATACGCAACGCTCCCGTTTGCATTGTGCTCTTGACTAGGGCCCCTGGTATCTTTACGTTAGTTTTCTTATTTTTTTCTGGATCAAAGGTACCCTATGTCTTGACTTGACAACGTGTAATACACATGTGTATACATACAAAATTTCATGATGATCATTTCAGTAGTTAAGGCGTGAAAAAGTAACAAATAGACTGAAAAACAGGTTACTCCTTCCACGTTTATAATATAATTAACAATGGATAATTAAAGCGAATGACCATTCGAATAAATGGTCCTGTTATATATCTACGTTGATCTACGCTGACGTTAAATGCTTGTTCAGTTAATTGCTTCTGAACAACGGGGACAAAAGAAACGAGACCAAAAACGCTTCCATTTCCGAAAACATGTTCTTTAAAACATCAGGAACAACATAATTAAAGGGTACACAACATTTATGAAACAGAAAAGGCTTTCAACACGCCCGAGCACATTTCACTTAGAACTAACTTCGGAGCGCACTTCATAAAACGCATTACTTAGGGGAAATAATGAGAAAAAACTCTCAGGGCTGCGCAGAATGTGCACTTAAATTGAGGCAACGTCGCGCAGGATTTTTGGAATTGCAAATATTGGACTACTTTTTGTTACATTTTTGTGATTTTTTTTTTGTTTTGTTCCATGCAATCTACCACAGCTAAGGGCATTCAGCATTTTGTATGATCAAGGATTAATGACATGTATTGGAGACATCCAATGACATCTCCAAATATTAATGATCAGCAACTGGTGCTAGGATGTCCTGAGGAAGTCTTTTCTTGAGTCTGCGATGGAGATATGCCACAGAGAGCAATCTCTTTGCTTCCTCATTGGGGTGCTCCAAGAATTTTTTCTTGTATTTTTGGGATGTTGTCACAGTTACTTCATTAATGAATGGAATTCGGAGGTCTTTGTGGAGGATTTCGGTAGACACATACCATAATTTCGGCTTGTGAGTTTGACATGAGTAAACGAAGCAGTTTGTATAGAGTGCTAATGAAAGAGCCTTAAAGATTATGTAAGTATAAGTATAGGTTTTGCCCCAAAGCTAAGTCTACGAAAACGCTACAAGTAGCTACTAAACTTACCGCCATGTCATAATTCAATCTAAATGTCTTTTTTATGTTAAGGTCTGTTCATATTAGGAAATTTTCAGAACCTATTTCCTTATGCCTTCGCATTTCCTTAATATTAATGCTACTGTAATCGGCAGCACACTTGCAGAATTGTACAGCACCTGTGGTCCCTCGGTAATAATCCTTTTTTCTGGATAAAAGGTATTCTATGTTCTTTTCGGTATCCCTGAAGGTTTCTGTATTTTTTTTCTGCAAATCTATACTTACTTTTATTATAAGGCTGAAGAATTTGTGTGTTAATTAATCTCAGGAACTACTGATTCGAATTGAAAAATTATTTAGTGTTGGCTAGTCCATTTATCGAGAAAAGCATAGGCTATATAATATTTTAAACGCGGATGAAGTCTCTGGCAACAGCTAGTCATATTTTATAAAAAAGTTCCTTACTTAAAGGTCTTTCCATGAGTGAAAATCGCATTAAAATACGTTGCGTTAGTTGAAAATATATAAGCGTACAAACAGAAGGACAGAGGGTGGGAAGCGATTTAGTTTTTATACTATACAAAGAAGGTGGCTCAATTATTTTAAAACACTGAAGAAGTTTGATTTCTCTGACTGAATTAGAAATTATGAACGGAACACTGGGAACTTGGAAAACTTTTTTAATTTTCACCACGACATAGAACGGTGTCTTTGATGAGTTGCAAAAGGGGCAGAGAAAAAAAAATTCTAAGTTACCAACTCGATTTTCGACGAAAGGCGATTTTTGTCATTTTATTCACGCTTTGAAAATTTTAAAGATTAACTAATTTAATAATTTTTTTAAAACCGTACAAGTGCGACTGTTTGAAGAACCTGTGGCGTACAGTATATTATAAATTTAGTATATTTTAAATTGCATATAAATTGTAATTGGACGGACAAACCAGCGCGCGTCGCTAGTTAACCGATGCGTACGCACACCTCTGTGCCTACTTCATATGTTACACACACTAGCGTAAGCGGCGCGCGCGGCAGTCGATCGGCGACGCTTACGATAGTCACACCAAGATCTTCAAGGTCAACGCACGCCCGTTTCTCCGTCCTCATCATCAGCACCTTCAAACTTCTGTCCACACTGGTGACCCCCATTGTTCACTATGACTGATGGGGACACTTCTAACGGGGCTAGAGGAGTCGAGACCTGGAGAGTTGGCGTAAGAGTTCCACCGTTCTACGCAGAAAAACCGTCTCTCTGGTTCGCACAGCTGGAGGCACAATTCGTATTGGCAAATATAACCACCGACATAACGAAATTTTACTACGCTATAGGACATCTAGAGGCCCAATTCGCAGCAGAGGTAGAAGACATTATCACACTACCCCCAGCGCTAAACAAATACGATAAACTAAAGTCCGAATTAATAAAACGGCTATCGGAGTCACGAGAGAAGAAGGTGAAGCAGCTTCTGACGCACGAGGAGTTAGGCGACAGGAAACCTTCTCAGTTTCTTCGTCACCTCCTCAATTTGGCTGGTCCTGGCGTACCGGAGGAGTTTCTACGCAGCATATGGTCCAGCAGGCTACCTACGGGAACGCAGACCATAATCGCGTCCCAGTCAAAGACCACATTGGAAGACCTGGCTGAATTGGCAGACCGCGTCCATGATGTTGTGGTCTCCAACCATCAAGTGGCTTCGACATCCACCAGAGCGCCGGATCCAATTATGACCGAAATTGCAGAGCTGAAGCGGCAGGTCGCGACCTTGACTAGCCAGTTAGGTCGAACGTCCAGACCCAGGCGGAAGACAACCAGTGGCCGCCGGGAACGTTCGTCGTCTACGAGGACTCATTCTACCTATCGGAGATTTCCCGTCTGCTGGTATCACCATAAATACGGAAACCTAGCCCGCAAATGTACGAGGCCGTGTGACTTCAAGGAGACCAGTGCAGCGGGAAACGCAGCGGGCAGTCGGTGATGGCGACGGACGGCTGCCGCAGCACGAGTCGCCTGTTCGTAGTGGATAAAAAAACCAAAGTGCGATTTTTAGTCGATTCGGGAAGTGAAGTGTCAGTGTTTCCGCGGTCAAAATTAAGTGACAAAAGACAAAAAACTTCGTTTAACTTGTCCGCCGCTAACGGTTCAATAATATATACATACGGTTATACTGACTTAAAGTTAGACTTAGGCTTGCGCCGCGCCTTTGCTTGGCGATTTACCGTGGCCGACTTACCGAGGGCGATAATAGGTGCCGATTTTTTGTCTTTTTATAATTTAGCAGTCGACTGTAGAAGTCAACGTCTCGTCGATTGCACGACACTACTCGCGACCCCGGGTTCGTCTGCCGCTTCTGCCAATGCCGTTTCTTCGGTTAGGGTTGTTAATGGTGAGTCTGCATATCATAACATACTACGAAAATACCCCGACATTACTCGTCCACACAACATACATCGCACATCTACACATAACACAGTACATCACATACGAACTACACCCGGCCCACCCGTTTCAGCGCCCCCGCGTCGTTTACCAGCCGACAAGCTTAAAATAGCTAAAGAGGAGTTTGAGTCCATGCTGGCAAATGGCATTGCCAGACCCTCTGAATCTGCTTGGTCATCACCACTACACCTTGCACCTAAAAAAGACAATGGATGGCGACCGTGTGGCGACTATAGGGCTCTCAACGCACGAACAGTACCCGACAGATACCCTATAAGGCATATACATGACTTCGCTCACAGTCTTTCAGGATGCAAGGTCTTTTCTACCCTGGACATGGTGAAAGCATATAACCAGATACCTGTAAGTAAAGAGGACATACCAAAGACAGCTATAACTACACGGTTCGGACTTTACGAATTTCCGTTCATGACCTTCGGTCTTCGGAATGCGAGTCAAACGTTCCAGCGCTTTGTTGACGAAATGACGCGCGGACTGGATTTCTGTTACGCTTATTTGGATGATTTCTTAGTTTTCTCTAAGGACGCTGACACTCACAAGCAACACCTGGAACAGATCTTCGACAGATTTCAAAAATACGGCATGATTCTCAATACGTCTAAGTGTGTCTTTGGTGCATCTGAAGTGACATTTCTAGGTTATCACATTTCTTCGAGAGGCACAACCCCCCTTCCAAATAAAGTGGAAGCAATCAACAACTTTCCAGTCCCAAAGACAGTCAAGGAGTTACGACGGTTCCTGGGAATGCTGAACTTCTACCGTAGGTTCATCCCCAATGCTGCGAAACATCAAGCCCCCTTGAATGCTTTGTTGATTGGCTCGGTCAAAGGTTCACAGCCTGTGAAGTTCACGGCAGAAGAAAGCAAAGCATTTTCAACCTGCAAGGAAGGACTCAGTCAAGCTGCGCTGTTGGCTCACCCTGACTGCCAGGCGAAGTTGGCATTGGTTACTGACGCCTCCGATACGGCCATTGGTGCAGCACTACAGCAGTTAAAACAAGGTGAAACGTGGCAACCTTTAGCATTTTTCTCACGAAAGCTGACTCCAGCTCAAGTCAAGTACTCTCCGTATGACCGTGAGCTTTTAGCGATATATGAGGCCATCAAACACTTTAGGCACATGGTCGAGGCGAAACACTTTATTGTTTACACAGACCACAAACCACTCTGTCACAGTTTCAGTTTGAGAAAAGAAGGATGCTCGCCTAGACAATTCAGACACCTTGATTTCATATCCCAATTCACAACGGATATTAGACACATATCGGGCAAGAACAATGTCGTAGCAGATACGTTGTCGCGGATCGAGGAGGTGACCCAAACGATAGACCTCACACAATTGGTCAAACTACAAGCTGAAGACTTGGAACTGCAGCAGTTGTTACAGCAGGGATCTTCACTTTGTCTGAGAAAAGTTCAATTGCCTGGTGCTTTAGAATTATACTGCGACGACAGAAATAACATCGTACGACCATACGTCCCGAAAAACCTACGCTACAGGGTGTTTCTAAGCCTGCACGAGCTTAGCCACCCAGGAGCAAATGCAACATCAAAATTAGTATCGGACAGATATGTTTGGCCAGGAGTCAGAAAAGACTGCAGAGAGTGGACGCGCAGTTGCTTGGCGTGTCAACGATCTAAAATAACAAGACACGTTAAATCCGAGTTAGGCAATTTCAAGCTACCGAGTGCAAGATTCATGTACATACACATCGACTTGATCGGACCTCTGCCAACATCGCATGGATACAAATATTGTCTCACAGCCGTTGACAGATTTACACGATGGCCAGAGGCAATACCTCTGCAAGACATCTCTGCCGAAACTGTAGCTCGAGCACTTCTGCACGGATGGATATCACGTTTCGGATGTCCAAATGATATCGTGACTGATCGTGGTAGGCAGTTCGAATCTGCATTATTCAGCCGCCTATCTCAATTAATAGGATTCCAGCACCGAAAGACAACAGCTTATCACCCAGCATGCAATGGGCTGGTGGAAAGGTTCCACAGACAGCTGAAAGCCGCCATCACCTGCCATGCCGGCGAGAACTGGATGGACTCCTTACCCTTTGTGTTACTCGGAATACGCAGCGCATTCAAAGAAGAGCTCAATGCCTCCGCTGCAGAATTGGTATACGGGGAGACATTGAGACTTCCCGGCCAATTCCTTCATCCCGATAAACGAGAAGCAACCGACTTAACGGATTATTTGGCACGGTTGAGGACTGTTGTTCAAAAGTTGCATCCCATTCCTGCGTCACGACACACGACAAAATCAATCTTCGTTTTCAAAGATCTTGCCGCCACCACACACGTCTTCCTGCGCGATGACGCTGGTAGCGGTTCATTCAGACCGGCATACACAGGACCGTATGAAGTGTTGAAACGTGGTAGCAAAACATTCACACTTCTCATTAAAAATAAACAAGTTACAGTGTCCATAGACCGCATTAAGCCGGCCTACATACTCAACACAGACACTAACACTAACAATCTACGCACGCCACCTACGAGTATTATGTTTCAAAACACGGTAACCACCACAACACCTATGGCCGAAGACGATGGCATATGCAGAACTCGGTCAGGTAGGACAGTCCGATTTCCGGACTATTATCGGACCCTTAGGCAGGTCTCTGGAGGGGGGTGATGTGGCGTACAGTATATTATAAATTTAGTATATTTTAAATTGCATATAAATTGTAATTGGACGGACAAACCAGCGCGCGTCGCTAGTTAACCGATGCGTACGCACACCTCTGTGCCTACTTCATATGTTACACACACTAGCGTAAGCGGCGCGCGCGGCAGTCGATCGGCGACGCTTACGATAGTCACACCAAGATCTTCAAGGTCAACGCACGCCCGTTTCTCCGTCCTCATCATCAGCACCTTCAAACTTCTGTCCACAGAACCCCTTAATTAATTAGAGAGAGCTAAAAGCCGTGAGCAACAGCCGGTTGAGTATATAGATATAATATACATATTTAAAAGACTTACCGTATACAGATTAGTTTTGGTGCTGGGATATATTACACAGGTCAACACGATTTTTGGGTCTGGCTTCTGCATATGAAATTTTGATTTCTTCTATGTTAAAAATAAAGGAATAAATAATTTTTTTGATCAAAGTTTGTTGCTTTTGTAGAAACTAGAGCATTTTTTTAATTTTTTTAAGACAAATGTATAGATTCATACATTATTTCCATACTTTTATTTTCAATTACAATTAGAAAAGTGTTTGTTGAACACTAGAGCCTTTGTCATTTAAGATTTTTGATAAACAACAGGAAATATATGTAAAATAACGGAAAAATTAAGTTCAAAAATGAATATTTTTAGTGTTTCTCTTATTTTTGTATGGGCTGTCTTCATAAATCAGATTTATCGTCATAAATCAGGCAAAAGCAAACTTTAAAAGCTAAAAATGAAAATGTAACTATTTTTAGATGTCTAGAATCAGAATTTAAGCATTAGAACAGAAACCATAAAAAAAAAATTTTTTTTTTGTTGACTGATGTTATCACTGTGATACTAATACGAAAAAGGCGCAAAAAGTTACAAAATTACTATTTAGTCATAAATATTGTCAGAAAATGTTTATAATTTGCAAATGAATGTAGGGGCGTCTACAATTATTGTTAAAAAATTGCCACATGATGTAAGTAAGTTGTGTTCTAAAAATATATGAAATACGAAATTTTGTAGAATGTTGTCAGAATTAATAACTAGTTAAAAAAATAGAAGTATTTTTGGACTATGCTAAGACGTTAGTATTATATAAATACTCAATATATTATTACTATATAATAATAAGTCTGTAAGGGTTGGTCATGGAGTAATTTACTTTGTTTTCAGAAATATCGTATATATAGGCTCTATACATGATACTGAAACTAAATTGATGATTTTTGGAATTTCTGTATGTATGTATTTGTATGTTCCTCCATAACTCTTAAACGAATTAACTGATTTTCATCAAACTTGGTAGATAAACATTTAGATTTAGACCAGGACACAGGATAGTCTACTGTTTTCTTTTTCAACGCGGACCAAGTCGCGGGTACCAGCTAGTAGTTTTATAAAACTTGAAAACAGACCTAGGTTTCTTGTTAATTAAATGACAAATTCAAAGTTATAAACGTAATAAAAATTATGTAAAACTCCGCCTTCAGAAGATAGGTTTTAATTACAAAGTTATATTTTTTACCTGAAACGATCCCCGAGATTAAAAGCCGGTATTTATTCACTGTTTGATTACTCCGTTTTAGTACGCGGATTTTCCTCGTTGAAGGTAAATAAATAATCTTAAGTGGTTACCTAAAATAATTGTACGACAATTTTACATAAGCCGTTATATCTATATTATCTATTATCTCTCTAATATAATAATATATACGAGTCTCTATGTGTAAGTCAGTATTATCTTTTTTACATAGTATGTAGTATGTACAGTCACCCGCATAAGTCGATTAACACATTCAAAAGTGCAAAACAACTGAACATTCAACTTACTTACTTATTTACTTACTTACTGAAGCTTTTTACGATCGTTTGTACGTGAAGTTCATTTTATTCTCTAGTCGTGACAACGAATTATGGCACGTTGAGTGTTCAGTTGTTTTGCACATTTGAATGTGTTAATCGACTTTTGCGGCCGACTGTACCTATAAGTTGAAGTCTGTCTGTATCTGTATAAAGACTAACTCCTTCTAAACAAAGCAATGGATTTTGATGCAGAACTGTTCGGAACAACGCTTTTTTTAGGAGTCATCATGACATCATGGACTGGTAGGACATGTCGGACTCCTACCCAGAGATGTATCTTACAAATTAATTTAAAGTACTAAATCAAAACTCCTTCTTCGTTCTAAAACATTCATAGCTATATAGCGAACAGAAAGTGACATAAATCATTGTTTACTTTGAGTCGTGGACGGAGTTTCTGGCATAAAGGAGCGCAAAGTGGATCGTAAAGGGACCTCCCGCGAGATCCACCGCGTTTAAATAACGGGACAGTGAAAAAAATATGAAAATATTCGAGTCAGCCTTCCTTACGCCACTACGTGAGATTCGGTTCCTTATGGTGACCCAGTTTAAATATATCTTACGTCATGCAAAATATATTAGCAAATTTATTTTCTATGTCTATATATCTTCTATCTATATATCATATAAATCACAGTGTTTGTAACCAAACTCCACCGAAACGGCTTGACCGATTTTTTTAAAATTTTTTGAATAAATTCGGTAGGTCGTAAACTATTTTTTATACCCCCTTATTTTTAAGTATTTTAAAATAACCTCAAAATATTTTTTTAACTTTTTGCCTAAACAATGTTCGCCGGGTCAACTGGTATTCTACTAATGTTATAAATACGAAAGTTTGTGAGTTATTTTATTATGCTTCCACGTGAAAACAGCTTAACAGATTTGGATGAAATTTTGCACACAGATACGTTATTAAATGGATTATCATAATGGGATACTTTTATTCTGGAAAATTGTAAAGTTCCCGAGGGATTCATCAAAGACGATTCTTTAAAACAAAGATCATGAAAATCAGTCCAGCCACATTCTTGAGTTATAAATTGTGTAACTAACACGTCTTTCTTTTATGTATATAGATATTACAATACATAATCACCAGAACACACTCACTATTCAGAATTCAATTAGGTTTTGTTTGAACAAGTGATTGAAATGTGTTTGTTTTTTGAAGGAGAGACAAAGAATAAATATTTATTTTCACGATTAAAATTTTCACTAGTTTAATTGGAATGCTTAGCGATTGGCTTAACAGTGGTTCATTTGATTAATCATAGACATTATTAAGAGCCGACCACCAAGAACCACTGTCTTATTCCCTTTTTTCTTAGGTATTAAAAGGATTATGAAAATCTTTATGGCTCATACATTTTTATCAAGCATTTTTTTTAGGTGATCCCTCGGGAACAGTCCTTTTTTATCTTTTTTTTGTCACTATGGATGAGACATAAGCAAACGATATAGCACTCGAAGTAGAGGGTGGAAGACTGTGGTTCAGCGAAAACGAAAGCAAAGACGACTACATTTTCCAAAATGGATACAATTATTTGATTACCTTGAAAAAGGCTTACCTTGTAAGGAATAGCGATATAAATAAAACTTCCGGTGTAGCATAAAGAGAACGCGCCTTAACTTGTTGCTTAACATAATAAATTGTAGGTTTCCAAGTTTCGAACTATTAAGTAATCTACGCTGTATAAGTTACTTAGCTCAGTGGCTTCAAATCCCATTGGCATTTCCACTCGCACAGGTATCTATTTAATAAATGATTCATAGTTATAATGTGTATTATATATATATATATATAGGTATAACTTAGGATAACATTTTTTTAATTAAGCTTACTTTTAGTTGGTATTATAGATTTAAAGTAGTGAATTGTTATTAATTACATGAATAAAGTATTCAAAAGTTAATGTTTTGCCTATGATCCTCGGATGCTCCTAAAAACCTCCTACTGGTCGTTTACATTACTAAGAAATTACATCAGTCAAGAAAAAAAAATACGAGACAGCCCATACAAAAATAAGAGAAACACTAAAAATTGAACTAAATTTTTCCGTTATTTTACATATATTTCCTGTTGTTTATCAAAAATCTTAAATGACAAAGGCTCTAGTGTTCAACAAACACTTTTCTAATTGTAATTGAAAATAAAAGTATGGAAATAATGTATGAATCTATCATTTGTCTAAAAAAAATTAAAAAAAATGCTCTAGTTTCTACAAAAGCAAACATTGCAAAAGCGACTTATATGATTTAAAAAATTATTTATTCCCTTATTTTTAACATAGAAGAAATCAAAATTTCATATGCAGAAGCCAGACCCAAAAATCGTGTTGACCTGTGTTATCAATCGATCAATACTAATAATAAATCTGTAAGTGTAGGTATTGTATGTATTTATGTATGTTCCTCCATAAAAACGAATTTACTAATTCTCATGAAACTTGGTATATAAACATTTAGATGTACAGGAATAAGCTACTTATTTCTTTTTCAACGCGGACGAAGTCGCGGGCGCCAGCTAGTTAATTTATAAATTATACACTCCTATGTCGCTGACTGCATGACTGTGTATATTAAATGTATAGTGCCTTTATTAGCAATTACTGCTCGTATTTTGATTAATTTGGTACCATAACGACAGAGTTTCAAAATGTTATTCAGACTGTCGGCTGTTTACCATATAGGGATCATTTGTACATGTTATTACATATTTTGTAGGAATATCAAAGCTGTTTAAAGTACAATTTTCATTCTAATTAGATATTTCATTTCCTAAATAGTTATAGGGAAATATATCTATATTTAATTAAAAATAAATCGCTAAATATGTTGCTAACTCGAGAATTACTTGCTCGCAAAACTCGCTACTAGCTCGCAAAACTCGAGAATTTCTGGATCAATTCGGGTTATTTTGTTTTTCAGCTATTCCTTTATGTCCGAGGACAGTTTTTACGAAGAGAAAAATTTCAAAATTTGCCCGGAAAAACGTAAAGCCTTCCAATACATAGTTACCTTAGCTGACAATCCAATAGATTTTAACAGAACGAAGTCTGTCGGATAAGCTAGTATTATGTGTTGTTATTATATTAATATATAATATATAACAGCTATATATTATATTATTTATAGGTTATATTTAATAGAAAAATCTTAAAGTTTTGAAATGACATTATATTGAAATATATACTTATAAATACAATATATATATTTCAATAGGTATTCTTCTAATGTATCACTTTTATTACTTGTGAGATCATATTTAAAATAACAATCAAACTTGAATCAAAAAGCTTCCTTCACTATTATTACATTCGTCTAAAGGTCGATGATTGCTTAAGTGTCTAATATATTTAAAAATGTGTGTGTCCTTGTAAAAAATAAATTTGCAAACAAATTTATTTAACCTAAACGAATGTTAAAACAACTTACTTCACTCAAGATTAAACTAATCTCAGACTAAACACAATTTTTAGCAAAATGAATGCAACCTAATAACCTATGCGTTAAGGTGCAATATTGCACAATAAATGCAACAATTTTTGTAGCCTCTTGGAGATAACCGAACAGATATAAAATTACAAGGTGTTTTTTTAAATATTGTGTAAAATATGAAAAAAGAAATTAAAATAAGTAGTCGATTAAAACTTTATTACAGAGCTTAAAAACATATATCATTATTGCTGAAAATTTATTTAATTTATTTTTTTCACAGAAAATAGATTTTTTTATATAAATCTAGAGTTTAATCAACTTTTTTAAATATACTTTTTTCTTCTAAGTTTTAATTTCACTGTATGTCAAAATAGACGACCAAAAAAATAACGCTTTCCTTCTAAGTCCTCGCCTTAATTTGCCTTAAATTAATATTTTCCAAATGACATAATATTATTATAGTAACTACTTACATTTTAATGTTTGGTTACTCCGTGAGAGGTTCGTCTCAAGAATTCGCCGGATCAACACTCAACATACACAATTCGCTACATTAAATACACCCAACATCGTAATTTGAATTCACACGCGAACGCGTAAACTTTGAGCACAGACTACACGTCCGATCAGAACGGCGGATGCCGGGGCACTGAAGCTGAATTCTATATCTCGTGAAGCAATGGGCTTTGAGAAAAGGACTAAAGCTCACCCCCTCGCGCCAACCCTCTAACTACCACTTTCCACGTTCACAGCTGAAGGGACACCGCACTACATCCCTTTAACCATCCTTTAACGTATCCCGACTACAATCAACATTATAACACTATCACCGCTGATGTATGTATGAGAATAAGGTACTTGTCCATTTTTCAATAATTAAGACGCAAAGAAAGAAGAGGCCTGTCATGAGGCAAAGGTAGAGAATTGCACACAGGTGTACTCGTTCACAAAAAAGTTTAATTAATTAATATCAGATTAATAGTCTGGGTTTCGTTAAATTAAAAAATACATGTAAAGAAATTTTCTAGTAAATTGTTTCGAAGTCTCTGTATCTTCTCCGTGAACTATTGAAGCTTTTGAAACAACAGCAATGTACAGTCTGAGTACGAAAACCTTAGTCAGTTTTTAAATTCATTCTTTTACCTTTTGAAACTAACCATAAGCAGACAGCTAACAGACGTTTTATTTGAAATTTTGGCATGACTGATAATTGCTCTGGTGCAGCTTTAAGGTGACGAATCTTTTCTTACCACGATTGTACATCATATTTGAAAAGCTCAATGGATGAGTGGTTGGTGTGCTTGCCTTAACGCCTTAACGCCTCACCCCTACACCTCTACCCCTTAAAACCACCGTGGAATAATAGCATGTGTGTTGTGTTTCTGTGAATGAGTAAGGGATGCTGACAGTGGCGGTAACTTCATAGAAGCCCAAAAGCCCGGCATGCCTAACTGTACGCACTGCCTAATAATAACAACTTTACTATCTTCTTGCGTCGAAACGCGTGAGCAATTAAAAGTTCGCCCGTTTTATATGTTGAGATTTCCCTCTTTGAGATCGCAATCACAAAGAGGCGTTGAGTTATATTGCTGTCGCTCTCCCACACATGGGCTTCTTATCGGGCTTGCAGATGTCATCGCTCTCTCTCTGTCTAATGTATGAAATGTTGACCAATAGCACGGAGTAATGAGTTAGATATAGTTATAGCTAGTGTATATTAGTATGCGAGAATAAGCTAATAATGCTCTGTAATGAAGTTAGCGCGCTTGTGTTGTGAATTTGTTTCGTACGTTCGTATCTTACTTCAGTTGTGTTGACTTATGACAATAACGATAGTCGGTTTCTTGTTTTCTTTCTGTTAAATTGATTTGATTTGATTTAATAATGGATAATAGTTGTACCTTGCGACGATTTTAAATGCGTTCAAGCTTTGATCGCCGAAGGAAACTTAAAAACGCAATTAAAACGTTAAATTTTGTTCAAAAATAAAAATCAGTTAATTTTTTCACCGTAACGTCTGATTTGTTTATTTATCAAACTAGTAGATCGAATTCACCAACATTTTGACTCTGACGTAATTCAGTCATTTCTTAAGAAAGATAGAAGATTCGAATCGACTTGACCTGACTGCTTTGGACTTGACGGACCTGTTTTGGAATACTAACAAGAGAAATTTAGACTTGACTGACTTGACTTGACTGACTAGACTTGAGTTCGCTACTTTTGATTTTGATTTCAATTTTGCCTCTTTTTTTTTAAAAAGAGGCTATTACAAATTGCTATTTTAACTTGACACTGGCAGATAATGGCCATTTTAAAATGAGCCGCATTGCCATTTAACCTAAAAAATAAAAAAATAATAAATAGATAGATAGATAGATAGAAGATTCGAATTAGTATATACTAATTATTATTAAATTATTTATATAAATAATTTCATTTTTTATTCACTAGGTTTGTTTGTTGTTTGTTCCGTTTTTTAGTTCTTCGTTATTCTCTTTTATACTAAAAGCTAATAAGCTTTTATCAATAGCATGCCCTCAATGTATTCGTCGAAAAATGAAGAAAAATTAAGTCAGGAACTACAGAAATATGTCGGGCTTGTCCTATTCGGAAACCCTAGGCACGCCACTGGATACCGATGCCTATTTCCCTATCTATCCCTATCAATCCCTATTCTTATTAATCCTATTGTGCAGCACCTGCATCAGCGCACTTGCAGCACCTGTGGTGTTGTAAAAGAAAAAATCTTTGTACGTAACTGGTTTCGTAGCAAGAAAAACAATATTTGTCCAATGAGTTTGTAATATTAACTCAATGTTTTTGTCACGTAAATGGTTACGTAGCGTTGGTTTCGTAGGTGGCCGAAGGGCGCCTACCATCTTAAGAGAGACATAACAAAAATAAAATTTAAAGTAGAGTTTAACATATAAAAAAAATGACATTCAATTAAAATTGTAAAATAACCACAAGCGTGAAATACGAGTATCAGTGTTACGCACAAATGATCTTAAAGACATCAGAAGTTGTTCTACCGAGTTAAGCTCTGCTCAGCTTTGCTCATTCTGGTAAACTTGTTGTATTTTGATAACTTCTTTGAAGAAACCTCAATTAATACCCGTTCAAATGGTAATGAAACCATCAAGATTTACAAAAATTTTCTCTCAAATCCAATCCTTTTTAGAATAATTAATAAATCTAAAGGCACAATTATTAAAAACATTATTCCATCACTAGACGTTTCAAATTTCAATGAAGACTTGTTAATAACTCTAACAACCGGTCATTAAGAACTTCACTCGCCGGGTGTAGTTGCTTTTTAAATTTTAAAAATAATTTATAATATCAATAATTATAATCATTTCTCTTGATTAATAAAACCTTTGTGGTTTTATTTTACCTCTCTCAAAGATTAAGTATATCAATCCAGAAAGGTAATGCAGCTAGTATGTTGGGGACCCAAATTTAATATATCTAATAAATTAAATGAGTGAGAAATAAGTTATTGTTAAAGAAAATATAAAATTCGCAACGGCAGACATTTAAAAATTGTTTTTACTCCTTTCCATTTAGATACATTAGGAACAATCAAGATTGGAGCCAGTCGATTTTCCCGTTTCGTGCTTTAAAAAAAGGCGTCCTGTCGATTTTTATCTGAGAGTTTGGATAAAGCCTTTAATCCAGACCCTTAGGCGGGTAATTGATGCTTACTCATCAATCACCAATTTTAATGTCGTTTAATCTTTGCGGAAATCTGAGCACTTCAGTGTTGTATTCAAAATAATATTATGTAAAGTGATTGAGAAAGAACTGCTTCAATTCGAATTATGTAGATAAAATTAATACCTGGTATTTGGCAGCATCAAACAACAATATTAATAATAAATATATGTAAGTGTAGGTATATGTATGTATGTTCCTCCATAACTCTTAAAAGAACTTGGTAGATAAACATTTAGATGTACATGACACAGGATAAGCTAACTTTTAAAATCAGTTACTGCGCACCGCCTTTTTTTGTCTTTTTTTAACTTTGGCAAATCCTCTGGCCCAGCAGTTAGGAGACACTGCGGGGTTATTCCGGATTCGTACCGGCTAAAACCCAACTACTTTCAAATTCAAATATATTTATTGCGAAACCATAATGTACAAAGATGTTATTAAGTATATAAAAATAAAGACCAGTATTATGGACCCTGTTGAGCATGCAACTTAGGGACTAGGAGAGTTTCTAGGGCGGCCGTTAATGGGCGCGTTCATAAGGACGTTATGACACAACATTGGTGCCTTGCCATCCAGGCTATCCAGCGCACAGAGGGCTACGTGACAGAACCGTGACGTAACCAGCCTTATTAATTATTGGAAACGTGAAAAAAAATCAACAATCCGTGGGTTGTGTAAACGTTCAGAAATAACGTGTATAACGTTTAGAAAGATTATAAAACGAGTGATCGTTAGGTATGACACTTTGGAACACGCAAAAAAATAAAATAAAAAATACGGATATTTCTAATTTTACTGCGTAAAATAAAACCTTGTTTATATATGGAAGAGGTCCAAACAAACGCGTTCATTTACATATTTAAATAGGCACGTATTTTTTTACACTTACAGCGAATCCGTAAACACAATCGCACACGCGATAAAATTACTGTAGAATATGTATTCGAATCGAAAACTTTTTTAGATTGAAAAATCATTAATTAACCAGCGTTTAACGTTGGTTAATCAATGATTTATAATCAATGGTCATTAATGTAGGGTAACCATGATATCAAATGTTAAAAAAAATCCAAATAAAGAAGGAATCTATAGACAAAAAATATTGTAAAACGCAATTTATTCGATGATATAACCAGTTTTAGCTGGCCTTTTTCATGTTTTATCAATTCTATGATCTGGTCATTACATTATACATTTTTTATAAATATTTGTCTATTTTTTGACTCCGTCAAAAACTACTAGACCGATTTTTGAAATTCTTTCACCTATAGAAGGCTACTTTATCAGCAAACCATGAGCTATATTTTACAAAGTTACGCGTACGAAGTCGCGTGCAACAGCTAGTATTAAACACAAAGAGTTCAGATACTGGCTCGTTTACACGTGTTTGAATACGCGAGTAGGTATGAAAGTAGATACGAAAACAATGGTGCGTGCGGAATTGGCTGTTAAAAATTCTCGTAACGTATTCAATCCCCTTTCTGAAGTTATTCAGACCCTCGGAGTCCACTTAGAGCATACATCCATAATATTAGATGTTTTATTACAGAGACGTTCCCAATAACGTTAAGAATTTATGACTAAACTTGGAAAAAAGATTAAAACAGAGCGTGTTTTAACTCATGCTGTTCCGTTTTGAGAGAAAGATGAGACCAACATAAAGAATAATATGCCTCGTTAAGGTAACTAGGATATTTTAATTCAAAAACCTATGTGAAGAAATCCCTATAAGTAGAAAAGAAGTGTAAATTACAATAGATTTTTTTAAATTATATATAATTGGTTTGCTCTTGGCCAGCATAATAATAAATAAGTGTTAAGATATGTATATTTATTTATTATTATTAATATTATTTAGCACTAGCTGTTGCGCGCGACTTCGTCCGCGTAACTTTATAAAATATAATACATACATTCGTGTCTATGAAACTATGGAAATACACATACAAAATTTCAACCCAATCGGTCAAGCCGTTTAGTAGTTGACATACCGACAGCAGCGCCACCTACCGGGTCCAATTGTATTTTTAATCATCCGGGAAACCATCGAAATAGCTATATAAAATTTCAACCCAATCGGTTCAGCCGTTTAGAAGTTATGTGAAAAAGAATAAGTACGGAAGGATAATTCTTACTACCCATTGTCCTATTACCCATTTTCCCGTAGGAATGAAGCATTTACCCGCGGTAAAAAGTAGCCTATATTCATCACAGATAATATCGGCTTCTAATGGTAAAAGAATTTTTCAAATCGGTCCAGTAGTTTTGGAGCCTATTCAATACAAACAAACAAACAATCAAAACTTTCCTCTTTATAATGTTAGTATAGGTATAGATAATAATAAATTAATAATAATTATTATAAGTTAGTACTATAATTTAAGATTTGATCAGATAAAATACAAGGAAGATATAAATACAATCACAGATTTGGAAACAATCAAATTTCACCTCACGTACAAAGAGAGGTCCTAAGCCGAGATAATCTAACGTAATTACCGAGTTTCCTGATAAATAGACTACTGAATAATCTGTTTGCGACTTGGAAACATTTTTGTAACAGAACTAAAGTATAAAACTGTTGTTTATAGACTTCGAGGTGCACGCGGTCTTCGATCACTTCAGCACCTCTACCATGTGTTAATTGACCGCACTCGCTAGCGAAAATTCCAATTTCCATATAAATAACCTTACGCTTCCCAAAATACCTACAAGTCATCATTTTCATTTTTAATGAAATCTTAATTTTATAAATCTAAAAATTAAAAAAGGAAATTTAGAAAGTCCTATTTTTGTTCCTTTTTCCCTTTAATTTTACAACCTATTATTTAATACTAGCTGGCGCCCGCGACTTCGTCCGCGTTGAAAAAATACAAAGTAGATGTCCAGGGGCCCTGGACAAAGTAACCAATCGAAAATGATAACGAAGTTCGACAACAATAAAATGTATGGGATTGACATATGCCTTCGTTAAGTCACGTGATACTTCCCATACATTTTATTGTTGACGAACTTCGTTATCGTTTTCGATTGTTACTTTGTCTAGGGCCCCTGTACATTTAAATTTTTATCTACCAAATTTCATGAAAATACATACATACATACATACATACATACATACATACATACATACATACATACAATACCTACACTTACAGATTTATTATTTGTATTTAGTATTGATCAGAATCTATAATCGTAAAGTTAAAGGAAGATATTATACTTATACAATTTAATTCATTTGAATATAAATCTAAGCCAGAGGGGTTCAATTTTAAGTTTACGCACAAACTATTCTTAAATAATAGTACAAATGCGTATAAATTTTGTGGTATATATATTAAAAAATATATAGATAGAATATAAAGATAAGTGTGAATCGGTTTGATTAGCGACCAGGGTTGAGGAGCCGTTTGGCAAACTGGTCACGTACACCTTAGGGAGGGCGTTGGGCGACGAAAGCCAATGTCCAACATTATTACCAACTTACCTGTAAACCACTAAGGGCAACGATGGATAGGATACATAATATATATGCCTTGGATGGTCAAAATTAGTAAATTAATTTAATTATTTTCTCTAATATTATTGAATCTCTTTATAAACATAGTAATTCCAAGTGTGCGTCAACATAACCAGTCAGTGAAATTCGAATTCTTTCCAGAATACTAAACTAAAGTTCCTCTAACTGTCCAGTTATAATATAAAACAATATTATAGTTCAAAATTACACACTCGTAATATAAAAATTATAATAAAAAACTAACTACATACTATTAACAATACACATGAAAAGCGTCACCATTTTCAATCCTTTTCTTTTCTTTTTTTAAATACATAATTTAAGTATTGTATTTAATTGGTAATGTTAAATTTGTCACATTAACATCCATGTGACGTCATCCGCGACTAAAAACTCACTCGCCTTTATTACTAACGTTACTAAGTGTGTCACGCGATTACGTCACCAAAATGGCGGCCAGACTCATTAGCAGTGTGCATTATTATCTGTAACACGACAGTCACAGAGAAATTTTGATAAGTTCAGTCTGACTACTGTGTATAATGCATTTGATATTAAATAAACATTAATTATAAAAGCGAGTGTTTTAAACTCGTACCGCTAGCAAGTAAATACGCTTCGTATCAGTTTAGAGGAGATTAAAATGTTAACCTTTTTAATGCACCATACCAGGTGGTAGAATTGCATTTTATTAGATTTGTGCGAAATTAAACTGTAGAGTGTTATTTATGTTACTAATTCCCGCATTTCGCGCTCCTGTCCCAGCCTCCGGATTTATACAAACACTTTGCTGTTTTGTGCTCGGTCAGTAGACAAATGTTTCATGAGGATTTTACTTTAATTGATAAAAGGTTATTTATAGATTTTGAAACATATTTCAGACCGAAACTGATAGGGAATTATGTCCAGATGTGGATGTCCTGCTGCTGAAATGGTGATTATAATGATGATTACATACGCAACGCCGTAGGGATCGCAAGTGGCTGACGATATTAATAACATAAAGGACTCCATTGGTGAAATGATTAAGGCGCTTGCCTTAGCCTTTCTCTTGCAGGGGTTCCGGGTTAAATTCCCGATAGGGTCAACTTTCGAAATCCATTAAACAATAATTGTGCATACCTCATAACTTAGTAATAATACAAAAGTCTTACTGTCAGACAACGTCGTCTAGTATCTGAAAACGAATTTCTTTGTTACTCTTTACTTTGCTATTTTTTCCTTTGTCTAGGTTCCAATTAAGAAATCCACTTGACACCTATTAGTCGATCCATCTTGCTCTCTGTTTGCAAGAAGGTATGCAATTTTGTGCAGTATTAAACAACATAGAATAGAAGACATTAGACATATATGTATAACATATTCCATACTAGTGACCCGCTCCCGGCTTCGCCCGGGGTGCAATTTATATATCCTATCTTTTAAGTTGGACCAGATTACACATAGTTACAAAATTTTATCAAAATCGGTACGTAGTTTAGGAGTTCATCGCAAAATTTATATATAGAGAGAGAGATACTTAATATACCAAAAAAAAATTGACCCTATAGCTATCGAGTAGTATAATTAAATTTTGAATGTACCTATATATATGATAGATATATAGCTACATCATCAAACTCTATCCCCCGATTTTGCTATCATCCCTTTTATGAATTGCTTCCCACTATTGAAGCAAATTTAAAGACGCATTCACGTCAAAAAATATTTCCCTATCAATGAGTACGATGTTATTGTAAGAGAACTCTCCGACAACCCTCGTAATCGTCTATTATGTATTACGGTGTATGCAGGTGTTATTTTTGTATTTTCTTTAACAAAGCTTACAGAAACGCCAAGTCACTGAGTTTGTTTGTGGGCGATACTAATTGCCGCAATATTTTTTACCGACAAGTTTTTTCCCAAAGTCACGCTTCAATAATTTCCTTCTTTTAAGATTTAAGAACAGTGACGGGAGATGCGGAAAATGCGTCGCCCAAGTCGAAGGTTCCGTCAGCGAAATAAAATGTAGCGGCTGTGCATTGACATATTATATTACTTCGTAAGGACAAGGCTAATCCTCCTAGTACGTGGCACCGACCTGCCGGTGTCAAAATCGGAAAGTGACACCAATGACAACTTAGTCACCGAGACATAGAGACCGGTCCATGTACCAGAACTGCAGAAGTAAAGGCAGTAGTATCTTAAAGTTCTAATAGATGGCGTTAGTTTTTTTCTGTACCAAATGCGCTCGAAGCAAATGTTCGAATTGCCGCATCTTTACTTTCTAGGATCAATGCGGCTTTGGTATAGGTGAAATATTATATTAAGGTTTGAAGGCGACACTTGTGGGGGAATCGGCGCATGTGTACAATTGCGCACAAAATTGCTAAGGAAAATGACATTTTTTTTTCTTATTTCGTAATTTTTCACCTCACTAACTTAACATTACATGCAGTTTTGATATTCCTTCCATAAAATCATCATGCAATGTCGAAGAAGAACGTTTTTTTAGGCATTTATCACCATTACGTATTTACTAATACGATAAAACAATCTGTACGCAACAGTACCCAAGAGACTCGAGACGCGTGAATGAAGTGCGGGAGCAGAAGAGCGACAGAGTCTACCAATAACGTGTCGGCAACGACTACCAACGCGTACCCGCCCCTCACTTTCCTCTGCCCCCTCAAAGACCTAAAATAGAATTCTGCGCACATTTGCCGAAAAGTCTTTATTCGCTGCACGAACTATAGCTGTACTGGACCCTTTTTGTTCTATAATTATTATAATTATATCTTATATCTTATAGGTCCACCTATAAGATAAAGCTAATGTGTTTGTTTGTTATATTACCTACGCCTTAATTACTCAATCGATCATCAGAAATTTTTGCATACATATACGTATACTCAGTAGAGATACAGAAAGCACTCCTTTCATCTGGAAAAAAACTGGAAATCATCTTTATTTAATAGTATAATTTGAAGTAGTTTTTTGGGTCTGTTTGTATGGCCTCTAACTCCTAAACCACGTAACGGATTTCACCGTTACTTAGATAATTTTTAATGATTTTTTTTATTAAAAATACTAGCTGGCGCCCGCCACTTCGTCGGCGTTATAAAACTTATTTAAGTTTTGTTTGCAACCGTTTATTTATTAATTTTATTATTGTTGCCGATAATAAAATTTACATGGCCTTAAGAGATACATAAAAATAATATAGTCTAGAGAATCCTAAAGTAACTCCGAGATGGCATACGAGTATTAGCATAAGGCCAACCTGTGAACGCTTAGGTAAATTTTATTAATAAGGTTTTTCTTATTTGAAGGCCCCTAAAAAGGAGAAAGAAAACAAATTGTTCTCCACCCTTTTAGCATCTACGCTTCCCTGCATAATGCATCATTTTGCAGTAGAGCGTATTACAACGTAATCACTCGTTCTTTTAGTTACATCGTTAATTTTACAATGAATATTTTTAAGTAATTCTTCAACCCTTTCAATTTTTAGGGATACTTACCCTCTTTTAAATAGCCAATACTATCCAAACTCAAGTGAAAAAAAATTAATTATTAGATTTTTTTCACTTAGAAATGAACACGTTAAATGACATCAAGTTTTTCTTTTTCATATTAAGGTCGACAGACAAACAGACGGTCCGCTTGATGGTAGCCTACATTCGCCTATAACACAAGAAGGTGCTGCCATGTAACTTTTAATTTTTTTAGTTTATCTCCTGTACTAGCTGGCGTCCGCGACTTCGTCCGCGTTGGAAAACCTATCCTGTGTCCTGTACATCTAAATTTTTATCTACCAAGTTTCATGAAAATGTAGAGTTATGGAGGAATACATATATACATACATACATACATACATACAAACAGAAAAAAATTCCAAAAATCGTCAATTTAGTTTCAGTATCATGTATAGAGCAATTTACTCAATGAATTACAGTAATTTATTATTAGTATTGATGTTGGATTCACGTTATAGTAGGTTGCATTCCGATATAATTGCTAATTTTGTGTGTTATTTTTTTTTTAAATATTAATTATATATTTACAAATAAAACATTATAAAAATAAATCTAACATTAAACCTAAAATATCAAACAATTATAAAAAGAATACCCCGTCTAACAAGTCCGCCTGCGGCATGGACCCCATTATGCTGGCAACGTTACCTCTCTGTATTGCTAGAGCGATACGCTGACAAAAGTATGTGCCAGCCCTGGGGTCCCCTGTAGAGTCGACCAGCCGTGACGACAGTGCCCTTACAAATGCCAAATTATTTTGTATTATTATGTGTGTTATTACCATCTTATTATAGGTATATGGAATTGTATGCAAGTTTCGTGAACCTTAATAAAAAGAAGTGCCACTGCCGAAAAACAACCGTCATATTATTACTTAATATGACATATTGACTTACATATTACTACACTGCCGTATTTATGGAAATTTTATTATAAGACTCAAATTTTTTTATTAATAATTTTTTTGCTTGAATGAAACCCTGTTGTGTTCTAGACAGTCCAAGATGTCTAAGCCATGTCAAAAGGTGACTAAAAAGGTAAAAACTATTTTTAACCAAGAATAAAATATATGAATTGGCAAAAAAATTAACCGTAACGAAGAAGTTCATTTAATAGAAATTCAGAAGCGGGTCGAATGAATTCGTTGCAGTTTTGTGAAGTTTGCGTTACCATTCTCAGTTAACTAAAACGTTAGCCAGATTATTTGCGAGCGCAATTCAGCTAATTTAAACCATAAAGTCTTTTGGTTGGCTATTGAAATTCATATTTTAAAGTTATCCGCTGACTGTGAATATATAAGGAATGAGGAGACAAAAAATTAAAAGTCTTTAGAGTAGAGTGCAAACCATATACTAGAATGAGTATGAGTGTTTTCTATGCATAGTTGTCTTTCACATAAAATACCATCGGTGGCTAAATTATTAGGGACAGTGCTTATATTCGTGTAATCAATGAATGATTCCCTGGTTGACACATACATTTTTTTATGCATGACTCTGCACCAACGCGGACGAAGTTGCAAGCACCAGCTAGTCTATACTATAATAATATTATAAAGAGGAAAGATTTGATTGTTTGTTTGTTTGTTTGTATAGAATAGGCTCCGAAACTACTGGACCGATTTGAAAAATTCTTTTACCATTAAAAGCCGACATTATCCGTGATGAACATAGGCTACTTTTTACCACGGGAAAATGCTTCATTCCTAAGGGAAATCTAAAATATGTATCATGTTCTTTATGACTTTTTTTTATTATGTTAAGGTCGACAGACATAATGGCCACTTGATCGTAGGTGGCTTACTCACTCACCAAAACACTACAGCACTCGTGGTTTTATTTTACTGTAAAGGAGTGGTACTGTTCAAATGACTGCGAATTGCATTGCCACTACTTTTCATAACCACAGACAGAGACACGAACCAACTGTTAAAGGTTCAAAAGTTGACGCAGCCAGCAATCGAACTCACGACCACAGAGACAACACGTTAAGACTGGCCAAAACTCATTCGATGGTGAGCACACTTAACCTTTTTCATTATGCATTAAAAAAAACAATGGAATATGTAGCAATTTTAAAAACTAGCAGCTTTTAGAATTTTTTAATTCGACTTTTCAGCTTAACAAACTCTTCAAGCATTAATTGGTATAAATAGATGTTCCAGGAAAAAATACTGGTTCAGAATTTTCTTTTAATGCGAAAAGCTTATGAGTAATTAAAATGATGTTGACAAGATAAGCTGCATTCAGATGCAATGCAACGACGTATGTGTGTAGTTCACAAAAGAAATAAGAAATATAAGGCTCACATTCAATCCTACTTTCATCGGAAGTACTTTTGTTATTTTTCCTTATAATATAGGGTAATAGTAATGTAAAACATACTCTAATTAATATACGTCATTTTCTTCAATTCTATTCGAAATGAGTACTTAGAATATTTAAGAAAAATTAAATAACTTTTTCTGCATGTTGTCAGTGTAGAATATTTTATTAAAAGTCTCTTGGGAAGTAATTAACGCTCCGGTCTAATAACTCGATTAATTATGTTCGATAGATGAGTATCTATGCAATATAATATGGTATGTATTTTATGACTTTATTTTATTAATTAATTTTATCTATGAAATTTATTAAGTTACCAAAGTCAAAAAAAAAAATTTTTAGAATTTTTGTTCGTTCGTCTGTCCGTCTGTGCGTTTGTTGCGTTGTGTTTTTTTGACGTCTTACAATTTGCTTTTACAGTGGAATACAATTTAGATAAGTGATGCTAACAACATCGGTGCATAGAATTCTATACACCATTGAAATTGGTTGACCAATTTCAATTACTTACCATCTCAATGGAATTGGTCATTTAACTGAGTACTGCGAAAACTAAAGCACACACATTTATTCACACAAAGAACTACAACTCTCTGAGAGCCTCTGTGCACTGCAAAGTTCCTTAGTATTAAGAACACTTAAAACCTGTAAATATTTGAAGAAAATGAAAGCCGCCCCGTTAACCCAATTCAAGGAGGACACGACACATTCGTCCGCGTACGCGACTGAGGCCACTTGCTAAGTTTTCAACATAAATGAGAACTCATTTTACGCTTGAAGACGCCCCCGTTTTCTCCAAGACATATTCGCCTCAAAAACATCCACAACATCAATGGAGCTCACTTGACCCACTAAACTACGGATTCTTGCATCATTCCTCGTTTCAATTCGAGACCTTTTTCAATGGTTTGCAGCGTGAATATTTGAAGCAACCGCCCCACAGGTGAAAGCGTATAGATATCTCTTTTAAAAATTGTCCCAATGTTTTCTCCATTGCGTCCTCAAGTCCAACAAGCAACAAATGTTGATATAGACTAAACAAATGTACACTTTATTTGTCTCGGTGTTAGGGTGAATTTTCAATAGTGAGCGAATATCAAAACTAACTTGTTGTCATTTTATGTGAAAAGCGTGCGGACATTCGACGTTCTTTTGAAGGAAAATCGCGATGCAATCATTTCCCGCTTTCCCAGCGCGATAATTATAACGGATGGCGGCTAGCAACCGTATCATGCGGTTGAAATTTTTAATTATAGCGTTTTAAAAAAAAATTCTCAAGAGACACTCAGAAGTTTTATAATTTAATTTGAAATTAAATTTGCTTCGGTACGAAAAAATTTGTCGCTTTTTCTCTGACTCACTGTTCGTCGACTAGGTAAGTACAGGGGTTACATTAATATAACATGCAATTAATAATTAATACCAATTAATCTATGCAAAATGTTATTGATGTTGGAAAATGAAAAATATAACTCCTGACAATTAAATAAACGAGTTATAAAGATCTTTATTTTATTTTTAGATGATTCCTTGGGCAACAGTACCCACTTTTCTAGAGGCTACCGTCGCCTATAACCACCTATAACACATGCTACGCCAGAGGTGTATTGCAAGTCCCTAGACGATCATGCGTGTATTTCAGTTATAGCTTGCAGGATGAAAAATAAAAGGAGCTATCAATCAACTGCCAGCACGTAGTTGCATGTCATTCACATTAATCAATACAATTAAACTGTCATGTATACATAGCAGCACATAACGCATGTCATGCTGTAGGGTCGTCTAGGGACCACTATAAGGTCATGCTTATATTGTCATTATTAAACTGCCATGTGTGCATGTCAGCACGTAACGCATGTCATGCTGTATGGTCGTCTAGGGACCACTATAAAGTCATGCTTATATTGTCATTAAACTACCATGTATGCATGGCAGCACGTAACGCCCTGTCATGCTGTATGGTCCTCTAGGGACCACTATAAGGTCATGCTTATTTGTCATTAAACTACCATGTATGCATGGCAGCACGTAACGCATGTCATGCTGTATGGTCGTCTAGGGACCGCTATAAGGTCATGCTTATATTGTCATTAAACTACCATGTATGTTTGTTTGTTGTTTGTTTGTATAGAATAGGCTCCGAAACTACTGGACCGATTTGAAAAATTCTTTTACCATTAGAAGCCGACATTATCCGTGATGAACATAGACTACTTTTTACCATGGGAAAATGCTTCATTCCTAAGGGAAATCTAAAATATGTATCATGTTCTTTATGACTTTTTTTTATTATGTTAAGGTCGACAGACATAATGACGGTCCACTTGATCGTAGGTGGCTTACTCACTCACCAAAACACTACAGCACTCGTGGTTTTATTTTACTGTAAAGGAGTGGTACTGTTCAAATGACTGCGAATTGCATTGCCACTACTTTTCATAACCACAGACAGAGACACGAACCAACTGTTAAAGGTTCAAAAGTTGACGCAGCCAGCAATCGAACTCACGACCACAGAGACAACACGTTAAGACTGGCCAAAACTCATTCGAGCACACTTAACCTTTTTCATTATGCATTAAAAAAAACTATGGAAATGTAGCAATTTTAAAAACTAGCAGCTTTTAGAATTTTTCAATTCGACTTTTCAGCTCAACAAACTCTTCAAGCATTAATTGGTATAAATAGATGAGCATATGTTCCAGGAAAAGATACTGGTTCAGAATTTTCTTTTAATGCGAAAAGCTTATGAGTAATTAAAATGATGTTGACATGATAAGCTGCATTCAGATGCAATGCAGATACGTATGTATGCAGCTACCATGTATGCATGGCATGTATGTATGCATGGCCGCACGTAACGCATGTCATGCTGTATGGTCGTCTAGGGACCGCTATAAGGTCCTGCTTATATTGTCAATAAACTGCCATGTATATGCATGGCAGCACGTAACGAGCACGTAGCACATCTAGAGAGGGATCGCTTAAGGTAAGGATAAGGGATTGGGCCGGTAGATGGGTAGTGTAGGAGATACCATACCAACAATATTTTAACAACTACATATACATTACTTTACTAATGTTATTTGGATGTTGAAATAAATTGTATGCAAACAGCAACGAGGTCATGTAGCAACCCTTTGTTTACGATGCATTCGTCTTTTGACACGCTCATAAATGAGAATCATTTTCTTTATTATCATAGTGTGATAGGTGACCCTCCTAACTAAAGTGGAAGAATTTATTATTTACAAATATTTTCTTTACTGTGTAATGGTCGCAAGATAGACTAACGGTCCATTATTATGTTTGTTTGTCCTTTTAAGGTCCACAGCTCACTTGTAGCACCTGTGGTGTGGTTTGAGTTAATAGGCGTATCAATGTAACATTATCAAGTCAAGTGGAAGATTCAACGTCACGAATCCAATCATTGATTGATTGATATTGAGCTTCCCAACAGTGAAAGAATTTTTCTCCAGTAGTTTCGGAGCCTCTTCAATGCAAACAAACAATCAACTCTTTCCTCTTTATAATATTACTAGTTGGTGCTCGCGAAAACGCCATCTACCGTGGAATATCACCAAGCAGTTGTTGCATACACGTTGTCTGGGACACCAGAAAGGACATAGAGTACCTTTCATCCAGAACGCGGACGAAGTCGCGGGCACCAGCTAGTATTATATATTATTATTAGTATAGAATATAGTAGGTATAGAATATACTATAGAT
Organism: Synanthedon vespiformis; assembly: GCA_918317495.1. Classification (NCBI taxonomy): domain Eukaryota; kingdom Metazoa; phylum Arthropoda; class Insecta; order Lepidoptera; family Sesiidae; genus Synanthedon; species Synanthedon vespiformis. Next base: position 3,277,233 of record OU906962.1, read on the forward strand.
ATAGTAGGTAATAGATAAGTTTCATATAACAATATGAAACTTCTATTCACAACGTTAAGTTATAAATATTCACAACGTCATCAGCAGTGATAAAGATGTCATGCGTTATATTACTCTCTATATTAGCTGGTACCGATGTCTTTTTCTGCGTTGAAAAAGAAAATGTACCTATATAATGGCTAACATTATTTGTCGCTGTTTAGTGCTGTTACGATATATTTTCTTTTTCCACCTAGTATTAAATAAAACTATGCAGAAATTCAAATGAAAAATAGACAACCGTAATTCAAAATTTGCAAGCAAGAGACGGAATTTTAAATTAAGCTAACGAGATATCAAAAATGACTATTTCAAAGCAGATGTATAATTTTTCCATTCGCAATTTATTTCTAGCCGCTCGTTTTATTTCACCGCGTCATTTCGCATTGAATAATGGTGTATGAAAAATGCATCCGTCATCTTTTTGAATAAGTTTTTTTTATTTACATAATTAAATTACGCTGAAAAGAACAATTCAATAGCTCTCAAACTAAATTCAATGAAATTTTGCACACAAATAGTTTATAACCTGGAAAAAGTGTTATTAAAACTAAACTCCTCTCGAAAGACTATTATAAAATCAGTAATTTATTTAAGCGACAATGAATACTAATTGTGTACTTAACTACTACTTTTATTTTGTTTAAAATTAAGTGTGATTGTTGCAATTTTATATTTTAAAAATGACATAACAAAAAATAAAACCGCCGAAAAAACTGAAAAGCATAAAATAATCTTATTATAATTTTACCTAAATAATTTTGAGTCGCCGCCGCGCATCACACTTTACGTAATTTTTACTTGTTTTAATATTAATATTTAATCTAATAATCTAATATTTACTACAGGCTTAATTTTTAATTTTCCCACTCTTAGGGTAGGAATTTTTTTTCCAAATTTACACAAGACCAACTTCGAGGTATACCTTATCCATTAAAGAAAGAATTATCAAAATCGGACTACTCTGTAAAAAGTTATGCGTGGTTTTACGCTACAATTGGTGAGTGAACAATCAATCATCCCGTGTTTTCCTACCCTTAGGGTTGGAATTCTTTTTTCAAATTAAAATGGGACCCCCTCGGGGGTGTACCCTTTCAAATAAAAAAAGAATTATCAAAATCGGACCACCTTGTCAAAAGTTATGCGTGATCATACATAAAAATATATATATACGCGTCGAATTGAGTACCTCCTCCTTTTTGTTTTTTAATTTTCGTCGGTCGAAAAAGAATAGTTTGAGTTTCTTTCGGGGTTTCTTCTCAGGATCATCATCTTGCCTTTTTTCCGAAACCCTGATAAATTTAAATTTACAATGACGATCATAAGAGTTTCTTGGAGAAACCTAATTGATAAATAAATAGTTTGATTTTTTTTTTGTTAACATTATCCTGGAAAAATGTTAGGTTCCCGTGAGCTCGTCTAAAATGATTTCCAGCTAAAAAGGCTCCAGTTTATATTGTCAAAATATTTTATTTTAACGATTACAAAAAGAATGATTTCGATACTCACATACTTAGCGTGAATTAGTGAAGAAACGAAACTCAACAGCACACGTGCTGTTATTTCACGGTGGTCTTATCTTACGCAAGGGATTGGTAAAATGTATTGAAATTTTTCTACAACGAACTTAATATAAATTTGATATTTCGTAAGCGGTGCGTTTTTAATAAATCCGCCTCATGTTTTAAACAAAAACATTTCCGCCAGGCTTGTTTTAATTTACATTTACATAAGAGTAAGTATCAACGAAAAAAAGAAAGCCGCTTCACCTTTCGACCGATATTTTTATATAATAAGATCAAGCCTGAATGAAAATACTTATATAAATTTTATCCTTACATATTTTGTAATGATGTTTCTACAAACAATAAACAACTCTAAACTAACTGATACTCAAGTGCCTACTAAATTCCAAAAGGGTTGTCAAAAAATGACTTTATTTCAAAAAACGCCAATACTTACACTCTTGTTTATATGACTAAAAAACTATATTATAAAAAATGGTTTTCTGAAATTTGGTTTTATTAAATACTAGCTGCTGTCCGCGACTTCGCCCGTGTAACTTTGTAAATCATATACTAAAACCTTCCACTCTATCCATTGGTGAAAACAGCATGAAAATCGATGCAGTAGATTTTGAGTTTATCGCGAGACAGACAGACTCAGCGGAGAAATTCCTTCTAATTACATTATTAAGAACCACACTTATTTTCTTTGATTTATTTACTATTAATTGATTATTAAACGTAAAATTGTATAAGTATACGTAAATATTCTCAGTTTCCATTTGTCTTGATAGACTTGCGATGAAGATGAAGACATTATTGCTCAATTTTGCGATTCGCTGACATTTTGTAGAGTTGCAGATATACTCGTATAATTTCATAGATAAATAATATTTCATAGATAAATATGTAATTTCATTTCATTTCACAGATATACTTGCATTCTTCCTGGGTATGCAATCACTGTCTGTTGGATGAAAAGAATACCTAGGACTTTTGGAGATTATTGTAAGGGATACAAAATCATATTCTCGTCGATTACAGGTTACAGGTATTTCTGAAATAAATTTTAATGTATTCAAATAAATTTATGTTTGATTAAGTTAGGCACTTCGAACGGAAAGTGAACCCGTTGATTCTCTAGAATGGGAGTTCTGTCCCCGATTCAGCTCGTCACTTTCCCTTTGTTCGTCTTTCTTCCCCCTCGTTCCCTTTTCATCCACAGCCGATATTCAAACATTAAATTGTACAAAAATGTATAAAACATAGTAGGTAGCCAGCTCGACAAAAAAAGGCGGCTCGGCACTTACTGCCGACGACAATTATTTATTCATTCCCAAAAAAAATACCTAGGTTTATCTCAAGTAATTGAAATTTTTAAAAAATACTAATATCCTTATTCCAGTGAACAAGAACAAATTCATTAATTACAATGCTTAAATTATAATATTAAAATATTTCGTAATTTTCTTTCACACAGAACACTATTTAAGTAAATATAAACTAAAAATAGAAAATGTAATCAAAGAATATTTAACTAAAATTTAGCATTCTATAAAATTCCTTGAGTACTTTATATTTTCAGTAAATGTAAAAAAAACTGACAATGTACCTAAAAATATAATTCACGTAGAATGGAACGCATTTCCCTTCATGACGTACGCAAAATTATTAAAAATGTCATTGTCAATGTCATGTCATGCATGTCACACGTCTAAACTAAATTGATTGCAGCAAAAAGGAACGTATCTTGAACGTATCCAATAGTATCCATCCGCTTATTTTTCTGTGTATGTTGAGAAATAAATGCGATGACTTGTATAAATTCAATTTAATTAGGATATTAAAGACACGTCTTCTATTGTTTTTTTCGTTTATCGTGTGCATCGTGGAATAGCGACTCGAGTCACTCATGTAGTCGTCTTTGAAGTACTTGGTGCTAAATTTTTTGCGAGTTTTTTAATTTTCCGAAAAATTTATAAGTGCTAGAAGTCATGATGCAAGACGAAGAGTTCGAAGCACTTTTACAAACCCCAGAGAGGATAAAGGCTCTGGGGTTTAAGCCTCAAAAGGAGATATTATTAAATCACTTGTTGCCATATGCCAATGAGCTGGACGAAGAATCATCCAAGTTTTTGGAACTAGTTAAAATAAATTTCGCTAAGTCTGTAATTCTAAGGGAGATGAAACCAGCATGTGGTATGTGGTCTTCGCGATTGATGAAGTGAGTACTTGCAAATCTTTTTCTATAATTATATTTAAATGAAATCTGCAATAATCATATATTATTATTTTAAATATTTATTCCATTAAGTATTTTATTTGCTATTAATTTATCAATACGTATTATAAAACAAAGTCCTCCGCCGCGTCTATCTGTCTGTGTCTCTGTTCGCGATATACTCAAAAACTGTTTTCACCAATGGATAGAGTGGTTCTCGCTTCTCGAAGAAGGATTTAGTATATAATTTACAAAGTTACGTGGGCGAAGTCGCGGGAACCAGAACGCGGGGCCTAAAACTAAAGTTCAATAATGAAAGTCAACTTTCAATGTAAGAATTATTTCTTTTCTTTCAAGTGACCACAAAATGTGGTCGTAATATACGGATAGTCGGATGATTATATTATAAAACTTTATTAAATACTTATTCAATTACTAGCCGTGCCCGCGAATTTCTACATCTAATTCTTTTATTTTATTTCACCTACATGTGAATATTTAGCCTATATGTCCATCCTGAAATTATATTCTAACTTTGGGTAGAAGATTTTTTTAAATTGAATGGGGAGTTTTGAAGAATACCTGCATATATAAAAACAAATATACAAACTTTACCTATTTATGATATTAGTACAGATTATATCTGTATACCGGAGTACTATCCCAAGTCCATTTAAAAAAATCACTTTATGATGCCATTAGAATAAGTATTTCACGCTCTATTTACTGGTATTGCATACTTTTTTATGCCCTATCAAAGATAACAAAAAATGCCTTTCACCTTTTTTTTATTATTATATATATATATGTTTGATTATATGTTACAACTCCACCTGATTACTTACTCGGACATTTATCATGTGTACTGAATAATTTTCTAAATGTGACTTAAGATTGTTTGATTAAAGAATTTGTTGGATATCAGTTATATATGTGCATTTTGCAATTGATCTAGTAATGTACAATATAGGTATATTTATTATTTATTGTTCTGTTAACCTTTGGCAGTGCATACATTTAGTGTGCTGGCTGAGACCCAGAAAAGAACTGAACACTTCCTAAAAAGAACACTGGCCTCACCTTACAACACAATATGTTCATTAATCTAAAGTGTTTTCTTTTGTAGTAAATATATACTATACACACATGACATGCAATATTGCCCAATAATTATAGAAATATATCTATATAAATGTTGAATGATTTAAAATCAGTCCAATAGATATCAAAAATGCATATCTTATATATTAGCATCTTCTCCCTTTATAATGTTAGTATAGGTATAGATTAAATCCCAATATTCCAAATCAAGTATAAATATGCAATTAGCATTATTGTGCTTAATGCTTATTGAAAATATTGTCTTAATGTTGGCAAACTTAAATTATTATTTTTCTTTTACAGGTACATAAGGATTTATGGATTCAAATTTGGGAAAGAAGATCACATAGCTCTAATAAAATTGACTTATGAGTTAGTGTTAATACCAGACTTAGAACCATGCAAGATACACAAATTTGCAACACTGTTCCTTATGCTCACCAAGTAAGTAGATTTATGTGTACCTATGTATATTTTGTACTAGCTGGTGCCCGCGACTTTGTCCGCCTATAGCCTTCCTCGATAAATGGACTATCCAACACAAAAAGAATTTTTCATATTGATCCAGTAGTTCCTGAGAACAAACGAAACTCGTCAACTCGATTCAGCTTAGTATAGATGTATTTTCTGCCTATTATTCGACCTTTTATCTATTTCGTATCCTATTAGATATCTTAATCCTCATGATATTTTGCATACACGTTGTCAGGGAATGCAGGGATACAGAAAAGCAATACATACGTAGGGTAAAAAAAGTAATGTACTCAAAGAATCATTTAAAAATAGAAATCCAACGCCTGACAAAAATATAACAGAAATGAAATGTCAGGCGTTATATTTTTTTATTTTTCGACTCGGATGAAGTCGCGAACAAAGGCTAGTATAGAAGAAACCCTGAAGATTTCGTTTACCTACTTAGGCCCAGTGAATAATGTTGAAAAATCGTATCAGTTTGTTGTACAATTGCTAAGTAAAAATTGATATTTTTATTTAAACAAAAGACTTAAAAAGTCCGAGCATGTTTTAAAATGATTTTATTGACGTGCGTCTACGTCAGTCGTAATGGATGGAAAGATCGTATGTACAATATTTCTCTCTTGCGCTTTTCTGTCACTATAAATGGCTCATTTATTTCGTGAACATTTTTCAGAAGAACATTATAATATAAATGAGACAAAAGATTAAGAAAAGCCTTACCTATTTGATCAACGGGCTCGTCAAAAAATTGACAATAGGTCTATAATAAAATGGGTATAAAACCAAGATATCTACTGAATCGCCTCTAAATAAATAAATAGGGTGGGGCTGTGTCGTGGACACGGTCAAGTTTACGGTGAATACGTGTACGTTACGAGTAATATTTTCTTCAAACGTATTACATGTAAATATATCCAACGAATTCGAATATCGCATGTATAAGCCAAGAAATGTTTGACTCTTTAGCTAACGGATGGTTTAGTTAAATTTCGTATGTAGATGATAGGATATGTGCATTATCCTGTAATAATCATTTTTCTGAACTGCCTCCGACTTTGACGTTAAAAAATAGTTATATAACTATAAGAAATGACTAGTTCAATTTGAAATAACTAAAATGGTTCTGTGAACAAGAATTTTTCAGTGACAACTTCGATCTATTAATAGTGTTATTGTAAACTTGGCACTGAATTCGTCTTTGAACAATATGTAGGAAGTGTTCAATTAATATAATACTTCAATGCTATATTTTTCAAAATATTTTTAAACTTATGGTCCTAATATGTTATTTAAAAAAAATTAATGCCTAGTATGTGAATTCATAGCCATACGATATTTGAATAAATATTTTTTTTCATTTCAGTTTCATTTTGTGTCCTTGACTTATAACATTGAGTGTTAGGGCCAAATAGAGTAATAGTACTTCTAAATTGATTTATTAACTTAGCACCACGTATAATTCATAAACATGCATACTAAGGCTTTTGTTTAGGGAACTATGTGTATAGAGCAAGGACTTTTTTTTTTATTTAGAAAAATAAACAAGCACAAAGACCAACTTAGAAAGTTCATTCCCACAAACATCCTTGCCAGGAATAGAAGCAGCGATCATTGAGCCAACTATTTATAGATAAATCTGGGTTCAAAAACAAAATAATAAATAACAAAATATATTTGATTCGTTGTACTTATGTGCCATTTGAAATTTGTCGAGATTTTGAAGCTTTTGTCCGCGACTTCGACTGAATCCCCTTTTCTAAGGCGTCCATTTTTTTTTATTACTAAACCAGCAGGCCACTCCCGGATTCGCACGCTTTTTTCTGCAAATTATATATAAAACTAATGGAAAGAGCGTTAAAAGTAAAGTTAAAGTAAAAATCCATTGAGTAGTTTTTAAAGATCTAAGCGTACATACAAAGAGACAGACGGCAGAAAGCGACTTTGTTTTTATACTACATAAAGATGGAACTAATTTAAGTCAAAATAATTATTTACAGGAAGAGATACCTGCTGACACCCGAAGAACTCACTCTGCCATGGCGACCTTTGTACGACGTCGGTAAGAAGATATTTGATAAAAGCGCAACCCATTTCGGAATGTACCATTACCTCCCGTAAGTGTTGAATATTTTCTTTTTTAAGCCCCCCCCCCCCCCCCCCCCCTTTTTTTTAGGTAAATATAAATCAGAAAAAGACTGAAAATTATGGTGCTTTGCCATTGTACCGTTGGTTGATCGGTGGAGTTTCTTCGGTGGATTGAATCAGAAAATCTGAAATTCGCCGAATAACCGACGTTGTCGTCATAGCCGACAAATACATATTATTGCATTAAAATGACTCAAGACCGATCTTCCGCGTATATAGTGTGCCCGTTATTAGTCATTTTAATGTAATATAACATGTATTGGCGTTCCGATGCGGAAAATCCGCGACGGAATTTTCGTCAAGTGTGTCGGCGACCTTAGCGTTCTCTCTTCGTTTCCGAAGTACGCAACGAAGCGTTTGCATCTTAGCTAGGAGGGCTGATAGACTAGAAGAGTTCTCGAAAGCACGGCCTGGCATACCCTGCGGCCAGGTGGACAGACGACCTGAAAGGTTTTGCAGGAAGTGCAGAGTACCATGTGTGGTTGCGAGCCTTGGGAGAGGCTTATATCAAACATTGGAGAAAGACAGTCTGATGATGATGACGATAACAATGCAAACATACATTTATTAAATGATAAAAGTATTTCTGCTCTAAATGAAATGATATATTTTTTTCATTTGCATACCACTTGTCAGTTTATGTACATACATTATTATGTTATGTACTCAAATTTACAACTTGTGTATACCACATTCAATAAATAAATAATTTTCAATTTGAATATATTATTATCAGTATTAGCAAAGGCTGTTTAATTATTTATTAGTAAAATTAGTAAAGATTAAATTTGTTCTGTTAAATGGTGTGGAGTATAATAATTATTGGAGTGTAACAAAGAGAATATTTTTTCAATATAATAAGAATTATGTATAGACATTTTTTAAAAGGTTTTTTAATTGCCTTAAAGAGGCTTTTTTTTTATCAAAGCGTCTCATTGTGTCTAGGACTGATACTAGCAAAGCAGAAGAAGGCGCAATCAGTATGGTCCGCAAATTAATCTCTGGCAATGTCAACGAAGCCCTTGACTTATTTGGACTTGCAGGCCCAGACGAAAATGAGCTGCCCACGTAATACCTTTTATAATATAGGGAAAAATCGGGAAACGCTTCTCACGGCTGAAAGAAAAATATCACGTGGTTGAGGCCATATTATTATATAGTCATTTTGACAACATTCATTTTATAAGTGATGCGATTCTGGATTATTTTACAACGTGTGACAATAAATTTTATATGCCACAACTAGAACCTAAATAAATAATAATAAATACGCGCAACATCGTTCGCCTTGACAAAATATAAAAGAAATAATATATTAAATAATATTCAAAGCTGTTGCAAGTCTTGCCAGGCGTTGGATTTTTATTTTTATTTTCCTCTGGAACATTTTTTTTTCTTATTATTCTAAAATCCTCTAAAATCTTCACAAACAAATTAGAGAAAGTGACTTGAAAATATTACTTCATGTTACATTATAATATGAAATTATTACATATTGTTGACTGATAATAATTTTGTATTTGTCACAATTGTAAAATATTTCCATAATAATATTATGTGCTTTGTGATGACTCTTTTTTTTTTTTTCTAAAAATGGGCAAAAAGAATCATTTGAGAGATGAGTTACATGTGTATTCTCATAATATGTCATGAAGTCTTAATTTAATTTCAGACATTTGGAAGGATCATATGTGGCAATGGTGAAGTGCGCAAGACCGTGAGTATTATTTTTATTTACATTAAAAACTGTAAAAATGTACAACTGTGTACACAGAATTTAATTTCGTTGTTTGTTTTGGATGAGCTATTAATGTTGTAAATTGCCTAAATGCTGTTACAAACGATTTTGTATGTGTATCTTTATAAAATACTGGCTGTTGCACGTGACATCGCTCGCGTAAATTTATAAAATATAGTTACTCGTTGATAACGTAGCTTTCTATAGGTGAAAGAAATTTCAAAATCGGTCCAGTAGTTTTTGTGTTTATTCATTACAAACATATTAAAACAATATGTTTGTAATGAATCCCTACCGGGTCCAATTGTATTTTTAAATCATCCAGGAAACCATCGAAATACCCATATAAAATTTCGACCCAATCGGTTCAGCCGTTTAGAAGTACGGAAGGATAATTCTTACTACCCGTTGTCCTATTACCTGTTTTCCCGTAGGAATGAAGCATTTTCCCGCGGTAAAAAGTAGCCTATGTTCATCACGGGTAATGTCGGCTTCTAATGGTAAAAGAATTTTTCAAATCGGTCCAGTAGTTTCGGAGCCTATTCTATACAAACAAACAATCAAACCTTTCCTCTTTATAATATGAGTATAGATTAGTATGGATTCGGTATATTCTCACTTCGATGTTAACTTGTTTCTAGATATTTTGAAATATCCGCTACACAAGAAATACTTGAAGAATGTTTGCCACAAATAAATCCATGTTCAACCGATTCGCATCTTGTCACTACGTTGGCCGCATTTCTTCCTGTGTCATTGCATCCCAAGGACAAAGACAGGGGACACGGCTTGTGGTTCGACAAGCTCATGGAACTATGGGAGTGTTGTTATAATTCTCAATGTGGGACAGCAGTAAGTTTTTTTTCTTCTCATGTCTCATGGCGAGGCTTTTTCAACATATGAAAAAGCCTCGCCTAGAAGTAACTATATTCACGATTACTAAATATTATATAATTTTATTCACACCAATTGTGTGTCCACAAATTTTGAACTGTGTGCGAAATACAGGCAAAGAAAACTTTGAAAAATTGGTTTTAATTTGTGACGTGACCAAGGAATCGAACTCGGGCTTGAGTAAAGGCAGAGTAGCTTGAATCGTTGAGCTATCGCAACCACTCAACTCAACTCAAGGCTCGACACAAAAAGCTAATTTATTGGATTAATTTTCCATAATACAATACATACATATGTAAATATATTTTTTCTAAAACACTGAATGAAGTAATTTTTTGTACGAGGACGCTGATGGGCACGAAATCATCATAATAATGGTAAGTAGTTTACTATTGAGGGTAATAGGGAAAAAAAATACAAAAACGCTAATGAAAAATTAAACGTTCTTTTTAAATGTATTCCAATTGGTATTTTTTTTTATGTAACATTATACGTTTTCTTAGGATCTCATGACGCTGTTCGCCGGTTTGGCGAAAAAGAACCCCGGGGCTGTCGATTGGAGTCCCTATGTGTCGAAAATGTTTACTAGATTCCTTCACGCGCTCAATTTACCAGTCAGCTATAAAGACATGCAGTACACAAGGAATCATAACCTAGGTAATTTATTATTATGTTCAATTTTATTGCAGGTGCACATAAATTTTCATAAAATTCACCGAGACTGACGGAAATATTCATATTGGGCCTGTTCGATTACATATGGGATTCAATATTTTATTTAGAAATTGAATTTTTATCTATCTATTTATTTATTTACCTTGATCACAAACCCAACAGCAAAATAAAAAATAACATAAACAGATACTTATATTGCCAAGTAGAAAAAAATTTATAATAAAAAAAAGTAGTTGAATAGTAGTAATTAATTCTAAACAAAACAAAGCAAAACAAAGGGGGAGGGGATCTGGGGTAGGGTTTGATAAGTTTGTGTGTGTGTGTGTGAAATCTCAATTGAAAAGACTTTCAAATGGTTTGAAAAAAAAATTTATGTATTTTAAAACTTTATTATTAATAATATTGATTGATATTTAATGCGGATAACTTCAAAAAAAGTTTTTTTTTTTTTTTTTTTCAATTAATTATAAACAATTAAAAATTGATAAAATTTAAGAAAAAAATGTCGGTATTATGAACGCGCCAAGATTGGTCACCATAGTTGTGACGTCATAATGTTAAAGCCATTTTAGAACAATACAGCGTTTCCGGCTATTACACGTGACTTGACAAAACTAACATTATGACGTCACGCGCGCTCGGGTTTGTTCGGGAGCGGACGGCGGGTCTTCGGTACTAGATTCAAAAATTAATTTTTATTTTGATATAACTTTTGAATTATTGCGAAATTAAATTTTTATAAAACTTATATAATAATATGACCTTTCCATTTATCACAAAAAAAAATTTCAATAACCCAATTGCTTTCCACTTTCTCTCCTAATAGAATTTTAACATTCTTTATTTTTATAGATTCGTTCATTTTCAGATACAAAATCGGTTGCAACTTGGATAATATGGAGCATATGCCCGGACGGTGTGACACTAAAACATTTGCGCAGTTTTTTGGCTGCAATCGAGAGCTACATGCACAGTGTCAATTCTGGCAGATGGACATTCAGACTGAGAGATTTGTTGCGAAAGTTGGCTAGGGAATTTCTCAATCGGTACGTACGTAATTAGTTTTAGTTTTACTTTCACTCGGTTCAATAAACGTTATTAAACCAATATAACACTATGTGAACATATTATAATATTTCTGTAGGGTCCGTCGAGAGAGGGAGCCGAGATTTCAGACAGGTTGGGAAAATCAATCTCCGCAAGCGTACAGACTTAGAGACGAAGACATAACTGAGTTTGTTAAGATAATGCTAGATCCGACACTGCAAGCGGTTTACAGCAGGGGTGGCTCCCTAGACATATCTTTGGCGTTGCAGAATTTGGCAAATTTACGGCCGGCCATTGTTATTCCGCCTCTTTTGGATAGATTGAAAACTACTTTGACATCCCTAACGGAACCGCACAGAGTGACGGCGGCCATGTCAGCTGTCGCGTCAGTGGCGCGACCTATGCTAAGAGGCGCAGACGCAGACTATCCCGAAGGTCCCACGCACGTGGTTCCACTACTCTTGGCTATATTACCAGGTCTCGACCCCAACGACATCAAGAAAACCCTCGTGTCACTACATTTCATATTGATGTTTTGTTGGATGGTGCCACTAGTGGATTGCAGTTCGGCCGTCGACTATTATGACGACCTAACGGAGGAGGAATTGATCACGTGCGAATCGACAGCTCAGTTTGAAGATTTCGTACTAGTTTTCTTGGACAGAATATTCACTATAATCGAATCTAGTGTGCAAGAGCAAGCACGTCTCGACACAAAAGATTCTGAACAGATGAGAAGCAAAATGGATGCAGTAATGGAAACGGCTATATCGTCTGCAACCACTGCAGTATTGATGCAATGCTCGCCGAAGATATTCAACGAAGCGTTGAGGAAATTCAAGTCTTTCGCAACGGAGTCTACATACGAGACCAGCGTTTCCGGTAGCATTATTGGTGTATTGTTGCGTTCCTTCGCTCGTATTGACTCTGCGGGCACCTTGGCTGCGTTCGTACCTAAACTTTGCGAAGAACTCACCGAACTGCTGGCTGCTGACGAAGCTCTGCACGAGGAAATTCCCTCCAGGGATCTTTCGTACAGATTAGTATTGCTGATGCACGCTGTTGAATGCGACGGAACAGTTCTGCTAAAATACATTCCAACTATTCTTCCGGTGTTGGATCGAGCGTTGAAATTGCACTGCACATCCTCCCTCAACCGAGCCAGCGAGATTTTAAGTCACATTTTGACGTCGTTCTGTTACATAAGTTTGAACGAGTGCAGGGGCTCTCCAAACGATTACTCGACTGCTCCGGAAAAGTGGTTGCCAGTACGCGATTGGGGCAAGGGCTGTTCGTTGCAGGATGCTAACTTTAATTGGCACGTGCCTTCCGCTGAGGAGGCAGAATGTGCTCAAATGCTGGTGAACAGATACTTGAAACCGGAAGTGGAAAGATTGAAGCTGTGGTTGAGCGGCGAGAGGGCGATGTGTCGCTCCAGAAGATTGAGATGCTTCACAATAATGCGGGCAGTGCTTGCCTGCAGCACTTTCCTGCCACCGTCGGACGAGGAACCTCTTAATTTGTAAGTCTCACTTCATTTTTTATTATAAATTTGACATGTATGTTGTAGCACCTAAACAGATGATTTGTTTTATATAAAAACTGACGTGATCGAGATGGTTCAAGCTATATGGTTCAGGCATTTGAAGGCCTTTTCCTCGAAAGGATTTTAATAATTTCCACAGGTTAGATTGATGTGAAATTTTGGTATACTGTTACTTACTTAGGTGGTATTTCCATGACATGGTAACCTTGATCTGATGCTGTAACATCGAGTAGTCTGCGGGACACCCAACTCTTCAGCAATTACAAGTAGATATAGCGTGTTTGAACTCAATATAAAGACGGAATGTTATAAATTCCGCTAATCGTCTTGGGCTCTGACGATATCACGTGTCAAATATGGGCAAAAATTTTGTCTGGGATTGAGACGAAGGGAGGGAGTCACGCAATGATAACACTTGTACAAGAGAGAAGTTGCTCCGTATTGTTTGTGATACATTGAATAACATTCGCAAACGAAAGACGCATGCTGCTCGAGTTGAAAAGTGACTCTTAAAGCATATTGTTCTCGTGCGTTCCAGTTGCGAGTCTCAACTGGCACCGGCGAGTGTGAAGTTCGCGAACGGCGTCCGCTATTCGGTGAACCTGAACGGTGCAAACTTGCGAGTCGCTCTCACTCGCTTGCTGGTTGAAGTGCAAGCGCGATTGCTCGATGATCGCACCGACGACACGCGCGGCCTCGAGATGCTCATTCAGGTAAATTGAAATCTTCAACGTGTACAAATATTATATAAAGATATTCTTTTGATAGTAGATATAAAGAATGGTAACCTGGAGTTTATTTCGGGGTTTCTTCTCAATATCTCCCCCTCGGTCGGTCCCGACAACTATGCATATTTACAGTGGCTTAAAGATGCAGTTTTTTTATCCACTCGACTATCAAAACAATGCGTACTGATAAATAATTCATTAAGCATTAAGCGTACTGTAATAGGTAGGCGTGCAGTGTAATAGAGAAGGACGCAGCGTAGGAGCTAGATTATTTTTAATAAATATATCCAGAAGCATTATATTTCAATAGGTAACGCAATCGCGATTTACTTTTAACAGACTTCCAAAAAGGAAGAGGTTCTCAAACTTGATAATAATAATAAATTGATAAAATATACTTTTCGTCTGGTAAAACGTGACCACTGTAAATCAGAAGGGAAAAGCAGATACCGTTTGTCAATTGCCATATAATGTATGTATGTGTGTGCGTGCAGGTGTGGGATCGAGTGGTTGTGTTGAGGGGAGGCCGGTCCGGGCCAGGCTTGGAGGCGCGGCTGCGGTCGTTCGCGGCGCTTGAGCGGGCGCTGGACGGGCGCGGGGAGGTGGGGGGAGGGGCCATGGGCGGTGCGGGCGCGTTGCGGCTGCGCATGCTAGTCGCGGAGGGGGTGCGGCTTCAAGAGGACGCGCGCTCAGACCTCGCGCTAGAACGCGGCGTCACGCCTTCAATAATGCACGCGTTGAACGCGCTCTACGACCTCTCCGTGCACCACTACACTGTGGTATGTAACTATAGATTGGTTTTTTAATTTGACTTGAACACGTGTTCAACGTGTGTCAAGTACGACTTTCAACTATGATTTTAACTTCGTATGATTTTCTTTACATCCTCAAACAGAACAGCGTTGTTCGAACACACGCCTCTAATTTATTTTTGTATTTTAATAGGTTCGCATCCAGGCCCAGGCGCATTTGTACTGGATCCTGAGTCATTATTCGTACATTTACCGTGCGCTAGTGCCGAAGCTCGTGGATTTGCTCGAGAGGGGCGGCGACGGGGAAGACTGGCACGACCGCCACAAAGGAGCCCTGTGCATCCTGTTGGGCCCTCGCTGTGGACCACTTATCGCCAAGCAGGACTGGGAGGCCGTCAGCAAACTTTGGCTAGCTGTGCTCAAATCTCCACTCAGCGAGAAAGCTAGCATAATCAGGTATGAGTGACGTCTGTAACTCTTATGATTATTATGATTAAACCGCTATAATAAAGTTTTTTTTTATTTGATTTTATTAAAGAAACCTCGGTAACACATGCATAACGTGAAAAAATCAATCTTTTAAAACAATATTCAATGTGCTTAATGATATTTTTTTTATATGTATTTATTCGTAGATTGGAGAACGCGTTTTCGGACACCCTGCACCGTAACTTTCCAACAATGAACACTCGACTCACGGTGTCCGAGGGAGCGGTGAGGGCCGCGGAGGCGCTACTCGCTCGGAGTTCCGCTCCCTCCATCACCCTAGACCCAGCCGTTGCCATAGAAACGGAGAGAATCACTTCGCTGCGCACCGAGACAGTGTACACGCAAATGATCGAAGATATCGTCGCCATCTGTGAAACGCCCAACATGTGAGTTATGCTTTTGACGTAAAACAACTCTTGCAGCGGGCGAGACGACAACATTTATTGAGCCTTCAAAAGAAGCGCTACTGTGGCCCATTGTAGCGCGATACACTTCATCATTATTATCATAATTAAATAAATCAATATATCAATACTAATAATAAATCTGTAGGGGTCGTTCATGGAGTAATTATGTACTTTGTTTTCAGAAATATCGTGTATATAGGCTCTATACATGACACAGAAACTAAATTGACGATTTTTAGAATTTTTTTCTGTATGTATGTATGTATGTTCCTCCATAACTCTTAAACGAATTAACTGATTTTCATGAAACTTGGTAGATAAACATTTAGAAGTATGGGACACGTGATAAGGTACTTTTTATCTTTTTTAACGCTAACGAAGTCGCGGGCAACAGCTAGTAAATAAATAAAATAAATAAATTGTCGGCCTGCATCTCTCCAAGCACGGCCTTCTTGTTTTAAACAGAACGTTAAAGCAATAACACTATTCCAACGCATTCGTCAACATGTGATGTGAGGCTTGAGAGAAGTTCTCACTAACCTTACTTCGTTTTGCATTTCATTCATTTAATTTAAACAATTGCAGCCAATGGCGTCGCCTGGAGTTAGCGATGCAAATGCTGATACGTTGTCCGTCGCTCCAAACGTATTACCCTCCGGCTTTGGTGCGGTTCTCGTTGCGTTGCCTCCTACACGAGAATATTGTTGTCCGAAGGCTCGCTATCAAACTAGTGCAGTACGTGCTTAAGCAGAGGAAACGACCAATCAAAAAGATCAAAGTAGATCCATACGAAATCGCCGGAGTTCCGAAGAAAACTTCCCATGTGCCAGGTATCGAGTACATTTTTCTATTAAATTAATACGTAAGGTACATAATAAGTGGACTGATTTTAAGGTCGAGCGTTAATTTATTAAAGATAGTGATCATACTAATTTTATAAGAGCAAAAGTTATATGAACAAATTATATTATTAATATTATAGGTTACCGGGAAGACTTGGACTGGACTCTGTGGTCGGGCGAGGTTCCGGAAACTGATGAGGAATATGAGAAGCCATGGTTAAGAAACGACAACTATGGATTTTATTGTTGGCCCGAAAAGTTGGAGGTAAATCTTCTATTTTAAAGTATTTTTTTTCCATAGGATTCTGTTATAACTGTCCTCTAGAGCGCTGTGCGTAAGAGTCGTATACGAAACTGCTAAGAATTGTCATTTTACGCGTAATAAAAAGAATCTGAAAGTATTAAATATTTTAGTCTAGGTATATTAGGTAATACGGAATAAATCACTATGTATCAATATACAGGTAGCTGCACCGTCAAGTGAACAAGTGTTCTCGTTCAATATACCCAAAGAGCAAATGGAAGCCGGTGAAAG
The DNA here is from genome assembly GCA_918317495.1 of Synanthedon vespiformis. Taxonomy (NCBI): domain Eukaryota; kingdom Metazoa; phylum Arthropoda; class Insecta; order Lepidoptera; family Sesiidae; genus Synanthedon; species Synanthedon vespiformis. The sequence goes on from OU906962.1 coordinate 3,294,374, forward strand.
AATGATACACGATTGGTTCTCTGACGAGGAAAATATCACCAAACTGATATCGTTCCTCATCGTTGAAGATAAAAAGGGAAAGGACAAATTTAACAGCACCAAATTCTCCATGTTTCGGGTGAGATTCTTTATTTATGTTAAGGAGGGAAACTTTATATTAAGGTCGATAGACAGACTGACGAGAGAAGCTTCATTTTTAAATCATTGAGTTACGAGTTCATTAAGAACCAAGCGGTTAAAGGGTTAATCTGCTTAAATGTTGTTCGGAATCGTGTTATATAATATTACTGGTGCTATTGCAGCTGCTGTTCTCCCAATATGGAATGGAAGTATCCGAGCGGCTGCTTTCCGAGGCGAAGGTGTGCGCGGCGTCCTCGCAAGAGGCGTCGCAGCGGTTCGCCGCCGAGGTGGCCGCCGCGGCGCTACGAGCCCCTCACTACTGGCCGAGGGACCTCGCCCGCCGAATGTACGCCGCCGCCTTGGACATTATCACCGCCGGTCAGATTTTCACATATTTTATGCCACATATGACTCTTTAATTTAATTGTGTTTAATCACATATAACTTTAATTGTGTCTTTAACGCCTTTTGCTCAGGTGGACACTGGACAGTGTTTGGGAAGCTTCGAAACATCTCGTCCGAAATTCCTCACTGTCTTAAATGTTTCAACCAGTGATGCAATGGTGATGAAACGTGGCCCCTAACTATAGGCAGGACTCGTAATGTAGTGTCAATCTACATTACGTACAACCAAACAAATAAACAAACTTTTCAGCTTTATATATTATATATATATTTATATATTAGGATAAAACTTTGTAGATTCCTTTTCATAAAGGAAGTACCCTAAACGCATCGCCGTCATCGTGCGACGGATTGTTACCAACGTGGTTTAATTAAACTCCCCCACCCCAAATTCTATTTTAAATAGCTCAAAATTAGTAGATAAATAAATTTTGTATAGGTCAGGTATTATTATTTTGTTTCACTGAGGTAACTTATATGCGGGACTGTATATTGTGCAAACTGTGCAATTGAAATGATAGTTTGTTCGGTGTACTCAGTATTTAAGATTCATACGCGGATAGTGAGTCTTTGGCATTTAGTCCATCCATAATTTGGAATGATTCCGGCAGGCTTGAAATCGGTGACGGCCGAGACGATGGAGGACTGGGGCACGTGCCTGGCGACGGGCGCCGAGAAGCTGTGCGTGCGGCGCGGAGCGGTCGTCGTGCGGACTCTGCTCGACGTCTGTCTGCCCCAAGACGCCTCTGGCGCGCTCGACGCCACCGCCCCGACCTCCTTCGTCGTCTGCGCGCGCCTCTACGCGCTCCATGTATGATTGTCACTTTATAAATACTATAGCTCCGCGACTTCGCCCGCGTAACTTTGTAAATCAATACTAATAACTAATAATAGTAGTCATTGTATGTTTGTTCATCCATAACCTTTAAACGAATTAACTAATTCTAATGAATCTTGGTAGTTAAAACATTTAGAAGTATAGGACACAGGATGGGCTTCTTTTTTTTTTAACGCGGACGAAGTCGCAGACATCAGCTAGTTATATACTAAAACCTTCATCGAGAACCACTCTATCCGTTGGTGAAAACAGCATGAGAATCGGTGTAGTTGTTTTTGAGTTTATCGCAAACAAACAAACAGACAGACGCGGCGGAGGACTTTGTTTTTATGATATGTAAGGATACCTATTTTACGCGCTAATAATGTAGCTTTTTATAAGTGAAAGAATTTTTTAAATCGGTCCAGTAGTTTTTGAGTCAACGAATGACAAACGAAAATACAAAACCTTTCTCTTTTTAAATCGGAGAGAAAAAAAACTACCCGACTTATTTTAAAAATTCTTTCACCTAGAGAAACCTGCATTATCAGCGAGTAAGTTACTTTATTCGGTGGGATTTCCATAACGTGATAAACTTGGAACTAACTTGGGGTTGGGTTATCTTGTATAAATTATAAGAGCTTAAAGCGATTTTACGCAGTTTCAGTCACACAGACATATTATTATGATGATCCCTCTTGAACTAAGGTACTATAGTTTTATGATGTTGTTTTGTTATTACAGGGCGTTCTAAGTTCATTGTCTTGGCGAGCTGCTCCTCTCGCCACCAAGATATTGGAGCAATTGGAAGCTGCTAATTTCACTCAACATCCCTTCCAAAATGTACGGGAAACCGTTAGCAGGTAAATACTATCTATGGTTTGTTTGACCATCTCAATATAAATACAGGATCAGAAACCAATAATGTTGTACAAAATGTAAAAAAACCTGAAAGGGTTTCAATTTGTCCTCACTCACCCATTTGGTTTGATGATGGTTGATGTAATTTCATTAAAGATTATTATTATTTCATTAAAAAATTGAATTGAATTGTAGTGAATTTAAAACATTGATAAATTTTATTTATTTTGTATATCAATTTCAGCCTCCTAATGACAATATTCGACACGGAATTGGTGTTTCCCAATGGGCAGCTTCGTGGGCCGAGTTTGAAGAGTTTCTTAGACACCGTCACTCCCCGACTTGCGCCGCTCTACGATGAAAATGGAGATATAGGTAAAACCTTTTTTTAGTCGAGTAGGCAGTTAATTAATTAATTTGCACTAATGTTGACTATACGATGAGCCGTCGACTTCGTCTGCGTATCTTTTAATTTATGGCCTTATAGGAATTAGCCTCTCCATAGACAGACGCCGAAAGACTCTTCTAATTATTTTTTATACTATGTAAAAATGAATTATTAATACTACCATTATGTTCATGTTAGTGATAAGAACGGCAGCTGCGCTATCGACGTCGTCAGAGTGTGGTCGATCGGAGGAACCGGTGGCTCCAGACTTGGAGCTTGGAAACCCTCTGGTGGAGTCCGTGGGCGCAGTGGGCGCCGTGGACCCCGTGGGTCCGGTACAGGTTGAAGTGGGTCGCCTTTCGCCCATCAACGACGACGCACCCGAGGTAATACTTCTTCATCTGGTCTAACCACAGTGCTTTCAACTGTTTACCGGTTTAATGCCAGAATTGCGCAATCTTCCCACACGTTACTGTATACTTGTGCAAGTATACCTTAAAGTCTCGTATTAGGGGACAAATGTCCCGCGACGCGTGGCGCTAGACATTTGACATTGTCCACATTTCAATTTAGTTGTAGCACTACCATCGTTCGCCCCCAACTGTTGCTCAACATGCATCTATACTCGGTAACTTTTGTCCCTCAACTGAAGCGATGCGGCGACAAGGAACAATAGTCATGCAATGTTGCCAGACTTGTCGCTCGACATTTCTATGTCCCCTAGTGTGTGGGGGATTCCATTACTTCCTTATTTGGTGTAACCGTACTGTTATCAGTTTATCGATCGACGCAGGGCGATGAGCGGGAGACTAAGACGGCGGGTCGAGCGGCGCGTGTGCCGGCGTTGGGAGAAGGGCTGGAGGCGGCGATGGCGCTGGCGGGAGACGCGTCTTTGGCGCACCGGGAGAACGCGCGCGCCGTCAACCTGCTGACGACTGTGTTCCGCGCGTGCACGGGCTCCACTGTGCGCGGCGTGGCGGGCGCGCGGGGCGCTCACGCGACGCTCGTGGCCGCTGCGTGCGCTCTGGCCGCGCGGGGGCCGGCGCACGACGAGGTGGCGCGCGCCGCCGATGGCTTTCTCGCCAGCTTGGCGTTAGCGCTGCACTCCTCGGAAGACTTCCTGCATCTGCTTGACCACTTGGAGAAGTAAATATTCTTTTTAGCATATTACATTCACACTCGTAATTTTTGAAGTGAAGACTTTAGGCAGGCTTGTATGGGGGGGGCTAAACAGTAGTGACGCTCAGATGGAAATCTGTATAAAAAGTGATCTTTGCGCAGCAGCATCTGTCGTCGAAAAAATAACTTAGTGAAAGAGTATTTGACCGTACGTTTACAGACTGGCAGTGGGGCGATCGTGGTGGGCGCGAGTGGCTTGCGTGGACCTCGCGCAGCCTCTCATCTTCTATGCGCTGCCTCTGCTCTGCGAACGCCCGGAAGCAGCCGAACGCACTCAACGCTTTGCGCTCACTCTCATGAGGGACTCCAGGCTTGAGGTAATAAATATCATTTTAGTGCGTAATGTTTTAATTATAACTTTTTGAATCGATTGTTATAAAAAAATCAATTCGGCAACGTGTTTGGTCGTCAAAAATCAAAATAAATGATTATTACCTACTGGTCGACAGGTGCGCCAATCGGCAGCTAAACTGCTGACTGGACTGATGCATTGTCGCGCTCTGCCCGACGAGGACGCGACCCTGAGAGGTCTCATGAAGAGTTGCCGCTCGAAGCAGCTGGTGGAGAGACACTGCGGTGTGCTCGGCCTGTGCTCGTACTTGTCGTCGCGTCCGTACAGTTTGGGACCTAAGCTGGGCGAAGTGCTAAACGAGCTCTCTCGCCATACTCACGCGTCGGACCCGATTCCGGCGACGATACGCACAGCGCTCGCGGACTTTAGACGCACACATCACGACGATTGGCCCACGCACAGACAACAGCTGACCGAAGATGAGTTGGACTTACTGGCGGACCTCACGTCACCGCCTACTTACTGCGCCTAAACTAAATTGAGGGTACTCAAAGTGTTCGATGAGAAACTTGTTTGTTCACTATTTTTACTTTTTATTATAGTTTATAAATTTTATTAACACGTTAACAGTCCCCCATAAAAATAGTTCTAATCAATCTGTATCTTCAAGATGGTTTTCGAAGATTTATCTATCAGTAGGTATATATTCAATACCGCAACTTGATCGCTACCGTAACGGACATAATATACCACTAGCTGGGTTTTCAGTATGGCAATTTTTATATAAAAAAAAATTCCCTGTTTATCCACCCATTCTTTAGGTTTTGAAACATACACAAACCATCTTACATTTTTATATATGAAAAAGTTTCAATAATATAATTTGCACATTAAAAGTCTCTGTGTCTTTCACTATTAGTAAAATGAACCAGTGTACTCAGGACTGTGAACGTGTTAAACAAGAATCTGTCCACAGATCGAGCAAAATTTGTCGTTCTTTATGACTGTGTGTACAGCACGTATATGTATATATCATATTATGTATTAACTAAATGTGGTCATGTGAAGTGACCAAGTATGGCAATCAAAATAATAATAAACATAGCAAAAGAACTTTTTTACTCTGTTTGCTAGCGAAGCTCGAGAAATTTTTATGACGGCGAGAATTGACAAAAAAAATGGCGATATCTACCACCATTTTTGAGCCGAAAACCGACGTCCAAAAACAACTAATGATTAAAATTTTAAAATGTCTTTAAATAAAGTGGAACATTTGATTGTAATTTCTTAATAATATTATTTGTGGTCCCCAAAATTTCTTTACCGATTGAATACTTACAAGCAAGCGCGTTGTAAATATGCTTCGGTTACTTCACATTAAACATACAATTTATAGAATCTCAAAAATGACACTAAAATAGTGAAACCGAATAATCAAACATGTATTCCTCAGTATTATTTATAGATCGTTAAATATAATATATATAATATAAACTGTATTATAAAAAAAAATAGCAATTACAAAATATGACACTAAAAAAATAATTTTCATCTTTTAATCCATAAAATAAAAAGACTAATTTAATTGGATGAGACTAATGTTATTTTTTGACTAATGGACACAAGATCTTTTAAAAAGACATCTGACTGAAGGTTTTCAGACAATGGCAAGTAATAATAAAAAAAGCTAATAAATGCTAAAGAATTAATTAATACACAAGTAACGTTTGCAAATTACAAATTTTGAAAAAAAAAAAAATGGTGTTTGTACTAATTTTAAAAATAAATTGGTACCATTAAAAATGGTACCAATTTATTTTATTGCCTTTTTAGAAAAAAAAATTAGAAAATTATATTCGTTTGCTATTAAATAATAATATAGCAACTTGATATAAATTCCTTGCGAATTATTTCAATCACATTAAGGGCCTGCGCAGACTAGAGACTTGTCTGACGGAGAAGTGTCCACGTACTTGTGTGTTATTCGATGCAGATGTAAGCGATCTACTATTTCACACCATTTTTGAAAAATGTCTCCTGTGTGCACGCCCTAAGTGAAACTTATATCTATTACCCCGTTTACATCATTATGGCCCATTTCCACGGCCATGGGAAATAAAATGGACAACGCGAGTATGTAAACGGGTCGCTTCCCTTGCCGCTACCGCGTCCGTGTCCGCTCGCGTTGCCAATTGGCGGTTTCTCGTACGGACATCAATGCGAGAGCGAGAGCGAGTGTTTACATGCCGCTCTCTCGCTCACTTGCACTCAAACACGCCAACTCAAAGGTCCATCAACGCGAGAGCGAGTGTTTACATGCCGCTCTCTCGCTCACTTGCTCTCAAACGGATTGCAACGCGAGCGGGCCATGTCAATGGCCATAATTATGTAAACACTAATTGCCCTTCACGTTGCCACAGGCCACAGCAGTATTAAGGGAAATAAATACGACAACGCACGAGCGGTCATGGCAATGGCCATAATTATATAAAAGGGGAATATGGTTGCTTTAATTGCCCAACTTAAATAATTCGTCCCAACCAAAGCCAGGGCTCTTATTCATGGCGGTTCATCGGTTGCATCTTTCAAGTAAATGCATCAAATACTAAAATATTATAATACTGGTGATGGTATGAAAATTTTCTAGATGTGATTTTTTATGTTTAATTTTATTTGTTACAGACATTTTTTTCAATTCAATTTCGAGTTTGTTTATGTTGTAATAATTGGTTTTTTTTTTTCGTTTCGTAATACATACATTGTGCCAAAAAGATGTGCATAATAATTTTGAAATTTTAAAGCAAAAAAAAAAGATGAGATAATTTTTATATACATCTATTTGGCGTATAGGTGAATGGTGTGGCCTAAGTGCCTCTTTGGTTCTGGGTATTTAATGGGTGAGGGGCCGAATAAATATGTTTTGTAAATTGTATGAAATAACTTCCATCCGTGTATGTATAGTACCTTAAAAATAGCTGTAGCACAAAATTAAAAAGGTATATTAACACTTGTGTAATTCTATTTAATTAGAGTTTTTTTTTAAGGTAAAAAATTTAATAAACATGTTAAATGTCTTTTGTTTTGATTGATGTTACGTTACGTTGACTGACGATCACTTCGGTAGAAATAAAAGGTAAGATAAATCCTTTTACATTTAAGTCAAGATACTAAGATAACAAAATAAGCGTAAAGTTAAATAAAGTACATAATGTTAAAACAGTTCTCCTTTAATTTACCTATCCAAGAATTAATTGATTCCATAATTGATTTAAGCTCTTGCAATGGCAGGAACTTGTCTTCAAAATTTAGAGGCGAGTATATCGCTACGGTTTTGACCACAAAAAACATTGTGGTCAAAAATACCTAAATACGTTGATAGATGGCCTCAAATAGAGTTTCTCAAAATATGGACAAAACGAAAGTTATTTGTAATGTCCATGTTGTGCTTATTTCAGTAACGATTAAGGACGCGAGTGGATGAAGGCGTTTGTATCTCATTTTTGGGATTTTTCGTTTTTTTTTTTTTTTTTGCGTCGATGAAGGTAATAATATGTCGTAAGATCTTAAGATCGTAAGACTAAGACATTTTTGGAAAAAAAAAGTTGAAAGGGTACAGTTAATTTTAAAAAGCTAAAAGTGCATAGTTTTGTTAATGGAAGAGCGAGCTATGTTCACTTTTTTTTAAATATTTAATTTTAAAAATAGTGAACATAACTTAGTAGAAGTGTTTTATTGCTATAATACCATTAATATTTCAGGTTGTTTACACAACTTTGCATCATAATTTATATAGTACAAAAATCAGTTCCGACCTATCTCAAAAATTAAAAGTAAAACTTTAACCTCGATTTATTCAAAAATTTGAATTTTGTGACATACCACCTTCATCCACTCACGTCTTGTCTTCGAATTCAACTTTCGAAGTTCGAACTTGGGACGAACAATCCTTACGTAGAGCAATCTTCGAGCTCAATTGACCATCAATCCCCTTCAGGAGCCTTAGTCAAAGTAACATTCTAAAAACGATAACGAAGTTCGAAAGAATAAAATGTATGGGAAGTATCACGTGATTTAGCGACGGCATATGTCAATCCCATACATTTTTTTCGAAATTTTTCGATTGATACTTTGACTAGGAGACTCTAGAGATGTCTTTTTGTAAAATTTCGTCATTGCCTCACAACAAAAGTTTTCGACCAACTATGAGCCTCATAAGAAAGCTCAACAAGCTTTGCTTGGACTTTTTCGATATCGACCTGTAAAAAACATCCTCAAATTATACAAAAAATTGAATTGTTCTAAGGGTTCGATTCCTGGCAAGGTCAACTTTGCAAATGAACCAAGTAGACCGTCGGCCTAACTTAACTTAAAAACAATTTTGCAGCCTCATCTATGTTGATTTCGTATTACACGTTTATTTTCAACCGACTTCCAAAAAAAGGAGGAAGTTCTCAACTCAACTGTATTTTTTTTTTTATGTTACTTCATAACTTTTGTGATGATTCTTTTTTATTTAAAAAAGATTTGATGCGTCCTGTGAGAAACTGAATTCTGTTTATTTTTTGTTAAAAAGAGTTATTAAATTTCCTTTTTAATGTTAAAATTGGGTAAATAATAACAAATAACATATAGTGTCTAGTCCGATCAATTTATATACACGTCATATTCTAGAGGTTTTCTTTTTATAAATTAAAAGAGAAATGTAACATTTAATTTTTTTCAGTATCATTTGAGATTTTGCACGAAGAATCGGCAGTGTGTATTATCTTCTTTCTTCAACATCTGCAAACCAAGAAAAAAACATATGAGTACAGAGTCCGTGTTGAAAAAGAAAAAGGTATAGCCTATCCTGTGTCCTTGCACTAAATGTTTGTCTACCAAGTTTGATGAAAATCAGTTGCATAATTCGTTTAAGAGTTATGGAGGAACATACATACATACATACAATACCTAAACGTACAAAAAGTTAGTAAGGACTAGTTCCATTGAAATCAATAAGAGGTGTTGACAAAAACTGATAAAAAAATCATACAACATAAATGGATTTAACAATGATCCTATGGAAAATTTGGATTTGTCATTAACTCATTACTAAAATATAAAAAAAAAATCAAATCTGCAATTCCCATGGGCTATACCAAATACTACACCTATCTATATATTTGTGAAAAACTTCATATAAATTGGACAGTTACTAGGCTTTCGACGTTTTTAACGACCTAGTACAGTGGGAGCCTTAAAATTGCTAAAGCAAAATTATACTATTATTATTAGTTTACTTACTCTTTCCATCGCATGCTACAATTTTAACTTTATCCACCTTCGCGACCTCTTGTACATCTCTAAACTCAACGTCGTTCAACATAAAGGTCCAAACATTGTCGCAGAATCTGAAATAAAGGACAAAATGTATCTTAGATTACATTTTCATTTCTATTTTCTTTTATGGCCGAAACTTTTATATCTTCAAGGATATAAAAGTACGGCTGGTAATCTTCAAGGAGAAATCACTAGACATATGAATTTATTGGCCTGTGGTAATAGCAAAATAGAAAATGACATTTGACCTTGACTCTCACCCTTCTAATAAGAGAGAAGCCATTTTGTTTTGAAACATGATTGTTGTTTATTGTTGCGTAGATTAATTTCCGCATTTTTATAATCATTTATAAACAAAAATCTTTGGATACATACATACTAAGTATGTATTACAAGTGCTGTGTACCAGGATAATATACAATGTGCAAAAAAGGACTCTAAAAATGATTCTTTGCGGAATAGAAAAAGTGAATTCGCCCATCTGCCACAACTCGTTTTGTGACTCCAAAGAAATCTTAACAGTATATCCATCGCTGTTTCAAGAATCGGAGAAGAGTGGCATCCCGTTGATCTCTTTGAAAAGTGGTAGTGTTTGTGTTCTTGTTCTACGTGCCTATAAATGTTTATCATTAATACAATATATGTTTTATGGTGTATTTCAATTCTAGTTTGTATTTAAATCGTATATTAAGTTCATGTTATGTTTGTGTATATCCTAAAAATAAATATGTACCCATTATTTACTGTGTTTTAATTGTGTGATGATATCCATTTAAAAATAAATTCAAGAATCCTTATTAAAGCCCGTAAAAAAACAAAGGGGTGAGAGGGACGGGGTAAGTCAAATGTCATGTTCTATCTTGCTATGACCAATCAGGTGAGCTTGCCCATGTCCAAAGCATTTGTACTGCAGATGTCCGTCTGATACGTTAGTATCTATTATTTAGTTTGTGGTAGGCCGCAAGCCGGAGTAGAGGCATTAAAGTAATATACAGTGAATTACCGAGCCAGTGCCAGCACTATGCTACACATATAAAGGGTGACATTGTTATCTTAATCACATACCACTACGGAAGCAAATATTTTAAAGATATATTCATATCAAAAGCTTTTAAAACTTCTATACCTGTATGTGTTCAATTTACCAGCCTTAAACGCTAGTCTGGATTTCACTTTATTGGATAATGCTTGATTAATAGATCTATCGAACTGCAGCAACACTTTTACCGCTAGCGCCGGTGTAATTTGTCCATACTGAAATATTACAATTTTATTTGCATGATATGTAAAATAAAGATATTTTATTGGTCTCGCTGCGCTCAACTAGATACAGCTTCGACAAATACTATGCCAAATTTGGAGTGAGCAGTGTGAGCTAGTCACACTGCAAACTGTCTGAAACTGTGTAAAAATATAATTAAACAGTTTAAAAAGTGATAAATAGTGGCGATGTTTTACACACATTACAATAAAAAGTTGCCACATTCACAGAGCTATTGTTTTTATTTTAGGGCGTATCTAGTCTAGCACAGCGAGACCAATAATTTATTTATGGACAGCTAACATTTTCCATTTTTTTCTAACACAAACGCAAATTTTTCAAATAAATACAATTTAAATTAAGACTAGACTTTGCTTGCGTAACTTTGTAAATTATATACCAAAACCTTCCTCCAGAACCACATATTATGTGCTGTTGTGTTTCGGTGAGTAGGGGATGCTAAATGCGATGATAACAAGTGGACCGTCAGCATGTCTTTCGTTTCGAGCTTAACTTTTAAAAAAGTCACACTTACTTGGATCAGCTCATCGAGGCTCTCTTGTAAGGTGTTCCCAATTGTCGTGTTCCTATACAATTGATACGACATTATAAAAACAAAATTATAATATTACTACTTATTTACGAATACGAAATGCAGCAAATCAACAAGTGTCAATTTCAGTCAAACGCAACTCGTTTCAAATCAAAAAAATAAATATACACTATTAAAATTCCCTATTACACTTTGCTGAAGTAAATCAAACAAAAAAGAGTGAAATTATGACAAGTGCGAAAAAGAAAATTATGAAAAAAATGAATAATTGTAGTTACACGACGTTACGATTGCTACGAATACGAAATCCAAACGAAATCGAACGAATTACGAATAATAAATTAAGATAGAAGACGGACGACAAATGACAAATGACAATTGACATTTGACATTGAGAATCGCACATGACAATGAATATGACGGTATGGAATAAAAGAGACTGGTAGAGTGATTATTAGTAGGTACAGAGCGCTAATATCGCTCCGGTCGTATAGTGAGCGTTGTAGACAAGTGTGCTATAGATATCGAAGAATGTGTGAGGAATAGGCATAAAGGTATAATTCCAACAAGTAGGTATAGAGCGCTAGCTTTCAAGAGGGAACAGAGAACATCCCTATTCCTCACACATTCTTCGATATAACTATCTATAGCTCACTTGTCTACGACGCTCACTAAGCGATCGGAGCCATAGTAGCGCTCTGTACCTACTAATAATCACTCTACACCTACTAATAATCACTCTACGGGAATAGGGATGTGAAACAATCGTTCGACACAACCCGTGTGTTATCGATATGCTGATGTTACTGCGATACCCTGAATAGCGATACATTTAGCATTTCCTTGTAAAATCTAATCCTTATATAATATAACCATTAGTAAATGTATGAGGTATGATTATTATAATAAAATTATGTTTATTCAAGCAGCTAAATTTGTGAAATTAGATTTGATTACTAAGCGATTCGTGTTTCCTATAACTTTGTAAATTATAGTTAACTAGCTACCCGCGACTTCGCCCGCGTAACTTTGTAAATTATATACTAAAACCTTCTAACTAGCAGACCCCTCTAAAAATTGTCTAAAAATTTTAAGCTACACTTTCAAAAATATAGGGGATGATGACGTGCAGGGCTGATGCGTGCCAAGTGTTGGTTACCGTACTTTACATGCTATGAATCATCACTATAAGAATTTCTAGCCTTACAGACACACCGTTATTAGGATGGTCCAGTAGCTCTCCAACTATTACTCGCACGGTCGTACCTAGGACGATGTATAAATACTTGATCCTAGGTCCGTACTACTATGCGTGTCAAATGAGAATAGGACTGGAAATTCGCATTTGACACCAAATCAAAAAATCAAAATCAAAATATTTATTTATCAATTAGGTTTCTACAAGAAACTCTTTTGATCGTCATTATAAATTTAAATTTACCAGGGTTTCGGAAAAAAAAAAAACCAAGATGACGATCCTGAGAAGAAACCCCGAAAGAAACTCAGGATACTATTCTTTTTGTCATCATTAAAATGTAAAATAGTACAATACACATTACTTAATATTAACAAACTTAAAGTATATATATACAAATTATAGTTTTACAATACAAAACATAGTACGAACTCCGAATAGCTTAAATCCAGGCTTCTTTGTCGCTCAAATAATGTGATTTTATAATAGCCTTTCGAGAGGAGTTTAGTTTTAATGACACATTTAAATTTATTTATAGATAAGGCTCTGATTATTTGAGGCAGTTTATTATAAAACCGGACACTTTGACCCATAAAAGAATTACTTATCTTATGTAGTCCTGTTTTATGTTTTATTTATGAATACCGCATTTCTCACGAACTTCATTACTGATGTGTACGGAGTGCAAGAAAAAACAACCCTAGAATTAATTATTAAATTTATTATTTTTGTAATGTCATTTATTTATTCAGTTAGTTTATTATAAAATCGTATACATTGACCCATAAAAGAATTGCTTATCTCGTGGAGACGCGTTAGCAAACTTAAGGGCTTTGCTACATAGAACCAAAGCCGAAAAGATCGTATAAATACGATTTAAATCGTACTGTAATTTACACTTAGTTTAATTATTTAATAGTTATTATATACTAGCTGGTGCCCGCGACTTCGTCCGCGTTGAATGATAAAAGGTACCCTATGTCCTTTCTGGTGTCCCAGACAACGTGTATGTAAAATTTAATGATCGGTTCAGTAGTTTTTGCATGAAAGCGTAATAAACAAACAAACTAACTCACATTCACATTTATAATATTAGTAAGGATATATATATTTATAAAATATAAATAAAAAATATTTATATTTTTGTTATTCGGATTTTTTTGACATTACTATGATGACTCGGATCATGTGAAGTTTGCAGCAAGCGCGATCCTATTCTAATTTGAAACGCATTAATTACTAGGTCATTTGCAGGTGCAACACAATGCCTAAAATAAAGCCTGTTATTCGCTGATGAATCTGATAATGTAATAGGTATTTCTATACCTAGGTGAAAGAATTTTTGAAATCGGTCCAGTTCGAAAATTTTGTTAATCCAAGTAATAATCTACGTGTGCCAAATTTCATCCAATTCAGCAAAGTATATTGGTATCAATGGTGATTCAGTAACAAAAATCCAAACTTTTACTTTTGTAATACTTATCAAAAGTGAAGTAGTTAGCAAATTTTTTTTTCAGTTTAAAGGTTATGGTTAAAAATTTGAAAAGGGAGCAAGTATTTCGAGCACTTATTCTTCAGATTGTAGGAGGTAAAACTGGAGTGCTGTTTCACTAAGATAACGGCATCGGCTCACAGAATTGCAGTTGCGATAGTTGCCATTCAAGTCAAGAGTTAAAATAAAACAGAATAAACATCTTAACAATTTCTTGCAATAGAAACATTTAATAAAAATATTGACAAAAGAATATATTATAACATTTTACATTAGGAAATCAATTTGGTTTACAATCTTCTCGCGATGACGCACCGCTGCTGAACTGAATTTCTTCCCCGGAACTATCTGTGAATAATAAAAAATATTAAATATGCTAACAAATTACAGTAACAAGTGTCATTACAAGTGTTAGCGCACTTTCACCATCTGTCAAGTAGGCTAACAAGTAATTAAGTCACTTGTAATTGGGAATAATTTAGCTGATATACGTTTGTTCGTACGATAAAAGTCCCAAATAGAAAATAATAAAAAAAATTCGCCTATTGAAGGATGCCTGATTCAATAAAACATTTATTTCTTAAAGTAATTACTTGTAGTTTGTGAAAGAGGCCCTTTATCTAAAGAAATCATTAACTAAGTCGTCCGTTTGTTTACCTTTATTATAAAAATCGCATCCGGTTTCCGCATACCGCCTCGTCGCCCTTTGTCTGCTGTCTTTAGAGGACCTCTATGTCTTGATTCTTCATCTTGGGTCTTGCTTCTTCATCTTGGGTCTTGCTTCTTCATCTTGAGTCTTGTGTCTTCATCTTGATCTTGTTTCTTCATCTGGATCTTGTGTCTTCATCTCGAGTCTTCTTTCTTCATCTTGAGTCTTGTTTCTTCATCTTGAGTCTTGTTTCTTCATCTTGAGTCTTGTGTTTTCATCTTGAGCCTTGTTTCTTCATCTTGAGCCTTGTTTCTTCATCTTGAGTCTTGTGTCTTGCTTTTTCATCTTGGGTCTTGTTTCTTCATCTTGAGTCTTGTTTCTTCATCTTGAGTCTTGTTTGTTTCTTCATCTTGAGTCTTGTGTCTTCATCTTGAGTCTTGTGTCTTGCTTCTTCATCTTGAGTCTTGCATCTTCATCTTGAGTCTTAATCTTCCGTCTTGTGTCTTCATCTTCCGTCTTGTGTCTTCATCTTGGGTCTTGTTTCTTCATCTTGAGTCTTGGGTCTTCATCTTGAGTCTTGTGTCTTCATCTTGAGTCTTGTGTCATCTTGAGTCTTGTGTCTTCATCTTGAGTCTTGTGTCTTCATCTTGAGTCTTGTGTCTTCATCTTGAGTCTTGTGTCTTCATCTTGAGTCTAGTGTCTTAATCTTGAGTCTAGTGTCTTAATCTTCCGTCTTGTTTCTTCATCTTGAGTATTGTTTTTCATCTTGTCTTGTTTATTTTTTTCTGTTTCAATTCTTCGTCTTCTCATTGTGATTAGTTTCTACATCTTCTATTTTCGTCTTTGCCGCTTCTTTGCTGCTTATCTCCACAACATGTGATGGATCCTTATTCTTCAGATTAGATTTTAACATCATTTTAGATAGTTATAGCATTTCTTGGAATTACAGTTAAAATCGGTTATAGCGACCTTCAAGGGACCACAAAAATTGGTTGTAATAAACGGGTGGTCGTTGAAGGCAATATTCATTCGTACTAGGAATTCGGCAAGGACTTTGCCATTTAGTCGTTGTAACCGATCTGTCGTTACAACTGAAGTCGTTATATCCGGTTTCTAAAGTTTCTTCTCCGTTGGTCATTAATTTCGCTCTTAGGTTGTCTCTCTTCTTTCCACCATCGTTTTCCATACTTCTTCCGGTGATCTTTTTCATTATCTTCTACCTCTTTAGCTCTCATCATTTATTATTATATAAATATCTTCTTTCTTCTCTGCTAGTCTTCGCTATTCATAGATGTCTTCTCTGGTCGCCATTTTATCTGTCTTTGTATTATAGTCTTCTTTCCTTCTGTTGGTCTTTATTCTTCATCACTAGTTTATTTTTTGTTCTTTTGACATTCGCTCTTCTCAGCTGGTTTTCGTGCTTTTTCGCAAGTCTTCACGCTTGACCGCTGGTATTGTTTTACTCCGCTACTTTTCGCTTTTCGCCACTGTTGGTCTTCGCTCTTCCCCGCTGGTCTTCGCTCTTCCCGCTGGTCTTCGCTCTTGTCTTCGCTCTTCCCGCTGGTCTTCGCTCTTCCCGCTGGTCTTCGCTCTTCCCGCTGGTCTTCGCTCTTCCCCGCTGGTCTTCGGTCTTTCCCGCTGGTCTTATCTTCTCCATGGTATTCGCTCTACTTCGTTAGTCATCATTCTTCACCGCTGGTCTTCGCTCTTGCTCGCTGGTCTTCGTTCTTCACCGCTGGTCTTCGCTCTTGCTCGCTGGTCTTCGCTCTTCCCCGCTGGTCTTATCTTCTCCATGGTATTCGCTCTACTTCGTTAGTCATCATTCTTCACCGCTGTTCTTCGCTCTTGCTCGCTGGTCTTCGTTCTTCACCGCTGGTCTTCGCTCTTGCTCGCTGGTCTTCGCTCTTCCCCGCTGGTCTTATCGTCTCCATGGTATTCGCTCTACTTCGTTAGTCATCATTCTTCACCGCTGGTCTTCGCTCTTCACTCTTCTCCGTTGGTCTTCACGCTTGTCTCGCTCTTCCAAGCTGGTCTTCATTCTTCTCCGCTGGTCTTCACGCTTGTCCCGCTCTTCTCCGCTGGTCTTCGCTCTTCCCGCTGGTCTTATCTTCTCCATGGTATTCGCTCTACTTCGTTAGTCATCATTCTTCACCGCTGGTCTTCGCTCTTCACTCTTCTCCGTTGGTCTTCACGCTTGTCTCGCTCTTTGCCGCTGGTCTTCGCACTTTCCCGTGCTCTTCTTTGCTGGTCTTCGCTCTTCCCCGGTGGTCTTCATTCTTCTCCGCTGGTTTTCGCACTTCTTCGCACTTCTCCGCTATTCCCCGCTGATCTTCGCTCTTCCCCGGTGGTCTTCATTCTTCTCCGCTGGTCTTCACTTTTCCCCGCTGGTCTTCGCTATTCCTCGCTGGTCTTCAATCTACTCCGCTGGTCTTCGCTCTTCCCGCTGGTATTTGCTCTACTTCGTTAGTCATCATTCTTCACCGCTGGTCTTCGCTCTTCACTCTTCTCCGTTGGTCTTCACGCTTGTCTCGCTCTTCTCCGCTGGTCTTCGCACTTTCCCGCTCTTCTTCGCTCTTCCCCGGTAGTCTTCATTCTTCTTCGGTGGTCTTCACTCTTC
The DNA here is from genome assembly GCA_918317495.1 of Synanthedon vespiformis. Lineage (NCBI taxonomy): Eukaryota > Metazoa > Arthropoda > Insecta > Lepidoptera > Sesiidae > Synanthedon > Synanthedon vespiformis. Next base: position 3,311,522 of record OU906962.1, read on the forward strand.
TCCGCTATTCCCCGCTGGTCTTCATTCCTCTCCGCTGGTCTTCGCTCTTCTCCGCTAGTCTTCGCTCTTCCCCGCTGGTCTTCGCTCTTCCCCGCTGGTCTTCGCTCTTCCCCGCTGGTCTTCGCTCTTCCCCGCTGGTCTTTGCTCTCTTCACTGGTATTCGCTAATAAGCCGCTGGTCTTTGCTCTCTCCGCTGGTCTTCACTCTTTCCTGCTGCGCTCTATCTTCTCCGTTGGTATTCGCTCTACTTCGTTAGTAATCATTATTTACCGCTGGTCTTCGCTTTTCTCCGCAGGTCTTCACTCTTCTCGCTGGTCTTCACTCTTCTCCGCTGTTCTTCGCTCTCCACCGCTGATCTTCGTTCAGTCTGTCTTCTCCGCTGGTATTCTCTCTACTTCGTCTTCACTCTTCCCCGCTGGTCTTCATTCTTCTCCGCCGGCGTTGGGTCAGTCTTCTCGCTTGTCTCGCTCTTCCCCGCTGGTCTTCTCCGCAGTTTCTCCACAGACATTCAGTCTTCTCCGTTGGTCTTCATGCTTCTCCATTTGTCTCCGCTCTTCTCCACAGATGTTCAGTCTTCTCCTCTGGTGTTCACTCTTCTCTGCTGTTTTTGCTCTGCTCATTTCCACCAGCGTTCAGTCTGTCTTCTCAGCTGGTATTCGCTCTACTTCGTTAGTCATCATTCTTCTCCGCTGTTTTTCCACCGACATTCAGTCTTCTTCGCTGGTCTGCATCTCATTTCGTCGCTCCTGATTTGCTCATTCTCGTTCATCTAGCAAGGATCTTTGTTCATCACACATAATAATTACTATTATAGACTTGGATCTTCGCCTTCTATTATCGTCATCGTGGCGTTTTATTTACTTATTGTCATTTGTATTTCCAAATCTTTTTATTTTTTCAAATCATAACTGTAAAAAATGTCGTTTTTAGAAATTGCAAAAAAATTCAAACAATTAGGAACTAGAGAAATAGTTATGTAAAAGTAGGTAAGTACCTGCTCTGTAATGTTTTTATCTCCAAATTACGAATGGCATTGTAGGCCTTTGATTAGAACTTCTTCTGTATTTAAAATATCTTCTTCTGTAGGCATTAAAATTATTTCGTAGAGTTCCAGAATTTCCTTAAATTTTTCATCCTCAATCTTCTAAATGTTCCCGACAAGTTTCCGTTTTAAGCCATACACAAACATGCATTTGGTTTCGTTTTGAACACATACAACATTTATTATGAATATTATACAATATTGTCCCAAATCCAAATGTCCTGCGAAAAAACTGATTATGCCTAACACCAGGTACTTAATTCTTTTATCCAGCAAACATTTTTTTTCAACTTTAAACATTTGTGTGTTTATAACATTAATATATCAAAATATTTATTGACATGTGTTTTCTCAGCGATAAAAACATCTAATCTTCATTTAACATTATCTTAAAAATTAGCACATGTCCCAAATTTATATTTATAAAATAACTTTTCCTCTAAAGTTCTTAACTTTTAGGTCCAAAGTAGTTAGGTACTTTCCTGCAAAATAAACTGTTTATATGCCTTAACACTAACATGCATTACTTTTCGTAGGTATTTCAATAAAAATGAAAAATTCATGTTATCAATAGATTTCAATTTGATTTATGATCACCAAGATTACCTCAGATCCGCTTCAATGATGTAAATCCTTCTTGTATTGCATGTATTTGTATATATGTTAATTTATATGTTATGTAAGTAATGCTATTTTTAAGAAGCCACATAAACACTTGACCAACTTGTTTTAATCCAATCTTGTCGACAATAAAGTAGGCTTTGTTTGTTTAGACACGAAATTGTATCCTTTCACATTCTATACTCAATTAGAATTAGACAAATGTTATCCTTTTTACAATCTCTAAGAAACATTTTTTAGTCCAACATTGCCGCTGAATTATTAGGTCTGTAAATAATCTGTATTATCTTACACTAACATGCATGAATGCATGGTGCATTGCATACCAGAAAACTTCAATATTGCAACAGATAACTGTTTTCCTGAAGCTCTGTAAAGTGATTGTTTTATCTATTGCTAACATTCATTCTCACATTTAAAATAAATGTTAGTTGGGTACTTGAAAGCAATCATTCTAAGCACACTTGTGTTGTCGTTATTTTTTAACATACATATAACCACTTAGGCATCTAGTATATATACCATAATTCCAATTAGTCCTGCAAAATAAACTTTTATATGCCTTAAAACTAACATTCATTAGAATATCTACTATAGGTAATATTTAGTTACAATTTAATCATCAAGATTATGTACCTCAGATCCGCTTTAGTTCTGTAAGAAAACTGTTAAAGGCTTTTTGTGTTGTACGTATAAATTTATGTTACGTAATGCTACATTATTAAGAAGCCATATAATATGCACACTTGACCAACACCATGTAGGCTTTGTTTACTTACTAGGACACGAAATCTTTGATCATGTATCCTTTCATGTTCTCAACTCAAATTAATAAACGCTATCCTTTTTACAATCTCCAAGAAAAACTTTTTAGTCCAACATTCCCGCTGATTTATCACTTCTGTAAATAATCTGTATTATCTTACACTAACATGCATGAATGCATGGTGCATTGCATACCAGAAACTTCAATATTGCAACAGAGAACTGTTTTTTGAAACTGTAAAGTGACTGTTTTATCTACTGCTAACATTCATTTTATTTAAAATAAATGTGTTAGTTGGGTACTTGAAAGCAATCATTTTAAGCACACTTGTGTTGTCGTTATTTTTTCAACATATAATCACTTAGGCATCTACTATATATACCATATGCTCCAATTAGTCCTGCAAAACAAACTATTTATATGCCTTAATACTAACATTCATTATAACATCTACTTTAGGTAATATTTATTTACAAATAATCATCAAGATTATGTACCTCAGATCCGATTTAGTTCTGTAAGAAAACTGTTAAAGCCTTTTTGTATGTATACATGTATATGTTATGTAATGATCACACACTTGACCAACACCATGTATGCTTTGTTTACTTACTATGACACGAAATATTTGATCATTTATCCTTTCATGTTCTCAACTCAAATTAATAAATGCTATCCTCTTTTTACAATCTCTAAGAAACACTTTTTAGTCCAACATTGCCGCTGATTTTTCAGTTCTGTAAATAATCTGTATTATCTTACACTAACATGCATGAATGCATGGTGCATTGCATACCAGAAAACTTCAATATTGCAACAGATAACAACAGATTCATTATAATATCTACTTTTGGTAATATTTATTTACAATTTAATCATCAAGATTATGTACCTCAGATTCGCTTTAGTTCTGTAAGAAAACTGTTAAAGGCTTTTTGCATTGTATTGTATGTATAAATTTATATGTTACGAGAAGCCATATAATATGTACACACTTTACCAACACCATGTAGGCTTTGTTTACTTACTAGGACAATAAATTTTTGATCATTTATCCTCAACTCATAATGTTCATGTTTTTCATGTTCTCAACTCAAATTACAAATGCTATCCTTTTTACAATCTCTAAACACTTTTTAGTCCAACATTGCCGCTGATTTATCAGTTCTGTAAATAATCTGTATTATCTTACACTAACATGCATGAATGCATGGTGCTTTCCATACCATAAAACTTCAATATTGCAACAGATAACTGTTTCTGAACTCTGTAAAGTAGTTTTATCTATAGCTAATATTCATTTTGTAATATTTAAAATAAATGTGTTAGTTGGGTACTTGAAAGCAATCATTCTAAGCACACTTGCGTTCTCGTTATTTTTTTAAAATAAAATATCTTATTTACAATAAAATTAATGTTCTTAATAATATTTCACTTCATTTTATTCTTATAATAAATCATAAAGGTTACCTCAGATCCGCTTTAATTGTATGAAAAGTATAATTTATGTTATGTAATGCTACATTATGTAGCCTTTGTTTACTTACTACGACACGAATTTTTTATCATTTATCCTTTCATGTTCTCAACTTAAATTAAATAAATGCTATCCTTTTTACAATCTCTAAGAAACACTTTTTAGTCCAACATTGCCGCTGATTTATCAGTTCTGTAAATAATCTGTATTATCTTACACTACACGCATGAATGCATAGTGCATTTCATATCAATATTGTAACAGATTAACTGTTTTTTTTTCTATAGCTAAAATTCATTATAAATAATATTTAAAATAAATGTGTTAGTTGGGCACTTGAAAGCAATCATTCTAAGCACTTATGTTCTCGTTATTTTTGTAAGAAAAAAAATAATAACCTTGTAATCTTAAAATCCATTCCTGAAATTTATTTTCCTTAAAAGTTATTAACTTTTAGTTCCAAATTGTTTCTTAAAATAAATATTTAATGATCCAATATTAGTCTTGCAAAACAATCTTTTTAAATCTATTCCTTCGTGAAAATTTCCCTTCTACTTTTACATATTTTTTATAGTAAGTAGTTTCTTTAAATATCTACATATACATTTAATGCTCCAATATTATTCCTGTAAGGCAAACTGTTTTATGGCTTAAAACTAACATGCATTATTCATATGCTGTTTTTAAGAAGGCACTTAGGACACAACACTTTAGGTATTAAAATCCAATCTTGTCAAAAATAATTAATATAAGCTTCGTTTGTACTTGCCACGAAATGTTTGGTCATTTATCCTTTTATATTCTATATACAGAATTAAATATATTATCCTTTTTATAATCTCGTTTTACTATATACTCCCAACATTGTCGCTGATTTATCAGTTCTGGAAATAATCTGTATTATCTTACACTAACATGCATGAATGCATGGTGCATTGCATACCAAAAACTTATATTGCAACAGATAACTGTTTTTTGTAACTCTGTAAAGTAACTTTTTTCTATTGAGAACATTCATTCTAATATTTAAAATAAATGTGTTAATTGGATACTTGAAAGCAATCATTCTAAGCACACTTGTGTTGTCGTTAATTTTAACATATAACCACTTAGGCATCTACTATATATACCATATGCTTCAACTAGTCCTGCAAAACAAAACTATTTATATGCCTTAACACTAACATTTATTATAATATCTACTTTAGGTAATATTTATTTACAATTTAATCATCAAGATTATGTACCTCAGATTCGCTTTAGTTCTGTAAGAAAACTGTAAGCCTTTTTGTATTGTATGTATAAATTTATGTTACGTAATGACCACACACTTGACCAACACTACATAGGCTTTGTTTACTTACTATTACACGAAACTTTTGATCATTTTATCCTTTCATGTTCTCAACTCAAATTAATAAATTCTATCCTTTTTACAATCTCTAAGAAACACTTTTTAGTCCAACATTGCCGCTGAATTATTAGGTCTGTAAATAATCTGTATTATCTTACACTAACATGCATGAATGCATTGCATACCAAAAAACTTCAATATTGCAATAGCTAACATTCATTCTTATATGTGTTAGTTAGTACTTGAAAGCGATATGGGTAGACAATAATTGATAATATAAAATATATATATTATGATATTAACACTTACTGGTAGGTAAGTACTAACTAAGTAAGTACCTACTTTGTAATCGGTACATAATTAATTATAATATTGGACCAGTTTTGAAAAATATATTATTTTTCTCTTAAAAATTTTGTACTATTCCGATTGCTCCCAAAAATATGGATTTAGTACACATTCGTCAGATAAATATTTGTATAAAAAACTGTTTTCTTGGTCCTAATACATTATTTTTGTACATGTCACATTGTAAATTTGGTAGTCCTGTCCAGTTGTCAAAAATATTGTTTTCTCTTAGAAATTTTGGACTATTCGGTCGTAATACAATAAACTTTACGTTGAGTTGACTGCTTCCTCAAAATATTAAATTGTTTCACATTCTCCAATTGATTTTAGCTTGATTTATTGCCACTCTGTAAAATAACTGTTTTTGTCTTACGCTAACATTCATCCCAGTGTTAGTTACGTACTTTTTTTAGCAATTAAAGCACATTTGTATTCTCTTTATTTTTCACTTATCACATAAAATTTTCTAAACTTATTTTACTTGTAAATCTAGTAGTCCTGTCCAATTTTTCCTGAGAAACTTTGGGACTATTCGGTTCATTCGGTTGTTATACGACAGATCCCAAAAATATTAATTTTTCGTTTCACATTTTCTTAAAGATTGTGTAATATTTAACAGATTTATTTGCCACTCTGTAAAATAACTGTTTTTTTCCTTACGCTAACAAACATTTTAATATCTAAAAGAAGTGTATTATTTGGTTACTTAAAGCAATTATTTTAAGCACACTTACCGAGATATGTTTTATACATGTAAAAATATATAAAATTATTTTACCTTTTGGTCCTAATTTGATTTTTCACTTTAATATCACATAATGGTGGTGTAAAATTGTTGTTCATTTACGTACTTACAAATCGAGGTATAAAACAGATTTTTTTTTTTCATTTTCAATTTGTTCAATAGGTTTATTACAAAATCCTTAGATAATACTTGTTTTTAAAATGTTTGCTTTATTTGCTTCTTTCTCTTCTTTTTTCAATATGTTGAATTAGTTGTGCGTATATTTGTATTTAGCTTCAATATTGTCCCATATTCTGTTCTCCCCTTACTTAAGTATAAATATAAATATTATTCTGTTTGTGCAGTTACTTAAATATACTTAGGAAAGTTTTCAATAACATTTCTCATCGAATCGATTAATTTAAGTGAATTTCAATATTGTATATTTTAAATAGAAAAATTAATTAGCCTAAAAAAATTTCTCCCTGAAAAATTCAAAATAAGATGTATCTACCCTACCTATCATTATAGAGGTAGGTAAAATTTTCTTTAATATTTTACTTAGGTATATACTTTCAATTTGCTTCTGAAGGGCATTGTATCCTTTAAGACCATCCGTTGAAAAAAAGTTGAATATATTTAAGTTTCCCTTGAATTGAAAATTGGAAAATGTGACTTCGATACTGTAAACAAAACAAAAAAAGGGCACACGTTTTTTTTCTAATATTAGGCAGGTACCTGATTGTGGTGATTCTGGTATACAAAATTAAAATAAATTCGCATTGTTCGGAATATCATTCGTTTGTTATCTAAGTATGTATATGGTTCCTTAATTTTACAGTTTAGTTCCATTTTACAACATAGCTGATGATTGAACATAGGTTATAAGATAAACTGAAACTAATAAGTAAGTTAATGCCTGGAAAAAAGTCACATTGTACCAAGCATTCAAAATAAAGAGTATATTAAATAGAAAATACGAATTCGTGAAATAAAGAACAGACAAACGAAGACAAACACAAAGTTCAATTAAAATAAATGGGTTAACATACATAGAAAAATTGCAACAAAGCACAACACAAAACAAAGATAACATTAAAATTGTAATAATAAAGTAAATTCATAAAATCTAACCAGATTGGCAGATGGCATAGCAGAATACCGCAGGACTCAATAACTTCATAAGATAATTCTTGGAGTAAATGCTATCAGCAAGGCGGTCGTTTAGTCAGATACTGTCTTCGATTGGTGTGTCCCTTTCGATGTTGATAGACAAACAATTCTCATGCAGACACCTACAAAATAAAAGAGAGAACTTGCCTAAAGGACTAACCGCAAGGCAGGCGCGTGCACGCAGATTGAAGCGTAGCGTAACGGAGCATGGTGAAGCACGCAGGCAGACTGACACTCTACGTTGTGCGCTGGCAGGTTAGGAGCAAGCTTAGCGTGGCTCGGGGCAGCAGGCTGGTAGCGCCGCGGCTCGGCAGGAAGAACGTCGCGGCTCAGCAGGCCGAGACCACTCAGCGTCGCGGCTCGGCTGGGCGACCTCCAACTGCTCAGCAGGGCGAGACCACTCAGCGTCGCGGCTCGGCTGGGCGACCTCCGACTCCTCAGCAGGCCGAGACCACTCAGCGTCGCGGCTCGGCTGGGCGACCTCCGACTCCTCAGCAGGCCGAGACCACTCAGCGTCGCGGCTCGGCTGGGCGACCTCCGACTCCTCAGTAGGGCGAGACCACTCAGCGTTGCGACTCGGCTGGGCGACCTCCAACTGCTCAGCAGGGCGAGACCACTCAGCGTCGCGGCTCGGCTGGGCGACCTCCAACTGCTCAGCAGGGCGAGACCACTCAGCGTTGCGACTCGGCTGGGCGACCTCCAACTGCTCAGCAGGGCGAGACCACTCAGCGTCGCGGCTCGGCTGGGCGACCTCCGACTCCTCAGCAGGCCGAGACCACTCAGCGTCGCGGCTCGGCTGGGCGACCTCCGACTCCTCAGCAGGCCGAGACCACTCAGCGTCGCGGCTCGGCTGGGCGACCTCCGACTCCTCAGCAGGCCGAGACCACTCAGCGTCGCGGCTCGGCTGGGCGACCTCCGACTCCTCAGCAGGCCGAGACCACTCAGCGTCGCGGCTCGGCTGGGCGACCTCCGACTGCTCAGTAGGGCGAGACCACTCAGCGTTGCGACTCGGCTGGGCGACCTCCAACTGCTCAGCAGGCCGAGACCACTCAGCGTCGCGGCTCGGCTGGGCGACCTCCGACTCCTCAGCAGGCCGAGACCACTCAGCGTCGCGGCTCGGCTGGGCGACCTCCAACTGCTCAGCAGGGCGAGACCACTCAGCGTCGCGGCTCGGCTGGGCGACCTCCGACTCCTCAGCAGGCCGAGACCACTCAGCGTCGCGGCTCGGCTGGGCGACCTCCGACTGCTCAGTAGGGCGAGACCACTCAGCGTCGCGGCTCGGCTGGGCGACCTCCGACTCCTCAGCAGGCCGAGACCACTCAGCGTCGCGGCTCGGCTGGACGACCTCCGACTCCTCAGCAGGCCGAGACCACTCAGCGTCGCGGCTCGGCTGGGCGACCTCCGACTGCTCAGTAGGGCGAGACCACTCAGCGTTGCGACTCGGCTGGGCGACCTCCAACTGCTCAGCAGGCCGAGACCACTCAGCGTCGCGGCTCGGCTGGGCGACCTCCGACTCCTCAGCAGGCCGAGACCACTCAGCGTCGCGGCTCGGCTGGGCGACCTCCGACTGCTCAGTAGGGCGAGACCACTCAGCGTTGCGACTCGGCTGGGCGACCTCCAACTGCTCAGCAGGCCGAGACCACTCAGCGTCGCGGCTCGGCTGGGCGACCTCCGACTCCTCAGCAGGCCGAGACCACTCAGCGTCGCGGCTCGGCTGGGCGACCTCCGACTGCTCAGTAGGGCGAGACCACTCAGCGTTGCGACTCGGCTGGGCGACCTCCAACTGCTCAGCAGGGCGAGACCACTCAGCGTCGCGGCTCGGCTGGGCGACCTCCGACTGCTCAGTAGGGCGAGACCACTCAGCGTTGCGACTCGGCTGGGCGACCTCCAACTGCTCAGCAGGGCGAGACCACTCAGCGTCGCGGCTCGGCTGGGCGACCTCCGACTCCTCAGCAGGCCGAGACCACTCAGCGTCGCGGCTCGGCTGGATGACCTCAGACTGCCCAGGGTGGCAGCTTAGCGTCGCGGCTCGGCTGGGCGACCTCCTACTGCTCAGCAGGGCGAGACCGCTCAGCGACGCGGCTCGGCTGGGCGACCTCAGACTGCTCAGCAGGGCGAGACCACTCAGCGTCGCGGCTCGGCAGGATGACCTCAGACTGCCCAGGGTGGCAGCTTAGCGTCGCGGCTCAGCTGGGCGACCTCCTACTGCTCAGCAGGGCGAGACCGCTCAGCGTCGCGGCTCGGCTGGGCGACCTCAGACTGCTCAGCAGGGCGAGACCACTCAGCGTCGCGGCTCGGCAGGATGACCTCAGACTGCCCAGGGTGGCAGCTTAGCGTCGCGGCTCGGCTGGGCGACCTCCGACTGCTCAGCAGGGCGAGACCACTCAGCGTCGCGGCTCGGCTGGGCGACCTCCGACTGCTCAGCAGGGCGAGACCGCTCAGCGTCGCGGCACGGCTGGGCGACCTCAGACTGCTCAGCAGGGCGAGACTACTCAGCGTCGCGGCTCGGCTGGGCGACCTCCGACTCCTCAGCAGGGCGAGACCACTCAGCGTTGCGGCTCGGCAGGGTGACTTCCTACTGCTCAGCAGGCCGAGACCACTCAGCGTTGCGGCTCGGCAGGGTGACTTCCGACTGCTCAGCAGGCCGAGACCACTCAGCGTTGCGGCTCGGCAGGGTGACTTCCGACTGCTCAGCAGGCCGAGACCACTCAGCGTCGCGGCTTAGCAGGCCGAGATCACTCAGCGTGGCGTCTCGGCTGGCCTCCGACAGCTCCACGGGCGAGACCACTCAGCGTCGCGGCTCGGCTGGGCGACCTCCGACTGTTCAGCAGGGCGAGACCGCTCAGCGTCGCAGCTCGGCTGGGAGACCTCCGACAGCTCAGCAGTGCGAGATCACTCAGCGTTGCGGCTCGACTGGGCGACCTCAGTCTGCCCAGGGTGGCAGCTCAGCAGGGCGAGAACACTCAGCGTTGCGGCTCGGCTGGGCGACCTCCGACTGCTCAGCAGGGCGAGACCACTCAGCGTTGCGGCTCGGCTGGGCGACCTCCGACAGCTCAGCAGGGCGAGGATACTCAGCGTTGCGGCTCGGCTAGGCGACCTCAGTCTGCCCAGGGTGGCAGCTCAGCAGGCCGAGACCACTCAGCGTCGCGGCTCGGTTGGGCGACCTCAGACTGTTCAGCAGGGTGAGACCACTCAGCGTTGCGGCTCGGCTGGGCGACTTCCGACGGTTCAGCAGGGTGGAGACACTCAGCTTTTCGGCTCAGCTGGGCGACCTCCGACTGTTCAGCAGGGCGAAACCACACAGCGTCGCGGCTCGGTAGGATGACCTCAGGCTCCCCAGGATAGCAGTTCAGCACGGTTCATGACTGCTCAGCGTGGCAATCTCTATAGGCTGGGCAGGCTGGACTCGTTACTGGTCAGCGTGGGGCTAAGTAGGCTGTTCTTGTATTGCTCGGCGTCGCGACTTGGCCTGGTTGGTTGCTAATCACAATTGGCACCAAGTCACAGGCGGCGTGGGCAGCAGTTTTGTTCAGTCAGGCCGGCTGAAGACTGCTCAAATGGAGTAGCACGCAAGCAGATGAACGAAGGCACAAGGTAGCGGTCTAGTAGACAATACTGCTCAGTGGATTGGATACTGACAGACATACGGCTTGGCAACAGGTTAGATTCACGCCATAAATGCAGTGTAACAAGCAACAAGCATATGACAGCATTCACTCCGCGCCCAAGGTTGATACACAGAATCGAGACTATGACGCGCGAATGAATGATCTACTGCACAGAAATGTCAATGAGCAGGCCGAGAGGGCAGCAATTTGTTTCTTCAAAACCAATTCAAAATCTGCCAAGCAGAAGAAACCACTCGCCTGACGGATCCATTCACAGTTGAAACGCAGTTCGATGATCGTGGCGAAACTACAGGCAGAATCTTCAGCCTGCTGTGCTAGTAGCAGGCACGGTGGTTCATGTTCACACGGTTTCATGTGCATCCATAATCCAGCAAGAACCTATTAAACATTACGGAGGTTTTGGCATCTTAACCTATAGAAACTAATAAATTTCTTGCCTGTAATTCCGCAGTAGAGCATGTGGGGCCACGGCAGGAAGAAGACTGCTAACCGTCGGAACTACAGTCATCCTATGGATTTTAGATTACAAGACAGCTCTGCGTGACAGATTGGTAGTCAGGCAGAAATATATTTCAGTAATAACTTTGTATGTAATTGGCTGAGTACGACTTACGTAACTGTCTTAATAAAGGCGAGCAGACAGGCAGGCACTGTGTTTGATTGCTTGCCTCCGTCGATTGGCTGTAATATAACCGCCTGAAGGCGGAAGAGTTGGCGACTGAGTAGTAAACTACTAATAAATGTAGTCTGATAGCGTAAAACCTGTAACCCGACGGTACGCAGTGCAGTCACCCGTGGCTCGACGAGTCGACAGCAATGAACCCGTAGATCCAAGAGCCGACAGAGTGTGAACCCGTGCAGGTTGCAAGGCATCAGTGTAGCCCTTACGGTGTTTGATAATAAGCAGGAATTCTTGATCGGATATTCCATAATGTAGGTAGTAGTAATCGCTACAAAACGGACCGATGGTAGTAGAAACGCCTGTTGCTCGAAGAGCGACTGGGCAAGTGTTGGCTTGTGTGCAGATGGCAGTGTTACCAGTCAAGCCGTGTCTCAGTGGCAGGAATTTGCGGTTGGTGGGTTCACACACACTAGACCAGTGACTCGGAAGGGCTGGCGGAGCAGGAACCACTGCCTTAGGTCTGTAAGACAGTAATTACTCCGTATTTTATAGGATCACCCCTGGGTACCTTTCAGGTGTCGATCTCGACACGTCTTCAGGAGAATCTCGCGTTCGTTTAGTCCATAAGACATGGGAACCCGTAGCTCGACGGGCTGATAAGGTACGATTTCATAGCTCGAAGTGCTGACTGGGCAGGTGTAGGCCTGTGTGCAGTCCGTCAAGCATGTTAAGTGGCAGGACCTGGCGGCCGGTGGGTTTACAAGGCATGTGCGGTTGGCACAGAAACCCGTGGCTCGAGGGACAGAGCAGGAACCATTGGCTTGGTAGGTCTGTAGGACAGTATTACTTCGCATTTTATTGGGGCGAGAGGATACCTTTCCGGGGTTGATGTCACCCGAAGCAGGAGACACGTGGTCGCTTGGTCCATAAGGCTGTAGTAACCCGCTAAATAGCGTAGCGGGACCGACAGGGCAGGAATCCGCAGCTCGACAGGACGTGAACTTGCATTGCGGACCGACAGGCTAAGAGTGCATTGCAGGTCGATAGCAGAGTAACCTGTGGACATGGTAGGCTGACGGAACAGGTACCTGTCGCTTGTCGGTTGTAAAACTTGGTATCCAAAGCAAGAAACCCTTTGGCTTGGCGGGCTTACACATCAGGTAGTAACTCGTGATTCAGCGGACCAATATAGTAAAACCCGTGGCAAGGCGGAGCAGAAATCGGTGATCTGTGATGTGGAAAAAGCAACTGATCTGCAATGCAATAAGTTTAGGTCTTACGTGCGTCTGGGGATTGACTAATTGCGGCGTGACTAGAGCGCAGTTGGCAGTAACAGTTCAAAAATCCATTCAGTTGTACTAAGGATCCCACACCACAGCGACCGTATACCAGCAGTAAGATATCCACTTGGAGTTTGCAGTGTGAAGACCAGACGGAAACGGTACTCGGTTTGGTCTGGACCATTTCAAATTATCGACCTGAAATAGGTTTCTTACCTACTCATCGGTTCTTTTCAATCTACATAAGTATGTACTTAAGTTTTGCTTTGGCTTTTTGTTTTATTTATTCTAGACAGCAGGACAATTTAGCCACACACTAAGGGTAATAAATTAAAGACTCAAGCCAGATTGATTACAAAAAAAACATAAGTACACGAATAAGACATAAGTCGCAAGCTAAAGAGACCACAAAGCATTTCCAATGTTGCATGCCATAAGAGATAATGCTGTTTAGTATCTGTAGCAAATTTATTTATTCTAATTACAGAAAACCTATGATTATAATAAATAGAGACGCCCTGAAAAGGTCAGCTTTGCTAAATATATAAATAACGTACCTAATTACTTACTTAGACGATTCAAATCCGTGATAAACTTATAAGTTAGGGAATAATTTGTAGGTAGGTAATCAGGTATATTATTACGTTTGCTATTGTATATCCACGAAATTCAGTATCTAAGATTTCAACATTTTCACTCTTTTTTCCCCATTTTTAATTAGCAGATACATTAGATTGTAAATATGTAGTTTCTTTTTTACTTCATGCATTTTCAGTGCTAAGGTAAAAACTTTGTTAACTACAAATTGCTCGTCAAATTCAAATTATTGCCATCCCATCTAAGTATATAAAACAAATATCGAAACATGCCAAAAAAATATAGGAACGGAAATGTAAATGATATGAAACGTATATCTGGAAATGTAAAAACATGCGGATAAGATAAAAAAATCTCACGTTTTTACACAGACATATATACCGCAAGGTTTAAAAATATAATTATATATTATATACAGATTGTCCGAGGGTAGGTCAACATAAAAATTTGTAATTTTACCGTTTTTATTAACTCGCAGTCTTCTAGAAGATGTTAAATATATGACTGCATCATATATCTGCTTCTTGGAACTCTTCTTTTTATTTTATCAATTTTAAGTATTTTTTATTTATTTCTAGTATCAAATTCAATCCTCAAATATTTTAAATTTTCATTTTAATGCAACCTCTCTAAGGTACTCAAATATTTTAACTGCATTGTTTGAAAATATTCTTCATAAAAGCTCAATTTTATTGCTTTGTACCGCAGACAGTCTTTTACCTGAAGACAATAGGAAAACACACAAAGGCGGAGTATTTCCACCAACATCTTCGACGTATGAGGGTATAACATAATAATATTTAATTTTGACTACATATTTTCAAGTATTTGAAAGTTTTTTGCTTGATCACCGATTAATTATCATCAGAACTGTATAGAAATTTAATATATGTACCTATTCAAATATAAAACAGTACCACGTACTTACGTTTACTATCTGTTTTTTAATAAACAAATAAATAAGTAGAAAATGTAGATTCGTAAAAATAATTAATTAGTTTTTTTGGTCAATTCTTCAATTTCAATATTTCACAATTACTCCATATAAGTATATTTGCAATTATTATTTTAATTCATATTTTCCGGAACAGCTCTCGCAGAAAAAAACATTCATTCATTTTTCATTTCCAAGTAGTTTTTCTCAATGCATGAAAACCTAGCTGAACAAAACAGGAACAAACGACACAAACAAACATGATAGTGTAAATCGTGTACAGTCGAGTACATCAATGTTAATTATACTATATTGTATTTGTATTTAGTTAGCAAGAGTTCCAACTACTACTATCCATTTTGAACTCTAATGCGTTGACAGTAAGGTCACATTTTCTTCAAACGACACATACACTGTTTCAATTCAATTCGAATAAAAAGAATTTGATTCAATAGTTCGGTACCTGATCACGCGACTGTACCACACCGTATTTAGCTTGTGAGCTCGAATGTACTGGCATCATTGCAGGGTGTTCAGTGTTCACTTCAATCAAAATCTCTGTGGAGTGACTTTTTTAATGCTATTTTTAATCTCTCCCCCATTCACTGGCAGGGAATGGACAAAATAACCTGTTGACCAAAATAGAAAAACAAAAAAAACAAATAGCTAGCTCCTCATAATGAGTCCAAACGAATAGGAGATAATTTTGTCACATATGATTGAAATCAAAATAAATTGATTAAGATTGTTATGCATACCGGAAAAGTCCATACAATTCCACACTAGTCACTCTCGTACTCACATTTGCTTCAAGTATTCCACTTACATAGTAGATATACGTAATTTCTTTGTTCAGAATTACTATGCCTTTCATTCATACCTCCGCAATTGATATTAATTTTATCTTCCAATTATTGTCGTGTAAGGTCAAAGATTATTTGGTTAAGTATGATAATGACATGTCTTCAGATATGTACTTTTATCTCCTCAAATTTCAAAAAAATAATGAAAGTATATAGGTATGTGTGATTTTCTACATTACGATGATCATTTAAGTAAATAAATCTTTTTGTCAGAATATGTGGTTCCCATTTTCACTTATTTTTGGTCCAATGTGAATAACTAGGTATAAGGCAAGTATATACATATATTGCACCTGTAATGAATGTCAACACATGATAGGTTTAAGTATATGCCATTTTATGGCATTATTTATAAGATATAGAATGCCTCCGCATTCTTGTATAGCGTTTTCGAGTCGGTATAGCTCGAAGTGCTTCAAGATGTTTTCAGGATGAATTCATTTGATGTATAATAATAACTCAAGTTCGCCTCGTCTCAATGTTTGTCAGCGCCACTGGCAGCAAAGTCTATTTTAGTTATAGCGTTGCGTCACCGGCCCAATAAAGTCATGGTTCCGTTTCATTGCATCAGTGAACACCTAATTTTGCAACCTCATTTATTGTAGTGCACACAAACAGATCTGCAATTTAAAATCTACACAAAAAAACCCTAGTTTCCTTGTAGGAAACATAGAAAAAAAAATAAACTATTTTGCATCGCGTGCAATATTTGATTATGTCATATTAATGTCCCAATAATCGTAGTCTCATGGCTGGCAAGTTGTGCCAAAACTGACATTAATTATGAGATCAGTTAAAAAAAATGCTTTTCTAAAATGTCGACACTATAATAATGACCTGTGAATTAATCTGGAAAACAAATTACATACATATTCTCAAGATGACCACGATTCTTGGTACACAGATTTGTACAGAAACTATGCCTCAATAATCCAATATTATCAGAAATACATGTTATTTGTTATGACAAGAAAAAAAAGAACTAATGGTTAGCTCACAAACCTCTTCGCTTATAGTGTGGGAAAAGTTTGCAGCATTATTTCTTCATCGTTTTATTTGTACTATTTCGACGATCCAAACCCGCATTTAAATAAACACTTTCTATTTTCAATGGTGCAATGCAATGCAATGACTCGTTTATAGCGACGACACTCACTTTAAATTCGTATGTGGGTAGAATAAATTTCAAATGTCTGCATTTTCATTTTTTTAGATTATATCTTGAATAAATCGCTATTCAGTGTTGGCAGTGCAAGGGAAAAGTTTAAATATTGGTATGTCTGTATCCTGTAAAACAAAGAGTTAATGGGCCCTACACATTTACCTTTCCAACTAACTAGGTACAAGAATGTTTTAAAGAAAAGAAAAAACTAAATAATGTAGTTCGATTATATGATTATACGTATGTAAGTTATATGGCTTGCTATATATTATGGAGTCACTTACCTACATGGAATATTTTTAGTTAATTATAGTCCTAATGAGGGTAGATGTTAAACTGTGTCACTTCTTCGACTTTTTATGAATTTTGTTCCAAATTAAATTGTCTCAAGTTTTTTTGTAAAATAATGTTTTATAAGTAGGCAACATTTCCTCGAGATATTTTTGAAATTTTTGAAAAATTTTAGTTTTGCATATTATGAAAGATTTATCCCGATTGCAAACTCTTTTGCCATTTGTTTAGAGTGGAAATGGGCTACTTTGATAAGATCCATCAGACTTATCTTTGTGGGTGGTGACCGTTTCCAAAGCCGGTATGAACTGGTGGTCAGAGTACCCTTGTCTCCGGCTCCACCACGTCCATGACGCTGTGATCGTGTCACGGCACCCTGCTGTGAAGTTTGGACAATGTTTTAAGTATATTCATTCAAATCAAAATCCCAAGTAGTGTCTTATAATGTGGTGATCGTCAAATTTGTGTGGCAAGTTAGGCAAGTCAAAGGTTAAGACAACAGAGACAATGCCGATGGCCAAACAGCATTGCCTCTATTGGTCCTCTATCAATTTTGACGATCACTGCAAAAATGGCAAGAGTAGCATTCAATATGAGAATTGTAATTATTATTAGTTTCTATAGAAAACAGAAGTTGAATACGATGATCTTTTTCCACCTCAAATTGAATTTTTGATTTACCTAGGTAGAAAAATAGATTTCAAACACAAAATAGAAAACTGTTCAATAAATTAAAACTTACCGATAATAATTTAAGATCCTATTTCGAATAAGTAGTTCAAATTCAGAGTTAAAAATTAGTCCTCAATGGAAATAGTATATATGTATTTAGAAAATCATATCATATCCTTGGATAAAAATATAGATAATTTAATTAATATGGTTTCAATTTTAAATGAAATGATAGCTTTTATCAACGAAATTTGGAAAACATCCCCCGAGGTAGACAAATCGTTTGATCTGGTTCCAACTACGTAGTTCAATTAATAACTATTGGGACTTTCTAGTCTCAGTAGCATCTGCAATGGTTTTTAAAGTTTTCAAATTATTGGCATTTGGATTAACATCTAAATTCTGTACGTGACTCACCAAATAGAACGTTCTAGTTTGTAGGTGGGCAGAATGGCAGATAGGAGGTATTTAGAGGCAGTTCTTTCCGCAGATTCAGTTCAGCCGACACGCCGTCGCACGGAAGTGTCAAGAACCTTGACGCATTTCCTGTTGCTGCTTGTTCGCATAGCACGCTTCTGAGATCTCAACACATTGTTATAGGCAAATGGCCCGGAGACGGGCACCGGTTACATGGCGAGCACATTATTCATCCTACTTTTACCTAGTGGGCTGACAACCGAGACGAATGATTCAAGAGTACAGCGACCCGTGCCGAATACTCCAGACCGTGGACTGATGACGGAGCAGCGACGGGACAACTGCGTAGCACCTTTCAATACAGCACTGGATCACGCGCGCCATTACGTCATGTTTCTCCACGTTGTGACGATGGTGACTCATGGAATAATACATGTCGGGTGAAATAACAAATTTATTAAAGATGATGAAAGAATAAAAGATGTTTTTCAATAGTTTTAACTTTATTAGTCATACTTAAATCTAATTACAATAGTATTATTCAATGTGAATAAACAATTAACTTCCAATTAAAATTGAAATAATTACTCGAGAACATTATTTACACTTTACAATTGACTAAAAAAAAAAACTAAATAAATGCATGATACAGTTACAAACCCATTTGTAGCTAGTAGTCCACCATTTCGACCGAGTGGCGTCGTCAAACAAGATGGCGGCCGACGGATGCAGACCCACGCGAAACGCAATGGGACTGTAATTTAGAAAAACATCCTACATAGTATATCACAGACGAATTACCTTAATTTATAATACCTATAGTTTAGGTATAACTTAAAATTGCTTTGGTATTGGTTTGAAATTGTCTAAATCTTTGAAAAAACTATCTAAACCACTAAGATCATTTTTCCATAAATTATCGATTTTCTCTCTTTCCTTTCTTGCACTTTCTTCTTTATTCGACGTAAGCCCGAGTTCCGCTTGCATTTCACTCCACCTTCTAGCGCGGTCCCTTTGCTTTGATAGTAATTCATTTTCAGCACGATACAAAGAGGTTTTCAAAATGGCGATTATTCTCAAATCGAGTTTCCTCCTCGCCTTGGCTGAACGTGATTTGCTTTTGACTTTACGAACCCATTTTGACAAAGATTCGTTATTACTTTCACAAAAATCAACGACAGACACATCGTTGCTGTAGCCCATTTTGTGCGGAGCAATTAAATACTTGTTTGCGAGGTAATTTAGTACACACCTGAATCCGTTCAGACTCAAATTTTGTAGTCCCTCCTAACGGGCTCGACGAACAACACAAACGACTTCACTGAACAGCACTTCAAAACTAAATGGGGCCGCTTACGTCACGCTCGTGTTTTTATAGGCGCTGCTGGAGCGGCGCACTGCGCACAAAATGGCGGACATGGCGACGCACAGACGGGGCGACAAGGAGAAAAAAATACCACGATCAATAAATGCGTTTCGGAAACGTACAACAACTTTTATGTATTTTATTCTCTTGCAGTTTTAAATGTTATGGTACCTCAGTATGCTACTTGTACTGTTATGGTATTCCGTGGTTAGGTATCTATATAATTTTCTTTCACTGAAATAAAATTGAATTTTAAAATAAATATTAGTAAGTATTTAATTAGAAAAAAAAAACCATTTTGCACTAACCTGTTATGATAATATTTTTTTTATATACAATAATCTTCAGAAATGACATAGTAAGTCTAAAGAGTTTAAGAATACTGAAATTAGGTGACTCGTATTGGGCAGGACGCAGAATTTAAATAAAAATAATTTTTGTTATTTGGTTAGTAAATAATGACATTAGTAAAAAAATCAACAACTAAGGAAAAAGGCTATTAATTCAACAGTGTTTGGATGCATTTAGACATCCACGTAGGTATGTCTTAAACTTCTTATCTATCTGTTTTATTTATCTTTTAATTTTATGCATGGTACTTAAAAATACTCTAAAATTACATACAATTACTGTTGTAATCAGATAGTTATTATTTCAAAATGTGTTATTTTTTTGTAGGTCAAAATAATGTATATTAATACAATCTACAATAACCCGTGCACCTAAGAATGTAACAAAAAAATTATAATTTGAATATTCGAAAGCATCGAAATATATAAAAATGAATAAAGTAAAGATAAGAAAGTATAAATATCCCAATATATATTTCATTAATATATATTTTTAATAAAATTTACTTAAAACTAAATGTTATAAAATGTAAAACTAAATGTTAAAATAATACCATTAAACTTGTAACAAAATCATTTACAGTTGGGATATTAAAAAAGTATTAATGCAATAGATTTTTGTCATTCGTGTCATTATGAGAGCTGTTGCTCTTCTCTGTTGCAGTATTGAATCTTAATAATAGGCTGGTTTTAAAAATAAATGAGAATTTAAAGTGTGCATATCATATTATATATATAATATGATGTGCACATTTTAAATAATTTACTTAAATGTGCACATTTAAGTAAATTATTACTTGGAAGATTTCATTTAAGTACGCTCTGCTAAAATTGAATAAGAAGTAAGACGAAGAAGCGAAGATGTTTCAAGATTCTCGTTCTATAGACGTTCATGTACCTACTGTGTAAGTACTTTAAGTTGTTATTTATTAATAAATCTTATATAAGTAATGTAATGATTATAAATATAATTAATGACAATATAGGTAACAAATATTTAATGATACGGTAACATCTTATTATTAAAATAGATCGCGTGTGAACATATAATATTATATTTGCAAATTATTATATTTTCAAAATATTATATTGGTAAAACATTACATTAGATATCTGCTAAAATGAAGCGTAGTTGTATAAAATATCCGAACGCTTTGTTATGTAGCTCGCAAGAGGTTGGAAAGACGAGGGGAGAGAGGGGAAGGGAAGAGGGTCAGAGAAGGCAGCGGGCGGCCCGGCGCGGCGCGACATGGCGGGGGAAGGGGCGAGGGGTATCGACGAGCTAGCAAGTACGTCGTACGAATGTACGAACTACGAACTTCGAACAAAAAAATATGAAATGAAATGAGTCAACGACAAAATTAACAGAATTATTATTGACAACTAAAGTAGAATAACATAATAGCATTATAATAGTAACTATTTCGGGTCTTCAGGATACAAAAACAATCTAAAAAATATTCAAAGAAATACATCTTTGTTTGTTTTCTTTGTTTCCTTTCGAAGTAATAGTAGTCATTGGTCAAACAAAAGTCATTCTTTTTTTATACTTAACTTACCCATAGTAAGCTACATTCAGAAAATAAATATTATAATATATAATACAATGAAATTAAAATTAACTAAGTACGCACATAACTCGACGATCTAGTTATAGACAATGATTAGGTAACCTTATGTTTATGTTATGAAGACATTCCCTATGCTGTGATCTTGATAAAATACATACAGTAGGTATGTAGGAAGTAGCTTATTTAGGCTCTATTTAAAATCATTAGCTAAATTATTGCATATTGACCAAAACCATAATGGTTAGGTCGGTTTATCGCCCAGGTGCAAAATATTTAACGGTCCCCAACGGTCGAAGTCGCTCTTTCTTATCCCTTCACATTGTAATGGATGGGAAGTATAGTAAAAAAACCAGTTCAGTTTTTGCAATAAGTATAATAAGTAAGCAGCTATTTACACAATACTACACATCTATCTACGTATCTAAGTATGTAGAGTAGTATAGTATCATCGATCGAACGAGCTGTATAAATAACCAAAGCCAAAGACTTCTTAAAGGCATCGAAATGTTTTACCTACTTTTAAACGATTTACCTTATTTCATTACCAGGTTAGGAATAAATCTAGAATAATAGGTACGATGAATAATTATTATCGTTTTGCTGGAAATAAAAGAGACGCGGAGTAGAAAGAATGACGCATTTGGTAAACACGCATGTCTAGTTTTCAACATCAAATCAACATGCCGTGTTGCTATATGTTTGAACGAAATGTGGCTTTTTCAGAACGGCACTAAAGTCTATTTTAGTTTGAGTTTAATAAGTGAACGGCGCAATTGTCGAGTCGGCCATTGATTTTAGCCACGTGACGTCACGGCCTTCGCTCGCACCCCGCTCCGCACCCGCCTCGCCTCAATTCAATGCATTGCATTGCATTGCATCTTTTCTTTCGTTACTTAAAATGAACAAAATGCTCTATGCAAAATTTTACTTTGAAGTTTGAACCCATTGAACCTAACATTTTTCCAGTAAAAAAGTTTACCTATTATAATTATATGTTAGTCTAGGTAATAAACTAAGTAGGTACCTACCTATCTCTGTGCCAAACATCGAAATCCATTCAGCCGTTTTTGGGTGATTGAGAAGAGGAAACAAACATATAACTTTGGTATTTATATCATCGATGTTTTATACTTACCTAATAGGTATTAATAGCATAAGGATCAGGTTTAGGATAGATATTAAATGGCGAAGGTCGTTGCCCGATGCTCTTGAATGCCTTGGTGATATCTACCAGCAGCTGTCCAAGGAGAATAAATAGCTGGAGGATGGCTGGAGGGGAATAGCTATTGTAACGTAACCGTGAGGCCTGTTTGCTAATTCCTAGTAAAATTATTGTCTGGTCTGGCAATAAAGTTTTAGAAAAGTTTCTTTTGAATTGAGAATAAAATACTCTTTGAAAATAGTTAGGTACTCTTTTATCTTAATGTTATATTTTATTTCTTTTTATTTACATTATCAACTGCAGGTGTGTCTGTTTCAAAACACATTTTATAATGTCAGGTGTAAACATTATTATTCGATGCGAAGCCAAGAGACTATATCGAATGACGTCATCGGTTCGAGGTGCAGAGTTAATAATAATTTGATTTGAATGTATTGTGTTTAGTAGTTGACACTGTCGATGACGTCACTTTGACGTTGGCACCGAACTCGGAACAAGGCGAACGAGGGGAGCTGAGGGGCCGAAAGGGAGAGATCTCGCATTCCTCTTTCTGGATGTTTTCACGTTAATTTGCGATGGATAAATAATGCGAATGTAGGTAATCAAATAGAAAATAAGTACTTTGTTTTACTAAAAACAGATTTTAATGCGGTTTTCACTAATGGAAAGACCGTTAATGAAGGAAGGTTTTATAAACTACTCAAAACAAAATAGGGCCCACCTTGTTTTTGTTCTGTAAAATGAAAATGTATAACTTGTAGTCATTTTGATGGATTAAGATAATTATGTTAAACGTAAGGTTCCATTAATACTGATGGCAATAGGTAAAAATTATTGATTTTCCTAAAAAATACGTACAATAACTGAAAAATCGAAATTAACCGAATCGAAGCTTATTTTGTTTTGTTTTGAGGGCATAATTTGATCCCAACAATAGAGAACCCACAATAGAGAATTCCATTTCTCTATTGTGGGTACTTGTTTTTATGATTTTGTAAATTGACTAACACAATTGAGGAATGTTTTTAAAATGTGTCCAATAGTTTTTGAATTAATTCAAATCTTCTCGCTTTATAATATTAGTACGTATTTTTGTCTAAGGACGATAAATCAAAAGTCAGTTATTCCTCACTTATACAGTTTATTCCACTTATCATTTACTTATGCTGAAATTATAAAAAACTTAACACTATGTAATACTATGATCTAAACACTTATGTAGTCTTTATAATTTATATCCACCATTTACCACCACCGTCTCACTCGCTGTTCATGAATCGATAGCCTGTCGTATATCTGATACTCGGGCGTGTTGCCAGCCCTTCCCCCCTTACCGCGCTACTTGCGACTTATAAGCTCTGCTGAATCCACCAACGAGCTATTCGAGGGACGAGATCCCGTTTTGTAAGGGTAGCTCTTAGGGCATTACAATCCGTAATTATTTTGAATGGCACGCCAACCAAATATATTCTAAATCGTTGTAATGATGCAATAACTGCCAGTGTTTCGAGTTCGTAAGAGTGAAATTTCCTTTCATCAACAGTAGTTTTTCGACTGAAATATGAAACCGGTTGTAATGCCCTTTTCGTGCTGTATTGAAGTAAGATCCCAGCTAGTCCTTCTTTGCTTGCGTCCGTGTGCAGCTCTGTTTCGGCCTTTGGATCATACAATGCTAACAAGGGTCGCCTCACAAGTATGTCTTTGATTTTGATGAACGACTCCTCTTGTTTTGCACCCCATTCCCATATCGCGTTTCCTTTGAGTAAGTCTGTTAACGGTGCGGCGATAACCGCATATCCTTTTATGAATCGCCTGAAGAATCCCGACAGGCCAAGAAATTGGCGTAATTCATGTTGATTACTAGGTCTTACAAATTTTTCAACTGCCTCAGTTTTTCTATTCCCTGGTCGTATTCCTTCTGCACTCACTTCGAAGCCCAAAAAGTCTATGTTACTTTGAAAGAAACTGCACTTGCTGAGTTTCAGGGTTAAACCTCCATTCTCTAGTAATTTTAATACTTCCTCTAACCTGTGAATTCCTTCTGTAAAGTCCTTAGCAGGAATGAGTACATTGTCCATATAAACAATGGCATACTTGATTTTTGCCTCTTTGAGTATTGTATTCATGGTCCTTTGAAATACTGACGGGGCGTTAACTAATCCAAACGGCATACGGTTATATTCGTACTGCCCATCCGGCGTGACGAATGCCGTTTTATGTCGAGATTCTTCCGTTATTGGTATTTGGTAGTATCCGGATGCTAGATCCAGTGAAGTGAACAGAGTATTTCCTGCCAGTAGATCTAGCTGGTCTTCAACACGTGGTAGGGGGTAATGTTGTTTTTTAGTTTTCCGATTGAGAGCACGATAGTCTACGCATAAGCGTTTATCACCTGTCTTCTTTTGAACTAATACGATCGGACTGGCATAAGGTGATGAAGATTCTCTAATAATTCCATTGTCCATCATGTCTTCTACCATATCTCTTACTAAATTTCTTTCGGCATGGGACATGCGATAAGGTCGGTATACCACTGGTTCTGCATCGTTTAATTCTATTGTCATTTCGCCAGCGTTTGTGAAGCCTAGGTCCTTAAGTCCGCTAGAAAAACAGTCATTGTACTTGGTTAATAGTTGTTGTAATGTACTACGTTCATATGTGCTGAGATGTGGATTACAGATGATTTCACTGGACTCATTCGTGAGATCAATTTTTAAACTAAAAGTGTTCATCATTCTCACCGGCATTGTCGTGTTTGTTGAAGATACGCGCGTCAACAAGGTGCCCTTTTTTATACAAAGTTTGTTTGGTGAAGCGTTATGTATTAATAAAGCACCACATTCATTCTTAATTTCGTAACTTCCCGGTAAGAGGTAATATTCCTCACCTTCAAGTCCTCTGAGCGATCCATTTACATAAACGTTTTTCGTTATCTTTTTCTCGGCGTCAACCTTAACTGCACGCATTGTATTTGGTAGTATATCCACATCATTGTTAGAAATCAAACATATTTTGTCTTTCACAATTCTCTGAAATATTAATTCATTGGGAGTCTTAGTGATTATGATATCAGGTTTCTCCGTAAAGGAATGGCCTAGTAGTACTGGTTTACCCAGTACATAATCGTCTACCAGGTATATATCAATAGTTTCCTTTATTCCTCGCACTTCGACTTCACATACAGCGACCCCTAGCGGAAATATCGTGTTTGCTCCCAAACCCCTGAGTATCGGCAGATTCTCTCTATGGCAGACTTGCAGATTAATTTCCTTTGCGTTGGTGGCTCTGATCAATGTACACTCGCTCCCTAAATCTACATGGCATTGGATTGGTATGCCATTTACCTTTATTTCAATAAAATATTTGTTTTCTTGTCCATCCCTGATGTTTAGTTTCGCCACATGCTTTACGTCCTTGTTTCTGTCGCGGTTTCGGCTATCAGTGTCCATGTTTATGTTTCTGTTTCTAAAACAATCCTGAGTTTGGTGGCCTATTCTATTACACGTCGTGCATTTTATGCCAGGTTTATCACACTTAAAACTAGGGTGACCCATTTCATTGCAGTTAAAGCAACGTATTCTCGTGTTAAAAGTTCCAGGTTTAGTTATTTGCTTGTTTATCGATTCATTTTTGGCCTTAGTTGATAAGTCCCTGGATAAGTTCCTATACTGCCCAACCTTAACAGTTTTGAAATACTTCAAGACATCTTCGGGTTCACTAAATTGTGCTGCCTGAGCACCTACTTTTACGGCTCGATCCTCTACCCCGTGTAAAATACAATCAACTGCCTGCCGACCACTAATCCTACAACGGTGTAACAGGTTGACCTTCGCGTAATAATAGTGCTCCAATGACTCTCCATATTTAACCTTATACGCTAACATGTCAGTCAGAAGTTCGGCATAATCCTCGCGACAGGGAAAGGATTGTACCAACTTTGTTTTCCATTCAGTCCAACTAAGTAACAGGGACGGTAGTCCCTGATACCATGTTTTTGCAACCCCGCTGAGTTTTGGTAAAGAATAGTGTATAGTGGCCCTTTCATCCCAGCCATATATTTCGGCACATTCCTCTACTTTCGTTAACCATGTCAGGATTGTTTGTTCCTTTGACATTGGGTTAAATTCGGGTAACACATTACTATTAAAAGTTAACTTAGGTTTATCCGAACTTCTGACATCATTTAGGATACTAAGAAACTTATCTAATATTTTGTTTGTATTTGACGCTTCCTGCGTTAATTTCTCCTTGGCGTCAACCTCTGACGAGATGCTGTGATTCCTTAGCGTCCGTCTCTTCCTCTGCGTCCCCCTAAGCTCTTCATCCGAATCGTCTGATTGGTCTTGATACCGATTATTGCGCTCGTTTTGGTAAACAGTTCCTTCATGTTTTGTAAATCTTTCAAACATCGGTTCTGACCTCGAACACGACGCACCATGATCCTCAAACCTGGATCTTCCATATTCCGTGTGTGACATCGGTTCTAACCTCGAACCGGACGTCCCATGATCCTCAAACCTGGATCTTCCATATTCCGTGTGTGACATCGGTTCTAACCTCGAACCGGATGTCCCATGATCCTCAAACCTGGATCTCCTTTTCTCCGTTTGCGACATCGGTTCTAACCTTGAACCGGATGTCCCATGATCCTCAAACCTGGATCTCCTTTGTCCCGTCTGCGACATCGGTTCTAACCTCGAACCGGATGTCCCATGATCCTCAAACCTGGATCTCCTTTGTCCCGTCTGCGACATCGGTTCTAACCTCGAACCGGATGTCCCGTGATCCTCAAACCTGGATCTCCTTTGATTGTCATGCGGCGCCGGTTCTGACATTGAGCGACACGCGCGCATGCTTCACTTTCTTCAATTCCCTTAAATCTGGGTGATCGTCAACTGCCCCTCCAGGGGTCTTTCTTTTATGGGCTTTGTTGTTTTCCTGAAACTTGAAAGTGATAGGATTAGTGATAGTTTACTACCACTATTATATATATCTGGGTACGGTAATTATAAACGCAAACTAGCTTATTTGGCACGGTTGTTGCTAATCGCAAAAATTTGGGGAACTTTTTTTGGGCCTACAAAAAGAGTATAACATATAATTCATGGGGTAACGTCATTGTACTTATTCATTGAAGGTGATATAACAGAGTACAGGACCATTGCCAAAACATTCAGATTGTAAATCTATGTTTTTCTTAATCTTTGATATTATTATCAGTGAATTTATGAATACGGTTCGTAATGAATATTTTCCCACAAATCGGCAATATCCTTTTCCTCCTTTTTTAATATTTTACGATGCGTACGAATGCGGGGTTACCTAAATATTATAGATTATTCCAAGGATAGTACAAGAAAAGTTGGTTTCGACACTAGTTAGTTTAAACGATCAAGCCGTTATTATCAATACTGATAATAAATCTGTAAATGTAGGCATTGTATGCATTGTATGCTCCTCCATAACTCCCCAATGCATTAATTGATTTTCATGAAACCTGGTAGATGAACATTTAGACGTACGGGACACAGGACAGGCCACCCTTTTCTCCTTCAACGCAGACGAAGTCGCGGATGCCAGCTAGTCAGTACATAAATTTCAAATAAAATAAAAAGAAAGGGACACGTTTTACACATTGGTTCGGGATCTGTACACGCAGTGTTTATAAAAACTAAACCCGACCTTCGTCACAAGTGGTTTTTTTTTCTAATAGTTATGCACTACTATTTCTTGCATGTAGCGAGTTTTGTTTACTTTAACATGATCCTTCGCGATAAGATCGCATTCCATGCGTTCGGGACGCACGATTATGTTTAAATATCAGAAATATTAGTCACACAAATAAATTAATAAATAGGTAAATAAATTTAAATTTCAGTTTTAAGCAAGCTTCCTATGTTTATCTTACCAAGATTTTAAGCTTAAAATAAAAAAAAACTCAATTTCGGGCCCGTCTCTGTTTTTTTTTTTAACAAAGAGAAAATAAAATAAAAAATAAGTACTTCTTAACTACAATGTACTTACGTGTCTTCTCGTTGTGAGCGTGTCGAGAAAATTTTGTATATTCTCTTCGATCGCACTTCTGAACTTTTGTCTAAGGACGATAAATCAAAAGTCAGTTATTCCTCACTTATACAGTTTATTCCACTTATCATTTACTTATGCTGAAATTATAAAAAACTTAACACTATGTAATACTATGATCTAAACACTTATGTAGTCTTTATAATTTATATCCACCATTTACCACCACCGTCTCACTCGCTGTTCATGAATCGATAGCCTGTCGTATATCTGATACTCGGGCGTGTTGCCAGCCCTTCCCCCCTTACCGCGCTACTTGCGACTTATAAGCTCTGCCAGCCCTTCCCCCCTCGCGCTACCCGCGACTTATAGGCTCATATCTCCACGCATGACATTAAGTTAACAGTATATAGATGTCGTCGACGGATCCTTTAACTGGGCCGATCGAGAGAGATCTGCCTGGACACATCACGATACGGCGGCATTTCTCGATATAGATAAAGATATGAGATATGAGAAATCAGGTAAGCAATCAAAATAAAACTAGAAAATCAAACATAGATAAAATTTATTTACAAGTTTGTTGTACAAGATAAAATTTAAATACTTTGTAACACCCACTTGTCT
This sequence comes from Synanthedon vespiformis, assembly GCA_918317495.1. Taxonomy (NCBI): domain Eukaryota; kingdom Metazoa; phylum Arthropoda; class Insecta; order Lepidoptera; family Sesiidae; genus Synanthedon; species Synanthedon vespiformis. The sequence goes on from OU906962.1 coordinate 3,340,594, forward strand.
TACTGCTCATTGTCCCAACTAATCAAGTTAGCACAAACATATTCTATACATTATAAAATTATAATGTATTGTATATATTTAAAATATTAGTTACCTAGGAATTGTACCCCCTTCACTTGGCTTTCTATATTATTATTTTTTATCAACACACATTTCACACAGCACCATCTAGTTCCACAGTAAGCAACTAATGCTTGTATTATGGATACCAGACAGTTGATATAATACATAGATTACTTTTTTCATAGAGTAAATAGTTACATAACCAGTAATAGAGGGACAGACACGTAGATACACAAAAAATGTCGATGGCCCCTATGTAGATTACGATTTGCCATTAAAAATCCGTCAAAGGCGCCCAAGTCGATTATGAGTTTCTATTAAAAATCCGTTTAACTCAAAGGTCGCTGTAGTCAGTCAATTCGTATCATGCACATGTTATATGGCGACATCTAGTGAGCAAAAAAAAGAAACCGCACGGATTCTATAAATATTTTATTGTTATATGACCACATCTAGTTATCCATAAAGAAAGTAAAAATGGTGTCAATATGAATAACATAATTTAACATCAAATTCGACATTACTAGCGACATCAAGTGAGCCATAAAGAAAATAGAGCCGAAAGTTTCATGTTTAAAACGGAGCTCGCCCCTCTATTACTGGTTAAGTAACTATTTACTCTATGCTTTTTTGTAAATACATACTGGTAGGAGAGCCCACGATGCTAAATGTGGCGTCACCTATTGGACTTTGAAGATTGGATGGTAAGAAGAAAAAAAGGTTATACGAAGTTTATCATTTCAGCGGTTGGGTGAGCGTCTAACAGGCTTTCAAAATTTTGTAGGCGCTTTATTTTAAAAAATCCTTCATATAATATAATCGTCAGATTAAGAATCAGCACGATCAGGAATTCAGGCTGAACCGTCTATATGAAAATCTGACGCGCTCGAGTTGTATTGTATTTAAAATTTTACCCCAACCCCCTCCAACCAAACCGTCAGATTAAAATATCTGACGGTTATCGGAGACACGTGGGGAATATTGGCAATATCTGACGCGCTCGAGTAAATTCAAAAATCCCCTCTTGGGCTCTCCTACGATACAAATTATAAATACAAAACATCCATGACTCAGGTACAAATCAAATCCTTCTATGGTCGACAGCGCACTTTTAGCACTTATGGCGTTGCTTGTGTTACAGGCGACGGTGGCCACCTACCATCAAGTGGTTTAGATGGTAGGTGGCTACCGTCGTCTTAGAGGTGTATTAGAGCTGCAACCATAATGGGAAGTGATGGGGTAATGGCTCTCGCATCCCTTACTCGCTCATTGAAACACAACAGCAAATGTGCTGTTATTCACCGTGAAATAAGGCTTTTGTAAGGGAGTGGTTAGTGCCACTATGTACTTTCCAAATCCACACTAGAGCCAACAATTTATTAATTCTACAAGAAACTCTTATGATCCGTCATTTTGAAAAGTTCAAAAAAATAACATAATAAAATGTAAACTCCATGTTACTCTCGAATAGCATATACAAACTTAGCTATATATAATCAAAGATTATATTCACAGAATACAGATAACAATTTGTTTTAGTACACTTAAGTGCAATCGGGGTAAGAAAATGGTCGTCATCTTAAAGTTATGCCAAATTTTTATTTCAAAAATATGTCAGTTGTCCCCTTAGCACTTTAGGCCTACCGCCCACTACGCAGACTGGCTGCGGCAGCTGAAATATTGCGCAAAACTTAAAAAAAACAACATACCAAAATTTTTTCATTAAAAAAATTTGGTATGTTGTTTTTTTAAGTTGCATCATTATGCAAAACAAAAATATATATATAGAAATTAGATTCATTTTGAATCTAGATAATAGAATAACGTTTCCAGTATATTTAATATCGGAATATCCTTATTATTTACTTCAGAAAAAAATATGACAGTCTCACTCGTACATTCTTCTTGATCATTCCAGGTGATTTCTTCAAGTTACGAGGTCGCGTGAGTCATTATCAATTTCTGTAACAAAATAGTACATAACTTAATAATACAGTCTCACTTGAATATGTAGGTAAAGTCGGGGGTTCATACATGGAACCGCCGAACAGTTGTTACTGCTTCGGGCAGTCGGCAGGGGGGTGAAATTGCATACACTGACTGCTCTCGACTGCTCTTGCGCAGTGACCTCCGCCTGCGCTCTTGATTCCACGTCGCGCGCGCCTCTCGTTCGTACGTGACTTGTCGAGCAGTTGATACCAACTGCATCCGCAGTTATCAATGGCGCTTAAGCAGTTTACTATGACTGCTCGAGCGGTCCGTGTATGCTGATCACTGGCTAACTGCTCGAGCTGCAGGTGTATTGTATGGCGGGCATTATATGTGACACACATATGTCGAGCAGCGGCTGCTCGACCGCAGGCATACACTGACTGCTCGAACGTTCGACTGCTCTCGCGCAGTCAAATGGCAGCATCAATGGCGCTTCAGCAGTTGACTATGACTGCTCGAGATGTCGACTGCACTCGCGCGCCTCTTGTTCGTACGTGACTTGTCGAGCAGTTGATCAATGGCAGCTTCAAGTAGTTGACTATGACTGCTTGAGCGGTCCGTGTATGCTGATCACTGGCTAAGTGCTCGATCTGCCCTTGTATGACCAGTATTATAATACTAATATAGTATGGATTCCTTCTCAACCACGAGATAATATATTCGGTCCTATTGGATAGTTTACCTTGAGGGGTTGTAGGGCATTTGTGATTTGCAAGCCAACACTGCGGGCGAGTACTAGCGGCGGCAACTGGAACGAGTACAGCCGATGCAGAGCGTCTATGGCGAGCTGCGTCGGCACGTTGTGACGCTGGCGACTGCTCTCATATTTCTCCAACCAACTATCGTGCGCTATCAACACCACGTGGTTGTTTTAATTATAAATTAATTTCATCAACTAATGGGTTTATTCAAGTGAGCTGTAAACAAACTTCTATACGGGGTGGCAGCGCACCAGCACGCCCCCTGGTGTTGCTGGTGCCCTTGGGCGACGGTATAACCATCTTTGCCTTTTTGCCACCCTTTATAAAAAACTCATAGATGCGAGTTGCATTTGATTATAATATTTTTAACACCGACGCAAAAACAGGGCATTACAAGTTTGTATAATATGGAATCGTAGGTCCCAAATAGATGTACCAATTGTTTTTAAGGCTGACTTGATTGGGATCGTACTTAAGTTATGATTTACGAATATCTGTTCAGGCGTTAGAAGACCATCAGCCTATTTCCTAGTGGACGAAGGGATTACGCGAACTTCCTGTGATGTTCGATCAATGTGAAATTTCCATGACTTGATAACCTTGACCTGATGCGGCAGCATCGAGTAGTCTGCGGTACACTTAACTCTTCAGCAACTTACAGAGCCGATATAACGTGCTTGGGCTGGGTTGTTTATACCATACGTAACAACCTATAATTAAAAAAGCGTATGGAAGATATCAGATACTGTATCGATTAATCGAGGGTTATACTGTCGGCATGCGCGCTGCCTAGACTGCAGAACGCAGTCTGCCAAAAGTGACCCTTACCGACGTCTAGTCCCATGTAGAGTGCGTCTGCGAGGTACTCTGTGAGATGTGTGACGTCACCAAACCCGAGATTCACTCCTTGCCCGGCCAACGGATGAACGCGGTGCGCTGCGTCTCTGAAATTGAACAAACATGGAACTGAGTGACATTTAAATTTAATTACGTATAACAAATTTCATCATCAATCATCTCAGCCGCATTGCGACTATAATAATAATTACACCGCATAAAGCAAATAAGTACCAGCTAATAAATAAGTAAGTAATGTTACCCTATGAGTGCGACACCGGGCGCGACGTATCTAGTGCTGTGTCCGAAAGCGAGGGGGAAGGCGGCCCGAGAGCCAGCTCGCACACCGCTCACGCTGGGCGGGAGACGGCGCGGCGCCGCTGGGGTCAGCCCGACACGTCTCAGCCAACTGCTTGTCCAATCCATGCACTCGCCCACGGCGCCGCTACTCGAGTACTGCTTCCACTGAACGCACATCACACTATATACCTACACTATAGTCTCTGATGAAATGGGAACTAACATGGAACTAACTACGAAGTACTACAACTATGGAATTTGCATCACAAATGCCAAAACTGAATCATGGCGGAGTCAATGGTAGTAACGACCAAGTTCTACTATTCATTTTAATCTCCAATGTGTTAATGTAAAGCCAATTTTTCTTTAAATGACAGTTCACACTCTGGGTAAAAGTCACTTTTAAATGTTCCATAAAGTTCGTAGTGTTTTGTATGGCGTGCGTGCGAAATCCATAGTTGTACTACATTGATGGTAACTAACGACAGAGCCCTGTGAATGGCAGAGTGAAGGCAATAAAACGTACGCCTATAGTGTACCTACAATTTTTTTAAATGTTAGGTCTGACAGACTGGCTGTCTCTGGCGTCGCCTGTAACACAAGCTACGTTACAGGTGCTACAATTGCGCTGCTGACCATAGTGCCAAAGACCAAAGGATAGAGAAATGCATTCTGGCATCCCTTACTCACTCAGCGAAACTTTAAGGCAATCTTCTATCTATAAGGACTAACCAAGTGACTGCGAAAAGTGCCTTGAAAATATCCAAAGTTGACCCCTGCTTTGAGGCAACACAGAACAATATTATGTTACTTTGCTGCGGCAGGTTTAATAAATTAATCACTGATTTATTTTTAATTAAATTCTCTATGAAGATAGCTCGAACCATGGAGAAAGACACAAGAGTTTTATTTAAATAAACGAATACCAATGCGTCATTCAGAGCATCGACGAATTGTTCGTCCGGTATGTACAACAATTGCTTCGCTTGTTCCTGCGAAGTGGACCACACGAGGGAACTGTGCGTCGAGTCTAACGGCAACAGAGCCACAGGTCCGCTGGGAAGGAACCGTTGCCACGCTGTGTTATTCTCGCACTCCTGAGGATTCAATGGTATATTCATGAATTACGACAGAGTTTCTGATACATAAGCCGGCGGATCATAAGTTGAAGTGGGCGAAACACGTAGTATAGAGAGATGACGGCCGATGGGGTCGAATAAGGACCGCGGTGATTTCGGGCTGCTTTTGACCGGTCCCTTTGAAAAGTTTTGGGGAAGGCCTATATCCAGCAGTGGACGTCCTACTGCTGAGATGGTGATTATGGGCCGGCGCTCACTGCCGGCGTGGCACGGCATGGCACGGCAGGTTGTGATCCCGCGGCGTTCCGTGACATCCCGTGGCATCTTGCTGAAAGCTCAGCCACTCTGGCATCAATCCCTTGCCATGCTCAGTCAGTAGAAACGAGCGCATGCCAGTGCGTCTTCTTCCTCCCTTGCCCCCGCGCACCGACCGGGCTGCGTCCCATTAACCGAAATGACCGCTGCACAAGTTTCAACCTTATTTCAACTAGCTTGACACGTCATGCCGCAGCATCCCGCGGCACGTCGCGTCATTTCGCCGCATCTTTATCATTTCGCGCATATCGAAATAAAGTAACATGAATTGTACACTGATTGAAATAAGATTCGAAATAACTTGATTAGTAAAAATTGCCGTGACACGCCGTGCCGTGCCGGCAGTGAGCGCCGGCCATATGAGCACGTTTTGAGAGTACCAGCCAATATTGTTTTTTTTTTAAATGTCAAGGTACAGAAGGAGGACCCTACTAATATAGGTATACCTCTGCTAGTTTCAATGTGGCCACGACACCCATCTGATCGTAACTCCACGACAAATACTGCACTCCCATGGCCTTCCGTACAGCCGAATTTGCACCGTCAGCGCCAATCTGAAATTATAAACATATTACTGGTTACAAATGAGTAAAGAAATAAAGATACAGGATAGGCTACAGGAAGTCGCTTATAATAATAATTTTTTGATGCTTTAGCTTTCGAATTAAATTATGTATGTGTATCACACGATTTTGCCCCTATATTAGTTTTCTGAATTGCCCTACACTATTGGAAGCAAATAAAATTTAAAGACGCAATCACGCCAAGGAGCTCTGTATCAAAATACTACAAATTAAAATTAATCGGTGTTTAACTAGAAATGAGAGTTAAGATTAAACATACACACTCAGTTGGGATTGAACATATTTGAATTGGACTGGCGCAAGTAAACGGATGTGTTGCTGATATGATCACGGTTTACGCGGTGTAATTATTATTTCTGTTGTGTTTATTTGTGTTTTCAACGTGGAAGAGCAGCCGCCACTTCAGTGTGTAAGTGAACTCTGAGAAAGGTGTTCGATATTTTAAAAAAATATATTAGTCGAGATTTTTAAAGACTACGATTTAGTCATGAAGTGTATTTGGAAAAATATTTGTGCATAGTATTTGGAACCTGTAGTTTCAGTGTATTACTTTTCCAAAAAAAAAAAAAAAGTGTTTACAAGTCGAACTTATATAAATAATTAAAAAAATAATAAAACCTATCAGTAGTAGAAATGCAATTCAGAAGTGAAAACTTCTTACTTTCACAAATTAAAAAGCTAGTATAGCTATATCTATTTAGTACTATTTTGAAAAATACTATATTAGTACTATTATTATTAATGCGCCTTTTTCTAAATAACTTGCCAAGTTCTTTTTTTTAAAGACAAGGTTGTCTAAAAAAAGTTTTTTAACTAACTTAGGTAACTAGGAATATGATGTACAGTTTGAAAAAAAATTATGATCACAATAAATACCCAAAAATATCGTCTATATGATGTCGATTTTTCCCATTTTCAAATACATATATATAACTATATTATTTCTTAACCAAGTGACGTGGAAAATTACACAAATCCACCGTAACACTTTAGGGGTATTTTCAGTGGAACACTAAGATTTTTTTAAAATATAAGAATATAAAAAAAGATATTATATAATATATAGTGGCTACTGTTAAGGGTAAGGACACAACGTCAAGGAAATGCAAGTGCGCATGACAGTTCGCTTGAAGAGGCCCATATTTTAACGAGGCGTGGAAAGATCGTTACACGAGAAAGGTTATATTTTAATTAAAATTATAACTAGCTGTTGCACGCGACTTCGTCTGCGTAACATTATGAAATTTAGTCTAATGTTACTCGCCGATAATATAACTTCACAACAGTGAAAGAATTTATCAAATCGGTCCAGTAGTTCCAGAGTATATTCAATTCAAACAAAGAAATCATTCATCTTTATATTTTTTAGTATAGTATAGTATATTATATATAATATAGTATAGATTGGCAGAAAAGAACGTGAGCTTGTTTTACGATAAGTCAGCATTTCGTAGTAGACACAGAAACACAACTATTTCGTCAACCGTTTTATCTCTTTTTCTTTCGTATTATTTCAATAATCAATATTAGAAAATAATTATTTTCTGTTTTTATCTCGAAGATAAGTTTCAGAAGTCGGCTTCCATATAGGTAAATGTTTTCGCCGTACTGCCTGTATGTCATGTTTATAATAATGTCATGTTATTTCCTCTTTAAGAAGAAAACTAAAAGGCTTGTACCTAAGTATAATATCCTGTGAGTCTATTGGAGATCAAAGGTAATCGTCGCGGGTTCCTAGAAAATGTATGCGAATTGTTGTTGTATAATATATAATGCGAGGTGACGACGATATCCGGCCACTTTACGGGAATCTGGAGCGCGATGAGTCGATAAACGGGGCCAATGATGAAATAGTTTTTGTTCATTCTCAACAAAGGTAAACATACGTTACCTCAAATCGCGGACGTGACGTAAAAAATATTAACTCCTAGAATCTTTGAGATAAATAAAATAAAAACTGTCAGTAGTAAAAACTACAAAATTGAGTGGCACGTTTTCCCATTACTATGCTTGGAATTTTTTTACGGCTGCTAACTCCCTGTACTACCTTTATCGATAAGTTTCGCAGAGGAAAAAGTTGCTCGTCTCTGCCAACTGAAGCTACTCACGAAGATTCAGCCTGTTAGTAATCAGCAAAAAATTCCTTTGAGGGATACTGGACTATTATTATGAACCTAGAAGTACGTGGGTACTAATTCGGGTAGATGGCGCTTATTTCATACAGTTAAACGTCACTGAGGGTGTCGCTTACAGAACGTGAAGTCCGAGTTCAGTGTTCGTTCTCCTCTCCTTACTAAAAGTGCTCAAAGCGCCCAAAGAAGTTTTCATTTCAAAAATCATAAAAAAATTCATACAAAAGAGAAAATTAAAAAAGATTATAAGAAAAAAGAACTATTATTTTTTTACGATTTCTTGTATACACTTAAAATCAAAACATATTCTGAGATATCAGTGCAATGAAGACAGATTGAACATAACATTTTTGTAGGTATAGTGAAAGTTTTGAATGTGTCCATACGAGTATGACCAAGAAAGAGCAATGGACGACATACGATCGGTAAGTTGTACACGATAAAAAATATAATACACACACTACAGTAATACACTTCAGTAGCACTACCATGAGTTTATGACGACCGAAATCGCTAGCGAGAGATGAGCGAGAACGTAAAATATTTGTATGAAAAATTGTATAGCGCCTCTAGCGGTCACTCAAAGAACTAAAACCGGTAACATGAGTTGCATAAATGAAAAACCTATCGAATGTAGTCGCTAGCGATTATTAGCGACTAACGTTTAACTTGACATTTCTATACAAAATCGGTACAAATTTGACTGATGCTCTCGAGAAATACCGTAACGTTAGTAGTTAAATCATTCACGTTCACATTGAAGGGTAAAAGGTTCGTTATCGACAGAAGTAAACTAACGTAAGATTTCGATAGCAACTCATGGTAGTGCTACAGGTAATAGTATAGTATAACGCAGCATACAATATTTATCGTTATCTTGAAATCTTATGCGTGTATAGTATTCATCATTTAGACATGTGTCTAAACAATTTCCCAATGCTAAAAGTTAGTGATTCAAAACGCTCTACACTTTTAAACTATTTTTAATCACACAGTAGCGTGTATACTTAAATAAATTCAAATAGTAATCAAACGATTATTTCATGGCAGTCTTAATTAAGAGAGTGCAGTGGTAAACTGCTGCTAGACGGGCTGCCCATTTCATTATCGCAGAATGTATTGTACTCTGCCACTACAGCACTAAACTTAATAATTTAAAGAAAAAAAAAGGACTAAAATATGTATTAGACCATTTTTTTATTTGAAAAAACTCATCACATTTTATATTCGTGTATGATGCGGTTATCACCAATGAAAAAACCGATAAACAAGAGGTGGCACCTATTATGTATCATTTGCAGAAAAAAATAATGTATACATGCGAAGTCGAGGCGGGTCACTTAGTAAGACACATTAGTCATTATTTTTAACGCCCGACGTTTCACGTGTGTCTGTGTATCTGTGTGTCTGTCTGTGGAAACGTATAGCTGGCAAACAGATGGACCGATTTTGATTCTGTTTATTTTTTGAAAGCTGACATGACCACGTCGGGTTTTAAGTAAACTATAAGTATTATGAAGATCTTTTCAGGCGTTTGAAGATGAATATATTTTATATACTTCCACAGTTTCACTTGATGAATAACTACTGTGTATCAATTAGTATGTGGAACACCCTACCTACTTAATCAGCAACTTACAGCAGATTTAGCGTGTTAGGGTTCAGTAGACATTTGGGGATAGTTTATAAATTGAATTATTGCTTTTCAAATTTAATTTTCAAGCGAATCGTTCAGATTTAATAAAATATAGAATAGAATATCGTCAACAAACGCTCTCGCCGTGCATGCTGCTTTTAGATTAGTCTAAACAATTCAGTTTTTATGGACGCCGAGGATTTCAATAGTTAATAACTTTGGGATTAATAGGCACAACGTGCCTATGCAACTTGAGTGCGTCTAATATTGGAATCAGAAATCGATAGTTAAACGTGTTTGGCACATTTGGCGCATACCATGTGGTTTTATTCATGGGCATGACATGTTTACATTATAATCACTTACACAATGTATGAAGACTTCTTTTAGCGGTAAGCATTTCATTGTACTATGAGCGAAACTGGAACTACTAAATGCAACAACGCTAGAGGTTTAGTATTCAATTAAAGAATAAGTTTGAACAAAATCCTAATAGTCGCGTATTAGGCTATATTCCATTGCGATAAAAGTTACAGAGCAAAAATTCATTTTCTCTAAAAAAAATCCGAAAAATACTCGTAACACATATATCAACGACTTTAGTCGATATATGTGTTATATGTATATATATTCTATTTGATTAAACGAAGTCAATGAATTGAGCAATGGGGAATGTATAAATAATCGCGTGGGATGTAGATGTAGGTATGTCACGTCGCGCCGCAGTAAAAATTGCAAAAGGAATTCCTAACGACAATGTTTTTTGATGATCTTTCTATTATTAAACCCAAGACTTGTCTGTTCGCTTTTATCTACAATAATATCTAAGCTCATTTTTATTTTGATTAAAAGTTGTGAATTCATGTTAAATAAGCTCGACAGACAGGTTGAAGGTTCACTTGATGGTATGTGGCTACTGGCTACCGTCGCCTATAATACAAGCAACACAAACAGCTGCTACAATTGCGCTGCCGACCATAGTAGTATTAAGTCATAGTAGATAGGGATTAGAAATGTATAGGGAAATAGCTCTAGCTTCGGTCGCCGACAAAACCAATTATTTTTCTTGCTACGAAACTAGTTACGTACAAAGAAGTTTTTTCTTCCTATGAAACTAGTTACGTATGACCGCCTACGAAACCAATGCTACAAAACCAGTTTCTGACACATCTTTGCATTTGTGGGAAAGGGACAAAACGCATTTTTGTATTTCGTTAACACAGGCATTGCTATTGGCTATTTCGTAGAAAGAAAAATCTTTATAAGTAACTGGTTTCGTAGCAAGAAAATCAATTCTTGTCACGTGACTGGTTACGTAGCGTTGGTTTCGTAGGCGGCCGAAGGGCCCTACTCATCCAAACACAATAGCACGTGTTGTGTTATTTCACTATGGTCATCCAAGGGAACTTTTATTGCGGCCAGAAGGCCTGCCCCTAAATCATTGCGAAACGCAGTGTACCCTGCCTTCTATAGTTCCAATAATTGAGACATTGAATAGATAAGTTTTCGCGGAAAGCAGAGTGCAAGTGTTAGTTATACTCTATATATAAACTCTCGTTCATTTATATCGAATTATGACGAGATTATTTAGCCGGGACAGACACAGAGAGGGTTTCAGTTATACGTGAAACACGGTCGCGCCACGCTTGAAGAGCGCTCGGAAGAACCGCAATGTCTTCCCATAACTCCGGTAAAGACAATGCGAAAAAAAAGAAAAAGGTGGTCTTCTACTTATTTTTTTTTATTAATGCGTCATTATTACAACATATCTTTTTGTAAACAACACAAATTATAAAGTGATTTAAATGTAATTATAGACAGTGTTACAATGTTTACATTTTGTTTACACATTTCAGAGATTGAGTTTTGGTTGTTAGATAAAGTGCCTATTTTGTGAAAGAAATTAAAAAAAAAAGGTTATTAAAAAGGATATTTGAAAACTCAACAAAGCCAGAAGCGAGTCGCTAGCAGTCGTAGCCATAATATTATTTGTATGTTTGGATGTTTGTTACTCAAAAACGCAAAAACGGATTTGGATAAAATTTGGCACGCAGATAGTTTATTAAACTGGATTAACGTATAGGATCCTGGAAAAATGTTACATCCCTGTGGGATTAAAAACAAAAACAACACCGTCTACGAAGTTGCGGGAATAGAATAGATTTCTGTGTAATAAATCTATAGCAATATATAAAGCTGAAGAGATTTTTGATTGGTTGTACGCGCTAATCTCAGGAACTACTGGTTCGAATTGAAATTTTTTTTTTGTGTTGGATAGTCCATTTATCGAGGAAGGCTAAAGAGAGCCAGCTAGTTTCTAATAATAGTACTCTGTTATTCGACAAAAGGTTTACCGCGAAGGAAGCTCACGATGGTGTGTGGGGATGTCCCAACTAGCAGAGGATTCGGATGACGCGGAAGCGGGGTACATATCGAGCGACGAATCGGGGCATGCTGCCGATCTAGCCGAAAGAATTAGGGTTAAGCCTTCGCGAGACATATGGGAGCTAGGTAAATAACATGTGTTTTTATTTATTGGTCAAAATGTTCCTAATATTTATTTCTTATCCAATATTCTTTGCGATTGCAAGTGCAGTGAACCCTCTAGGCTAAAGCAAAAAAATTTAGTTATAACAAGAAATAATAGATAAATATCCATCCTTTTAAGTTATTTTATACATATTAATTTAAGTTATATTATGAATTATAATTTCATTGAATCATAAGTTTTAGAAATATATCTATGTATTTTATAATCGCAGAAAAAAAATCCATCAACATTAAAACCTATTTGCATTTTACTTACTATTTTAAAATAATATTTTGTTTATTTTTCTATGATGTTTCAGAGGAAATTCAAAACACTCTCCGACTGTTACCTCTAGCAGAGAACATTTGTGAATTGATTGAATCGGCACAGTATGACGATGTCGTAGCGATAGCAACCGAGGCAGGAAGTGTTGGTCTGCGGACTGCAGTCTTATGGGCTTGTTGGTTAGGCAGAAGCTCGCTATTGCTAAGATTCATGAAGTTGGGAGTTAATCCTAATGTAGCCGATGACGCCGGGAGGTAATTATACTAATAATATTATAAATGCGAAAGTTTCTGAAAATGGATGGATGTTTTGTTACTTTTTTACGCAAAAATAGCTCAACGGATTTGGATGAAATTTGGCACACAGTTGGTAAACGGTGGTAATTAACATATAGGATACTATCTATCCTGAAAAACATTAAGTTCTCTAGGAATCGTCTAAAAATATAATAAATTCAGCTCCACCGTCGTGGTCACGGCGTCAGGTCATTCTTCAATGTGGACAAAGTCACGAGCACCAGCTAGCAAATTATAAGTAAATCATATGCTACGAACGACACGATAGTCCATCTCAGTGTTATTTCTTCACAGAACGTGCCTCCATCTCAGCGCTTTAGTGGGCAGCGAGGAGTGTGTTAAAATATTGCTGGCCTACAAAGCTGACCCGAATAAATGGGATTCGTCCACAGAAAAAAAAGCAACACCATTGCACTGCGCGGCGAGCGCAAAGTGTTTGGCATGTGTCAAGGTAAACAGGACGCCTTTGATTTTGATGAAAAAATAAAGCTTTTGATGAATCTGATCAAATGGACTCTAAATATATTGCAGGTGTTAATAGCTCACGGTGCAGATATTAACGCAGGTTTGAGCGAACGATCTCCTTTACACTATGCAGTGCTAAGTGATGCACCAGAAGTAGTCGACGAATTGCTTCAGGCGGGAGCGTGTCCTGATACCCCACAGGTAAAACCTTTATGTAAAATTTTGTTGTCTTTACACGCGACTTTTGGCACGGAAGATGACAGTACACTTGATGGTAACAACAAGCATCACCATGGGAACGCACTGTAGATTCTCGAGCTCTAATATTCTATCAGATGGACCCGAAATTCCATTCCATTAAGTAAAAATACTAATTTCATGTGGTAGTATTATGTAGTTATAGCCTACATATAGGTTGCTCAGTTTATAATAGCAATATTCAATATGCCCAATGCCCAATTACCGCTCAAAGTTAAAATTTGATTAATTTTAAACGGTTACAGGTTTTCACTGAAACACCATTACACGTAGCAGCGTCTTTGGGGTCCGCTGCTTGTGCAAAGTTGCTTCTAAATGCTGGGGCTGATGTAAGGGCTGCCTTCGGAAGCAGTCGAGCCACTGCTCTTCACTTGGCTGCAGAAGACGGACATGCAGAATGTGCACGTCTTCTCTTAGATCACGGAGCGCACATAGATTGGCCTAACTCTAGAGGACAAACGCCTCTTCATCTTGGTGAGAGTATTACAATTTCTGTTTCCATGGAAATAAAATTGAAGTATTCATACTTTCGCATATTTCGTAATACGATTTATTAGTGATTATTAGTAATAGTACTATATAAAAAAGAGCTTTCTTATACGAAATGCCGCCCGCACTATAATTAGGATTTATAGACGAGAAAATTGATTAAGTTATTTAAATTTGATTTTAGCGGCTCTCGCGCAGTCACTGGAAGTGATTGAATTGCTTGTCGGAAGACGTGCCGATGTTCGAGCCAAAGATATTGATGGTAGAACTCCGCTCCACGGTGCTATAGTGAGGGGCGCACGAGCTTGCGACGTGGCACGTGGTTTGCTATCGGTAGGAGCGGATCCAAACGCACCAGATAATTTTGGATATACACCATTACATATAGCGGCTTTGAATGAATTCTCTGCGTGTGTTTTGTTGTTACTAGGTAAGAGTATAACTTTAATAATATATCTTAAAAGCCGGTTCAAGATTTACATAAAAAAAGGAAAAAAAAAAAAACTGAAATCGAAGAAGTAACAGAAAGAGAAAATAAACATGAACTACTGAATTTCGTGACTTTTTAGGACACTTAGGAAAAAGGAACTTCATATACTATACTTTTATTTATTTGCCAAAATGGTCCCCTAATTATGATTCAATTACACTTAATATTCGACCGATTTAGATAAAATATTTATTTTATATTATAATAAAATATTTTCCGCTTACCACCGCGAGAATTTTTTAAAATAGTATGTTTTGAAGTTGAACAGTTCCATTTTGTGAATTAGCCTCCGTTCAACTTCAAAACATACTATTTAAAAAAATTCTCTAGCAGTCTAACCTCAAAACTTATTAAAACTATGTAATTACATAATATGTACATGTTAATTTAATACATTACATACATTTATTCCCTCTATGAAATGCTTTATATTTTATTCATTACCTATGACTTTTTCACTACAATCCAGTAATCTGAACATTCCAATAATGCGGCCACCTCCGGTGTTTTTAATAGTGCCGGATTAGGATCAGATTACACTGTACTTATTTATCCGAACTATATTATGAATTTTAGATTATGGTGGCGATGTTACCCTGCGTACAAACGGCGGGGTTTCAGCGCTCTCTTTCATCGTCCGCCGAGTACCGGACGTGGTGCCCCGTTATTTGTGCAAATTTGATGACGCTGTTCACGTGAGCGAACACGAGCTGGGAGACGTCGATTGTGAACTGACTATAGATTTTAGACCGCTTGTGCCTTGCTTGAGTAGAGGCGAAGCAGAATTACTACTCTCATTTATAGAGGTATAAATCCCGGCATGTAAGTTGGCAAGAATGGCGAGATGCGCAGAAGTCGTTTTTTGGATCTGATCGGGTATCAAGCGGGGCAAAGGGGCAAGATAACATAGATCTGATCGCGCGATTGGTTCGCCACTCGCCCCGTGCCTCTCGCACCTTGCATATGTCCTGCTCACTCCTTCGTACACTTCCGTTAGTTTTATCTAACTTCTCCTTGCGTTAGTTTAGCGCAAACTTTCTCCCACTACGTTAAAATCTTGCCAAGTTATGTGCCGGTTATTATAACATGGTTAAGATTTTTTACACTGAATTCAGAAATAGAGAATACAATAAATATTAAAAATATTTTATTTAATTAATTAGTGAAGATCAATCACTGCGAAGTTTGAATGTCCTTTAATTAATTTAAATTCATTGTTTTCAGGTGGGCCGTAAGGATGTCCTAAAACATCCAGTAGCCGAAACTTTTTTATTTTTAAAATGGAGGAGAATAAGAAAGTTTTTCGTTTTAAGTTTTATATATCACGCTATATTCATATCACTTTATAGCCTTTATATTTTACGTAAGTATTTGTACCTTATTATTTGTTATTTAATTCAAATGTGTAGTCATAGATAGGATAGGGTAATTTAATAATACGATTAAGTTTCAGAATATGTATAAACATTTACATTTTTCTTTTATTTTTTTACAGAAATTTACTTATGTGAAAACTTTACGTGCGACGTGCCTACGTACCTACGGCCGGTGCAATATCTCATCATACTTTTGAATCTATGTTTTATGTCCAAAGAAATATTTCAAGCTTGCCTCGATTGGTCCGCTTATATTCGACAATGGGAAAATTGGCTTCAAATTCTTATAATTATCGGTGTTTTTCTATGTACAGTAAGTACATATTTTTGCCTCTTTTAACTACTACTATGTAACATATACTATGTAACATCACGTTTTATTTATTCATCACACACGAATATTAATTTCATATTTAATTGTCTGCGCTGATCCTACGCTAGTTGAAATCAATGCCTATAGAATATAGAAGTCTCTTTAATGAGGACTATTTGAGAAACCAGAGTTTGTTTTAGATTCCAAGTTGGGACATGGACAACGGCGTAATAAGAACGAACACATCGGGTTGGCAACACGACGCCGCTGCCATCACAATATTCTTTTGTTGGTTGGAACTGATGATGATCATTGGACGATTTCCAACTTTTGGCCTATACGTACAAATGTTCACAACAGGTACTCCAAAAAGTTTGTGCGGATTTTGCCACTAGCGAGATTTAGTTTTCATAATATAAAATCCTTACATAATATAAATACCTTTGGTAAAGAAGACTTTTTCAGGCAATTTACCACATGTGGAGCCAAGCTAAGATCCAAGTGGAAGGACCATCCAAGTATTTTGTAGAATTTCGCACAGATATTTACCTACATCACTATTACCTATATTTTATATTGTAAACTCTGAATATTTAGTTTTAAATAAATTTTCAATTTAACTTTCCAGTGACGGTCAACTTTGCGACATTCCTCTTAGCCTACAGCTGCCTGCTCATAGCTTTTGGGCTCGCGTTCGCTGTGTTGTTCAGCAACTATCCGGCCTTCCATTTGCCGGCTGGATTAGTGAAAACGGTCATGATGATGTCGGGCGAACTCGAATACGAGGACATATTCTACAACAACAGTACAGACTCGCAAATCCAATACCCGTTTACGGCCCACGGAATGTTTTTTATATTTGTGCTCCTTGTCACTGTCATTCTGACCAATCTTTTGGTCGGTTTGGCTGTGAGCGATATTCAGGCAAGTTGCTACAAACTTAATTATTTCCGGAGATCTTGTCTTAAAAGAAAGATTTTGGCCTAATTTTATTAAGGCCCTCTGACACAGATTTTGAAGCACCAAATTGGAGAGCAGTTAATGCCAAGACATTTTCAGGATTAATTAATAATTAAATTCATAAGTAGTTGATAAAATCTAAAATTTTGTCTAAATCTACTCTTTTCAGTTGATCCATCCCATATACTATATTATCCTGAAGTGGTCTGGTACCCTCCAATGAGGTTAATAAGTACTAAGAAAACAAGATCTAATAACTATCTGTACATAAGTTGAGACCAATGCCATCAATGTTTTCCGACACTTATGAATAGTTGTCTCATTCGCTAAAAAACTCATAAAAAAAAATTATCATTTGACTCGTATAAACCGTTATTATGTGTACTTATAATATACATTACTAGCAGTTGCCCGCGACTTCGTACGCGTTAAAAAAGACAAAAAGTAGCCTATCACGTGTGCCGTACTTCTAGATGTATATCTACCAAGTTCAATGAAAATCAATTAATTCGTTTAAGAGTGATGGAGGAACATACATAGATATACAGAAAAAAAAAAATCTAAAAATCGTCAATTTAGTTTCAGTATCATGTATAGAGCCTATATACACGATATATTTGAAAACAAAGTACAAAGACCCCTATAGATTTATTATTGTAAATGATTTTTTAAACTTTTCAGGCTCTTCAAGAGAGCGCTGGCTTAGATCGTTTAGTCAGAACAACACAATTGGTGGCTCATTTGGAAAGTATGCTCTTTAGTTCATTGTTGTCCTGCGCACCAAAACAACTCCTGGCCGTGTTACGGTGGGGTGCTTTACTGACAGCCTCGCATTTGCGAACACTTAACATCAGGCCTAATGATCCACGGGAGAACAGGGTAAGAATTATTTTTGAAGTGGAAACTTCCTTAGGCGTTTTTTGAGATGGGAAAAAATAATTGAACTCGCGATCTGTTACCGTAACCGTAACCAACACCTCTGTATTTTTTCAGATATAGCCCCATCTACACAATATCACTGTAACTAGAATATGTTACGTAATAATACTATCCTTGCGACAACTAATTGAAAACTAATTGAATTGAAATAATATATCAATGCAATGCGAACTATTTTGTTTTATATTACTAGCTTTTCTATTAGATTTAAATAACATTGTATTTATTCTGAAGTATTAAATAATTTAAATAACAAAGGTGTTCTCTGGTGGCAAGTGGCATACAATTATTTTAGACTTATTTGTGAAAGCTGAACAGACAGACAGACATAATAGTAAAGTATTATGTTGTAAGTGTGACTATATTATATTGGATTTAATTGCAGATACCCAAAGAATTGATATCTTCTATTTACAAGATGGTAGCCAGCCGTAAAGACATAAAAAGGAGTATACGAAAAAATAACAACTACGAATGCCGAATAAAAAAATGTAGAGGCGAAGAACAAGAGGAAGAAAAACAGCAACACGTCAAAAGAAAAAGCAATTTGTACGACAGATACTCATTCGAGAGCCAAAATGTTGAAAGGAGAAGACGAACAACGAGCAATTCTATTGAAAATAAAAATAGACCCATGTCACTAACAATAAACGCCATACAAGAGATATGCATGGTCGATATTAAAAATCAGTTATCAGAGTTGACAAAGAAGGTGAATCAATTGTTGCAAACAACAGATTTAAGATTAAATAATATTGAAACTAAATTGAAAGACGACGAGCCACCTTTAAATTTACAAAATACAAAACAAGGTCTCGATAGTCCAAAACCTGAATTGTAGAGTTCATTAAAAAGTTCAACTTTCAACTTAAAAGTTATTGAAATGTTAACTCCTTTAATTAACGATTAACGGTATTGTGCTCAGCTACGGCTATAGATACGTTATGTCTTTATAGATTACTAAAAACAAGTTCTCTCATAACGTTTTCAGTAGAGCTTAGCCAGAAATCAAAAAAATATCAGTGTTGCAAACTACCTTGTAGACTTCTTATGATTTATTCTTATAATATTAGTATAGTATAGATTAACATAACATTACGTAAATATTGTATTAGTGACGTTAATAATAAGTATTTAAATTAAGTGAAAAAATAAGTATTTAATAAATATGTTTTTTTACTGTTTTCTTTTACGTACGACAAGACTATTTATATATTAGCTATTTATTTAAATATTTTAAGACACATTCATGACATAATTAAATAAACAGTTTCAGGTGGTTTTTATGTGTTATAGATTAAATATATTTTTTTTTATAAAAATAAATTAAAAAATAATAACAATAACAATATTTTTTTATGTAATTAACTATTATTTATATTGACATTGTGTTGTTGATAGTGTAACAAAAATTGTAATAGTTTAGAAATATAAAATGAAAATTTTGAATTTGTAAAATTTACCTCATTTAACACACACAAGTTAAGCTGATTAAAGGAATTGAAATTTGGAAGGAGTCAGAATAAAAAAGTAACTTACCAGTAATTGACACGAATAGATATCGCCATTCTCCATCTTGACACAACTTTCCTGCTCCACATTTCCATATAAATCAGTTTTTGGTTTTGCCAAGTCGTAACCAGCGATATTCGCTCCGTAAACAATATTGACATTTTTGATCTCCTTCGATATCAATTCCTTGTTTATGGCGTGTAATAGGGCATCATTTTCAACTATGTATGCGATATCGTCGTCGAGTATGTCTGAACTGCTGAATGATATTGATGCATCGGAGCATGCATCCCATACCTAGAAAAATTTAATGATATCACTTTTTACCAAATACATACATGTATGTGCATAAAAGTTCTACTTAGTCAACTTTAAAATAGTTTTTAAAACAACCATTTTACAAAGCGATTGTGAAATCCTAACATACTATATAATCCTTGCATATTATAAAACAAAGTCTTCCGCTGCGTCTGTCTGTCTGTCCGTCTGTTCGCAATAAACTAAAAAGCACCGATTTTCATGCTTTTCCAAAATGGATAGAGCAGTTCTCGAGGAAGGTTTTAGTATATAATTTACAAAGTTACACGGGCGAAGTCGCGGGCAGCAGCTAGTCTATACTAATATTATAAAGAGGAAAGATTTCATTGTTTGCTTGTATAGAATAGGCTCCGAAACTACTGGACCGATTTGAAAAAATCTTTTACCATTAGAAGCCGACATTATCTGTGATGAACATAGGCTACTTTTTACCGCGGGAAAATGCTTCATTCCTACGGGAAATCTAAAATAAAAGTAAATACTAGCAGCTTAGCCCGGGAGATAGCGCCATCTATCCAAAATACGGTAGATAGCGTTTTATACTTTTATACGCGGACGAAGTCGCGAGCATCAGCTAGTCTAAAATAAAATTAAAAACCAATGCCTGGACAAAGTGCTATAGCAATAAGAGGTCAAGCATTAAATTGTTGCGAATGAAGTTGCGGGCAACAGCTAGGTTAAATATAAACCTGATTATTATCAAAGAACGAACTTACTTGCATTTCTCTGACTGGCTGTAGTCTCATTTCCTCCACATGCCTCCAAACGTTGAGCGAGTTCATTAGAGATTTTGTATTTTGATTCAATGCAACAACTCTATTACTGAAATCTGGCTTTAACTCGAACTTTTGCTGTTTGCTACCTTCTAGTAATAAAATTTTTAAGTTTGATGTTATTGTATTTTTTCCTGAAAAGTAAATACAAGTTTATGATTAATGATATAAATTATATTATACTAGGTTTTGCCCGTGACTTCGTCCGCGTCCGATCACTACCAAGTCTACCAACCTTCACAGGATCACCCGCTGGACTAATCTGAAGATTGTCTGAAAGTTTCATAAAAATTGGTTCAGCGGTTTTGGAGTCCATACATACACACATGTCACATTGCCTTTTATACAAATAGACAAGTTATATGACCTCGCATTATGTTCACATTTGAATTGAGATGTAAACAAGTAAAGAGCGCCAGTTAAAAATGAGACAAAAAATTGAATTGACTTTAAGGGATATGTTCTATTTTAAAAATATACTGTTGGATAGGTAACTGATTTGGAACTTAAAGTTTAAATAAGAATTAAAATTACTCCAAGTGCCTTACCTAACGAGCATGCCAAGGTACAGCCAACCATTCCACCACCGGCAATTATTATATCATACTTCCCTGTATATTCTTTTTCTTGCTTAATATCAATAGTTTTTGTACTGAATTTACAACTAGAAATAAATCTTATTGCACTAGGAGCTCTCATGACAGCTATGTAATGTATAATACTTTTCGATATTATCATGTTGTTTTGGTGCTAGGCTAGTATATTTTGTTAAATAAATAACAATTTAGCAGAAGAGAAGCGAAGAAGAATGAATATTAATTTATTTTATTTTACTGTTGTGGTGTTATTGTTGTTTTTCTTGAGAATATGAATTTTTAATCAATCGGCTTTGCTTTTGTCAATGTCAATTGTCAAATTGTTACTCACAGTCACAGAAGCACAGAAGTCATTGACAGAAGTCGACAGAAGCACACTGAGCACATAACACAAGCATTTCCGTATCATCAATACTAATAATAAATCTGTAATTGTAGGTATTGTATGTACCTCCATAACTCAACAAATTAACTGATTTTTATGAAACTTGGTAGATAAACATTTAGAATAAATGATTGGTCGCGCTACGCTGGACTAGATACGGCCCTACCTAAAAGCAATAGCTCCGTGAATGCGGCAACTTTTCAACCGACTTCCAAAAAGGACGACTATTCTAAAAAGGACTCTATTAGACGCGTACTTATGTTTTTTTTTATGTTGCCTCATAACTTTCGACTGGGTGAAACGATTTTGATGATTCTTTTTTTAATTGAAAGCTGGTGCTTCCCGTGTGGTCCCATTTAAATTTGGTCCAGTTCTGACAATGGCATCCATGAGAAGTCGGTTTATTTTTTGTAAAAAAGAGTTATTATTGTATTTATATTTATTTATAGATAGTTATCTAGCCTAGCCTAGCCTACTAAGATTTTAGATTTCTGTGTTGAAACTTGAAACCATTATATTAGTGCCGTGGCGGGGCAGTCGGGGCACCGAAGTCGTGTCACAACGTCTCCGCGATCCCGCCTAGAATCAATGGCCGCCCATCAATGGCCGCGCTAAGAAGTAATTGGGTTTTAGCTGGTACGAATCCGGCATAACCCCGCACTCCCCCCCAGTATCCCCAACACTGCCGGGTGTATCCAAGAGTATTTCCCAATGTTAAAAAAAGGGCTGTAGGTATTTAGTGCGGTCCGTACGGACGAGCATACATACTTGGTGCTGAACAGACAACGAGCATCCCAGAATTCAACGCCAATCGGGAACGCACGGGGTAATAGGCTCAGCAATTTACCCTTCCTCAGATTCAAGTTTGGGTTGAGTGAGAGTTCAAGATACCATTATCATATTCGGTTTAATGTTTTTCGGGTGATACCTATCATTGATAAAATATTATTTAGGTAACCAATATTAATGATAATACTTACTTAAAATATACCTACTTTAAATTAGGTAGTTATTTTCAATGGTAGATAATATTTATGTACATTTATCACTAACATAATAAGACTTAATAGTTACATTTATTAGAGTTAGTAAAGATTTTAGTTAAAGTAAAACAAAGCAGTTTTTCCAATTTCAAAACATTACCTACTTATACAAATTATGGCGTCTGTATTTCCGACCTCATATAACCCTAATCTTTTCAAAGTTCTAGTGCTCATATAACCCTAATAAAATTCTAGTGAATAGGCCTCATCCTTGCTACTGAGCTGGTTGTTGGCCAAGAGCAAACCAAACCCATATCTAATAAAAAAAATGTCGTATCGGGAAAAAATAGACCAAACAGAGAAAGCTGTATGTTTGTAATTAAGTAATACTGTAGTCATGACAACGAATGTGCTAACAGAAGACAAACATTGTACTACGCCTTAAATTTTAAAGAGATCTAATATGTAGACATTTTCAATATGAGGCCACAATTATTTTTTGTATTCCTTAAAACGTTATGAATCATCTAAGTAGTGTATTCGCAAATTCATGCCTAAAGCGTCCAGTGGATCCCATTAGTAAAATGCCGAAAACTAAAACTGAGTACGAACTCGAAGAAAAATCTAGCATTGAACACGGTTCTGTAGATTCTTCATCTACATGTTCAGTTATAAAGGCCAATACAGCTAACACTGAAGCACAAAAGCTAAAGGATTTTTATTGTAGCATACCAGATTACACAGAAATCAATCATTTGCCAAATGAAGAGTTTTACTCGACTTTAAAATCATTGAGAGAGAAAAAGAAATTCATGTTGGAACATGCTGTGGAACACATCGATGATGTAAACGGTAATGGGCACAAAATATTTAATATTAATAATAAGAATTTGAAGGAAACATCTTACCGATATTCTAGTTCGCCAGTTAGTAGCAAATTATTACCAATTAATGTTAGAAGAAAAAAATACTCGGCAATAGAAAAAGACGATTCAAATAGATCAATAGAAAAATCTCACGAAAATAATTCAATGCCACTTGCAAGGAAATTTACTCCGAAACCGGAAGTGACAAAAGTTATTGAAAATTCAAATATGAAAAAGAGTGGATTTGCCGAAAAAGGTGCAAGTAAAATTAAACAACCGAAAAGGAATCATTCAGCTTGTTCCATAAAATGGAACGATACGAATCTTGAAATGAAAAATGATATTGAGGATAGATTTGATCAGTTTTTCGAAATAAAAAGAATTCCAGTTACAACAGGTGATATTAGTGACGAATTTAAAACTCGGAGTATGCCATCAAGTCCGATTAGAAGAAACAGACATGTTTCGGGGAAAAGTAAAGGTATAACTATACCAAAACCATTTAAGATGACTGAAAGGTAAGATTTTAAATAAAATACAGCCCACATATATTTTTTATATAAGCGTAAAAAAGGTACTTTACTTATTAAAATCAAAAGACAACCTATAGATAAATTTATGAAATATTTCCTGTAATACCTACTAAATGTTATTTCCTGAGATTGAGTTAAAAAAAGAAAAAACTTAAAATGTTTTAAAGATACGCGGTCAAAGATTTAAATCACAGATGCGCCCCTGCCATACTTCAGGCGGCCGAAAATGTGTCATTGTTGGGAAGAGGAGCTCACTTTTCCCGCCCTAGTCGCTTGTAGAAAGCAATGAATCGTTGCATACCTACACATATTTTATTTTGCTAACTAGCTGTTGTCCGCGACTTTGTCCGCGTTAAAAAAGCTAAAAAGTAGCCTGTACTTCTAAATGTTTATCTACCAAGTTTCATGAAAATCAATTAATTCGTTTAAGAGTTAAGGAGGAACATACATACATCCAGAAAAAAATTCTAAAATTCGTCAATTTAGTTTCAGTATCATGTATAGAGCACGATATTTCTGAAAACAAAGTAAATTACTCCATGACCGACCCCTACAGATTTATTATTAGTATTGATTATGTTAGGTTCGTTTACCTTTAAAAATCCCTTCCTGTGTTCAGAAATGTTCTCATAATTCAAGAAAAGAACGAACGTGTGAATACGCACACAGACATATTACGTGGACAGTTTTCAGAAGCACAGGGCGCATCTGTGATTTAAATCTTTGTACTCAGTAGGAAGATGGTGCGAGTGGAGTCGCTATTCATAGATTTCTCACTATTTTTGACAGAGACGAAGAAGAACGAATGGTGAATGATTTACGTAATCTAAGAAAATCTTTCTCTGACGACATGCTCCATCTAAAATGCGAAAGGAAACATTTTAAGGCGCGACCGGTGCCCATAGAATCTAGAATTCCTCTATATGAAAAAATTCTCGAAGATCAAGCCATGAGGTTTTGAATGCTCAATATAAAACGCTTGCCTTCAAATGTCTTTTTATTTCCCTTATCTATTTTTTTTTAATTTAGCTTACGCAATCACGTACCAATTTAGATTTCTCTCGTTTTTTTTTTAACTTTTTATTTGCAAATAGAAAATCGTCAAACAAGCTTTTTTAAAATAATTTTATTGCTCACTTAGTTTCACTTTGCACATCGAACTTAAATCACTAATAACTTCATAATAAAACAGCTTAAATTTCTATTAAAAAAGCTTAAATTTCACCACAAGTATTGTCAACGAACTGTTCGAAGTTTGCAATTTTTCATACTTAGTTATTTAGTAAATACAATTCATATAATTGAATATCTAATTAGCCGAAACGTCTTACTGGAGATTAAAGTGATCGTAGATGCGATGTAATCTAATAAATACAATAAAAAATTGTAGATATAATAAAAAAATTTAAACCAAAAATATTTTCTAATTTTGTGAATTCGCTCCAAGGATTTATCTTCGGACTTTCGGATTAAATCCAATCCAATGGATTTTTTATGAGGACTGTAATAGTTTTGATAACAATTACAGGAGAGCAATTTCAAAGATTAACAGTGAAGCCGAACTTCAAGCACAAATGAAACCTTTTAGTTTCACGAAAAGGGAAGAGAAAGGTATTTGTACACGAGCCACAAACATAATACCAAAACAAAAGAAGAAAAAACGATTTAAAGCTAGACCGATACCGAAGAACCTCTTTTCCAATTATTTTTACGAGAAAATGAAACAGGATGAATATTTTCGGTAAGTTACCTATTTAATATAGTACTTAGTTATAGGACTACCACTCGTATTTTGAATTAGGCAATATGGTTTTGTTTTAGGAAATGGATTTACTTTTGATTTATTTTATTTTATTATATTTTTTATTTTATTTAGGATATAAAACGCCACCTGAAAATATCACTTGTTTTTGGATAGATGGTGCTATCCCCGGGCCAAGCCAATTTACTTTTATTTTAGATTTCCCGTAGGAATGAAGCATTACCGACATAAGCCGTCGGATCAGTAAGTTGAAGTGGCAGTGGGCAGGGCACATAGTACGAAGAGCCGACGGCCGCTGGGGCCGGAAGGTTCTCGAGTGGAGGCCACGGACCAGCAAGCGCAGCGTAGGACGTCCACCCACAAGGTGGACAGACGACCTAATAAGGGCCGCGGGTCGACGGTGGATCCAGGCTGCTTCTGACCGGTCCAATTGGAAAATTTTGGGGGAGGCCTAGGTCCAGCAGTGGACGTCCTACGGCTGAGATGATGAATAATCTTGAAATTAATAGCTATAATAAACTATAATTGCAAATTATAAACTAAATCCCGACTTTTAATTAAGCTCAAACACACTTAGGTATACGTCGCGCAATGCGAAACAAGTGGGGGCAATCGGCGCTTGTGTACAATTGCGCATAAAATTGCTATGGGAAATGGATTTTTTTTTTAATTTCGTATTTTTTGGCCCCTTACTAAACTTAACATTACAGGCATTAAATCCATTAAATCATCGTGCGGTGTCGAAGAAGGATTTTTTATGCATTTTTGAAGTGAAAACTTCTATTTCCCTGCCCAAACTCGTATTGAATGTAAGGGACAGTATTACAATAATATCCGTATGGCATCGCGTCAGCAACATGCTAATGGTCTACGTACGCGATCGCGCCAACACATTGCATATACGGGTTTTAACTTTTGTTGTGTGAGCAATGAGCATTGGATCACACAACAATGTTGATTAGATGAATAGTGGAAAATTTGGAAAATTTCGTTTACAGGTCAATAAATCGACGCATTCGCGCGGAGGAAATGTTAAGAAATGCGAATCCACCAGCAAGTATGGCTATACGTGATAGGAGCCGTCTCTCGACGCCTGCTGCACATAGCGACTTGCCAATTGATCCATCACCAGTTGCCCCTTCTACTGTATCTTCAGATAGACACAGATCGAAGAGAATAACGAAAGAAGGAAAAAAAGACAAGATACAAAAAGAAGAATTTGTTACTACCAGTCCTCAACCGTTTCGGTTCAATACAGCTGACCGAGCTGCCAAAAAAGTAAGTTATTATACGAATTTTTTGTGTCTAATTATTACAAGTCCTGACAGTCCACTTGATGGTAGCTGGCTACCGTCGTCTACAACACAAAACGCTATTAAGGATATCTTTCAATGCAACTTGGTTACTCAGTTACAGGAAGTGACAAAGAAGATATACCAAGAAGGTGTGAGTAGTGACAGTTTTAACAACAGCAGACTCGGTGAGGCAGGCAGGGCGTATTCGGCTTTGGAACTTCGAAGTTCAGCATCTGGAAGATCTAATCTAGCAGCTGTACTGAGAGCTGAGGCTGTTAGGAAAAAGTTCGAAATTGAATCTGCAAGGAGACTAACAGAGCAATGTAGGAGAGAAGAAATGAAACAACGTGACAGACTCCTCCGATCTAATCCGGCTTGGCATCTTGTCAAAAATAAGTAAGTATGTAATCAGTAAAAAATAATAATTTACAATCAGCTTGTTGAATGGGCTTCTATTTTGGGTTAACTCGACAGACAGAAATTTGGTTTTTAAGGCACAAAAGAAGTGTATTAGAACCATGTTTAAATTAAAAGTTATAGATAGTTGTATGCCATTTTTATTTTTAAAAAGTTTAAAATTCTGACACTTCCATCACTTTTTATATATGAGGTCGTTGTATATGTTAAAGCCATGTTAAAGCCAACTAATACGGTGCATTGTAATAATTAGTAATATTAATTAGCTTTTCTCTTTTACGTAGTGTATTTAAAATATTTGCAAACCCTCGAAGGGTAGAATGTAGCGAGAAATATCTATTGTAAAACCATTGTAACCTACGAGTATATTCAGCAAATAAATTATTATTATTATTATTAGGCAGCTAAATCGTAACAGGTATTGAAGCGGCAATTCGTAGACTTTTCATTGTTTAATTTACAGCCATGAAGAAGATATAGCGATGCGTTTACAAACGAGACGCGACGAAGAAAGAATGAGACGCGAGGAATTTCTCCACGAAATGGAGCTCATGTATGGAAGAGTTCAACAACAGCCGATGTTGTTCGAGAGATACTACGCCCCTAGATCGCCATCTGCATCCATGGACATATTACAGTTATCACCTAGAAAAATCAGTGGGAAAAAACGAGCGACAAGGAAAAATAAAACTTATCACTACAACACACCAAACAGATGTTGCAAAATTTCCATAAATGACACAGCGGAAACTTTCAACGATGATATGATCGAGTACATAGGCAAAGCTGATAATGACGATAAGTACACTGATTCTGATGTCGCTTTGAATTGAAAAATATAGCATTTTCAAGATTAGCATTAGCATTATTAAACGTGCACTTAACTATGAACTCTGTTATTTTGTTAAAATCGTATATTATGTAGTAAAGATCTTGTCAAAACATACGAGGAAAATTCCTTTTTGATTGTCTTATTTATAAACTAGCTGGTGCCCGCGACTTCGTCCGCGTAGAAAAGTATAAAACGCCATCTACCGTATTTTGGATAGATGGGGCGCTATCTCCCGGGCCAAGCCGGAAGCTATACAAACAAACAAAAAAACAAACAAACAAATCTTTCCTCTTTATAATATTAGTATAAACTAGCTGACCCTGTCAATTTCATATAAACATACCATGCAAATTTCCTATGAATTTTCCAAAAAAATCTTTCATGTCCTGATAATCACAAATACAATAAGAAAATAGAAAAATCTGTAGTGCCGTTCTTAAATGATACTCTGTCATACATATAACAAATTGATTATCGTAAGTACACTAATTTTCCATCATTCGCCTTTGTTCATTCATTTTTAAGTTCTACTTTGTTTTGAATGAAAAGAAATGGTTTTCCCCTCCTTCCATTAGCCAGATGAATCCTTATGAATTATCCTTAATCCTACTAAAGTCCGCAGCACATTTGTAGCTGTGGGGTTGCTTGTGCTGTAGGCGACGGTAGCCACCATAAAGTGGACCGTCAGGTTATCTGGCGGCCTTTGCATACAAAATAATGTGATAGAGGTTAGTAAAGAAATTTTTTATAAAACGTTTTGTATTTTTTATTTCACTTATTAATTTTTATTTAACTTTATAACACTTCATTATTTCATTTCATTTTTTGGTCCATTATTATAACAGGTGATAGGCGGGGCAATGATGTGACTGTTTGCTTGGTAGTAAGTGGTTATACGTTTTGCAATACACTTGCATCCTCATTTCAAGATATCAAGTCTGACACAAAAAAACGGAATAGAGAAAACAACGTTTTTTCACCAGTGGGGAAACTAGGATTTTAGTCGTCTATGTCTCTAAATTTGCTTCCATAGTAGGAGGCTATACAGAAAACTGATGATAACAAAATGATTTGATGTTTTAGCTACAAACATATTTATCATCTATATCCAAAATTTAAATACACCACTCGATAACTAAAGTATCAAA
The DNA here is from genome assembly GCA_918317495.1 of Synanthedon vespiformis. Lineage (NCBI taxonomy): Eukaryota > Metazoa > Arthropoda > Insecta > Lepidoptera > Sesiidae > Synanthedon > Synanthedon vespiformis. The sequence continues at coordinate 3,370,054 of OU906962.1, forward strand.
AATTTTTTTGGTATATAAAAAATCCCAGCGTCCCAATGGGCAATGGGGACGTTGGGAGTAAACCGTAAATGAGGACAGATAATTTATTCTTCATTAATATTATCTATATTAATACTGAATTGCATTCAGGATCCATGGCATATGTGGTACTAATCTCGTGTATGCACTGGGTACTCCTTCTGAGCCACATTTGTTTGCTCCGGAGCTGGTTATGCCGTAAAGGAACCAATTGCTAGATTTGTTATTATCCACAACTTTCATCAGAGGCCCTCCAGAATCGCCTTTGCACGTGTCCTCGCCTTTCTGCCCTCCAGCGCAAATAATGTATGGTGAGTTTGCATTGTTTATAAGACCAACGTCTTCGCACATCCGTTTCGGTACAGCCTTTAAATCTACCTTCCGTTTCACTACAGACGACTGCACTGTAAAAATAAAAACATCCAAAGTTAAAATTTACCTAGTGGTTTGGGTTGTTTTTTTTTAAAAGTTGTTTGTAAGTTATAATTAAATTAAGGTTGAACCCGCTATCCGGATAGATATGATGCTATGATCCTAAAAAAATCGATTTACTTACGAAATTCTGTTTCACCCCAGCCAACAGTCGTATACTGTGATCCAAGTACATAATCTGCAGCGGCTACATCATCAGTGTCCGGCAGACAAATTGGTTTTATGAAATCTAAAAAATATAATGATATTATAGTCTAGGTATCCCTACTAGGTATACCGCCTGGAAGGGATAAGTGGAAATTAATTTACTAACGAATCAAAATTTGAGATCCTTAGGGGAACTTTTAGATGAAACCAATTTCGACCAAAACCAACTTGTAAAAGGGGTGCGAAAAAAATCCTCAAATTATACAAAAATGGTGATTCCTTGTAATTTCTTTAGCATTACTTCTGATATGGACGAAGGTAGCCACATACGCCATCAAATGGACTATTCAGCTTGCCTGCAAACCTTTATACATATGATGTATTCATATGTTAAGGTCGACATAGAGGCTGACCTTTCACTTGATAGTAGGTGGCTACCATCGCCTTTAAGGTAATCAGTTTTCCTCCATACAAACATAGAATGTTAATTCCTCCACTGTTTTATGTTTAATTTAAAAAAGTAAGCATGATACCGATTTATCTTGATGTTAACTACTTAGGTTTGTATGCATACAAACTTTAAAAAAAAGTATTAATTTAAAAGATTAAAGTCCTTTAAAAAGCCATATTTTAACACAAGTTTTAATGTAACTTTGAGGGTGATTAGGTCAATCCAGTGTACAAAAACTCCAAAATAGTTTGCATACAAACATTGATTAGTTATTCAAGAGTTCAAATAACTTTACACGAATTAGATATATGCAGTAGTTTTGTCAAAAAGAGTATATGCCCAAGGGTCTGTTTATGATTTTATTTTTGGTATGAATCATTGTGCATTTCAGTCGACTGCTCTTCCCGCGCTTTGTGCTGTGTGAGACAGGACGCATTTTAGACATGAGACCGTTGAGTTCGGGCCGCCGACTTGTTTCACCTTAATACAAGCAACGTCACTAGGTGCTGCAAGTGCGCTGCTGACCATAGTAGGAGTAGGATCAAGGATAAGGGCTTATTAAGAGATAGAGGCTCTGACTTTACTTTATACTCACTCACCGAAATACAACAACTTGCTGTTATTTCACGGTAGTCATCTAAAAGGATGGTTACTTCTCAAGACGGGTTGTTAAAACGTAGATGTGCCCTGCCACTACAAAAAATACGATATTATAAAGACTAAGTATGATGCAATAACATAGCTTACCTGTAAATGTTACGGGGTTAACTAATTTAATAATTGCTATGTCGTGAATGTTCTTTCTTTTCTCATATTCTGGGTTCAAAATAACATTTTGGACCTGTGCGTGTAATGGAGGATCACTGCATTGTCTCTTGATGCAGTCTATTTCAGTTGACAAATCCCATTCGCCCAATGTTACCTGAACTCTAGAACAAACGTAGAACGTAGAGTATTTAAAAGAAAAGCAGAATTTAGTTGCCTTTTAAACACTAAGTTACAGACGCGCGTATACTCGTATAAGTATGCAAATGTTACCATTCTTTGTGTAACTACTAATGTATGTACATATAAGTTATAAAACCAGCCTAATTGATGTAATCATTCTTTGTCACGTGCAGAAATGTTAACTGACCACTTGTTAGCATTAAGTGTTTCTTCGTATATAAAATTACTTTTATTTACTTACTTTAATTGTTAGAGGCAAAAAATTCAAAGTTATCAATAATTATTCCCCTTTATTCATTCTAAATATTCATATAGTTAATTTTTTTGTTCCAAATAAAATATTAATTGTTAATGTTCTCTAGCAAATGTTGTAGAAGTTTTTCTTATATTTTACACTAGCTGGTGCCTGCGATTTTGTCCTCGTTGAACAATGAAAGGTTACGCTACGTCCTTTCTGGTGTCCCAGACTCAGACAACGTGTATGCAAAATTTCATGGTGATCGGTTCAGTAGTTTTTGCGTGAAAGAGTAACTGAGATCCATTCATACAAACTTTCGCATTTATAATATTAATACCGATTAGTACGGATTTTTCAATCTGGACGAATTTACGGGAACAACATGGATAAGGATTGTGGAACAGAAAATTATTTTATAGTTCAGAAGTACTTACATTTTTGATCCTGGAAATGGAGTCGCACAGTGAGCGGCGGTTACAACATGTTGGTCGGTAATTAGAGATCCACCACAGATGTAAGCCTTTCTACCTATAAAAGCAAAAATATAAGTTTTAAGTATTGTTATTACTATAGGTGAATTATTATATTAAGGTTTTAAGGCGACACTTGTGGGGGCAATTGCTATTGCTAAGGAAAATGATTTTTTTTTTCTTATTTCGTAATTTTTCACCTCACTAACTTAACATTACAGGCAGTGTTGATATTCCTTCCATTAAATCATCGTGCGATGTCGAAGAACGTTTTTTTTTTAGGCATTTATTCATCATGACTTATTATTAATACGATACAACAATCTGTAAGCAACAGTACCCAAGAGACTCGAGACGCGTGAACGAAGTGCAGGAGGGGAAGAGCGACTGAGTCTACCAATAACGTGTCAGCACACCGACGCGCACCCGCCCCTCATGTTCCTCTGCCCCCTCAAAGACCTAAATATAGAATTCTGCGCACATTTGCCGAGAAGTCTTTATTCGCTACACGAACTATACTAGGTTATATAGGTACTAACTAGCTGGTGTGCGTTGAAAAAAAAAAGAAATATAACCCTTGACAACTTGTTGCTATAGCCAGCGGCTATAAACGTTAGTTTTTTATTTAATTTTAGATGATCCCTCGGGAATAGTCCTATTTTTTTTAATGAAAGGTACCCTATGTCCGTACTGGTGTCCCAGACAACGTGTATGCAATGCGTAGCAAACAAACAAACAAACTCACATTTACATTTATAATATTAGTAAGGATAAGGATGTTACTCGCTGATAATATAGCTTTCTCTATAGAAACTATATAATATATATGCTCTATAGCCTGGGCCGATTTTAAAAGTTCTTTCACCTACCTTCAGTAGTTTTTGAGTTTACAACATTACAAACATACAAAAATCTCTTTAAAATATTAGTACAGGTTATTCTTCGACCGAGCATCATTACTACATAGTATAAAACAAAGTAGTTTCCCGTCTGTCTGTCCCTATGTAAGTATCTACTATCTAGCTTTCTACTAAAAAGAAAGATACAACCCCTGAAAATTCAGCAAAGATGTCAGGCGTTATATTGTTTTACACATTTAGTCAGACGCCACACACAATGGCGGATTTACTCATCCCTACAGACAGACCCCTGCAATTCGATACCCTAGTTCACAATTTATATCTTCATAATAATATGAAAAAAAAAATGTAATTAGTCACAGTGCGAGCAATTTCTTACTGGGTCACTTGTATTATAATATTTTTTTATTTCTGTAAAACAAAAATAATTTCTTGGCCAAATTTGCCGCCCCCTAAGATCTGCCTAGGCTCCAGCCTACTCATCCTTCTGGCAAATCTGCCACTGGCTACACATCCCGTAAGCCCGGTGTACACGGGTAGAGTAAACCGTATACCTAGTAGCATGGTAGTGTACTAACTGTCTTACTAACTATACTAATGTAAACGCCCTAGGCTCCAGCCTACTTATCCTTCTGGCAAATCTGCCACTGGCTACACATCCCGTAAGCCCGGTGTACACGGGTAGAGTAAACCGTATACCTAGTAGCATGGTAGTGTACTAACTATCTTACTATCTATACTAATGTAAACGCCCTAGGCTCCAGCCTACTCAGCCTTCTGGCAAATCTGCCACTGGCTACACATCCCGTACGCCCGGTGTACACGGGTAGAGTAAACCGTATGGTAGTGTACTAACTATCTTACTTAACTATACTAATGTAAACAGTATTGGTAGAGTATAGAGTATGAGTAGAGTACTAGAAAATAAAAGAGTAGAGTAGCTACCATCGCTGGCAAGCTACTCTACTACTTGTCTTCCCCCACTTCTGCGTCCACATTATTGTACCGCATACTTCACCGTAAAGTGACAGTGTGACATAGGTACCGGTTTCTATAAAAGACTGATGATTCTCGTGTAAACAGTTACTCTACTAAAACTGGTAGAGTAAGTGGAATTGGAACTGGTAGATTAGTACGCTGTTGATTCTACCGTTTACTCTACCCGTGTACACTAGGCTTTACTTTTAACGAGGGCGAAGACAATACATACCATTATTATCAAGCTGAATCAGCGCCATCCAAGGATGTTCTCGCAACTCTGTTAAGACGCCTCCAATAATTCGATCGTCATAAGATGATACTCCGCACGTATTTCTATCTGGTAATTTCTTCATTGGTGTCAATGTGGTCTCTTCGAACGCCTGTACATTTAGTTCAATAGCGGGCGGTTTTTCGTTGGTTAATATCGGTCTAGGTTTCATTGATGTCAATGTGGTCTCTTCTAACGCTTCTACATTTAGTTCAACAGCGGGCGGTTTTTTGCTGGCTAATATAGGTCTAGGTTTCATTGTTGTCGACTGTATTTCTACTGCTACTGGTTTTTGGACGTCGTCTTGAAAGTGTACTTTGTCGTTGTCCAACGGGATTACTTGTGATTGATTGCAACATACCTGTAAGGTTATTTTACATTTTTTATAATATCGATTATTATCGCTGTTATTAGACTAGTTTGTAATCTAAAGTGGACATTTTTTATTAGTGTTATACCTGTAAATTTCCCTAAAATAAAATAAATAATATAGTCTACATGGGTTAGTTAGTTAGTCCACCTATACTTAGTTATGCTGTGGCACCAAGTAATATATATGCGAGATACTCAACTCTTCAGCAAGTTACAGGATATTTTAGTACAAGATAGAATGGTGGGGGTTAGTTTATAATTTTTTAATAATTAAAAATTTTGATTTAACTTACCTGAGGATTGGGTCCGTTGAATCCACAAAACATGGACCTTACTGTGACAAGATCATTTGCAATGACTTTGTCTAACGCAGTTCTACACGATGTGACTGGGACGCAAACTTCTCCTAAGCACAGTTTCTTCGTCAATGGTTTTTCTGTAAAACATAATTACATAACAATTATTTTTTTGGCGTTAAGTACTAAAGTTTTCCGAAAATTGTCGACTCAGTCTTTCTGTCCGTACAATACAATTCTGTCCGTCCGTCTAATAGTCCGTCTCCATTATTTTCCAATAGAACTATAGAAGCAGTGATGTGTTAATCAAGACAGGATGCGCCCTTACCATACTACTAGTGACAAAAAAATGGTCTTCCAATTTGCACATCTACTCTGCATCTACTAAAAATAATTTGTTTTCATTGTCATATTAATACGTGTTTTTATTTCTTATTGGCGTATTCTGTTATTGTAAAGTATTCTCATCGGTTGGTTGGTTCTCGGAGTGGTCGACGAGACGTGTGTACGACAAAGTTGTCATACTCCGACTAACATACACGTCAAGAAAGCAAACGTATCCGTGCGGATACATTGCGAAGGCGTCACATTATACATTGCTTAGGGGCGCATCCTGTCTTGATTAACAACATCACTGGTCAGAAGTAGTCTGGATCTATCTAACACTATCAGGTCGCGGCTCTTATAGGGTCGTTTGTCCATTTTGTAACTGGGCGAACGACCCGATATAAAGGGTTGGATAGACAGTTGATCCAGTTGCTTGTGACCAGTCTGATTGAAAAATTAAGCGGGAAGCCAATGTTCAGCAGTGGACGTTTTGCGGCTGAGATTATGATGAGAATTTTTATTTTATTACTAGCTGGCGTCCGCGACTTCGTTAGCGTTGAAAAAGAAAAAAAGTAGCCTATTCTGTGTCCTGTATGTCTAAATGTTTATCTACCAAGTTTCATGAAAATCAGTATTAATTTAAGAGTTATGGAGGAACATACGTACATACAATACATACACTTACAGATTTATTATTAGTATTGATGATTTTATTTTATTTACATTAGAGACACATACAATATCTTGCTACACATTATACAGATAAATAAAAGAAAAACGAAATCAACAAAGTTTCCACTATAAAAATAAATTCAGAATTTATAAAGCATTAAATATTTGCTTAAAAATTTGAATAGAATATTGTGTAATCTGAATACTTGAAAGAGGAAAGCCTCGTTGGATAAAAAAATTAAATGCATTTTTCAAAAAGCAAAGCTTGTCAATTGACGAATTTTTTTCGTACCTCCGTTTTCATTAAAATATAAATGAAAGCATCCCCCTATAAATTTTTCACTCCTTGGAGTTTTTCTATGTTAGTCAACGAATTAGTACTACATTACGTCATAAAATTATTTAAAATTTGTTTATTTTGTTACGGTATATAATTACAAAATTTGGAAGTTAACAAAAAATGAAAAATCATTTTTTTGTTGTTGTTATGTTATGCTACAGCTGTTTTTATGTTATACGGAAGGATGAAATAATTGTGGGTGAGATTTTTTAAAGCTAAAAATATAAACAAATAGCTTAGTTTCATATTTAAAAAATATATCTGTCAATAGATTGTTCGGTCAAGTATAATTTAAAAAATTGCGATTTTCGCTATCATTATTATAGTTTTTCATTTATCGTCAAAAACTAAATGGCTTTTTTGTTTTTGTTTTTGGTTAATAGTAATCGCATTTTTTATTGGCAGAAATAAATCCTGGAAACGCCTTTTTCAGAATTGCATACCGCGTCGAATGAGCGTCACATTTTTCGAAGACTTCCAACTATTTTTCGCATTTTGCAGCCTGTTAGTTTCTTTTCTTAGGTCTTATAAGCTATGAAGCAAGCTATGAAGCTCGTTAAAATTACAGTATACCAGAACATTATAAAATTACCAGAACATTACTGACATTATAAAAATGATTCTCAGCTATAATTTATGAAGATCTGTTTAGGGGTTTGAAAGATCAGTCCATTTCCTAGTTGACGGAGGAATTCACTAAATTCCATAGGTAAAGAAAGAAAGAAAAGAAATTTTATTGAGCCAACATTGTGGCAGACCGTTGTGAAAGTGATGAAAAAAATAAAATTTTGAAAGTATTTGACCAGATCTGCCATAGATATATTTTATTTATTAGGGACTTAAAAACTTTAATTCTTCAGGGCAGACGATTTCATTGTGGACACACTTCAGCAGACAACCAGACTTAGCTACTACAAGGTGAGATGTATATATGTATTACGTTCCCTGTCTTACATCAATGATTTACTTTATCAATGTTTTTATAGTTATTCATAGTTTTTATTTCACTTGTTAGACGGGTGCGGGATAGCTCTAACAAAGTTTTATCAATGATAGCCAATAGGCTAGATTGTATATATATCCGACATTGTTGCGATAGACATGTTGGTGGTAGTTTTTAGGCATTTACTTGTAAATTGAGGGAGGCCTATGTCCAGCAGTGGACGTCCTACGGCTGAGATGATGATGATGATGATGATGACTTGTAAATTAATATTCTTATTATTATTATTATTATTATTTATTTTCTTTTATCTTGTAGTAAATATCTAATTACTGTTGTATATGTATAGTATAAGGCATATATAGAAATTAATTTGCTTTGATTTAGTTTAATTAGGAACTGTTTAGTTATATATTATATTAACAATGAATGTATAAACAAAATATGGGTCTAGTTACCTGAAAATAAATAAATTTGAATTAATATTTAATTTTGTAAACTATGGAATAAAATTTATAAGTTTTATGATAAAAAAATAAATACATTTATAAAGAATCTCAAATATTAAGTTGTATTGCAGATAACAAATAATCATTCAAATCAATGGAAAGAAATATATTTTTTTAATGCCTCCAAGCGTAGCCAAGTTCAGCTATATTATATTCGACGAACAAAAAATTGCCAAATGCCTACATCAGACATGAACTTAGTTTCCAATAATTTTCCTGTTTGACCAACTTTTGTGACAAATAGGTAATATGTGTAATTTCTGAGGAAGATAGCCATTTTTTTTCCATTGCTTATTTGTTATACTCAACTTTGTTGAAGAATATTTATGGTTCTGTAATAATAACTTACCTATTTGTCTCCTTTTTTAAAAATTGGATTGGATACGTTAGTTGATAAACTAGGTACTGTACCTATAATTATATATTTATTTCATTTCATTTCATTTCAAACGTATGTCAGTTGTCTGCTTAGTGGTTTAGTTTCAAAAGGTACTATGAGAGTCTACGATTTTAATAAAGAATGAATTTGAAAACTGACGAAGGTTTTCCTACACCGACTTTACCTACTCACTGCTAGAGATACTTAATAATTTCTAAAAAAAAATTGTTTCAATTTAAAAAAATTAAAATTTAATTAAAAAAAAAAAACATAATAGTCCAACAATTTATATTTATGTAATAATATTTTATTATTAATAAAATATTTTATTATTAATAAAATATTACTACATAAATATTATTAATAATAAAATATTATTACATAAATAGTAAATAGCGCCTGAATGAAAAGGAACGTCAATGTTTTTTTAAAGAGAAAATAATAAAATTGTATACTTGTATGGTAATGGTAAATCCATTAAGGTATAATTCCAACAAGTTAAATCAGTCTTAGCATTGTTTCGCTGGTTTCGCTCATAAATGCAACCTTTTACCTCGAATAACTTAAAAACCCGTTTGTTTTAGGTTATCGCTTAGTTTGTAACACAACACACACACATTTGACACAACAAAAGACTGCTAAACGTATACGTAGTTTCTTATATTTGCAATAAATTGAGATTGCTAAATTTTATTTTGTTAAATAAATTATATTAAAGGACTTACCGAATGTAGTTTTGACTGGAGACGTTTGTCCAATAACTATGTGAACGTGCCATGTGATAATCCCAAGTATTGATACACAAACACTATTATAAATTAACATATTTGATAACACACGTATAGGGAAAAAACTCAAAATAATATTATAGTAGGTAATACGACTATCTCGGAGCTCGTTAATTCAACAACTACATTATTGAGACCGAACTGTATTTATTTTTATTAACATAGCGGTTTCGCTCGCCAAATGATAAAAGCATTGGTTTGTACGTTTTGTAAATACCTATTTCGATGGAATATTTTTTTTTAATTAGAATAATATACCTAACTACTACTTCTATCTATATTCTTCTACTAGCTGGCGCCCGCGACTTCGTTTGCGTTGAAAAACTAAAAAGTTGCCTATCTTGTGTCCCGTACCTACGTCTAAATATTTATCTACCAAGTTTCATATCTACATATATACAATACCTACACTTACAGATTTATTATTAGTATTGATTATCGTGTCACAGTGTTTGTAACCAAACTTCTCTTAATAAAACGGCTTGACAGATTTTTATGAATATTTTGTGTAATATATTCGGTAGGTCTGAGAATTATTTTTTATACCCCAAGGTGATAGGAGTGGCCCATCCCAAAAAGTTTTTATATGGCAAAACAAAGCTTGCCGGGTCAGCTAGCGAAATAGGCCTAATTTGCTTTCTATAGTTTAAAACGACTAGAAAAGCGAATTCAAATCAATATTTGATCGCGTCGCTAATTGCTAAGGAAGTCATAGACATGATAAACAAACCGCCAGTCAATCGTATTATTTTTATTACCTACACCAGCGCTTGTAATTAAACGGTTCTATTTTTTTTTTACAGGCTGACGGCCACTTGATGGTGCCTACCGTCGCCTATAAATTTCCTAATGATCGGTTTGGATTAGGATAATGAATATTGTTTATAAATTTTTATAAAAATATAGATTACGAAATAAAACTAAATAAAAAGGTACCAACATTTTATTAAAACATAAATCTTAAATAATATGATCCAGGATCCATTTCATAAAATATGGAATATATGAATAAACGCCAGGCTTTCTAATACCGCACGTCGTGGGACCGAACGATACAACTCCCAATAAATAAGTTTTTGGTCCTTCGGGTGTATCTAGTACCTGTAAACAGACATTTCGTCTTACCATCTTATTGTGTATAGGAAGGAACTGAATTTTATTATGTTAAAGTGGGCTGACCGTTCACTTGATGATAGATCTCTACCGATGCCTAATTTTTCTTGGCATCCCTCTAACATTTTCTTAGCTTCCCCTGGCTATATGAGCTATAAATTGGCCTCGTTTTTGACGTGAATAAGTCTAGACATATCGCACCATCAGCAAGACAATGGGTCTAGACAAGGCATAAATACAGTTTTTGTAATTTTACAGGAGAGACATTTTTTTTTGTATTCAATATCGTATTCTTCTGCTTATATTGCTTTTAAATAATTCTTCATCAAATAAGCCCCATAGTCTTGTAAATATTTTTTAATTTAATAATGTATTTAAGACATTTCTGCATATATTTTAAGTTTAACTCATTTTATTTTTTTTGTAAGTCATGCCCTTGTCTTACCGAAGGTGCGATATCCTTAAAAATTAGCTAATTTAAAAAGGCAATTCATATAACTAACCTCAACTGTACCTACATAATATTAGTGGTGTGAATGATATTGATAGGTTGTTAGGATTGACTGGACAAATGAGTGCGAAATGGTGTCTGCCCTGACACTACTTAATTAAATTGTGTCATGCAAAGGTCTATGCAATGGTCGTATACTATTTACCTTCATAAGAGGTCCTCCTGAATCTCCACCGCATGCATCTTTGTTGTACTGCGCACCCGCACATACTTCCGAATTCATCACGTGGAACCCAACGCCATCTATGTCGCACATTTGTGGCTCCACTATGGGCAGCTGTAAAAGGAAACTTGTTTATTTATGTCAAACTCAACAAGGCTTTTTAAAATCGGTCCATTAGTCTTTGAGTTTATTCATACAAACAACAAAACTATCTTCAAATATTTTCTCTTTATAATATTCAGTAAGTAGGTATAAGATAGACATAGCCTCCTCAAATGTAAAGAATAATAAAGGAAATAATTTTTTTTATTAGATATTTATTATTACCCACAAATTCCAATCAGGGTTTTAAGCAATTACTGTTTTGAGAACTGTTATCATCAATATTAATAATAAATCTGTAAGTCTAGGTATTGTATGCATACTTATGTTCCTCCATCTCCATAACTCTTAAACGAATTAACTGATTTTCATGTTTGGTAGATAAACAAAGCTGTACAGGACACTGGATAGGGTGCTTTTTTCTTTTTCAACGCGGACGAAGTCGCAGGCGCCAGCTAGTATATAATATAGTAGTAGTAATTATATTGATAAGTTTCAATTAAAAAAAAAACATGTCAGTCGTTGGACTGCACGTCAGAAGTGAAAACTAAGGCTTCACAAAATTACATTACATTACATTACAATGTCATGTCGCGAGTTCAAAGGTTCTATTCCATCTCAAAATGCTCAACACGCCTAAAGAAGCTTCACTTTCTTTCTTAAGGCTCCACGAAACAACGTCATATAGACCTATTTCCCTGCTGCCAATCATTTCAAAAGTATGAGAGAAATTACTTCTAAAACGATTGAAACCGATTATAGAAGACAGAAAATTAATTCCCGACTATCAGTTCGGTTTTAGAAAAAAACATTCTACGATAGACCAAATACACAGAATCACCTCTACTATAGAAAAAACATTAGAAGAAAATAGGGTTTGTTCTACAGTCTTCCTAGATGTATCACAAGCATTCGACAAGGTTTGGCATAAAGGCCTTGTATTAAAACTGAGAAATTTGGTACCGAAGCAGTTTGCAGATATTTTAGAGTCTTACTTATCGAACAAAAACTTTCTTGCGCCTAAGATAAGAAGAAGTTCACTTCAAAAATACTTACTGAAATCACTTGCAAAATTCTGGCTCTTTCCTCTGTGGTCATGTTCATTTTGCCCCATCCAGCTACGCTGGCTCGTTCGCCAACTTCTAGACTCGCAGATTTATCTCGTGGAAGGCAAATCGTTGCTACGTAATCTGAAATATATTATTACATTTTATTTACTTATATTAGAATAGAATATCGTTGCCTTATATCAAAATCAAAATATTTATCTATCAATTAGGTTTCTACAAGAAACTCTTTTGATCGTCATTATAAATTTAAATTTACCAGGGTTTCGGAAAAAAGCCAAGATGACGATCCCGAGAAGAAACTCAGGATACTATTCCTAAAACTGTCATCATTAAAATGTAAAATAGCACAATACACTTACTTAATATTAACAAACTTAAATTTTACAATACAAAACATAGTACGAGCTCCGAATAGCTTAAATCCAGGCTTCTTTGTCGTTTAAATACTTAATCAGTGCTTTTATAATAGCCTTTCGAGAGGAGTTTAGTTTTAATGACGCATTTAAATTATTTATAGATAAGGCTCTGATTATTTGAGGTAGTTTATTATAAAACCGTACACTTTGACCCAAAAAAGAATTAATATATGGGTTCTGGCATTCCACACATTGATCATACGGCTTCCCCAATCAAATTACTAATAAAATTTTCTATGAATTATTATTGTAAATGAATAAAATTACTTGTAAAACTATAAATAAGAACTTGATATTTTTATTTTAAATGAGTCATTAATTAGAGTTATTATCGTGTGCGAGCAATAAAACGTTGGCGTTTTTGACCGCAACATTTCTTCTTATGTACGTCATGGTTTTACATTTGACGTCAGATTCACAGAAATTAAAAAAAAAAACCCAAGGAAATCTAGAACATAAGTAACTCGTAAACTACTAGTAGTAGTAGTACCTAATTGATTAGTAGTGGCAGGGAAATACTGCGTTCTTCAGTCATAAATAGGGTAGCCCGTTTTAACTACGGTAACCGTCCCCTTAGGGAGCGTCCATTAAATTAGTTACATAGTAGGTAAGTAGCATTGACATATTATAATATATTACTTCGAAGGACAAGGCTAACGCTTCTAGTATGTGGCACCGACGCGCCGGTGTCAAAAGCGGAAAGTGACACCAGACAGCTTAGTCACCGAGACACAGAGACCGGCCCATGTATGTACCAGAGCTGTAGAAGTAAAGGAAGTAGTATCTTAAAGTTCTAATAAATGGCGTCAGTTTTTTTCTGTACCAAATGCGCTCGAAGGAAATGTTCGAATGGCCGCATCTTTACTTTCTAGGATCGATGGTAAGTTGTGAGTAGTGACAACAGAGCACACTGAATTTCGCAGTCATTTGGCACAGAAGTACAGCACGTGTTTTGTCCAGTATAAGGGATGCCAGACCCAATTTCCCTAGTCCTTATCTTTAATCCTACTTGAGTGGGCAGCGCACTTATAGCACCTGTGGCGTTGCTTGTGTTGTAGGCGACGACGGTAGCCACGTACCGTTAGGCTATACCCCGGCAAATTTTTTTTCGCAAAAACGCCAAAATCGACTCCCGTAATTAATAGACGCCCCCTTAGGGCGGGTGCACATTAGCAGACCCGACAGTCCGTAGACTTTCTATCGTGTTTGTTTTGACACAAGGGCCAGACAGATTTATTTTACGACACACGCACACTGGAAATAATATGCCTGCAGACAGACAGTTATACAGTTCACTATCGAAATGGAGGTTGAAGAAATAGTTGCTCTATATGTTTATGTTTGCGAAGAACGGCGGGCAGTCTGCAGACAGTTTTGCCCTAAATGTGCGCCTTCGCATGCCTTTCTACAGGAAGTCGACAGTCTGTCGCGCCCGAGGGCATTGTGTCGAGCTATTATCGTGCCCGATAATGTGTGGCCTTTCATACATTTTCGTACCATTCAATAACAAGATAAAACTGCCCGCGGGCAAAAAGTTTCTAATGTCTAACGGCGGGCCCCTTATAGTAATACCACCGTGTGTTTCGGTATGTGAGTGAGAGGCCACAGCCTAATCCTTACAACCTACCTTCAAGTAGACCAACAGCCTGCGTAAGACGGTCTAAATTATCAGAATTATAATAGGCATCAGAATTTCTTACCATTTAAAACAGCTGGTTTATTTAGCTCAATAATAGCTATGTCGTTATGAAACGACGGATTGTCAAAGTTGGCGTGTGTAAAGATATTTCTGACTTGAATATCTTGAGTTGGTGGTGCGCAAACGCCCATTACGCAATCGGGATTTGTTTCTGTATCATATTCACCAAGACGGATAAACGATCTGAAAGGATAATATTTAAAAAAAATATTAAATAACTAAAAATGTCAGTTTTTGGTGTGTGTTTGAGAGAGACTAGTATATAAACGTTCCGAGATTCTATTCCCTATTATTGAGTTTCCGTTACTTGATGACCTCCTACCATGGTGACTCATTATTATTAGGAAAGAATTTTTAGCATCGGTTTGGTCAAACAGTGAAACAGTAATTTATTCATTTAGTTTAGGTTAAAAATCATTCCCCTATCTGGGGTAGGGAGAATCCGACTCTGAGAATTAACTCTTTACCGATGTGCACATAACTTTACAAATTAAACTCAAGGTTATCCACAATACAACATTCTCGTCTTTGGTTTTCCTTTTAAGACCACAAAATAAAGAAAAAAAATATCACAAAACCGGTACGATGTCATGAAAATAACGTTCTGCTAACAATAAAATTATTGTTGTTAAAGCTGTGATTTTTGGCCAATATTTCATTAAGATTTTAGTTAAATTTAAAATATTGAACTAAAAGAATTTAGTTTAAATTAGTTTAAGGGCCTTTTTCACCATATCTGAGTAAAGTGTATAACTGACTAGCCTGTAAGCTAATATCCATTTAAAGTCACCGGTAAGAAAGCGTACGAGTTTCACCATCTTCAAGTAGCATTAGGTACTTTTCAATTAAATTGACACAAGATACTCGTGATATTTACTTGCCATTTTTAGCTTTACTTAAAAAGTAACTAATCTATACTTTACTGGTAGTTGGTGAAAGAGGCCCTAATTATTATATCATGGGTGCAGACTTGCGAATATATATTATTTCGATGGGTGCAGAAGATAACAAATGTTGAAGTATTGCGTCGAATGACACAGGTAATGGAAGTGCTAAGAAAAAAGAGGAGAAAGCTGTAATGTTTCTGGCCGTATTTTTCAACTAAGCATGTAAGGGAAAATAGAAAAATGTAGCAGAGGCAAAAGGAACTCTTCGCTGAACTGTTTGTAGACGCTGTTGTTTGAAAACAGCACGTTTAGGAATTGAGGCTGAAAGGTCTGTATGAAAATCCAAAAAAATCTGCCACGAGCTTGCGTTACATCCGATTCGTCTGTATTTTAAATGGGAGCTTAGTTTGGATTCACTTAATATCCCCTGTGTAAATCTCTTGCGTTCGAGTAGTATTTAAATTTATACCCCAACCCCCACCAACGTCACTATCCAAATTGGCCGGCAGATTAATAATGTATCCGTTATCCATTTGGGAAATATACATTGGCAATATCTGACGCGCTCGAGTGAATCCCAAAATCCCCTCTTTCTTTGCTCCCCTGCTTGCTATAAGGTTAATATAGATATGATGGTCGTCAGGCTTTGTAGAGAAATAAGATTATTGGAATACCTTCACCTAACAATATTAACAAGTCACATACAATTTATATTCCTCCGGAGGTACAGTGCAGTGGGCTGCAGTCACAACATGGGTGTCCGTAATCAACACACCACCGCACATCCAATCTGTATCGTATTCACCTGTAAGAAAATACAACATTTCTTCTCAAACATGAAGAGTTTGAATCTCTCTCTCTCACTTAAGTTTCCCACTTAATGACATTTATGTACACTAGTCCCAAAAACTAAATGATATAAAAAAGAATTGTATAAAGAGTTGTGCCTCTGTATAAAGAACTCTGAAGAAAATGGTCATAAAAAGCTAATTAAAAAAGGCAATTGTAAATCCGAACTTCAAATATTTTTCTCCTTAGTGGTTTATGAGAAATCGTCAGAAAACCAACGAAACATTTTATTACTTGTCTTGAAATTGATCTACGAGCCGTAATATTTGTTTTGTAATGGCACTATAAAGCTCTTTTAGAGAATTTAATTCCTCACAAGTTGACCCCCTTATGAGCTCTGTACGATGATTAATAGGAAAAAGTCTTTTGTCTTTGACAATCGATTACTCGGGCAATAATGGGTGTACAGAAAATTAAACTAGGGTTTTGTAAACTACAAAACAAAGTGCATAAATTGGATTTTGATAAAAGAAAATTCTGCAAAAAAAGCTAAAAACTACAAGGTAAACTACAAGGTACAAGTAACAAGCTAAAAAACTACAACTGTGTCTGTTTTAATTAAGTTCATTAAAATATATTTAACTGTATGTAATGTAATTACAATAAATAAAGTAACTAATCGATTTAAGTCCAAGCAAATCAAGAGGATAATGCAATACCTACTCTCTAAAGTCTAAAGATTGAATTAACAAAAAATCACAATTAGTTCATAGTGTTAATAGGTAGTTCAAAAGTTAACTGTAAAGTAACATAATGTTTTACGACATCTCAATGTCGCCTAATCGATTGTTTATGCGAAATTAAATCATGACCGACGCTAATTGCGGACGCTATTTGTATAAACATAAAACATTCAGATATTTATACCGGCAAACTTCTTGGTACAAAACGTAGGAGCCAAATTTTAGGTCTCTTTAGTGGTGGGGCTGGGGTACGAGGACCGGGGAAGAACCGAGCACGCGTCGCTCCAAACTGTGCGCGATTCTATAATCAGTAGAATTGCGCCAAAAACGATCGGCTTCGATTGGTGCAACCATAGATGTAGAATTACTACCGTTTCGTTAGGTGCAACAGTCGAATTGTGCTAATAGCAATTGGCTCCGATTGGTTCATAAGTCGAATCGCGCCAACAGCGATTGCCTTCGATTGATTCATTGGTCAAGAAGCTAGCCTTATGTACACTGAATGTTTCTACTTATTTGGGACAATGCGCACTGCCAAGGTTTGGAACTTCCTGCCGGCGTCTGTATTTCCGAGGTCATATAACCCTAATCTTTTCAAATAAAAGTGCGAGTGAGTGAAGCATATTCTGGGTGAGCTCGCTCCATCATAGGCCTCATCCTTGCTACCCAAGAGCAAACCCATCTCTAATAAAAAAATTAGTTTTCTTTAGAGGAGAAAATTGTGAAGCGAATGATAAACTATTTTCGTGTAAGCAAACGCGAAAGTAAGTTTATTTGCTTGTTACACATTCAAACATTGATTACTCAACCGATAATCGTGAAATTTTGCAAATACGTTGTCGACGATATAGACAAGGACAAGGACGAGTGACTTTTATCTAGAAAAAAAGTACTAGGTATTCCCGAGTACATGTCTGTGGATTACAAGTCACAACCATCAATTATTAGATAATAATGAAAGATAATACTGATACTGACTAGTGTAACCCAGGCGTGTTATCCACGGAAATTCTCCAAGGCCAGCATTCACTCCACCAATGATGCGATCAGCTGCACTCTCTCCGCAGTTAAAAGAGTCAAGCAGTGCCCAGCCCGGATGATTCCCCATTCCGAAATCTAAAAGACATTTTTGAAAATCATATTAAACAATACGTCCGCGAAAATAAAAGCTATAACCGCCTGACTAAATATACAATGGGCTGCTATATTTACTTATAGTTGGGCCGGCACATATAATTTGGCAATTTTTGTTGGACAACAAAGCCGATCCGAAATACCGATCCGAAGTAGTTTCTGAGCCTATTCCATACAAACAAACAAACAATCAAATCTTTCCTCTTTATAATATTAGTATAGAAGTATAGATTTTGCCAAGCATTGAATCTTTTTTTTAGATGGCAAGGCTTCGCACGCAATATGAGTAGCCTATGTATATACATTGTAAATCCTGAAATTCTATTTTAACCACAGATTTAGTATTACTTACTAGAAAGAAGAAAGAAGAAAAGAAAGTAAAATTCGAAACTACTATTGAATTTTTTTTTGTATATACATATTTATTTATTTTTTAAGTTCAAATGTAAATGTTGCATCCTAATTAAAATCGTAAACGAGCTGTATCTGTACATTAAATATTTCTAGGTCGCCAGTATTAAATAAAAATCTTTTTTAAATCAATCGATATAATTGATAGCAAAAGTAATTCTAATTAATTAATTTAACTAATCTAAAAATGACTCACAAATACATATTATTATATTGAACCATTTTCTCATAACAATATTAATTACAAACCATTTAGTACAAAATCCAATACTTATCAGTGTGTTTTTCTGTCATGCATTTATAATAGGGAAAACCTAAACAGATAATTCAAGACGTGGGTGGATGAAGATATGTCGCATTTTTGTGTTTTTTCGTTTTTTTTTTTGCATTGATATAGGTAATAAAATATGTCCATATAATGATTACAGATATTAAGATCGTCGATTTAAGACATTTTTGGAAAATAAAAAATAGAAAAAGGTGTTATGTACACAGTTAATTTTAAAAAGCAAAGAGTGCAGAAAAAATTACTTAATGGAAGAGGGAGTGTTCACTTTTTTTTTAAATTAAATAATAGAAGTGTTTAAATGCTATCATACCATTAATAGGTTTTAGGTTGTTTACACAACTTTGCATCATAATTTAGTACAAAAATCCGTGGCGACTGATCTCAAAAATTAAAAGTAAAACTTGAACCTCGATTTATTAAAAATTGGAATTATGCGACATACCACCTTCATCCACTCACGTCTTCAATTATGAGTAGATAAAACAATGAAAGTAACTGTGCGTTTCGCAGTTATTTGAGCAGCCCTTCTTACAGAACCATACTCTTAAGGTGATACAAGTCAGCAGTCCATACAAATAAACGTAGAATAATTACTACTCCGCTGTTTTATGTTTAATTTACAAAAGTAAGCATATGATACCGATTTATCTTGTCGTTAACTAGGTTCGTATTAATTTAGAAGATCTTTGAAAAATCCATATTTTAACACAAATTTTAATCCAACTTTGAGGGTGAATAAGTCAATTTAGTATACAAAAACTCCAAGAAACTTTGAATACAAACATTGATTAGTTATTCAAGAGTTCAAATAACTTTACATAAAATAGATATATGCAGTAGTTTTGTCAAAAAGAGTATATGCCCAAGGGTCTGTTTATGATTTTATTTTTGGTGTGAATCGTTGTGCATCTCAGTCGACTGCTCTTCCCGCGCTTTGTGCTGTGTGAGACAAGACGCATTTTAGCCATGAGACCGATGAGTTCGGTCTCCGACTAGTTTCGCCTTAAAGAAGACCACCGTATGCTATTGTGCTACGCTATACGTTCCTACTCCCTTATCTTTGATCCTAGGCAACTCACTTGAAGCACCTGTGGTGTTGCTTGTGCTATAGGATGTGTTACCTACCATCAAGTGAAACGTCAGAGTTCCTTGACAAACTTTACAAAAAAAAGCTTTTTTTTTTTCTAATCATGTCAATATTTCCAATACTTTCGAGGTTTGTCATGTTGATTTTTGATATTTATTTTATTTTGGTGCAGTATTTTTTTATGCACGTAATAAAACAGGCTGACGGTCTGATGATGATTTGATGTTAGGTGATTATCATGTCTTCTATATCTATTCTTTTCTATTTATATCTCTATTTCTATAGAGATATAAATAGATGCGTTGATGTCCTCCCTCTCGACCTTTTGTTGAGGAAAAACCCGAAGTAGATGACTCAAAATACGCAAAAATGTGTATCCACTAGAATTCGTCATTTTTCATGGAATGGAAGATTAAGTAATTAATTGTAATTTGTAATTGTAATAAGTAATTACTTTAGTAATTAAGCAAATTAAACAAGTTCGTACACGAATACGATTAAACTAGAGAAAGCTGTCTGCTATCTGAGTTAAAGTGGTAATTTTATTTCATCCGCGTTCACTATAACCTTCCTCGATAAATGGACTATCCAATACAAAAATAATTCCACAACCACTACCTAGTTTATGATTAGCGTGTACAACCAAACAAACAAACTCTTCAGCTCCAATATTGGCATAGATAAGTGCCATAACCCGGCCCGGGCTTCGCACGGAAGTAATCAATTTTCTCTTAGGTCAATTTTTCTCTTCAACAAGAACCTTCCTCGGACTTTAACGAATATATGAAAGAAATAATAGAGTATAGAGGAATTGGTCTAGCCGTTCTAGAGTTTCAGAAAAGGAGAGATAATAAGGCCTTTAATCCTGAAAAAAGTACTGTTCTCGAGGGATCATATAAAAATGAAAATAAAAATCATCGCCTGACAAAAATATAAAGATTGAATATAAAATTTAACACTTAACAAAACAGGAATAAATTTCATAGTAATTCTTTAGGATTTTAGGATCATTCATAATATTATGAATAACAAATTGCCAGTTGTTCCAGTAAGCAATTGTTATTAATTTATTATTACTGGTATAAATGTGTCAGTCAGGTCGAGGGGCATACCCTTATTCCTAATTTCGTGAATAATTCTTTTCCTCGATTAACATGAACAGGTTAAAATTTTTGTGTGATTAATAAGCTCGTAAAAACGAGTACCAGTACCAGCCAGTCTTTATCTTAGTCTTTACTTTAGTCTTTATCTGCCAATCTATATTTATAACACAATGTTATAAAATGATGTTCCACTAGCTGTTGCACGCGGCTTCGTCCGCGTAACTTTATAAAATATAGCCTATGTTAATTCGCTGATAATTTAGCTTTCCAACAGTGAAAGAATTTTTCAAATTTTTCAAAATCAATCTTAAGTTCTGGCTATTTTATTATTATCTATTTTATTATTAACTTTAGGGCCTAGTTGTACAGGAACAAATTTGTTCGAAATTAAATTTTCAATATTTTTTATCTATACGACTTTGTTCGTAGAACCAATATTTTAAGGATGGCCATGGCAACGAATCGAATATCGTCGCCGATTTATTTTACCCCTTTTTTTCATTTATCTCAAAAAATATTGATTGTACGTAAAAATGTGTAAGAAATATTTTGTAGAGAATTGTATAAAGAACAACATTAGTCCTTATCATTTTTGTCGTACGGTCAAAAATAACGAAGTTATAAGCGAATATTTGTTACGCCTTAATATCACGATAACTGGCGTAGCATAGCTCACTTTAAGAATGGTCGAGATTCTTGTTTTACACTCCCACTGGACCCTCCTAAAGGTGGGTGAAAAGAATTCGTTACCTAGACTTAATGTAAGCTTAAATGCTAACCCGACTGGACTATGTTGCTTAGAACATATTTCAGTACTTTGTTTCAAAATTGAAATTTACAGTAGATACGGGGCAGCGGAGTTTGAGTCTGATATTGTAATATGTTATTTTAATTAAAGCAGTCAATTAAAATATAAAAAGTGTTACTTAATTAGAATTAAGTAGGTATTTAAGTAGTTGTATTTTATATTTAAGGCATAAATAAAAAATAACTTCGTTCTTAAGTACGTACTCACCTGCATTTCCATATTGCAGTAAAAATGAAATTGAAATACATGTTAAAAATAAACAATCCGTCCTTGTAGCCACAGCCATTTAATAATTTCTATTTTAAAATAATGTTCTACTTTTAATTATAGGTATACGAGGAAATTGTGCGAAAGAAGGCTCAATACTGTTGAGGTAACTCGGTGAGAACGTGTGGCAGAATCCAATCGATTAGTACTGCATGGTTATTCAGTAAACATAAATTTATTATTATTGACAACTTTTCTATTCCACGACGTTACCTAAATTGGATGTTTTCAGATAAAAACGATATTAAAAATGCTAAAGCGTAATCAGGAAATTATTTATGCTTATTTGTATGCCGACCAACGGTATCCTACTAGTCCTATTGTTACTATATTTCATGCAAGAAAACGCTGAAAAGATTTATAAGTAAGTAATGAAACTTAGCAGTACTTAATACAAATTTCTTTTAAAAAAATCACCTTTTATTTTTATTTACCTTTTGTATCTGTATAAATCCTTAATGTTATTTTGAGGTAGGTATGGTGTATATAGTACAATGTGTTTTGCCTGTGACACAATTTGTGACATGTGGCGCTGAAACTCTGAACAAAGGGCCCCCATAAGAATGCTCAAAGTCGCTCAACGAGCTATATGGAGAGATCCATAGACGAACAGAAGTTCCCGACATGACACGGCGGTATTGTAAGTCGAAGTGGCAGTAGCACAGACAAGGCCGCTTGGGCTGACGTCGCAGCGGAGGACGTCCACACACCAGGGCCCTTAGCGAAGAGCACCCAGTGCAAATGGAAGCGTTGTAGATTGACGAAACGACAGAAAATAAAGAACGTGATTGGTTGTTGTAACGCTCACATAAAATTTTGACCAATCATCGGGCTTTATTTTCTATAGTTCTCTAACTTCGTAAGGGAGCGTTGGAATTGGTGTACAATGCAAACAGGAGCGTTGCGTATATTTACGAAACTTTATGTGGGCGTTACAACAACCAATCACCGGGCTTTATTTTCTATCGTTTCGTAAATATACGCAACGCTCCCGTTTGCATTGTGCTCTTGGCTAGGGCCCAAGGTGGACAGACGATCAGATAAGGGCCGCGGGTCGACGGTGGAAAGGCAACGGGAAGAGGATCCCCTCTCCCAGCCAATCCGCAGGAGTGCAGCAAATGTCGCCTTCCTCTCTAACAGGTACCCGAGATGGCTGGTACACTTCTTTCCCTAGCTCGTTGAACATCATAAGTGAATATCACATTTATCTATATATAAAAGGCGATGTGTTATGTGTGTATGTCTCCTTATGTCTCTTATAGAATCCAAAACCGTTGTACCGATTTTAATGAAACTTTTAGACAATCTACAGATTAGTGCAGCGGCTCAGATTAAATAAGATGTTACTATGCAGCGGCGGATATTCCTGTGAAGTTTGATAGCGATCGGACGCGGACACTACTTGGTTAAAAAGAAAAAAAAAATACAATAATTTCAGTGTAGATACAAATTTATAAAAAATATAACATTTTTTTTTCTCGAAAAATTGGTAACGATCGATTAATTATGACACAAGGTTTTGAGGAAAATTATCAAATTAATTTTAGAATTAATAATTTAATTAAACATAATAAATAGTGTACACACATAACAAACAAAACATACACTAAATAATATTAATAAATAGAAAAGAAATAAGTAATTAATACCTACTAATAATAAATCTGTAAGTGTAGGTATTGTATGTATGTTGTATGTTCCTCCATAACTCTTAAACGAATTAACCAATTTTCACGAAACTTGCTAGATAAATATTTAGACGTACGGGACACGTGATAGGCTACTTTTTATCTAACGCGGACGAAGTCGCGGGCGCCAGCTAGTTATCTAATAAACTTGCAATATAGTTATCAATATTGCATTTTATTATGACCAAAATTTAATAAAATATTTTATTAAATTTATTTAATAAATTTAATAATTCAATCAGACATCCTGAGCAACATATGTATAAATAAATAATTAAAAATATATATATTATTTTAGAATGACCCATAAATAAGAAATAAGCGCTAAGTTTTAATCAAATCAATGCAATGGGTTAATTACACAAAACTAGACGAATCAGAATTTAAATTATCCAATGTAGTATTTACAACAGACATAATATTATATCTTAGGTTAAAATGTACAACTTTCTTATAATAATTCATGTTGAAAAATTATTGAAAATAAATTACTTTTTTCAAAATATACACAGTAAAAATTCGATTTCAAACTTAGCAAAGGGCCCACAAAAATTGATCGTAATAAACATAATTATGATCGTTATAAGCAATATTGAGTGTTAAACTTAATTTTAATATTTAAATATGTACAGTCGGCCGCATAAGTCGGTTAACACATTCAAAATGCAAAACAACGTAAGACTCAACGCGCCAAAGTCGTAGTCACGACTACAGAACAAAATAAACTTCACGTACAAACGATCGTAAAAAGCTTCAGTAAGTAAGTAATTAAGTAAGTAAGTTGAGTGTTCAGTTGTTTTGCACTTTTGAATAAGTCAATCGACTTATGCGGCCGACTGTACAATAAATTAAATATAATTTTATTATGTATTTGTATAAAATTTTGAGTTCTTTCCTGGTATGGACGAAGTCTAGATTTTCACCTGGCCTCTAGTGTAGAATTTCAGGGTGTATAAATATTGTAATTTTTTTAAATCGGATGAGTAAGTAGTTTTAAAGATTATACCTCTTTACATATTAACATACTAACTTATCTCTTTACATCGTATGTATTATAATAGATATCGCTGCTTAAAAACTAAAAGGCCACAAATCAAAATTACACTTTTTACAGGAGAGCTCGAAAAACATTAAATTATTTTTGTCAATTTTTTTCTTAGTAAATATATATCTAATATATATGCATATTATACATAGTTAGAAGCGTATTTTTAAGTAGCATTAAATGTTTTAAGTACTTTTATAATAAACTTAATACTGGAGGAGATATCCTTACTTTAATATTATAAATGCGAAAGTAACTGTGTCTGTATGTCTCGTTTTCACGCCAAAACTACTGAACCGATCGCCATGAAATTTTGCATACACATTGTCTGGGACACCAGAAAGGACATGGGGTACCTTACATCCAGGAAAAAAGTACTGTTCCCGAGGGATTATCTAAAATATAAAACTGTAACTAACGCTTGGCCAATGTGTTATAGCAACAAGTTGTCAAGCGTTATAATTGCTTTTATATTTTTAATTTAACATCGCGTACGAAATCGCGGGCACCAGCTAGTAAGCATATATATAGGTAAGTTACTTTTGAATATATAAAAAATGATCAAAATATACTAAATATAGAATAACACAACCATAAGTCTTTTTGCAAGTATACAATATGAAGGACTGTGATTATATTTTTGCAATAAAAACATTTTTGGAGTTTTTGTTTTATGGCTCTTTAGTTTTTAAGAGTAGCTATATATTAATTGCTTTTTATATAGTGTAATAGTGAGAATCGGAAGATATATAAATAAAGATTACGATCGATACACAAGTTGCTGATTCACTCGCTAGAGTTGGCCAATAATAATTAAACGGCGAGGTACGCAACTCGACTGTGCCATCAGACGGTGTTTTCCAGCGGAACTAGTATGGTAATGACGGTGATCTCGAACGAAGTCGTCTCCAATCTGCACCACCACGACACGTCACGACGCTCAACCATTCAACGTCGCAACATTTAAGCAGAAACACGAATTCAAAAAAAGAAAACACCTACAGTCATTGCCCGAGAGTTAACGATGGGACTTTGTTCTTAAATGAACGCTGAACTTCCAAACGTGTTTGATCCATTGTGTGAATATTAAAAAGTTAAAAGTGCCATTATAATCTAGTCACAATACTTTGTATGTGGCCATATAATTAGTGTATTAATTCGTGACTACAATGTATACACGGACGCCGTTGTTAAGTAAAACATAGGCTCTAACTAAGTATATAAATATAAATACAAAATAAGAGAAAACAAGAAAGAACAATAACAATGTGGAAGTGCAAACTAATAGTGATATTATTCGTCCAATTAACTCTAATAGTAGAATGTCGTAAGTACATTGGATATTTTATTGATTGTTTACAAGGAAAATTTAAACCTTTTGTCTTTAATTTGCGACTAACACAACTAGTACTTAATTAACTTGGTTACTTATTTATTTTATGTTTATTCGAAGCTTTTATACCTACTGATCTTTGTGTAGTCCTTATAAACAATTGTGACGTCTGTCCTAATGCGCCTCAATTAGAATTAATTGGAACGTTTAAATAAAATAAATTAGTTGAAGGCCAATGTTGAGTGAGAAACATGTTGTCGAAATTGTAGATAATAAAATACAAATATTATGCAAATATAACATTTCAAAAGAAACGATGTAGGTATTGTATGTATCAGTTATTATTGCCGTCTTATTATCAGTAATGAAGTTTGAAAAAGATAGCAGATGAAAAAGATGTCTGACTTCGCTTAATGTCTGGTTATAATAATTATATCAATTCTATGGGATAGTTCAGCTTTAACATTAGTTGTAATATCAATTGTATTCCTTTATGTATTATTAATATTTTTTATATTATTGTGATGGTAGACATGCTGACGGTCCAATTGATGGTGGTAGGTGATGGCTACCATTGCCTGAGAACACAAGCAACACCATGCGGGCTACAAGTCCCTTGTCGATCCTGCGCGAATTTCTTAACGGCGCTATTAAAGAAGCCAAGATATGTTTCCACCTCAGAAAAGAGATTGTTCCAAAGTTCGCGCATTATGAGTTCCGCGGGATATGAGTTGTTACCTATCAAAGAAATGCGGACTAACTTCGCATCTATGGCGCTCAGTACCTTGGTAAAAGCTTGTGAGAGCCATTGTTGGCTTGTATCTTTGTACAGAGCCGGTGAAATACTCAAAGAGATGCAACACCTCTTGAACTAAGTGGGTTTAAGCGCCCTACCTCACCGGGACGCCAAGGGCACGTGGCCGACGACGTGGCCAACAATTTATATTGACATGTATGACAGATAACGCACTTGGCGACGGCTTGGAAGCGTGGCTAGTTTAGAAGCGTGGCCACGAACGTCGGCGCTCTGCGTGGAGACTGGAGGCTTTGGCGACGCGACGACGTCGCCAGTAAAATGTATGCGAGTAAACTGCGTCTCACTCACTCAGTGTTCAAACCGGTGGCCGGTGTTCCAAATTTAAAATGTTTAAATTTTGTCTGATTTTATAGTAAAAAGAATGAGTTTCGATACCGGAGGTTCATTGTTTAGTTGAAATGCAAAAGCGTCCATTCTCTATACGAAAACTGACAGAACTGACTGACAGACTGACAGTTGCTGTGTGACCCCTTGAATTGGGCCCTGGCATTACTTATAGACAAAACCGCACATGGTGTGTGGTAATTGTTGCCAGGTGAAGGAATCTTAAGGTCGGCAGCGCACTTGCAAAACCTATGGAGTTGCTTGTGTTAATAGATGACGGTAGCCGCCTACCATTAAGTGGTCCACCATCGGTCTGCTTCGCCGATATTAACATGTTGTTATAGGTAATGATATTATTGCTCCGAAAAGCAATAAGTAAGTACTTAATGGATACATAAAATAATCATTGGTTATAATAGATTTTTTAGGTGATACCTGTGAAGTTGAAGAGAGTTGGTCAGGAGTTTGTATAGAACTATCAAAATGTGGCCCTTTACTTCAAGAATTTAAGAAAGCCGGTCAACCAATGCCTACACACGTAAGGGTGAAATTACAAAGAATCACTTGTGGCTTCGACGCTGATAATCCCTTAGTACGTATATTTACATTTTTATTTATTGTAACAATTATGAAGCTGACTATTATTTAAACTTTATTATTATTTAACTAAACACCGACGAAGTCGCTTGTAAAAGCTAGTAAAATATGATATAATTTAGAAAGATATACAAACGATGTATTGCGGATAGCATTACAAATTAGTACAATGAGTGAAATAAGGTTCAAATTTATTTCTATTTTGTCGAATTTCAGGTATGTTGTCCGTCTGCTAATTCTATAAATAACAGCGAATCAAACAGCTGGAATACTCATTGGAATGATAATACGGATGGAGGTCAACCAACGAAAGTCTTTAATGAATCCATTAATGAGATCAGTACTAAAATTGGTGAAGGACCGCCCGATGTGACGAGGCACACTCGGTTAGGACTTTTACCCACTTGCTGCTGTGGCGTCATAGAAGATGACCGGATATGGGGCGGTAACAAAACGCGCCTGTTTGAAATGCCATGGATGGTACTCATGTCTTATGAATCAGGTAAAAAAACCTCTTGAAATAGTATATCGTTTCATTTTATTTATTTATTTGGAACTTTGGTACACCTCAGAGGTATGTACTATAAGCACCGCATAAATCCATGATGGCGTAGTGTGAAGAATAGGAATGACTTAGATGCAATGACGTGACGTACTTAATATACCGTTTATATACCTAGTCTTCTTCTTCTTCTTCTCTTTTAATGTCTTGGCTCCATCAGATCTTCTCCGATGATTTTGCCAGTGTCATTAGTAAAAATAGTAATTTGAATAGCATTAAAAAATCAAAAATAGCAGATCCCGAGACTAGTCAGTCAAGTCAAAGTCAAGTCAAGTCTATAATTTTTCTTAGTTTTCCAAAGTTTTCCGTCAAGTCCAATGCAGTCAAGTCCTATACCTAGTCAAGATAATATTTTAATTTATTATACTGTGTCTAAAGGTCGAGGCACAAGATTAAGTTGTGGAGGAACATTGATCAACGAACGATATGTTTTAACTGCTGCCCATTGTGTCTCCTTCTTGGGCAACAGACTAAAACTAAATGGTATTCTTCTTGGAGAATACGATGTTAGAGAAGACCCTGACTGTGAGAGGAATGACGGAGAATTGCTATGCGCACCTAAAGTTCGAGTAAGTAGAGTTGATGAATACCAATGAATACATAAAGTATTCAGAGCTTTTTACAGAGCTGATGATAAATGTGATGTGACAGGTGCACTTAGAAACTTAGGCAAGCAAAACACTTAACTGTTAATTTTCTTTCCTTTTAAAGAATGCTACAATCGAACGAGTTATACCACATCCGGGATATACACCACAGAAATTGGTTGACGATATTGCGCTTATTCGACTTGGAGAACCAGCCGATTTATCTTTAGGTATTTTTTTAGTTTTATTATTAAATAGCGAAAATTGAAACTTCTACTGTAATAAGTATTTGTATGTACGAGTTAGTTGCTATCACAGAGGGTACGTCCTGCGTCCTTTTATACCTTCATGTAATGTAAGGTCTGGACTCGCCTTAATAGACTCGAGCCTTTGAATCTATTACAGAACAGCAGAATGATAATAATTCTATTTTTGTATAGATAGCATAAAAGCGATTTGCTTGCCAACAACCCCTGACCTTCAACGTGAAGTTTTATCCGGAAAACAAGGTGTAGTGGCAGGATGGGGAGCCACGGAAGATGGAGTGGAGTCGCCAGTACTACTCAGGGTCCAACTTCCGATTGTAGCAAATAAAGAATGCCAAGAAGCTTATAAGGGGTAAATAAAGTGTTCAAACTCAATAATACCAGCTCTGCAAA
This sequence comes from Synanthedon vespiformis, assembly GCA_918317495.1. NCBI lineage: Eukaryota > Metazoa > Arthropoda > Insecta > Lepidoptera > Sesiidae > Synanthedon > Synanthedon vespiformis. The sequence goes on from OU906962.1 coordinate 3,399,697, forward strand.
AAGCTTACTTATATCTTACAATGACTTAGTAGCCAAGTACTAGTTATCAAAGTTATCACAAGTTGAAAAGTGCTCACTGCCTTAAATTATAACATAAACATAAAAAATAACTCTTTTTAACAAAAAAAAAACAGACTTCAAACCGTCCACGAGAAAAGACCATGAGACAGTTTGAAGTCGGTTTTTTTCTGTTAAAAAGAGTTATTTGGAAGTCGGTTGATTAATGTCTCTTCATTTCAGAACGCCAAGAGTTTATGACAAGCAAATGTGTGCTGGTGGAGTGAAAAATCGTGACTCGTGCGGCGGTGATTCGGGTGGACCTCTTTTATATCCTGGAAGAGTCGGGTCCGGTGGAGTTCGCTACGTGCAGAGGGGCATAGTGTCGTACGGCTCGAAGCGCTGTGGAATTGGAGGCTTACCAGCAGTCTACACAAGCGTCGCTTATTATATGGACTGGATTTTAGATAACATAGAAAGTTGAGAACAGTGATATGTTAAACAAGACAGGATGCGCCCCCAAGCAATGTATAATGTGACGCCTTCGCAATGTATCCGCACGGATACGTTTGCTTTCTTAACGTGTTAGTCGGAGTTTGACAACTTTGCGTCTCGACCACTTCGAGAACCAACCAACCGATGAGAACACTTAACAATAACAGAATGCGGCAATAAGAATTAAAAATATGTATTAAGATGGCAATGAAAACAAATTATTTTTAGTATATGTGCAAATAAAGGAGGGCCGTTTTTTGGTAGTATGGTAAGGGCGCATCCTTGTTTAACACATCACTGGTTGAGAAGAATTAGTTCTAAATAATAACGTCGTTGTCAAACCAAAATTCGCTATGTTCACTTTTTTGAGATTCCAACATTTTGACCTTAGTGAATAGTTCATTGCCTTATCTATCGTATGAAATAACGGCTATAAGAGCTTATGAGCAATATTCGTCGAATCTGTTATACTGTGCAAACTTTCCCTGAAACCGCGTGGTTCGACTGCTTCGTCTTGCTTCGATTTGATCGGACGACGCGGACTTTTTTCCCGTTAGTCCAATTGACCTATTATTATCAAAATAATTATTAAAAAATTATTAAATGTTGTTGAATGTTATTAAATGTTTGGGAAAATTGACCGGCTTTGCTGACATGGCTATAAGTATAGCAACCCAGAACGCTTGACATCTTTATTAATACACTAGCTGGTGCTCGCGACTTCGTCCGCGTAGAAAAGTATAAAACGCCATTTACCGTATTTTGGGTAGATGACGCTATCTCCCGGGCCAAGCCGCTAGTATATACTTTTATTTTAGATTTCCCGTAGGAATGAAGCATTTCCCCGCGGTAAAAAGTAGCCTATGTTCATCACGGATAATGTCGGCTTCTAATGGTAAAAGAATTTTTCAAATCGGTTCAGTAGTTTTGGAGCCTATTTTATACAAACAAACAAATCTTTCCTCTTTATAATATTAGTATAGATAACCTGTAAAAGTTTTCAGGCAAACTTTTTGTCAATATCTCAGAAGTATACTTTTTGCGAGCTTTTTGCACATAGCAAGATTTTGGTTTGAAAAAAACTGACCAGTTCCAGTATAAACGTATATTTTCTCTGTTAAGTAACTCTGTTAACACCGTATGTTAATTAAAATATGATTAATATATATTATTTTAATAACTTTTATAAAGTTATTTTTTAAATGTATATCTTTGTAGTTTGTATGTACCTACCTCAGACCAAATAAAAACTATAGACAGAATTTTAGTGAAGCCGGTTTTATAAACATTATGTGCGTAGGTCTTATTGAGATTTTGAATACTAGCCCGCGACTTCGCCAGTGTTGAAAAAGAAAAAAAGTAGGCTATCCTGTGACCTGTACGTCTAAATGTTTTTCTACCAAGTTTCATGAAAATCATTTAATTCGTTTAATTTATAAGTGTAGGTTATGTACATACAAAAGCTACACTTATAAATTAATTATTAGTAGGTATTGATTGATTGGTTTCCAATGTTATTTACATGTGAATTCTGATTCCATCTAGCCTTTTTAGCGATAACCTCTCCTTTCATAAGAAATTTCTTACTGGAGAGCATTTTTTTTAAATTCTGCGAACAGCCAGTAGTAGCTGGGAACCAAATCTGGCGAATACGGTGGATTTCGGAGCAATTCGAAGTTCAATTCATCTAGTTTTGTCACTGCTTTGATTCACTTGTTGGACACGGTGCGTTGTCTTGATGAAACAAAAAAAAATTTCTTTGCCATATGTGGTCGTTTCCTTGAAATTTCGGCCACCAAACGCTCCAGTAACGCTATATAATATTCACTCTTGGTGGTATGTATGTATGTATGTATGTATTGTAACTGATTTTGATAAAACTTGGTAGATAAACATTTAGAAGTACGAGATACAGGATAGGTTACTGTTTTCTTTTTCAACGCGGACGAATTCGCAGGCACCAGCTAGTATTTTTTACCGGCTTCACTCTGTCGTCCACAGGTTATTGATATAAATACTCGTACATATAATTATTATTTATATTTATTTAGTGTTGTCAGTTGTAAACCCAGTGCAGTTCATGTCTTCAAACCTTATGCAGCTAATACAAGTAAAGTAAATATTATGTACTTTACTTGTATGTACTTATAAAACGCAAAAAAATAATTAAACCTAACTTTAAATTTGCTAGGTACTAACTAAAGTCTCAATTAATAAAATGTACATTTTAGTGTAGGTACATTAAATTGTATACATTTTATTTTAAATGTAATTTAATTTTAGTATTTCAAATTTTTTATTTTTTTGTTAAAAGTTATGAAAATATATAATAACTTTTCTAATATAATGCCTATCAATAATGCCTTCTAATATAATATAATGTTGAAAAATGATAAATTTCGCGAGTTCGTAAACTCGTTTCTGTATTTCAAATCGACGTATAAATCGTTACATAGCTTCAGTTATTCCAATATTGTTATTATACTAGCTAGCGTCCGCGACATCGTCAGCGTTGAAAAAGAAAAAAATAGCCTATTCTGTTTCCTGTACGTCTAAATGTTTATCTACCAAGTTTCATGAAAATCAGTTAATTCGTTTAAGAGTTATGGAGGAACATATACATACATAGGTACATACAATACCTGCACTTTATTTATTATTAGTATTGATGATGATACCAGTAAGTATTGCTTTTATATTATATTCGTCCGCGTAGAAAAGTATAAAACGCAATCTACCGTATTTTGGATAGATGGCGCTATCTCCCGGGTCAAGCCGCTAGTATTTACTTTTATTTTAGATTTCCCGTAGGAATGAAGCATTTTCCCGCGGTAAAAAGTATCCTATATTCATCACGGATAATGTAGGCTTCTAATGGTAAAAGAATTTTTCAAATCGGTCCAGTAGTTTCGGAGCCTTTTCTATACAAACAAACAAACAATCAAATCTTTCCTCTTTGTAATATTAGTATAGATTTGCTGGTGTCCGCGACTTCGTCCGCGTTCTCTATAGCCTATAGGCTTCCTCGATAAATGGACTATCCAACACAAAATAATTTTTCAATTCGAACCAGTAGTTCCTGAGATTAGCGCGTTCAACCGAACAAACAAACAATCTCTTCAGCTTTATATAATAGTATATAGACTCGTATGTGTCTATAGTATTTTATAGTTACCTTGATCTAATGCTAGTGTAGCATCAACTATTCTAAGGACTCTTACAGCAGATATAGCGTTTATGGACTCAATAGAAAGTCGGGAGTTAGTTTATAATTTTAATTTGACTCATATGACCTAAAAAAACATTCACAGCTTAAATATTTTTTCGTAATATATAAAAATTTTAAAAAGGAAGTGATATGTAATTAAAAGAAAAAAAAATTGTCAAATACAAAGTCATAATATGTCAATTGTCAAACACATAGTCAACATGGGCACCTTGATTTATGATTATAAATTTTATTATTTCAAACGCGATGGCAACGTATCGTGAACATAAATATATGTAAACATAAAATCGGAATCTATGTCTTCTTGTGGTTTACCATCGTGTCCTGGACAGGGAAGCGCTTCAAGCACTGCAAGAGCAGGCAATAGAGCTACGTTCGATGTAAATATATTATATCATTATTAAACTTATTTTGCCAAAGATTTAAATCACAGATGCGCCCTTGCTTCAGGCGAAGTGAGCTCACTCACTAGTCACTTGTAGGAAGCAGTGAGCGGTTCTGTTGCATACTTACTGTATACACATTACTAATAAGGTTCGTTTACTTTTAAAAATGCTTTCCTGTGCCTCAGAAAGTGCTCTCATAATTCAAGAAATTCATAATTCATGTGAGACATATTACGTGGACAATTTTCAAAAAGCACAGGGCGCCTCTGTGATTAAAATTTTTGTATTTTGCATTATATGTGTAGATAGATACTGAGAAGTAATTAAAAACGAGTCAGACTAAACTTCATTCTGACTAAATGGAAGAAAGAATGAGATAAATTTTGAGTTAGGCCAAACAGTGTTACTATTAGTTCTACGATATAACAGTTTGGACAAAGTTTTACTGCACAGCAAGGATAACAAGCAAACTTTAACTGAGCAACTGAGCGCAAAACAAGGGAATGGCTGGACCAATCAGGCCATTATTTTTTTTCGAGGAAAGTTCTTAAGGACATAGACTAAAATTAAATATTCCATACACGCGAAGCCGCAGGCATCTGCTATCTAAAAATAAAATAAAGATCCTACGCTTTGCAAAAGGCGTTATATCTTTTATTTAGTATAAAACTTATACCAGCTAGTAATCAATAAAGAAACAGCAATGAAAAGTCCCCCTTTAGTAGCTGGTTATGGATGATATTTACAAAAAGGTATAATAAACAAACACATTTGTTTTTTGTTTCAGCCTCCCGAATTAAAGGAAAACATAAGACTATTTTTAATAAAAGCATATCACGAATTTCTTAAATTCTGCGCCACAATACAATCGGATCCATATCATTGGCAAACTTTCAAAAGTATATTATATTTCACTTTTGGCTTAAAATTATTTGGCGATATGGCGAAGCACATGTCAACAGAATTATCATTGAAAGACTAATTAAAATTGGTTTTTTAAAAAAAGTGAATCGATACATAAAACACACCTATTTCTTTAATTATTATGTAAAAGTTTTCAAATTTAAATAAATGTATTTTCATTAATTTCGCCTCTCATTAAGCTTATAACCAGGTTTTTTTTTTAGGAATTAGGAAAAGAAATTTCCCTTAACTCGTACAGGAAAAAAAACATGGCGCAAATATTTTGTCTGTAGGAAAACAACACTATTCGTCTTCGGGTCATCGTAAGATTAAACACGTGACTCAATAACTATCTACGCCTATTGATAGGAATGTTTATTGGAAACTAAACTAGTATAAAACCAGATTTGATAATGAAGATAACATAGGTACAGTTAGGATAACACAAAAACTACTAGATAAGTAAATGGCGGAAAGGGAAACCCCAGTGCACAGTTCAACAGATGTTGGATTACAGTTATTTCAACAACAATAACAAACGTCATGCAATCTATATACAGGGTGGAATTTTGTAATGCCACCTGGAGGGAAAGTACTCTTAATACTGTAGATAGAAAATTCTACTCAAAGAAAATATTCCTTTATTTTTGAATAGAAAGAAAACTGCATTCAAATATTTTAGAAAATTCCCTTGCCACACCCGGGAATCGAACCAGCTAAAATCTGTAAAAGGTACACCCTTTACTTTTATTGCATCGATCGTTAGGGTCAATTATAAGGATGAAATCTCTGTAACAAACTTTATAAATTAAATGAAAGGAAAACCATGAAATCTGGACTTATAAATTCAATGAGTCAAGTTAAAGCTCTTTAACTCAAAGATCCATCTGTTTACTTATGTTTGTAATTAATAATTATCATTGACTTCATCTATCTAATGCTAGCGTCCCGCCTTCGGCTTCACACAGGGTTGTAATTTTCAAATATCTTGTCTAACCTAATGCTTTAGTTATTAGTTATAAAATAAACTTATGTTTCAAATTTCAGCTTCCTATGGCTTGGTAGTTTTGACTGTGCGTACTTAGATAGTATCGAAATGATATATCTTTGCAAACTCATCATCTTTATATGTATATTGGTATAGATTAAGAAGACTTATTACATACAAAAATTACAAAGTCGCGGGCGCCAGCTAGTATTACATATATACTTAGTATAGATAAATCCTAATGATACGATACTGGTACTAAGGCTGTTTGTAATGTTAAAAATAACTGTCAGCTATAATTAATTATTATAATATGCAAGCATAATAATTAGTCAAATGACGTAGGTAGTTAATTGTCTAAGTACTTTATATCTTGGTAAATAAAATAACTAGGTACATAATTGCTTATAGATTCTTCCTTAATTAATCTGTAAACTTTATTTTTTTAAATATCACAATAAATAAATTCTATAACTCAGAGAATATAGAATGTGTCGAACGAGACCAGATTTCGCCTTTATTTTTATGTTTTTCCTTATACGCCAAGCTACATAGCTTTACATAGCTCTACAAAAATTGTCTTTTGACACTATATCATGATAATACTGATAGTTTCAATTTTATAAGCAAAAAAACTAAAAAATCAGCAATTTTTTGCATAAAATTGTTAATAACAAAGTTACCCTTACTAATATTATAAATGCGAAAGTTCTCTGTCTGTCTGTCTCGCTTTTACGCCAAAACTACTGAACCGATCACTATGAAATTTTGCATACACATTGTCTGGGACACCAGAAAGGACATAGGGTACCTTTCATCCAAGAAAAAAGTAATGTTCCCGAGGGATTACCTAAAATATTAAACTGTAACTAATGTCTGGCCAATGTGTTATAGCAACAAGTTGTCAAGCGTTATAATTGCTTTTATATTTTTAATTTAACATCGCGTACGAAATCGCGGGCACCAGCTAGTAAATAATAAAGTCGAGTGAGAAACATGTCAATATATCATATGAAACTATTCTCCTAACTCCGAACAATAGCGCAGTTGGTTTTCTTCTAACACTTTTTACATGAAAAAATCTATATAGCTTGGCGTATATACATATTTTATGATAACCCACTCGGCTGGTCATAAAGTCAGGGCCATACCATCTCGCAAATGACCAGTCGTGCGCCGGCGCTCCTAACATACGTTTCCACTTTATTTTACAACAAATACGAGCTTAAAATATTCACTAGTCAATAATTAAAAACCAGATACAATGATCTCACTCCGAACAGTGTTAATGTGTGGTTTTGTGGTCGCTCTGTCCAGTGCAGCGGATAGTAAGTATTCATTTAATTTTATTACGCATCATAAATGCCGATTAAAGTACATATTTACCTATTCTATAGATATATTTGATAATTGTATTTATTATTGTTGCCAATTTGTAAACGATAATGACCTTTTAAACAAGTGTGACACAGTTGAAGATTACAAAGTCAAAGATTTCTCATGGTGTAAATGCGAAAGTAACTTTTGTATGTCTGTCTGCCCGTTACCTATTCACGTTATCGTGAAATTTTGCATACACGTTGTCAGGGAGGGATTCAAGAAAGGACATAGGTACATTTCATCCAGAAAATATGTACTGTTTTCATGGGATTTTATCTATACGAAGTCGCGGGCATCAGCTAGTCTAAAATAAAATAAAAAAACTAACGCCTGGCCAATATATATAGTTACTTATATATAAAAACTTACCTCTTTTATTGATGTTTTCTTTCTTTCTTTAACGTACAGTCGGGGTAAGAAAACGTACGTAACCTTAAAGTCGACATTTGCTTGCACCAAGGAAATTGTCAGTCATTCATTTCAAATGTCTGTCAGTTGTCTGCTTAGTGCTTTATATTGAAAAGGTAACGAAAGATTTTGAATTGAATTGAATTGAAGATTGATATTGAAGAGTCAATGAGTTTGATAAAGGAATGAATTTGAAAACTGACGAAAGTTTTCGAACCCCGACTTTACATATAGTGAAAACCGCATTAAAACCCGTTACGTTGGACAAACGGCGAAGGTGACTTTGTTTTATATGTTACTATGTAAAGAAGTACCTATTCTAAGAGAAATAATTAATTAAATTTTAATTTTTCCAGTGCAATGTAATGGAGGTGTTAGTTGCATTTCATTAGACCAATGCGTTGGGTTATATGAACAAATACAAAAAGGAATTACACCAGAGTTAAGGATTCTACTTAGAAGTCTCCATTGTGGTTTTAAAGGCCCTAGACCTAAGGTAACAAAAAAACTAACACACCTACCTCATTCTTAATTGACCTCAAACTAAGCTGACATTAAATTGTTATTTGTCTTCAGTAATTCAACCATAAAATTTACATAAAAAAAACTTAGTGTTCGTTCGCAAAACATAGCCGTTTTTCCTTAACTTGATGATAATTTTGAGAGCTTTGAAATTACCTAAATCTTTCAGTTTCTTTTTATGTTGTGGTGAACAGACAGTGTCCACTTGATGGTGGTTGCTTACAACGCCTTAGGTGCTGCAACCATAGTAGGATTAGGGATAAATGATAAGGAAGGAATGTGGTAATAATCACTGGAATCTTTTACTCACTCACCGAAACTCAACTTGCTGTTTTAACACCATGGTCTTCTGTGAGAATGGCACTTGGGCACCATGGCTACCCAAATGACCGCACTTTCCAAATCTGGACTAGAGCCAACTATGAAAAGTTTGACCCAGGCGGGAATCGAACCAGGAATCGCTAAGACAGAGTGTTAATGTTAAGGCTAACCATTCATCCAATGGGCTCGAAGGATAATGTGCTTTCGGAGGATAAAGGCGGATTCATTAACTATTTGGCGCCATTCTAGCGCAGCATTCCCTCGTACTTGGCCACCAATTGATACAATTTCTTCCCCATAGTTGCATCCTATGTAAATTGTCCTATGGGGCCGTTCCGTTTCAGATTTGCTGTCCACCGCAATTTACCTCGCAAACAACTAAGCTACTCGAAGACAGTAAAAAATGTGGCATAATGAGTGGTCAGGACAAAATCGTCGGCGGTTCACAGACTGCAATCGATGAGCATCCTTGGATGGCGCTTTTGGGTTACCAAAAACGTAAAACACCTTTTTTATATATTTCTACAAGCGAAAATGGACAGTCTGCTAAATAAAACGTGCAAGGATTGCGCAGATTGTCAGTTCAGCCCTAAAAAAAATTAAATTCATTAATGTACAGTCGGGGTAAGAAAAGGTTCGTCACCTTAAAGTCGAAATTTACTTTCACCAGGGCAATTGTCAGTTGTGGCAAAATTTCCATTCAAACGTCTGTTAGTTGCCTACTTAGTGCTTCAGTTTCAAAAGGTAGGTACTAAGTGTCTATGGCTTGATAAAGGAAATACTTTGAAAACTGACGTACCTCGACTTTACTTCTTTGTTTATATGTCTGTGAAATCGTAGCTCCCAGGGGGATGGACTGATTTTGATCCATTTTTATCTGTTTGAAAGCTTACGTGACCAAGATGGTTCTTAAATATAAACTACTAGCTGGTGCTCGCGACTTCGTCCGCGTTGAAAAGTATAAAACGCCATCTACAGTGGAGTGATAAAAATATCACCAAGCAGTTGTCTTGTTAGTCGCTTCAACTGTTCCTGGATAGATGGCGCTGTCAAGTGTATCCCGGGCCAAGCCGCGGCAAAAAGTAGCCTATGTTCATCACGGATAATGTCGGCTTCTAATGGTAAAAGAATTTTTCAAATCGGTCCAGTAGTTTCGGAGCCTCTTCTATACAAACAAACAATCAAATCTTTCCTCTTTATAATATTAGTATAGATTAGTTTATTAGTATTTAGTATTATATTAGTATATAGATAAAGATATAATTTCTCTTAGATATAGTTCTGTTCGATTGATATGAAATTTGAAAATGCATTTCGGTGGTATTTCCATGACATGGTAACATTGACCCGACGATGGCGCAGTATCAAGTAGTCTGTGTCCGACTTACAGCAGATACAGCGTTTTTGGGCTCAATAGAAAATCGGAGTTAGTTTATAATTGTCAAATACTTAAAGCTTGCAACAAGCTTGTAACTGACTAAAGTTTTCTAATATCAGTGATCACGACTGGTCGTGTTTCTGTGGATGTCTATGATCCAAGGCCGCAGTATTGTAAGTTGATATTTTTAAAAACTTGCCGTTGGGTGCATGATGTTTTTAGCCAAGTATAGTTAATTATAGTCTGTCAAAAAAGTGTACAAATTAAAAAGTGACAATACTGTAGTGCCGTCCCATTCTAACAGTGTAGTTGACATGTAGTTGATAAAGAAGCAACACTATAGTATTACCACTTTTTTTAAATTTATTTAAATTTGCACGCACGCAAGTGAGCTTATTTCTTCTTTCTCGTATAAGTTTAAGCAAGGCTAACTTAAACGAGAGATAGCTTATTATAAAAACAGTGTATTTTCTAGGGGACATTAGACATAATACCTATAGTACGCTGCAATTAGACTTTGACCTCAACATCCAAAGTAAAAGTATTATTCCAGCTCCAAATTGTTCTATATAGTCCACTTATTGTTTATTAAAAAGTTACACCTATTTTGGGTATGGGGCCATATGGCCAGATACCCATATGGGTACCTGACCATATGGGGATTGAAGGCAATGAACTTGCCGACGAACTCGCCCGAGCAGGCGCAAAAGTTAGGCTAATAGGTCCTGAACCTATGTGCGGACTACCAAACAGCCCAGCTCACTAGACCATATGGAACCAGTGCTTTACTAAATCTTACAACCGCTGGACTAACTTGCCAGGGCTGAACCATTCCAAAGCGCTCATAAAAGCCTATAGTCGAAATGTGACTAACCAGGCTATGTCGCTTAGTAGGAGCAATTTGTATATTATAACTAGGGCACTAACGGGGCATTGCCGCCTCAATAAGTACCTTAAAGTAATGGGTCTCATTAGTACAGGAGAGTGTCGCTTCTGTCATGATGCAGAAGAAACACCAATGCATATCCTGTGCGAGTGTGGCCCCTTAATGCACAAGCGCAGTCACATCCTAGGAAGCCACACAATGGCTTGTGAAAATGTGAAGAATGCCTCTATCAAAAAAGTACTACAGTTTCTCAACGTGGTAGGTATAGGTAGAGAGCTTTAGTTTACGTGGCGATCACAATATTTCAGAAATGGACGAAGTGATACTGGTTCTCTAGCAGACAGAAATAGCCACTAAGCGTATAATAATAATAATAATAATACACCTATTTTAGCGTCGGGTTTGTGGAAAATACCAAACAATAAATGGACTGTATAGAACAATTTGGAGCTGGAATGATACTTTTACTTTGAATGTTGGGGTTTGGTCGTTTTTTGAGCTAATTGCACCATACTATGCTAACCTGTACACTAAACTAAACAATGACTCATGATAAATTCCAATAAAATTACCTGCGGAAAACAAATACATAAAAATAGGGAATCTTTATCCTAGACTTGAGTCACATTTTGTAAAAGGAAAAATAAATATTATTAAAAAGAACGGCTTCTTCTTTTTGTTATTCAGGGTGTATTTGTAAGCACAATAACTTTATTATTAGGTACCGTACTTATATAGGATTTATTTAGAAAAATACTTATTTATGTAAGTATATTTGGTATTTAAGGAGGCTGGAGCATGTTGCTAGTTAACATATATAATTTTATTTCCAATATTTCTATTTATATTTCTAACTGTGCCTACATAATATTGCGCAGCAAAGTATGTGGAGGTACAGTCGCATTCATAAATTTTTGTAACATTTAAAAGAAACTAGAATTCGTAAGAAAATGGCGGTGCCACGTATTCATTTATATATATATCTAGCTGCTGCCCGCGACTTCGCCCGTGTAACTTTGTAAATTATATACTAAAAACTTCCTCAAGAACCACTCTTTCCATTGATGAAAATAGCATGAAAATCGGTGTAGTAGTTTTTGAGTTTATAGCGAACAAACAGACAGACATATGCGGCAGAGGACTATGTTTTATAATAATAGGGACCCGGTGCAATTATTATATAGAAAAACCTCTCTTTCCATTAAAACCGAATCAAAATCGGTCTACTCGTTCTCAAGTTTATGAAGAAGGCTTGTCGCTAGGTAACAATATAAAATATCCTTACAATCAACTTACAACAATTATTTATGAAATCGACTGTATTTATAATTGCCTATATTATGCCTATGAATAAATAAATTGCAATACAGACATGCTCCGTGTGGACCGCGGGAAGTTGTTTAAGGAAAATTTAACGGGAAAATGTATTGTTTTAGCCAACAACGGTTCGGGATTTTACTGTGGAGGTGTGTTGATATCCTCTAAATACGTAATGACCGCGGCACATTGCGTCAAAGGAAAAGATCTGCCTGTCGATTGGAGTTTGTGAGTACAATTTTTGAATAGGACATATTACCTACTAGGATGACTAGTTTAGGTGCTTCCCTTAACGTTCTGTCTCAGAGTCCCGGTTCGATTCCGGGCTGGGCCAACTTTGGAAATAATCTTTTCATAGTTAGCTCTGGTCTGGATCTAGAAAGTAGTGGCAGGGCACACTGCGTTACGCAGTCATCTGCGACTATCCCATAAGAAGACCACCGTTAAGTAACAGTATAGGTGAATTATTATATTAAGGTTTGAAGGAGACTCTAGTGGGGGAATCGGCGCATGTGTACAATTGCGCACAAAATTGCTAAGGAAAATGACTTTTTTTCTTATTTCGTAATTTTTCACCTCACTAACTTAACATTACAGGCAGTGTTGATATTCCTTCAATAAAATCATCGTGCGATGTCGATGAAGAACGTTTTTTTAGGCATTTATTCACCGTGACGTAAATATGATAAAACAATCTGTACGCAACAGTACCTAAGAGACTAGAGACGCGCGAACGAAGTGCGGGAGGGGAAGAGCGACTGAGTCTACCAATAACGTGTTGGCACACCGACGCGTACCCGCCCCTCACTTTCCTCTGCCCCCTCAAAGACCTAAAAATAGAGTTCTGCGCACATTTGCCGAGAAGACTTTATTCGCTACACGAACTATATGTGGGCTTTTGACGACACGTTTGGTCTAGTGGCTAGTAACCCTAGCTGTTAACCAAACGGTCGCGGGTTCGAATCCCGCTAGGGTCAAATGTTTATGTGTTAACATTTTTACCTTTGTACCTGCGAGTCATGGATGTTTTGTATTTATAATTGTATGTATTTACAAAAAAAAGTATATGTAGTATATCAAATTAGTTAGTTACTGTGGAACTAGATGGTGCTGTGTGGAATGTGTGTCATTTTTTTTTTATTTTGTTGTGTTCGGTGAGTGAGTAAGTATAAGGGATGCCAAAGCCCATTGCCAATATCCTACTTTGGTCTTTAATCTTACTTCTATCTTCTATCATATTCTTAATCCTACTTTGGTCGCCCTTGCAGCACCTATAACATTGTACTTGTGTTATAGCGACGGCAACCCACCATCAAGTGGACTGTCAGCTTATATGTAGACCTTGATATTTTATTTTATTTTTGTTATAATAGCATCTGCAATCAGTCCTCCTTGACTATAATCAGATTGGTTCATTGTCGGGTATCACATGTCGAGCGCTTCCTCCAGCGAGGATAGCTGCTCATCTGCTCGGTTTAGTTACAATCTGTTATGCAGCCTCATTATGTGATGCCTTTTGAGACGCTTCAAATATTTCTGTTCAATCAACTGGACTGCCAGCTCATTTGGAAGACGCGACAGTCGCTCTTTGTAGTTTTTGGCAATTGAGCGAATCTCCTCTTTCACCGTGTTCATGCGCAAATAATCATGTATTTCTGAGTTTTTTATAAACCAGTGAGCATTGCTTATGGTTCTCAATATGATATTCTGCAGGCGTTGGAGCATCGAGATATTTGTATTACTGGCACTACCCCAGAGTTGTATTCCATAGAGCCAAATTGGCTTCAGACAAGATTTATAAATTAAGAGTTTGTTATCTGTGGATAGTTTACTGTTTCGACCGAGGAGCCAGAGCAGATGTTTGTATTTAATATTAATTTCCTCGTGATTTTTCCATGTCAGGCGCCGATCTAAATGCATTCCCAGATATTTTACACTATTTGCATGTGGTATAGTGGTTGTCCCTAGTTTCACCGATGGGCAGTTTCCCTTTCTTAGGGTGAAAGTGACCTGTGTGGATTTTGAGGTGCTAGCCTTGATTTTCCATTTTCTTAGCCATTTATTAATCTCATGGAGGCCTTGCTGCAGAGCATTTGATGCAGTGACCTTGATATAAAAAAAATTTGAATTTTTTTGACAATTGCATTGCGAATTTTCTCTTAGTTGACAAGGTCAAATTGTATGTTCCTGCATATTTTACATGCTGGTAAACTTACTTTGTTAAGTCTTTTGTTTTTGGAAATCATCATCATCTCAGCTGTATGACTTCTATTGCTGCCATCCATACGTCGACTCGCGGCCCCTATTCTTATGTACCAAGATCCCAGTCGCCCCAGACTTACGTCATTTTAGGAAAACTTAAATTTTCAGGATCGGTAGTATAATATAAACTTAGAAAGGAATGGATACTCGTTAAGCTGAAAGCGGGGCCAAGTTATTGTTACGTGTATTATTGTATGCGATACTAAAAAATATATATATTTTAAAACAGGACCCATGTGCGCCTAGGTGATTGGGATGTATCCAGTGAAATCGATTGTATCGACGAGGATTGCAACGCACCACCCCAAGACATTCGAATTGAAGAAATAATACCTCACGAGCAATACGATCCGGATAATAACAATCAAGCGCACGACATTGCTCTGCTCAGGCTGAAATCTGAAGCCGCTTTTACTGGTAGCCATTTTTAATACTTTACTTTTTCTTCAATGACTTACACCAACAGACAGGCTGACGGTTCACTTGGCGGTAGATGGTCATAAACACAAGCTACACCAGAGGGCCTAGTGCGAGTTTTACTCGATCAATTCCCATTTTTACTAATATGTTGTTCAATTAGTAGAACAAATGGAAAAAAATCCCATTCGTTCTACTTGGTCATACTAATAGAACAGATGGGAATTGAAATACCAATATGTTCTACTATTTGTTCTATTAAGTTACCTAAGCTTGCCTTTATCGTGAAAAAACAACTAGCAAGTCAAGGAAACTTGCACCCAGTCCCTAAACAATGTTCTATTTCACTTCACATCGAAGTGTAGCGAACTTTTCGTGGGGAAAAAATACTTTTACCTATATAATAAAATTGTTATTTTCTTTTTAGACTTCGTGAAGCCAATTTGTTTGCCAGATAGTAATCAACTTCGTCAAAATTTGTTCGAAGATCAAGAAATGGAAGTGGCTGGTTGGGGAAAGACTGAAAATGGTGAGTATGTACCTATATAATTAATTTATAGTTAGGTATTATTTTCCCTAACTTTCAACAGTGTGCATGTGATGTGATTCATCTAAAATCACCAAGATACAATAAGTTTTGTTTTATGGAATTCATTTATTTCTGTGTGATCGAGGTCATAACATGTCACTCTGACTATTCATAGGTCTGCGACAAAATTCCGCGATTTTATTCTTGTCGCAAAAGGTCTCCATTTCTTTGGGAACTTTTGGGAACCCCCTACGAACGAATGAAGTCAGTAAGTCGGTACTACTTAAGATAAATTAAGTAGTTTTGATGTCTCAACTTACTTACCTACTATACCGAAGACAGAATGCGACATTCGCGGAACTTATTTAACTCACGAAAAATAATAAAACATGCGCTAGTAATTCCAATATTTCAGAAGAACCTTTATAAATGGTAGCTATTGACAACCCAATTTTAAATTGTTTCAGACGGTGATAGTAAAATAAAACTCAAAGTTCGTGTACCAATTGTGTCGACCGCTGAATGCCAAAGGGTCTACAAAAGAGTCAACAGAGCTATTACGACTAACCAGGTGTGCGCTGGTGGAGTTTCGGGACGGGATTCCTGTAGGGGAGATTCTGGAGGTCCACTCATGGGCAAATTCCCTTCTGGAGATAACTGGTACGCGTTGGGCGTGGTTTCCTATGGACCGACACCTTGCGGAACGCCGAATTGGCCTGGCGTTTACACCCGAGTCGGCGCTTACGTTGATTGGATATTTTCTAAATTACGACCATAATTTTACGAGAAAAATGGACTGATACGTTAAGCATTTTTAGACATTATTCTAGATAAAACTTATTTATAAGTATGATTTTTATATATTTGAAAGTATAAACTTTTGAAGTATTGATTTTGTAGTGTCAGGACACACAGGCTACAGCGCCAGCGCAGCACTTGTTGAGGGTGTAGCGTGGCGATTGCATATAAAAGTGTCCAGGGCCCTGATTCTGTATGCCAACTACGATTCCACACTCTTGGTCTTACTTTTTCAAACCACGTCTAATGTCTTACCTTGTCGTGTCATGGAATTCTTATGTCTCTTTTCTGATGCCCCAAGACAAATTATATATGGCACGTTATGATTTCACAGAAACCACAGTGTATTTATGACGTTTTTTGAAACAGTAATACAAGAGTGTGGAATCGTATTTGCCATACAGAATCAGGGTCCTGAATGGCGACCGACTGGGCTGTGGGAAGAGCGTTTATTTTTGCGTTCGGCAAAGCGTCGTGTTAACTAATTTGTGTTTTAACAGTGTCGAATAAGCGTGTGCATAATGTCTTTCGACAATATATCAGAAATTCAAAATAAACCTAAAATATGGTTGTCTTTTCATAAATATAACTAATCAAGGTAAAATTATGGATAGCTTCAAACAGCGTACAAAATTGGTCAAATTATTTTCTTTGTTTAACAATATCATTTGTACCTTGCGTTACTTCTTTCCTTAGGCTGGTTTTCGTATCGCACTGACCGTCAGCGCTGACAGGGCAAACCAGTATTAATTCTTGTTCACTCAAACGAACTTATAGGGAGATAAAGCGTTCGGCTGTAACTGGTGGAGATAACAGATAATGTGAGTGTACACAGTAGGTAGGTACATGTACTTTTTTTAGTCTGTTCGTAGAACTCACTGTTCAGACGCTCTCACTGTTAGTACACTGCGTTTTTTAATTTTAATTCGTATTATTGTTATTTTAAGGTTTGAATTTCGTTTAACTAATGTTTAACGTATATTTTTCATTTTATGATTATATCAGGAACTAAAATGTTTATTATCTTAATAACTCAATAAATAATTCACAACTTAATGGCTAGAATATACAAAATAAAAACTGTAGGGTTGTGGGTAAGTACTACTATAATATTTTATTATAGTATTACTATAATATTTTATTATAGTCACCAAGATTTGCTGTCCTTGTCTTTTGTATGGAATTGAGTGAAAGAGATAGCGCTATATTAGCTCGTTTCAATGAATAGGTGCTATAAAGCGTTGTAGAGTAACGCCGACCTTAATTCACGATTGTCCACCATGAATTTTCTTCTAAGTACATATCAATAACATCGTAGGACGCTATGATACCTGACTTACTTTACTTACCTCTAACCACAGACTTTAGCCTGTCAATGGCTCTAACGCTGAGCGTTTACTGAGGCCAGTCTAATAACGCTCAATGCCATACGCATCGCAGAACGCTATCTCACCTTATTTCACTGACCGTTTAGGCTGCGATTATGAAACGAGCGGGGCGGGCAATTAGCCCCGCTCTCTCGTTTCGTAACCTCAGCCTAATATGTCTATATTGTAGCGAGTTGAATACTTGCTGGTTGTAAATAAATCTATCGATAATAAATATGTACGTTTCAATATAACTCTGTGCCATACTTGTAAGTTGTAATTAATTTTATTTTTAAAACTCTTTTCCCACTACAGTTTCCACTAAATAGATGTTCATAAAATATTAAGGTTACCAAAGTCATGGAAATACCACCGAAGTAACAATACTTATACCAAATTTTACATCAATGGAACCTGTCAACTAAGAAATGAATGGGATGTCAGGTCTTCTAACGCCTGAACAGATCTTCATAAATTATAGCTAAAACAATCCCCCAATCACGTCAGATTTATACATACATCAAACCTATAACACCACGTTTTTGCGTCGGTCGTTAAAATTATGGATAGAGATTGGAGATCGACACACATATTTTTATAAAAATTTGACATGTTGGTGTAGATTACTTAAATAAATGAATAAATAAAGACGCAGTGTTGACATGTTAAAATTTATTTGAGATAACTTATATCGAATAAAATAACATTTTTTAAATAATCTATGATCTGGATATGTAAAAGTTGTAAATCATAGCCTTACTGTAAAATGGCTTTTAAAAATGGCATATAAAAAGTACATAGTATATATAAAATTAAGAGATTCAATATGAAAAAAAACCTCGAAAATAAAAAAAAATCTTAACATATATATTATGTGTATCTGAATTTAAGTCCGAAAATAGTTAAACTTTAAGCTAAGGCCACACTATATGTGCCAAGCCGCTTTTAGAGCTCTTCTGACGTTAGTCCTGACGATACGCACGACCGACCGCGGTATCAATAAACGCGTGCATACGGTCGGTCGAGCTCTGTAACGATTTCGAATTTTCATACAAATGACAAGCGCGACCGACGTACGCACCGACCGTCAGGAGAGCTCTAAAACCGGCCAAGCTAGAAGCTAGGAGCTACGCTTGTGTACAAGATACAAGACAGTGGTCACATAGCTTAGCTTGGTGACATACAATTCACTTTGACGCCATCTTTTGGTGTAAACGGAACAAATAGCCTGTCATCCTCTAAGAAATTACTATCGATTAAAAATTCCGAGTCGCGTCGCGTGTGCCGTGAGGGTAGGTTGTGCGCAATGAATTTGAGCGCCTATTGGTCACTTTATTTATTTTAAATCTAACCGTGCGATATTCTGATAATGGATGAACCTTTAATATGTATATCAGGAGGATGGCATTATAGTGGAATGTTAACAAGAAGTAGTTTGTGCGACGAATTGGAGTAATGAAGAGGAGGAAAGGATTAACAATGACAACTTAAGGGGTGAAAAGAGACAAAGAGAATGCGTGGGAAGCAGCGACGAAAGCTTCACTCACAACTGTTAAGCGAAATAAATATAAAAAGAATATTCAAAGTGATTCTACAGACATTAGCCAGTCGGTTGACAATTGTGAAGTTAGTTTGGTTTCACTACAAATGTTACCGAAACAAATGGCGTTAGCCAGGCTGTTAAGAAACGAAGGAATAAGCAATATAACAAGAATAAAATACAAAAGCCATATAAGATATTCATCCAATTTAATAACCGTGAGCAAGGTAAAAACTTAATCGCGTGCCAGAATAGTGCGGTTTAGGAATTAGAGCTCAATTTACTGATGAAGGAATTAACTCTTATGGCGTTATCAAAGGAGTTGACTTAGAATTAAAAGAAGAATCCATCAACTCGATGGATTTGCTTAAATTTAATACAATTCAAAATTGTTTTATTTCCAAAACAGTAGCAAAGCAAAGCGTGATGCCCGGCGGCGGCGCAGTCACGCGCAGTCAAAATTACTTGGGTGTACTTACATTAGTTTAAGAACTTAGTTATTAAGATTAAATAAAATTATTTTTTGCTTCTCAGTTTTATCGGCGGTTTAATTTTTCGTTAAAAAGTTTTTATTACATTAATAACAGATAAAATACTTTATAATTATTTCAATATCTATGAAATAATGAATAGACGACTACCTCTTCGTATGAAATGGAATCATTACTCGTATATTCAGTAGGTAATAAATTATTTCTTATTATTGTATAAATGCTTGGATATTGTTATGATTATTAAGAAGTACAAAATTGATGAGCCAAAATATCAAATCTGTTAAAACTTCTTCACAAATAAAGTCGATTTTTATAAGAAATCAAAGAACTAGGAGCTGTCGTAAAAGTACATAAAATAAATAGTTGGTCGGAGTATTTGAAGCACTAAGCGAGGCTCTTTGTAGAGTGGTCGTAGCCTAAAGAATTTTTTTTTTTAATTCATACATATTAAATTAAAATTAGATTTGTACTATAACTACTTCACATAAAGTAAATACATCAAAATATGTTGTACCTTTGCTTAAAAATAAAAAAATACGTTAGGTTAGTTCGCGATACCTTCGGCCTGTATTGCCTGTAGAAATCTATTGGAAAAAGAAATGCTGTTTTTCTTTTTACATACAATAGAATCTATACTAAAATAGAAAGATTTGTTTATTTGTTTGCATTAAATAGGCTCCGAAACTACTGGACCGATTTGAAAAATTCTTTGACTGTTGGGAAGCTATATTATCATTTTTCCGAGCATTTTCAACATTGTTGAATTTGCGTAGGAAAATGTTGAATTTGTTTAGGAAAATTTTGAAATTGCTTAGGAAAATGTTGGAAATGGTTAGGAAAATGTTGAATTTGCTTAGGAAAATGTTGAAATTGCTTAGGAAAATGTTGAAATTGCTTAGGAAAATGTTGGATTTGCTTAGGAAAATGTTGAAAATGCTTAGAAAAATGTTGAAATTGCTCTATCTATTTCTATCTACTGAGATGTTAAGTGCCGCATATGTATGTACATACATCAAAATATGAATATCAAATAAAATGGCAGGTCGAGAAAAAAACCTGTTATCTGCACTAGTGAACTATTTAAATATTAAAAAAAAATCATTTAAAAATAATGTTAATAGGTGAATATTACAATGAAAAATATTTAAAATACTTTTTTTTTACAATTAATGGAATGCTTTTTTTTATTCAGCCGTATTTCGAAGTAAAATATATTTGGACATACAAAATCAAATATAAATTTATTAAAATACATAGTAATTAACAATATTAGCATTCATATTTTTTAAATATTAGTTTGGCAACATTTTATGTGTCTAAAACAACTTTTCAAAACTCATGTTTTCGTTATACCAAAAAAAAAAATTATTTAAAATCTAGGTGATATTTTTTTTAATAAACTTTTTAAATTGCCTATTAGCTGCTTTTAGAATCTAGGTTATACACCGCTCAAACTTCTAAAATTATGAATGCAAAGCAAAATAATAAACTATTTTCAAGTTACAGGGAATTTATGTAACTTGATGGAATGGAAATGGAGTTGATATAATATATTATATCAAGTCTAGTACACTTGTCATGTTGTTTAGTAATGTAAATTACCTTACAATGGTTTTAGTTAGTATTCGAGTGATAATTCAGTAATAAATAATAAGTAATAAAATATTAAATAGGGGGGGAGGTGGACGGTCTATTTTCATTTTCTCTTACATAGGGTCAAAAACTATCAAAAATCATCCTACGTAATACAACGTAGGCCTGTATGGATTATAAAACTGTGGTAACAACCTTGTGGGATTTACATGAGAAACCAGTAATTTGGTAGCCAATGATTTTTAAGAGGAAGCTGCAATTTCAAGTGGAATGTTCTCCTGTGGCACCGCTTGTCCATCGACCTCGTGGCTTTGTCCGTCCAAATCGACCGGTCTATCTTCACCGTTCAACTCACCATTCAATTGCACACCATTTGTGATCAATTCGTGCAACTTCTTACCGAAATCTTCGTCAGTCTCGCAAACACCCTTCACAAGTCTGTCTTGCACCTCCTGAGGCCATGTTGGGTACCACTGATTGAATAGTTTCATCTGTAATTACATTTGGTCCTCATTCAGTCTTTATCGTCAACAAAGTGCTCAAATTTTCACTAGACTGCAAGTATACCTTGTTCATTTGAAAGGTCATCTATGCTAATATTAAAAAGAGGAAAGATTTGATTGTTTGTTTGTTTGTATAGAATAGGCTCCGAAACTACTGGACCGATTTGAAAAATTCTTTTACCATTAGAAGCCGACATTATTCGTGATGAACATAGGCTACTTTTTACCGCGTGAAAATGCTTAATTCCTACGGGAAATCTAAAATAAAAGTAAATACTAGCGGCTTGGCCCGGGAGATAGCGCCATCTATCCAAAATACGGTAGATGGCGTTTTATACTTTTCTACGCGGACGAAGTCGCGAGCATCAGTTAGTACCAAATATTAGTCAAAGAATTCTTTAAAACATAGATAGCTGGACACGATGATAACCTACTTTCAAACTTGCCTCTTGAACAATGTTAGTATAGATAGGTAATTTTTTTGGAAAATCCGATATTATATGATGACATTTTTATACGAAACTGACAGGACAATAAAGTCGGCTCAAATAGTTACAATAAAAGTTACTTTAACAAGGAACTTAATGCAATATGGCTTCCATTTATTTTTTGGTTTGTAAAGTTATTTCAATTAATTCAATTTTTTTTTTCTATGAAAGTGTTTAGGAACATGGAATAAAGATGACGAATGCAATGATAAAATGTTCAATTCAATAGTCACATTATAAAATTTAAAATTATTAATAGTGTCTTTGACATTAGTAAACTGTATACATAAACATAACAAAACAGTGCAATATTCATAGGACTATCTTGAAACAAAATTTATTTACAGGGAGAGCCAAAAAACATACAATGTAAATCACTTACTCGACACTGAAACAAGCTGAGAGGTTTATCTTGACAGGAGAGTGCAGCGAGAGTGGCCTCAAGCTGATCGTGTTTGCCTCCTTGTGCAGCTGATAGAATAGGTAGGAAGTCTTCACGCTGCAACTCGCTGAACTCTTCAAACCAGCTGAGCAGATATCGCAGCTGCACTTCTGGGGTAAGCTCCGGGCCAGACATCCTTGGACAGAGTGGTCGACTTCTACTTGCAACTATAAAACAAAATAAGTTCAGTCAGGTCACTAGATAGCCGAAGTCATGTCATAATGTATGCGGGACCCAACGCAACTACGGCCACACTAGGAAGTTGTTGCGTTTTAGCCTGTAGGAATCCGGCATAACCCTGCAGTGTCCCATACACTGCCGGGTATCCAATCCCAATGTTAAAATTATAACCTAAGAACCTAGGAATTTTAAAGAATTTTTTTACTAAAAAGCTTTAAAATTCTTTAAGTGTTATTGTATGTTATTATGTTCCTCCATAACTCTTAAACGAATTAACTGATTTTCATGAAACTTGGTAGATAAACATTTAGATGTACAGGACACAGGATATGCAACTTTTTTCTTTTTTAACTCGGACGAAGTTGCGGGCACCAGCTAGTAACATAATAAGACACCTAAAAAATGTTTATGTGACTTTTTATGCAGATATGTACCTAAAATATTTTTTTATCTTAACTACATATTATAAAATAAAGTCCATTGCCGTGTTTGTTTGCTGTCTGTTCGCTATAAACTCAAAAACTACTGCACCGATTTTCATGTTGTTTTCACCAATGGATAGAGTGGTTCTCGAAGAAGATTTTAGTATACAATTTTCAAAGTTACGTGGGCGAAGTCGCGAGCACTAGCTGGTTTAAAATATTAAGATTAGTAGGTATAATATAAATAATAATAAAAACACTCACTAAAAATATTAGACTCTGGGACCACTGATAAACATATTGTAGATTCAATTAAAATGCTCATAATGAAAAAAATTATATTGATATTAAATACAAATAGGACCTTTAACAACAAAAGTTAGACACGAACTAAACGTGCGTTCTCACTTTCTACAAACTCAGAATAGAATGCATCCGCGACGCAAGGTTATCTCTCGTTAATTTCACCTTTCAACTCGGTTATATCACACAAATTAACTTTCTAACTATTAAAATATACATATTTCTGCATTATTATGAGACAACACGTAACCGACTTAATAACGTAATAAGAAAATTTACATACCAATATTATTACTTGAACGAGTCAGGTGAAGAAGTTATTTGTTACAAACAGTTTTTTTTTATCCTCTTGAGTATTTGTCCCGTTAGTTGAGGTCTATAGTTTTAAAGGATTTGTTGAACTTATGTTGTTATTGATTGACAAATTCACTTAAAATTCAAAGCCACACGTTAATATCTTTCAAGAGCAAACGTGCATTCCATACACTGAATTAATTATTTATTCCCTGCTTTGCTTGCAAATTGCAATGCATTGCATTATATGCAATATTATGCAGTATGCAATGCACTGTGATTATGTATTTACTTTCGAAGTTCGAAGGTAATCCAATTTATCCAATCCAATTGGTTGTTTTGTTTGTTGACATGACATAAGCTGTCAAGTGTCAATGTCATTCAATAACTTTCAGTTGCTGCCACCTGCCACTGACACAGAATAGCAAAATTGCATTTAAATCCGTTGAGCCAATTTGCGTTAAGACGGTTAAGGAATGATTTATATTAGACCGTGGCGTGTACGGGCCGTACCTCGGGCACGCTGTAATATAAACATCTTCATACAATTTATATATGTAACCTGCCAAACGCGTGCCCCGGAGCGTAGATACATTAGTGTTAGTAGTACCTAATACCTATATCTACTATTTTATTTAGTTTATATGGCACAGAACATTATTACTCCTATCGTCGGTTTATGGTGTGGTTATCCTCACAAACTTTCGAATTTATAATTTTAGTACGATGAGCGGCAGAACTCTAATGAGTTTATGTTTACACCATTGTTAATTTAAATGTAAACATTACTGTATAACAAATAGATAAATAAAAATAAAAAAAAAATGACGAATCCGACTCTCTCATAAAAATTGAGATTCTCTACATTCGAATTTTATGACGTTGTCGGGTTATTTGTTGGAATTATTGGGTATAATTTGAAAGGTCTTAACGAGCTTAATTTCCTGAAACCGATTATTACTAAAATGTAAAAACGAGCATATTTTATAAGTCATATTTTCGAATTAATAGTCCTATAGTATAAAACTTAGGTAGGTATCTATACTATCTATACTAATATTATAAAGAGGAAAGATTTGATTGTTTGTTTGTTTGTATAGAATAGGCTCCGAAAGTACGACCGATTTGAAAAATTATTTTACCATTAGAAGCCGACATGGCCCGGGAGATAGCGACATCTATCCAAATAAGGTGAAACCTCGCAGAGATATATTATTTCGATGGGTGGAACTACTAACATGACAACTGCTTGGTGATATTCTACGGTAGATGGCGTTTTATACTTTTCACCGCGGACGAAGTCGTGAGCACCAGCTAGTATATTATAAAACTTTTACACAGCGTTGGGCTTATTTCTAAAACTAAACCCAACGCTAAAATGTCAGGTATTTTAACCCCTTAGGCCACTCAATCGGACGAAACTCATATAATTATATTTTCTCAGGTATTAGGGAAGTAATACAGGCATTTTTTATTTTTCAAAGGGCTCTCCAGCGCTGCTAAATATTACTTACAGAAAATCAGCAATGTTTTACCCAAAGATTTAAATTACCCAAGCAGTCGTATCATTAAACACAAATGTTATATATTTTAACTCCTTTATTTACAAACATGGAAAATTTGATTCGTTTGACCTCAGTACATACAAATATACAAGATTAAAATAAGTATTAATTACTTATATATACTTAGTTATACCTAAGTATTAATAGCGTGTAACATTAGGTACTTAATAACTTGTTTGAATTTAGTATAGGTACTTATCATTACCAAAAATACAATGTTATGTCCAAATAACAACTTACTAGTACCAATATATCACAGACACAGTTACCTGGTACTAAGTACTAAGTTCCTAGGTTATACTAGGTAATAATTCATGCATAAATTAAATTAAACTGTCTTGTTTCATGTTTCAAAATTATTGAAACGCATAGGAATAGTCTGCTGAGTTTTTGATTATGATTGGTCAAACGGTTTCCGAGTTCCGAGAGAAACCATTTTCATTTATTTATATAATAATCTTTGCAAGATGAGAACCTATTTTAGTAGGTAAAGTTGCAGAGGTTGACTAGACTTTATTATGCTTCTTCGTCGTCATTGTACAAGTGTATAAAAAATATTGTACCATTTTCAAAATGGCGGCCACACCTGCAGCCTTTTCTAAGTATACAAATAAATTAAACCTGCATTTTATCAGATAATATAGAGATAGTACGAATTGTTGAGTGTTTAAGATAATTAAGCAAGTGTTTTATAAGTATATTTATCTTCAGATGGATAGTCATACAAGATTTTCATCAGCCAAAGTAGAACTATACTAAATTACATACGAAGTATGTAGTCAGAACAAGCGTTAACTGGAATATAAAAGTAATGTTCACAAAATTGTACAAATAAAGTTAAGTATAACTCTTAGGGCCTCTTTCACCGTCTGTCAAGTAGGCTAACCGTCATTTAAAGTCACCGGTCACCAGCGATAATGGTGCTGATATACCGTTATTTTAACGGTAAAAGTTCCAAACATTAAAAAGAAAAAAAAAATCGCCTATCGAAAGATGCACTAAACCCGAGTGCATAATTTAATAAAACATAAAATTATTTCTAAATCAACATTTTGCTTGTAGTTGGTGAAAGAGGCCCTTAAACACTCATCAAATCACAATTAAATGGTACATATTGGTAACAATGTATATTACAATATATTATACATGATGAAGGTTTTACATTGTGACCTTACTTCCATTTCTTTTATTGTTCTGCAGGTAAACTTACCTTTGTGTATGTAAATATAAAACAATTACTAAAACTTAATACGAGTTGGTAATAAGTATTTTTCAGTAGGTGTAGAAAATTTGACCTTTTGCGATATAAGTACATATTCATCACTAATTCAGTATGAATAAAAAAATAAGGGATCTTCCCTATTTAATAGAAATATTTTAATTCATAACTATAAATCACATTACCATTTTATCTTAGACCCAATAGACCACAACGTTGCAACATGTTGTTAGGTAATCTACCAATGATATAAATATAGGAAACCTGATTTCATTAGCATTACTATTGATAATAATATAATATACCAATATTAATAATTACATAACAATTAGGTACACCTCTATTCCATTTTCATATCATTGGTAACATAACTATAATACCATTTAATAAAATACCACGTAAAGGCTACGGCATCCTAGAGTTTCGTATTTTAACTCTACATTAAATAATACCTACTTAATATCTAAGTTATTTTATCACAATAAATTAGGTAAGTGTGTAATTAATTATTAAAATTTTCTTGTTCAGTTATGTTTTTTGGAATGATTTGTTCTGTTCGTTTTTTTTTTATTATTATGGCAATTTCATTCGAATCGAAGTTAGCCGTGTGAATGGCCGTGGTCGCCGTCTCCATGGGAATGGCTATGAGGCGCTGTAATAAAAAAAATACAATAGTTTATTAAGATGTTAATAGATGGCGGTAGTAATCCGTTCAGTAATTTTTGTTTGAAATCATTTTTTATGTTGAGAAAACTATTGGTAGTTAAGCTTGAAGGAAATAAGGATTATTTAAAAAAATATACTCATACCCTAAAAAGTAGATACAACAAAGTCACTACTTACTCAACAATTGTAATCCGAACATGAGGCAGAATCCAACCACAGCAGACAGGTACTGCAGCATGCCTGTTCTATCGCTCTTCCATATTTCAAAGAAAATCACGTAGAGGAGGGTTCCCGAAGCCAAACCCTGAAGCACTACGGAGTAGACGCCCGCACCAGTGGCGCCTTCGCCTCCCACAAGGAGAAGACCAATTCCAATACCCAATGGAGAGACAATGGCGAAAGTGGTTATGTAAACGACAGCTAGCCAGGTCTTAGTACGAGTGGCGATTAATTCCACACCTATACAAAACGCTATCACAAGCTTGTGAGCAGACACAGCACCTAACATATACCTGGAAGGAAAAAAATCTTAATGTTAGTTATCTAGTTTGAAACATCCTAATCTATGGAAAAGCTTATGAGCATACTATCCATATGTATGTATGTTTCATTCTCTTCCTTACTGAATCAGTAATTTGAATCGGCGGTAATCTAATTAAGTATTATGACATAGATAAAATTACCAATCTAATTAATACAATATTTACTTAAAACAGTGACATCTATTGCTCGCTTCGCACATCATATTGATGATTCACCAGACTCATAGTCAGAGCCCTCTGTTGTTCAATAGCACAATCAATTTTTTTTGTATTCGCCAACCGATGGCAGTTACTGCACTGTATTTTTATTATTAAAAATAATACAGTTCTGCTTACCAGACATGAGATGCGCTAGATTCTAATCCAACAGCAAGACCTTCAAACAATTCGTGTATCGAAAGGGCAAGAACAATGAGCAAGCCACGCAATGCAGACGTGACGTCATCTCCTGTATCCACTGGCATATGACTGTGATGGTGCGAGTGACCGTGATTATTCTGATTATCCATTTCGGGGTCCTGAAATCGAAAAACATCATTTTATACATAAATAATATTATGTGTACTTACATTGTTTTATAAAATAAAACAATTTCGATTAATAATATAATGTCAGTTGAAACTGTTCTATCTGTCTCCAATGGATTTTGATCCAACAGATTTTGATACGATTTTCACTAATGGAAAGAGTGATAAACGAGGATGGTGTGTGTATATAAAAAAAAATTCATCCCAGGCGAAGCCAGGAACTAGTATATTATAAATTACTTATAGTGTTTTTGAGAATTATTTACATTTCATGAATATAGCGAAGATAATCTGTATATTAAGGTATATTTTTCGTCGAGGGATTTCACGCTATTTTTATGATTTGGTAGGCAGGAAGTTAAGATTAGCTTTTATAAGAAATATGTCAATAAATACCTTATTCTTCTTAATGGAGTTTGGGTCTATGAGGTCTGCTGTAGAATTTGTGACGCTTTTATCTCCATTATCCGAACTGCTAGCTCGACTCCTGCGCACACTCAAATTTCTGACCAACGGAGCTGCTTTGCCATTTTTCTTTTCACGATGGTGTATGTACATATGCACCAGTTCTTCGACCAAATACATTATGAAGAAACCGATACATGTCAACAGCGGTGTGAGTGAAAAGTCGAAATAACGCATTAAACCAGCACCTGAAACAATTGCAAAAATTATGAGAAATTTTGAGAATCCTCTTATGTGATTTATATATGTCGTGGGCAGATCGTAAAGTATGAAATCAAAAATCTTTCACCATAATGTCAAAAATAGGTCCTACGAGGAGCGGAGCGAAGCAAAGCGAGGAGAAGCGTGTTAGGTTTACGTGGAAATAAATTTGGGGAGCAGAGCGAAGCGGAGCGGAGTGAGGCGACCCTTTCAGTTTTAACAGAAATATGATCTGTCCAGGAATATCATGATATGCCCAATTCTACGATGTGCCGACGACATATACAACTCTTATACTCGCATGGGTGCAAATTCTTTCTGCAAATTATATACATAAACAATATCTGTATCGCTCTTTCCATTATTGAAAACTGTATTAAATCAGTTGGGTGGTTATGAAGAAATTAATAGTAGTAGTCATCTCGCACAATTTTATTTCGTACGAAATCTGCGATGAATTTTAATTTTAAATATATTTTCAGTAGTTGTTTCGCACACTTTCGTTTTTAATATAGAGCAACGAGTTAGCCTATAAATTATGAAAGAGAGAAAATTATTAGTTATGCCTTTCAATAATAATGAAATATAGCGAAGAACATAAACAGTTTAATCTGAAATTGTGAATTTATGAATAACGTAACTGCTGCGTCTGTAATAATTCATAATAATTAATGGCCACTGGAACTTGATGATCAAACCGAATGTCAGACAAATAAACACATTCAGTTGAGTATCAAAAAAACTTCTTTTGTTTGTACATTATTGTGGTACATATATACTTAGAGCTGTACATTTATTCATGGGTATTTTTTACAGATTAATTTGTACATCAAAACCGGTTTTTCCGCATACATATACAACACAATGGTAATAATATAATCTTTTAATAAATATAATTATTCACTATAAACTTATAAAAATATAAAATACTAGCTGGTGCCCGCGACTTCGTCCGCGTAGAAAAGTATAAAACGCCATCTACCATATTTTGGATAGATGGCGCTATCTCCCCGGCCAAGCCGCTAGTATTTACTTTTATTTTAGATTTCCCGTAGGAATGAAGCATTTCCCCGCGGTAATAAGTAGCCTATGTTCATCACAGATAATGTCGGCTTCTAATGGTAAAAGAATTTTTCAAATCGGTCCAGTAGTTTCGGAGCTTATTCTATACAAACAAACAATCAAATCTTTCCTTTTTATAATATTAGTATAGTATAGACAAATCTCTCTTTATTCGTATTCAAGTATAGATATATGGAATAAGAGAATAAATAACTCATAATAACTCATAAAATAGCCAATTTACTCGCTAATAATGTAACTTTCTATAGGTGTTTTTTTTTAAGTTGGTCTATAAGTTTTCGAGTTTTTTTTTTGACAAACAAAAATTTAAAAAAATTACAATTTTTTTTCTCTTCATGATATTACGATTGCATCGTATTTACTGGATAAGTTCAATTCTTGTTTGGTTACTTACACAAATGTTAAGCAAGACTATTGCTTAACACTTAACACAGTTATCTGATACGTTGTTGATATAACATATTTCTATATTCACGCTAAATATATATTTGTACTTAATTGTTTAAAAAAAAATAGGTCAAGATTAGTCTCGGTAGATGAGATGGACGGAAAACATAGCACTCAACAGTCAAACTAATAAACAAGTTTCAATTTAAATATTTAATAATGAATATTAAATAAATGTCTTCGAAATTCAAAAAAGATCCAAATTCGAATTTTAATAATAGAAAAATAGATTTAAGTGACTTTACAGAGAATTCACTTGGAAATTTGGAAATTGCGTTTAGGTTTACTGGAGAGAAATTAAAAATAAACAATTTACTAAAATAATAAAACAAATAACAGCATTTGTGCTGTTTTTTTACGATTTTGAATTTGCAAATTCAAATAAGGAAACGATGCACGCTAACATTACAATAAAATTCAGTTTATACATCGATACCTACTTGTTTATTCAGATGTCTAATTTTTTTATAACGTGCCAGTAACAAAATGCGCTAGCAACGTTTAAACCATAATGTATGCAAATACAGCACAAACAACCTTAAATTAATGCGATTAAACTTAAATGTGTGATGATGTGTGGCCGTAAACACAAAAGAAACTAAAATATTTACACAAATGTAGAATTATTGAATTTTGCATTGGCGAAATTTGAACGTCTTTTATAAGTTTGCCTTTTATATCTTACGAAGTATATTGTAAGAAAATAACTATTAGTAGTTCTTACATTACTAAGTTATTGTTTCTATGAATTTTATAATAAGTAGTTACTATTATACTATAGGTACAGTCAGCCGCATATTTATGCGGCCATCGATTAACACATCCATAAGTGCAAAACAACTGAACACTGAACGCGTCATAAGTCGTTGTCACGACTAGATAACAAAATAAACTTCACGTACAAACGATCGTAAAAAGCTTCAGTAAATAAGTAATTAAGTAAGTAAATTGAGTGTTCAGGTGTTTTGCAGTTTTGAATGTGTTAACCGACTTATGCGGCCGACTGTACCTATAACAAAATAGAACATTGCAAAGGCGCTGCTAAGGACTAAGGACGTCGTTTCTGTGTCAATGATGTAGAATTATTGTAGAGCATTCAGTGTTTTACCTCTCTTTACTCCCACGGTTTATTATAATATAATGAATGTGAATACAGAACTATAACTATATAATAATTTTCAAATGCTACATTATTTAAAATGTGAAGCAATATTAGTTTCAATAATTACTGTCATTATAATTTCTCCAAAAAATATTTTAATATATATTTTTTAATTTTCTATCGAATTTCTAATTATTTATTTTAAAGATGAATCAGCATGAATCCAGGGTCGATGTTGGTTCATCTTGTTATGTGGGTGGACGTCTGATTTGTGCGACATATTTTACAAAATCATTTTTTCATAGTAGCGAATTTTCACAACGCGTTCTTTCATGATCGCAAGTTTAATTATTCGTCTTTTTGCATGTAGCGATTTTTCATGAAGCGTTTAATAATCTACAGGTTCTACGCGGCGCTTGCGTACGAACTTTCGTACGAACGTTTACCATGAGTTTATATTGACCGCACTCGCTAGCGAGAGCGTAAAACTTATGAAAAACTGTCTACTGTCAATTTTCCTTGCTAGCAAGTGTGGTCATTGTAAACTCATGGTAAAGGCACAGATTTATCTACATTCGTTCGATATAATAATGTTATCCCGAGCCCGAGCATAATAACTTTCTCCATTGATCTCCGAGCGAATTAAAGACTACAATATTGACATTAATTTAAATAAAGAAAAAGTAAGAAAAAATGTTCATTTGGTACATTGTAAATTATTAGTATTAGTACCTATAATTAATTATAGTATTGGTATATTGTAGGTATAGTATTGATATGTCCCTATTATATTTTTATCCTAATTTTTTAACCATTCCATCAAGTATTTAAAAAAAAAAAATTAAAAAGCAGAATAAAATTAATAAATAATTAATCAGTTTATAATTTAATTTATAAAGCAGATTTTTTTTAAATTTCTGTTTAAAAGCAAAATAAAGTGTTTGTGCTTTAAAGTTATGTGATGACCACATATAATTATGTTTGTGTAAGTAAAACTACTAATGTATGTATAGGTACTATAACCAACCTAATTGATGTAATCATTCTTTGTCACGTGCAGAAATGTTAAGTGACCACTTGTTAGCATTAACTGCTTCTACGTAAAATTACTTTTATTTACTTTAATTGTTGGAGGAAAATAATTGAAAGTTATCATTATTTTCTATTTAAAGTTCATTCTTAATATTCATGTTTATTGTTTATATACAAAAAAAAAAATTCAAAACTAATTTCAAAAGTTTAGCAAAGTTTCAGTACACTTTCTTTATCTTTTACATTTTTTTTGGTTCCAATTAAAAAGATAATTGTCAATGTTTTTATTTTTTATTTTTTTTATTACTGGAGTTTATTTAATTTTTCAGGATAAAAAGTATCCTAATATGTTAATCTTGGTAGCAAACTATCTGTGTGTCAAATGTCACCCAAACCCGTGTAACGTTTTTGCGTTACACGCAAAATTGACTTTTTTTAAACATAAATTCTGTACAAGTTGTTTTTTTGAAAAAAATAGTTAATGTAGGATACCAAGATTTTCATTTTCAAATACAATATTTAAAAAAAATATTTAGATAAAAATTGTTATAGTTCTATCGGTAAATATCGGTAATTCCGTGCCACATTAGCGAATGCATCGCGTCTCATCACTGGTAAAAAAAAAGCCAAGATTTATGTACGTGTTGCTTAGAGCGGTATCTATAGTAGGTATGTCAAGGACGTTTCGTGTGGTCATACATCGTAGTAAGTATCTCCGCTCGCTACTAAACAGTCCGTAGTTTGAATTTACGCAACCGAACGTAGTAGTCTATAATACTCAAAATATTAGCTTAAAATTTGATGTCTCTATAATTGCGTTAAAAAAATTAAAAATTAAATATTTTTCACTATTTGTTTTGACTGTGGTGCCGTGGTTCGACCGCATAGTTCGATCGATCGGAAACGACTTATGATTTTTTAAAGTTGTCACTATCATCTTGCTATCATCCCCTAGCGAAAAACGTATTATATCATTTCTTTATAAAATTTGATGCTCTACAACTTTCATTTAAGCTTTTTTTTTCTAGTCCTTACGGTTTCCCCAAAATTTGAAAATCACACTTTTTTTCACCACTTCTGGGGGATGATTTTAAAAAAAACTTTCACAGGTCGTTTTTTAGTCATTCAAAGAAACTTATATCAAGAATTCAAGTATTTACCTCACATTTCTATTTAGAGGCTTATTTTCTTGGACTATTGTGAACTTTTCCCCGTTCGATATGAGAATTGAACCACGCGGCCTATTTTGTTCCCAGACCTCTACGTGGTTCAGCAGTGTCTAATTAGTACAGCTACAGCCTACTCTACAGACAAGCGCAAAATATTTTAAATATAGAAAAGTTACAACAGTAGGTTCACTGTCACAGCTAACTTTATCGTATGAAATATAAATCATGACGAGCCCATTGGTTAAGTGATAAAGATTAGCGCTCTTACTCAGGAATCCCGAAATTGATTCCCGTTATCTAAATCTGGCAAGTAGACAGAACTCTTACAGACTCAACTCTTACAACTCTTACAGGCAACTCTTACAGAAGACCACAGTTAAACCTATCCCACTAAGGATAACAGCACACTAACACACAAATGCTGTTGCATTTGTGTTATTGGCGACGGTAGCCAACTACCATTAAGTTGACTGCCAGTCTGGTAAATTTAAACTTATAATGACGATCAAAAGAGTTTCTTGTAGAAACCTAATTGATAAATAAATATTTTGATTTTGATTTTTGATTTTGTCTGATGATGACCATTAAGTATATCAAAATAAACCATAAGCTTAGGTGCTTAGGTACTTTGGAAGCCATTTATTTTTGGATATCCTGTTTTCTAAAAGCTATTAGTACAGAGTTATTACTTATAATTATTTTATTGACAATATAACCGCAGGATGACCTTGAATGCTTTTGAAATTTCCTAAAATATATTGTTTTTTCCTCATACCATATCATGGAAATAAACTACATCTGATTTGATGGGTGACATTTAGTAATTACATAGCATTGTTGTAAATCAGCGGATGTAAAGTGCTGAACAATGAGGTCTCGTGCTTATTATTCGAATGAAATTAGGTCACGATCAAAACAAAGGAAATGAGTATAATTTGAAATATACAAACACTTGTTACTTATAGAATTGATAAAATGTTGTCCTGTAAGTAATCGATACTAATACAATTAATATGGGTAGCGCCCACTATTTGTATGCGCTGATGTTCGTTTTTTCAAAATTCCACAGGAGCTTATCATTTTTTCAGGATAAAAAGTACCCTATACCTTAATCTAGGTATTAAACTATCTGTGTGCCAAATTTCATCCAAATCAGTTAAGCCGTTTCTGAGATTAGAACACACAGATAGACAGACAAAAATTCATTGAAATTTTTTAATGTTCAAAGTTCGTTAAGTTCCATCAATCAAGTTCAATGACACTGCTCGTTTACGATTTCATTATATGTATAGAAGATGTGAAAGAAACTCTGTTTGTTTGTCTGTTACCTTTACACGCTTTAACTACTCAATCTATCATCATGAAAATTTTCATACACATTTTTAGGGAAACAGAATTGTTAGGGAACATACCTTAACAACACATGGCTTAGTCAAAAGATGATTCGAAATTCTAATTGTACAAGATTATTTGCATTTCTACGGTTTAGGCAAATCCTACAAACACATCCTAAATGAGTTCGTCGTCGAGAAAGCCGTTCGTCGTAACAGAACTTAACCGCAACAGTGTTTACACACTCATTACGTAATAAATATTTATAGTTATTAAACTATATTATATCACAGAAATGACATAAAAATTGGTAGGTAAAAAAGAGTACCGAGAAAGAACGAAACGTGTTTCGGAAGTGAGAGGTATGCGTCATCGTGGATGGAACTAGAACATTTATTACTTAATCGGAAATTCGGAAATGATGCAGTCAATATTGATTCGTTAAAAACTGGGGTAATTAATAGAATACTCTAGTTTTGCTACAATTTGAATTTTTAGGCTTATTTAGTTTTAGATTTTAGTTTAGTTCATTTTTATCTTAATATATTTTATTTTTAAGACAAATATTTACTAACGTCAAGTTATTTTTAAATTAGTAGAATATTATTATCCAAATAAAAGTATGTTCTATTTTTTAAATTACTAGTAATCCGTTGTAATCAATGTTAAAATATACTAATCGATGTTATCTGTATTTGTTAACTCGATTTATTTATCCAGTACTATCGATCACTGCAATCATAATATTATTATCTATTTAGGTTTATGCGTTTGCAACACTACCATATAGGCAGGATTGCACTGTGAACACACCAATTGGAATTTATTTAATCGAAAAACCATTGCCATTCTTTAGCAATATAATTAACTAGCGGTTGCCCGCGACTTCGCCTGCGTTCAAAATATTATATAGTTTAAAACCTTCCTCGATACATAAGTATAGAAGTATAGATAAAAATTAATAAACCAAAATTGGATCATCCGTTTACGCCACATATATACAGAGTTACATAGACATAGACACACACGTAAAATTTATAACACTCCGTTTTTGCGTTGGGGTTTAATTACTGAATAAAAAACACTATTTCTCTAGTAGTAACTATTTATATCTTTAACTTATACATTAAAAAATATGACTGTACTTATGCGAAAATAAATCTCGTATATTTGAATTGTTGCATCGTTTTTTATGAAATTTAGTATAGATGCAGCTTAAAGAGTATGGATATAGTATATAGTATACTTTTAGCTTTTTACGTGGGCAAGGCAGCATTCAAAAGCAAACACTATAAATACAAAGGTCTCTATTATGATTTCAAGGGTAAGCCATCGTTGAACCGGTTTTCAACTTTGATGTAAGAGAGGTTTTAACTGAGTGAACATTTAAACTGAACTATCTTTTCTAAATATTTCTAAAATATTTTTTTATGTATAATTAGGAAAGTAGACTGACAGACCATTTGACTGTATATATATATATGTGGATGTGGCTACCGTCGCCTAAACACAAACAATGGCATAGGAGTTGCAAGGGTAACAAAGACTAAAGGAATAAGAAGAATATCTTTGGCATTATTATCATGGATAGACAATAAACGGAGAAAAGATTTTAATGAAATTCTAATTTAATGAATTTCATTGTTAATGAATTCATTCTAATTTTAATGAATTTCATTGTTATGGGTTTTGGATTTGTAGTAAGTAAGTATACGACATACCTTCTTTTCATTAGCTCTTATTGACATTATTTTTCGAATAGCTAAAGTATATGGCTCTATTATTTTTAAATGATGTTTTTTTTATATATTTTTGAAATATTTTTTTACAAAAAAAATCACAATTTTATAAACAGGGTTAGCCAGCGTTATCTATGTGAGTGGCTTCTAATTTTTCTTTTTTTCTGACACTCAGACTGTCGCCATAATATATTATTGATTATAATGAATATTCAGTTGCCTATTGTACGCATTGTTTATATTCGAAACAGTATAACCTATTAAAATTTATTAGGTCACTGTGCCATTTTCGAATAATCAATTCTTAGATCTATTTTTGGATAGATCGACTTTAGCATAGGTACAAGCGTTTCTACATATTTGGCAATCACATTTCCGCATACTTCTCAACTACTTTGTGTGAATTTTTGATCAACATTTGCACTAATATTATATATAAATGCGAAAGAGAATTCTTTGTTTGTTACCCTTACACGCTTTAACTACTCAACCGAT
The DNA here is from genome assembly GCA_918317495.1 of Synanthedon vespiformis. NCBI lineage: Eukaryota > Metazoa > Arthropoda > Insecta > Lepidoptera > Sesiidae > Synanthedon > Synanthedon vespiformis. Next base: position 3,437,123 of record OU906962.1, read on the forward strand.
GATTATAAAATTTTACATCCAGAAAAAAGGACTAATGATTTTGGAGTAGATAAGGGATAACATATCGGAATTGATCGGAATGGAACCAATGATGGTTAGAATCGTTTCAAGGCATTACAAGTAAAGAAGAATTGTATTCTATTGTAGTAATTTAAGCAGTAACCACACCCCTTTACAGAAGTTTCGGTGAGCGAGTAAGTGATCCCTTCCTTATACCTTCGGAAGCGCACTTACAGCACCTATATGGCGTTGGCGTTGACCTATGACACCTACCACTAAATGGACCGTCAGCTTGTCTGTCAACCTTAACATTGAAAAAAGTATCTAATACGGAAAATTATAAACCTCTTGAAATGTATTATTCACGAGATAACCGTTCTACTAACATTCTTTATCAGTACCTACATCGGTCTTTAACCTTTTTCTGAGTAAAATGTACATTTATCAATGCGGAAGAATTATAAAGGAGGTATTTATTGTAAAATAATTATAAATGCGAATATTTCTCACGTTCTATACGAGTATGTATAAGAATGATAATGTAAGTATAAGAATTTCCTAAAATAAGTTATTCATAATGGCAAGAGTAAGTATCCTATATATAGGTATTACTAACTATTGCACGCTACTTTGCCCGTGTAACTGTAAAAAATAGCATATGTTACTCACTGATAATGTAGCTTTCTATAGGTGAAAGAATTTTCAAAATCAGTCCAGTAGTTTTTGAACAGTTTTTGAATTACAAACATACAAATATTAGTATAGATAGATAGAACAAAATCTTTCGCCCCATATCTGTATGTATATGAATGTGTGCATTATGTTTGTATGTACGTATGATCTTAAAAATCAAAAACTACTGAGCGTAGGTACAGGTATTCATGCGGTTTTCTTTAATCTATCTATTTCAAAACGTGTGGATACTTAATTAATTCGTGACTTATTCTTATTGCAGTTCCATTATTAAAGGAGAGCGTGACGGGGCAACACGAAAATATATTTTTTGTATTATTAAATTGTGTCGTCACCATAGTGGCGACGCAGTCGTAGACAGCCTTGGCTTTAGTTTTCACTTTAAAAAATAATGGTTTCTCTATTTCCGTTAGGTTTTTATGGACCAAGTCTATTCTCTAGCTAGACTCCAAAGTCTAGAACGAAGACGGTATCCACGACTGCTCGATTGTCTACTCTCTTAAATTAAACTATAGGATAATATTATAGAATTTTTAGCATCTATAAAGGCAAAGTAGTATATCTACAATATACCTTATTCTTATACCTATCGCTGCTTAAAAACTAAAGGGCCACAAACCAAAATTACAATTACACATTACTGTAAATATGTGGACATTTTGGATAGATGGCGCTATCTCCCGGGCCAAGCCGCTAGTATTTACTTTTATTTTAGATTTCCCGTATGAATGAAGCATTTCCCCGCGGTAAAAAGTAGCCTATGTTCATCACGGATAATGTCGGCTTCTAATGGTAAAAGAATTTTTCAAATCGGTTCAGTAGTTTCGGAGCCTATTCTATACAAACAAACAATCAAATCTTTCCTCTTTATAATATTAGTATATATACATCGATGCATATTATACATCGTATTTTTAAATAGCATTAAATGTTTTAAGTACTTTTATAATAAACTGAATACTAGAGGAAATATAAGCATATTTCTTTGAAATATAAAAATGGATCAAAATACACTAAATATGGAATAAAACAACCATATTTTTGCAACATACAATATGAAGGATTGTGATTGTATTTTTGCAATAAAACATTTTTTTTATTTTTTTGTTTTATAGCCCTTTAGTTTTTAAGCAGGCAGAGCACTTGTGTAGTGCAGGCGACGGTAGCCACATACCATCAAGTGGACAGTCAACCTGTATGTCTGAGAAATCTTTTAATACTTAAGCCAATGCTTAAGTAAATAAATTTATCTGTTACGCATCAATGACTCTTTTAGCAAGAAACTAACAATGCTTGCTTTCTTATTCAATTACTTTGTCTCTGTGAGAAAATGTTTAATTACTGTGCTGGTAATTATTTAAATGCGACTTACAACTTGGCGACCTTTTGTTGTTATTTAAAAAAAAAACGTCAATTAAAAAGAAATATTTACCTACCACAGGTAAGAAATGCCTCGTGAAACCCGCGCTAATTTAGAACCTTTGAAATGTTAGTCAGAGAGCAGACAGTTTTTTTTTATAGGTCAAAATAAATTAAAATATTTAACACGTAAGACATTCATTCGTGTTAGTTCACCAGTTCTGTTTATGTTTTTACTGCAGGCGGATGTGAGAGAAAAATTATTCTTTGCCGTTAGGTATTTCTTTGGAAGCAATTACAGGAAAAGTTGCCAGAAACATTACAAAAAGCGTCACGTGAGCCCGTGATCGTTACAATGAAAAGTGCCACACAAAATTCGTCTTTACAATAATTTTCAACCGACTTCCAAAAAGGGACTTAGTTTCTTACCTCATAACTTTCGACTGGGTGAAACGATTTTGATGATTCTTTTTTTATTCGAAAGCAGGTGCTTCCCGTGTGGTCCCATTTCAATTTGGTCCAGTTCTGACAATGGCATCCATGAGAAAAAGGTTGAAAGTCGGTTTTCTTTTTGTTAAAAAGAGTTCTGTTTCATTATACTCTCATCGCGCGCAATGATGTTTTACTTAAAAATATATAAGTAATAAAATTATAAATGAATATAGGTAATTTCTAAAATGGTATTTTTTTAATGAAATAATAAAAAACAGTCGGGTGTGCCGACAGAAGTGAAAACTTGATGTACGTGTGTATTTTTTTAATCGTCACTAAAGTACATAGTTATATACAGAGATGCCGGTTACGATAACAGTGCCATGAGTTCAATGTTTTTTTCCCATCTCAAAAAATGCCAACATGCATGTGTATCTGTGTACGTACGTACACAATATTTATGTACTAATGTATCGGTTAAGGTAACAGAGTTTCGCGAGTTGCCAGCTCAGAAATGCCAAACGTGCCTAAAGAAGTTTTCACTTCAAAAATGTAAGGAAAATGTAACCCGACACAAACCTTCCAAACGTCACAACACTTGTGCTACATTAGTGTGAAAACAGAAAGTGCATGTCCCGTTAAATGTTCCAATAATGTTTAGAATATAAAGTTAAACCTTTTGTGTTACGCGAAATAAATTATAATAAGGTTGGCTGTATTATAAGTTCTTATAATTACTGACAAACGAAAAAAAGGCGCGCAGGCGAAGTGGCAGGAAAAAGTATAGCATAAAATATTCTACGCTGGGAAGTTTAACTATGCAATAAAAAGCACTCTATGCTGGATTTCAGAATTAATATGATCTATACGTAGGTATGCTATGATTCATTGAAATACATTCATCGGATTACGCATGATTATGTAACAAATATCCACATATTTCATATAAGTTACATATTTTATAACATTGATGATAATTTTATAAACCCCCGATGCCAGACGCAAAAACGGGGTGCTATAAGTTTACACGTTAAACATATAACGACGTGTCTGTGTCTATGGCAGCGTATCTCCCAAACGGATTGACCCATTTTGATCATGTTAATTGAAATGAAAACTTCTTTAGGCGCGTTGTTCTTTAGTGCCTTTTTTAAAAACAAGCTTTTAAGAAAATAAATTTTAAATTAAATATAAAAGCTTGTCGCGAGTTTTGCAAATTTTATGGGAAACATTTCTTTCTTAGAATTACTTACATTAAGTATGTCAAGTAAGACTAAAATTAGTACACAGGTAAATCTCGCGACAAGCTTTTCTATTTAATTTAAAGAGTATATTTTCACTTAAATAAAAGCTTGTTTTTAAAAATAGTTTTTTTTTTTACAATTAATTTATTCTAGTTAACGAAGGGATTTCACTAACTTTCACGTGTTCGAATGATGTGAAAATTAGTATACTGTTAACTTAACTTCGATGGTATTTACATGACATGGTAACCTTGACCGGGGGTTGTTTTATAATTTTCATTAGATATTATCTTGTCAATAAAGAGTTAACTATACCTAGTCTTGTTTAGTTAAAGAAAATCGTTACGTTGAAGGGTGAATTTAATATATATATATATATATTCCTTATTTGATTTGAAAATATTTATTAATTCTTAACACAAATAAAATTGGCGTAACGAAGCTCATTAAACAGAACTAATCCGAAATGTATCGGTTTAAAATGAAGTTATATATAAATATAAAAGGTAACGTTAAAAACAATTGCTTATACAAATTTGCATATTATTTACATTAAAACAGTAAACATTTAATACGAACGTTTCACGCTGAAATGTTCAATGATTGACGTGAAAGAAAAACAATAATTATGGAAATAGAAATTACCTATGTTCGTTTCGACCGATTTTGTTTTGTTTTTTTTTTTTCTTTTTGTGCAACCATCACAGTGACAACAATGGCTTTGACGTATATATTATATTCTTGACGGCATCTTCTAATCGGTAATTCTAATGGTAATCGGTATTAGTAATGTAAATTTTCCTACAAGACGAATTATTTATCTAATAGATTTGCATTTTGTTTGTAATGAATTAATTCGAAAAACTACCAGCAACTCTCTCACGGCTTCGTTAGGATTTGCTTAGTAATATTATAAATGCGAAAGTCTTTTTTGTTAGGTACTCAAACACACAAAAACGGCTGAACCCATTTCAATGAAATGGAATAATTAATTAATTTTAAAAAAAATTGCGTTCACAGCTAAAAAAATGTCCACTGGATTTTTTTACACATGTTATCACTTTCTCTCGTTAATTTCTGATAAAAAGTTAAATAATGTAAATGTTGCATGAATTATTTGAACCTTAACATTTAGTAATAATGGTTCAAGTCGTTCACCTTAAGGAAAACTTTGTGCAACTAATTTGTAATATCACCCCAAACTGCGAGTGTGGTGATATTCTACTATGTCACTTTTAGTGAAGCAACTCAGAATCTAGTGTATCCTTTATCAAAGTGTTGCGTTGTCCAACTAGGTCATTGTTAGCCTGTTTGTCGACTTAAACATTTAAAAAAATATACAGTTATGTTAAAATAAAAACACTCGTTAATAAAACAAAAACTTGAAACTAAAAACAGTAAAAAGTGTCATTAAATCGAGTCAGTAATACTCGGGTCAGTCGCCCCTTTTTTGCCAAAAACTTGTTAGGCAGAATCGGCCGGTAGCCTCTATGTAATTTTCGTAATTAACAATCCTTTGCCCTTGTATTTGATACTCTACAATCAATTCTTTGCACATAACTATAAGACTGATAATTCAATATTTCTCAACAGAAATAATTACCATAAAAAAATAACATTTCCATCACGCTTGCTTCCACGACATATAATGTTTTGGGGTATGAACATAATTATCAAAACATGTTATGTACAAGAGTATGTTCTTAAACGATTTGTTTATGAAAAAAACATCTATAGTAAGTTCCTGTGAACTGTTATTTTTGACGTAAATACGCCTTTAAATGTCTTTAAATATGGAAATATTGGGTGGCAATTCAGAAAAATCGTAATTATAGAGTTTGATGCTGTTTTAAAATAAGCCACTACAGGGTCCCTAGCCAAGAGCCAACCAATGCAAACGGGTGCGTTGCGTATTTACGAAACGATAGAAATAAAGCCCAGTGATTAGTCAAAATTTTATGTGGCCGTTACAACAACCAATTACCAGGCTTTATTTCTATCGTTTCTGGTTATAGCTTTGGTGTTAAGGATTAATAACGTAAGGAGGCATCGACATGCATGAATTCAGTTGATTTTTCATTCAATCGCACACTAAAACACCACAGCAGACCATTAAAATGGTTTAGTTGTCATCTCGCACGATTTTATTTCGTACGAAATGTGCGAAAAGCCAACTTTAAATTGAGTCATAATTATTTACTGGCCACACACCAGTGATCTCCCTGATTGTAATAGAAAACTAAAGCATTAGGTAATTATTTTTCATTACCAAACCTGTTCCACCAGCTTTACCGTAATATATCCGATCCGACTCTGCATTTAGCTTAATTATAAAATCATCGCTTTCCGCTATTCGACTCCAGTTCCAATTCTCAGAATACAGAACAAGCAGAAACCGCGTTAGCGCTAAAGTTGGTAACAATGACGTCATATGACGGGTATGAATGCCACCGTAGTACTGACTGGGTAAGGCGAACTGTTGAAGGTCCTATACATATCTCACTTTGTGGACTTTTGGACAAGGCTCGTTTAAACAGAGGAATAATCTTATATACTTTTTTTGCCTCCGTCGGTTCAAATTCAAATCGGTTCAGCGGTCTTAGAATCCATAGGAAACGTACACACACACATCGCCTTTTATATGTATAAAACAATAAAGTACAGTAGGTATAAAGCTTTAGTATAGGCATGGTTCCCAAGCTGGCTGCATTACCTCGTTGTATGTTCTATATATTTATTATACATAAATATTTATTATATCACACCTACTAATGTAAATTTGTATATTCAGAAAAAAAATTGTTACGATAAGGCAAGCCTATTGTGTGTCTAGCAATAAAAGGCAGGTTAACAAAGTGGTAGGTAATTCCCACGGTTTTTGCACGTAGGTGCATTACTTATTGAAGTAATGAGTAATCAATCGTTTCGCATGCCTTAACCGGGTTAGCTTGCGTTACCTACGGAATCAACTTTTTATTTGTTCTAAACTTTATTCTAATGCAACATGCAATAAGATTATCGGACGACTAAGGCCTATAATACCAGGACCGAAGGTGGACATTGCAGGCAACAAAATGGCCAGGCCCGACAGGAAAACGACTTAAGGCAGACGTCGACTAGGCGGAGCGCGTCGGATTGCATAGGATCGCATAAAATACGTCTGCCTTATTTTGTATTGAACTGCGTCTATTAGAGACGCAGTTTCATATCCGATGCGAGCGATCCGATGCAATCCGACGCGCTCCGACTAGTCGACGTTTACCTTTAGAGGCAGACCAAGGAAACGGTGTATGGACGACATTGTTGCGTTCGCTGGAAGTGACTGGATGCAGTTGGCTAAAGACAAAGAGAAATGGAGAGGGCTGGAGGAGGCTTTTACCCAGAAGGGGTCCATGGTTTAATAAAAGAATCTTGTAAATATTGTTAGTTATAGGCTATGAAAATAAAAAAAAGCTTTATTATTATTATTATTATTATTATTATTATAAGGCCTAGAGTACATTGGAGGACGGCACGGTAAAGATTTGAATTTATTTTAAAGTAATATATTTTGTAGGTAGGTACTTTCTTTGACAAAATATATTTATTATAATTTGAAATAGCTTTCCGCGTCTGTCTGTCTGTGGGCATCTTACTTAAACTATTTGATACAGCTTTTAAAACTAACTCTATGAGGTCCAAAGTTAGTTAAGTTTATCTTTTTAAAATGCAGAAAGATAATATTGCGTCATTGATGACGAATTCAGCCGACAATTCTTTAGTACGTTAACAAAACGTCTCGTCAACAAATATTGTCACGAATTGTGATCGGATATCAATTGCCTACGGGAATGGTGACAAATGTTATGTGCAAATTGTTTTCTTAATTTGATATTCTTTCGGCGTAATAGTTTTCGACCGAATATTAATAAAGGGATCGAATTGTATCCTAATATATCTTATACTAAGGGCCTCTTTCAAAGTCACCGGTACCCGGAGATAATAATTGAGCCTATATAAGTTGTTTGTACGGTAAAAGTCCCAAACATTAAATAGAAAATAATTTTAAAATATCTCCTATCGAACGTTGCACTAAACCGAGTGCATAATTTAATAAAACGTAAAATTATTTCTGAAAATAACACAACACTTTGGTGAAAGAGGCCCTAAGAGCAGTAAGCCTTAGTAAAATTGACAACCCAATATTGTTAATTGTTATGATAAAAGACATTAAAATGATACCAACAAAAAGTAAGCTCAAATTACGACGTAGAATCAGAGAGGACGTATTTCCCTGCGTATGAATTAGTAATAAGTTGATTGTCTAGTACGAATCCGGTACAGCGCCTACCACAATGACCCGTCTGCAGGAAAGTGACATCACATCGCATCGCAAATGTATTGCATACGCAACTATGCAATAGGCGCATATTAGTAATTGGATCTTGAACGATCGTCGCCATTCATTTTGAGAAAACATTGAAAAATTTTTTCAATAGGAAATCATTTAAAAATTATTGACGACTATCTGGTGCCCACAATGTGTGTGCAAAATTTCAAGAGTATCTTTCATATAATATTAGTGTTTGTGAATTTGAAGTAGCTAGCTTTATTTACTGCAAAATTGAATGCAAATTAAATGCAAAAGTATGCGTCGTTTGTTTTTATAGCTTTTTTTGTGTCTATGTGACATGTAACTTAATGTGTATGTGTTGAGTATTAAAACTTACAGACTCGAAGGATTATAACTCTTTTTAACAATAAATAAACCGACTACAAACCGTGTCGTGGTCTTTTCTCATGGATGCCATTGTCAGAACTGGACCAAATTCAAATGGGACCACACGGGAAACACAAGCTTTCAAATAAAAAAAGAATCATCAAAATCGTTACACCCAGTCAAAAGTTACGTAACAACATACATATTGTACAGTAACAAACATTAAAAAAAACTTACGCGTCGAATAAAATTGAGGATGTCGAATGTAAAATGTAGCCTATGTTCATCACGGATAATGTCGGCTTCTAATGGTAAAAGTAATGGTAATCGGTCCAGTAATTTCGGAGCCTATTCAATACAAACAAACAAATCTTTCCTTTTTATAAATTAATATGCATGGCTACCACAGCCTATAATTGTGATGTGTGTGTGCAAGCTAAACTTTGATATGCAATTTTTTTCTGAATTTCATATGCACGCTATTACGTTGGCTATCCGTAATATATAAATAAATAAATAAGTATTAGTATAGATATATTCATACTAAGTAAGTACCTATAGTTTTATCTACTTACATAGTATTCATGAATACTATTTTCCTATGTAATGCTGGTTGTAAGTTCAATGACATGTTCCCTTCAACGTAATGTCCTGAATACGTGCATTGCTTGTTACGACTATTACTTGGCTTAGTGCTGCATACAACTCGCCTATTTATGAGGATTAACTCTCCCGGAACTGCACATTCAATCAAATGTACTTACATAACTAGAAAGCTCTAACCGTATAGGGCGAACAGATTTAAAGGCGTAAAACACCATTAATGAAATTGCGATTTTTATGCAATGACACTTTTTTTTAATTACCTAATGGTTTGATATTACGATACTACTGATAAAACTTTTTAACAAAAAATAAAACCGCCCTGTTTTCCTACCCTTAGGAGTGGAAAAATTTTTCCAAATTAAAATGGGACCCCTTGGGGTGCACCCTTTCAAATAAAAAAGAATTATCAAAATCGGACCACCCTGTCAAAAGTTATGCGTGATCATACATAAAATATATAATATATATGCGTCGAATTGAGAACCTCCTCCGTTTTTGTTTTTTTCGTTTGCGTCGGTTGAAAAGGCGTCATAATTTATATTTAAATACATTTTTAATTTTAATTTTTTATGATGTAGAATGACTTTCTACAATTTCTTGCTAGTGTAATAAATTCGAGCGTCTAACAATAGCCGGAGAGGTCAGCGGCTGAGCTTTCATAGTTAGCTTACTAATTACTGAATAACAAAATGTCGCCTTTCTAAAACAATTGCACTCTTTAGATAAATAAATAAATATCTTCACACAAAAAAAGTAAAAAGTAGGCTAACTGTCATTTAAAGTCACCGTACAAACCTTTCAGTAAAACCGTACAGTAAAAGTTCCAAACATTAAAAAGAAAATAATAAAAAAAAATCGCCTATCGAAGGATGCAGTAAACCGACTGCATATAATAAATCTGTATGCATGATACTGAAACTAAATTGACGATTTTTAGAATTTTTTCTGTATGTATGTATATTCCTCCATCACTCTTAAACGAATTAACTGATTTTCATGAAAATTGGTAGATAAATAATTAGAAGTACGGGACACGTGATAGGCTACTTTTTATGTTTTTTAACGCGGACGAAGTCGCGGGCAACAGCTAGTAATTCAATAAAATATAATATATATTAAAGTAACTAATCCACATTTTACTTGTAGTTGGTGAAAGAGGCCATAAATGTTCTAAATTTCGTGAAAAACAGTTAATTCGTTTAAATGGAAGAAAAAATATAGAAAAAAATCCAAAAATCGTCAATTTAGTCTTAGTATCATGGTATAGAGCCATTAAAGACGATTTCTTTGAAAACCTATTAACTTACTCCATGACCAACCCTTACAGATTAGTATAGATAGATGTGCTGTGAATTTTATAAAGAAATTAAAGATATTTAGGGGATCAAGTTTGCCCAGAAATCCGGTCAGCCGATGTCTGGCACACATTGCATTGTGTGGCTATGACCAACTCTTGCGCAATCGAATAAATAAAGTATTAGATAATGTACTCTCGGCCGTATACCTGTTGTGCCTACATTCTAATCACAACCAACTGAGACGGAAACAAAATACACTGTAAACCTTGAACATTATATCGCCTTCTCGTAATCGGTACTTAGAAATGAATTAATAATAACTAATGCATTGACAATAATGTTTGTATTGTCAAACAATTTGCTTCCATAGTGCTCCATTCAGAAAATTGGTGATAACAAAATCAAGGGATACATTTTAATGTAGCTTCATATTTATATATTATTTATCTATATTCAAAATTTAATTATACCCCTCGGTAGCTAAAGGATCAAAGATTTTTTTGAATATATACCTACGGTACTAGCTGTTGCACGCGACTTCCTCCGCGTAACTTTATAAAATATAATACATTCGTGTCTGTGAAACTATGGAAATACACATACAAAATTTCAAAACAAATGGGTCAAGCCGTTTAGTAGTTTAGCCGTTTAGCCGACATACCAACAGCAGCGCCACCTACCGGGTCCAATTGTATTTTTAAGTCATCCAGATAACCATCGAAATACCCATATAAAATTTCAACCCAATCGGTTCAGCCGTTTAGAAGTTATGCGAAAAAGTTAAGTACGGAAGGATAATTCTTAGTACCCGTTGTCCTATTACCCGTTTTCCCGTAGGAATGAAGCATTTTCCCGCGGTAAAAAGTAGCCTATGTTCATCAGGAATAATGTCGGCTTCTAATAGTAAAAGAATTTTTCAAATCGGTCCAGTAGTTTCGGAGCCTATTCAATACAAACAAACAATCAAATCTTTCCTCTTTATAATATTAGTATAGATATTCGAAATCGTTGGATATACGAGTATATACATGTAATACGCTCGAAGAAAATATTATAACTCGTAACCTTCACGTGTTCACACGTAAAACACACAGATGTCCAGAACATAGCCATAAAACATGATGACATTCATAATACATGTTGACTACTAGAAACTATGAACATATATGAACAAATTGATTTACTGTTCATTGTTAAAGTAATAAAAGATATTATTTAACAATATCTTGTAAATAATCTTGTCTAAAAGAACAGTAGATAATAAGTAAACAATACAAAAAAGATATTAAAAATTAAATCTAGGATTGACCTACTACTAATACACTTCGAACTAATCTAGCATCAACACAATATAAAAATATGTTCATAATTATCTAGATACTAATATTATTATAGAGAGAAAATTTGTCTTTTTATTTGTAATGAATCAATTTAAAAAATTCTAGACCTATTTAAAAAAAAACACCTTTAAAAAGCTACATTATCAGCAAGTAACACAAATATTTTGTTAAGTTAAACGGACGAAGTCGCGTGCATTTTTTTTTCAAACTTAGGTTAAGTTTGAAAAAAAAATATTTTTAATGAAAAAAAATTCAGGAAAACTTTTTCTGTCAATATCCCAAAAGTATGATTTTTGCACATAACAGATTTTAGTCTGATAACGACGATAATAGGCTATTTTAAAGTTACGTTGGCTAAAAGCTAATTACGTTGAGTGTACATTTTTTTTTACATATGCCGCATTCATATCACAAAATCTACTGATATAATCGCGAATTCAAACATTACTATGATTATACTCTTGCTTCATGTTTTAGTGCGACAATTTCTTATTACGCATTACTGCTTGTTTCTTAACTGAATTAATCTTTAACTTTAACTTTAATCTTTAACAGAATTAGTTACCAAATTACTTGTAAACTAGCTTCGTCCGCTTTTAAAAATTTATGAAAAATTTCAGGTATTATTAACACTTGAAAAAATATATGAGTAAAAATAACGCCGTGACGAACGACGGTGGTGCCGCCACATTTTTTTATATTTTTAAATGATCCCTCGGGAACAGTACTTTTTCCGAATGAAAGGTAAAAGGCCTTACGTCCTTTCATGTATCCCTGACAATAAGTATACAAAATTTGGTTCGCTTGAGTAATTAAGGCGTGAAAAGGTAACAAACAGACTGGCATACAAAATTACTTTCACATTAATGAATAAAAAAAATTGTTAGTTAATATTTATTGGAAATTTTATTTTGACAGCTCACACGCATTAAATATTCCATATATACCTATTCATTAAGTCTTTCTCTCAAGGATCCTGGTTCGATTCCCGGTAGAGTATAAAGGCGATCCTTGTTAGAAACTACTGTTTTGTGTGATTTTCGTAGTAAAAGCTTCTTAATTATAGAATTATATTTTTTTTTTTCAAAAATTAATTAAGACAAATATATCCTTTACGAGGAAAAGTCGTGTTTCTTAATAAGTCTTCTTTTCCTACAAAATGTTTCCAATTAAATATTCGCATTTATGATTTTTCCTGGGTGACGTCTTTCGACGACAGAATGCATAATTTAAGTGCTGGTTGACAAAGAAATTAATGAAAGTGGATAAAAAGTGGAGCAAAAGATTTTTTTAACCAGACATTGAAAATCATTCTATAATTTAACATTATGTAAATGGAAATAAATTGCTAAGTATTTATTAAAGAAAGGGCGAAAAGAGCTGTTGTTTTAATAAATAAAATAAATATAATACGGTTATATTAAAAAAGGGAAGTAAACATATAAAATAAATGCAGTCAAAATAATTTACAAATAATATAAAAAATTGTTCATTAAATTTGTATAAATTCAAAATTTAAGGAAATTGAAATGAAAATAATTATACTTGAATTATGGTTTTAATTTCTTAATTAGTTTTTTAACATAAATGAAATATTATGCGATTGAATCAGGAATGTATTAGTAACTGGGAATAATAAATATATTAAAAAAATTATATTATTTTTTTCAAGTGATAATGATATGATAATAACACTTGAAATAACTTCTTGATAACTTATAATTAGACTTTGAGGCAAAAGACATAAGATTTTTCTGAAAGTTCGGAGAGGAAAGCTATAATAAGTTTTGCCAGAAATCTATACTAAATGTGGGAGAGCGGATTATTTTACTTTTATTCATAATTATGTAAATAGGCAATAAAATTTGGTACTAACTATACTAAAGGAAATAATTCTATAACTTGCGATCTTATAAGATCCCAAGCGAAATGTCTTTGTAACTAAAACCATGTTCAATATAACGATATTAGTTTTAAAACCTATCTTTATGCATATAGAGTGTGTAATAATTCGTTTATTTTTAACTGGTTTATATTTACAACAAGTTTTTGTGAAGGTAATCAACATTACCATATTACGTTGATGCTTGATACACTATATCGTATTAATGCACGTCGAATTTATCCAGTTCAAGTAAAACGAACATATCAATTTAAAATAAGGGGAATACTTACAGTAATTTAACAATTATTGTTTTTGATGCATATATAAAAAATAATCAGCTTTCGTAGTATTTTTGTGTCAACAAAACTCAAAAACATCTTGAAATTTTTACACTAAATTGTAAAATTACAGAAGAGTGTTTTAAAGCAACAAAAAGCAAGGCCAGGTTCAGCTAATCACATATAAAAAAATATAATCATGATCAATAATAGTGAAAATAAGATTTAAGAAATACTCACTCTGCAAATATTCCACATTCTCTTGAACCTCAGGCATCAGATGTAGAAACGTTGTCGACAATAGTACACCACCGCCGAAAGAGAGTAGAGTCATCACAACTTTGTTTGTGGACTTGAGATTTCCAGCTTCATCGGCGCTAACCCATTTGAACTTCTTCGCCAGAAGCATGGGCACAATTCCACATATCATGGAGGCACAGAAGAGCACAGCCATGGAGACACCTTTGGCGAGAACAACGCCGTCCGTGTCATCGACTTCATCATGTCTGAGCGATATTTCTTGGGACATTGTGGAATTGGTGGTGATTCTGTCAGAAGAGGAATCGAAGTGGGCCGCTCAGTGTAAGCGAGCCCTTTTATACCGGTCTCCGCTATCAGCATGCACGTGCGACGGTTGTGAACGCAGCGCAAGTACTATATCACACCTCGTAGTCCGACGCGCGCGTCGTTCGACTCGACGGCATTGATAGTTCGTTCCACTCCCGCGCAGCCTGCCTGCCTGCGCGGATATTTTGTAAAAGCCTTATTTCTCGCACGCACAATTATCGTGCGCCTTTTATATTAAGTTAAGAGGGCACTTTCCAACTCGACTAGCTTACAAAATCCATACAACGTAATTCGATGATTACTCGTTAGTTAATGACCGTAGACATTAAAAAATACATGAAATTTCTGAGATGTGAATCATCTAAATTAAAATAAAATAAAATCAAATGCTAAAGCCTGGCCAAAGTGTTATAGCAACTAGCAACCTGTTGGTCAAGCACAGCGAACTTGAATACAAAGATAACTATATATATTATTTCAATGGTCAAGCGTTATTTATATTGTATACCTATATTTTTTTAATTTTCAACGCAGACGAAGACGCGGTCACCAGCTAGTTCTATATAAATCGGTTGCCTTTTTTTGGAGAAGTTAGCGGATATTACAGACTTCAAATATATGCTATAAGTATGTAAGGATGCATATAAGTACCTAAGTTTTACTTTCCACGATAGTGGTTCGAAATCTGGCACACTGACATCAAAATACAAATACAAGGAAACGTACCACATAATACCTATAAAAATATAATAACAGTTGCTGTTTTTAATTGCTCATCACTTCCAGGTAAATATGTATCAGTTAATGCAAAACATCAATTTTATCTGCAATTATTATCAAATTATCTACAAAACATCGTCTGTCTGTCTATGTTTGTAAAGTAAACAAAAAATGCAAGATATTTAAAATCACGTGAAAGTACGAAGTGTTTACAAGTATTTATCTATATTTACTAGTATATAGTTATAGGTATATAAAATCGTTTGTCCTGACTACTCCTCAACGTAAGTAAGTCTAGAAAGCTGAAATTTAGAACATATGATGACGTCATCGACGATAGGTAATACCTTACGTCCATAGCGCCTTGTTGTCTTACAATTTTCAAATAATCAAAGATTTTCAAATCTCTCCAGATAGTCCTGACTGTAGTCCTTTAATGAAGTTCGTTAATGACGTTTAATTTAGCTGTATAGTCTACCAGGGTGGAGAATATTATCCACCCAAATCTAAAATACCGTCTACTACCTAACTAAACTTTCTTAAACCTTCCTGACGACTCCTAACTAAACTTTCCCGAAAAAAATTCTCCATAGCACATATTCCCATATAAAATACTAGCTGTTGCACGCGACTTCGTCCGCGTAACTTTATAAAATATAATACATTCGTGTCTGTGAAACCATGGAAATACACATACAAAATTTCAACCCAATCGATTCAGCCGTTTAGAAGTTATGCGAAAAAGATAAGTACGGAAGGATAATTCTTACTACCCGTTTTCCCGTAGGAATGAAGCATTTCCCTGCGGTAAAAAGTAGCCTATGTTCATCACAAATAATGTCGGCTTCTAATGGTAAAAGAATTTTTCAAATCGGTCCAGTAGTTTTGGAGCCTATTCTATACAAACAAACAAACAAACAATCAAATCTTTCCTCTTTATAATATTAGTATAGATATACACACATACACCTGAGTTTTTACACACACAACGATTTGTTAAATACACTCAACGACCTCATATTTAAAAAAGTAATGCAATTATTTGTTTAACCAAATATATAATACCGCATAAGTGCGTACGTGTTGTCTGTTATCAGCAAAAAAGTGTCTTAATTTGTACTTTGATTATTATATGTCATCTTATGTGTATTTATTACTAAAAAGATACCTACTAAAACACACTTTTTAAATAATCAAAAAACACATATCACTACATATCACATAAATATATGTGATATTTTACATATCACTTTTTACGTACCTACTTTTTACTTATTAGTCTGGTCGAGAAGTGAGTTTCCTGAGTTTTCATCAGAAATTTCCTCCTCTTTTTGGAACTTTTTTAAATTTTCTCTATGGCAAATAGTTTTTGAGTTATTGTCAAAAAATTGAAGCCTATTTTTATTTTATTGTTTTTTGTTAATAACAATTGCAATTTTTATTGACACTAAAAATCCAAAAAACGACTTATTCTAGATGCCATTACGGATCGAATGAGCTACTCTCACTCATGGTTTTAAGAGGCGGGCAACTATTTTTCTCAACAAACTCACTTCTCGACCAGACTATATGTGTTTCGGTGAGTTAGTGAGAGATGAAAAACCCTATTTCGCTCTCCCATCCCAATTCCTTACTGTACTACTGTAGTCGGCAGTGCACTTGCAGCACCTATAATGTTGCTTGTGTAGGCGACGGTAGCCACTTACCATCAAAAGAACTGTCAGCTTGTCGAACGACCTTAAAATGAAAAAAATCCTTTGCCGTGCCGTGCCGTGACGTGCCGTACCGTGCCGTGACGTGCCGTGCTGTGCTGTGCCGTGGCGTGCCGTGCTCTCTGCAGTCTGTGAGCGCCGGCCTTAACTGTAATGTAATTACCTACCAATGAACCAAACCAAGATTGAACAAAGGGTACAGGGACTTAACACGCGCGTGACTCGTCTCAACTTGAGTTTGTTTGTGAAGGAGGTTTATTTGCATTTTATTTCCTCCACATTAGCAAATTGGCACGTCCGCGAAGAATTGTTTATGATCATACCTGGTACTCGGCGATTCATACATTCATAAAAAAAATGCAATACAAGCTATATAATTTAAAAAAATATAGCTCTTTTCGCCCGTTCTAGTACTAGCTCCCCTAGTAGGGAAAAAGCTATCCTTACTAAGTATCTCCCCTGGTAGGGAAAAGCTATCCTTACTAAGTATCTCCCCTGGTAGGGAAAAGGCTATCCTTACTAAGTATCCCCCTGGTAGGGAAAAGCTATCCTTACTAAGTATCTCCCCTGGTAAGGTTAAGCTATTGAGGAATTGGGTATCCCGAAGACTACTTAATACTGTAGCTGTAACATCAGGGCAAGGTTTATAATGGAAATGTCTCCAAAAAACAGTACACCAAATTCCAAATCAATCGAAAGTGGGAAGTTAGAGAAGCTCATCTAGGATCTAGGAAATGAGCTGATGAACTCTAAACGCCTGAAATATAAATTATATAGGTACCTATGAACTATCTCGATCATGTCAGATTTCAAACAAAAAGAAATGCACCAATATAGGTCCCCTGTTTGGGAGCTATGTGCCACAGACAGACACACAGATACACATGTCAAACTTATAACACTCTTCTTTTGCGACGGACGTCGGGGGTTAAAAAAGGAACCATTACAGTGAGACATTATCCTAATTTTAGTTTTCACTCGTATCAAACTCGTATCTAAATGATTCTTATCACAAGATCAATCAATTTGATTGAGGTTACTTACCTATTTCTTTTTCATTTTGCTATATTTGGTACAGCCTCCTTGGATAGTTCTTGAGGCGACCTTCACAAAAAATTATTATTATCTCTAATGCTCAGACTGGCATAACTTCGTGGGTGTAAATGTAAGGTAAAGCTGACTACAGAATGACAGGTAATTTTAACAAATAATAATGAAAAAAATATTACATTAATAATTGTATAATATATAAACTTAAATAGTTATTATAAAAAAAATATTACATATCTACATAATTGTACACATCAGTATTCAATATTGTATAATTAATATAGGACAGTTTAAATTTTCGCAAGTAATGTTTCTTTATGAGATTTTGTCTTCTAAATCTATACTAATATTATAAAGAGGAAAGATTTGATTGTTTGTTTGTTTGTATAGAATAGGCTCCGAAAATACTGGACCGATTTGAAAAATTCTTTCACCATTAGAAGCCGACATTATCCGTGATGAACATAGGCTACTTTTTACCGCGGGAAAATGCTTCATTCCTACGGGAAATCCAAAATAAAAGTAAATACTAGCGGCTTGGCCCGGGAGATAGCGCCATCTATCCAAAATACGATAGATGGCGTTTTATACTTTTCTACGCGGACGAAGTCGCGAGCAACAGCTAGTTTTAAATATAAACAGAAATCTGTTGTTTGTTAATGAAAAAAAATAGTTAAAATTTATTATCATATTTAAAATTTAATGTGTGCACACCCTTAAAGTTTATTATTCGTTCTAACTTTTTATATAAAAACATCTGTTAAAATATAGTTAATATTTCATCCCCCATCCCTGCATCGAAAGTTTGCGTCGAAAAATATATTTTTTTAATAAACAAATAGATACTTAAATTATTTTTAACAAGTGTACTTACAGCATTAGTTTTTAAGCATAAAGCAACGTCTAAACCAGTTTTAGATTGCGATTGGGGATTTTCATGTTACAAGGAAACTCAAGCGTATTATGAGAATTAAATCTAAAAAAAAATTATATGTTATTGTAATTCTATTAACATTGAAAAAACAAATTAATGTATTATATATACTTAACACAATATCCAAATGTTACAACCAGGATTTATAACATAATATAAGTTGGCGTTTCGCACATTTTGTACGATATAAAATCGCGGGTGCAAAACGACAACTACAGTAAACTAACTACTGCCAATTTAAATATACATATTGTTATTTGCAGGAATTTAAAACATGCTTAATATTTTTTGTGGTTTTTTTTAACATATTTTGTTTGTACCAAAAAAATTAGTGACGAAAACACTTCAACAGGGTGCTATTAACAAACAAAAGGTTAGGTTATTTCCTACCTAAATGCCTGCCCAATATACATTGTATTGTTTATACCATTGTTATCAGAACGTTTGTGAGGATTGTAGGAAAGGTTTTGATACTTAGCGCCTCTTTCACCAACGTCATGTAAAGTGTTGTAATGTATGTCATGTAATGTAAGTCATGTAGTTACTTTTAGAAATCATTTTCTGTTTTATTGAATTATGCACTCGTTTTACTGCATCATTCGATAGGCGATTTTTTTTATTATTTTCTATTTAATATTTGGGACGTTTACCGTACAAATAAAGGTATAACAGCCCAATTATTCCCGGTTACCGCTGACTTTAACTGACAGTTACGTCAAGTAGGCCATACTTGACGTTTGTGAAACAGGCGCTTAGATTATTTAGTTTGGTCAATTCGGAACTTTGATTTACAGAGGCAACATCATATTTCTTTCTTTCGCTTTAAAATGTTCAGACCATGGCAGAATCCTAGTGCATCTAATGAAGAAAATAATTTATTAAATAAGCATTTAGTACCACAATCACAACAAGTGAATAGGTTTTTTGATTTCTGTGAAATCTAGAAAATATTAAAAAGTATCAAGATCACTTGTAATGCCTAACATAGATAATTATAGTTTACAATCTTTATTGATATGCATTGTTATATTTGAAGTAGGGTCTCAAGAGTTTTCGTCACTAATTATTTGGCATAAGTAAACTATAATAAGTATAATTATAATTTTACTTTAATATATCGCATCTTTTCATGGAGTTTGCAGTGTCATCCTGTCTTTAAAACCTATAGCTTATTATAATCGAAATGAATTTACATACTTAAGTATACTAGTGAAGAAGAAACGCAGACTTCTTATGTCAGCACCTGTAATTATACTACGTTGAAGGAACGTGACTTGGATGTGTAATTATTCACGTACACCACATTCGCTATTGGATATTACTGCGCGTGCGCCGAATGACGTCGCTAAAAGGGAATTCCCTACATCTGTTGCATCGTGTGAAAGTCCCGACTTTTCCTGATACACTACTATGCTTTCAAAATGTGGTTGACACTTTAGAATGTACATTTTTTTTAAATCATACTATATATATGAAGTCATAGATGTTACAGAAAATTTATCATTAATCAGAAGACCAGCTAAATTCATTTGACACCTTGAATTTTTTTCTGTTTTCGTTTGATTTCTAACTAATATTGTATTTTGTATCCGTTTTTTTATGTTTGTTTATTCTGCAAACTATCTAGTCTAATTAATGTGATTAATTAATTATAAACTGTAACCACAGTATGATACGATGGAAATAAATTCTTCCATTTCATACTGGTGTGACGGTCTCCCATTAATTTCACATTAATTTGCATATGATCTCACTGGTAAATTATTCAATGGTTAATTACCTGAAAGTATGTATTGTTAGCGTTATCGTGTAACGACTAAAAACTGTTTAAAGCAGGCAAACAATAAGATTGTTTGGTATTTCATGTCTCTTAAATTTCTTGGAATAATTTAAGAATATCTAATGAAGTAATGACATAATCTAAAATAGATTTTTTAAAGATATAATTCGGCAGTCAGTCTGATAGCTCTCTTGTTACTACTTGATACACATAATAACCAGACCAAGAGCTCTGAAGTAGAAATTTTGTAAAAATTTTTGGCTCTCAAAAAACTGCTTGTGTTGTCTCGTTTTCTTTTTCTGCAAAATGAACTTATGTTATATTTAAACAAGACTCTATTCATATTTCTTACTCGTATGTGAAAATTATTAGTGGACGTCCAGCATCTTTAACGCTAATCTTTATTGGGCGACAGTGGTGCCCAATTTTAATCCGATATTAATCCGCATCAATTATTTATTAACCGTTTTTGCGTAAAAGAAAAACAAACATCCAACCATACATCCCTCCATCCATCCTCACAAACTTTCGTAACTCATAATATTAGTTTAACAATGCCATTGAACCAGACATTTTAAATAGATAATATTATATAAGATCACAGAGGAAAGAAGATGTTTTGAGATAAACTGTCATAAATGCGTATAGGTTTAAGGTCACAGAGATGATAAGAAATGTTTATCTATAATGCAGCCACGTGTTAGATTAATCTTCATTTTAAAGTGAAAATAAAAAAATGTTTAAGTACTAAACTGTGCCTACTAAACAAACACTAAATGTTACAGGAAGCTTGCTACAATACATCGCTGTAAACCGCATTCAAATAGGTTAAGCCGTTTCTGAGATTTTTTTCTATATATTTTTTTAACCTTTGTAACATAAGTACCTACAATGTGTACAAATAGATTATTAAATAAAAATAAAATAATAGTTCTTGTCCATAATTATGATCCAATTTCAGTTATATTTTCAAAACTCCCAGAAAACTTTCCAGGTATTAGGTTGTAATACAATTAATTGATCAAATGATCAAATTAATTTACCTTAATAAAATTTTAAACAAACATTTCATTAAACTTTTCTTTTTATGTAAATTTTTACAAAACATTTATCCTCGTCAAACATTCTTTACAATTACAAACTACCATCGGTTCGGAAAGCTTTTTCTAGGGGGAAGAACTCGGCAAGAAACCCCCTAGTTGCTCTTTTCATAAATCAATTTACAATATAACATGTAACAATACATATATCAATCTATATAACAAAATATTCAACTATATTTAGCTCCAAGGACGTTCATCATTTATATAATCTAATATCTTATAAAAACCCTTTTTGCACAGGGTTTTTTCTTAATATAAACTTTAAATTTATTCAAAGATAATTGTTGTATATTAGCAGGAAGCCTGTTGTAGAAGCGTACACATTGTCCCATAAAAGAGTTGCTAACCCTTTGGAGACTAGTTCTATTGAAGTCTATGCTTGTTTCTAGTATTCAAATTATGAAGTACTAGTATTCAAAGTATTCAAAATATTCAAAATATTCTAGTATTCAAATCACTATTTCTACTGAAAGTGCTAATATTTTTGTGAGCAAACAAAAGATTTTCAAAAATGTATTGTGAGGCTACAGTAAGTACATTTATTGAATTAATTTATCTTTTAGCGAGACCCTGGGACCGAGCTTCTAGATATAATCATAATAATAATAAATTTAAATAAATATTAAATACCTAATACAATCAATCAACATTTGATCTAATCCTTATTACATCTAATTCACCCTTATCATTTTGTTCCAAGGTTGAGTGAAAAACACTTAATTTGAAGTGCTAAAGTACAATTTCAATTACTTAGATAAGTAAATGTCTATTTTTAAGAGAAAAACTACCATTTAAATATTACTTGAAATATTTAAAATAAATAAAATATAAAAAATTTGTTTATCGATTTACTGTGCGATCAAAAAATGCGTCCCTTTATAATAATGAATTTGATAGACACAAAAATTACAAAACACATAAAAAGATAGTATGTAACTGTTTTTACCTAAATAAATAAATAAAACAATTAAACTAATTATTATGAAAGAGTTTATTATCTAGACTTAATATTATAAAAAACAAAGATTTGATTGTTTGTTTGTGTGTTTGTTTCTATTCTATAGGTTCCGAAACTAATGGACCGATTTGAAAAATTCTTTTAACATTAGAAGCCGACATTATCCCTGATGAACATAGGCTACCTTTTACCGCGGGAAAATCAAGTGAAATTTTACACTTTTCAACGCGGACGAAGTCGCGAGCACCAGCTAGTTAATAATATTTTCAGAAATATTAATTCACAATAAACTAGCTGCCGACCACATTTCGCTGTGGCTCAGTCAGCAACGTTTCACGGTTGCCATAGCAACAGTCAACGTATGAAAATTATGTTTTTTTTATAAAAATATAAGTTTACATCTTTGGAATTTTGGGAAAGATTATTCCTCTGTTTTTGAAATATACACAAAACCAACACAACATTTTTATATAATATATATATGGATAGAAAATGTGAAATACGTTTTTAATTTAGATATATCATATTTATTTTTTAATTAATATTAAATTTTAATTTTTTAATATAAAATTAAAATCAGCAAATTCTAAAAACTGATGGTAATAAAATTAGAAGATACAGTTTGATACTGATATATGAATTTATATCTACAATAAAAATTTAATTACACCACTCCATGGCTAAAGTATCAAATAATTTCTTTCATATAATATATGGTATATTAAAGTTCATTGAATATATTCATATAACTCGTAACGTACACTTATTCATGTAACGACATAGTAACACATATTTTTTTTGGATTTTCCTAATAGCTTATTGCCATGGTGGCTTAAATAATATAGATTATAAGCATTCGCTTATGAATACTAATTTTAAGCTCATTTATTACTACCGAAACGATTGTCATAAAACAAATTTATCACAATTGTACTCTAGATAAGTATTATCTTCGAATAAGTCTCGCGTTATGTAAGCACATGTGTGAGTGGAGCATAACGCCCGCTATGCCGTTATTGATAATAACGACGCAAATCGTTATCGCCGTTAATCTTATGCTAAGATTACGGTCGCTATAAAGATAATATTGCGCGTACGAAGAGATATCAACGGCGATCGATACTGCTGATAATATCAAATATGAGACAAATATATTATTATAATTAAACAAGTTATATTCTAAAATAAATTCTAAAAATTCCTTCCTTCACAGTTAACAAGTATCACTACAAATAAAGTTCTAAATGATATTGACATATTTTCAAACAATTTGAATTCTTACAAAAAGAAAATAATTTTTCTTTTAATTAATTAATAATTAATTTTTCTTTTTTTTTCACATAGAATATTCTTTTTTTTTTCTTCTTTTTTGTTTTATTTTAATTTGTTTTTTAAATTAATTAATGTAAATATTAAAAAAAAATAAGATTCTTTAGGCCTATTTGTATTTAATTTATATATGTAATAGATAAATAATGGCTCTATGAAATCTTAATAAATAATTTCAGGTACATAAAGTATCTTTTCATTAGTGAGAAGGTTAGAAAGGCAAGACTTCATTCTCTAAGTGATTCTATTTTTATTCTAAATTTTTATCTGTATATAAGTCTTTTTAACAAAAAAAAACCGACTTCAAACCGTTTTCTCATGGATGGCATTGTCAGAACTGGACCAAATTTATGGGACCACACGGGAAGCACCCAGCTTTCAAATAAAAAAAGAATAAGTCGGTTGAAAAAAGTAGTTTCTTTCGGGGTTTCTTCTCAGGGTCGTCAACATCTTAGTTAGCTTTTTTTTCGAAACTCTGGTCAATGTTTTGCAATGACTATCATAACAGCTTCTTGAAGTCTTAATCCAGATCAAGCTTTCGCTTTTTGCACGCGACTTTGTCCGCATAACTTTATAAAATATCGCCTATATGTTACTCGCTGATAACGTAATACTCAATTGAAAGAATTTTTAAATTGGTTCAGTAGTTTTTGAGTTTATTCATTATATACATATAAATAAATGTTCTCTCTTCATAATATTAGTACATAATTATATTATGTAGATGGAATGGAGATGGGCTGGGCACACGATAAGAGGTCATGACAAATGGAGTAAGAAAGTGACAAGTTGGTACCCGAGAGAAGGTAAAAGGAAAAGAGGCAGACCGCAGAAAAGGTGGGATGATGATATTAGAGAAGTGGCAGGAGTGACGTGGAACAGAGTGGCTCAGGAAAGATCAGAATGGAAAAGGTTGGAGGAGGCCTTTGCCGATTGGCAAACAGATCTAGTATTTGTTGCTTGCTTAGCAACAAATACTAGCATAAGTTTTTTGTATTTATAATGAAATATTCTTATTAGGTTAAGTTGATCTGATTAAAGGCTATTAATTATTATTATATTATGTAGATTAGTAGCATTGGTTGATTTGAAATATTTTTTGCTCTCTTTTCCATTTATGTCAGTTTATCAGTAAGATTTTTTTTAATCTTGACATATTAATCTTATATAGATTTTTCTCATGTAGAGCACGCGAGCCTTCTGTATTTGCGGAAACATTTGCTATCAGCTACAAGGACAGATAATATTAAATATATTTGTGGCTAATAAATATTTTAAAAAGGGATTAGGTGTACAGATAGGGAAATAGGCTATGGCACCCCTTACGAACTCATTGAAACACAAAAGCACACATGCTGTTATTTCCTTTTTCCTAAGGACTGCGAAACGCTGTGTATCCTGCCATTGCTGTTGAGATCTAGACCAGAACCAATGAAAAGTGCATTTGCAAAGTTAGCCCTGCCGGGAATCGAACCAGGAACCCCTGAGATAGAGCGCCAAGGTTTACACCTCTACCACTCGAAAAATAGGCTCGTCCATAATATAAAATTATTTGAAACTAGCTGGTGACTGCGACTTCATCTGCGTTGAAAAAGAAAAAAATAGCCTATTCTGTGTTCTGTACGTATAAGTGTTTATTCGTTTAAGAGGAAATTTAGGAACATAGATACAATACCTACAACTACACTTACAGATTTATTATTAATATTGATAATAACTAATAACCCATTTTAACTTTTTTGCAATTTTTTTTAGTTTTAACTTTTATTCAAGTAATTAAATTTTTGGTGTACGTACATACACCTTTCTTCAGTATTAAGTATAGAATTTTCTTATCGCTCGACCAATACCCCTAAGTATATTTAATCCCTCTTTTTATATTTTCCCTTTTGATAATAACTTACTTATATACACTTTAGTTAGAGTCTGTCTAAAGTCTGACAAACAGTTGACTGGATATCCTACAATATATAATGCGAATGTTTATGAGTATCATTAAAATTTGAGGTAAGTAACTACTTACATCTATTTATGCAATTCTAATATTTAAATAGACATGTAAAACATACTTGAATCAACAATAAAACAAAAGCATAAGAAAATCCGTTAATAACGATCGCAACAGAGATAAAAAAATGTTTCCAAGATAAGATTATTTTCGTTAAAAATGTACCTAGTTACATACAATATATGGTATACCTAAACTTCAAGTAATACCGCGTAGCCTTCGATAGAAATCGATTTTTTTTAGATAAGTTTAATCTGGGATTATATTTACAAAACCTTGAAAACAATGATGGGGTCATTCAACTTTAAATATTGCAATATCTTCACACCCATCTCATCTAGTTGCACACTAAGCAACAAATATATATATTATGGATACCAGGCAGTTGATATACTACATATATTACTTTTTTTTCGTAAATACAAAACATCCATGACTCAGGTACAAAGGTAAAATGTTAACACATAAACATCTGGCCCTAGCGGGATTCGAACTCGCGACCGTTTGGCCACTAGACCAAACGTGTCGTCAATATAAAAATGCACTGACAGCTCAGACATTATGATATAGTACTAATAACAGAGAAAAGTTGGGAAATATTCATTTATTTGTTGAACAGCGCGGCATTTTTTTAAAAAACCATAAGATTTACTAAACCGAAAACTTGATTATGTATCTGACCTACCTTATATTTGAACTTTAAATATATTAATTAGTGGTTAACCTGTAGGATGATATGATATAAAATATGATTTAAACAACATATTTTTACCACATTTTTGATTAAAGAGAACGGAAAATCGGCAGGCTTATTATCTAAATGCCTCTCTGCTCAGCGACAGGCGAAAAATGCGAAAAAATTGTGCAATATCACAGTAAATCGTTAATTTTTACACAGACAACACTAGTGTTATGAGCTACGTGATACGATTTAGTGTGATATTGCACAATTTTTTCGCCTGTCGCTCGGAAGACGCATTTAGATAATAAGCCTGCGGATTTATTTTGCGAAAGTGTTTCTTCAGTGTCGGTGTTACATAACATAGGTAATGGTTAGTTACCATAAAGCTGATAAAATCCATTTAATATGTAAATTATTATATTTTATATCTATTAATTATATTATTTTTGGACATTTTGCTATCGGTATGTTATATTTAATTGATCGTTTATTTCTTTCTGGTCTGTTCTCTATTCGGAGTTTTAAATTTGTTCGTATATAAATAAGTAAAAATTAAAAATTAATATATCTTTGATAAAGCAATTGCCAATAAACAGATTAAATTCTTGACGGTTTAAGTAAAACATAAACGGATTAGAGTAAAGTATAATTTATGAGACTGTCATAAACATTTTTTTTATGTCAATGTGCCAAATAGTATAAATTAATAATTCAATGGTATTTAATTAATATAAAATAATATAATGCCGAAATGCCAACTGGATAATTTAGGTCCTGCAGTACCAGAAGTTCATATTATCAACTGTCAAATACTCGTACAGTATCAGTTATTTATACATCAAAGTATTAGAAGTTTATTTAATAATTTCTCTTTTTGTACTCTATCGACTACATTACATCGAATGGGGAATAGATCGAATCGAAAATAGGTGAGGAGATAGAAGACTAACACGTGGAAAGAGGGATAAGCGAGGAAGATAAAAATTGCATCGAGGGAGAAGCCGAAAGCCGATCGCTAGTTATACAGTCTTCTTCGTTTATTGCTTTTTCCTTTAGTGAAAACCATAACGACCGGTAACTTCCAAACGTACTTATTATAATATTACCTAATCACTGTTGCATGCGACTTTGTATGCGTGATGTTTTGTTTTTAATAGTAAAAAATTTTATAACTGTAATAAGCGATGCCAGAGCCCATCCCTCCCTAATCTCTTATCCTAAATTATTTTAAAATAAAAAAGTTTCCAGCGGCATGAACCTAGAATAGCAATAATTCCATAAGTCCCAACGCTTCTATTATAGTAGCAATTTTGTTTGTAACTAAATTGTAGCGACATCTAGTATGCAGTAGCTAAACTTATACTAACTAATATTTATTGTTTACCTCAATCGGACGATAGATGTCAGTAACATTAGGAAAAAGCTAAAAATATTTATTATAATAACTTGCCATGAATTAAAAAACATATAATTTCATATATTGTTGTTATTATTATTTTTTAAATAATTATTTCTTACATAACAACGTTCATATAAGTTTATATGCATATTATGTACCATCGCGCATGACAGTTCATGATGAAGGTCAATGCGCATAGTCAAAACATTGCGCATTTCGTGGCATAACTTTGCCGAGTCGATCGAACCAAGAATCTGACAGAAGACGTAGCAAAGCAAATCTCTTCTCTTCATTTCATTGTCGTGCTATATTTTGGTGAATAAGTGGGTGTTAATAAGTGACTTCGGCCGATTTTCGTTTTATTGGTGCTAGTTAATAAACAAAACTTCAGGTAAGTGAAGACCTCTCGGCTTAATTTTATATACGTTTTAAGTAGGACTCGGTTGAGTTATTTGAAGTTTTTGCAGGAACTGCTATAAAAATTAAATATTTTGCTATATTATGTCACCGATAACCATGTATGTGTTCATGTTTTTGTATTATTATCTATGTTGGATTGCCTCAAAATGATGTCATGAACGGATATCAGCCCTGACGTATTAAATTCCAACCTATGTATGTAGGAAATATAATATATCGGCTAATTGCTTTCAAATCTAAAAGAGGGAGTTAATGGATAAGAAACCGTTGAAATATATCGAGAAAATTACGAATATACATTTATACATATAGAAGAAAAACAGACATAAATTAGAAGAATAATTTTTAAGCACATTATTATTTACACATGTTGACTAAACCATAAATTCAACCGCCTTACTTGCATAGCTGTTGCACGCGTCTTGGTCTGCGTAACTTTATGAAACATAGTCTATGTTACTCGCTATAGCTTTCTATAGGTGAAAGAATTTTTAAAATCGACTAACTACGTAGTTTTTGAGTTTCAAACATACAAATCTTCCTTCTTTATAATATTAATATAGAAGTATAGATAACATACAACTTCGGAGATATTCTAAAATATTCAAAAAATATATAAATAACACATTTGTGTAACAATTTTGATTTTACTCCAAATTTTCATACCCTCGTCTTAAATAGGTCGTCCCAAGACTATGCGACATGAAGGGAAATTACCTTAAATATCGTAGATAGGATACATTTTGTTGAAAGGAGACTTGTCATTTTTAAAAGTTAGTAGTGGATGATTTATATTAGACCGTGGTGTGTCCGGACTGTACCTTGGACGTGGCCCAGACGGGGCACGGTGTAATATAAACATCTTCATACAAATTATATGTAACATGCCAAATTGGCCACGTCCGAGGCACAATAAGGTCTAACATAAATCATCCCTAATACTGCATTCAAAGATTTTCTAAAAATTACGTCATCATCAACAATAAATAAATACTATTGAAATTTGAATGTTACGTTATGCCTTTCTTTTATTTTTATAAAACTATATTATTTTTAAGATACTATGTTACTTAAGAAAAATTATTATTTTTTGTCCATACTTTCGATTGACATCATAAAAAAATACTGGTGGTATTTTTCCATATTTAAGTCGGTTTGATTGCCAAACAAAGCAAGTATATTTTAGAAAATATTTGAATGCTATATTACTTACTAACTTTTAAAAATAACATGAAGTTTTCTTTCAGCAAAATATCTTATATATCTATGATATTTAAGGTACTTTTATGTTTTAATTTACAAAAGTAAGCATGATACCAATATATAAATAATATATAAGCTATATATTTTTTTTTGTTTCATTGAAATCCATTCAGTAGTTTTTGCGCGAGTAACAAACATCCATACATCCATACAATCTTTCCCATTTTTGAGTTTACACATTACTAGCTGTTGCACGCGACTTCGCCCGCGTAACTTTATAAAATATAATACATTCGTGTCTGTGAAACCATGGAAATACACATACAAAATTTCAACCCAATCGGTCAAGCCGTTTAGTAGTTATGTGAAAAAGATAAGTACGGAAGGATAATGCTTACTACCCGTTGTCCTATTACCCGTTTTCCCGTAGGAATGAAGCATTTTCCCGCGGTAAAAAGTAGCCTATGTTCGTCACGGATTCTAATGGTCTAATGTCTGTTTCTAATGGTAAAAGAATCTTTCAAATCGGTCCAGTAGTTTCGGAGCCTATTCAATACAAACAAACAAACCATCAATGAAATCTTTCCTCTTTACAATATTAGTATAGATAAACTAAACATACAATTTTATAAAATTAATATAACTAGATATACATACTTTTAAAATTGTTTGTCCTATCTGACTATCAAATCAACGTACAGCCAAAACTACTAGGTCTAAAAAACTGAATTTTGGAAAATAGTTTTTTTTTTAACATACAAGCATCCCCTAAAACAGGACTTTTGAAAATTTTAAGTTGAATAGTTACAATAAACATTCTCTCTCATTCAATGCAGTCTATAAATAGTAACATTTAAAAATGCTTTAAAATTCAATTTCCAGTCCAATTTGCTTATTTAAAAATTCACAAGCTGTATCGATTCTAATGCCCTCAAATAAACATTAAAAGCCAATAGCAAACTAACTGTTGGCAAACTAAAACAACAAACTTCATTAACTTCCCAGCCAGTATTTCGTTTTAAAACCTATTCAAACATTTCGTTGAATATTCATACCATTTTATTGCAAACTAGCTGTTGCACGCGACTTTGTCCGCGTAACTTTATAAAATATAAAACATTCGTGTCTGTGGAACCATGGAAATACACATACAAAATTTCAACCCCAATCGGTCGAGCCGTTTAGTAGTTGACATGCCGACAGCAGCGCCACCTACCGGGTCCAATTGTATTTTTAAATCATCCAGGAAATCATCGAAATACCAATATAAAATTTCAACCCAATCGGTTCAGCTGTTTAGAAGTTATGTGAAAAAGAAGTTAAGTACTAAGGTATGAATGAAGCATTTTCCCGCGGTAAAAAGTATCCTATGTTCATCACGGATAATGTCTACTTCTAATGGTAAAAGAATTTTTCAAATCGGTCCAGTAGTTTCCGAGCCTATTCTATACAAACAAACAAACAATCAAATCTTTCCTCTTTATAATATTAGTATAGACTAGCTGGCGACCGCGACTTCGTCCGCGTTGAAAAAGAAACAAATAACCCATCCTGTGTCCTGTTTGTCTAAATGTTTATCTACCAAGTTTCATGAAAATCAGATTTATTATTAGTATTGATGATTGATAGCCTATGTTACTCGCTGATTTTTTTCAAATCGGTCCAGTAGTTTCGGATATTATTCAATTCAATCAAACAAATCTTTAATAGTAGACTGGTCCCGCAAATTCGTACGCGCTGTTTTTTTTTTTTTGTTTTTTTTTTTCAAAAACTTCACGGGAACCTAACCTCCAGGATAGAAAGTACCTATCGTAGTTTAATCGAGCTAATTTTCCACACACCGGTGAAAACAGCAATTTAAATCTGAGATTAGCGTGCACAAGCAGAAAGAAATTAACTACAAATAGGTATTTCTTTTGACAACATTCTTCTTTACACGACTCGTTTACGATTTTATTATTAAGGGAACATTAAGGGAAACAAAATTATTAAATTACTAGCTGTTGCCCGCGACTTCGTGCATTAAAAAAGATAAAAAGAAGCCTATCACGTGTTCCGTACTTCTAAATGTTTATCTAACTACCAAGTTTCGTGAAAATCAGTTAATTCATTAAGAGTGATGGAGGAACATATATTCTAAAAATGGTCAATTTAGTTTCAGTATCATGTATAGAGCCTATATAGACGATATTTCTGAAAACAAAGTAAATTACTCCATGACCGACCCCTACAGATTTATTATTAGTATTGATTTTATTTAACAAAATTGTACCTACTTGATTCATAGATAGTCGATTCATATATTATATATATAGCTTCGAACATGGCCCTCGATCGTGTACATTTATTTGGCCGCGGTTTACAAGTTTTGGGTAAATCCAATTACCTTCAAACGGTAAACCCAAATGGAAAAAAAACATAAATACATTTAAGCTGTGGCGGAAAAGGGTCGTATGTATTAATTTGTACATGAAATAATATTGTGTGGAGCAAAAAGAAATATGAATAGACTAATAGAATAGACTGAATAGCTACTAGAATATTCGCTCGAATTTATCTCGCTCATACGGGCGAGTTGATGTTGATTTTCATGTTTTTACATATTATTTACTAGTTTAGTATGTTATATATGTCTCATTGTATACACAAAAAAGTAATGAGTAGATACTTAAAATAATATTTCTACAACAAACTCACTTTAGCATTTGTGATATTAGTCAGGGTTAAGTATACCTACTCAGTACTTTTTTGATACTAGCTAGCGCTCGCGACTTCGTCTGCGTTGAAAAAAAAATAGCTTATCCTGTGTCCTGTACTTCTAAATATTTATCTACCAAGTTTCATGAAAATCAGTTAATTCACACAGAAAACAATTCTAAAAATGGTCAATTTAGTTTCAGTATCATGTATAGATCCTATATACACGATATTTCTGAAAACAAAGTTAATTACTCCAAGACCGACCCTTACAGATTTATTATTAATATTGAATATTGATATTGATTGATTGATTAAAACTTTAATAAAAGAAAAAAAAAAACAATTAAAAGTTGTTAGATTTTGCTCGGTAAAAAATTATTTATGTGGTCGGCCTAATAATGTACCACAGAATAATACTAACAATATGCAAATATGAACTGGATTCGGTATCTTGTTAAGTGATCTGAATAATAGTAACTAAGGCAAGTGTGAGTCAACAAGTTCAGGCGAGGTTAATCGTTTCAGGGGCTCTCGAAGGCTCTAACAAATAGGGTTTCATGTTTACAAAGGCCCTTGTGTGACTGTGAAAGGGATGTTGGTTCTGGTTCTTGTTACGAATCCTTTGAAGATCTTGAATTGCTACCGCGTCTCTACTCTACTCAATCATAATATTAACTACCATGATAAATATTTAACAAAATATGTTGTTCTAATTGAGAAAAAAATTGTCAACCTCAATTTTTTTTTTTTATAAAAATAAGATAGTTTCTATTGGACATTTATGTACTTACATACTAAGTAGGATTATTTGTAATTTATTTTCTCTTTCTTACATAATATTTTTATAATTAAGTCTGGATCAGAGTTAGGTAAAAATGTTCTTAGATTTTTTTGGTCTTCGTGGTTCTTATTTTATGTCCATCAATGGCGACTTTGATTATGTATTTTCTAATTATTTGTTTACAGTTATGCTTTCAGGCAACCCTGATAATAAAAAAGTTAATTTTTAATCAGTTTGTTCTGTGCCATGACACGGGCAGGAACGACTGTGAGTGAAAATGCATTATTCATTCATGTGATTCGAGTCTCGGAGAGTCGTGAACGCTTAAGCGGAGATTTTAAGAGAATTTCTGAACTTTGACCGAGTAATGTTTGTTTAAATCTTTATTTCAATAATCCATTTTACTTTTTTTATTCTTTTTTTTTTCTATAAGGTAGTGGCACCACTTTTGGACATGGTTCTAGTAATAAACATTTGAATAACAACTATAATATTAATAATTTTCAAAATTAGGGACTTTTGTCAAGCCATATCGGGATTCGAACCTGCGTCAGCTATTTAACCTGTAAATAGCTCACGGTTTATATGAGTGCAGAGCGTGGTGAGAAGACAGTAATCTATACTTCTATACTAATATTACTTATTAAGAGGAAATGTTTGTTTGAATTGAATAAGATCCGAAACTACTGGACCGATTTGAAAAATTCTTTCACTGTTGGGAAGCTAATATTATCAGCGAGTAACATAGGCTTTGTTTTATAAAGTTACGCGGACGAAGTCGCGTGAAACAGCTAGTAACATATAAGTTTCTGCACTATAAAGCGTTGGGAGTTTTTTACAAACAACCATCTGGTATTTGTAATTAATATTTGTATGTACTATACATAATAGTTTAATATTATTATTATACTTTAAGGAAAAAATTGTTCCCAGTAAAATACTCGCTTTTTATTCACAAATGATATGTAAATATATAGGAGTTAGTTGATGTTATCCTCACATCGTTATGTGACAAAATTGTATGCTCAACTAGCTACCTACCAAACAATTTATTTCTAAACTCAAAATAAATAAGGTGAATATTTTCAAACGTCGTTTTTACCTTTTGATGTTAGTTATTGTACTTGTAAAACATTGACCTTTACAACAACAATACGATAAAGTCAATTTTAACAATTGATATAATATTAACAGGCGACCCCAGAGGGTTATTT
This sequence comes from Synanthedon vespiformis, assembly GCA_918317495.1. Lineage (NCBI taxonomy): Eukaryota > Metazoa > Arthropoda > Insecta > Lepidoptera > Sesiidae > Synanthedon > Synanthedon vespiformis. Next base: position 3,471,517 of record OU906962.1, read on the forward strand.
GTTGTAGACATTTTGTCGACTGAAACTCTTTGGAGAGTCCCGTTTGTCGCTTCAAACAAATTGCTTTTTCCTTTGTTGTCAACCGACGGAACGTATTTGTCATGGGATAACAGAGCCGCGGATTGCGTTGTGACAATAATACTATTATCTGAAGAAAATTTTCAGCTGCTATGATTTGATATTACAATTTTATTTTTCTTACTAGCTTTTACCGCGACTTTGTCTGCTCGCTATTTTCTAAAACATTGATTTTTTAATATATTTTTTTTTATTGTTATCACCATTTTTATCTGGCTTCAGGAAGCAAGTGTTGTTCAGGTTTTCTGTACCTCTGACGTGGTGTGTGAAAAATTTCGTCGTGATCCCAATGAAAGTGTAACAAACTCTTAAGCTTATTACTATATTAGTAAAGATGATGAAATTGTTTACAAAACCCAATTTTATTATACGTTAACCAGTTTGTTTACGAGCTTCATTAGACCGAGACTAAGAAGATGATTAATTGCTAGACATGAGTCATAGGAGCGATTGGATAGATCATAATTTTGATTATTATATGTTACAAATTATATATGATTTATGTAAATTAAAATATTAAGAGAGATAAATCTGTTTGCTTCCCTTTGGATATCATCATCGTCAATTACTTATAATAAATCTGTATATGACTGTATGTATATTCCTCCATAACTCTTAAACGAATTAACTGATTTTCATGAAACTTGGCATATTTAAACATTTAGACGTACAGGACACAGGACACTTTTTTCTTTTTCAACGCGGACGAAAGTCGCAGCATCACTTCCATCCTTTGACTCACTTTGACAATAAGACTATGATGAACGGCATAGAGCTACATTAACATTACAAGTCTCTGTCTTTTTTCCAAGCCCCTTGCCAATCGTCGAGTCTGTTTCTGCAGCATAGGCATTTCAACTCGTAACAGACTGAACTTATTGAAGAATAAAATTCGAAAATTATTTATTATATTGAAGTCGCTAATTTATAATAATTATATATATTTTTTTTTAAATTTTATATAATAATTTTAATATCTAAAACGGGGACGTTTTGAGTAAATAATTTGCAGAAAAATTGCATCCGTGCGAAGCTGGATACGGACCGCTAATTTTACTACATTGCCATAGCTGTAGAGGTTGATCCCCACAACAGTAACTAAAACTCTTCTGTAATAGCTGCCTCATTGGGATAGATCGGATAGATTATCTCTATATTTCGTACAGAGAGCGCATAACCTTTTGGGCATCGTTATACCATAATTAATTCCTCGCACGTGCGATCCAATGCAGCCGCTTTTGACGTAAGTTTTAATTGTGCTATACGAGCACTAAATAAATTCAAAGTTGAAATTACTCGTGTCCTAGGCTGGGTAGTAGGGGGGGGGGGGGCTTAGGTAGCGACGGCCGTTTGGGGTGGGGGGGACAGTGCGCGCGTCTATTGATTTTTCGCACGAGGCTCGAGCTCAGGCCTGCTACATCGTAGAGCACATAATATCTCCACAAACGCTAAGATTATGGTTACCCGCAGTTTCCCAACATTTCTCATTCGTCTGACAAATTGAACCTAAACTATCAATTCACAGCATTGTCAACGTGCTTAGCCGGGAACTTTGCGTGTGAAAAACTTCTTTGAATCTTTTCACCTTGAACGACAATTGCGAAATTTGTACGACTACTCTATTACATAGTAATATTCTGTAACTTTCTTACTCTCAATCTTGCATCAAAAAACTCAAAACTTATTTTAAATTAAGTATGCTTAAATTACTCTATATTTAGTTTACCATTCTTATATTATGGTAATTATTACTCTTTTTTGAATTTTGATAAAAAATGACAATAAAAAAATGAGAAATAAATTGTAACATGTATGTTACATAGTAATTATATTCCAAAATTTAATATTTAATATTGCATTACTAAATATATATGTAATTATCTTTAAAATAGACATAGCTGACTGTCTCTGAGATATACATAAAAGAAAAAGAGGAGTACAAAGTACATACCTATATAATTCTAGCTTTTGCACGCGACTCCGTCCGCGTAACTTTATAAAATATAATACATTCGTGTCTGTGAAACCATGGAAATACACATACCGACAGCAGCGCCACCTACCGGGTCCAATTGTATTTTTAAATGATCCAGGAAATCATCGAAACACCCATATAAAATTTCAACGCAATCGGTTCAGCCGTTTAGAAAGTTATGTGAAAAAGATAAGTACGGAAGGATAATTCTTACTACCCGTTTTCCCGTAGGAATTAAGCATTTTCCCACGGTAAAAAGTAGCCTATGTTCATCACGGATAATGTCGGTAAAAGAATTTTTCAAATCGGTCCAGTAGTTTCGGAGCCTATTCTATACAAACAAACAAATCTTTCCTTTTTATAATATTAGTAAGTATTACTAATTAATATATTAATATATTGCGCTACGGCTGAATGAATCCACAAAGCGAAGAATAAACCAACATTTTCTAAAGGCTTGACCTGATAATGCCGCTGTACCTCTGACATTTCAAATGTACAGCTTATTTGTTATTTATAAAGTACACATTGTATACACGGGTCACGGGCCAAGATGCTGAACCTTTCCACAATATTGCTGAGGGTTAATAAAGTGAGATTAAAGGTGCGTCTAAATATAGAGCTTGTGTTATTATATCAATAAGGGTTGAGGTTTTATTTACTTATTTGTTATTTATGTTAAGCATCGATGATGTTAAGTATACAGGGTGGATTTTTGTAATGCCACCTGGAGGGAAAGTACTCTTGATAATGTAGATAGAAAGTTTTACTCAAAGAAAACATTCCTTTATTTTTGAATAGAATTGAAATGAATTCGCTTGAAAATTCGCTGGAGGGAAAGAGTACTTTCCCTCCAGGTGGCATTACAAAATTTCACCCTGTATAATGGCGAAACCACATAGTGATTATATTCCGAGAGATGGACATTTTTGGGTAGTTATTTGAGGCAAGCTGAAAACTTACTCTTCTATAACACCCAGAACTACAGACTTATATTTTCATACTCATTACCTATATGCAGCATTTTTTGTCACACATAAGGTATCTTTTGAAGGATTATTCAATCATTAGAAAATAAAATTAAAAAAAAAAGACAGAGACTTAAACAATTTTTTTATAGTTACTACGTAAACTAACGACAACTACAACAAACCCTTGAACATGAGACATTAAAATTCAAAGGTCAAATAGAAGAACACGCGATCGCATGTTACCAACTTCAGAGCCGGCTTAAAATACCAACTACATATTTACAATCATTGACCATTGTCGTATAATGCATGCCTAATAAAAATATTACTTACTAAATTCTCCTCTGAATGAAATTCATTCATGTTTGTCGATTAGTGATGACCTTTATACCATAGTAGAATAACAATATATGTATCGTAATAATCGACACACAAGCTTCCAAGCTGTTGGACATTGGCTTTTTATAGGTGATTACTAGATTACTCGCCGGCCAAAATTTTAAGAACTAAACTGTTCGGACTATTAGTAGGTCAAGAGGAGAGATCGGCGGGAGTGTTGCCAACATTATTTAATATTTATTGTTGGCTTAAAACGATTAAATAACACATTAAAGAATTTGTTACAGCCATCTATTTCTTTCTCATTGTCGTGATTTTTTTAGGAAGAAAATTTTTATTTCTTTTTGTTTTATACAAGACAAAAAAACACTATTCTACATAAAAATTAAAACATAAAGAAAGGCACATTATTCCATAGGAAGGTAGGTTAATCGCATATATTGACTATGCGAAGCTGTTGGCCCGTCTGTCTTGTTTAAAATAATTTTAATTAAATATTTATATGTAGGAATATTGTAACACACACATTGTGTGAATCCAGTTGGTATTATCACAGGAAGAAAAGATAAGACACGAATCATGGATTTTTGTAATAAATTTAAATATGTTTTGGAAAATTATTATTCTGCACACAATATTTGCCAGTTGGCAATGAATAATAAAGTAAGAATGAATTATTCATTATAGCATCATACTAATATTACGTCGAGATAAAATCGTCTTAACTGAACCGCTTATTATATAGGCTTACGTACTGAGACAAAAATTTCTCTTACGGTTTTTTTATCGTAATAATTCCGTTTATATCTATTGTTAAACATTAACATTAAAATTGAACCACTTAGCCACGTCCAATGCCTGGATTTAGTAACAGTTCTGTTATCTAGTAGATCCGAAAAATGGAATTGATAACTCTGTGTTTTTATATAAGATACATCATCATCTCAGTCTCAGCTCAGGACGTCGACTGCGATCTCATAGTGTAACTTCTAGCATAGCTACATCCTTACATATAATTATAAAACCTCGTTTCCCTGTCTGTCTGTTCGCGATAAACTAAAAAACTAGTGCACCGATTTTCATGCTGTTTTCACCAATGGATAGAGTGGTTCTCGTGGAAGGTTTTTTAGTATATTATTTACAAAGTTACGTCGGCGAAATCGCGGGAGCAGCTAGTACCTTATAAACTCTAATAGATTCAAAGTTTGATCTTATGAAATGGTTTCTGTTGTCTACTACGAAAAAAATTGTATTAAAATGATGTTCAAAGTTCTTCATCTGCACAACCCTGGTATTAAGAAAGTTTATGGCTGTGCGGTACTAACCAAGCAACGGCTCGCCACTCGCCACCCACGCGGCTGACCGCTAGTGCGTATGAGGCCTAATAAGTGTGCCGTTACAAAAGAAATGTATGTACACAACATAAACGCCCAGACATAACGACTAGAAAATGTCAGATAAAAGTGTCCCATAATTAGTCTAGCAGCTTAGTTGCTAAGGTCAACGGTCAACTGGGTTGTTTAATTGATTTGCTTTCGCTCTGGTAACAATGCACCAGACACTGATTAAACTTTCATTTCCACATTAACTCTTTTAATATTCCAAAATGTTGAATTTCCAAGATCGAATGGAAGTATGATAATTGTGAGAAAACGGAAAACGGAGGGCGAAAAGTCCCTCCTGATTCCTTATCATATAGTATAAAACACAGTCGTTTTCCGCGTCTTGTTTGTCTGTATATCCGCAAACCGTGTATCGGATTTTGATGAGCCTTTACAGCAAGTAATAGAAAGAGCGATAAACAAGGATCGTTTTTGTATATAATTTGCAGAAAAAAATTGCATTCGCGCGAAGCCGTGGAGCTAGTGCATCATAAACAATAACCCATCATAAATTTACTTGCTTACATTCAAAAATTTAATTGTAATATTTCTCCAATTAATTGGTTTAGCGATTTTAACACCCCACGCAGGGAGTGTTGTTTTGCAACTAGTGAAATATGAAAAACATTTTTCGAATGTGAAATTTTCCCCCAAAAAGTTTTATAAAAGTTAAATTGGATTTGAAAATTGGTGTTGTACAATAACACGAAAAAATCCCATCTGTCAAACGAGGTAATTAATGTGGAGGCTTCTGAATAACGTCAACATTATGACTAAAAGCCAGTGGCTTTCAGTCTGATTTTTGTTGGATTTTTGTAATGTAACAGAGTCGGGCCTGAGTCGGCGGGTTTTGTCCCCTTTGCTCTTCGTCAAAGAAATCATTTGATGGGAAGAAACTTCTCTAACAATGCTAGGGGCTAAAGATAGACATTTATTTGTTCAATTTTCCCAATTGTATAAAATTTCAAAGAAATTATTCGATGTAACTTTTCGCAAAATTTGATTGGTCGTCGATCTTAATATTTGTTTCATATTAAATATACTAGGTTTTGCCCGCGACTTCGTCCGCGTCCGATCGCTACCAAACTTCTAATCTGACCAAGCTGGACTAATCTGAAGCTGAAGATTGTCTGAAATTTTGGAGATCCATATCCCTATGGATATATACATACACACATTGCCTTTATATATAAGTATATATATATATATTTAAATCCAGACCATCGTTGTGCACTCTGCGAGGTGCAGAGTTAACTCGCGCGCATTAGATTTATTTTACTTAAAAAAGGCAGTGTTTAGGAGTCAACTAATAAAGCTTATTGGCAATAAAGATTATAATATTAAGGTATAAACACAAAACACACACACACACACACCACACACACACTCACACACACACACACGTACGCACACCAATGTACACGCGTCTCTTTATTTGAAATTGTGTTCTCTTTTTGTTTGCTTACTTGGTTTCCTTTTGTTTGCTTTATTGTTTTTTAATTATTTTTTTGTGTATGTGTTCATAGTTTTCTAATGTTAAAAAATGTAGTCCGTTATTGGCAGTAGGTTTTAAGTATACATATGTATTTTATCTTATATTATTGTCATATGAGTGCTGTGTGACTATGTTTCTATAAATAAAATAAAAATAAAAAATAGTAGTCTTGTCTTATTTGCTTTCGTCAGGCGGTTTATGATGAGTTTGAAAAATCCCACTGCGATAGTAACTAGTGCCGCTTGAAGTATCTACTTGTCGTTAATTAGACCAGATTGCAGCTCTCGCGAAACGTGCAATGAATTTCCCTCCTGGTGACTTTTGAAATTTAATAGTGCTCTTCAGACTGGTATCATTTGCAAAGTATTTTATTCGCTGACCCGTTTACTCGCTCCATAGCTCGGTCCATAGCTCACTGTGAGCAGTGAGCACCTTTAAACATGTGGATTAATTAGTCCTACCGTTTAATAAGACATTAAACGTGGCACTGATATAACTTCATTAAAAAACTTGGTGAATTTTATCATATTATTTTATTCAAAGAAAAGTCTCTAACAGTAATAAATAAATGTAGTAAGTAATTAATACAAGAAGCGGTCTCGTTGGGGTGTAATTTAGTTACGAACGAACCGTACCACCCTCCTTTGTACTCTATTATTCAAGGTCGCACAACACCCTATCACCCCTTTAGATTCTCTTACACTATTAACACAGTACGTTACATCACTATTATTAAATATGATAAAATTATTTTTAAATAGATAATTTGGTTATGAAAGAAAACTGAGTGTTTGTGTTTATCGCATTGGGTACAACTTCTGTACTTCATTAGTAAAAATGCATACGTAAATATTTCTACTCTCAAGAATCTTTGAACACCTACCAGAATTTGCACATAATAAAATTGTTATTTTTAAGGGTGATTAAACGACAAAGACAAAAATATATGAAGTTACTGATTTCCAACAAAGAAATACGCGTCGGGCCGTAAAGAGATTTTATATTATACGTATAATTCATCTAATAACTGCCACGATTAGGTCAGTACATCGTTGTATAGAACCCTTCATTCGTCCACATTCTTTACCATGTTTCATACTCGTAACTAATGCAATTCTTGTTGTTAGAGTTTCATTTTGGAAAACATATATTATTATGATTCTCAGTGATGCCAGAACGCGTTACAATGTGAAATAATCTTACCTTTATTCGAAAAGTATTTTGACTACATTTGGAAATATAGGCCATTCTATTCTAAAGAAAAAATACTTAATTTACAATGTACTGTACTGTACTTACTGTTGGTGGGTTGAGTTAAACAAGCTAACTGATGCGAGGCCGCAATACACACAAGTTAGATCAAGGCTAACCTTGTGCTCATCTTAGTTTTAATTCTCTTACAAATCCTTCTAAACTCAATAACAATTAGGGCCTCTTTCACCAAGTACAAGTAAAGTGTTGATTACTTACTTTTAGAAATAATTTTATGTTTTATTAAATTATGCACTTGGTTTACTTGCATCCTTCGATAGGCAATTTTCTTTTTAATGTTTAGGACTTTTACTGTACATACAAAGGTATATCAGCTCCATTATCCCCGGTTACCGATGACTTTAAAATATGACAGTTAGCATACTTGACGTATGGTGAAAGAGGCCCTCACCTTAAAATTTCGTAGTTCTGTTTATTAACCATTTACGCTACCAGTAACAGTATCCATCGCTGCCTCCTGTGGATATTTATGACAGTTTTAAGCATACACTACCTTAGCCTTGTCCTTTTTATCAACTTCAAAAAGAATAGGATACAATTTCTCCTTCGTAAGTATGACTGCATGTCTTTTGTGACAATCTCAAGTTGATTTGGTCACACATTTATTTCCACTATCATCCTTACTTCTGCACATTTTATCTACATTTAGCTACATGAGATTTTCAACACAAGTTTCTAACTAAATTCTGCAACAGCAAACTTCTAACTACATACATACTTCCGTCGAAGAAGTGCTAACGAGAGACGTTACGTTACGACGTTGTCACAGTTGACAATTTTACGCTCCATCGCAATAGTTATTGTGTAAAGTAAAAGTCTATTTTTTTTAATGTTATACGTATTTTTTTCAGGATGCCGTCAGCAGCGCCACCACCCGCAGCCGCCGCGAATGGCGGCGTGCCTCCAAGCGAACTCGAGCAATTACAGATGCGCGCCGGTCAAGTCACCGATGACGTTAGTCTTTTTCGTTACCTCCCTAATTAAGGGTTACCTCCCTACCCAGACATTAGGGTCTGGGTGGGAAAACAAAAATTAACATAAACTGACGACGCATTATTAATAAATAATACATAATTCTGCAGATCTAAACTTATTGCAATTAAAACAATCAAAATTACAAATAAATTAAGTTTACAAGATATCAAACTTATCAACAATAATTAATTAATTAATTATTGATATTGCCATTCGTGATTATGCCATTATGCCAGCCAATTCGAGATAATTTAAACTTTTTTTAATGACATTATTAAAAATTATTCCACGGTACGGCAAAATAAATATGTTGATAATTTGATTATCTATTATTTTACAGAAAACATTTGAAAAATTCAAGTTGAGTGATAGGATAATTTTATCTCGATTAATGATCTCAATTTTTTTTTATTGCAAATTAAATGTTTTTATAGGAGAAAGGGTTGTAATGTAAGTTACACAAGTTTCAGCAGATGGCGGTATTGACACAACACAATTTTTTTCTAATCTAGGTTTTGGGTAAGCATCCGACAGGCGGCGCCGTGTTGTTGCATTTTTATTGCATTGCATTATAATTTACGTAGATAGACTGTCTATACTGATACTGGTGATTTTTTTAATGTGTGTTTGAGTGGGTCCCTGGAAGGATTAGGTCTCATTCAGTGAGCTCGTGTGGCACCCAAATATCAAGCTTTTTTGTATATCCAAACTTTTAAAAATGGGTCAACAAAATTGTTTTGTGGGGTCAAAAAGAGCTAGGCGTTCGCCCCCTGTTCGCGATAAACTCAAAAACTAGTGCACCGATTTTCATGCCGTTTTCACCCATAGATAGTTTTAAGATTATTTAGTTTTTAGAGATTTAGATAATTAGTTTTTAGATATTATTAATATAGATATTAAAAGTAAAATTCTTTTTGTTATCTTTATAATATTTAAAAATAAAGTGTGTATATTTTATTCTACTTATAGATAGAGTGGTTCTCGAGGAAGGTTTTAGTATATAAATTACAAAGTTACGCGGGCGAAGTCGCGAGCACCAGCTAGTTGGTCCATAAATTAGTTAGTCCGTTTCTACATCCTAAATACTGACTCATTAATTTTCAGTTGTTTAGAATTAAAGGATTTTATTTATTTTAAAATTAATTCCACTGTTATAAAATAAATATTTTGAAGTTTTTTTTTTTAATATTGCTATTTTAAAGTTAATGCTTGTAATTGAACGATTTCAGTCGCTGGAGTCGACACGGCGTATGATGCAACTATGTGAGGAGGTAAGATATCGTAAATGCTTTACATATAGTTAATTTAGTTATTTAATACGATTAAGACAAAATTGCCATAGCATAATGTTTGCTCCAAAACTAAGATGAATCAATTATTCATACGTTAGTCTTAAATGAACGAAAAAAATAATATTTTATGGCAGTTTTGTAAAAAATAAATGGAATTGTTTATTAAGGAAGGGAGTGTCTTTCATGTTTGTTAATTTCGAGAATACCTCCCATATTAAATTTGTCCAATTCAACAGCCATTATTAATGATTAAAAAATAAGTATTTGGACTTGTTTTAAAATTTCTCATGGGTGGGATGGGACTTTGGGGGCCGCACATTAGCGAGCCCTGTCGTACACGAGAGAACTGGCGACTATCCTGTCGTTAGAGCAAGCAATTTCTCTCATAAATCAGTTGCTGTAGCGACAAGAATCTAAGTTATCGCAAGCAATAATATGGACGCCGCTATGCTCGTACGGTAGTAGATAATGTGCGGCCTCTATACAAATCCGGTGAAGCAACTTAGTTGCTCGCGCGATTGTAGCCAATGTACGGCCTCTATACAAATCCGGTGAAGCAACTCAGTTGCTCGCGCGATAGTAGCCAATGTACGGCCTGTATACAAATCCGGTGAAGCAACTCAGTTGCTCGCGCGATAGTAGCCAATGTACAGCCTGTATACAAATCCGGTGAAGCAACTCAGTTGCTCGCGCGATAGTAGCCAATGTACGGCCTGTATACAAATCCGGTGAAGCAACTCAGTTGCTCGCGCGATAGTAACCAATGTACGGCCTGTATACAAATCCGGTGAAGCAACTCAGTTGCTCGCGCGATAGCCAATGTACGGCCTGTATACAAATCCGGTGAAGCAACTCAGTTGCTCGCGCGACAGTATCCAATGAGCGGCCTCTGTACAAATCCGGTGAAGCAACTCAGTTGCTCGCGCGATAATAGCCAATGTGCGGCATCCCTTTATGTAAAGATTAATTATTAAAGGGCGTGCTAAAATGCCACATTCAAGTCATGATTGACTGTCATGATGATGCGCGGTTTCGCGTTTATACCACACCTGTGTTCCCCTCATTCCATAGTTTTTAAGTGTTTATGTTGTTGAGTTGTTTTGTTCGTTTTATGATCATTTGTGAGAGAGGTGTTCTCGATGCGAGGGAGTGAGGGGTATAGCGGAAGTGTTCTGGATTAGCCCCAAGCTCGGTTTGGTCTTCGACCCCCCCCATAGGGCGCAGCCTCTGCTATCCCTGGCTGTAGTGTATCGATGTCGCTAAATTTATATACCTACATATATATGTACTATATATTATGTATTTATCGTAGCTAATGTCGTTATTAAGCCCCAAGTATATACTTTTTTTTTATATCCTGTCGCGGTGTTTTTTTTATTATTATTTTATATGCCGTGTGTAAACCTATTTTTTTTTAAACCCATATACATATGTGTTGCATGATGCGTGCCTCGATGTGTCCGAAAATGTTAGAGAACCTCTACTACTAGCCCTTTGTATTGTTTGTAGTTATGTATTTTTTTTTGTGATTGAATATATGTATAATATATATGACTTACCGGTGGCAAACGATGGTGTTGACTGTTAACGATATTTATTTATTTATTAGTTTTATAACATTAAATTTAAAGATAGAATAGATTTTAAATTAACGGTCAGCAACTGTGTAAATCGTGGCCAAAATATTGTCTTTTTTGTTCGTTCTCGAAGCATGTGGCTCACCATCCTGATAATGTATACAAGAATTATTATCCCAAGCCCCTCTAGATTGAAATACTTCTCTAGAATATCTAAATATCTAGAATAGATTAATTTGGTCCTGAATACGCTTTCGTTACTAACACAATCCGATGTGCTTGGGCTTGCTTTATGATTTAAAAAAAATGTCCTTTCAATAACTATACTTCAAATACTTTGAAATCTATTTCCTGATGCACTCTTTAACTTCTATCCTTCCACCGAGTCGTTGAAGTTTTTTTTCTTTACTTTGTAACATACTCTCTCTCTCTACTTTTATGTTGAAAAATGTATATTTCAAAAGGAGTATGGTGTAATATTTTGGAACGAATCTTGTCCAATGTATGTTTGTTACTTCCTGTTTTTAGTTAAGTCTATGTATCTTAGGTCTCTGTGTAGTGGCTGCTCTCTGTTGTTTTGACTGTGAATCTATTATTTGTATAATTTTCATGCCTCTCTAACATTCACAATACTATCAGATATATATGGGCGCGTACACACCCCCCATACCTACCACTGAACTCGAACAATAAAATTATTATATCGAGCTACACCTATTTGCCTACTCTCTCAACAAATACAGACCAATTAATTTTATATATTGAAAGTATGTATTATTTAAATGTATCTAATTTTTGAAACCTTTTTTTTTAATATATATCGTCGCAATAATGTGTATTATTGTTATCACATACGTGTAATTGTACAGTTTTATTTTTTTACATAACTATATGTCCTTATATAAAATAATAGTTACAACAATGTTCACTGTACAGATTGCTCTCATAACTCTAAACAACACAGTCAAGTATTAAGGCGGGGCATTTTTGAAATGTATCGTTGCAATACGAAAACTTTATTTATGTGAAAGATAGATCTTCTGCAGCTGTTGGCGTTGTAACGCCAACGGAATTAAATAAAGAATTCTCAATTTTCTTTTATACGATGCAACGTAACATTGAAGATGCCCCTCTTTAACACAACACTGCAACTGAACTGTCAACGTCAACTACATATAATACTAGCGACCGGCTACGATCATTCACTCCACTGTTACCCCTCACTACTAACATGCTCTGTGACTTTTTGTTTCTGCGGCTGGTATAGAGCAAGGAGGCCGGCATACGTACTCTGGTCGCACTAGACGACCAGGGAGGTGAGTGACTCATGACATTTGCAACACTACAGTTTGATTACCAGTATATTTTTTTTTTATCTCTATTTTGCCTTTCACGCTAATCCTGTTAAGCGTCGTAGGGTTTTCAGCTGACCTGAAGACGAGCCCGACGGTATAGAAGAATTTTTGAAGGGGGTATCGCATTGAATAATGTATAATTTTATATAGGAATCTCGTCACTTGTAGCTACTCATAATTTAATGCAAAGGTGCGGGCATTCGCAATGAGGAAGACTCCTTCAAATTTTTTTTTTCTTTTTTTACCCTTAGCTTATTGCTGTATACATGTTGAGTACAGCACTTTTTGAATAGCTAATATTGCCGAAGTTACAAGCAGTTAATATTTCATGCAGCCGCCGATATATTAATGCGTGCGTCCGGAAGCGCGTGTTTGCGCCCGCTTGTGACTGCTTCAAGAGGCGGTCGGGCGACTTGTGACGTCACGCATGTTTTGAGCGCTCGGTCTAGATCGAGCGCTCACTTTGACGGCTTGTAACTTTTTCATTTTATAAGATATTCAAAAAAAAAAAACACTTTTGCTAATACCTTTTTGAATACAATTTATTTTTATTATAAAAAAATACAGGAGTTTTCCTCATTATATATTATTTATGTAAACTTGAACATTTAAAAACTCACACACGGAGAACCCACATCTTTGTATGGTTTACTGGTTAAGTAGATTTTATACACCACTTTGCACAACTTAACAGCCAATGTTCCGTTATCGAATACGCCAAGCTCGAGCTCTACAACATACAAAAGAGATATTTTTAATATTATATTTATAGGATAGACGAACCGTCTCGCTACTTTACATTCCGCCATTTCAGCTCTAAATTGAAACAACTTACCAAAAATCACATTGAAAACGAATCGGAAATAAGACGAATCGAAGTAAATTCGAAACGCTTCTCCTCAACGCACGACTCTTGACTTAACATCACACAGATAAATCATGAATCATATCAAAACTGAGCACAGATGAAACTGAATCTGGTTTACTTGCAAGCTTCACTGCATGCATGTCGTTGTTGACCGAGTAGTGTGTGTTTGCGCGGCGACGCGCGGCCGGTCGCGGGCGAGTTCGGTCGCTCGGTCGCTCGCTCGTTCGGCCGCTCGCTCGATCGCTCGGCCGCACGCTCGTTTGACCGCTCGCTCTCTGCCCGCCGCTCGCCGCCGCCGTAGCGCGTCACGCTCCGCAATTGCTCGCAGCACGCGTCACCGCGCGCGGCCGCCCTTCCGACCGCCGCCCGCGCACCGCACCCCGCCACCCGCACACCCCGATACTCTCTCCTACGATGTATTATTTTGATTTGTATTTTATGTATAGAGCGAGGACGCCGGGGGGCAAGCGCTTCATATGTTGAGTCACCAGGGCGGTAAGAGTTAAAAACTGACCACAATGGGTAGTCGAAACGTGAGAACGTCTGTGTTTTGAATGTGCAGTTTTAAACAAAGTAATATAATTTATCTTTTGTGTTTCTTTGACGTATCTCTTGATAATCGACTTATCTGACATCGATGTTGCGTGTGTTTCTTATATATATGTTTCGATGGGGATGACTTCTTTCAGAACATAGTGTAAAATAGATGCGCCCGATGGCCGTTCGTTGCTAAATGTCGCAAAGGACTCTATATTACCCTCTATCTTTTGCTGAAGATTTCATTTGTATGAGCTGCGCAATCTGTTTAGTTCTTCAGTTGGTACTTTTTATTGAACGGAACGCTTTTTTTATAGGTATATTTATTTCTCTTTCCCGATCCACTGTTCTATTCTTCTCTTAACAATACTTGCGGTACTGAAATGAATGCGCGTTTTACCGAGTCTTCATCTCCATGGCTAGCGCGTACTGTTATTAATGTTAGAACTAGGTCTGTAACTGTAACTGTTAGCTCGATTCCGTTGCGATCTGTGTCGCTGTCGCGGATACATTTTAGTTTCACTCATTTCTCTTCTACTAACTGTTTTGCTGTCACATTTTCATTTTTAGGAATGGCTTTCATGGTTTTATACGCTCATTTGCTATAACGTCAACTATTTTATTTCATTACTTCACCGGCAGAACAGAGTGTCATTGTTTAATTTAATTTGTCTATTATTTATTTTTATTTTTTCATTTACCAGTTATTGTTTTCTGTTGAATATTGAGTTGTACCCGATGCGCGCGACGCCGCGTGCACCTCTCGACTCCATGCGTTTTGGCGAGCTATAGTGACATCATTGTTGTGTTATAGAGTCACGAGGTGGGCATGAAAACCCTGGTCATGCTGGATGAACAGGGCGGTAAGCATCCAGTAGAACTTATATTTTACATCACTCATATTATATTTTAGTATAAAGCTTTTGTCTGAAATGCCACTTCGGATAATTTTATTCCAGTTTATATAATGTATGAATGACAATTGATTTATAATATTGTATGGATTGAATTGTCTTAACAGTTATTTTAACGGATAAAAATATTAAGGTAAAACTTTTGCCACGACCATATAATCATTAATAAAATGACGTTTAAATTTGTAATCTCTTCGGTCCCGGAACGCAGTCGCAAATCGGGACGTTGAGTGATAAATACTTTTGAGTTTTTTTTTTCTTGATTTCTTCTTTGTCACGCATCTAGCTATGCACGTATTCTGTGCTTGGCCACAGAGCAAACGCGTCCGCGCTATGTCTGCTCTGTGGTCACGCGCGACTATTTCGCTGTTGAACGCATGACTTTTTAGTGTTTAAATTTTTTTATTGTATATGTTAGACACTTTAAATTTAATAGTACCTACATTTAATCATAGTATCAGCACATTCATCCTGACATAAAAAGGATATCAGTTGTAAAAAAATATATTAGAGAACAACCGAATCAAGTGTAAGACATTTCTTATATAAAAAATATGTTAGCACTATCGCATACAAATGCCTAAAATTTGTGTCAAATTTGATTTAAATTCAAATTAGACAATCTTAACAGTATTTATGGCAAAAACATTAGTTCGATGTTGCCATATAATTAAAATATGGTTAAAATACGCGTTGAAAAAGAAAATAGTTTCCTATCCTGTGTCCAGTACGTCTAAATGTTTTTCTACCAAGTTTCGTGAAAATCAGTTAATTCGTTTAATTGTTACGGAGGAACATACATACACTTACAGATTTATTATTAGTATTGATAAGTTTTGGCTTTCCATGACTGGATTATGTATTTGATGTGTGTGCTGCAATGCCAGTCGTACACGATAGAGCTTATCGTCCAATCGGCATGATACGAATGGCTTGTTGATCATGCCAATTTGACAGTGTGTAGCTGACATTTTGCATGACAGTCATACAATGTCATGCAAAACGTCACCCAATCGGAATCATCACATCAATCAAAATAAAAATCACATCAATCGGAATTATAATATTGGCTTCATCAAGCCACAGATCCTATCATGCCGAATAGACGATAGGGTTGATCGTGTATAACTGGTATTATAGTAACAGGCTGTAAAATAACGCATAGATTTCTCTAGATCAATTCAAACGAAATTTGTATGGGAACAGTGCTAATGTAGCCCTCTTATATGCATGATTATAAATGAGATTAATAAAAAAAATGAATCATATTATAGCAAAAAAAAGTATGTATAATAATGATCTTACACTTATTTCAATTCATGATTGAGAGCGTTGAGAATTTACAAAGAAATAAAACACGCGAGAAAATTTTTGTGAATGAATGTTAGGCGCTTTTTACACACAAACGCATTTGAATGAAAAGTGCGGTTCTAAAGCAGATTTTTTTGGTGTGTGTGTGTGAACAGAACAATTGGACAGGATTGAGGAGGGAATGGATCAAATTAACGCCGACATGCGCGAAGCCGAGAAGAATCTCTCCGGTATGGAGAAATGTTGCGGTATTTGCGTGCTTCCGTGCAACAAGTGAGTAAATATTGAAGGAATATTTGCTCTTTAACACGTATTCACGTTTATAACAAGCACTTCGTTCTTAATTTACGACGTGCTACTACTAAATGATGTAATTGACTGTTCTGTATTGCCAGTACTAAAAAATATTCCTTGGTTTGGGAGTTATTAGGCGACACTTGTGGGGTCCGACAAAAGGTCGGTCAGCGAGTCTAGGAGATCTAATAAATAAAAGTCATTGTGCCATGTGCCAATATTTAAAAAAATATATTACCAAAACTAAACTAAATAACTATCTCATGAAAATACATGTCTGTTTAGAATGAGAACCATAGAGAGAGTCGCGGGCACCCGACTAGTATACCTACTTAGTGTAATGTTGTCATGTTGGCGTGAAATAAAATGAAACCTAATAATAGTTTACAGACATTGTTATTAATATCTTGTGTATAAATACGTGTTAAATAATAAATAAATAAATAAATATCGTGGTGTGACATTTCAGGGGTGCGTCATTCAAGGAGGATGATGGCACGTGGAAGGGAAACGATGACGGAAAGGTGGTGAACAATCAGCCTCAGCGTGTCATGGACGAACGCAACGGTATAGGACCACAAGCGGGTTACATAGGCAGGTGCGTGATCTCACACAACACAAAACTGACTCATGACTACTAACACTACAGAGGGCCTAGTGCGAGTTTTACACTATCAAACGCGTGTAAATATAAATTTGTATGGCAATGCTGCAGCGCTACCTGGTGGCTAGCGTGTAGCACTACTTACTTCATTCCCATACAAATTGACGTTTACGCTTTCGACGCGTTTGATAGAGTAAAATTCGCACTGATTACCTCATGATTTTCTTACATATATTTTTTATATAAGGGTGAGATTTTTTCCGGTCATACTTTTAATCTAGCTTTAGGGACAAAATTATCATACACATTAACTCATGCGCCAACATATATCTTTATACTGCCTTTAAGGTAGTTTGTAAAATAGTAACTTTGTACCTACAGCATCTTAATGTATGTTGTAAAATTGTTATTAAATATTTTTTTTTTCACTTATTCACAATGGAAATCTTATAAGTTATAGCTATCATCAATATATCAATAGTAATAATAAATATTATTATAATTAAAGGATAACGAACGACGCCCGCGAAGACGAGATGGAGGAGAACATGGGACAAGTGAACACGATGATCGGCAACTTGCGCAACATGGCGCTCGACATGGGATCCGAACTCGAGAACCAGAACCGTCAGGTCGATCGTATCAATCGCAAGGTGCGCTCTTTTCTCCCATTGCAGATCTTTTACAAAAAAAAGGGACCGGCAGACTTATTATCCAAGTGCGTCTGCCGAGCGGCAGGCACTACTACTACTACAGTTTGTTCACCGAAACGAACTAATATATAGCGCTTTCTCTTTCACTCAATTCCATACAAAAGACAAGGACAGCAAATCTTCAATGGAGTGGGATGCGCGTATACAATAATAGATGAACGTTCATTCTACGCTACTTTTAGCTTTGTAAAAAAAAGCCCTACACTTTCTATTTTGTATAAATAAACAATTCTATTAAGTTGTGAATTAATTATTTATTAATAGACATTTTGGTTCCTGATATAATCATAAAATGAAAAATATACTTACGTTAGTTAATATACGTTAAACGTTAGTTAAACGAAATTCAAACCTTAAAATAACAATAATACGATTTAAAATTAAAAAACGCAGTATAACAGTGAGAGTTTTACGAACAGACAGACTAAAAAGTACACTGTACACTCAATTTTTCTGTTATCTCCACCAATCACAGCCGAGCGCTTTATCTCCCTATAATCGTTCGTTTCAGTGAACAAGGAGTAAGTCGTTAATATTTAACGCAAACCACACTATAGTGTTTTGAGTTACGTGATACGATTTAGTGTGATGTTGCACAATTTTTTCGTCTGTCGCTCGACAGACGCATTTAGATAATATAAGCCTGCGGATATCGCGACGACGGTTCAATTATAACCACACAGACAAAATGATAAAGTCCCTGTCTGAATTTCTGGCCGTTTATTTAACGACAAATTTTGTGGGGACAATCGGTTATAATAGCGACCGACGTGTCGTTATAACCGAAGTCGCTATAAAAGGTTTCTTTCTATTGTATCATAAAATTTAAAAAAAAATGTATGTGAAATCTTTAAACAAAAATCAAAACTCGTTGCTATATTTTCTTATTTATAAGTCTCTCATAAGGTGTTTCAATATTTTGGACAGTTCGTGAATTTCTTGAAACTTGGCTACTAGTTATTTTAAAGATTTCACATGTTTGATTCACAGTTTAATATTTTTATCGTGTATATTTCATGAGATGCGATGAAAATTTCCATCAATTTCCGCCCATTGCCTTGCATTCGCATTAACATTTTCACCATTAAAATGTTTTTTTGGCCTGTCACCTTAGAGCATTGGAAGTGTGAATAAAACAAATATCTAAATTTCTTTCTTTTAACCCTTCAACTAACTTCTCCTAAGCTTATTGGCTCTCGAAGACTCTTTGCTTATCCAGCAACAAAAACTAACGTTGATTCACTGAAACGAGTTAATATAACGCTTTCTCTTTCACTCAATTCCATAAAAAAGACAAGGACAGCAAATTCTGAGTCGGCGTATACAAAAATAAATGAACGTTCACTTTACGCTACTTTTAGCTTTGTAAACTATAATAAAATATTATAGTAATAGCTATTAAATTGTGAGTTATTTATTAATTAAGATAATAGACATTTTGTTTTCTGATATACGTTAAACGTCAGTTAAACGAAATTCAAACTAAAATAACAATAAAAAACGCAGTATAATATCAGTGAGAACGTCTGAACTGAACAGTGAGAGTTCTACGAACAGACAGACTAAAAAGTACATGTACTGTGTACACACACACATTGTCTTTTATCTCCACCAATCACAGCCGAACGCTTTCGTCTCCCTATAAGCTCGTTTCAGTGAATAAGTATTAGATCACCCTCTGTTTCTTAAACACTTGAAAAGAAGCATGTTAAATATTCCCTTCGTAGTTCTTAGAGGCGATTGGTTGTTGTGAAAAATTATCCTCTATTGTGTGTTGGTAACATTGTCCTCTCATAAAGACATCTAACAACTCAAAACACCCTTTCACACTGTCATAGTAATATAATACCGTATGATTTCGATATCCAAAGACATCCATCTGACTTATAATTACTGACATTCAACTAGTATACCTCATCACTAACAACATTCACCCAAAAACATATTATGATATGTCATATTATGTGTAATATACAGTACGCCGGATTGGATTTTTTAACAATAAATCAAGTAGAGATATATAATGAACATATTTAAGACACTAGACTGGGCGAAAGTTTTTTTTTTATATGTAAGAAACACAGTCTATGAAACATTATAGAAAATAATAATTATTATTATTATTCATTTCAAAATAATTATAAAACAAGCATACTTTCCATTAAAAAAACTCCCTACAACGATTTTTTTCGAATATAAGACCCTGACAGATCGATTTCTAGACCTAAAAAACCCCTAGCCCTAGATTTTCGTCAAAATAGTTAAAGCCGTTTGCGAGATCGTCGTGGCATAAAAGAATTCCTCGTTTAGTATCTTATTATAAGATAAATGAAGTTTGTTTTCTAACAATTTAGAGAAATATAGTTCCAACTACTTTTTTAAAGCTAGTCTATGAAACATTATAAAAAATTATATAATAATTCAAGTCAAAATATTATAACGAGCAAGCGGTATTACTTTTGTAACCGTTCTATTAAAAAAACTGCATATAACATTTATCTTATAAGATAAATGAAGTTTGTTTTCTTACAATTTAGAGAAATATTGTTCCAACTACTTTTTTAAATATAGCTGTTTCACGCGACTTCGTTCGTGACTATATAAAATATAATAGCCTATGTTACTCGCTGATAAATGTAGCTTTCTATAAGTGAAGGGATTTTTTAAAGCGGACTAGTAATTATTCATTACAAAAAAAATACAAATCTCTCTTTGTAATATTATTATAATAGCACAGATTATAAGATCTCGATTCCATTCGTTTCACCAATTGCTACTCGTTAGATAAATTATATACAGATAAATAACAAAAAAATACTATATATTTTCTTCACTGCCATATTCTTGAGGTGTTTGGCGTCTCAATTGAATGATATATTCTAGATATTTACAGTGATAATGAAGACTGTTTTGTTGACGTTTAAATAATAATAAAAAACCTATAGAAATCGCTTAATTTACGCGTATATATCTTCATTGGGTCCCACGAAGTTTGAGAAAAATCCAATCCTGCGTCCTAGTATTACAACAGAGTGCCTGAATAAATAATATACTTACATATATATAAAAAAATGCGTGTTGTTTCAAACGACAGCGACTGTGTAAACTAAACTTAGACATTACACGATCAAACCAAATGTGCATTTTTAGTTGACCTTTTCTAAGAGGCCCGTCTTGTTTTCCCAACCAGATAATGAAATAAATTAAAGGAATACGAAGTAGCTAAGTTATTGAACTTAGCTAGCTAATCATTAGCCTTTGCTGTTTAACGAACAGTTCTACACTTACACAAACTGGAGTACTTTTTGTACTCCAGTTTACTAGAGATAGGTTATACGTAGTAAAAATATAATATTATGTATTACTACGAATAAATAATACTCGTAGATGTATTGTTATCCGCTAAACAAATTAGCTTTGTCGCCTTTCACTCTTTCTTGATTTTATGTCTTTTCCTATATCTTGGTTTTCTCCTAACCCATTGGTTGACGGGTTTGACGGGTTGACCCATTGACTTTAAAACGGGCCTCTTAAAAAAATTAATAAAAATAAACAGTCGCTGTAAATTGAGCAAGAAGCAGAAACGAAACGTTTTCTGTTATCGTAGGGCGAATCGAATGAAACGAGGATAACTCTGGCGAACCAGCGTGCGCACGAGCTCCTCAAGTAAACGACACGACGGCACCACTCACGACACGACACGACACGTCACGTTACACACACGCGGTCTCGTGGTCTAGCGGCGCAGGCGCACTGTCCACCGGTTGCACACACCACAAACATATTTTTTTACTGTGTATTTTATTTAAATTAAGGCTGAATTCACATAGATCCACTATCGCTCAATCGAGCACTAAGACTCATTGGCGCTCGATCGTTGCTCGACTAATGTAAAATTCAATTCAGTCGAGCATACGGAGTATTTTAATAAGAGTAATGCCCGGTCGAAATAGTTATCCTACTCCCGTATACCAATTTTCGGTAAATTTAAACATTATTTGCCTAAGCAATTTCAACATTTTCTAAGCAAAATGCTTGCAAGGTTGTTGAAATAGCCTGGCAAAATGTTGAAAATGACCGAAAATTGCTATATCAGGAGTAGGATCAATTATACACACGCTGCAAATGTAAGGTCACAGCATAATTGGATTCCATCTTTGAGATAATGGATCGTGTAATTATCAGCCCGAAAAATTATGGGGACATTTTTATTAAACTTCGACCGGCATAGTTTCCACCAGAAGGCGTTAGGTTTTTGTCTATACAAACTTTATGATCGCTCTAAAATTAGCCCTCGTGCTTCGCTAATGGCCAATACAAGTTTAGTTAGCTAGCTAAACTTATATTAACTAATAACGTTCTAACTAATAGCCAATATAAGTTTAGTTTAGCTAATAGCCAATATAAGTAACTAGCTAAACCTATATTAGCTAATAACGTTTTAGCTAATAGGTCGGTCATAAAGCTTGGCGATCTTGACTTTTGTATACATATTAGTGTCCCTTTTCACTTTTGTGAATATGTTTTTTTTTTTAGTTTTTAGAGGCGCTAGTATTTTTTTATTTTTAATATAATGATTATTTATAAGGGTGCTGCAACCGGCCGATAATATAAAAAAAATAACTCCAAAATTTTCGCTTAGTGTCTCTTTAATACGATTTAATAAAATGTATTTAAACTATGACCATAATATTATTATATCCCCCAACTTTTTGTGTACATGCTACTGTATTAAGTGAACACCCATTTACATATATTGTTTTGTGTTGAACTTTTTGGATATATTTTTTTTTGGTTTTTTGAAACGCTCAAACTATTTTTGGTGTTTTGTTGTCACTGATGATTTTGATGTTTTGGTGCTCATTTCGTGCAGTAGATCATGTGGAGCTAATTAAAAATTTATCTTATAAACGTACGTATTTTAATCTCGCATATATAATATTAAAGTTAGCACTATAAATAGGAAAAAAAACATACATTAGAAGTTGAAGCGTTTGAGATTAATTATTTTGAGAAAATGCATTTACCCGTTGTTGAACACTAATAGTGACTGTTAATATTGTTGATAAACATTTAATTACATATTAATTAATAAATTAATCCGAATAATGTTGCTTGGCGTGAACACGCTATTAATACGCTCTTTATTTGTTTGTTCAAAACGCAATACTTAAATGGATAATTGTATAGTAGTTAATTATAGGCAAGTTAACGAGAGTTGGCACATTGCTCATATACCTCTTGTTTTCGTTTTTACAGAGATTTCAGAACTCTATCCTACAAATTATATACAATTTTTCGGTAAATTTCAACATTTTTCTAAGCAAATTATTAAGGAAAATGTTGAAAACGCTTGGGAAATTGTTTAAGCAAATTCAACATTTTCCTAAGCAAATTCAACATTTTCCTAAACAAATTCAACATTTTCCTAAGCAAATTCAACATTTTCCTTAGCAAATTCAACATTTTCCTAAACAAATTCAACATTTTCCTAAGCAAATTCAAAATTTTCCTAAGCAAATTCAACCTTTTTCTAAGCAAGTTCCTAAGGAAAATGTTGAAACTGCTTGGGAAATTGTTTAAGCAAATTAACATTTGAATGTTGAAATAACCTGAGAAAATGTTGAAAATTCCCGGGAAAATGTTTAAATTGACCGAAAATGGTATATAAACGTTGAGATTTTCCGTTAAAATTTCCACATTTTTTCGACATACTGTATAATCATCAAAAATGCATTGGTATGAGTATATCCTGTGAACGTGCCAACTTTAGTTAATTCACCTATAATACACAGTGTATAAAATGAGAAAGAAATAAAACTCCAAAAAGCGGTATTTTGTGGTTGGTGATGTTTGTGTAAGTGGGACATTATGTATGAAGCGAAGCGAAAGGGATGACGAGTTTGATATGTGATAATAGTTTGAAAATAAGTGGTCAGTATTTAGTCATTTCACAAAAAAGTCTTCGAGTAATGTTTACGTGAATCTGGATGTCAGATCTCATCATTTATTTTTCACTTTATTTCATAGAAGCATTTATATAATATTATGTGATTTTTGGACTATCGTTGGAATTTTTTTTTTCTTTTTCAATAAATTAAAAAAAAACTCGATACATTGTCCGACCGAAGGTCAATTTCTGGCCAAAGCCGAAGATTTAAAAGCTCTAATAAAACTTTAATATTGAACGTTTACGTCGACTGTATAGTAATATAGATTATACTAAGGTATATAATTATATACAATCACGTCTAGAAGTTGATCTAGAGAAATATACCTTGCAATTTATTTGTCAAAAATATTAATAACATTTAAATGCGATAACAGTTTTGAAAATCTTAGAAAATTAAGAATAAAAGTAACCATTACGATAGTTATAAATAATCGGTTAATTACTTTATTATCTACGACAAGTTATAATTATAATATTTTATCATTAGATCACATCGCTAAACATAATATTAACATTAACATATAAAATATTTGTATTTAGCCTTCTCTCTCATGAACTTCTTAATTAAAACTTTCGGTTTCGGCCGGGTATTGGGTCGAAGGCCGAAGATGGTTTTTTTGGCCGAAGGAAGCCGAAGCTGAAACCGAAGCTTCGGTCGGACACTATGCGTCATATAATATTAGGTAATGAGAATTATTATATTCATTTGACATTGGTCGCTATATTATTCGCTGATAATATAGCTTTTTATAGGTAAAAGAATTTTTAAAATCGGCCCAGTAGTTTTTGAGTTTTTTCATTACAAATAAAAAAAAAACTTATCTTTTTCTTTTTGATATTATTATTGATTGATTAAAAAGTATTAGGGAAGCAAAATTTTATTTTATGTCAAGTTATAATCCATGTGTATTAGGAAATATTCAAAGAATTCAATAATAATATAATTAATAATATATATACTATGTAATATTTACAGCTTGACATATCTCTACCGTAACATATCTGCTTCTATGAGATAAAATGAGACATAAAATAAAATATATGTAATGATAACATATATTAATTATGTGTGTAACTCTAGTACTTTTTAAATATAGTTAAAGATTAATAAACATAGCCATAATTCATTATTCTTAGTATTATTTTTTTATTTATTTATTTGCGATGAAAATAAATAATTTTGTTTATAATGAAATTTTTGTTTTTTGATTTACCTTTGTGGTGACTTTTTATTTTTATTTTTTTCCGGTGTTCTTAGATGTGAATACTTATTAAAAATTGGTGAAAATTAATTTAACAGCAATATTTTTACTGTCGAATGCTGAAAGTATTGGAAGGTTGACTTGACCAAAGCAATAATATCATATACTTTAAGTAATAAAATAATAAATGTTATAAAATACAATAAGAAAGTTATTATTAAGGCGCTTAGTGCTGTCTTATGGATACTTTCTTAAGCCTACCCCACGTCAAAACCTTCGCCTTTGGCCGGGTTTTAGGCCGAAGGCCGATGGTGGTTTTTAGGCCGAAGCTGAAGTCGAAGCTTCAGTCGGAAACTAATAATATGTATGTTATATTAATGACAACTTGCATAATAATTACGTGTGCAATTTAGTATATTTCAAACATTATTACAATGTAGGCATAAAAAATATGAAAATCCCATAATCGTCACGATATTATTATCTACTCCAAATAGTACATAATATATTGAACATTATACCAACATATAACCACGAGACATACACATTACACACACAAATATTCACATACATACACATACAGAGTTACGAACATTTTAAGACCAGCAAAACTTCGCCGGCAATTGTAAGTAATTTTTTTTAATAATTACCTAATATGTACCAACTAAGCACAGCTTGTGTTTTGAGCAAGCTCAAATCGCACTTATGCTTTTACAAAGGCGCAGATTTGGCGGAAATCTATAGAGTGATTTACACTGTCTGCGCAACTTTTTCAAAATCGATTGTTGAATAAGTTTAAACAGCTATCACACTATTCAATTTGAAGGAAACAAATTTAGGAAATCGAAAGGTGTGTCGCAGTTAGAACAGATTGGGCGTCTTTCCATTAGCGACGGCACGGCCCGGCACGGCCCGGCCCGGCCCGGCCCGGCACGGCACGGCACGGCATGCCGGGGTTCGTCTTTCCACTGAGCCGGTGTTGGACGCCGGTTTTTTCCTTGGTAGGGATGTCGGAAGTGAAAGAAATATCGATGTATCGATATTTATAAAAATATCAGTATCAAATAGGTTTCTACAAGAAACTTATCATTGTCATAATATACTTAAATTTACTAAGGTTTCAGAAAAAAAAAAAAAACGATCCTGAGAAGAAACCCCGAAAGAAACTTAGGATTATTATTTTGTCATCTATAAAATACAAAATTACAACAATTACACTTAACTTGAAGCAAAATCAAAGTATATAATATTACTTTTAATGACACTTTTAAATTTATTTATAGACTAGCTGGTGCCCGCGACTTGGTCGGCGTTAAAAAAGATAAAAAGTAGCCTATCACGTGTCCCGTACCTCTAAATGTTTATTTACCAAGTTTCATGAAAATCAGTTAATTCGCGTAAGAGTTATGGAGGAACATACATACAATACCTACTCTTACAGATTTATTATTAGTATTGATAAGGCTCTGATTTTATCTCAGGTAGTTTATACTAAAAAAATATTGTTTCTGATATAATTTTCGATGTTGGATATTTTGTATCTATATAAGTATCAATATATCGGCCATAAATATAAATATATCCAATTAAAAATATCGCTACACCGATATATCGATACTTTTTCAACAAGCGCAGCCCTTGGGTAGCACTCACACACGCGCACGGCTACAATTCATATACAACACACATGCAGTTACCCCCAAGCCGGCCGGCGCCGGCGGGAGTCAGCTGCCGTGCCGTGCCGGGCCGTGCCGGGCCGGGCCGTGCCGGGCCGGGCCGTGCCGTCGCTAGTGGAAAGACGAGCCATATAGTTTCATACATTTTTACTTCCCCGGCAAGCCGGGCCGTGCCGTGCCGGGCCGTGCCGTCGCTAATGGAAAGACGCCCATTGGATTCAATTTAGATTTTACATTCTATTATCTATTTTCAACTCTATGTGTTCGACTTGGAAATCAATTTAGTGTAGTATGATCTGTCGGTCACTATCACTACTTATGATTGGCATAATAAGTTTTTGTAAAATATAAATGATAGTAACATAATATAAAAACAATAGAATTTTTTTCCATAATTACACTCGTTTGTGAATAAGCAGTGTATGAGTTTTAAAAAAGTAATTGTTATGAGCAAATTTTATAACGCTCAAGATCAAAACTTGTGTTTTATATTTATTTTAAGGTTTTTAATAAAGGCTCCACTGCAGCCTTTATTAAAAAATATTAAAATAAATGAGACGCGAGAACGTGACTTAGTGTATGTGGAACAGGGTTCACAATTGCCTGTCGAACATAAAGTTACATTTTTTCGTACCAGCTTGTAAATAATCTTACCAAGAACATAGGTGAATTCAGCCAGATCTGCGCCTATATATTAAAACCCTATTGTTTATATATTTTTTGGGCAATAAAAATGTTTTTTTGTCAACTCGTCTATCTTCAGTTCTTTTTGCTTTTTTTTTTCCCAACAAAAATGTATTTTTCTTTCTCAAAAGCTGTGCTACGTGCTGTTGACTATGTGCGATTATATATTATTATTTAATCTTTCTAAAACCGAATAGATTTTTGGGATAGCAATTTTTGTATTTATAGAATGCGCTATTGGTAAGTTTATAAAATGTGGAATATGTATATTATAAAATAAAGTCAATGTCTGCATTTATCTGTTTTGATGAACGATTATCTTCATCAAAGGTAGGGTACCTTTTTTTAAGGTTTTCACTAAGACGAATGATTTTTTAAGACAGAACGATAAAAGAGAAAGTTTGAGTCAGTTTTTTCCTGGCCTGGATTCGCCCAACGAAGTTTGTAGACGGCCTAATGTCTCCTTAGCCCGTAAACGTTATTGGACTTTTATATTCTCAAACATCTATGTGTCATTTGCGCATTCAGATCCTTAACATGTGTCCTTAGTGACGGCGAATCGCGGGTGGGAAATCCGCTTAGTCCGGACAGATTCAAACAAATCGAGTATTTCGCTGCTTAAACTCAAAAGTTAACTACCACAAATCAAAATTACTTTTTTTTCTAAGAGAGCTAATCTAAAAAACTTAAATTATTTTTGTCTATTTTTTACTTATTACACATATATATGTATATTAAATATATGCATATTATACATCGTTAGAAACGTATTTTTAAGTAGCATTTTTAAGTACTTTTATAATAAACTGAATAATAGATGAGATATAAGCAAATACCTAAGTTAATTTTGAATTTAAAAAAATATATCAAAATAAAGGATTGTGATTGTATTTTTGCAATAAAAACATTTTTGGATTTTTTTATATTTGTGCTACTTATGAATCAGAGATTTTTATTAGTGCGTGACGGATTCCGCTTCCGCGATACGCCGTCACTCGGGACACACACTAACATCATTGCAATGTATTTTAACTAGCTGACGCCCGAGACTTCGTCTGCGTTGAAAAAGAAAAAGTAGGCTAATGTCCTGTACGTCTAAATGTTTTCATGAAAATCAGTCAATTCGTTTAAGAGTTATGGAGGAACATACACACATACAATACCTATACACTTAAGAGATTTATTATTAGTATATTGACAGTGGTGTTAATATTGTGTTGTACTTTTTTTTAGGGCGAGAGTAATGAAACACGCATTGCTGTCGCGAATCAGCGGGCGAACAAGCTCCTCAAATCTTAAACGTCTCCCACCGATTGAAAAAATACGCCGCCTCGTATGTATTCGGATGTTTGATATTATCATTTGTCAATAGAACTGTCTTCAACATAATCTCATCAATGCTGTACATACATTTTGGATTTTTTTAGCTTGGATTTACTAACTCTACAAAACACTTTTCAAAGCTATACAAACAACAGCAGACATGTTAAAACATTATACAAATTATTCCAAAAATAAGAATGTCGTCATTTCAGATGTACGGGTGCCTATATAATAGGTTCGATAGGTATTGTATTGTAATAGGTAAGTGCAGTTATGGCGGTTCTGGTATTTGTTAGGCCATAAAAATATATATCATTTTCGTTTTAATATGTGTCAATTTTATATTTACAAATATAAATTTCAATATGTTAAGTTTTGGCAGATAATTATGTGAAAAAATGACCGATTATGTTGTAGTATCGGCCTAAATTTACTTATATAAAAAAAATGCCATTTAAAATGGAACGTTGATACAATTCGAAATATTCTTTGAAATTGGCTCAAATTTCAGACATAGTTAAATTTATGATCACCTTTTAATTAAACAGAGTTGAGAAAATTGTTTTTGTTTTGTGATTTCTAGTGATGTGCGGGATATTCGTATCCGTATCCGCGGATATCCGACAAAAAAGAAAGATCCGTATTCGTATCCGTTACATTTTGGCCTCATCTTTTTACGGATCTTTTACCTTATTAAATTTTAATTAATTGATGAAATTCTAATAGGTGATTAGGTAAGAATGAAAAACTATTAAATTCAATTGCGATTATTTTTTATTTCTTAAAATCAAACTTTTGGCACATTTTAATGCAGGCGTCAATTATCATTTCAAGGTCACGCGCACCGACAGTTAGGCCGGTTTCAGTGCTCTCCTGACGGCTTGACGATACGCACGACCGACCGCGGTAGCAATGTGAATTTTCATACAAATGACAAGCGCATCGGTCGCACGGTCAGGAGTGCGTATCGTCAGTACTGGCCGGCAGGAGAGCACTGAAACCGGCCTTAAGATCCGTATCCGCGGATCTTGGCACCAAATATCCGTATCCGCGGATCTACATTTTTAATGATACGGCACATCACTATTACCAATCACTACAGAGTCTACAGACTTTGTACTGAGTCAGTTATGTACTCATATCAAGTCATATCGTGGTAGGTTTTTAGAATATGACATTTTTATTGAGTCTTCCTGTTTCAGTATGTTTCAGCTTTTCATAATTTGACACTGTCAACTTCATAATAAAATTCAAAGTTTGAATTGAACGATGATAATTTATTATTTTCGATTAATGTTTTTTTTATTCTAAAAAAAAAAATTTTTCCGTGCCAATGAATTGGATATATTAAATTAATTTTATAAAATTTATAAACATTAAAAGATTTATCAACACACAACTGTACTTGTCTAATTTGTTAGGTAGAGCAATTATTATTAATAATAATATAATTATTTCTAAGTTACAGCACTTTCTAAGTTCAACAAAGCTTTAAAAGAGTTTCAACAAAACAATTCAATAATAAAAAATACACTAAAAGAAATTACACTAAAACTAAACTAGTCATACTTAATATTATTTTATATTATTAGAAATAATTTTGACTATTTCCATGTAAAAATAATAGGTTTTCATTTAATGTGCCAAACTATAGTATGTTTTAAATAAAGGGCACAGATTTCATAATATTTCCCAAACAGTCGTGGCTTTTAGAAGCAATAAATCAATATAAATTGCGCGAGTTTTTACAATTATTTTTATTTAATTTGCGGTAGTAAAAAAAACGTTGTAAATATTAAATTTGCACACAAATAATATAAACCAAAAATAGGGTTAAAATTAAGGAATAAGGTTTATGGACAGCCTTTTATGCTCGAATGGCAATTTTAATTATTTTTGTCATGAACGAAGATTATACAAATTGACCTTATCGTTTTTCATATATTATACAAAAATATATATGTATTACTAGTTGACCCGATGAACTTCGTTGGTCAGAAAATTATTTTCAGTCACATTTTTATTTTATTTTGTAACTACATATTTCAGATGTTTTAATAGTTCATCTGCTATTCGAGGGTTAAATCAATGACATAAAAATCGCGTTCCTGCGTTATAAATGGTATATATCTAACACGACTTTCTTCTTTTATCTAAATAATAATAATAATATTATATAAACGCATACTATTTAAGGTGACCACTATTTCGAAGTAAAATTACGGACAGGCAACGAAACTGTAATTATTTGTTGCCGTGAGTGAATTACCTTAACATATTTTATAAACCATACCGATTAACAATTCATAATTATTATGTTTGATGCTAGAACCGGCAATGATAAATTCAGTTTTGGTGCTCTACTTAAAAGTGCCTCGAGAGATTTTCCTAATCTTTTCGGCCAGTATGAGGATACGGAAAGTGAAGAAATAACCCACAGCGTCTGTTAAGACGATTGAGCAGTGGGTCTAGATAGTATGAGTTTAAAATGACTGCACTCGTTAGCGAAAGCGTTAAATTAAGGAGGTTGAGATCAGGAGCGCAATCTTATATGAGCGTTTAACTAAAAAAGTGGCAACTAAAATCGATAAATAGAGATGGCGCTGGTGTGTCTAGAGCACTGATCTAGAGAGTTTGAGAGTATGGGAGTATGAAATGAATGTAGCAGTTGTTGACGGAGTGAAGTGCGCGCTGAGTTGAATTGTTTACTATCACTAGCTGCACCAGCGCCATTAGTTTGTCGTCTTTAAACGGACACTTTTAATACACAGAGCTTGCGCTCCTTTACCTCTATTGACTATTCTCCTTGCGTAAAATTAATATATAGAAAATTGTCCTTTTGACATTGACAGTTGACAATTTTCCATATAAATGTTTTACACATGGAGAACAAAGGTAAGGAGGCCCAACTCTATACATGAGAAAGTGTCCGTCAAATACGCTCAATTAGGCGGCATTCGGGTGTGGTGCTTTAGTTTTTACTAGCAGCGAAACCCGGCGTTGCTCGGGGTACATAGCATGTTTAATGGTATAAAAATATTGAAGTATCCATTATATATCGTAGATACTATAGATTTCTATCTTAGATATTGAGAGACTTATTCGACCATTAAACATACGGTGTATGTATATAGAGTAGTTCAAATTATGTTATAGTTGTCGGTTTAAACAAACTTTCTAGATCATTTCTAGAACTTTCCAGACTTTTCTAGAAAATTTCGAATCGATTTTGACAGTTGCACGCATGGAACATTCTAGACTAAATCATTCTAGAAATTTGTTCTGAAAATTTCCAGAAGTTCACATGGTTTCATGAACCACGACAACAACCAATCTTATCAATCCACCAATGCTAGCGCCATTCTGGTCAATTTATGAACCACAATTTCATGTTTTTATAGAGCTTGCCACTTTTTCAGTTTAATTAATTCCCATGTAAGTTGGTCCTCCTTGTCTCTAGTCTCCATGATTTGAACTTAGAATGAGGTTTTCGGCCAGTACTAGGATGCGGAATAAGAAGAAATAATCCACTCACAGCCCGTGTTGAGCAATAGGTCTAGTATGAGTTTATAATGATCGCACTCGTTAGCAAAAGCGTCAGTTTTACGCTCTCGCTCTAGCGAGTGCTGTTATTATAAACTCGTACTAGACCCACAATCTTTTGACACCATAACATAACATAATAACAAAATCGGGGGATACTTTTTGATGCTTTAGCAGCTACATATCTATCATTACATCCAAAACTTAATTACACCACTCGATAACTAAAGGATCAATGTTTTTTTTTTTGTATTTTTGGTATATATTTTTTGTATATATTATATACGCTCAAAGAACGTACACGTAAAACTTTTTTGCAGTCATTTTTATGGCATTACATTTTTACTCTTGCAGTTGCGATGGCCAAACTTCGATTTTATATTCTCTTCGATATTTAAATAAGCGAGTGATTTTATTAGTGGGATTTTTGAGTAATTTTAAAAGTTTGATGTACTATTCGTTTAAAAAAGAATTCTTATTAGATTGCAAGATAATTAAATGGTGTTTAGATTAAACGAATTGTTCGGAGTGCTTTCGTTCTGTTAGATTAAGATAAATGGTGCCTAAAATCGATTTTGTTTGATACGACTTTGTGATATTTTTCACACCATTTATTGCACTTTATCATTGCAAGATTTTTTTTATGTGTAAATGCTTCTTATGAAGCAGGTCGTTGATTTATTTTACAAATGTTTTATACCTAATAACACGAAAATAAACTCGTTTAGTGGTATCAGTGGAGTGATGATTTTTTTAAATTAAAATATTAAGAAGCCTCCTTTGCATTATTGCTGTATCGTCATGTATTGTGTAACAGTAAAATAAAAATAAAGAAATATATATTTCAAAGACCATTTCTTTGTGATCGTGTCTACCGATTTATTAGTAAATCATTGGAAAGATTCGTTCACATTCTTTGATAATTCAAACACTTATTTCTGGGACATATTTTTGTTAGACTTTTTATTTATAAGTGCTATTAAAATCCCTATCTATTGTTAAGAGTCTGTCGAAAGTCAACCGACGAGGTAGCGTGCGAGGGCGCAGTAGTGCTTTTTCACGTTAAGCCAACTGTATCACATTATTTATGTATTTTTGCATGGTTTTCTGGTTGCACTAGAAAATGTTATCATTTTCATTGACATGATTCCTTTAGCCGCCAGAGTCGGATTTATCCGACAATTATTTTCGTGTTTATTTCGCCAGAATCGGATATATATACGACAAATTTCTGTACTTGTATAGTGTTTATTTTTAAATCATGGTGTTGCTTTCTCTTAAAAAAATATTTAAAAAATTTTTGAGTCGTAAAAGGTTGTTTCACGTTTAGTCCACGTCAGTTGACTTTTGCGATAAACTTTTATTTGTTTTATACATGCATGATGAAAGGAGATTTTCAAGAATAGTTGTAATTATAAAATATAATATATAAATAAACGCAATAGTAATGTTAATAGTTGAAGCATTTAAAACTTTATTATTATAACTTAAAGTACATAATATATTGTTGTAATTGTGAGGAGCAACCGGCCTTAGGAGTAAAGTATATAGTAAAGAAATAGAGGGAAGTTAAAGGCTATTTTGCTTGACAAATTATGATAACTTTTAAGTCTCAGATCAAATAAGTACTACAGACAGAGTTTTGCCGACAACAAAGTGAAGCCGGCTTTATGAACATGTGTGCGTAGACCGTTTAGTGTATTGAGATTTTCTGTTGCAAGCTATAATCACAATTTTTATTTAGTTTTATTGAAAACTAGCTCTTGTAACTTTATAAAATATAGCCTATGTTACGCGCTGATAATATTAGCTTCCCAACAGTGAAAGAATAAGAACAGTAGTTTCGGAGCCTATTCCTTCTTTCCTCTTAATAAGTATAGATAGATATTGGTTTCCAAGTTTACTTACGTGTGAAATGGGTTTCCATCCCGCTTTTAATTTTTTGTAGACTGGTTTTTACACCCTTTTACTACGCAATTTGACATTTTCACTAGTAATAATAGTAGGTAAGTAAACATTTTAATAAGGCGAGGAGTGGTTTGCTGCACTTGTGTGCGTGTAACCGTGTATGTACAGTACACAGCGAAAATATGGTTTTACTCTGCTGAGTACCGACCTTACTCTGTTGTCCTCGGTGCTCTATCTTTAATACTAATTCATCTGAGATAATAGTGTACCAGTTAGCAGTAAGCTTTCAAAGTTTCTCTTGTCTTTTTCTCTCGATCGTATTAGTTAAGGGTTTCTGTGTTGTAATGACGCAGTTATATTGTATATGTAAGTGAAATATTTTAAACGTTTAATAAAAATCTATTTTGTCTGCGTTTTCTTTGTAACTTTGTAACCGTTCCAATGGGAAAGGTTAGTGTAAATATTGTTATGGATATACAAAATTAGGGGTCGTTCATTAATTACGTGGGGGGCGGCAAAAATGGTCAAGGACTTACGTCATTAAATAATGACCTCTTACAAGTGAAAATAATTTCTTAGTTCAAAACATATCAGATTTATCGGTTGATAGTTTAAAATTTAGTGACATCGAGTCTCAGTGACGATCAAAAATTTGAAAAAAATGTACAGATTTGGTCTAAATTAGTTTGAATTTAATTATAAATTGAATCTA
The DNA here is from genome assembly GCA_918317495.1 of Synanthedon vespiformis. Classification (NCBI taxonomy): domain Eukaryota; kingdom Metazoa; phylum Arthropoda; class Insecta; order Lepidoptera; family Sesiidae; genus Synanthedon; species Synanthedon vespiformis. The sequence continues at coordinate 3,506,470 of OU906962.1, forward strand.
TGTAGAAGACACTTTTACTTTAGTTTGCAATAATTATCTCAGACTGCTCCGAAGAATTTTATACAAATACCCCCACTTTCCTTTCCCATTTTATCTTGTGATGTTGTAGGTATCTTGTAACCCAATAGAATTGTATAATTGACCGCCTGCGTATTTAACCTATACTATGTAATTTAAATATTCGGCATACATACCTATACTATAACACAATAAATATTAGACAAATTATATTTTCTTTAAGAATAGATTAATATAGTAAGTATGAGAAATGTTAATTTGTAATTACATTATTGATTTGTTAAATAATAATATCGTTGTTTTATTTGACTGTTTATTAACTTCTGTGAACCCCCATTTGCGTTAACCCTTTAGCCGCCAGAGCCGGATATATACGATAAATTCCTCTACTTCTATAATGTTTATTTTAAAATCATTGAGTTGCTTTCTGTTAAAAAAATTACGAGTCAGGCGCTATAGGGGCACGACAACTACAAAACCGCTTAATGAAACCATGGAACGGTAGTAATCCTAAATTTATGAATGTAACTGAGACCACTGGACTCAGTTTATGAGCACCACGCGCGGAGTCACGTAGGTATTTTCCTTTTTTGCGGCAGCTAATAATGAATAAATGAGCAATGTAATATAATCGCAAATTGTATGTACTCTATCTTTCTTACTTCAATGTACTCTATCTTTTTGCGAATCTGTCCTGCGAATAGTTCTTAGAGCAAAATTTGAATAGAAGCTGTTCGGACACTCCATGATTTCATCATTTGTGATTTCCATGGACAAAAGCTGAATATATTCTACGTTTCTACCGATTCAGATTTGTCGAATAATCTAAAATTAGGCAAATAATACTCTGTCTAAAAAAAGTATACATATTCACTTTATTTACATTTTTAGTTAACATCACATAGCTTATGTGAAAATCCTCATATCAACATTTTGTAATTGTTTGTCTTGTCTTATCGATGAAGATATAAATTCCATTCTTTTTATTTTAATGTTAAATTAGGTTGAGAATATTTATCTCTGAGGACAATACTTTTATTTAGGTAAATATTTAAAAAAAAAACTACACGAGTAGGTACTTAATTACACGTCAGTTTGTTTAAGCTAATCACAACATTAATATGTCAATACACATTGCAAAATGAAAACTCCCTTTCTCTCCTTGGATTGAAAACTGTTCTGGCAATTTAGGCACCTGAAAGAAATTAAATACACAAGTTTTAGCGACAATAATTATTATAGTTTATCTAGTACAAATTCTCTAACGGCATGAAATATTCTTGTCCTTACTAATATTATAAATGTGAATGTAAGTTTGTTTGTTACGGTTTCACGCAAAAACTACTGTACCGATCACCATGAAATTTTGCATACACGTTGTCTGGGACACCAGGACATAGGGGAACTTTCATCCAGAACGCGGACGAAGTCACGGGCACCAGCTAGTCCGTACTTCCGTACTAATATTATAAATGTGAAAGGTGTATGGATGTTTGTTACTCTTTCACGCAAAAACTACTGAAAACAGATCACCATGAAATTTTGCATATGAGTTGTCTGGGACATAGGATACCTTTAACCGTTCAACGCGGACGAAGTCGCGGGCACCAGCTAGTCATATAAATTCATCATGTCTGGTTCTCCGCTAATTAAGTAAAATCAACTTTCGCTTCAACGCTATGGATATACCTATATCTAGTCGCTAATAGATAGACATTATTCATCGAAAAATTGTAAAGAATCGCTTTAATAAATTATTTACAATTTAATTAGTTATTACTTTTTTACAAATAGTAATAACTAATTTATTATATGCACATTTTTGTGAGTGATTGATGATAAGAAAACCCTAGTTCTTACCCAATTCAACAATAACTTCAAGGCAAACCATAAGCCCGAAACCGGCGATTGAGCAGATGAATTGTGAGATGCCGGTTCTGTCTTGTCGCCACACCTCAAAGAATACCACGTACACTAACGTGCCGCACGCCAAACCCTGCAATCACAACAAAACTAGTAAAATGGATCTCAGACCATCTAGCTTAGGTATATTATGAAACTAAAAAACTTAATTATGTAGGTACTAACTACAATACTTAATATCCGTAAGAAAGTTCACACTCGACAGTCGTCATTAATTACGACAGTATTAGTCGTCAGTCGACACAAAATGCGATCAAAGCAATGAGCAATATGAAAGTGTTTTGGATAATTCGAATTATACATACAGATATAGGGTGTGGGTGTAAACTTTTTGTATGAAAAAATTAACCGGGGTAAGACCGCGGGTATAGTTTGCTAGATACATATTATTTTAGACTGCTGCCCCACCCTGAACCCATGGCTTGGCTGGCTACGCCCCTGAACTTAACTATAGTTGACTCTACCACAGACTCTACTAGGACTTTTTTCTCAAACTCTTTGATGTATTAAAAATGTATCTAAATGATAATAGGTGAAAATAGGGCGAGGCGAATGGTTTCGTGTTAAATTTTCTCACGCTATTCTGTACTTTGAATTTATTGTAACACTAATCTAGTTAGAAAACTAATTACACCGCAGCGATACAATAAAAACTATTGAGTCCAGTGAAACAACGACAGTGGACAAAGTTTGTATAACAAACGCATTAGTAGTTAAAGCCCGAGTGCATAGTGCGACTTTTACTCGATCAAACGCGTCGAACGCGTAATGCGTGCGTGAATTTGAATGAGCATGAAGCAGCGCCACCTAGTGGTTAACGTGTAGCGCTACTTCATTACGCGTTCGATGCGTTTGATCGAGCAAAACTCGCACTACACACTGAAAGCTACAATACGAGGTGTTATAATTTTGACGCGTGTATCTGTGTGTCTGTTTGTGAAATCGTATGTTCAACAAAAGGATGGATCGATTTTGATCCGTGGTTTTTTTGTTTGAAATCTGACGTGTCGGGATCGTTCTTAGTTATAATTTATGAAGACCATCAGTCCATTTTTCCTTGATGAATTACTTTCACTAAATTATCACAATATGTTTGATTGATCATTGATCTGAAATTTGGTATTACTTTACTTCGGTGGTAGTTCCATGACGTGGTAACCTTGAGCTGATGCTGCAGCATCAAGTAGTCTACCAAGTCCTTAGTAACATACAGCAGATGTTTGGGCTCAATAGAAACTCCCCTCGGATATAAGTTTATAATTTTCAATTATACCTAAATAATTAAATTATACCTCCATACCTGGAGAACTACAGAATAGAGTCCGGCGTCAGCAGCTCCGGTCCCACCGACCAGAAGAATTCCCACTCCAATACCAAGAGCGGAGACGAAAGAAAACGTGAAAATATACAGCAACGACAGCCAGCGTTTAGTACCCGCCGCAAGTAGTTCCACGCCGATACAAAACGCAATTATGTACTTATGAGCCGATACTGCACCGAACATGTACCTGACAAAACACAACATTTGATCTAACACTAGGTTTTGCCCGCGACTTCGTCCGCGTCTGATCGCTACCAAACTGCACAGGCACGACTAATCTGAAGGTTGTCTGAAAATTTCATCAAAATTTTTCAGCGGTTCAGCGGTTTCGGAGTCCATAGAGCACATACATACATATGTACATCACATCGCCTTTCATATATAATTATATATAAAAGAAGATAGGCTCCGATAAAATAAGAACTAAAGATAGAGCCTGTGGACGGCAGTTACTTAGATTACAGTTACAGTTCCATGATATAATAACCGTCGTCATGTCCATTTGGCCGAAATCGTATATACGACTAATTCCTCTACTTCTATAAATGTTTATTTTTAAATCATTGCGTAGCTTTCTCTAAAAAATACGAGTCAATGGTGTAGGGGCACGACTATACAAAACAAAGCGGTTAAAGGGTTTCAGAATATGTTATTGCTGTTGTTAGTTTTTGTAATTATATTCAAACGATATCAAACACCTCTTTTAACAATAAAATTCAACTTAATTTTATATCTATAAAGAACATAACAAGCAATACAATTTATTTAAGGACGCATGCATTTTCATTGATAAGGATTGCACCGTCTGTTCAAACAATCATTAATGATTATATTGTTCTATACAAAATCACACTAAAACACTCCACTCCTGAAAAAAGAGTCCATGTCGATTTTCATTGCAAGGTTGATATTATTGTAAGTTTGACTTATTAGTATACAGTAAATATTAAAAGCCTTCTACATGTGAAATCTTGATTAGTTACTTTTCAAGTAACGCTAGTTGGCGAGTAAATGTTACGAGTATCTTGAGTAATACTACTCGAAGATGGAGAAACTCGTACGCTTTCTTACCTGTGAAGCCTACTTGACACTCAGAGATGGTGAAAGAGGCCCTAATACTGGTTCAGTACCTACTATTTACTCTACTACTAAGTATACTCAGTTAACCTAAGCTAAAGTAAAACATACTTACCACACATTTCTGGCAGAAGATTCCAAGCCAACGGCTAAACCTTCAAACAATTCATGAACCGATAGAGCTAACACAATGAGCAACCCTCTCAATGCTGCTACGACCTTATCGTCTCCTTGACTTATCGGTAGATGACTATGTCCGCTCTTCTGGACTTCCACATGTTTCGGTGTCTCCAGGCTAGTGGACTGGTCATCTTCAGAATTTTTCCTTCTTATACTGAGGACTCGAGTGAAACTTGTGTTAGCGGTTTTATTCTCTCTACTATTTATGTAAACGTGAACCAATTCTTCAACTAAATACATCATGAAAAAACCACTGCACATGATCAGCGCAGCCAAATATATTGGTAGCTCTGGTAATTCACCGGCCTCTGGAACAATATAAATGTTATTTTCTTTAGCAATTGTCACGAATTTGTCAAAAGGTATAGCATCTTAAAGAATGTTGCCGATTCTTGTTTATTTTGTCAACTTTCAATAATAAAAAACATTAAAATCGGTCCATCCGTTAGAGAGCTAAGATGCCACAGATATACATACATACAGAAACACTCAACACAGGTCAAAATTATAAAACCACTCTTTTGCATCGGGCGTCGGGGGTTAAATTTTGTAGAACGAATTGCGTTTTGATGAAAATCTCTCCCGTTTTAGCTTTTACTTACTTAGAAAAATGTAAGTGTTGGAAAATTAACGAGCCATTTGGAGAAGTGGTTAGGTTGCTTGACTTAACTCTTTGTTCCAGGGGTACCGGGTTCGATTCGCGGCCCGGTCATCTTTGGAAATAAATTTTCAAAGTCCTAGAGCTATAATCTATGAACTAATCAACTCGCAAAACTGAGTATATAATACAATCATCATGAGTGCATTAGGTATACCCAGTTTTGCGAAAAATATTTACATAAGCCTTGAATTTTATGGTTTGAATATTCACCGCTTATTAATGCATTCCTAATACATATATAAATTATCATAAGTAACAAATAACTAACGCTCTTATCTATCTAATGACCATAGGTATTAAGTTTAAATAAAATCTTTTGTTACAATCTGCTCGATAAAAATTCTATTACCCAATTAATCGTTGCAATAACATATTTACAACCTACTTTTGGTGATAAAAAAACCGATAGCTAATTGCTAAAATAAAATTCCCCATTTGATTAAAGATTATTAAAGTTTAAAGATTATATTATTTGATAGAATTTTACCGATATTGTTGGTGGATTTGATAAGATTGTTGTTACTCGCGGCGCCGCACGCGTTAACCATTGTTCACATGGTCTGTTCGTCCTTCAGCTGAGTTGAAGCCAAAGACATAGAGTGAACTGAGTGTTCCCTATCTAGCTGGCAAGTTTGAGCGGGGTAAGAAAAGGTTCGTCGCATGTACCTAATGGACCAAGATCCCAGTCGCCCCAGACTTACGTCATTTTAGGAAAGCTGAAATTTTCAGCATCGGTAGTATAACATAAACTTAGAAAGGAATAACTCGCTAAGCTGAAAGCGGGGCCGTTTTATGGGTTGCCAGGTATCAAGGTAGAAAAAAAACGTAAGCTAACTTATGTCATTTTAGGAAGGCTGAATTTTATATATATTATTAAGTACAATATTTTAAAATATTTTCCAAAGAGCCAGACAAATCTAACGGGCCAAACATCTTCCCAGGCTCGTTAAAAGTTTCGCTGTGCAAGGAAAACGAGCAAGGAAAGCAACCCATAAAAAGGCCCCGCTTTCAGCTTAGCGAGTATCCATTCCTTTTTAAGCTTATGTTATACTACAGATTCTGAAAATTTCAGCTTTCTTAAAATGACGTAAGTCTGGGGCGACTGGGATCTCAATCTATAAGTCGACATTTGCTTGCACCGGCATCATTGTCAGTCAAAATTTCATTTGAAACGCCTCTCAGTTTTACTCCTGCTGTCAACTCTTAAATACGATTTAATTTAGGACCTAAACTGGATTGCATTTGCGATTTCGTACCATCAACTTTGTTTTTGTATGAAAGCCATTTTGTTTAGGAACCCAAATTAAACTGCTCAGAATTTAAATCGTCTTTTAAAAGTTGACCCCAGTGCTTTAGTTTCAAAAGGAATGAATTTGAAAACTGACGAAGGTTTTCGTACCTCGACTTTATGTAGGTACACGATAAGAATTTACACTGATTCTTTGTTATAATTTTAATATTTAACAAAATATCTACACTTTTTATGTGCAGGTTATAGGTGTTTTATCGCTGATTTAGTAATAAAAAGGTATTATAAACTGCCGTCTTTTGTTTGCATGATTATCAACAACAGCTATCAAATGTCAATGACACAGAAATAAATGTAAAAAACAAATTCAAATACTATTTCATTTTGCTACTACATGACATGTGTGTTTAACCCAAAAAGTTAGGTATTTTTTATTACTTCATAAAAAGATTATTATCAATTTGGAAAAGTTGTTGATTAAATATTAATCGATAGCTGCGACCCGCGGTCGCGTCTTACATTAATCATTTTTTTAAATACAATTTGTACACATTGTACTTTATGTTAACCTACTGATGCTTCTCTAAAATTTTGTAAATTAAAATTTGGATTTAATGTGTGCTAAATATCACACGTATGTGCCAGTCACATCTGTTTACATTTTTAATTCGTTTGTCACTTTGTCACACTGTTATTGCACTGAGTAGATGTGCTTATTTTTTGAACAAAGATTTTAAAATCTGATTCTATATGTTTTTGTCTTTTAGTTAGTTAGTATGTGATAACTACTAAGTACCAGGTGAATCAAAAAGTTTATGCCATGGACCATTTTATGTGGTCCAAGGTTTATGCTTTTATTTTTTACTTTGTCCTTCGATACACTTTGAGTACCGTTTTTAATTTTTTTTATTCTATCATAAAATAAGCTTTTCGCCATGACTGCGTTATCATCGTCGAAATTTGGTTCCACGGACATGCTCTTCCATTTTTGGAAATAAGTAGAAATCACTTGCAACTAATAGCACCGAGTATATTTGCATACAGATATTTTATTACCTGGATTAACACATATAGGATACTTTTTATCCTGGAAAAATGTTAGGTTCCTGTAGAATTAAAAAAAAAGAAACTAAACCGCGTACGAAGTCGCGGGTACACCCCTATCTACAATAATACCTAATACATACATAATTAAGTATATTACATTTTTTTATTATTTTTGGGAATTCATTGAAAAACATACGAATTTATTATAATTAGAAATAATTCAATTTTTTTTAAAATATCCTAAAATATCATGAAAAATTAAAAGAGTTAATTAATGACTGTGTTTAGATTTTTCGTCTTATAAAATAAGTAAGTAATTAGTATCCAAGTACTATAGTATATATATTATATTATATAGGTATAGTATATTATATATATTATACAGTATACTATATTTACATTGTAGTAACAGTACTATAGCATAATTCGACTATTTTACTTTTTGTTCACTACTTTCTTACTTCTTAAATTACTGAAAGTTGTTTAATATTTTAATTTGTACGAGTTCTTACATTGGCAAAAGTTAGGGATTTTAATTGGCAAATAGAAACATACATTACAACGTTCTTGTGAATACTAAAGGATTATGTTGTAATACATAGTATATTAAAGAGTTTAAATATTATTATATATGTATATATCATGTCATTGTATTTTATGTGAGAATATAAATATTTGTTCTCGTACTTATTTGAATTGATATTAGGTAAAGCTACGTGACATAGACAGAGAATAACTACATAAGATTAAAAGACGCGATGTGATAAATGGTTGAGACTTGAGAGGCTTTATTTAATTACAAGTGACTCGCTCCCGGCTTCGCCCGGAGTTCAATTTTTATATAAGTAGGTGTAACTTTTATATATACTTAACAAGCTTTTTTTGTCACTTCTTTTTTCTTAGCTTAGTTTTTCCCATATCAACTTACATCATCAACTTACATCTGAGACATCATATTATCTGATTTCCCATACCTGAGACAGGTTATTTATATTTACGGTCATGATCAAATGTTAATATTGACATTCACTTGACTAACTAAGCACTTACCTACCTAAATAGATATACCTAGTGGTGAATTTTATTAAATACTAGCTTGTGCCCGCGACTTCGTACGCGTTGAAAAAGAAGAAAGTACCCTATCTTGTGTCATGTATGTCTAAATTTCAAATTACCAAATTTCATGAAAATCAGTTAATTAGTTTAAGAATTATGGACGAACATACATACATACATACTAGAAAATTATTATTAGTAGTATTAATTTATGATGATTCTTGAATAACATTGTTAAGTAGGTATTATTTTTCCCCACATACATTCTTTAATGTTCTAAAAATAGTACCTTAATTAATTTACCAAAAAAAACAATTGAATAGAAGCGCCCAAAACCTGTTTTTAAGTATTTATTACTGATTATAGAAACCTCTTGTTATCCAGGCTGTTACTGACCGGTCCTATTGGAAAATTATTAGAGCATAGTGGACGTCCTGCAGCTGAGATGATGGTATAAACCTCTTTAGGTAATTAGTCGCATAATATTATTAATGAGTTTCCTTCTGAATAAGAAAATTAATAAAATAAAAATACTTTATAAGTGATTTTACATCGCCTCAATATAAAGTTTTCCAGTTATGTCTCACCTACATTTTCATCTTACCTTGTAATATTTGTATATTTTCATCGACTTCTGGCAACAGATGCATAAATGTTGTCGCAAACAAAACACCTCCTCCGAAAGCGAGTAGACCAATCACAAGCTGATTGGAGTTTCGCATATTTGAACCGCTTGGTTTGGAGAACCAGTCGAATTTTAGAGAAATTAGCAGCGGCAAACTCCCAACAGTCATTGATATGGCGAAGAGGCACACCATAGTAATAACTTTTGCCTTTAAAACTTCACCGGTATCATCGGTGACTGTAATTATGTCGGTGTCCATGGCTATTGAGGTGTCAGTCACAATACGATGAAGATTGGAGGTCATTAACTAGTTACGAGAGAATATTGCGCGGGAGTCGGACGTTTTAGCGGAGGATGCGGCGCGCGCGACGCTATTTGCTAGCGAGACTGAGCTTCCTGCTGTGCTCTATTCTAGTATAAACCAAATCACGATAACAACTACGTTAAGTAAGTAATATAATAATTATAATAAACGTGTACGTTTGCTTCTGTTCTGACGTACACTGTACTAGTTATTAATCTTATTATGTAACCGACAGTGATTTGACGGAATTAAATTTTGTAAACACTAAAGAACACCTTCCGGTTTGGAACAAAAGTAGTAGATATGGTTATAGGGTAACAATGGTTAGGGTGCTCGTGTTCGATTCCCAGCAAGATCAACTTTGGAATTGAACTTTTCAAAGTTGGCTCTCGTCTGGATCTGGAAAGTAGTGTCAGGAACATACTGCTTTTCGCAGTTATTTGAGCAGTTGCTATATAATCACTTCTTACAGAAGACCACCGTGAAGAACATTTTCAGTTGTGTATCGATGAATAAGGAATGTTAGAGCCCACAGAAAGGAATGGTAATATTTGGAGAAGGCCTTTGCCAAGGGGCAAACAGATAAAGCAAAAAATAATAATAAAATAAAATGGAAAAAAAAGAAAAACAGCAACGTTTAAAATAATATTACCTTCCTTTGTATTTTGTACTAGCTGGTGCTCGCGACTTCGTCCGCGTAGAAAAGTATAAAACGCCATCTACCGTATTTTGGGTCCAAGCCGCTAGTACTTACTTTTATTTTAGATTTCCCGTAGGAATGAAGCATTTTCCCGCGCTAAAAAGTATCCTATGTTCATCACGGATAATGTCGGCTCCTAATGGTAAAAGAATTTTTCAAATCGGTCCGGTAGTTTCGGAGCCTATTCTATACAAACAATCAAATATTTCCTCTTCATAATATTATTAGATAAATAACTCATAACCTAAACATTAAGACTTAATTATATATATGTAATGTATACTCTTCCCTACAGAGTCGGCAGCGCACTTGCAGCAACGCTATCAAATATCAAAGCATCAAGTGGACAAGCATCAAGCATCAGCGAGTCTGCATTCTGCAAACATTAACATAAAAAATCTTTTTATCGTTTCTAAATTATAATTCATGCGAAACTTTTCCTAAAGTATATAATCAATACTAATAATAAATCTGTAAGTGTAGGTATTTATTGTATGTATGTTCCCCTCCATAACTCTTAAACGAATTAGGTAACTGATTTTCATGAAATGTGGTAGATAAAACGTAGACGTACGGGACACAGGATAAGCTACTTTTTCTTTTACAATGCGGACGGGACGAAGTCGCGGGCGCCAGCTAGTAAAGAAATATGTCCGTCTGTCGGTTCGCGATAAACTCAAAAACTAATACTGCACCCATTTTCATGCTGTTTTCACCAATGAATAGAGTGGTTCCTAAGAGTGGTTCTCGAGGAAGGTTTTGGTCTATGACTAGATCGGGTACGCCAAATTCAGCGTAGTATTTGTCAAGTACGGCGGCAGTGTGAGCACAGAACACTATATCTCAATGGTAGTAAGCACGGCTGGTAATCTTCAAGGAAAAATCACTAGACATAGCAATTTTATGGCCTGTGGTTATAGCAAGATAGAACATGATTTGACCTGATTTGACCTCCATTCTAATAAGAGAGAAGCCATTTTGTTTTGTAAGATAGTTGTTGTTTATATTGTTGCGTAGATTAATTTCCGCATTTTTATACTGATTTATAAATAAAAATCTTTGGATACATACATATTAAGTATGTATTACAAGTGCTGTGTACCAGGATAAACAAGTTCGCAACAGGAAGACTCGAAAAATGGTTCAAATCTATTCTTGATGTTTCTTTACGGAATAGAAAAAGTGAATTCGCCCATTTGCCACAAACATTTTGGAACTCGTTTTGTGACTCCAAAGAAACCTATAAAAGTCCATCGCTATTTCAACAATCGGAGAAAGTGGTAGTGTTTGTCTTCTTTTTCTATATGCCTATAAATGTTTATCATTAATACATATGTTTTATGGTGTATTTCAGTTCTAGTTTGTATTTAAGTCCATGTTATGTTTGTGTATATCCTAAAAATAAATATGTACCCATTATTTACTGTGTTTTAATTGTGTGATGATATCCATAGTTAAAAATAAATTCAGCCCGTAAAAAAATAAAGGGGTGAGACGGGCGGGGGAAGTCAAATGTCATGTTCTATCTTGCTATGACCAATCAGGTGAAGGTAAAGTACTCTTGTCCATGTCTAGTGCGTTTGTCTGCAGATGTCCGTCTGATACATTAGTATCTACATGGTATCTACTATATAGTTTGTGGTAGTAAGGACATGCTACTATGACTGGACCATAGCCTCACAGCCGTTCAAAGGACAGTTTGACACCATTGACGTTAGACGTTTCGTTTGATTGACTAAGATCAATCAATTTCAAGATCAATTCAAGTAATTTCAAATTCAATTCTTGTTGACTGAGTTCGTTGACTGACTTCGTTGTTTGTTTTCAAATGTTTTGTTGTAACTGGCGATTTTAAAATGATTAATTTTTATTTTACCTTTATTATGCGTACTTAAGTAATAAATAATATTGATATTTTATTTTTATGGGTGTAAATATGTGAGCTTGTTAGACAAATTTGATTGTGAAAATGTATAACAGTGTATACGAAAAAAAAATTAAACGACCTTATAACCTAACAAAATGCGAAGAAACTTTATTAATTTAATATTAGCTGTTATAATCACACTAGCGATATGGATTTACTGGAGCTCCAATGTTGAATTCAACTATGCCGTTAATGTCCTGACAAAGAACAAATTGTTTTTAGAAAAATATTTAATACAGCCATATAAAACATGCCAACGTAAGTTAAATTAAAATACTGTATCAATAATTTAGTAGATAATGTAAATTATTTCAATGCCTGTTAAACGTTCAACCACTTCTACTGATCCTTATTATAAAGCCCAAGTACCTACACAAAATTTCAATATCTCATTCAGCACTAATGAATGTTATTAGGTGGTTACTGTCGCCTATAACACAAGCAACGCCACATGTGCTGATCATAGTAGGATTAAGGATATGGCATAGGTTAAAGGTCTCTTTTTTTTATTAGAGACTAGCTAGCGCCCGTGACTTCGTTCGTGTTGAAAAAGAAAAAAGTAGCCTATCCTGTGTCCTGTCCGTCTAAATGTTTATCTACCAAGTTCTATGAAAATCAATTAATAAGAGTTATGGAGGAACATACATACATAAAATACCTACAAATTTATTATTAGCATAGATGAGTTTGCTCTTGGCCAACAACCAGCTGTGTAGCAAGGATGAGGCCTAAGATAGAGCGAGCTCACCCAGAAGATGCCTATTCACTCGAACTTTTAAAAGATTAGGGTTATATGAGCTGGGAAATACAGACGCCGGCAGGGAGTTCCCAACCTTGGCAGTGCACATTATAAAGGATGTTTCAAACGGCTTGGTCTGAAAAGGAGGGATTTTGACAAGATGAGGATGGTAACCAGCCGTACGTCTGTAAGTCCGATGGAAGAAAGGGGAAGGCTGTATGAGCTCATGCAGCTCCTGAGCACACTCTCCGAAGTACATCTTATAAAAGACACATAGACTGGCAATTATGTGTCTTTGTGCTAGGCTCTGCATCTTGGCCCCTGGTCCCCTGCTCGTTGTGGAGGCCACGCCGGTGGCTGGGGCAGGACTTGTAGCCCTCCATGCAAGTTCTCGCCATCTGTCGTCGGGGTGTTGTGGTGGAGTTCAGGGGAACAGGGAACTGGTCCCCTGCTCGGAGGAGTTGGAGGAGAAGGCGGGCATCAGCCCGCCTTCAAATGCCCTCGGGGACCTGCGCACACGGCTGGCTGGCTGTGTGTGCCTGCACGGGTCCCCTCCATCTGGGGATTGCTCGGGTGTCTCCGGGCAATCCCCCCGTTGGCGTCAGCCTAGCCAGCAATGGCTAGGCCGCCCGAGGAGGGTGGGTCGGAGCAGTTGCCTCGGCAGAGCCCGTCCACCCCCCACTCAATGGGCAAAGGAGGCACCGGGGAGTTTTAGTGGGTAGGGGCCAGTTCCGCCTGCACGTGCGCAAGCGGAAATACTGGTCGACCCCCACATACCCCTGTCGTCTAGCCAGCGGCAGGGGATCAATAAAAGGATTTAAAAAAAAAAAAGCTCTGCATCTTAGATTTTAAAAGAGTACTGTCACCGATGAGTCTCCTAGCTCTGCATAAAATGGCCCCGCTTTCAACTTAACGAGTATCCATTCCTTTTTAAGCTTATGTTATACTACCAATCCTGAAAAATTCAGCTTTCCTAAAATGACGTAAGTCTGGGGCGACTGGGATCTCAATCTATTTAGAGAGTCTGTATACCCTTCATGGTATTTTTTTAAAATTTCAGAACCTCCTTTTCTTATCATAATAGTGACATCATATGTGGGGCATGTAGAATTAAGAAGTGCACACAGAAGAGCAATGCCACAAGAGTACCTGAAGTCATTGAATGCAACAAGAGTATTCCTTTTGGCCAAAATACCTCATGATGATAAGTAAGTTTTATAATTTAGTGCAGTTCTATTTATTTCATTATTTACTAATGATTTTATTCATTTGTCAGTGCCAGTTTTTATAATGAACCTAAAGGGGAAGATATCTTACACTGTTATTTGACATTATAAAAACATAGACATAATCTTATGTTAATAATGGATCTCAATAATGTAAAAATGACTGAATGGATTTGGATGACATTTGGCACACAGGCAGTTTATTGCCTAATACATTTGTATGGGATTTTTTCTATAATCAGAAAATGTTAGGTTTCCGACCGAGGGATTATCTAAAAATATGAAAAAATCGCGCCGCCGTTTTCACAGTGATAAAGATGTCAGGAGTTACATTTTTCTTTTTCCAACCCGGACGAAATCGCGGGCACTAGCAATATATTAATAAAAAAAATATAGAAGATAAACAATGGCATATCTTATCTTATCTTATGAAAATTTGAAAAAACACCTTAATTGAAAAAGTCATTTTCATATTTTTTTATTTTGGAACATTCATTATAAATTCCTTAGGCACTTATAATTTTGGCCAATTCATTATAAGTGAATTTGATTTTTGACTTGCATTATGATTTTTTTTTTCGCTTTATAGTAAAAACAATGGCAAATAATGTTCCAGGTTGATAACACAAGAAGCCATTAAGGATGAGAGCAACATATTTGGAGATATCCTGCAAGGATCCTTCGTTGAAAACTACAGGAACTTGACATATAAACATCTAATGGGTCTACGTTGGGCGTCGACAGCGTGCAGTGAAGCTATGTTCATACTGAAAGTAGACGATGATATAGTTTTTAATTTGGACAGCACTTTGAAATTACTTTACAAGGAGAAAAGTGACAATCTCTTGCTTGGCTATATGTTGAATAACACAAAGCCTAGGAGAAACATGCAAAACAAATGGTACGTGTCTCCCGAGGAGTATCCGAGGAGTGTTTATCCGAGTTATTTATCAGGTTGGTACTATATTATTACTCCCAAATTAGCAGCAAGGATAACCGAAGAATCCATGCACCATCAGTACTTTTGGATAGATGATATTTTCATTACGGGTGTTTTAGCTGAATCGCTAAACATAAAACTCAAACAAGTGCCAAAAAATTACTGGCTCGAATATTATGAGTTGCTCGAATGTTGTTTGAAAGATATGATAGTTAAGAATATTGAATGTGATCACGTTGTGGGACCAAACGGTAATAGAAACAATTTAATATTAGAGTTCAACGAGAGTGT
Source organism: Synanthedon vespiformis (assembly GCA_918317495.1). NCBI lineage: Eukaryota > Metazoa > Arthropoda > Insecta > Lepidoptera > Sesiidae > Synanthedon > Synanthedon vespiformis. The sequence continues at coordinate 3,521,754 of OU906962.1, forward strand.
AAGATATTGTAATAGTAATAAGAATTTTAAAAAGAGGAGTACGGACCAATTGTTAAATGAAACTTGTGTTACGTTTAAGGAGAGAAGTATATTTAGTGATGGACTAGCTGAAGTTCAATATATTAGGCTTTAATTCAATTTGTCTCCCCTCATACTTATTTGTTTACATAATGTTACAAATGAATACATACAATAATATCGAAGTAAAAACTTCTTTAGGTGCGTTGAAATGGGCACTTTTTATTAGTATGGGGAGAAAAACCACTGAACTCGGCTGTTACTATTTACTGAAATCATTCGCTGATGTCATCCTTAAATGAACTTTAGCTAAGGAACCATTAAAGGGGCCGTCAATAGCTTTGTGAAACGTCTTTAAAGTTAATTTAAGATTAGGGATAAGGACTCGTTAGTTAATGCCAATTTTAAGGAAGCTTTCTGCAACTGTCTGTTAATGTAGAGGTCGGACCTAGGACTTTGTTATTAACGGAGTACCATTTGCGAATGTCCACACAGGCAGTTAAATTTCCTACACTTTCTCCTTAAATCCAATACCTTTTCATTGTTTTCAATCAACAAAAGTTGCTTTTGTTCTATATTTCTGTAATTAGTACAGTCCGTTGGGTCGATTGATTCAATCGGTACCGAATTTACATATGTTCTTGGCATCAAAGTCAGCAGTAATTCTCTGTAAAATTCTGTCATTTTTTTATCAATTTCCTTAATCACAGCAGATTCGCTTTGGAAAAAGTATTTAAATATGTGAATTTTGGAAGCATGTATGTATGCAAGAAAATAGTAATATGCCTTGATTATTTGATCATTTAGATTTATGTGTATTTGTTGTCATTCTGAGGCAATTAGCCATTTACTGTCAAAATAAAGCCGGCGGATAATGACAGCTATCTTGTCTGACTTGGTCTCAATATGTTATGCATTTCTACCTCAGTAAACCGCTGAAACTCTTAGTTCACTCAGTCGTTTGCTGCTAGACTTGAAATAGTTGTGTATATCCCGAGCCAACTTTTCACAGTCTGTTGGCAACTCTTTACAAGCGACACTGGCACATAAGTGAAGTGAATGGCATATACACTTCAAAACTGTAATTCCAGGAAGAAGTTGTCGAAATCTAGATGAAACGGAGTTACGGCAACCCATCATTGTGTTACAGCTATCTGAACCAAAAGCGATTATCTGTTTTAACGGTATGAAGTGTTTTTCAAATGACTGTATCACTCTATTAAAAAAAAATCCGCAGTAGCAAAGTGATCAGTAGTTTCCTCGTTAAACAATTGAATCAAATCCCAAAATCTACTAATTATTTCCCCTAGGCTAATATCATAATATCTGACAACAATTGCCAACGTCTTGACGACAGCAATGTCGGAGTACTAAGCCTTGTGCTCTAGCCAAAGAGGTTGCTTCCGGGCTTCTTAGTGTCACTCCTGGATGTCGCTTTCGAAAACCAGCAACCCATGCTGGTTTTCGAAAGCCATTTGAGCCATTTGAGTCTTTCGGTTAAAATAATGTTTAATATTATTGCGTTCAGCTAACTGATATGCTAATTTCCTTAAATTGTCCAAAGACAATCCAAAAAATCGCTCTTCCTGTTCTAAAAGATATTGAAGCAATTCTTCCTCTTGCTCTGGAGTAAAAATTGGACGTCGAGACCCTAATACTTTTATATTTTATTTTATTGAAACGCCAACAGCACACAAAAACATCCGGTCACACACACAAGTTACACATTACACGTTTACATCTGTGCGCCAATTACTGGTGTCTACAGCTAAGTACATGCTACACAAAATTGTCTCCGTTATTTTCAACAACATCTTTGTTTTTCCTTTTAACGCGTTGTTTGAGAGTGATCGAGGGACTTTAAATGTTTTGCTAGCCTTGAGGAAGCCCATTTCTTCATTTCTTACAGTGCCATGGAAAAAATTCACGCAATTTTCGGAAGTCTACATGTCTGATGTAACTGTTCTGGTTCCCCCTTTAAATATGACTTTAAGTAGTGTAATTTTTGAACATTATCAAGATTTGACAAGAGACTTAAAGAGAGATTTATACGACGTCCACTCCTGATAGTTACCAGAAAAATAAGGAATATTTATTTGCGGGTAGTTTGCATTTCCTTTCTTTGGGGGAGTAGGAAATCGGTGCATCAGTTTGAGCCACCACCCCAGCAGTGGCTGCAGTATTATTTATAGATTTAAGTTCGCATTTATACTCTAGATAAAACTCTCTTTTATATCAGAAAGTGTGTTAGTTTTTATCAACTCTTCGTGTCCGGTTAGGAATTTGAGCCAAAGTTGTTCGATTATTTCAATTCTGGCATCAATGTATACTTTAGTTATACGATCTTTAGGCGATTTTTTTAAATCATTTTTTGTTTTGATCATTCTCTCATACAAATTTTGTTGCAAATTTATTAAGTTACAAGAAAATTTATTCGAAAATTTACTAAGTGTTTTTAAACTAAATTCTGACAGAAATCGGGCATAGGTTCCCCGTTCCTTCGTTTTTTCGTAAATTATTCTAAGTCCTACACAATCATGCAAATTATATTAAAGTTTAAATTTAACAGAAATTTTTACAAGTCCCAAATGGTTGGCAATCTTCAAAGTTTTCTTTCTTTTGATAAATAAGGTTCAAAGTACTTACAGTTGTTTTCCGGACTGGTTTTACATACTTCACTTTTATTTACACATACATATTTTTACAATTTATTTACACAACAGGGCCTGTATTCTGTATGCCAAATACGATTCCACACTCTTGTCTTACTTTTTCAAGAAACGTCATAAATAAAATAGTACACTGTGGATTCTATGAAATCATAACATGCCATATATAATTTGTCTTGGGTATCAGAATAGAGACATAATAATGCAATGACACGACAAGGCAAAACATTAGACGTGTTTTGAAAAAGTAAGACCAAGAGTGTGGAATCGTATTTGGCATACGGAATCAGGGCCCAGGTTATAAATTCCCTGTAGTCTTCAGGTATCAATTCTTTTAATTCTTGAAGGCGTTTGCTTTCTTCAATTGGACATGACATGAATCCACCATAGAGCATTACCTGAACTAGCTACGAACCTGATAATAATACATTTGTAAACAATATTTCATCATAAACACTCAAGCTTATTTTTCCACAGCTTTTAACAGGCAATGTTTTACTATTTGCAACTTTAATGCTTTTAATGTATGTAACAAATTCTTGTGTTTGGTCATATATACAGAAGGCAAGAATTTGGCATTTTTTCGTTTGGCTTTTTGCAGCATTTGGCAGTTTTCTAGCCCAAAGTGGCAGGCAGCGTGGCACGCTAATCATTTATTAATCGCTTTTACTGACTTGCCGTCAGTGACAGATTTTACTAAAAAGTTGCTGAGTATTTATCGTTTTCGTCTAGCTGTCCAAGTCAGTTATATTATCTGCTGTAGAGGGGAGGGAGGATTGGGGCTCAGTTGGGTTGGATTGGTTACGGTTTTTGTCAACACGCCGGTTGTGTTTTGCTATTTTCCCATAACTGATAGGATAAAGATGTTTCAATTCGTTGTTTACCAATATTACTAAATGAAATCACTGCACTCATATGTTTTTGTGAATTCATGTGCCTTTTAATGGCGTTTGACAAATTATTATTTGTGGTTACATACCACAAACTTTCTTTGTCATCGGACTGACAATCGTGTATTTTCCATTTTTCTTAAAAAAAATCTTTCAAACAACTAGTGTGATAAAATAATGAAGCATTGGTCTGGCAAATGTTATTAATTGATACATATTCCACAAACAGCTTTTTTACCGATTGTACAGTTTTCACACGTTCTATTTTTTTTTTACAATTATGATTTATTTGACATTACCGTCTCTTATTGTTTGTAGTACATCGTTCACTTGTTTCAGAATTACTTTCTTGTCTTTGAGCCGCAGCTGAGTAGATTTTTTATTCACATACTCTGCACGTAGATCGCTCACTAGTTGAAGGATAAAATCTTGGCGAGATATATTTATTCCTGTTACTTTTCTGTACAGAATCCACGAGTTTATAGCTGCTAAATCAAGTATATTGTAAAAAAAACGTGAATGGAAACATCTTCACTTATCGTTTGGCGTATGGCGTAGGCCCTGAAATTTCTCTAAGTACATTTTTCTGGCTTCAACGTCCTACAGTGCATGCAAATCCATTCTGTGCCGTCACTTGCTACTTGTAACATACCGACTTCCGGGACTGAACTCAGGTTCGCACAGAGGCCGCGGGGGCTTGCGGTTGCAGCAGATCGGGCCCGGTGAGAAGATGGTCGTTGAGCGACACCCCTCTTGTTTTTGCGGCTGCGTCGTGTACCACTCTAAGTTTGTTCGGTTTCATTGTGTTGAATACGGCGTAGTGAGGGAGGTACCACGTCCTTTCTTCGGTGGTTGGTGAAGGAGCTGGTTCTGCGTAGCCCTTCTTCAACATGTCTTCTATTTGCGACGTGTACTTTGATTTCAAGTCTGCTTCTTTATCCAGTTTTTTTCGATGTTGATCAATCTTTTAAGGGCACTATCGTAGTTATTTGGCATTTTGATCTCGTCCGCATTCCACAATAATGAAGTCTCATATTGATCTTCATTGTCTATTTTCTTCGTGTTCCGTTGTAGAATGTCGGTGGCTTGCCGTTCCGGATCGTTCTGTGGTCGCTGGGGTGTGATGAGAAGAGTCTATTGCGAAGTACTTTCGCAGTTGCTCGTCCATACTCTCTTTTTCCACCGTCTTCAGGCTGTTCACGTAGTGTACTATTCCTGTGCATCTGATGCACGCACCGTGAATCACCCATTCGAGTTTCGTCAGAGACGCGATTGGTTCATTCTTCTTTCCGGTTTTGTATTCGGAGGCGAGTAGTAAATGCCAATTGTCCTGCCCGATCAGCATTTTAGGCTCGGCGGTGTCGTACACAAGTTCTTCAGTGATTTCTTGTAGATGTTCGTACTTATCGGTGTCTTCCACGTTTACTTATCCTGACAGGTGTAGATCTTGGACGGTGCTGGCTTCAATGTTTTTATTCGTTGTGTTCCCTCGCCGTAAGTTGACTCTGACACGTCGTGACTGTGGGTATTGCATCACGTTCTTCTTGATCACTTCCAAGGTGAGAGGTTCCGCGTAACTGGTTGCTTCCACTCTTTGAGCTAGATCTTCGTCGATCAAAATGACAGTTGAACCGTCGTCCAACAGTGCGAAGGTATCTTCGACTCGCACCGGTCCCGACACCTGTATTGGCACTATCTTTCTTGGTATCCAGGCGTTTGACACTGTTTCGGTCCTTTTCACTTGATCGGTGTGGTGATGGAGAAGTTTGTGGTGCCTTCATACGGGGACGTAAACACTTGAAGCACAGGTGTTGTTTCTTAGCGATGTCCCACCTGTCGTTTGTGGAAGCGACGATGAATTTGGTGCAGTTCTCGATGATGGTTTTGTTCTCCACACATTGAACACGACGGGTTCTTCTTCCCTTCATGTTTCTTCGTATCGGTGGTGAAGTGTGTTCTTTGCGTACGAGGAGCCCTAGGTCGTAGGTGCCCTACGTCATAGCGGCGGTGGCGACGCTCGTCGCGGTGGCGCCAGTGCAGGCTGCGTTGATGCGGCTCGTCCATGCAGTCAACGTTGCTCTGGCTGATGGCGAGGTGTTCCTCAGTTTGTTGGATCCATGTGTCGACCCTCTCTTGCACTTGTTGATCCGTGACCGTATCGTCGGAGTCAGATTCCGTTTCAATAGCGGCGATACGGCTTTTAATGAGTTCTATTTGATGCAGAAGCAGTTCCTCCTTCATGGCAACTAATCGACGTGACTTCGATGATTTCTTGCTGGACATGCGGCTTCTGGGTTTTCTTATGACTTCAGTGTTCATCGGTGGATCATGGGGACGTCGGTCTTCTCCGGCGTATCCCTGTTCCTCGTAGTTTCGTTAACCTCCTTGTTTGTTAGTTCATTACTGACTGCAGTAGCGGTGGTGGTGGTGGTTGCGGTCGTTGCCCTACTGTTGTCCGAAGTCGTAGCGTCGGATGACGAAGTGTTCTTGACGGAGGTTGACGTCGTGGCGTCAGTCGCATCATTCGATGTTTTGGCGTCGGATAACGAAGGGTTCTTGACGGAGGTTGACGTCGTGGCGTCCGTCGCATCGCCCGATGTTTTGGCGTCTGATGACGAAGGGTTCTTGACGGAGGCTGGCGTCGTGGATTCCATCGCGTCGTCCGATGCGTTCCGTGGGGACCGCCCACTCTTAGACCTAGTTACGGGCATTCTCTCTATCCGGCTTGAAGGACCAAATGTACCGGACTGGTTAAAACTTCAATCTCCTTATTTTCAGTCGTAACTTCCGAATGTGTTAATTGAGAATTCTCATGAAATAGTTGTTTCATGAGTAAGCTATCGAAATCTTCCTGGCAATTCGTACCATCTGGTGTCTTCAAAATACTGCATACAAACAATTTTTTGAACGCATTAGCAAATTGACGACAAGTTGGTTCTGGCAACAGGCGGGTGCCTGTCTCACTTTGCCATAAAAAATCTCTAGAGCGTCTTGATTTATACGTCTGGTTTGTATAAATTTTATTCCTATTGGTTGCAGATCTTCATAAAGTTTGATTATGGATGTATGGAAATTTGAAATCCCCTAATAAAATGCATTGCTTTGGTTACATCGGCTTTCGTACCTATCTTCTCCAACTTCAAATTTTTGAAAAAATGTAACATTTCCTGTAAAAATTCGATTTGAAAATCATCGCCACAGTAAGCTCTTTTAAATTTATTAGGAGACCTCAAAGTACTAGAATTCAAAATGTCAAACAAGTTGTTGATTTTGTCTTCAAATTCAGCTGTATATCTTGCTGATGCATTCATTAGTTTCAAATCAACGTAGATTTTAATCGCCGTGGAAACAGTATGACTTAATACTTGTACAGCTAACTTAACACGTATTTTTAGGAAGTTGTTAGGGTCAATGTCAATGTCAGTCAACTAACAACTTGTGTGCTAATCTAAGCTCATTCTTTTTGTCGTGGTTATACATGTCTCTGATATCAGACCATTTTGCGACTTTTCCACTATCATATATGAAATTACATCTCATTAGATTGTTTCTGACACATTTAATGAGGTTCATCAAACACGTTATTTCACAAATACGAAATATCTACATTTTTGTAACTTTCAATGATATCATTTTTATATATTTTTAATTACACAAATAAAGCACACAGTACAATCAAAGGACCTTACAACCCTTACAGTAGTGGTTCATGTTCACCAAATTCACGCCTTATGTTTTCATTTTCATTAATGATGACGGATCACAAAAAGCTAGCAACCTTTTGACATCGCCTTTTTTCTTTTCAGACACCATATTCATTTTCTGATTTAATTGTGATTTCTCGACTAACGACGCCATAGATTTAATTCCAGGCTTAAAAATTTCAACTTTAATGGGGAGTCCCATATAAGTTTCGCCGTAATAATGTTTAACTGTATTCCTGTCCTTTTCATATTTCATGATTCAAGCTTGAGCTATTTTAAAAGGTAGTCTTGTTTTGATCATCTTCTTTGTTTGTGACTTGAAATCATCCGATGCATGAAATATCATACACAGAGTCCATTTTTTTGATTTTATAAATGTTCTTTAATAGCTCATAAGTTGATCTAATAAATCAACGCCACACATTGCATGATTAATAGCGCTTTACGACCTCCAGTCGCTCAACCTCAATATATCGCTTCTCTTTTTTACACCATCTCTTTACTAAGTCCTTTTCACCTATACCAACAAAATTGGAAGCCAGATGGGTAATCTTATTGTCCAACCACTTTACAATAGTTTTTTTTTTTTTTTTTTGATTTCCCGCAGAGGGTAACCGCCCCTGCGGGGAGTATATTAGAGAATAAAGAACAGTGCAAGGAATAAATGTGCTAAGCTTAGGTGTTAATAACTGAGACACTGCAGGGACGAGGGAATTTATGCGATTTGATACATTGCCTCCCCCCGACGCCTGCGAGAAAACTTAACCCTATCCCCATGAATGGGGCTTATCTTATTTCTAGACTTAATTCTAAGCAATGGACCCTTGTTGGGTCTTATATACTAACTAAATGCTAGTACGTAATAAGTCCAATCTTAATCCTATCTTACATAGAATGTTTTTATGTACATGTATAATATAATAATATAAGATATATTAATAATTATATATAAGGTGAATACAAAAACGAATATCTTGATGGAGACGCTATTGAGATGATATGGTTTATTATTATTGTTGGGATGGTGGCGTTGTTGGAGGGTTGTTGAATTTTTTTAAATGGCTGAAGATATGTACACATAGTTTGCAGAAGGATTTGGTGGCATCATGGTCGTTGAGGAGTTGTGCGAGGTTGTAGGGGGGGAGATTTCGGTCATTGCAAATAATGATATGGTCAAGACGCTGGACGGCGAATCTAGGACAGTGTTGGAGGAGGTGTTCGACTGTTTGGGTGGTGTGGTTGTCGCAAGGGCATTTATCGTCATTGATTATTTTGAATCGGTGTAGGTATTGTTTGGTGTAGGCATGACCAGTGAGGGCTTGGGTAAGATAGAAAGAGATTGGGACGTGTTTAAAAAGAGTGACGATGTCGGTGAGAAGAGGAAGCATTGCTTTGGTATGCGCGCCCCGGGGATCGCTGGCGTATCCGCACTGCCACAGTTCGCGCATCCGGAGGCGGGTGAGGTGTTTGGTGTGCGAGATGGGGAAGGAGGTGTAATCGAATGCTCTGTGTGCAGTGGCCGCTCTTCCAGCCTCAAGATCCGCTCGTTCATTACCAGGTATGCCCGAGTGACCCCTGACCCAGGAGAAGGAGACCGAGCGGCCACTGGAGTGGATGTTGTGAAGGATTCTGTGGATTGAAGATACTAGGGGGTGTTGGTTGGAACGGTCTTCAAGAGCTGAGATGGAGGAAAGGGAGTCAGTGAAAATATGGGCGGAGGTTGTTTTGGAGGAGGAGAGAAATTCGCATGCTTTAAGAATGGCAAAAAGCTCAGCTTGAAAGACCGAGCAGCTGTGATGGAGTTTGAAACGTGAGGAGCGTATGATTTTATTCTTTCGGTATGCTATAAGGGCAGCGCCAACCCCCCCGGCATCCAGCTTGCTGCCGTCGGTGTACAAGTGGACCTGCTCAGAGGACTCGGTGTCGTCGAGTATATCCTTTGGCTTGGAAGTGTGGATGGGGCTTCTGACTGCCGGATGTAAAAGGAGATGTGAAGGAGTAGGTTTTTCTAGGGTAATGTCGTGGGGGAGCAAATCAGAGGTACCGGTGAGGCGGGTCATTTCCCTGTCGCGGGCTTCGGTGATTTGTAGCTCCAGGGGCATAAACTGCGCCAGCGCCAGCACAGCGGGGGTGGATGTTGTCCTGAAAGCACGAGTGGCACGCAGGGCGAACCCGCGCTGCATGGACCCCAGGGCCTTGCGAGCCCACTTTTTTTGGGCTACGTGCCCCCAGATCCCGGCAGCGTAGGTGATGGTGGGAACGATGACGAAGTTATAGATGGCGGAGACGTTCTCGGGGTGCGCACCCCAAGTAGGACGGGTGAATAGGCAGAGTTTGTTGAAAAGTTTATTGCATTTCTGTATCTGCTTGCGGATGTGGCTGTTGAAAAGTAGTTTTTCATCGATAATGACGCCCAATAGTTTGATTTCTCTTGAGAGGGGAAGGGGAGTGCCGTCCAGGTAAACTGTGGCTTTTTTAGCAGATTGGGTGAAAGGGATGCACTGGGTTTTGGAAGGGCCGAAGGTAAGCTTTACGCTGCGGCCCCAGTTGTGTATGGTGGAGAGTGCTTGGGTGGTCTTGTTCTCGAGTTCGGTTATAGTGGGTCCTGACGACACCAGGAACACGTCGTCGGCAAATGCTTGGAGGTGGCATCCTGTGGGAAGAGGGGTCTCGAGGAGCTCGTCGAGAATTATGTTCCACAGGGTGGGTCCGCAGGTGGATCCCTGTATACATCCTTTGCTAGTTGTTTTGGATACCGTGGCGCCTGCGTGGTTCAAGATGACTTCTCGATCGGATACATAATTCTGGACGAGGCCAAAGATGTTGTTGGGGCACTCGACAGCGCGCAGCCGGTGGAATAGGGCAGGCCACCATGCGTTGTCGAATGCCGCCTGGATGTCCAGGGAGACGCCCAGGACTTGTTGGTTTTGGGATTTGAGTTTTTTAATTGTTTGGATGGCTGTATGGAGGGCAGTGGTGGTGCTCGTGTGTTCCTTAAATCCAAATTGGCGGTTGTTGAGTTTATTTTTGCCGGCTGCGATATATGTGATCCTGTTTGTAAAAAGTTTCTCTAATAATTTACCAAAGACCGGGAGGAGACCTATGGGGCGGAGGGAGGAGAGGGAGCATTGATCAGACCTCCCTGGTTTGGGAATGATCTTGACCAAGGCCCTCTTCCATTGTCTGGGGAAATGTTGGAGGGATAGACAGCGGTTAAGGATATCGGTGAGGAGTTTGGGGTAGTTAGAGTGGAATTGTAGGCAGATGTCGGATGTAAGGTGGTCTAATCCCGGTGCCTTGTTGGGATTCATTTTTTTGAGTATCTCCTGGACTTCTCCCTGGGTGAAAGGGACGTCGTCCGGGGTATCGGGGGGAGTGTGGGACGTGGCTGAGAGGAGAAAATGCCTTTCCTCCGTGTTGCTGGTGTCGTCGGGGTAAAAGGCGTTGATAATAGTGCGAGCGGTGTCTTGTGGGCTGTGGGTGAAAATATTGTTGGAGATGGAGATGGTGGAGGGTGGGCGACGAGGTGCTGTGGCCTTCAGGAGTCGATTTGTGAGCGACCAGACGTTCTCCTTGGTCTGGAGCTCACAGAATTCACGAAAATTTTTTGTAGACTCAGTTTTGAGCGCATTGGAGTAGGTGCTCTTGAGTGTTAGGAGCTCACCTGCCAGGGTGTCGGTAGGCATGTTTAGTTTTTTTGTTTTGTGAAGTTTGTGATGTAGGTTGATTATGTTCCTCTTTTGGGATTCGAGGCTGTCGGTCCACCACGGGGGACGATGATTGGAGCTGTTGAGGGGGGTTTTCTTTTTGGGGATTGAGGAGTCGCAGGCCTTGTGTATGGTATCAGTGATTCGGTCTATGAATTCCTCCAGCTGGGCCGGGTCCATAACTTGGAGGTTTCGGTCGAGTAGGTCGTTAGTGGCGAACTGGGTGTGGAGAGTATCTTTGAAGACTGCCCAATTTGCCTTGCTGCTGTTGTACAGGTAGGTGGAGGTGGGGAGGTCGGTGGGGGGGAGGTTGTAGTGATGGTTGAAGGTGGGGACGTTGGGTGAAACAGAGAATTCTATGGCGTTATGTTGGGAGGAGGTACAGAGTCCTAGGTTAACTTGCCATCCGGAGATTCGGTTATGGAAGCGGTTATGTACTAGCGTGAGGTCAATGATGGAGGAGCGATGTCTGCCGTGTGTGATGGTCTCGAAGGTAGGGACTACGCCCCTATTGCACACATGGAGATCGTGAGTCATGATAATGTCAACTATCTCATTTCCTCTATTATTGTTGGAGAGGGAACCCCAAGAGTGGTGCCAGCCATTGAGGTCGCCGCCTATGATGGTGTTGGGATGGCAGTTGGTAGATAGGTGAGTGTTTAATAAGTCTAAGGTGTTGTGGGGATCGTCAACCGGTTCCACATAGATCGAGCAGAGGGTGAACTTCTCCCTACCCACGAGGGTTTGGACGACGCAGAGGTTGGGGGAGGAGGATTGGGATAGCCCGATAGTGCTGTTAAGGTGGGTTTTTGAAAATATACATGCCTTGATGGGGCGGTCATTAGAAGGGAACTGGTGAATGTGGATGCCTGGGATTGATTTGACTGTTTTTTGGGAACCGATGTAAGGCTCGGAAACGAGAGCGAATGAGTGGTGGCTGGCCAGGAAGGCGACTACAAACTCGTGTTGGCTATGTTTGCTTCGGTCCAGGTTTATTTGGGTCACGGAAAGGTTTGAGGGGATAGCTTTGTTAACCATATTCGATCCGGCTTGTGATTCGCGTTTTCATTGCAACAAGTTTCGGGCAGTGTGGGGAGGTGGCGTAGTGGTGGATATCGGTTCGGTCACCGAATTTGGATTGGTGAGTAATGCAGTTGTGGCATCGATGTTGTGTGGGGTCGCTTTTGGCTGGGCAGTTGTCGGTGTCGTGTGTATGGTCGGCGCAGTAAGCGCAGTGGGGGTTTAGCGATTTGCAGTGGGTGCGGAGGTGGCCAAATTGCAAGCAGCGACGACATTGGATGAATGGGGAGAAGTCGTCCACGTGTACCCGCTGGTGGTCCACGCAGACTCTGATAAGGGAGAGCATAAGCTTGTGAATGGTGGGGGTGACGGAGAGGACGGCATTGTAGAGATTGGGATTACGGTTATTGCGCTTGAAGCGCAGCTGGAGGTCTGAAGCGCTAGAGATTAAGTTGTTTATTTGAGGATTCTGGGTTATGATGATATTTATCAAGTCAGAGGAAGAGGTGGAATTGGTTATACCTTTAAGAATGACGAGGGGGAGGATTTTCTTTGCAGGTTCGGCGGTGACTTGATTGGATCCCTTCAATCTGTTGAGTGTGTCGGCTCTTTGTTCCTCTGTGTCGAATTCGACGCGGAGTTTATGGTGGGAAATGGCTTGCAATTTGGAGGGTGCGTAGTCAAGGGAGCGGTAGGAGATGCTTTTCCTGAAGGCCTCCACCGCCTCCTGTCTGCTGGTTGGAGTGGTAGTGGGAGTGATAATGAGCGCGGGTTTATTTATAGGTGTGTACTTTACAATAGTTACATCTCCGTCTCTGCTACATACTTCTTGAGAAAAACCCCTAGGCTTCTTATTTGTTTCCTTGTCACTCAAAAACGGTGGTTTAACAAATCTGTTAACGCGGCCATAATACCCTTTTGTTTTAGGATTTGTAGTAAATGGTATGATGAAAAATAATTGTCAAAGTAAAGCTCATGACCCTGGCTTTGTCCGATTCTCTTTGCGAGATGTACAACTATCGAGGCACCATAGCCAATCTTTTTTGCGATATTACTATCAAGTTCTAGAGAGGAGGTCTGGTAAAGAATAAAATCATAGGCTGTACCGTGTAGTTATCTCGCTTTGTAAAAACCATTTAATTGTAGATATTCACTTTGTAAAAATTCTTCATATTTGAGTAAAATCTAACTTTTAACAAAACGTAATATCTAGTATAAAAGTACTAAAAACCGTCAAAAAAAGTTGTACTGTTTTTTTTTTATATATTTCGTTTTGTGAAAACGTTCCTCAATTGTAGGTAACTGCTCATTCTACAACAAAATGTTGAGTGGAGACCACTTGCCATTTTGATACATTATTTTGTGAAATTATGTATTTTCTGTTATGCTAAATACTGTAAATACTAACAATTGTACTAAATAAACATTGTTTATTTCATCCAAAAAGGCTTGTTTTATTTAAATGTACCTAAATTGTTTTATAGGCTGTCCAAACCGGATTCGACCCCGGGCCAATTAAGTACTAAACTGGATTGGAGGGCAGCAGATACTATAACTTTAATTGATTTATTTTATTTATACACAATTACCATTGTAATATTTAACCTAATCGGCTCGGAGACCGTGCTTTGGACAGCCTTGGTGTAGATAATTATGTACTAAATTTCGAATAGCCAACATGTGCTTACTCAAAATTTTACGTAATTCACATTAATGAAATCCCTTTAGTTAGACAGAGACGTATTAATCTATATAATATTTAATCGAGTTCAATAATAAAAGATGGTGGTTAAATATATGACTTTTTAATCAGACGCAAATGCAACATTGTGTCAATCAAGCTGCTCAAAAATATAAATTTAAATGTAAATGTATACTTACTCAAAAAAATCATTTTAAAGAAGCTATTGAGAATAATCGAGAAACTTTATGATATAAAAAATTACACATTTTTTTTCTATTTTTTAAGTTATAGTCGACAGGACAGCGCGTACAACCAAACAAACAAAGTCTCCAGCTTTATATATTAATTATAGTTTTTTAATATACCGTTTTAATATAAATGTAGGTAATGAGTAAGGCGATTAAATAATTAACAAAAAAGTCATATTTATAGTATTTAAAATATTTATTCAACGTTTGTGTAAAAAAATGCAAGATTTAACAGTATAACATAATTGAGTTATTTCTTACAATTAATATCTACAAAGTATAATGTGTTTGCATTAAAAAATATATCTAGAATAAAAGTAATTCCTTCACTTTGCTCTGACAATAAACACCACACTGATATTGTCAGGACCTTTACAGAATTTTCTAATACAACTTTTGCATTTTACAGCCAAAAATTAACTGATTATAAACTGTAAATGGATTTAAATATTTATAAGTATCAAAATCATTGATTACCCTTTAATGCTCTTTGCTTTGAAGTGATTAATCATTATCAACTTATTAGTTTTAGTTTCTCATGTACTTTTTTTTTATTTATAATGGGAAGTAAGTTTAACATTTATATATGAAAAAAACATTTAGATGGGATCACCCCTGAAGTGTGACCTACCAAAAACATATAAAAAAGAATCATCAAAATCAATTCATAATTGGCGGGGCAATCGCGTAACAAATATACAAAAATAACAACATACAGCTACTGTCGAATTAAAAACTTCCTTTTAAATTTGAAAAAAAAAAAAAAAATTTTTTTGAAAATGATAATTTTTAGTTTTATTTACTGATAATATTCAAGAGTCCTACTTTCAGTCTTCCTTTACTTTAATATTAAGTACTTATATAGCAAATAGGCCTCTCTTCCGCAGAGGAGCAAATCTATACAAAACTAATTGATAAGTTCAGTCATATAAATTTGATTTTTTATACAATATAAAAACGTCACTAATTTTAAAATATCTACTTAGGTTTTAAACGTTACCTCCTAACCGTATAGTTCTCATATACATAATATGTAATGTAGACAAAACATATAATATAAAGAAGACAGATTTGTTTGATTGTTTGAATTGAATAGGACCGATTTGAAAAAAAAAAAACGATTTGGCAAGATAGTAAAAAAAAAGTATAAAAATAAGAAAAAAGGAAAAGGTATTAAAAAGAACAGTGAAGCTTTATTCCACATCTTATGTATTTTAATTTTTTTTTAAAAAGTTTTGATCTTGAGTTATCAAAAACACTAACGGCCTCTTTCACCAACTACAAGTGAAGTGTTGATCAGTTATTTTTCAAGTAACGCTAATTGGCGAGTAAATGTTACCAGTATCTTGTGTCAATTTCATTGAAATTATCCCCGAGTAATGCTACTCGAAGATGGTGAATCTCGTACGCTTTCTGATCGTTGACTTTAAATGGCAGTTTAGACACTTTACTCAAAGTTGGTGAAAGAGGCCTTAATAGTCATGTTACTCATTATCCGGTCTTTACATACAAAAATTATTGAACTAATTAAAAATTTTACTATTCGTTCGTTGACTGCTAAAAATAGCAGCTATAAAACATTGTCATCAAGATTGATTCCAAGCGTTTGTTATGGAACTACCATTTACTATGCAATCTTTAAAACCTTTCATAACATATGTCGATTGATACCACTTTACACTATCCGTGGATTCAATCTCACGATATTCGTCTACGCCATCTTTGACACTGTCCTCGACATGCAAATTGTTTAAATCATTACTTATAATGTCACCAAATATCTTAAACTCATTACAACAAGTAATCTGATTTTGACTTCTGAAGTCTATAATGACAATTTTTGAGCTGTTTGATATCCTAAAACCACTAGCGTGCATGAAATTGTCATAGTTCACTATCAAGTCTTTGTTGTCTATTGAATGTTTCCTTATGAAAACATGCATGTTGGTCGGTGCCAGTTGATCTAACATTACTTTGCTTAATGTCTCCGAAGTGGCCAAAGTCCTGAAAAGAAAAAATATCAAAAATACTATAATAAATAATAAATCTGTAAGGGTTGGTCATGGAGTAAGTTACTTTGTTTTCAGAGATATCGTGTTTATATGCTCTATACATGATACTGAAACTAAATTGTCCATTTTTTTCTGTATGTGTGTATGTTCCTTGGTAGTTAAATATTTTGACGTACAGGATACAGGTAGGCTACTTTTTTTCTTTTTCAACACGGACGAAGTCGCAGGTGCCAACTAGTACAGATATATAAATAAACTAGCTGGACCCGGCCACACTTTGGTGTGGCGCAGTCAGCAACATTGCCATAACAATAGTCAACATATGAGAATTATGTTTTTTTTATAGATATACTAGCTGGTGCCCGTGACTTTGTTCGTGTTAAATGATGAAAGGTACCCTATGTCCTTTCTGGTGTCCCAGACAACGTGTATGCAAAATTTCATGGTGATCAGTCCAGTAGTTTTTTTGTGAAAGCATAACAAACAAACTCGCACTCACATTTATAATACTAGCTGGTGCCAGCGACTTCGTCCGCATTGAACGATGAAAAAGTACCCTATGTCCTTTCTAGTGTTCCACACAACATGTATGCAAAATTTCATGGTGATCGGTTCAGTAGTTTTTGCGTGAAAACGAAACAAACACATTCACATTTATAATATTAGTAAGGATGTAATTGTAATACTTACTGAAATACAGTTTGTTTAATCTTCTGATCCGATGCTATATGTGGAGAATGGCATTGTTCCTTATGACACAAGTTAGGTAGCACAAGTCTGTAAGCTTCCTTGGCGGTGTACGGTGTACCTCCTAGCAATATGCACACTTCTTGTGGAATTGTAGTACCTTTGATTTCTTGCAAAAGACTCTGAAAGTAATTATTAAAAATAGTACATAACTAAACATTTTAGATTTAAAAAAGTAGTTTTTTATTTACGTTTATAATATCTCTAAATTTTCTTCCATACAGTTTGATGCCAAATAGCGACATGTCTACTATCACACAAATTGCTGAAGGATCAATGAACTTTTTTGTATAGTATATTCAAATACGTTGGACATAATACGTAAAAAACAGTCGTGTCCACAACACAGCCTCGTTATTCAACCGACTTTATCATCCTGACTGGCATCCTCTACCCACTAAATGAAACACATAAATAAGATATTATTTTATGGTGGTCTGCTATAGGTTACCAGACGGGCCGCCCCAAAAACGTATAGTGCCTAAAGTAGTAAATAAAAAAACTGAAACGAAGAACACAAATAAAACGTGCCAATAACAGAACTTACTTTCAAAATGTGATCTAAGTTTTCCAAAGCCGTTGAAACTATCCGAAAATGTCTTTCAGAATGAAAACTATTATTTTGGCTTGGATTTACACACATCTTTTTGTTGTTAACAGTTTGTTTTAACCATTGATAGGTGTATGGAATTTGTAATCTTTGATAAACCAAAAATTTTATTAATTCTGAAACTATGTGACCACAAGATATTGAAGTTAACTGATCACCTATATTTAAATTAATAAACAAAGGTTTTGAACGTGAATTCATGGTCAATTACGTACGATAAGATATATATAAAAAAAACAGAAGTTTGCACGGATCACGCTAGTAAAACTCTCGGTAAAATTAAACTAAACGACTTTTTGTAGTAGTTTTTATTCGCTCGCAGTTTCGCGCACGCAGTATACAAAGAGTATATAATCACTACGTTACAGTATAATATTAAAACACAGAATATATTATTTACAAGGAGATAAAATAGGAATCAAGGAGAATAGAGGTAAAGGAGCGCCAGCTCTGTGTATTAAAAGTGTCCGTTGAAAGACGACGAACTGATGGCGCTGGTGCAGCTAGTGATAGTAACAATTCAACTCAGCGCGCACTTCACTCCGTCAACAACTGCTACATTCATTTCATACTCTCCATACTCTCAAACTCTCTAGATCACTGCCCTAGACACACCAGCGCCATCTCTAGTTGTCGATTTTAGTAGCCACTTTTTTAGTTTAACACCCATATAAGATTGCGCTCCTGATCTCAACCCTCCTTAATAGGAATGTCAAAAATTCCGATCACTGACACAGAACAAAAAATTAAGGCCACTGTTATTATTTAGTTATTATATAAAAAAAAAAACATGCGAACTAGGTAAATAAATTATTAAACTCAATTGTTAACATGTGTGAACAAAGATTAAATGTATGTGTGAACATACATGACGGCCATGACGGGACTGGCCGGCGTCTTGTACCAAAGTAGGTGATATATTTCCAAAATTAAAAATGATAAATGTCAATTTTTCCAATATGTCATTGTCAAGTATTAGGAAGTATAATAATTCAAAAATTTCTTCTTAAAAGCCTGCTATTGTTAGTTACATAAATAAAATGTATCGCTTATCCAAAAGTAAAAACTGGTTTGGTAAATTTGATATGTTTAAAAATTTGCAAAAATTTAATTACATTCGTAATTATGCAAAAGATGTTAGATTTGGTCCTGACGTAAGATCGCAAATGTTACAAGGCGTTGATATCCTTACTGATGCTGTTGCGGTAACAATGGGCCCAAAAGGGCGCAATGTTATTCTGGAACAAGCTTTTGGACCCCCTAAAATAACTAAAGATGGTGTAACTGTAGCAAAAGGTATAGAACTAAAAGATAAATTCCAAAATATTGGTGCAAAACTAGTTCAAAATGTTGCCAGTAAGACAAATGAAGAAGCGGGTGATGGTACTACTACTGCTACCATTTTAGCACGTGCTATAGCAAAAGAGGGTTTCGAAAAAATTTCGAGAGGAGCTAATCCAATTGAAATTAGAAAAGGAGTGATGTTAGCAGTGGATGCAGTAAAAGATAAATTAAAAGAAATATCTAAGCCGGTAAGTACTTCTGCAGAAATCGAACAAGTAGCTACTATATCAGCTAATGGAGACAGATCTATAGGAAAATTAATAGCAGACGCAATGGAACGAGTGGGTAAAGATGGAGTTATTATGGTAAAAGACGGTAAAACGCTTGTCGATGAACTTGAAGTCATAGAAGGCATGAAGTTTGATCGTGGATATATTTCACCATACTTTATCAATTCTTCAAAAGGCCCCAAAGTTGAATATAGTGATGCTTTAGTCCTTTTTTCTGAAAAGAAAATATTTAATATTCAACAAATAGTACCTGCTCTTGAAATAGCAAATACTCAAAAGAAACCATTGATAATCATTGCTGAAGAATTAGATGCAGAACCTTTATCTGTTCTGGTTTTAAATAAATTAAAGATTGGGTTGCAAGTAGTTGCTGTAAAATCTCCTGGATTCGGAGAATATAGAAAGAATTCAATTATGGACATGGCTATTGCCACAGGTGCGGCAGTATTCGAAGATGATCTTAATTTAATAAGACTTGAGGACTGTTTGCTTGAAAGTTTAGGGAGAGTAGGAGAAGCAGTCATCACAAAAGATTCTACAATACTTTTAAAAGGTAAAGGTAATAAGGAAGAAATAAACGAACGCATAGAACAAATTAAGACAGAATTACATGAAACAACTGATGACTATGAGAGAAAAAAATTAATTGAACGCATGTCTAGATTACAATCTGGTGTTGCGGTGTTACTAATAGGAGGAAGCAGTGAAGTTGAGGTAAACGAAAAGAAAGATCGCGTTAATGACGCGCTTAATGCCACGCGAGCTGCAATATCGGAGGGGATCGTTCCAGGTGGAGGAGCAGCTTTTCTGAGGTGCATACCTGCGTTAGAACTTTTAAAACCAGTCAACGCAGATCAAGGTATAGGTATTGACATAGTAAAAAAAGCTTTGCTAATGCCTTGCATGACAATAGCTAGTAATGCCGGTTTTGACGGAGCCGTTATTGTGTCAAGGGTCCGAGAAATGGACATGGACTTTGGATATGACGCTTTAAATAACGAATATGTTAATATGATTGAGAAAGGAATTATAGATCCAACAAAAGTTGTCAGGAGAGCATTAATTGATGCAAGTGGTGTTGCATCTTTATTAACCACTGCTGAAGCGGTTATCTGTGAGTTACCCAAAAAAAATGATACGCAATTCCAAGAAATGAAAGAAATGCGAGGGGCTATTCCTGGAGTTGGCAATTATTAACATATTGTTTATACTCCAACGAAAATTATAGCTAAGGTTTAATGAAAAATTAACGTTTTGTTCGCATGAGTTTATTATGTTTTTTTTCTTATAATTAATAATAAATATTTATTTCAAATTTGATATTAATTCATCTTTAAAATTGTTGGGTTAAAAATGAACATATTATTTAGACTGAGTTGTATGTACTTACCTAATTATAGTCTTACGGAGTCTTATCCAGACTGAAGCTCTAATATTTTTCATCTGGTTCATCAAGCAGTCGGACCAAGCGCAAAATTTATCCTGGAACAGTTTAAAAAAATAATAATAAGGAAATACAAATAAGTTTCTTCACGATGTTTGTCAACAGATATAATAAATACCCGAAAAAAAAAGAAACGTTGATTTTAGACATACGTTGGTATCTACTATACGTTGTATTTAGTTTGTGATTTTAAATAACATTACTTTTTATATTTTTTTATTTAAATTAATATTATTTGGACCATGGGTTTAGTATTACCATCTATCGTTCAGTTTATCTATGTTTGGACAATAACTATACATTTAGTCTGTGTGTGGTCTTTAATATGTGTGATCTGTGCACTATCAATGACATTCCTAATTCCCAAATGCCCATCAAATGCCACTGTCATGTCACCGATCGTTGTTGAATGTTGATGTCTTGATTTTAGCGCGAAAATGTTCCTTCTGGCTTCTGGCTTTTGCTCTCTGTTTTATAGAATAATTAACTAATTAATATAAATAGATGAATAATACGGCTTTCATAACTATATTTTCTTTTATCTAATTTACTTTTTTTTTTAATTATATATGGACTGTCGTTTGTGTTTTCATAAAATGGAAGCTTTAGAGAATAACGTGCCCACTAATGAAAACAATAGTGATAGTGACCTTTTTAGTTCTTTTCGTCAAGAAGATTCAGCATCCGTAGAGGACAATGATTTTCAGAAAATAAACAACGAATCTAGCGATGAAGACGAATCCACAATTGGAATCCCTAAAAGACGTCGACAAAGATTCTCTTCGAATAGCGAGACTGAAATAGACAAGGAAAATATAGAAAACCAACGTATTATTGATTCAAACGAAAATATTTCAACAGATATTGATAGTGAAAACAAAGATAATGTTATTACTAAACAGCATAAGTCCAAAATACTAAAAATGAGTAGTGACGAGAGTGAAGATGATTCAAAAGAACTAAAAAATAGAATAGAAAACAAGAGATCTAGACTCAAAGATAAATTTAAACACTTGCACAGAAACAAAGAAAACAATTTAGATTCACATAAAGAAATTGAAAATAAAACTGATGAAAGTTCCAATGATTCCAGTAATGCGATGTTCTCTTTGAATAAAATTAAACAAGTAAGTAAAGAGGCTATGTTTTTTCTATGTTTTCGTATACGATAAGCTGATGGTCCACACGATGGTAGGTGCCTACCGTCATCTTTATTACAACCATCACCACAGGTGCTGCAAGTGCACTGGTACTATAGTAGGGTTACATCCTTTGGTGGAGTTGCGGAAGAGTGTTCGCCCGACCTCGCAACTTCGCCAACTTCGACACGGAAGACGCCAAGAGGTCTGTCCCTAGGCAGAAGACGCCAAGAGGTCATGATGGATTCCTCTTGTAAAAAAAAAGTGTTACATCCTTGCAAACTTTCGCATTTATAATAATAATAGCATTTAAGATGTAAAACTATTGAAAATTTACATTTCTATTTATCAATTGATTGATATTACAGAAGGTGAAGGAGAGGAGAGAGTTGTTGAAAATGTCTATCTGTGATCCGGATACATCAGATGAAGAAGAGAAACAACAAAAGCAGATTCATAAACATAAAACACAAAGAAAATCTGTTAAACCTACATCACCAAAACCAATAAAGGTAATTTACCAGCAAATTTTTTCGCCCCTATTATTTGTTATACAAATTTAATATTAATTGTGTGCAACCTTGCATTTGAGTGGTCTCAAACCACGTTCAACTTAGAACTATAATTACTATAGTCTTGCCTCCGGTAAATCAATACTAATAATAAATCTGTAAGTGTAGGACTGTAGGTATTGTATGTATGTATGTTCCTCCATAATTCTTAAACAAATTAATTGATTTTCATGAAACTTGGGATATAAACATTTAATTCACTATAATAAGTCCTATTTTAAATTTTTTATAGATGTCTAACAAGCAAGCAATGGAGAACATGCAAAAGATAAGAAGTGAATCCAATCGTATGCTACGTGAAAAGGATGTAAGCTTACCTTATCATAGGCCCAAAGCTTTATCTCTAAAAGATATCATGAGTAGGCGGAGACCAGCTTTAACAAATGACGGCAAAGCATTACCTATTAAAATGAATGAAGATGAACTGAAGAAATATGCGTAAGTTTTAATTTATATACATTAATTTTACTTGTTTATGGGTCTTTGCATTTGTCAAAACCAAATGAAAAACTCGTTTGGGTGGTTTAGAAGAAGTTACCGGAGAAACAGACAGAAGTAGTAAATGTACTTTACTTTGTAATAGCTATTGATTCGTATTAACAAGGGCTGAGTATTTTTAATTAAAATTATTTTTTTGCCCTAATTTATATATTTTTAACGATTATTTTATATATTTTTTGCTCTAAGCTGTCTACCACTCATATTAAACTTACTTAAATTACATCAGGTAAAATTCCCAACAAAATATATAAAAACAAAGACAAAATAGAGCCATTGTTTGTACTTTCAGATTATCATTGGAACAAAGACAAAAAGAGATGTTGGAATTGTGTAAAAGTGATACTGATGATGATGATTTTCCAAATAATGAAACCTTACAGCCTGATGGGGAAAATTTATGCAGTGATAGCACTAAAATGCTACCTGATAATGAAAAAGCTCAGGATGATGATGAACTGCCTGTCACCAGACAAATGGAATCTATTAATGAAAACTCTCAGACTGTTAGTGAAGCTATATCAAATGACAGTAAAGAAACCCATTGTGATAATGAAAAAGCACAGTCTGTTAATGAGAAAGTTTTAAATGAAAAATACGGATTGACTGAATACAATGGCGAAATGGAAAATTCAAGTATTAGTAGCCATAAAATAACTACTAACGAGGCAGTTGTAAATAAAGATCATAGTTTAAATTGTAGTAATAATGAAGAATTAAATGACATGTCTGAATCTGATGTGAAGTTAGTATATGATGAGTCCATAGAAGACAACGAAAATGAAATTACTTCAAAAGAAGATAATTTAGGCGTAACAAACAATGTTAGTAAAGACATGATTGTTACTGAAAGTGGTCTTACTAACACTGTCACCGTAAATGAAGAAGTTGTTGAAAGTAACGATATTCATAATATTAATAAAGAATCTGACGAATGCGATGCTTCAAACATATCTAAAGTAGTTGATATATCAATTATAAATGTTGAAGAAAGACAACAGCAGGTTAAAAAAATATCTGAAGATGATAGTCAGATGCTTAGTTTACATTCTGATACTGAAGATTTTGATACTTTAAAAGAATCAAGCGTGGACGTTTGTGAAAATAATGTAGGGAAATCTAAAGAAAAGTTGGTTGATTTAGGCGTAGAAAAAACCAAATTTGATGAATTTTCGGATTCTGATGGTGAAAGAGAAGATATAGATGCTCTTATAGAGAATGCTGAAATTTTGAAAAGTAAGTAAAAATCATCTTAAAACTGTTGTGAGATTTATCTGAAGCTTTGCTTGTTTGGTTTTTTTTTTTTAATATATTTCTGAATATTGTTTTTAATTTAGTATCTCATTTGCAGCAACAGATTCTGTACAGGAATTCATTTCTCCAGCGTTGGTTAAAGATCCACAAATTTTAAAAGCTAAACCAAGATTGAGCGGTCAACCAAATATGCTTATTGATTTAAGTGAAGATCCTTCAGCCCCAAAAAAGTTATCCGGCTTGGAGCTATTGAAGCAACGTTTTATTTATTTTGAAAATCTCAAGACTTCTGATGAAAAGGAAAGAGAAAGGGAAAAAAGGTATGTACTTGGGAAGTTGGTTAAAATCGCGAAAATATTTTTTAACTTATAAATAAAACTATTATAAAACTATAATAAACTATATAAGCCGGCAGTTAAATTTATAATTTAATTTATACTATAGTGAGAGGAAACATACAATTAATTGCTTTTATTTTGCTTTTTAGAAATATACCTGGTATCCAGCATTTAAGACTGAAAGAAGAGTTAGCGGAGAAGATAGCTGAACAACGCTCACTAGAATGGACCAAACGGCTTTTAGAAGAGAAACAACAGCAAGCAGAATTAAACGAGTTCGAAGATGAAGCTATGGAGGAAGAAGACGAGATAGAAAAAAATAAAAAACAAAATGCCAATGACGATGTCGCGGAGGATAGTACTGCAAGTGAGGAAGAAATTGAGTATGATGTTCCAGAGAAGCCAAGAAAATACAATCCTCTTATAGAGGATGAAGCAGACGAGTCTGATTGTGAAGATGAACACGAAGACACAGTTGGATGTGATGAAGAAATAATGGATGATGCAAATGTTAACCAAGGGGATGACGAAGATGAAACTAAGCATGAAAATGAAACGATTGAAAGTGATGAAGACGACGAAGAGGATTCCAGTGAAGAATCATCAGAATCAGAGCAAGAGGAACAATCGAAACCGAAAAAGGGAAGGATATTAAAGGCCTTCGAGGACTCGGACGATGAGGAAGTTAATAATCAAGCATCTGAAAACATTCTTAATAATGACAACATTAATAATTTAAATAGTAAAAATAATGAAGCAATGACGAATTCTCAAGAGTTTACAGAATCACAAGGTAATGTCAAATTGAACTAATTAAACAAATTCACAGTTTTCATAAAAACGTTTAGTAGTGGCCTTCAAGTGAACCGTCAGCCTATCTGTAGAGTTTACAATTTTAAAAAAATAAGCCTTTCAAAACTATAAGCTGATAGACGCGGGTAAAAGCTAATAATTGATTATTGTATTTGTATAATGCGACGACGCCAAGTTTGGTCTAGTGGCTAGTAGTTTATTATTTATTTATTTTTCGAGGAGAAATCCGTTCCCTACCGCTGGCTAGACGGTAGGGGTATGTGGGGGTCAGCGGGCGCTTTGCGCTATGCTAGTCAGGACGGGCGACCCGATGCGACTCTAATGGACGCAGTTTCATACAAAATAAGGCAAGCGTATTTATGCGACGCGATGCGATCCAACGCACTCCGCCTAGTCGACGTCTGCCTTAAAACTCCCCGGTGCCTCCTTGCCCTTTGTGCGGGGGTGGACCGGGCTCTGCGTGGCTAGTAACCCTAGCTGTTAACCAAACGGTCGCGGGTTCGAATCCCGCTAGGGGCAAATGTTTATGTGTTAGCATTTTACCTTTGCACCTGAGTCATGGATGTTTTCTATTTATAATATGTATATATTTACAAAAAAGAAGTAATTTATGTAGCATATCAGCTATTTGGTATTCATAATACAAGCATTATTTGCTTACTTTGGAACTAGATGGTGCTGTGTGGAATGTGTGAAGATATTTATATACCTGAATTATTATATTAAGGTTTCAAGGCGA
This sequence comes from Synanthedon vespiformis, assembly GCA_918317495.1. NCBI lineage: Eukaryota > Metazoa > Arthropoda > Insecta > Lepidoptera > Sesiidae > Synanthedon > Synanthedon vespiformis. The sequence goes on from OU906962.1 coordinate 3,547,434, forward strand.
CACTTGAACTATTTCGTAATTTTTCATCTCACTAACTTAACATTACAGGCAATATTGATATTCCTTCCATAAAATCATCGTGCGATGTCGAAGAATAACGTTTTTTTAGGCATTTATTCACCATGACGTATTACTAATACGATAAAACAATCCGTACGCAACAGTACCCAAGAGTTTCGAGACGCGCGAACGAAGTGTGGGGGGGGAAGAGCGACTGAGTCTACCAATAACGTGTCGGCACACGTTATTGGTAGACTCAGCCCCTCACGCTCTTCTGCCACCTCAAACACCTAAAAATAGAATTCTGCGCACATTTGCCGAGAAGTCTTTATTCGCTACTAACTATATTGATATATTTAATGCAGTTTTTTTTATTAAAACAATTATTTGCACAGTTTCAGATGATACTATACAGTTAGGTCAAGTTCAAAAGTCATTTTCGGATGACCTGTTTACTAGTCAAGATAGTGTATCAACTGTTTCAAATAAAGTGAGTTACAATGCAAATTATGGAGAAAATCCACTAAGTGATGAGAAAGATCCTTGTACTAGTGACAAGGACAAGGATAATATTCGTGATATATCATTTTATGTTGGAGTAAGTACCTATATCTTTTATGTACTCCATTATCATGCAGTTTTTTATATTGAAAAATATTTTCTTGACCTAAATCTAGACACTCATTGAAAGTAATGTTGCCACAAAATAAAAAATAATCTAAATATTAGTCTGATAACAAGCAAATCTTTATGAAATTAATAATCGTGGAAGGATTTGCTCAACATAAAAATTATATTTTTATAAAAGTAACATCCATTCTTAAAAATCCAACCTTTCATAACGGTTGATGTTAACTTATTGACTGGTGAAAATAAAATTATAAAATTACTTACTTACAGTCGACATACGATGGCGTTACAGGAATATGTAACGAAACGTTCTCGCAAAGCTTTGTTCCCACTCAAATTGATAGCACTCCGCAATCCCAAGAAATAGGTGAAGATGTTTTTGCGCTCTGCACAGGAAAATTCTATGATAATCAGTTTGTATCGCAAACGGACGATACAGACGTAACCGGTGAAACTAATACCGAAGAACTCACGCAAAATTCACAGAACATTGAAATTAGGTTTAAAGATTTTAACGAAAAAAGTGAAACTAATGTCGAAGAAACCAAGCAAAATTCACAGAACGTTGAAATTGGGTTCAAAGGAATGGACAAAACTAAGGAAACACCAGATACAGCCATTAAAGATACAATTATTGAAGAAAATGTAAAAAATAACAAAGAAGCACACCAAGAAAGTACACAATCAAAAACTTTAGATTCCATTAATAATTGTGACGTTCTAAAAGATGTTCTCGAAGAGTTAAAAGAAGACGCGGAATTGCCGAGACCAAAATACTTTGACGTTACCGATACAAAACAGAAAGTTAACGATCAGTTTAAAAAGAAGTTCATCATTGATTCTGATGATGATGATGATGATGATGCCAAAAACCATAGCGTGACACAGCCAAAGAAGAAAAAGTTTAAGAAAAGGAAACCAGAAAAAAGGGCTTTGCAATTCTCAGGTAAGTTTTAAGTTGTTGTTAAGAATTGAACCTAAATGTTATACGAATAAGGTTTTTACTTTATTGTAACAAGTAGCAATATTTGCTACTGAAAAACTACAACTTTTAAAACTCAGTCCGCTTTATCTTTTAGATGTGTATTTCCAGTAGCTGGATAGAAAATTGTAACTTTTCACGCCTTAACTACTCAACCGATCATCGTGGAATGTTTTATACACTTTGTCAGGGATACAAAAAGGGACATAGGGTATCTTTCACTTAGAAAAAAGAACTGTTACCGTTATTACTCATATTTTCTTTTTGCAACGCGAACGAAGTCGCGGGCACCAGCTAACTACTTATTTAACACGGAATTTTAATTGCAGACGATGAAGACGATGATATTGACGAATACGAAGAAGTAGAACAAGAGAGTGGAGACGAAGTCGCTTCCGAGGCAGACAACTACAGACTCGTGGAATATGATTCAGAAGAAAATGAGGTATACATAGTTAAGAGCGTTACAGAATCAGAATCACGTTGGGAGTCAAAATTTATGATTCCCGCCGGATCATGATGCCATGATGTGTTTAGTTTGCAGATAAGATATTAACGCCATATTATTTGTAGTTTTATAATCTAGATAATGTCTGAAAAATATTTTAAAATATTGGGATAATTTTCTCAATAGAACAGTTTTTAAGCAGCCCTTTTTTAAAACTAGCGGTCGACGCAGAAGTGAGATATTAGTAAAATTATATGTGAAAAACTTCACATCATTTATTAGATAAAAGTTGTAAAACATATACGATTTCTGTAAAATTTCATTCAAGAAAAGTATATTCTAAAAATGGTCAATTTAGTTAGAGTATCATGTATAGACCCTATAAACATGATATTTCTGAAAACAAAATAACTTATTACTCCACGACCAACCAACCCTTACAGATTTATTATTAGTACATATTGATTTGTATCAAATTACCACAGATTGAAGTGAACCCTCGTGATGTGAAGAAGAAACGTAAAACCACAGAGTTCTTCGAGAAGGAAGCAGAATTGACGTCCGAGGATGAATGGGTGGGATCGGGGGATGAGGATGAAGCTGGGCTGGACCGAATGGAGAGGGAGGAGGGAGACGATGACGTCTTCCACCAGGGGCAATTGCAGAAGGAACTGGGACAAATACACTTGTAAGTAGACTGTGTTTCATAACATTGATTATAATATGAGATTTAATTTTATATTAAAACTAATTTCAACAGATCAATAGTGAGTGATAGAGAATCCTATCCATGTTAGGGGCAGTTTTAAATACTTATTAGATGTTATTTGGATGTTATATGGATTTCGGAAAAAAAGTTGGAACGTTTTCCAAAAAAATAATTCTTTTTTAACAGTTGAAAATATAAAAATGCATCCAAAATCGAATCAAAATAAAAATATCACCTTCATATTTATAATATTAGTAAGGATTTACCTGAAAAAAAAAAAAACTTTTTGTTACAAACTGACTTTACAGTTTTTTATTTGAAAATAACTTTTTTTTGTTAAATTTTCGAGCTTCACAAAAAATTCTTCAGCTTAACTTATTTATTTGTATAATACACTAGCTGTGCTCGCGACTTCGTCTGCATAGAAAAGTATAATACGCCATTTACAGTATTTTGGATAGATAGCGCTATCTCCCGAGCCAAGCCGCTAGAGTATTTACTTTTATTTTAGATTTCCCTTAGGAATGAAGCATTTTCCCGCGATAAAAAGTATCCTATGTTCATTACAAATAATGTCGGCTTCTATTGGTAAAATAATTTTTCAAATCGGTCCAGTAGTTTCGAAGCTTATTCTATACAAACAAACAAACAATCAAATCTTTCCTCTTTATAATATTAAGTATAAGTATAGATATGTATATATTTATTTTTCAATTTGCATAAATGTGTTAAGTGCTATTGAATCATGAAGTTTAATGTTGTATGTTAAGTATTATCCTTTTAAAAATTATTCAAATGTTTAATTTAAGTCGAGACATGCTCGATCAAGACAAACGCGACGTGCGTTTGATTCAAGAAGTCCTGTTCGAAGATGGCGATTTGGGTGTGGGCAGTCGACAACGCAAGTACCGTTGGAGGGACGTAGGTAAATAGATTATTATCATTTTAATCAATTTTTATTATTAGTGGATACAGCGTTCGGGAAGCTATGAGACATAATCTTATTATTTAAAATTTTTTAGTGTCTTAAGTCGCCGTCACGAGAAGCTGTAAAGTTTGTAAACACACATTCAGGGGTTCGCAACTTTTGGATCAAATAAAAAAAAAGTTTTGTAATGGTTTTTATTTTTATAAAGGGATATATAAAATAATATAGGGATATATAAAACAAACTAAGAAGCTAAAAACCTGTTCCATACAAAATGCACGAGGGAATGGATTTATTCATATTTTTTTTTTGCGTAAATATTTCCGTTGTTTTAAATTATGTAGTTATTCGGGAAGGAGATAAATTCAACAAATCATAGATTTTATAAAAAAATTTGGTCCAGTCGTTTTACAGTTATAAATTGTGTAACTAATTTCATTATAGAAACATACTAACTAGCTGACCCGGCGAACTTCAGAATATTTTTAAATATATGAGAAAATTAATCTAATGTCTGTTTTGTTCTTTTAATATAGAATTATGATGTACTGTTACAGGTGATGAAGAGGAGACTGGGGCAATTCCAGATGAATTTGGCAGCCAAGAGGCGGACTTTGAATCTGAGGAACAATGGAGGAAACAAAGGCACGAGAGGGAAGTCTTTCTCAGATCAATGGTAAATGTTATTAACTACTAGCTATTGCATGCGACTCAGTCCGCGCAACTTTATAAAATATAGTCTACCTATTATATAAATTTACCCGCGACTTCTTCCGTGTCCGATCGCTACCAAACTTCACAGGAACACCCTACAAAATACGTAGTGACGTATTTTGAAGTTAAATTTAAAACTTGCTTGGATGGGCTTGGGTAGATGTTTTTATGAGGGTACTCTGCCCTAGAACACGCTGTTGCCTCGGTGTAAAATAAAGACCCATTTACGCGCTGGAGCAACACCGTGCGACATTTTAGCATGCAACACGCTGTTGCATAAAGCCCCATTTACGCGCCGGAGCAACACCGTGCGACATTGTAGCATGCAACACGCTGTTGCCTCGGTGTAAAATAAAGCTCCGTTTACGCCGGTGCAACACCGTGCGACATTGTAGCATGCAACACGCTGTTGCCTCCTCGGTGTAAAATATGCTGTAGCATGCCACAATGTCGCACGATGTTGTTGCGGCGTAAATGGGACTTTTGTCTTCGAAAGGAGAATAAAATTATTTTTAATGTACACTTTTCAGAGAACAGAGGAGAAAGAAGACACGAGCTTGATAATCAAGGGGAGTATTTGTAATAAATCGGTGTCGAGTTTGGTGTTGAATAGCAATACGGAAATTCAAAGTCGAGTTGTGGAGAAGCGTACAGTGAACACGTCTATTTTTAAGGTAAGACTCTTTTGTGACAATTTGCAACTGCTGTGGTGTAGTAATATAGGAAGAGTCGTTTTTCTTCATATGACAGAGGCTTAAGGTCTACGTGGGGATAAGAAAAAGACTGTGTAACTAGACGGTGCTGTGTTGAATGTGTGAAGATATTTATTATTTACTAGTGGGTGCCCGCGAATTTTTTTTTTACATACAAACCATTCCTGATTACACCTCTTACCATAAGTGAAGACTGAATTAAAATCGGTCCAGCCGTTTTTAGGAGGAGTTCATCAGTGAACAACTTACACACTGAAGAAATATATTACATATTATAATATGAAGATTTATTTATTTTGCAGCAAAGCTACCACGGGTCTTTTCTGTCTCGCGGCAACAGCGCACTGTCGCGTCTTGCAGCAATCGCATCGCCCTTGGCAATGGACGATGACGATGGCCCCAGAGCCTCGGTGGCTCCCACCAATAAGAGGAATTTCGTTTTTACATCCATTACACCGAAAGAAGACAAGGCAAAGGTAAGATAATCACGATATTATCTCTTCCACTTGCGGAACACGAGGCGCAGGCGGGGGAGGGGTTTCATCCATCAAGCGCGAAGCGTCACAGTTCCGCCTTTCCCGTACGAACTGCTAAGGAGTGCAACTCGTTGCCTGCATTCGTGTTTCCTCAAAATTGCAATCTCGTGATCTTCAAATCGTGGCCGCATCTGCACTTCACTCACCTTACATCAAGTGAGATCGCGGCCAAGCGCTGCCTTGATTTATGAGAAAATAAATATATCAATCAAACAAACATTTATTTGTAACTTAGTAACACGATAACAAAGACAAAGAAAAGAAAACAGTAATAAGAAAAATATAAGTTACAAGTGGGTACCTTCTCAGTATTTTGCTGGCATAGGCCAGCAGTGATTTGATCACTGATTGATTGATCGATCAATCAATCAATATCAATCAAATCAATATCACACCAATCAAACCAATATCATATCAAACAATGAAATGAGAATATCAGCCAAGAGTATCAAAGTAGTCCTGTACTCGGCCCCACCAAATAAAGGTGGTTCATAATTTAAATAACATTTTTTTTGTTACAGATCGCCAAAAGAAAAGCTGATGACAATATTATGGGCACTCCTAAACTGTTGAAGAAAATGAAGGTTGATGAAAATGTTCGAAGGACAAGTTTATTCGATCATTTAAAAATGTGATTGTGACGTTTAAAAAAGCATTAAAAACATGTAAATTATTATGCAGTAAGTAAAGTTACATTAAAATAAGAATATCCAAAAAAGTTTTTATATAGGTACTAAAATACTGCTGATAATGATAAGTAATAAAAAAATTTTATTTGAAGTACTTTTTTTTTTATTAAAATAATAACACTTTGGAAATTAATATTAAACTTGTATATTAAAAAAATGTTTATAAATTAAAAATGTGTTGTATAAATAAATATGTTTACAGAAATAATTAAATTGTGTTTTTATTTTAACCCTTCATAATTTTTAGTTAGAAAGGAAATAAATGAATTGAGATCGCTTTATTATGCAATTTATCTACAAATTATATACCTGTAGGTAAAAACCTTCCTCGTTGATCGCTCTTTCCTTTAGTGTGTAAACTGTATCAAAATCGGTTAAGTAGTTTTGAAGTTAGTGGAGAAACGGACAGTCTCGAGCAGCTACTGTAATTTATAATAATACTGGCTACCCGCTCCCGGCTTTGCACGGGTGCAACTTTTTTTTTTTTTTTTCAATTATATATTACTAGCCGCTGCCCGCGACTTCGCCCGCGTAACTTTGTGCATTAATTACTAAAACCTTCCTCGAAAACCACTCTATTCATTGGTGAAAACAGCATGAAAATTGGTGCAGTAGTTTTTGAGTTTATCGCGAACAAACAGACGCAGCAAACGAAGGACTTTGTTTTATAATATGTAATTATTATGATTAACATAGCGCCATCTATTGCATAATTACTCAATACAGTAAATTACCTTACACCGCCATCAGTTAGAATCTTATGGAACTCAGACAACTGTAACTAAACAAATTTTGCAATAAAAAAATATTGCGACTAAAGGCCCTCTTTCACCAACTACAAGTACACAAGTAAAGTGTTGATTATTATAGTTACTTTTAGAAAAAAAATCTGTTTTATTGAATTATGCACTCGATTTACTGCATCATTCGATAGACGATTTTTTTATTATTTTCTTTTCAATGTTTGGGACTTTTAACGTACAAAGGTATCGGTGACTTTGAAAAACGGTGAAAGAGGCGCTTAATAATATCAATGCCACTAAAATAATATAAATTTATACTACCAACTACTTGGATGAGGAAATTGCCGATAAAATCTGGCTTTACTGGATAGTACAGTCGTTGATATCAACTAAAGAATTTTAAGGAGAGAAAATACGTTATTACGTCATCTATTTAGATTAGAAAAGTTGTTAGGAATGAATTAAGAAATATATACCAACTACAAACATATTCCCTACATTTATGTGCTGCAATCGATTTTTATAAATTTAATTCAACGGCTATTTCTTCAAATTAGGACCGTTCGTTGAAAAAAAAATACATGTACATTAAATTTCAATGCTCAATATATAGGAAAATAAATAAATATTATTGTATACTAAGGCCTAGTTTATATATATTTTTTAAATACACTACGCTCGGAGAAAATACTGCAGGTCAATTTACAATTTACATGCACAAAATCACAAAATTAATAAATTTAAATAATGCCATGCCGACCAACATTCAGAAAATAAAAGAAAGGATTGCTATTTAACAAAACAATAAACATTTAAATAATTAATAAATACACAAATATCAGATTAAATCTTTAAGACATTTATTTAGTTTCATTATTCCGTTGTGGAAATTTCATAAATAGCTATATATATTTTATGTATACAGGGAAGGAAATAGAACAGTTTAAAATAAAATGGCAATACTTTTTTTCTATGTTGGGAGCACTGTCAGTACGCAGTATTTGTATCCGTTTCCCATTTGCTTCATTCCCTTCCCTTTCCTTCTCCCTTCCCCCTCTTGCCAGTTCGTCTCGCCCCGGACTTGCGTCGATTCGCGTCGTGTGTTTCTTTCGTGCTTTTTTCTATTCTATTATAGTGTGGCGTGTAGCGAGAAAAAATTCTAGTCAAGTTAAATATTTATCAAAGCTCGTCACTCGTTTCGCTAGTGCAATATAATGGCAAACGAAACTCCTGAAATCGGCGAAATCCTTAAAAGTAGCAAGATTTTACTTTTAGACATTGAAGGCACAACGACATCGATCACCTTTGTTAAGGTAGGTCCATTAACGATTGACCGGCCGGTGTTTTGTTCAAACATATGTTTTTATTTCTTATTTTATGTTCTCACTCATTTAGATCTGTTTATACATTGATTGTTTTTGTATTGTCGCAAAAATCGTTTTAACCGGACATCTAAAATGGTCGTATTTTCGGTTTCGCAATATGGAGGACGAGAATCAAAATGGTACCCTTTTCACTTCGATGTCATTGTCTGATTTTACGAACAATTTTCACATTAAAACCTCGGCAGGATTACCGTTTCGTGATATTTTCTTATTAAAATTAATAATTGTTAATACAATAACTGGATTTAAATTGAATAAAAGCAATGGATGATAGCCAGTATTTTTCTTTACATTTAAATAGGAAATAAAAAAAAACCATTTCCATTTTTTTTATACTTGAAATATATAAATATCTAATTGTACAATCTAAGTCAATGTCACGGCCGTGCTTACCGACAACGGAAGCGCGGTTCAACTTCAACAGCTGTTCATACGCGAAGCAGCTGTTAGGTAAAAAAATGTGAGAACAGTTACTTGTCCGTCTTGTCTTGTCTTGTCTTCTGTGTTTCTATACGAGTTTAGATTGTATTGTATAAGCTATCCCTCTCGTTTCTGTATCACTGTCATTGAAAAAACTTTTTACCTGTGAACTCGGGTCTATTATTTTTTTGTAATACGCAATTTTTTTTTTGCAATGCACCAATGCAAAAAAAATATGAAGTTAAGTCAAAGCCATCATTGATTTATTCATGGTGTCAGTCAACCTCTTGTAAACCCATAATTTTTGTGGATAATACGTTTTTAATTATTAAAACTTATGGCCTATATATTATGTATTATGTTATTTTTTAATACATAATTTTCATGTGTCCTCTTTATCAGATTTCATTCTGTTTAAATGCTCTAGATTAAGATCTATAGCTAGATTCTAACAAGAGTCTTATTTCAAAGAATTGTTTTTAACCTCGTAAAAGACGGGTCTCCCAAACTAATGGATTAATTTTGATCCAGTTTTTGAACGCTGAGCTAACATTATCAAGATGTTTCTTTCTTAGCTATAATTTATAAAGATCTCTTCTTCAGGCGTTTGAGAGCATCTGCTCAATTCAAAGTTGAAGAAGGGTCTCGCTAAGTTCCATCCAAGGATTAGAAATATTTGAGTTTTTGTGTAAGTACTGATTGGTATTTTCGTGACATGATTGTGTAGTGTATGAGGGGGCACTGGCTCAGAAATTCACTATATGTGGCAAGTCACGCAATTCACACCTCCTGCTCCGGCTCTCGGCCTACTGAATACTGATCAGTGTTGCCACCATAGATTTAGTACTACTCCCGTTCCGTATCTAAGGGGTCCACCATAAGGTGTACTCGAGACAGTGTAATATAACTGTGATTAAGTTATATCTATACACAAACACTACAACATGGTTAAAGTATTGGGATACCCCACAGATTTAGAATACCATTAGGGATACCCACTCTTCAGTAACTTACAGCAGATAAAATGTGCTTGAACATTAGAATGTAATGTTGGGGGATTATTTTTTGACAATAATATAAAAAAACAATAAATTATTATTGTTACTTATTATTATTATTAGCTGTTTTGATACACTAAGTACCTGTTTCACAAATGTCAAGTATGTATTTAAAGTCACTGGTAACCGGGGAAAATGGAGCTGGTATATCTTTGTTTGTATGGTAAACGTCCCAAACATTGAATAGAAAATAATAATAAAAAAAACTGCTATCGATGGATGCACTAAACTGAGTGAATAATTCAATAAAACAAAAAAATATTTCTCAAAGTAAGTAATGAACACTTTACTTGACGTTTGTGAAACAGGCGCTATGTATTTTAATCTTTGTGTGAACTTATATACCTACTAGAAAGGTCTATGTAAAATATCCAATTTGGAGTCAAATGATTATCACACACTTGCTCTCTTATAAAAATTTATTAATAACTTTGGATGACATGGGATGGGATGGGACATGGGATAGTAAGTAATAAAAAATATTTAGAATAATAGATGCAAAAATTTTAAGAAAAAATTGTAAATCCAACAATAAATGGAATTTTGATTAAAATATTAATTTACATAACACTAACCAAATTAGTATAATTAAAAATGCTTATTTCAAAATATATTGAAGTAAAGTAAATATTTTAAAATGTTTACTCATTTTTTAAACTAACTCATTTAAACATTTTCTTTATTTTTTGTTAAACATAATTTTTTAAAGTGGCCATTACAATTGACTTAAATGTTACTGGAAGCTTGCTACAATACATAAATGAAAACCCCATTCAAATCAGTTAATCCTTTTCTGAGACACAGACACAGCCAAAAATTTCTAAAAACTCTTTTTTGTAATCTACCAGTAATTTAAACGCGATTCGTTAACATTGACTTCGTAAAAGTTATGTCGTGTATATGATCACCCGATTTAGTTAATTTTTAAATCTATGAAAATTCTTGGCGCATCTCTTCCTTATAAGAAACAAATTTCGAAGACAGTTGTTATGCTGTCTTCGAAATTTGTTTCTTATAAGACAGTTGTTATGCTGTCACTGCCCGCGTCTGTCTGTCTCTATATCGGATAACTCCTGTTAAACCACTTAACGGATTTGGATTTAGTTTTTACCATCAGTTCGTTAATTTACATAATATATTATAATAAAACCTTATTAACTTTTTATATGTAAGTAGCAAAAAAATCAACATTTCGTAACCAAGACGCCGATTTTGTCCGCGTCTATCTGTTTCTGCGCTAACTACCTCTGAACCACCCAACAGATTTTGATACGGTTTTCAATTCTCATTAGTGGAAAGAGCAACAGACAACGAAGGTTTGCATCGCGGGCGAAGCCGGGAAGAGGGTCTCTTGTAAAGTGAATTTATGTATTTTGAGATTGAGTGTAAAACGAGGGTTTGAGTTTGAGCTATTTATAGCAAATCGAAATTTATTCTGTCTGATGTAGGCACAGGCACTAAAGGGCCTCCCGTGTGTGTGCCGTAGCCAGCAAGTCAGTTCGGTTGGGTGGGCAGGCTAGGTAAGCTATCCGGTTTGACACCGGCGGCGCCCGGCGCCGAGTCGCGCACAGTTCGTTCACCTATCTCCTTGCTGCTTCGTGAAACGGCGCAGTTTCACCTTGCTATACTATCATATTATGCTAAACTGTATGAGCGTTGTACACACCTGCAATTTGTGCAGCTCATAGCTTCTTTTTATTTAAAAATAAATCTGTATTTCTGCTAATAACTATGTGTGCTATTTTTAAGTTTATGTTGTTAAAGTCTATTATTACCCAAGTTTTAAAATTCTGCTAGTCGCAGTGCACACTGCGCCCTACAGAATAGCATTGTGAGATTTCAACGTGTACAATGTTGTGTTAGGTATGATAGGTATTCTTTCTTCTCCCCTATTCTTCTTTATTCCTTCTCCTAACAAGTTTGGCAAACTGCGCCCTTTTATCAACTAAGGAATGGGCTGATGATCTTCAGACGACTTGACAGACCTTCATAAATTCTCGACCACGTTAGCTTTATATTTCCTCAAATTAATTTGTACCTCACCAAGTTGAAAACATTTATGAGCATAATTTTAATCCCAGACGCACATAGCATGGCCACCCCATACAGTGACATGGAGGGTTTTCTTTCGAGATAAGAAGCTTGTATATCTTGAGCACTTGTTCATATGATCGTCTTTATCTTATGGATATCATATCATGTAGCTCCAACAATATCCAGTTTTCACCACCCAATTCTAGATAATTTTTCTATTAGGTTTTAATTCTTATGAGATAACGTAAAAATACGTACTAGAGAATTGTAGTCCTTCTAAAATCGTAAAGAAAACTCCGGGGTTGCATATCTGTTACGGTTGGCTCACTAGTACAGTAAACTAGGGCCAAAGAAAGCCAACTGTGCATTTCATATGTATAAATAATATAATATAGTATACGTATTTTTTGCCCATAGGATAAGCTGTTTGTTTATGCCGAGGAGAAAGTAAAAGAGTTTCTGGAGCGCGAGTGGGAAAATGATGAGGTGAAGACGGTTATAAAGGCATTGCGCGAATTGGCACTGAAAGATGTTGAAAATAAGGTTGAAGGTGCTGTACCCATTCCTGGAGAGGTATGTGTTCTCTATGATTAAAAACCATGTTATGCATTTTATAGGTATGCCATACTTAAAAATGAAGTTCGCTTTATGCCGTGGCACATAGGTGAAGAACTGGCGATAATTCTACTAATATTATAAATGCGAAAGTTGTTCACTCTTTCACACAAAAACAGCCGAATGAATTTAGATGAAATTTGGCTCACATATTTTATTACATACATTAACTATAGTATAGGATACTTCTGTTAAAATTGTTGTGTTCTCAAGAGATCATCTAAAAATATTTAAAAAAAACTAGCTATAATGCACGCGACTTCGTCCGCGTAACGTTATAAAATATAGCTTTTATATATTTATATTAATATTATAAAGAGAGAAGATTTGTATGTTTGTAATGAATAAACTATACCTTAACTTTCATGTTTTAAACTTTAAATTTCATAATCAATCATGTGTCATGTAAGCAATTACTTAAAACTCTAAGCGCCTGTTTCACAAACGTCAAGTAAAGTGTTGATTAGTTGTTACTTTTAGAAATCATTTTCTTATTTATTGAATTATTCACTCGGTTTAGTGCATCCATCGATAGCCGATTTTTTATTATTATTTTCTATTCAATGTTTGGGACGTTTACCGTATAATAAATAATAATAATAATAATAAATCGGCTATCAATGGATGCACTAAACAGAGTGCATAATTCAATAAAACGGAAATTGATTTCTAAAAGTAACTAATCAACACTTTACTTGACGTTGGTAAAACAGGCGCTTAAAAGCTTGCTTCTTAAATAATTACTTAATGTGAAACCATAACAATTATCAATCTATATGTTATCAAAGTAAAGGGTCAAATAAACTGATTACAATGTGTTGGCAAAGTTTAACAGTAGTATTTCTTAATTACTGTTGATTAAATTAATGTGGTAACATTAAATATAAAACAATACTATTAACAAATTTTAGGACGCATCAAAGGAAGATTCGATTGAGGCAATTGTAAACAACGTGAAATGGCAGACAGGAATAAACTCCAAGTCAGGGTCGTTGAAGGAATTACAGGGAATGATTTGGAAGAAGGGCTATGATGATGGTGACATTGTAGGCCAGTAAGTGTATTTCCTTTACATATTTTGATGTAAGAAAATTTAGTTTGCTAAATTAGTATGATAATTAGTATTGCAGAAATGTGTGATAAGTAAGACATAGTCAATTCATTAGGTCATTAAACCACGCCCAAATTAATAAAGTTTAATACTAAAGTATTGGGACAGGAATTGAATTCAACCTATGTAGAATTCTTTGGTTTGCACAAGTGAGTGAAATAAATAGTACATAAAGTACCTAGACCACTTCAGTTTAGATTTAACGGGACTCCATGAATATGCATTAAAAACACGAGATATTTCTTATTCACGAGGACCCAGTTACAATGTAATAATCATAGTAACTAGAAACCAGATAGACTAAAAATAATGATTAATGATATATAAACTAATAATAATAAATCTGTAAGTGTAGGTATTGTATGTATGTATGTCCATAAATCTTAAACGAATTAACTAATTTTTATGTACGGGACACAGGATAAGCTACTTTTTTCTTTTTCAACGCGGACGAAGTCTCAGGCACCAGCTAGTATAAACTAAATATAATGATTGTATATTAAAAATGTTTATAATTATTGTACTGTTTATTACAAACAATTTTAGTGGTCCCTTGAAGGTCGTTATAACAGATTTTCTATATAGGTTCTAAATCTAAACTACCTAAAATAAAATTATAAAATATTTTGAAATCTAAAATATAAGTATTTATATATTACTATGTGTGATCAATTTTTATCTATCTTGATACTGATTTAGATTTTGATCTATTTTTGAAATGAAATAACCTGTGACGCCTCAAGTGCTAGATAAGAAGGGTTAGTCCTATGCGCAATTTGCATTACATACATTTTATACACTTATTCATATCTTTTGAAGACTTCTCCTCTTGTAAAAAAAAAACTAATACCGATGAAAATTATTGTATACTGACAAATTTTGCTTTTATTTGATTTCAGCGTATATGACGATGTACCCGCGGCTCTAGAACAGTGGCACTCCATAGAAGGTCAAAAGGTGTACATCTATTCGTCTGGCTCTGTTCAAGCTCAAAAGTTATTATTTGGACACACAGTTTCCGGAGACCTGTTAAAGTATATTGAAGGTCATTTCGATACTGCTGTGGGAGGGAAGTTAGAAACATCCAGCTACAAGGCTATAGCCGAAAAAATTGGCAGCAAACCTGAAGAAATTTTGTTTCTTACTGACATTGAAAATGGTAAGTTATTATAGTCATTATAACTAAATTGAGATTGATTAAGGGAATTAAGATTTTGTGAACTTTAAAGAAGCAATAAATTAATATAATTAGGAAAATACTTTTTTAGTTCCATGTGCGCCAAATTAGTGTTTTTTCAAATATACATAAAAATAACCTCTGGAGGTTATATTACAATGTTACTTTTATAAACGGAAACGGTTAAAAAATTAGTCACAATGACTAGGATTATTATCTCTATAAAAGTCACCACTTCAGTTTAGGGTTATTCTCTCTATAATAGACATTGTGACTAGGATTACTCTATCTATATAATAGTCATTGTGACTAAGATTATTCTCTCTGTAATAGACATTGTGACTAGGATTATTCTCTCTATAATAGTCATTGTGACTAGGATTATTATCTCTACAATAGTCACTATGACCAGGATTATTGTCTCTATAGTAGTCATTGTGACTAGGATTATTCTCTCTATAATAGTCATTGTGACAGGATTATTCTCTATAATAGTCATTGTGACCAGGATTATTGTCTCTATGTAGTCATTGTGACTAGGATTATTCTCTCTATAATAGTAATTGTGACTAGGGTTATTCTTTCTATAATAGTCATTGTGACTAAGCGTTAGTCAAGAGGGGATTGGTGTGTTGCAGAGGCTTCGGCTGCCCGCGAGGCCGGTTTGCACGTGGCGTTGTTGAGTCGTCCGGGCAACACGCCGCTGTCGGACTCTGCAGTTTCCGCTTACCCAGTACTGCAAAGCTTCGCTCAGCTCGCGCCCTCCAACAAGCGCAAGCAGCAAACACAGGTGCCCTGATCATACCCACTCACCATGTCTGTAATGCATGCATGCGCTTGTATTGTTTTGTTTATGTAGTTTAGTTGTAGACATGTCGAATGTCGATACCACAAAGCAACAGCGAGATATGTATATCGTCAATGAGTTTCCAAATCACTGTTGCTTTCTTGAATTTTTTTTTCTTTAAAATGAAATAGTGAGTTAAGTATCGTAGGCAAAAACCCTAACACATAACTCGGTGTTGCTCTTATAGAACACATGTTTTAGAATAGTGTTTGTGAGACATCGTCAATTTAGCAAAATATCTCGCAAACAAGTTGCTTTGATGTATCAAATTATTATGTAGCCGATATTTTAATTTTCTCACTCATCTTCTGGTTTCTAGAATAGATGGAGGGGATGCTTAATTTGTAAAAATTAAAGTAGTGACATTCTTAACTATTTTTTTTTCTTTTTGGATATTTTTAATTAAATAGTTTGATCTATCTTAATGAGTGCCTATATACCTAAAACATGCCTAAAAGGATTTCTCTCCTTGTCTGTAACATAGAAGTAGAACACGAAATTTTTGTCTACTCTAGAAACCAGCCAATCTTAAGCTGTAAGCTGCTGTAAATATTCATACATACTTGTAGTATGAATGCAATTAAAAATGAGCCATTTAATGAAATCATAGTTTTATCGATATATGAATATATGAATTCTTTTTATAGCTGAACAACCAAAAGTATTGCTGAAAGCATTGAAATGTAAATAAATTTTGGCATAAAAACCTCACCTATTTGAGTAATACTTTTAAGTACATAAGAGAATTTTGATGTTTTCGCATGTACTTAAAAGTATTACTCGAATAGGTGAGGGTTTTTTGGCAAAATTTATTCACTGGTCATTTAAATTGTTTTTAATAACAAAAATATAATTATTCAGCTTTTTATTCTGTCTGTATGAATATGCACCGCCTAAGTTTGCAGCAACTTTTTTTACTTGTCTGATTTATAATAATAATATAATCTATACTTATAAAATCGTTATAACATAAAATTCAGTTGGAGTTTTATATCCTGTAAATATTTTACTGCTGAATTTTTGAACTTATGACCTTAAATTTTGATTTGTTTAACAATGTAACCAGTTATTGGTTGCCTAACTCTATAACGATTATGATAGAGTCTGGAAAATAGAATGGTGGTGTCTAATAGTGAATTATCAACTATCCCATGCTTTGTTTCTATGGTTTTTTCATAAGAACTGACAGAACTATGTATATCACTACAAGGCGCTCACAATTTCATCACGGCTCAAGACATGCTATCAAATTCTCCATTTATATTCTACTAGCTGGTGCTCGCGACTTCGTCCGCGTTGAAATGTATAAAACGCCATCTAAAAATATCACCAAGCAGTTGTCATGTTAGTCGCTTCACTTGTTTTTGGATAGATGGCGCTATCTCCCGGGCCAAGTCGCTAGTATTTACTTTTATTTTAAATCTAATGGTAAAATAATTTTTGAAATCGGTCCAGTAGTTTCGGAGCCTATTCTATACAAACAAACAATCAAATCTTTCCTCTTCATAATATTAGTATAGACTAAAACAAGGCCAACTAAACATCTCAAAGAATGTAAACAAATAAACTTTAAAGGATTGTCAAGTTGGCAAAACAGATAGCGCTGGCAGTTTCGTCTGAGAGAAAGTTTGTGTGACACAAAACTGGTGGCTGGGTTTGTTTACATTGTTTGCTTTGTCTCCTTGGCTTTACTATACCAGAGAGTCGCCTTTTCAATTTGAAATAAAATCCCATTTTACACTGGAATGCCAGTAGATTAAAAAAAAATCTTCGACAATAATTATGAACACAACCAAAATCGGTCATTGATGTTTCGTCATACCTGTGGCAATTGATTTTTATTTGTAAAGACTAAAGTGCTGAAAACTTACTTGGTGTTTATAACTAGTTATATATAATATATACTTTGTTGCTAGCCCAACCAAATATTATTACATTATAAGTACAATATATAATAAGTCTCTGTATATTTTTATTAATAAAAATTGTAGATAAACACCTGTTATGATACATATTTCTTGCTTTCACAATAATTTATGTGTTAGTTTTCAAAACCATGCTAAATAGTATCCGTAACACGTAAATATATTATACTTGCGCAAGTGTATGTACGTTTAATTGACGTTAATTGTTTACCAATATAATTTTTCTTAATAAATTTGTTATAACTTGTATATGTGTATTTTTTTTAATATTTAATAACAATTATTTCTACGCTCCTTGGTAATTAAACATTACATAAAGTTATTTTATGTATGCTATGGTAATGGTTTAAAATATTGTTTGTGTTGGTGGAGGAAAATTTTCAGCATGTGCATTATTGACATGAACAGAGTGCATTTACTTTTAGTGATTGCATGTCTGAAATTAGTATTAGTATTAATTCACTTACTTTTAGTTTAGGCAAAATCTTCCATGCTTTACAACCTGAGTTTGCATTTCGCGTAACTTTGCCTGTCTGTCTCCTTTTCAAGCCTACTCAACCGATCATCATAAAATTGTCAAAAGAATACAGAGAACAATTGAATGTTCCTGAAGTATAATATAAAACAAACGCCTGGCCAAACTACAACAATAAAGATTGAATAAATTGTTGCTCATTTATTTTGTTAAAAATTGTAACCCCCCAACTTTCTATTGAGCTATATATGTTGTATGTTGATGAGGAGTTGGGTATCCCGCAGACTCCTTATTAATAGACTACTGGAAATACCATTTGACGTCATACCAACCTGTAGAAGTTGGCGAAGAAGGGGTGAAGTGAAGATATTCAAACACCTGAACAGACCTTTATAAATTTTAAGAACTATCTCGATCAAGTCAGCTGTCAAGCTAAAAAATCTGATTAAAATTGGTTCATCCGTTTGGGGACATCTTCGCTGTATATGTACAGGTCAAACTTGAACACCCCTGGTTTGTAGAGGGCGTCGGAGGTTAAAAACTAAAAGAACATTAGAATTGACCATAATTTAGGGTTAATTTTTCAAAGCACACGTCCGAAATACCGTTCCGTCTCGTCTTCCCCATATACTGTTTTTTAAAGTAATAATAAATATATATTTTTATATAAATACAAAATCAGTATTGGTTTAAAAAAACCTTCTCGTCTTATTCCAGGATGAAGTACCAGCCAAAATATTAAAGACAGACGCAGAAGTCGGTGTGAAAGCTGAAAGTGTTGTTAGTCCAAATGATGAACCATCTCCAGCAGACACTAAAGAAACAGCAGTTGAACAAGAAAAAATGGAAGTGGATGATGAAGTTGTGAAACCGTCAATAGAAGAAAAGACTGAAATAACTGATACAACTAAAATTACAGAATCTACCGATGAAAATAAGGTGGAAAAGTCAATTGATGAAATTGTAGTCAAAGAAGTTACAGATATTGATGATTCCGTAGACGTTCCCGTCTGTGATGTAGAGCCTGTTGTTGAAGAAAAAATAGATGATATTGGAGATACTAAAGAACAAGCCACTGAAGTAGTGGACACAGAGATGTCTGAAACTTCAGACCCTGTTAATAAAGAAAAAATGGATGTAGCCGAGGAATCTCCGCCACCTGTAGTAACAGAGATTGAGGAAATTACAGGGGATAAGGGGTCACTTGATGAAGTGGGAGAAATTATTGACCTGGAACCAGTCATTACGGAACCGGAAGCAAACGACCCTTCGGTTCCTGCTGTAGACATTGAGGATTTGCAGAATGTAGGCGACGTCCTTGACAAGGAATGCGATGAAATACTCTCTAAAGTTCAAAACGTCACAAATCTTGACAGCATTCCACTAAAACCTCTGTTAAACCCTATTGCCGAGGAAGCTATGGAAGACAATACTGACTCAAATGACATAGTCGATAGAATACTTGACACGGAACTGGAGCTTGAAATGAAACAGTGCGACGAAATCGATCTTAACACAGTCTCTGAAATAACTGACACAAAAATTGAAGCCGTTGAAAATGGCGTTGAGGAGAGCAAGGATACTAGTAGTGCTGTTATTGAAACAGAAAAAGTATGTGAAACCGTAAAGGAAAAAGTGACCAACAGTGCACAGTTAGACGCTCCAGAAGAAAAAGTCGAAATTAGTTGTTCCAAAGAAGCAACAGACGCAAAAGAAGATAGTTCACTGACATCTGAAATTGCGAAGAAAGATGACGAGACACCTCAAGAAAAGTCTAGTGTTGAAACTGTTCCGGTTGCCGAATCGGACGTTGTGGTCAGTGACAAGGCGAAAGACACAAAGGAGGATGTGAAAGAAACCCAAGTGAATGGGAATGCGAGTAACGGTGACAGTGATGTGAATGGGGAGTTGAGTAAAAATGGTGAATCAAAGGAAAATGAGGAGCTGAGTTCCAGACTGTCTGTTGAAAATGGACAGGAAACCGTGAACGGAGCGAACGGTGACTCCTCCGCAGAGACTGTCACCAACATTGAAAAAAAAGTTGAAGAGGAGTCTGACTTAAAAGTGAAGACTGTGACCACAGACGAGACTCCAATAGAGCAACCCACAGAAGCATAAAATGATAAGGTATGTAATTGTGCTATACATTTCACACAAACAACATTCACACCTTTATTTAAGTAAAACAGTGTAAAGGTGGAAACAAACTATGGGACGCGGCCGAGTCGCGTCTTTTGTAGGCTAATATAGCGTAGGTATTTTAGTTTTTATATGGGAGTGATGAATCTGTTACGACAGTAACTATTATTAATTAATCTGAGGTTTGGTTACAAGTTATCTTGTTGGCCTTGTTGAGTTAGTTCATGTTTAGTAAATTCTTTGGATATTTTCTTTTATGTTAAGGTCGACAGACAGGCTGACGGTCCACTTGATGGTAGGTGGCTACCGTCGCCTATAACACTATATATATTTTGAAAATGCTAAACACTAGAGCGTTACCGAGATTATAAGAAGGAATCCGAATACGACTTTTGTTCTATTTCTTCGCAATTATTGCCACATAAAAAGTCATCTTCAGACGACGACATCGGACATGTTAGTAATTGTGGTCTTGATAAGTTAAGGATGTTTGTGTGGTGGACGTTTTTAACAGTGTAATTGAGCTCAAATTTACTTACGAATAAGACGAAACAATTTTGTATGCGAAGTGGCACAAACATAAAGACACTCGTATTATTTACAGTGGAGAGGGCGCTGCTGGTATCGTGGGGAATGACAGGTCCACATCTGAATGACCGAAGACTGAAGTGGCTTCCACGCGAACATCATTTCCTAGTTTATACGTGTATTAAATTTTACTATTTACCATTGGACGTCCTGTGCACACTGTCCACATCCAATTGTCACTTTTCGTTCCATGCTAATAATAGTACTTTAGATTTAATCTTGTAATTTAATAAAAGCTTATAGAATATGATGAGTATGTATAGGACATCCTATTTAGTGATAGTGTATAAGCTATGTGTAACGAGTGGACGGATGAAAGAAATATCCTAGTGTTTAATGACGTATAAGTTTATAGCCGTACACGAGGGAATAGTTTTTTGGGGGCGATGGAACCTTAAACTGTCCTACGATTTGATGGATCGGGTTAGTAATTTTGTTTTGCATTTAATTTTTTAAATCAATTTAAATGAGATTTCTTTTAATGGACTTTTATTATAAAATTGCCAACATAATATCTTCATCGCCCTCAGGTGTTATAAGAAAAAAAAAATTAAGCCAATTATTTGAAAAATTGTTAGTCTCAACTATCTTATTATAAAATTTTGTAATATCTAATATTTATTTAATTAGGGATTTTTTTTTGTCAATTTAATTCACAACTGACTGATGTAAGATTTCTTAAAAAAAATATCAAGTAAATTAACCTAAATAATGAACTCTGATTATAATGTTTTTAATCTGTAGAGTGTCGGAATTTTATTATAAGCATTAACTTTACTATACTCGTGTGCGGTTTGTTTAAAAGGTGAGACAGTGTGTACTGAACGTTGACACTTTCGTATATTTATCGTAAGCTGATTTTTTTTTTAAATTATTAATAAGTATTAACCGTATTGTGATTCTTGATTAACATACGTACTATTCGACTTTCTTGTAATTTCAACTACTGCCAAACAATTTTCATTTTTCATTTGACGTTAGCGCGCAACATTGAAAAATGTGATATTTGTATTTGAAGACTTGTAAGGATTCGCGGCTGTGGTAGGTAAAAACGGAGTAGTTGTTAAGTAAGTAATTGACGATTGTCGTGTGCATTGTATTGAAATGGCATCGGAATCCCTGGTTCCTTTTTTTATGTTTTATAAACTTTTCTGGGATATCCAAAGCCACTAGTCGGTAATTGGATTTTGACTCGCTTCAAAAAGAAGCTCCGATAAAATGGTCTGCGATTTGAAACCGTGAATAAAGTTATTTCTGGTCATTGTAAAAATTTTGTAGGACACTGTTAGTGTGTGCTCCAAGTGACGGCGTATCGCGTATTCAGATTCAAACGAATCGAGTACTTTAGGTTGCGAGCATAGTGCCAGCGCGCGTGTTGGGGCACTGTGCGAGATGGTCTATTTTTATTTATTTATTAAGGCGGGGAAACAATGGCTATTTAGCCATTTAAAAATATGTATTGTTTAATGAAATTTTTTACAAAAAATAGACAATGCAATTGCTTTGAAAAATATATATAAATAACTTAAACATGTGAAAGACAAATTGTATTGTTTAGAATTTTCGTTAAGAAAGTCGAAAAAAAAACTTTAGAAAACAAAGAATTTGATTCTCATTGAAAAATATTGCGACTGCTCGTTCCGCTGTTCCCTCTTCGGTATTCCGCTCCCGCCCCGCTCTCAACCGGCACTGTGTGCGCACACTTATATCGTGCGCAGCGCATTCCGCTTCCGCAATACGCCGTCACTAAAGACACACACTTACGTGCGAACATGTAAGCGAGCGTGTCACAAACATTTTATATAATTTAAATATAAAATTTTAACAGTATTATTTGATTATAAAATGAATCTCAATTGGTTTTCACCTTAAATTGATCTTACAAGCTGCGGCATATTGAATAAACTGTGATTCTATCGTGTAAATTGAATTTCTGAATTGCCATACAAAATTGCCTGTAAGGTACGTTTTCGTGTGCCAACATTAATGGGGGCACAATACTTTTGACATTATTGGAATTATTTATAAATATGAGAAGATAGACTGTTTTGACTTTGCCCCTCACGTGGGTGTGTAGGTAATATCACTAATGATGATCATTTGGATTCACATAATATTTTTTTTAGTAATTATTTTTTAAAAATGGCAAGCAACTATGATAAGACTAATGTATAAAGAAAGTAAAACAATCATTCAGGGACGTCTTTTTTTGTGATTGTGTACAGATATTCAGATTTAGATTAATATATACCTCCTCTTTTCATTTGAGCAAGGGATTTTGTGTAAACAAATTTTATAACCTAAAGACGTGAAATTTCAAGACATTTATACCAGCGTGTTAAAGTACAAAAAACTATATGTTAAAAAATACTATGTTGGTTATAACGGTTATAATAGTAAGTTTAAGATTAATTTTTTTGTTAATTTTTCATATATCTTTGCTTACATAATTTCCTGCTCAAATGAATATTGTTTGCATTGAAAGTCATATAATTTATTCTAATTTGTCCTTACTCTATTAAAGCCCCATTTACGCCGGAGCAACACCGTGCGACATTTTAGCGTGCATCACCGTGCGACATTGTAGCATGCGACACGCTGTTGCCTCGGTGTAAAATAAATTGCCGCATGCCACAATGTCGCACGGTGTTGCTCCGGCGTAAATGTGACTTTATTACTTTGACGTAAATAGAAGATGCTAGAGTTGTGTTTTGGTCTAGTGTACTTAAGATGGTTCAACTATATGCCGAATTATGATGTATTTTAACTCTTAGTGTCTTAATAATTCGTATACGACGTGAGTTTCGATTTCTCTATAAAATCTCGTAAAGAGCATTCTGTATTCAATGTATATTTTTTCTTTCAAAATAAGTATTTGTTTTGTATTATTTAGAATTTAGTGTGTTTATGAAGTGGTGAGGTGGTATGTGATTTTGTCGGTAACGTCAAATGAAGAAGCTCTCTCTTGATCTAGACTGATTTTTTACCTGTTTAATTAAGTTTTTACGCCATGAGAGTAACCCGTGTGTTTATTACCCGGGCGTACAGTACTTTCTAATAATTTTAAGTTACGATGAAGGATATCCAAAATGAAGTTGAAGTTGGCCGAATTTTTCTCGCGTAGAAAATGGGCGAACCTCGGCAACAGATTGTATTCGCAACTACATACATAACACTGGACGTTAAAATATAATGGATGTAGAATTTTTTACTTGTATTTTATTTACACCTTTTACGAGAAATTCCATAAAATTGTTATATTATACGAAATTGATAACACTTGCAATAAGCACGAACTTAACTTGTTCCATAAACTCGTCACAAAAATCAACCGTCGTAAGTAAACTGTCACATTACAAGATTTTTGGTTGCAATAAACGCACTAGACAATGTTTTCCTTTTCATTCGTTTTATGGAGGAACAGATTTATTATATTAGTATTGATTGATAAGTCGATTAAAATATTAAACAATTAGCTAATTAAAAATAAAAGCGCAGCGCTGCAAAATATGCAGCGTCACTTTTCTCGCTAACTTCTTACAACTTATAACACTATATTGCCATGACGTGCAAAACCTTTTTTATTATCATTACGAAAGGATTTTAATTTTTACTGAAATTTGTAATAAATGAATATTGATATTCAGAATTACTGTTACCCAGTTGTTTTGCCTCCAGTCCGTTACATCCGAAAGCTAATAATAAGAAAGGTCGTGACCAGTGAAGCAAATTCAGCACAAGCGGGCAGTCGAGGTGATGTAGAGGTTACGAATACAAAAGGTAAAGAAACGCACAGCACGCAGAGGCCGAGGGACTGCACTCGATCAAGCCGTTCGGCTGTAATGTGCGTCTGACTGGGGGACTATTTTGCATTTGGGAGAGTAGTGAAAAGCGGAAATTGTTCGATAAATTCCCGTTCGGTTCGCATAATAAGTGCCGGACGCGAGGTGACGTCAGGGATTCTTGCGCGCGCAGCAGTTTGTGAATCACGCGCCGATGTGTCACCGTCGACGGCCGCCGCCGCCCGTTTGCGTCTGCGCTCTTTACCATCTATTCGTATAGTCAGCCACATAGGGTCATGTAGGATTATTAATTATTGAACTTTTCAAAGTAGGCTTTGGTCTGGATTTTGGAAGTAGTGGCATTTCGCTGTCATCTGGGCAGCTTGTATTGCAGCTTTGTGTTTCGGTAAATAAGTAAGGGATGCCAGAGACCATTTACCCAACCCTTCCTTAATGGTCAAAGTTGACAAGAGGTCGTGTTTTAAATAAGTAGTTAAAAAATAAAAGCTATAATTGAAAATTATAAACTAACTTCCGGCATTCTAATGAGCCCAAACACCCTATAAATATGATGTAAGTTGCTGAGGAGTTGGGTATACCGAATCCGTGGAAGTTTTATTTTAGATCCCTTCCTCAACTAGGGAATGAGTTGATGAACTTCAAACGCCCAAATTAGCTATATTGATCACGTAAGCTTTAAAAAAAGTCGGCCAATCAGTTTGGAAGCTATAATGCCACAGCCAGATACACACCCGTCAAACTTATACTAAGCACCCCTACCCCCTTTTGCATCGATCATTAAAAATGATGACAGTAGGCAGGCTTACGGTGGACTGGATTAGGTTTTAACATTTAGGGTCTCAAATAAAATCACTAAAAAAATGTGTCCACTGGATTATACATGCTATCACTTTCTCTCGTTAAATTCTGATAAAAAGATGAATAATGTAAATGTTGCATGACTGATTTGATCTAACATTTAGTAAGTAATAATGGTTGTAGTCGTAACACGTGTTCACCTTAAGGACAACTTTGTGGTGATATTTCTAATATGCCACTTTTAATGAAGCTACTCAGAATCTAGATCGTTACAATGTACGTATACAAGCTACACTAGGGGACTTTGTCGTGCGCTGCAAGAATTTGTTATAGCGCTCTTTAAGTTGCCTTCAAGGTCTCAAAGAGATCTGATTGGTATTTTGGCGCACCAGCCCATTTCCCACGTGTTTTCTTTAAACTGGAGTAATATTTTCTTTCAAGTGACACCCAAACCCTACTTGTTAATCCAGAAGGGTCTTGTCGATAAATCACTGCTGCTTCAGCAGACGGCGACGAGAGTACATTTTTCTTTTTTATGCCTTGCTAGTGAAACCTAAATTTTACCTTATCTATTTACCCCTAAAATACCAATAACAAAATCTCTAAGGTCTAATTTGGACTGATGACTAATAGATGTTTCTAAATATTTAATCACTTCGACTGTTATGTTGACTGATTGACATTTAGCTGACTGTACTAGCAGAATAACAGATGATAAGTTCTTAGAATAGGTATATGTTGTTTCTGGGACGCGATACGTTTCAATTAAATGGTCCTCGAAATTGGTATATTATTTGTATTAAATTTGTTTAGCGCCATCTGCTTTTAGGTCTACGCACATCATCAGTTTTAGAAGCACAATTCTTAATGCCTAATTAAAATTTCCTCATCAAGGAAAACGCTATACAGTAACAGGTAGATTGTACTGCAAAGTATGGAGCAATGAGTAAATGTTCGTCAGTCGACGGCGGGAGGCCTGCTTCTCTTGTTTTATGTAACTTATTACTTGGCCGTCAGTTGCGCCACTGCCGCTAGCCGTTCAAATCGAATCTACGCCCGCATTGTGAGCTCATTGTACCCGCTAGAGCGAATGGAACAGAAAGAGTTGACTGCTTTTCGAGGGCATCGAATGACGCTGTCTGCAAATTGGAATCCAAGTACTTTAATACATATTACAATTTAGTATTAATAATACTAATTATCTATATGTACTAATATTATAAAGAGGAAAGATTTCATTGTTTGTTTGTTTGAATAGAATAGGCTCCGAAACTACTGGACCGATTTCAAAAATTCTTTTAACATTACAAGCCGACATTATCTGTGATGAACATAGGCTACTTTTTACCGCGGGAAAATGCTTCATTCCTACGGGAACTATAAAATAAAAGTAAATACTAGCGGCTTGGCCCGGGATACACTTGACAGCGCCATCTATCCAGAATCGGTGAAGCGACTAACAAGACAACTGCTTGGTGATATTTTTAGCGATCCATTCCACGATAATTAAAATTATCATCAATAATTTTAATGATTTATTTCTGCATAAAAAATTCAAATCCGCGAATTATTATGATCCTTTACATTGCGCATGATCCTCAACAACCCTGGTTTGAGATTCGACCTCTCAGTCTTCGATTTTATGTGTGGCTTAAAAGTGATATTGCTCTAACAGTGAAGTCAGTCAGTGTCCCAATTTAAAAAATATTATAGCGAAAAAATTGTAAGCTGGTCCGCTACTGAAAAGTATTAAAAAAAAAACAAATGATATCCAGCGGTTATTCGCAAAGTAAACGACGAGACTTGCTTCGTTCGCGTAAACATGTTTATGAAGCCACTCTTTAACACTCGCGCCACAGTTTGTGAATAAACATAGAATGTACACCTAACGATCTTATACTGCGTACAACTGTAAATAGTAGTAGTATCATTATTTGTTCTATGGTGGAGTCTAAACTTTTGCTTACTTTTAAGCTTCAGTTCAAGCGCTCAATAGAAAATTGACAAATCTATTAAATTTTATGACACTATTTAGATAAAAAGTGAAGAAATTAAACCCCAGCATACATTGCGAAATTTAAAACTTTTATGAAAAATATCTAAGTAGGTATATGCTTAGTAACTGTTTCTGTTCTAGCAAATATACGAGTAGAGTTACTTTAGTGGATGCCACGGATGTGTATCTTACACACCACTAAAGTTTTTAAAAAAACCTGTAATAAGTATACATTATTGTGGAGTGTAGCCTGTAGATAAGACTAGCTGCTGCCTGCGACTTCGCCCGCGTAATTTTGTAAATTATATACTTAAAACCTTCCTCGAGAGCTACTCTATCCATTGGTGAAAACAGGATGAAAATCGGTTCAGCCGTTTTTGATAGACAGATGCGACTGAGGACGTTGTTTTATTTAAGGATGTAAAAATTTAAGTTTATGGAGAGATTTATATATTTTATATTATAATAACATTGGAGATCAGAAATAAGACAATTATTATCTACTGCATTGTTCAGCGCCATCTATTACGAAACGCCGACGCTATTATCCAGCTCCATCTATATAATTATTATTTCCTATTCAAAATTTGGCTCGTCCCCACCTCTAAAAGCCAAAATGAGGGGGAGACGGTGTTATACCGTACAGTTCAGAAGCAGGGTTCACTTCACACGGCGACAAATACAGGAACCGCCGCATCGAGCAGAATAGCCGTACTTCTTTTTCTCGGTTTCAGCCTTCACAAGACCATCGCCATTAAAATCTGAAAGCATTAATTTAAAAAAAAAAGCTCATAAAGAAAGGAAGCTGTGGCACTATTCGGGAAGGAGATAGCAAGCTATTTTCATGCCACCACTCTTTCACTCATTATCGCCACTTTTATTCATATACATACAACGTCACACGGCAGTGGATAAACGGGGAAGACTTATATGTATATATAAAAATTGCACCCCAGCTAAGGCAGGAGCTGATCGCTAGTATAATAATGTAAAACATTAATGGTTCCAGTTTTCTAAAAATTATTGAATTTTATTTTAATTTTATACCTAGTGTGTGTAGACAGGCTGTCGATAAGACAATAAGAAAACGAAGGAAAAATGCGATTTAAATGATACGTAAATGACATGAAGGCCGAAAAAAGGCAGGATCTGAGGCGTTTTCCAGGTTTTCCATCAGTGACAAATGATTGAACACGCTACAATAAGTGTGTATAATTTTGATACAGAAATAAAGAGTATGCAGTTGAGAAGGGCTTAGAAGTTGATGGTTCGTGTCCCACGTACCCTTGGTCCGTTAGCGGCCCGACCGTCCTCGACCGTGCGACCCTAGCGCCCCCTAACGCCCTTGCTGCCTGCGTCCTTGCGCACCCTCTGATCAACGCTCCTACCTACCTACCTACTATTATACTACCTATCTACTTTACTTTACACTTTTCGACACTACAACTTTGGCATTTTCTTAATACGCTCCATTTACTTTCTGTCTGAACATTTTTGTTCTGCAAACAACCAACATGTTTTCATTTTTATCTGAAACTAGCTTTTGACCGCGAATTCGTAATCACTAGGTACCTACTACTTATTGCTTTCGTACTTTCTACGGTGACCACCTACCATCAAGTGGACCGTCAGCCTAAAACATGCAAAGAAATTAGTAGGATTTAATTTAAAGAATAAAATTTAAGGGTTTAATTTTAAGCTTTAGTTTAAAAAGTTTATAGAAATCAGCTCAGGGATCCCGAATTTGAATCTCAGCAAATCTCAGCATTATTTTTCGCTGCCGCCGTCAAATAATATAGCAAATAGCATGTAGCTATGCTATGCTATATTTCAAACATTAATGATACAATTGCGATTAATATTGCTAGTAGAACAAAATCAATAATTATTACCAATAATTAGTTCAATAATTACTAATAATAATAAATACTAATAATTAAATAAATAATACTACATGGTTTACTGATTTAGATTTATATAATTAATGGGAACAAAATTTAAATAATGTCGACAATGCTATTGTGTATATTTTTGTAGAAGTTGGACACTTTCTAGTACCGCTTTCCTCACAACAGGTGGCGCTGATTTATTGTAGGACAATTCGTATGGCAAGAACAATAAAATTAAGAAATTTCTCCGCTAGTTGCCTAAAGTACTAATTAGGTAAAAAGCTGCTTTTGTGCTAAATATGTAGTTACAAAAAAATTAAAATATAATTTTACGTATAAAATTTTCATTGTTAAAAAAGGTAACAAAGAGGAATAAATAAATGTATGATCGAATTTAACAGGTAGTCAATGTGAATATTTTTTTTAATGGGTACACAAATAGCAATATTATTGCGCTGTTGAAATTAACTTTCAGCGTAACATAAACAGTAGGTGAGCCCGAGTGCTTTATAAAATTTGCGGAGAAATAAATTTTTGACGCCGAATTTGTGGCGCTCTCCACAGCGGCGCATATCGGCCACCCGTTACCACGAAACTGTCTTCGTTGATTCTCTTCATGTCGAGTGGCGACCGTGGCGAGTGTGTTTTAGCTACTGACCTAATATATACCAGTGGACAGGCTAAATCCCATACAAATGACAGATAATTTCGTGTACCTACCATTTTGAAATGCCGCCCTCGGAAGTAATCATATCTAATTTTGACGATTGCGTATTTTTATTCCATACCATACTAACTGACGCCCGCGACTTCGTCCGCGTTCTCTATAGCCTATAGCCTTCTTCATTAATTGGACTATCTAACACAAAAATAATTTTTCAATTCGAACCAGTAGTTCCTGAGATTAGCGCGTACAAATAAACTCTTCAATTTAGGTATATATACGGTAATATACGGATGTCAGAATTTTAGCTCCAATTACTGTCGCTCCATAGCCACTATAGCCTACAGCGCCAAAATGGCGTTCTTCAAATAGGCGTAAAAATAATTTGACAGCAGCGTAACCAGGTTTTAGCGATCGGTCGTTGTTATCGCGATGTCGTGGTACAGGGGTAGCTGTTTTTCTGATGCGATCAGAAACCGGTTGGCCATCGGGCGTAATGACGAGCGTGCAGCCGCGGCCGTGGTAAAACTATACTCGGTGAATCGCTACAAGTAAACGTCGGATCACTGTCTCTTTATTCAAATACTAGCTGGTGCCTGCGACTTCGTCCGCGTTTGAAAAAGAAAAAGTAGCCTATGTACGTCTAAATGTTTATATACCAAGTTTCATAAAAATCATTTACATAATTCGTTTAAAAAAAGAACAATGTTGTTCGAATTCTGAAAATTTAATTTTTTTATTTGTCGTTCGTAAGGAGTTGGTAAACTCCAGTCGTGTGTCGGAGCTGACACGCACAATTTTTTTTATGAAAAGAGTACTTAAGTAGTTTTAATAGCAGGTCGGGCATTTTTTCGTAGGTATTGTCAAAACTTGTGGGTCCAAAAGGTCCGACACCAATTACTTATTATAACTTTTGCTAGTCTGTTTATTCGACCCGGTTAATCTTCGAAACGGTTGGACCGATATTGATATGACCGATTCGTTGATAGATAAATTTATTTTCATAGATTACATATCCGAAGATATTCTTACTTGGCCAGAAAGTCTTAATCCGAGCGATAGAGCTATTTATATTATAAAACTAGCTGGTGTCCGCGACTTCGTCCGCGTTGATGAATGAAAAATATAACACTTGAGAAAATATCTGACCCTTATCGCTGTGACGACGGTGGCGCCGCCGCGCCGCCAAGACGACATTGCCACCCAATTTTTTATATTTCTAGAAGATCCCTCGGGAATATAATATTTTTCCAGTGTTTAAAGTATCCTATATGCTAATCCAGGTAATAAACTATCCGTGTGTCAAATTTCATGCAAATCTTTTGAGCTGTTTTTGCGTGAAGAATAATATTAGTAGGATAATTATAATAAAAATGGCGAAATTCACAGTTCTTGATTCTGAGGAATCGAACCACTTTAAAGACACGAAGTTACTTGAAATTCTACTAAAATGACTAAGTGGTCAACTACACGCACTAAGGTTTTAAAACTAAATTGCAGAGATCGGTAAGTTTTGATGTAACTTAGCTAAAATAATAATTCCCACAACAAAGCATGACTCCTAATCATGCATGTATGGTTGTCTGTTACATATACACGTTGTCTGGGACGCCAGAAAGGACATAGGTGTACCTTTCATTGTTTAACGCGGACGAAGTCGCGGGGACCAGCTAGTAGACTACATATATTTTATAAAATTACGCTTATAAAATTAAGTCGCTTGCAACAGCTAGTAATTAATACAAATAACTTTGTATTTATAATTGGTATCAAAGATATTTCCAATCCTTTTATTTGCCAACGAATTTATAGAACCCATATAAACCTAACGGTACCGCACGATGCGAGTTTCATGTGATTGTAACGTCGATCGACGGATTATATGCGTTTCGTCAACGTACCAACTCCCAATAATTTAGCTATAGGGTTATTAGGAGGATTATTTTTATAAGTAACTAGCTAACCGCTCCCGGCTTCGCCCGGGATGCAATTTTTTATATACACAAACCTTCCTCGTTTGTCCCTCTTTCCATAGTTAAAACCTAATTGGCGTCCATAGAGGACAACATACCTACATCCTACATACTTACATTTTTAATAATCTGAGCTTACATTGTTATATTATTTTTTATAGATTATTTACAATGCAATTTAAAGTCGTCGTAAGTAATGTAAAGACACATTAATAAAATAAATATTTTATTTTGTAAATTTTTGGGATAAATTAAAATTTGTATTTTTCATAATCAACTTTAATATTTTGATTTTTAACCATCAATACCTGGACATATATACTGTGTGTTTCTGCGTATATTTCTGTAGCATAGCATCGTACCATACCATCCAAACGGTTTGAGGTTGGGCTAATTTTAATCAAGTTTTTATTATTTTATGAATTTTATGAATATATTTTATGAAGCCCACTTCCTAGTTCACTTACTTACTTATTAGATCTCACTTATTTCCACGGATTTGATTGATGTTATTTCTGTAGTATTTTCATGACACTGTAACAAAGTTAATACAAAGTACAAAGGGCTCAATACAAAGTCGGGTTAGTATATGATCTTTAATTATAGGTTTTTAATTTTAAATTAGTTAAAAAATGACCACGTCATTTAGTAATAATACTCGCTGTATTATATCAAAGAAGCAATTTATTGATTACATTATTTTTCTTATGAAAGTATCGACAAAACCTTATTAATGTAAGTATTTTGTGACATTCATAGTATTTTTAACTTATTTAGGGCCTCTTTCACCAACTACAAGTGTTGATAAGTTACTTTTAAAAATAATTTTATGTTTTATTAAATTATTTACTCGGTTTATTTCTTCCTTCGATAGGCGATTTTTTTTATTATTTTCTATTTAATATTTGGGACTTTTACTGTACAAACAAAGGTATATCACCTCTATTATTCCCGGTGACAGATGACTTTAAATGACGTTTAGCCTACTTGACAGAAAGTGAAAGAGGCGCTAAACCTTATTAATGTAAGTAATTTTGTGACATTCATAGTATTTTTAACCTATTTAGTCTTGTCTGTGTATTTTTATTGACGTGTACCCACGATATAAACGGCTAAAGTTCCCCGGATCCGCCATCTTGGATTGCGTTCCATCCATTGTGCGCAGAGCGCGCGCTCGCCCGCCACGTGCAATGCACATCTGCCGAACGTATGACACAGGCATGAGGCAACACTCAGCCACCAGCTCCCACCCTTCCCTACAAAATATTCTCTCGTCGGAACAGAGAATACAAGTAATATTTCGATCGCACATCCAACTCGTCAAATTTAAATCAAGACTAATTAGCCGTTTAGAAAATACACAGCTCTAGATTTTCTCTATATGTACCTACAATAAAGAAAATACAGGCTTTAATTAAATATATTGAATACCTAACATAGACAAATAATAATTTAAAAAAAAATCATGCGGTTGTCTACTTCAAAAGCCTAGCACAAATGTAGCTTTAATATATTTGATATTAATACACTAGTCGAGCGAAAAAATGTTAGGTTCTCGAGGGTTCGTCTAAAATATAGATACTTTGGCGCCACTGTCGCCGTAGCGGCGGCGCCACCGTCGTCATAGCGATAAAAATGTCAGATATTTTTATTTTTCCTTTTTCAACACGAACGAAGTTTTTGAACGACAGACTAATATTTTGAATTCAGATACAAATTTATACACTTATGTATCTAAAATCGCTTCTTTGTACTAAAAACGTCTCTTTATGTAGGTAATAAATTGCGGAGATGGGTATAGGTAATAATTAATGATTTCCATACACTTTCAGTTGTAAGTAATTAAAAATGTCGCAGCAAAGAGAATGTGTAAGTTAGGCACATCGGTAAATAAATAATTAGAAATTGTAAAAGTGAAAATTATAAAAGAGAATGGAGCTCTTCGATATTAGTACTGCTGGGCATGCGCGAATGGAGTAGCGAGGGTCTCCCCGCCCCTTTCTATTACGCACTCTATTTAGGGGCCGCTACAAAGAACAACTTCGACCGATCTATTTTGGTCTCCGGGAGAGTAGCCAGTACACTTATTCAATTGCCACCGTTTTTCGGGTGGTTACCTAGTTTTATTTAATGCTACAAAAGGATTTTCAAAAAATAAAGAAATGAACGAAGCAAATTTATTTTTAGAAAAAATAATTAAATACCTAATAAATTTCATTAATTTTAAATTTTCAGAATTGTAACACAACATTGTTATTTTATAATTAACTAGCTGGTGCTAGTTAAAGTTGCTAGTCCGCGTAGAAAAGCAAAAAACGCCATCTACCATATTTTAGATAGATGGATAACAAAACGCATTCGTGTGACAAATTTTAATTTTACTAGCTCCCATAAATTTTCATACCACGGGGTTATATTATACTAGCTGGTGCCCGCGACTTCACCCGCGTTCTTTATAGTCTATCTAACACAAAAAGAATTTTTCAATTCGAACCAGTAGTTCCTGAGATTAGCGCGTACAAACAAACAAATTCTTCTCCCTCACCCCACATAAAAGGTTCTACTTACCTGTCCTATGCCATAGGTAGGGGAAGTAAAGTTTATATATACTCCTAGTTGCCTATCCTATGTCCCGTACGTCTAAATGTTTATCTACCAAGTTTCATGAAAATACATAAATACAATACCTACACTTACAGATTTATTATTAGCCTGATAATGTAGCTTGAATATATTTTTTTAAATCGGTCCAGTAGTTTTTGAGTTAATTCATAACAAAAAAATACAAAAATACAAATACTAATAAATAAAATACAAATTCTTTTTAATCTATATCTATACTTCTATACTATAATATTATAAAGAGGAAAGATTTGTTTGTTTGTTTGTTTGTTTGTATAGAATAGGCTCCGAAACTACTGGACCGATTTGAAAAATTCTTTTACCATTAGAAGCCGACATTATCTGTGATGAACATAGGCTACTTTTTACCGCGGGAAAATGCTTCATTCCTTTGGGAAATCTAAAATAAAAGTAAATACTAGCGACTTGGCCCGGGAGATAGCGCCATCTATCCAAAATACGGTAGATGGCGTTTTATACTTTTCTACGCGGACGAAGTCGCGAGCACCAGCTAGTAATGCTAGTACTAAATATATATTAAATATATATATTAAATATATAGGATGTACAATATTATATATGTACAAAACAAACAAAAAATAGAATATTTAAGATCTGACCCACCATCGGATTTGCAAGGGGTTGAATCTTTTGAAAATCCTGTTTTATATTGCAAATCCTACATAACACCTGCTAGTAAACATGAAATGATCTAAACTTAGAACAAAAGTAATTGAAATTTCAACTTAAAATATAATTTCATGGAGAGAAAAAGTTATTTGTGAAGCTCGTCTCAGTGTCGGTGCTCTAGTACAGAAAAGTCCACGTCAAAAGGTGAATTTATCAAAAGCTTTTACAGTTCTCATTATAAATGTATTACGTTTATATAATGTATCAGGTCTCAGCTAAGGATTCATGTAGTAACAAGGACTTTTATACTTTTTAAGTGTACACATTATTAAAAAACGTATTTTTATATAAAAATTCAGACACATCAACAAATTGAAGCATTGTGCTTTATAAATAAACTCATAAATATTTAAAAATATTTTTTATCTTGTTTTATTAGTTTAACAATCGTGGATATTTATTGTTAAGTAATTTAATGTTCGAATTTCGTTTAAAGCAGGATTACCAATGTCCAGGTCGATTTGGATGAATAAAAAACAAATATTTTCTTTATGTGAATGTGAAGTTAAATACAATACAAAATAGTATAACGCATTACATTATTTGTGACGATCGTAAAAGGCTTCAGTAAGTAAGTAATTAAGTAAGTAAGTTGAGTGTTCAGTTGTTTTGCACTTTTGAATGTGTTGTTATGCGGCCGACTGTACCTACCATTGAATTATATGGTACCTACCTATGAAAATATTATCATCATAAAAATTATAATAATCGACAACGGACTTTGCAAAAATTTAAACTAGTAAATAATAAATAATGAATATTAATTCTAGACTAATTAATGTTCTACAAAGCATTGACAATTTTAAGTGAAATCCTAAAGAAAAACACAAGACTTGCGCCACTATTTATTTATCTACTAAGGTTATCCCTATTTAAGATTTTATATTCCTTCACATTGAAATAATCGATTGAATAAGTATACCTACGAATAGTGTTTGCTTTTCGATGCTAAGCTATTCATGAAGTAGGTCGGTACCTGAATGTGGCAGGTATAACTACATTTGTTTCAGTTATCAAAGACAAATATAGGTTCGAAATAGTTAATTATTTTGTGCGAGTAATTATAGGAGATCCGAGCTTTCCAGGAAGTAGCCGGGCCGCCTCGGCTGGGTGCCGGATGCGAGCAGTCTCCGGGCCGGGGCGACGTTACATCGACTGCCTCACTGCCTCCCAGATGCCAAAGGTCATTTCTCTTCAAGAAAATTGACATCAATTAGATATATAATAAACTAGCTGTTGCACGCGACTTCGTCCGCGTAACTTTATAAAATATAATACATTCGTGTCTGTGAAACCATGGAAATACACATACAAATTTCAAAACAAATGGGTCAAGGCGTTTAGTAGTTGACATACCGACATAGCGCCACCTATCGGGTCCAATTGTATTTTTTAATCATCCAGGAAATCATAGAAATACCCATATAAAATTTCAACCCAATCGGTTCAGCCGTGTAGAAGTTATGTGAAAAAGATAAGTACGGAAGGATAATTCTTACTACCCGTTGTCCTATTACCCGTTTTCCGGTAGGAATGAAGCATTTTCCCGCCGTAAAAAGTAGCCTATGTTCATCACGGATAATGTCGGGTTCTAATGGTAAAAGAATTTTTCAAATCGGTCCAGTAGTTTCGGAGCCTATTCTATACAAACAAACAAACTATCAAATCTTTCCTCTTTATAATATTAGTATAGATAATACATGTAATCTATTATATAAAAATGTTAAGTACGTGAAGACAGGGTTTTTGACAATGTATTTCAACCCGAGCAACGCCGGGTTTCGCTGCTTCCACATTCCACACAGCACCATCTAGTTCCACACTAAGCAACTAATGCTTGTATTATTGTATTCTATTATTTATAATGCTCATGTCAATGTATAATCGGCGAACTGATTACGCGGCTAGGGATTTGTGACGTCATCCACTTGCGACTGTAACTTTGGAATTTTGTAACTGTAAATTTTGGAATATAAACATAACCATAGCTATCATGTTATGTGTGTTTTTTTGTAAGTTTCAAACCTCTCGGTTGACGACGTTTGTTCTAGTGGCTAGTAACCACTAAAACGGTCGCACTGTTAACTAAGACGGTCGCGGGTTCGAATCCCGCTAGACCTTTGTACCTAAGTCATGGATGTTTTGCATTTACAAAAAAAAGTTATCTATGTAGTCTGGTATCCATAATACAAGCATTAGTTGCTTAATGTGGAACTAGATGGTGCTGTGTTGAATGTGTGAAGATATTTATCATTATGTATTTATTGTCGGTCAGACTCATTAATTTATACACATCCGAATCCGATGCGTAGAACTTCATTAGGAGAGAGTCACGAGGCTAGGGTACTAGAGTAGTTTTGCCATTCTGCTTCGAGGACAGAAACTATACAGATACTTTTCAAGTTATAGCATTAGCCGGGCAGCCCCGCTACATCTGTGACTCATAGTTTCGACGGTTTCGAACAGGAAAATGGTTCATAGGATCCGTCTCAATGCGGTCGGTGCTAAACAATCGTACATACCTATCTACAATTCATTACTTACCTACCTATTTTTTGTTATAAAACTACTAGCTGGCGCCCGCGACTTCGTCCACGTTGAAAAACAATAAAATAGCCTATCGTGTGTTTTATACGTCTAAATGTTTATCTACCAAGTTTCATGAAAATCAGTCAATTCGTTTAAGTGTTATGGAGGAACATACATACATACAATAACTACACTTACAGATTTATTATTAGTATTGATTATTATTATATTTGATAACATATAATAATTTTAATAATAAAAATGCCTTATACATAATATACCTAGCTCTAGAGTCTAGAGTCTAGACAAACTCTGAACCTCTGAAGCTGTCACATAGCGTGACGTGCACATTAGCAATATTAGCACGCACAGACAAACAGACAATTTTTTTTTAATTGTTAAGAGGGAAGTATAGCTTTGCGATAGGTATTTAGGAAAATACATGCTATCGCTTGTGCGCTCTAGCCCCGGGGCAGTCGTGCGATAGAGAGCGTTGCAGCTTCCGACTGACAATAGTCCTTTTTTGATGAAATTTCATTTCGGGAGAAAACAGTTCCCACTAACTAAATCTTAACAAATCACTTTGATTTTCATGTCGATCGTTTCAGCATGATATATTCTAGGTTTATAGGTTTCGCTTTTTATAAAAAAAATAGATGGTTTTTATAAAACAAACGGTTTAATTCGACAAAGTTTTAATCATAAAAAATAAGTTATTTGAGGTGCCTATAAGTTTGAATCTAATGCAAATTTTGAAAAAAGGAAAACTTATAAACTTAGTCTTTCACTGTGTCAATAACATGCAAAAAAATCATGGAGATTGGAAAATATTTAGAAGTGGAAAAACGTTTTCTCTTTTTGTATGGACGAGTGCGTCCTATTCTTCCCTCTTAACATGTACAAAATTATCTTTGAAAAAGCTTTTAATATGCAGACACGGCTCATTTACGATTTTATTAGATGTATGTATAGATATTTTGAAATAAAACATATATTCTGTGTTACTTACATAGCTGTACTATTTACAGTTTTCAAATAAAATCAGATTTAGCTTATCAAATATATTGAGAAAAAATAATCTGTACACATCTTATTTATAAATTGTTTTCTTTGTTTATCGTCAGCATGGGAAATTCTTTTAATCCAGCGATAAAAGTAGGACGTTTTAAAATGGCGCTCGCCGCGACTCGAAATAGACTTGAAGCTTTCCTTTTGAACTGATTCTTTTTCTCTTCAAACTCCGATTGACCTTAGATAAATTATATTTATTTCATTCACATATTACTGATTAAGTATAGTAATTATTGTTAATGTAAAAATTTAAGACGTGAGTGGATGAAGGTGGTATGTCGCATAATTCCAGTTAAACATAACACCGTTTTCAACTTATATTTTCCAAAAATATCTTAAATCGACTATCTTAAGGTCTTTAATCATTCATATGGACCTTCATCAACGCAAAAAAAACGGAATACCCAAAAATGCGACATAACACCTTCATCCACTCACGTCTTAAAGTTTGTTAAATAATTTCAAGTTTCTTAATAATTTTTGAACTCAATGCATATATGAACGATCACGCGGCTTCTACTGTTTTCTGTATTCTGAGACACCCATCATGATTGCGCACTGCTTCGTTACGTTGAACGTTATCCAATATTATTATTGTTATGGCTTCAGTTGCTGCCTAGTGAAACTGTGTCCGTTATTTTTTATACATCCTTGTTTTTAAATGTATCTGAAAAATTCTGGAATGTTAACGTGTCGTTTTTTAATACCAATGCAAATGTAAAATGGCACAACAAAGCGGTCCTGTAGTTAGTATCCTGCATCTCAGGAGCTCGTTCTGAAATACCGAATAGATTATAAATGAGAGCGTGTTTTAATACTAATAATAAATCTTTAAAGGTAAGTTTAATACTACTAATAATCATGGAGTAAGTTGCTTTGTTTTCAGAAATATTGTGTTTATAGGCTCTACACATGATACTCAAACTAAATTGACAATTTTTAGATTTTTTTCTAAATGTATGTTCCTCCATAACTCTTAAACGAATTAACTGATTTTTCATGATTAGGAGTTCATTGGCGTCGAACATGTGACACGAAATTTATATACCGGGTGTTCCAAAACTATGCGACATAATATGAAGGGAAAGTACCTTAAATATCATAGATAGGATATATTGCTGAAAGAAGACTTTATGTTATTTTTAAAAATTCGTAATACTGATTTCAAAGATTTTCTTAAAATTACTTGCTTAGTCTAGGGATCGAACCGACTTAAATGTGAAAAAAAAAAATCACCTGTATTTTTAACCGTATTTTTGGAGTAGGTTCTCCATTCGACCGCATATATGTTTTTTTTATTATGTCAATCGAAAGAATGGAAAAAGAATAATAATTCCTCTTATTCAAATTCAAATATTTATTGCGAAACCATAATGTACAAAGATGTTACTATATAAAAATAAAGACCCTGTTGGGCATGCAACTTAGGGAGTAGGAGAGAGGAAGCGTATATATTTAAAGCGTATAAAGATATAAAAGAATTCTATTTTATTTAAATTAAAATTAAATATATTTATATTATTAATATTTAAATATTTAAATAATAATATTATCTAAAAAAATTTTCATTTGCGTTAATAATAACATTTATTATTTTCTTCTTGTTTTAAATTAAGTAACATTCATAGTAGGTATCTTATATTAAAAGAAAGGAATAACGTAAAAATTTTTTTTCAAGAAGTATTGTCGACGATGACGTAATTTTTAGATGATCTTTGAATGCAGTATTAGTATTACTAACATTAAAAAATAACATAAAGTCTTCTTTCAGCAAAATATCCTATCTACTATGTTTAAAGTACTTACTTTCCCTTCATGTCGCATAGTTTTGGGACGCCCTGTATAGAGATATTGCAGAAAAATAAAGAGGCAGTCATGAGGACTGCCGACAGAAGTGATAACTTAAAACTGAGCGTCCAACGTACACACATACAATCGGGTATATGCAATGTGTTGGCGTGATCGCGTATGTAGACAGCTGCGCGCGCATAACTGTGAGCATTAGCATGTTGCTGACGCGAACCCATACATTTTTTCCTACCCAAAGTCTTATAACGCGACTATAGAAGTTTTCACTTCAAAAATTCATCCGAAGCCGAGAGCGGGTCACTAGTTCAGCAATAAAAAGAAGGGGTGTTCCTGAAAAACAAAAGATTCCTGTTCATCACGCGAATAAAAACGAACCGGAACAAATGGCATGCATTAAAACCCCACTAATTAAGTTCTCGCAGTTCGTCTAACAGGTAATAAGGATTTTATGTGCATGTTTACTGAAAGGGAAGTTGTTCACGTTAAGAAATAAAAAAGAAGAGAAAAATAGGAAAAAATCTGAGCTTCACCTTGAGCTCGAACCGGCGCCAACACAATCGATCGCCACTTATGTTTGCCCAGTAGGTATTTTAGCCTACTAGATTTCTTTCAGGTTTTTTAATTTTTTAAACTACTTACACTCGACGGCAAATAAACCGGGACCCGCTACTTAGGGTTTGGAACTCTAATTCGGTTTTCTCAAATAGTATAAAACTTACAACTATCAAAGTTATACCTACACAAAGAAAGTGCGTTTC
The DNA here is from genome assembly GCA_918317495.1 of Synanthedon vespiformis. NCBI lineage: Eukaryota > Metazoa > Arthropoda > Insecta > Lepidoptera > Sesiidae > Synanthedon > Synanthedon vespiformis. Next base: position 3,588,902 of record OU906962.1, read on the forward strand.
ATGATGATTATTGATTAGGTATAACTTTTATAGAGTTTTTGAGAAAATCGAATCAGAGTTCCAAGGTAGCGGTGGCCCGGTTTATTTGCCGTCGAGTATATTTATGGTATTTTAGTAATATAGCATAAATAAACATTTACTAAGTATACACATAAGAAAAAAAATCGTGGCTGCGTTTTTGTGCAAAAACATGCATATTTTCTTTTGACTCTTTCACCTTCTGTCTGTCAAGTAGGCTAACTGTCATTTAAAATCAACGGTAACCGGGGATCAGTGGAGCTGATATAATACACCTTTGTTTGTACTGTAAAAGTCCCAAACATTAAAAAAAATATATTAAAAAAATGCAGTAAACTGAGTGCATATTCAATAAAACATAAAATTATTTCTAAAAGTAATTAATCAAAACTTTACTTGTAGTTGGTGAAAGAGGTCCTTAATATACTAACTAATGGTGAAAATCGCATTAAAATCCGTTGCGCAACTAGGAGTTAAAGGCAGACAGGTTACGCTTACGATCTTAACGTTAATAAAAAAATCTCTAAAAGCTTGAATAGAAATACATAAAATGTCGACTACAAATAATAATTCCGAATGGCAATTATGACGTTTAAATGTTACTTTTTTAATTCGAAATAGAGTAATTAATTGACCCTCTCGTAGACGATTGTAAACTCGTAGCGACTACGGCGTAGGCAGTAGGCAATGACATAAATAATTATTTGGCGTAATAAAATCTTTTTAAAAAAAAATTAAACCGTCGAAAAACCAGAGAAGCAAAAATTAATTTTATTTAACCTTTAGGTAAAGTTCTTAAACTAATGTAAGTACATATACCTAAGTAATTTTGAGTCGCCGCCGCGCATCACTCTTTACATAATTAAGTTTGCTCGTTTGGCGCCAACTCAAAATTACTTAGGTATATGTACTTACATTAGTTTAAGAACTTTAGTTATTAAGGTTAAATAAAATTATTTTTTGCTTTTCAGGTTTATCGGCGGTTAATTTTTTGTTAAAAAATTTTTATTTTATAATTTTAGGTGGCTATAATCTACTATTTACTACATACATGCTTAATTTTTGATTACTTTTTTTTTCACTTCAATACTCAACTCAGCATTAAAATCTGTGTGAGTAAACAATAAATCATCCCCATTTTCTCACCCTCAGGGTAGGGTTTTTTTTTCAAATTTATATGAGACCAACTTCGAGGTATAACCCTATCCATTAAAAAAATAATTATCAAAATCGGACTACTCTGTAAAAAGGTGAGTGAACTTAGGATTGGAATTTTTGTTCCAAATTTATATGGGACCACCCTTGGGGTAAGCCCTTTCCAATAAAAAAGAATCATCAAAAATCTGCTAACACTCACAGAAGTAAAATGACAGCACATGTGCTGATGCATATCGGTGTGTAAGAAGATGTAAGAACCCTTTTAACAACGTATGTGCTGTTGTGCTTAGGTATCCCATTTCCCTATCCTTTAATAACAGATTAATCGGTTATCTATACTATCTATACTAATATTATAAACAGGAAAGATTTGATTGTTTGTTTGTATAGAATAAACTCCTAAACTACTGGACCGATTTGAAAAATTGTTTTACCATTAGAAGCCGCCATTATCTGTGATGAACATAGGCTACTTTTTAACGCGGGAAAATGCTTCATTCCTACGGGAAATCTAAAATAAAGGTAAATACTAGCGGCATGGCCCGGGAGATAGCGCCATCTATCCAAAATACGGTAGATGGCGTTTTATACTTTTCTACGCGGACAAAGTCGCGCGCACCAGCTAGTCTTCAATAATAGATTGGTCGACTATTGGTGGCGTTCCTTGTGTTTTAGGCGACGGTAACCAACTACCATTATGCGTGCCTGTCACTTATATTTTATCCAAAGCCGTTCACTCGTTTTTGGTGAGAGTAACAAAACCATACATCCATCCTCACAAACTTTCGCGTTTATATAATACTAGCTGTTCTGCTGCCCGCGACTTCACCCGCGTAATATTGTAAATCATATACTAAAACCTTCCTCGAGACTCTATCCATTGGTGAAAACAGCATGAAAATCGATGCAGTAGTTTTTGAAAACCATACAACTCTTCAATACATCAATCCTCACAAACTTTCGCGTTTTTTCTCGAAGATAAGACCCTGACAGATCAATCCAGACAAATCCCTAACCTTAGATTTTCGTCAAAATCGCTAGGGCCGTTTGCGAGATCGTCTTTATAGAGGTATGTTCCCATTCGCCACAAAAATGTTCGTTACCCGTGGTGGTAATTGGGATGGATTATGGATTATTCCCATTTACCACCACCATTACTTTTCTTAATAATATTTTATTTAGTAAAGTTCACACTTACTTTATTAATGATTAGGTCTTTTTCAAACCACATTGATAATGGAAATTTTATATTTTAGTAACATTTTGCTGCGATATCTTGCCAGCTATGAGTCCGAGAGAGTCCGAGGCAAGCGAAAGCAACTGCGTAAGCTGACGCCCGCAACGATCGACCTTCGTCCGACTTTTTGCAAGAAACGCAGTAGCGTTCTTATATTAGTATAAATACCTATACCATCGTATTAAATCATTCTAACTTACTTATGTACGAAAGTATTCAAAGACTTTTTGGAAAACTGTTAACATTTTGACTGTATTTTTCAATTTCAGATTAGGTAGAGGATCACTAGGCTTTTGCAGAAATACTATTCTACAAGCAAACTCTATAAATTATAAATTACTCGATTTTTATCGATTATAAACTAACTATATTACTGTAAACTTTCATTAAAATCTGTTTAGTTATTTTGTACATTATATTATAGTGACAAACATCCGTACATCCAATCAAACTTTCGTATTTATAATATTAGTTAGGATTAACAATCAAATTGTATTTGGTATCACATTAGCATGTAAAGTTCTGTTTGCAGGGCTCTAAGGGCTAGTGTGATGTACTTTATAAATCTATTTTCAAACACAAAATCTTTAGAGAAATTGCAGAAAATGCAAGGAAAGAAATCAGAAAATTACTCTCCAAGCTTTTTCCGTCACTTTGTGTTCATACCATGCGCAAAAAGTCTTACGTCGAGTCTGCAGTGAGGTTTCAAAGTCATATCGTGTCCTTGCTCTAGCTCTGCTGGCATTACTGTGCCGAAAGAGTGAAAGTCTCGACATTACTTGACTGAGTTCTTAATTCCGGTTTGAATTTAGAGAGTAACGAAACACAGAATTCCCATCTCTCTAAAAGTCCAGCGGAGTCCCTCTCTAATTGGGGTTTTGAAATTATGCAAAGATCATATATAAGTTTTATAACAAAACTATTTTATTTATAATTCAAAAGTTATTTCAAATTAAAAATTAGTTTTTGAATCCTGTACCGAAGACCCGCCAACCGCTTCCAAACAAAGCCGAGCGCGCGTGACGTCATAATGTTAGTTTTGTCATGGTTTTGTCAAGTCACGTGTAATAGCCGTAAGCGCTGTACTGTTCTAAAATAGCTTTATGACGTCACAACTATGGTGACCAATCGTGGCGCGTTCATAGTCAAGTGATTTTTTTTTAAATTTTATCAATTTTTAATTGTTTATACTTAAAAAATCAATTTTTTTTTCGTACCTACATACTAAACGAGGAATTCTTGTATGCCACGACGATCTCGCAAACGGCTCTAACGATTTTGACGAAAATCTAGGGTTAGGGGTTTTTTAGGTCTAGAAATCGATCTGTCAGAGTCTAATCTTCGAGAAAATTCGTTTTAGGTAGTTTTTTAAGGTTTGTTTTATAATACAGCTAACGGTATCTAGCGCTGAGCGAATGAACTTAATACTTTTTTCTATTTAATAACACTACTAGATAACAGGTAGCACATGGTCCGGATACCCCATGTGGTGTCTCACTTTGTCATGTTACATTACAATTCTGTTACATTAAATTCAGCTGGTTGTTGGCCAAGAGCAAACCCATCTCTAATAAAAAAAAACCACCCAATTGATTTTGATAAAGTTTTCACTAATGGAAAGAGGGATAAACGAGGAATTTAAAAAAAATCAATCCCGGGCTAAGCCAGGAGCGAATCGTCAGTTAAAATTCTTGAATGTTTATAGACTTTTTCTTACTATTTGGTCTAGAGGTGATATAGAAAGGTAATTAATCTCTGTGCTGCGGATGATGAACTTAAGTTTTACTTCAATGAACTTACATAATAATATGCTGCTTTTTTTCGACAAAGTTCTATAAAAACTTTTTAACAAAAAATAAAACCGCCGAAAAAACTGAAAAGCATAAAGTAATCTTATTATTTTATTACCTAAGTAATTTTGAGTCGCCGCCGCGCATCACTCTTTACGTAATTTTTGCTTGTTTGGCGCCGACTCAAAATTACTTAGGTAAAATAATAAGATTATTTTATGCTTTTAAATTTTTTCGGCGGTTTTATTTTTTGTTAAAAAGTTTTATTTTATATTTTTTTTATGCCTATAATCTAATATTTAAAAATATTATACATAAAAAATAATAATACGCGTCAAATTGAGAACCTCCTCCGTTTTTGTTTTTTCGTTTTCGTCGCTTGAAAATTGATTTATTTAATTGATTTATTTACATTAAATTAAATTAATTCTATTTTAATTAAATATATAGCCACAAAAATAGAATATTGGTTTAGAGGCAAGGTCTTAAATAAAAGGTCTTAAATTTAAGGTTTAACCTAAATAAAAGGTCCTCTTAAGGTCAATAATTCACCATAATTAAGTTTTTTTAGTTAAGATTGTCAAGACAGGCTGGTGGTAACACAAGCAACGCCATAGGTGCTGCTAGTGTGGTGTCAACCATGGTAGGTTAAGGGAATAGGGAAGATAGCGAAATTCCTTACTCACTCGTCAAAACGCAGCCGCACGAATGCTGTTATTTCACGCTGTAAAATTAATTGTAATCACAAATAGCTTAGTATATCGGTCTGCTGATAACCATTACTTGCGCAGTGGAACACAACAGCACATACTAATATGTTTTTTTATATTACCGCAACTTCGTATGCGCTGAAAACCTAACATTTTTTCAGGATAAAAAGCATCCTATAGTTTAATTCAGGTAAGTATAGTCATCAATATATCAGCGAAATCTGCATTCCAATCGGTTAATCCGTTTCTGAGATTAGCGTGCACAAACAAAAACATACGAAAATTTTGTTTGTTTTTTTTTTTAAAAAAATGTTTAATGTAGAAAAAAAATGTTTACGCTTTTATTAAATAGTTTACGATTTTATTATATTACTAGCTGACGCCCGCCACTTCGTCCGCGCGATAAAGTAGCCTTTATCCTGTGTCCTGTACGTCTAAATGTTTATCTACCAAGTTTCATGAATATCAGTTAATTCGTTTAAGAGTTATGAAGGAACAATACATAAAAATTTAAAAATCGTCAATTTAGTTTGAGTATTATGTATAGAGCCTAATAAAGACGATATCTCTGAAAACAAAGTATGTATGTAACTTACTTCATTCTATGACCAACACTTACAGGTTTATTTTTAATAAATAAATAATAAAATAAAATAAAAAGCCTTTATTGCTGTTTTCTTTACATGCAAACTTAAAAATTATAATGCCTAAAACTAAATACATTTTAAAATATTTTTATTATTTAACTAAATCGGCAAACGGTTGTCATTCAGCTTGTCTCTCGACATAGGCCTCCTCTAAAGATTCCATTCCATTCCATCTTTTGGTCTGTCTACCTCTGTTTCTTTTATTATCTCGTGGATATACTATTTTGTCACTATCCTAGTAATAAATCAATACTAATAATAAACCTAGGACAGGTTACATATATACTGTACTGTTGCAAGTCTGTTACTTACTGCCCAATTAATGATAACCGTTCAAGCTCATTGTCCAATATTCTCAACTGAACAGAATCTCAGTTTAAGGGGTTCTTAGATGAATGGAATTTCAGGTGGACTGAATAAATTATGTGTAGTACATTCACATATATTGTCTTAAAGGTTCCGAATTCAGATTAAAAAAAAAAATAGTGGTATTAGCTACGTTTTTGCTATAAGTATTCATTTTATGGGTTTACATAACACAAATTTGCATACAAAGAAATTTGAAAATATTGTTAACTGTCGAAACAGCGTTGGGTCAATAATTCACAGGTTGATGTTTTTAATTCTTCAACCTATCATCTTTATTTTATTATATTTACTTAATCTTCAGTGTTTCAAAATACTCAAGATTCAGTTTGAAACCTAAACGAAACCAGTCTTGAATATTTCTTACAATTTTCCACATAAATTGTAAGAAATATTCAAAAAGTTTAAAAAAATAATGACGATCATAAGAGTTTCTTGTCGAAACCTAATTGATAAATAAATATTTTGATTTTGATTTCGTTCTGACTTCTAACTAAGTAAGTATAAGTTAACTTAACTAAGTATAAGTTGACTTAATTTTAAATATAAATATGAACGTAGGTAAAGAAATACAATATTTATGTTTATATATTAGATAGGTATATTTTGTAAGTTATCAGAATCTATACTTTAAAAAAAGCTAAAAATATATAAAGCTGAAAAGTTTGTTGGTTTGGTTGTACGCGCTTCTCAGGAACTACTGGTTCGAATTGAAAAATTATTTTTGTGTTGTGTTCATCGAGGAAGCCAGGCAATAGAGAACGGCACCAAGTAGTTATTAATAAATTAATTAAATGTATTATTATATAATTATTATTACTAAATAAATTCGGATGTATCTGACTCAATTTCGCTTAGGCCCTATATAGAAAAATAATATTATCTTTAAAAATATTTGATTAGTCTTGCTGCGCTCGACTAGATACAGCCGCCGTACTTGAAATATGCGGCAACTTTTAGTACGCCGAATTCGGCGTAACCGCGCTAGTCCGAACGTATGAACAACGTTCCGAATGTTTTGCATGATAAAATGCCAATTTGCGTAGTGAAACTGTGATTAACTGTGTAAAAATATAATTAAACTGTGTAAAAAGTGATAAATAGTGACGATGTTTTACACACATACAATAAAAATTTGCCGCATTCACGGAGCTTATGTTTTTAGGTTGGGCCAATCATTTATCTATGATTATCTTAATAAATAATAATAAATTTTAGGTTATACATGGAGATAGCGAAGCCAGCTACTGCATGACCAATTCTATGGGGTACAGCATTATCTTCCAACAATACCACAGACTATGTATAGAGTACTACAAGTAGACAGTACATAGACTAAACTTTAACTCTTATTTTTTGAATTTTAACTTTTAAGTAAGTACCATAAAAACGTAAATGACAAGCAATTAAACAGACAGCAGACACAAAAATTTCGACCCAGGTAAGCACTCCGGGGAGAGCGTCTTTTTTACCTGCACTAGAATGGAAGCGAAGCTTTGTGCGCCTTTATAGAATATCGTTTCTTCATGCTTCATTCAAAAAATTTAAACATGACTCACTCTTTCAAATTGAGTAGAAGTTCCAAAATTAAATAAAATTACCAAACTAAATTAATTGTAAAATAAAAATTTATTATTTATTTATTTATTTTACAAGGCCCCCATCGAGGCAGGCATCTAACTATAAAACACAGTTCAAAGTAATAGGAAGTTCAACATGCACCAATAAAAGCTACATGCAACATCCCATGTACCTACTACCTAAATCTAATCTAATATTAACAAATTAATAATTAATTAATTTAATTAACAAACAAAATAACCATAAATTTATAATGTCAATAATCAACGTTAAATGTGTGTGTTCGTTTTCTCTAAAGATTTTTATTTTATAATTTTATAGTTGGTATTTTTTTATATGTACTTAGATATATTTTTTATACATTTATAAATACACTTCCAACATAGATTTCTCAAAAAAAAAAAATCAATTGCCTGAGGCTCAAAATCAATTGCGGAAGACCAATAAATGGGATCTTTTTGGCTGGGTATCGATGATGAAAATATATAATTCACAATCCACATTCCCATTCCATCCCCAATGAGATATTTTAAAAATCGCATTTTAAAATAATAATAACAATAATAAGGTATAATTCATAGGACCTATAACGTTTTTGAGCGACTCATTTATAGTCCCGGAACAAACCAAAAGTACTTTGAGAGTACCCAACAGTGAAAAGTTGATTTAAAAGTTGACCCCGTCGGGAATTAAATCCGAGGCCTAAGGCAGATATCTCAAATTTTCATCCAAGTGAACATGATAGAACTCCAACACGATCGAGGCAAGAGAACAGAAATCGTACCCAGAAAAATCAGATACGTGGATATACCTAAGTTTGGAACAACCCATAGATATGAGTCGTCGATGAGTCTTTATGTAGAGTTCTGGAGATCATGAAACTTATCAATCACTACTAATCAATACTAATAATAAATCTGTAGGGGTCGGTCATGGAGTAATTTACTTTGTTTTCAGAAATATCCTGTATATAGGCTCTATACATGATACTGAAACTAAATTGACGATTTTTAGATTTTTTTCTGTATGTATGTATGTTCCTCCATCACTCTTAAAAGAATTTACTGATTTTCATGAAACTTGGTAGATAAACATTTTGACGTACGGGACACAGGATTTTAGTGTAATTTTGTTAACATATGTAAGTATAAAATTTTCTCTGTCTCTCTTAAAAACCTATTATAACTTCTATTTGTGTAGGTTTCTCTTTCTTCAAATTTAAATATGGTGTAATTTTTGGATTTCCCAAATAAAATTAAATAAATAAATGTATTCTTTGAATATACATATATATATATATACCATAGTTATTTAATAGTATTTATTTTTTCATAAAGAAAAACTCTTTAGTCTGTCTTCGCTGTTTCAGCTGCATTTCTTTTCGTGTCTTTGTGTTTTGTTGCCGGCTGTACAATTTGGTGAATGCCCAAATGCCTTACCTGAGTAGAAATTATATCCGGCACAACCTTTGGAACAATCTCTTTTTTGAGATGTTTCCATCTACAAAATGGTCTTCTATGTGGGCTTCTAGCGAACCGTAAAAAAATACTTGGTGTTACTCTACCCTTTACGCTGAAGCAGTTATTTTAACAACCATTTTTTTTTAAATTTTCGGTTAAGTGATGATACATTTTTTTTTTTTTTTTTTTTTTTTTTTTTTTTTTTTTTTTTTTGTCCTACCGGCTAGGGTTCCTCTGACACAGGTCAGAGATCTTGTATAGCTAGCAGTTTAACAGCATAGATGTTTTTTAATCTGGGTTTAGAAGCACGTCCATACATACGGTACAGAGTGCTGACCAGCCATTTTCTTTTCTCTTTTTCCCGAAATAGAAGTGTCAACAATTTACCCAAAACGTCAAAAAGAGATACCGCAACATTTTTATAAAAGAGGAGTTTCACCGACCGGCGACAGTGAAAGCAAGAGGGCGAGTAAACTAGGCTACATTCCAGTACATGCACCTACAATATAATATTATATTAATTTGAATGACTAGACGAGCCATTCGCCTTAGCTACTATTTTCACGATTTTTTCGCAGTAGTCGACAAACCTACCCCTGATTACACTATCAAAAAGGATCTCCTTAAGGTAACTTTTGTCCAAAATTCTATCCACCTCCATCTCAAAATCAAAGCGCAATAATGAAAACCTGGGGCAGTCGAGCAGTAGATGTTCCACTGTCTCCTCCACCCCAGGTTCGCATAGACAGTCCGGCGTATCCTTTCTCTTGAAACGGTTCAGGTACTGCCCAAAACCTCCATGGCCGGTCAGAACCTGCACCATTGCAGGCGTCAATGCTGTCTTTTTAATTAGACTATATGCCGTCACGGCATCAGGCAGAAAAAGTTTTGTTACTCCAGCTGTATCGCCCTCCGTGTATCTTTTATTCCAATATAAGATGGTGTCGTTTCTGATTTTCATTTTAATGTAAGATAACGGACACTCGCTGTAATCGCACGCTTTTTTAAGTTTTAGAGCCGCTTCTTTTGCTAGGAAATCGGCCCTCTCATTTCCCCCAATCCCCACATGGGCTTTTACCCAAAAGAAGTTAATTTTCTTGCCTTGCGCATCCAATTTGCGCAGGTTGGATTTTATTTTATTTGCCAAAGGGTGGGTAGTTTTTGTCCTTTCGAGCAGTTTCAGCGAGGACTGGGAGTCGCTGAGTATGCTTATTTCCAAATCATTTTGGCCTATTGCGACTTCGACGGCTTTGTGAAGGGCGTACATTTCCGCTTGGAACACCGTGCAGAATGACTCAAGCTTAAACTTCTTCTTATTTATTTCAGAGCCATCACGTCGGCAGGTGAGAGCAGCACCAACCTTTCCATCAATTTTACTGCCGTCTGTGTATATAATTAGCCCAGTGGAATTGGCCTCATCTTCATTTTCAACAGTTCCATATCCGAAGGCACCCTCGGCAGAGGGGTGAGGAGCCTCCAGATAAGAAACTCTTTTCTCCACATTCCTACCCTTTAGGTGTTCCTGTACAAACCCCCTTTTTGCCTCGTATAATCCTGCTGCTTCCGCAATACGCAGGTCGAGGGGTAGGATGCCTGAGAGTATTAAGGCGGCATTCAATGAGACTGTTCGGTATGATCTGCATATCTTCTGAGCGAATCCTCTCTGCACGGTGTTCAGTTGTTTTTTTATTCCTAGTTTTTTTACTGCTCGAGCCCAGACGCTGGCGGCATACATTATGATAGGCTCTATGACTGAGACGTAGATTGTTCTGATGATTTCCGACCTTAAACCCCACGTAACCTTCGCGGCTCTGGCTAGCTGCATATAAATTGATACTGCTTTTTTACAGACATTTTTTACGTGCGCATTAAATGTTAATTTTTTATCGATAATAAGCCCTAATATTTTTATGTTTTCGACTAAATCGATAATTTTACCACCCATTGAAATCGTCGGATGTGGGAGGTTAAGCCTCCTCGTCATCACCATGGCCTTTGTTTTGTGTGGGGCAAAACGCAGCTTGTTTTTGACTCCCCACGCAAGTATATCAGCCAGAGCTCTATTTGCCTCTCAGTGATGATACATTAAGAAGAAAGTCCTCGGTGATTTTTAAAATGAAGCAACATGTCTAAATTCTTGGTGTTGGTCCAATAAATATTGGACTTATACTAAGCTAATGGAAAGTTTTTAAAATTTTATCTGACCCATCTAACCATTACCTACATCATTTTGAAAATGTTTATAACCACTGACTTCGTTTGAACGTTCTTTCATTTGACGACACGTTTGGTCTAGTGGCGTTAACCCTAGCTGTTAACCAAACGGTCGCGGTTTCGAATCCCGCTAGGGGCAAATGCGTATTTGTTAACATTTACCTTTGTGCCTGAGTCCCATATATGGATGTTTGTATTTATAATATGTATTTACAAAAAAAAAAAAAAAAAAAAAAAAAAAAAAGTTGTATATGTATGTATATTATCAACTGTCTGGGGCCCTCGTCCCTATATACTAATCAAGCTTTGAAAGACGATTCAAATTCAGAGCAGTTTAATTTGGGTTCCTAAAGAAATTCGTTTTCATACATAAACTAAGTTGATGGTACGAAATAGCAAATGCAATCCAGTTTAAGTCCTAAATTAAATTGTATTAAGAGTTGATAGTAGGCCCTAGTATGCATAATACAAGCATTAGTTGCTTAGTGTGGAACTAGATGGTGCTGTGTGGAACGTGTGAAGATATTATTATTATTATTGTGATCATACCATGGCAGATACAGCTGTTGCCTCCGAGATTTCCGCACCTGCTACACCGGCGAAGAAACAGTTAAGATTGACAGGCTGATTGGTCTATATTTTGATTGTAAGTGGCTACCGTCGCCTATAACACAAGCAGCGCCACAGATGCTATAAGTGCGCTGTCTACCGTGGCAGGATTGAGGATTGGGATAGGGAGGTAATGGGCTCTGCTGGCATCTCTTACTCATTCACCGAAACACAACAGCACACATGCTGTTATTTAACGCATATTACTGTCCCAATGACTTCGAAACTCAGTGTGCCCTACCACTACTACTTGCCAGATACAAACCAGAGCTAATGAGCTAACCATAACTATAAAAAAATTAATTCTAAAATTGGTATTGCCGGGTATCGAATCCGGGACCCCAAGACAGAGCGTTAAAGCAAGCACCTTAACCACTTGACCAAAGCTCTTGGTAAAGCTGCTTAATCGTGCAATCAGTTGACATTTGAGGTCTATGTAGATCATAAGCTACTGCATATATCTATTTCGTGTAAAGTTATTTGAACTTTTGAATAACTAATCAATGTTTGTAAGCAAAGTATTTTGGAGTTTTTTGTACACTAGAATGACCTATTCACCCTCAAAGTTGCATTAAAACTTGTGTTAAAATATGGATTTTTCAAGGATCATACATATCTTTTAAATTAATACTTTTTTAAGTTTGTATGTCTAGGAACCTAGTTAACGACAAGATAAATCGATATCATGTTTACTTTTGTAAATAAAACATAAAATTGTATGGAGGAAAGCTGACTTGTATCACCTTAATAGTTACATACTACAGCGAGAAAGCATAGCAAATTTACAATCGCCTCCTAGCGTCACCTTAATAAAATGTCGGACATAAAACACAGTAGGTAAGTATTAATTAAGTACCCTATACATAACGATGAGTTTAACGAATAATATAAAACTCTGCCTGTTAAATAATAATATAATTTATTCTTGCGTGCCTAACATTTATTACAGAGATTATTATGTTCTGAGTTTATACCTAAGTACTTACATCAAAAATTAGATAATCTATACTATAATATTATAAAGAGGAAACGCAGACGAAGTCGCAGGCACTAGCTAGTTATCTATACTAATATTATAAAGACGAAAGATTTGATTGTTTGTTTGTTTGTATAGAATAGGCTCCGAAACTACTGGGCCGATTTGAAAAATTCTTTTACCATTAGAAGCCGACATTATCTGAGATGAACATAGGATACTTTTTACCGCCGGAAAATGCTTCATTCCTACGGGAAAACGGTTAAAAGGACAACGGGTAGTAAGAATTATCCTTTCATACTTAACTTCTTTTTCACATAAAATGTATTATATTTTATAAAGTTACGCGGACGAAGTCGCGTGCAACAGCTAGTCTATAATAAAATGAAATCAAAATAATTCATAAAGTTTTCTTACCCGGGATTCCGGGTTCGATTTCCGGCAATGCCATCTTTGAAAATGCACTCGGGGCACACTGCGTTTCGAAGTCATTTTGTTTGCTTGCATGTTTCCTGTTGTGTTTCGATAATTAATTTTATGGGAAATTTTATCCTATACAAAAAGTATCCTTACTATTTTTAACGTAAAACAAAACTCACTGTTTCCGAGATATTTGGAAAAAAGCGTTTTTCAAGATGGCCACTAACGCTTTGAATTATACTTGAATTTATACTTGGAGACAGTCTCTGACATAATCCTATTGAAAAATCAATTAATTAGCAGGATTTTTTGCAGACCGAATATCTAAAAATCTTGGACATTACAGTGACTGAAGATAGTTGTTAATACAAGCTACTCAATGGAAAGGACAAGTGCATAAACAAATATCGGACCGAGTTTTATTACTGGTATAATAATAGCATAATAATTTGGAAGATGGAATAGGCAACAGTCTAACTATAGAGGTAACGATATCTAGGAGATACAAAACAATTAAATAAATAATTGTACTAATTAATAATGTAAAAACTACTGAACAGATTTAGATTAAATTTGGCACATATACTTAGATATTTTATTACCTGAATTATCATATAGGAACTTTTCATCCTGGAATGTTAGGTTCCTGAGCGATCGTCTAAAAATATAAAAAAATGAGTGTCACTCTCGCGTGGCGGCGCCACCGTAGTCATGCACAGCGATAAAGATTTATTTTTAAACGCAGACGAAGTCGCGGGTACCAACTAGTAAATTAGTTATAATTTTTTATAAATTAATATTCATGAAATAAAAATAGTTAAAAATGAATTAATTATGTGTATATGGAAAAAATATAATATGAAGTATGACGACAGTAACTCTTATTTAATCTGAGTTATGGACCTATGTGATCTGTCTGCGTGGACAAATAAGTATAAAAAGTTTATTAAACGGAGATATAAAACACGTCAACACATACATCACGAATATTAACTATTGAATGAAAAAAATATCACACCATACAGACAGATCCGTTCTAAGTTTGAACATAGCCGTTGTAGATTCGAATGTGGCGCCAAATGTTTGAAAATCGAATGTGCGTTCACAAATTTACCGTCGTCGTCGCGAGTATCGATTCCGAAGGGGAGCACGCGAGATATGCGTGTAGCGCACTTACTAAGGTAGGCTAAATAAAACTTTTATAATTACTTTATCATTTCCTAGCAATATAATAGTAGCAGGCCACACTGCGTTCCGCAGTCACATAGAATAACGCAGTCATTTGACTGCGGCCATACTTATTGCCCATTAAATAATGAGCAACAAGTATGGCCCAAGGGCCCCCAGATAGGCACTCAAAGTGAAATAAAAGCACTTGTGCTGTTGTGTTTCGCTGCGTAATTTTAGAGACTCCAATCCCGCATTGTGCCTTATTCTTCGTGCATTTTATCTATATCATCGTTATAGGTTCTTTATTTATCATGGCCTTATGGTTTATATTTTGTTGTTCATGAATTTAAGATCTCCTAAAAAGTCTTCATAAATCCTTGTACATAATAAATACTTAGTAGGTATTTAAAGGTAGTGGCAATCTAGTTAAAATTTTAACTGATATATTAGGTTTTAAAATTTGTAGGAAACGTCAATCGTCATATTCGTCATACCATAAACTATACCGAAGCAATATTTTGCAAGTGAATTAGAACAACGCTCAAATTGATAATTTTTTAGAATCCCAGCACCATTAGGTAGCTATCTCCACATTTTTTTAAAACCTATTTTAGTCATGTATGTCAACGAGTAATTTTCAAAAATGAAATTTGATTTCATACTGTCTGTAGCATTAACTAGACGTGATCGGAAGCGCGACATCTATGAACAGAACCTCAAACTTCAGCGTACTGAAATACGTTTACGATCTTTATTATCGGCAGCCCGTAATACTACAATTTAGTTCTTGCCCTACAAAAAGCGTTTCTCCTTTCATAATAATAAGAATACGTCGAGTCGGTCGGTTGGCGCGCTCGCTCGCTCGATACACACGGACGAGGCGCGGCGTGTCTGTGTGCGTGGGCGGGACGGACGTGTGCGTGGGTCGGTCCCCTCCCCCGCGCCCTTTCTCTCCCCTCGGTGGCCGCGCGTCGCGAACGTAGCTTTCTGTTCACTTATATAACAACATACATATATACGTGCAGTAAATAATATACACTGTGAATAGCGAGCTATGTGCCGCCACCTAGCGGCGCCGCTTGGCTACAACCGGCACAGAGTAGCGAACGACATTATTATGATCGGAAATTTAAACTTCACATTTTTGTAAATTATTTATATTTAGTTTTTTGAAAACTGTCATTTTGGCGTTGTTTGTATGTTAAACTTAAAACAATTTATGATTGTTATTTTTCATAAAATTAAAAATGTTTTCTAATTTTACCTATTACTTTTCAGAAAATAACATTAATTTGTTTTATTTATAAAAATGTATTTTTTTTTTACTAATAAATACGATAAAGTTTATCGTTACATTACTCTGTGCATTTATGGCGCGACCGACATGGGACGTTCGGAGAACGAACGGCTATTCTTTTGAGGCTCGGGTTGGCTCGACTCTGCTCGAATGGCTCAAACTTTCGGGCGAACTCGGGCGAATGTGGCTCGAGTCGGGCGCTACTGGCAAGAAAATTTCACAAGCATCCATCCATGACGAAGTAGAGCTACCCGTCCGGCGCCGCGCCGGGCGTCGCGCCGCGTCGCCTCCGACATCTTTGGAATGGCGCGAGTCGTTCGTTTTTAAATGTAACGTTTTTAATACAGACGCCATATTGAATTAATTTCTCTTCTTTCTTTTGATTACAAAAATATATTTGATAATAATTTTCTTACTGTAAGTATTACTGTTTAAGTAATTATTTATTACATCAATCATCATCATCAATCATCAATAAATCTGTAAGTGTAGGTATTGTATGTATGTTCCTCCAAACTCTTAAACGAATTAACTGATTTTCATTAATCTTGGTAGACTAATATTTAGACGTACAGGACACAGGATAGGCTACTTTTTTTCTCTTCAACGCGGACGAAGTCGCGGGCGCCAGCTAGTTATAAATAAATTCATAAAACTTTTGCTCATGTTTATATACCTACATGAAATAATACATCAAGATACACATAACATCTATCTATAACATTAGTTAAAAATTAAAAATCTAGTATTACGTATTAACGTAATACTAGATTTTTCTTATAGAATATGTAAGTATGTAAGTAAAAATAACAAAGGACTTCTTCATTTTTGCCTAAGTGCCATTAATTTTGTACAATAATTTCTAAATATCCAAACAAACGGTTAATAATTAAATATATAAAAATCGGGTTCTTAATGAATTGCTGGCTTAGGTTGTTGACACACTTCAAGCGTGACTTACCTACGCTATGAAAATCGTGTATAGTCACAATTTAAATTTGAAATAAAAAAATGAAAACAAAGGTGTTGCTAATTAAAAATAATAATTTCAAAATAATAAAATTTGTGTGGCTTGTCGACAAGTGTAGATCGACACTTGAAACAGGTAAAATTTAATATTCGCTAGTATGTAGTTTTCCGGCTATAAGTGACGTAAACTACGATCCAAGAAGAAAATATAACTGATTCAAATAAATGTTTTTTTATGATACTGGGAGTAGGAAGAAGCTCAAAACATTTGTACCTATGTTTATGTTGTTAGTTATTGTTTATAAAATGTTTTGATCGAAATTAGCCTTGGCCGAAGGAGTGCAGGTACAGGAACACAGCCCTAGTGAAAATGTTACTACCTCAGAAACGTCACTTTGACAATGACATCGATTTGTTTACATTATTTCGTAAAAAAATGTATAACATGAAAAAAATCCAAATAGGTAATCTAAATTTGCGTGTACATAAATAGCTATCTTCGCACTGCTATCGCCCTGCTTGCCGTGTCGCACTGTCTTTAATAAATAAAAATATATTTCATTTATTATTTTAAAGAAAATTCTGTTCTCTTATTTCTTTTTTGTAGTTTTAATGCTGTTGTTTTAGGTACTCTAACGACACGCGCTGGCTTCGCCCGGGATACACAAATCTTCCTCGTTTATCCTTCTTTCCATTGGTGAAAACCGTATCAAAATTTGTTGGGTCGTCAACAAATTTTTAAGAGATCAAAAGAAGTTAGCGGATTAGCGGAGAAACAAACGGACAGTTTCGGCGATTTGGTAGCAATTTCTTTTTTCTACATACATAAAAAACTTACGTATAAATAATAGGTTTTGTTATACGTATAAATAAGCCTTTCGTGAAAAAAATATCTAACTAATGGTGAAAACCGCATCAAAATCCCTTGCGTAGTTTAGGAGGAGTTAGCGGATTACCTACAGACTGACAGGCGCGGAAAGCCTTCAATTTATACCATGTACCTAATAATTACTTTTATAAAAAAAACGATGTAGGCATATAGTATAAATTAGGTGTACCGACATGTCGCTTGTTCATTAAAAAAAACTTTTACCGCGTCTTTTAAATTTTGCCGCTTTCAGCGGCAAACTTCGCTATAAACGTCAAAATAGACGTCAGTAAACTAGCCGTGGAGTTATTTCGCGAATGGCGCGAACCGCGTTACGGATTTAAACGAGACCTCAAATAAACACGTACTCAATTCTGAGTCCTAAGTCTAACGTTCGAAGATCCAATTTAAACCGTTATCAACAACTCTAGTGATAAGACATTAGCCTCGCAGAATGAAAACAAGATGAACACATGTTTACAATCGTGTGAGGGAGCTTAGCGTTGCTCATTATCAGCATGATGCCGAACGTCAATTTACAGTAACAAAGTCGCAGAGCAATTTAATTACAATATATAAAAAAATACGTTATCACCTCTGCGCATGACAACTGTCGCAGTTTTAGTAAAAGATGTGATATTTGAAAACAGCTATTTTGGAATTTCAGGACTGAAATCAACTTCATAACAATTAACGATACGACCCCCGCCTCTAAATTCCTCGCCCCGAGCGTGCCCGCTATACGTGGCGATACGACGCCTTCGCATAGATAGAATAGAGAGCGGTTTCGGAACGCACCCATACACGAGAGCTACGGGGTAAAGCTGTGTGCGCCCCACGCGGCTGTGTGCGTCGCCCTGCACGTGTACACTCACACAAGCGGGCCGCCGGTGAGCGCTGTTCACCGCACTCTGTGAGCGCAAACAACCATCTATAAGGCCACGCTATAGCTGACAGAGGGACGCGCGGCGCTTTAAGCCGATTGCAAATTTGGGTTTTCTTTTTAATGTTTAATAAATTTTCTTTAGTTATTTTCTATTGTTATTTTTTTACTATTTTTGTATTAACAAGTCCTGTATTTGGTTTGCAATTATATATACCTAACTATAAATAAAAGTTTTTTTTAATATAAGTAAATTGAATACATCTTACCTATACTTTTAATTGGAGATACATATAGATGCTAACTTGGTTTTACAGAAGAAAATTAACCAAGGAATAATATTTGAGGCCTTAATAAAAAGTTTTGGAAAATAAAACAAGCGAAAAGTAAAAAAGAACATTAAAAAAGATTTTAGGTAACCAAAAACTCCATAATTCCATAATTTTAATTCTTTCCACTGTTCTAATATTAGGGCTTATGCGCATTATAATAAGTTATTTTGAAAATTTTTATGACATGAAAATTTACATGATTTTTTTTTACAATTTCAAGTCCTTTAACGTTTATAAAGTCATACAACTTTTTTGCAAATAAGTAGTTTGAAAAAGAAAATATAAGAATTTTTAATGTAATTAAAAAAGGCTAATAAGGTTTAGTTGGAATTCAATGTATAAAAAATGTAATTGTTTATATAGTAATTTCTAAAGTAGGTCTACATATTTTAGCAATATTGTGTTACTGTTATTATAATTAGGTAAGTTGTTTTACATTCAAATTATTTTAGCGATAGCGCAAATTTGTAGTATACCACTTAGTTAAATAAAAACAATTTAAGTACCTAATACAAAATTCTAACGAGGTAGCAGGGACATTTTTGCTATAATGCTTTATTAGCTATTAAGTACTTCACTTATTTTTATAAATAAATTAAATCATTAACACTATGAAGGACGCTACCTAAATATTATGTTCAAGTTAGTAAAATATTTTTAATTAC
This sequence comes from Synanthedon vespiformis, assembly GCA_918317495.1. Lineage (NCBI taxonomy): Eukaryota > Metazoa > Arthropoda > Insecta > Lepidoptera > Sesiidae > Synanthedon > Synanthedon vespiformis. Next base: position 3,608,272 of record OU906962.1, read on the forward strand.
CGGATACAAAAAATGGTTTTAACAGTGTACCCTTTCAATAACACAACGGTTTTTTTGTCTTGTTTTTTTAATGCTATTCTTTCTTCGAATTAGGGGCTAAAAAAATACAAGAAAAATTTTGCTGTATTCTGTAAGTTCAATAGTGTTAAGTAAATTAAAATTATTGTTTTTAATTCAGGGTGCAGGTAATTCATTATAATTAATTACCTGCACCCGAGTTCGAACATAATTCATTTGTAAATTTTTGTAAACTATTATACCAAATTGAAACTCATACTACCACTATCACATCAGTGGTTGTGGTCCAATAATGATAATAATAAATAGACGTGAAATTTAATAATATATGAAATAATTTTTTTTCGAAGGACTAGATTTTTCTCGAAATTATTCTCGTTAACCTATAAACCATTATTTAATTATTAGTTATTTATAATCCAAACATTTAACTTACTTTTAAATATATTTTTTTAGCATTAATTATTCATTTTTAATTGAAATTGCTTTTTTTAGATTGAAATGGCTTATTTTTCGAGAATTAATATTTTTGTGAAATTAATATTTTTTTTTTAAACTTGATTACTAAGATTTACCACACACAGGGTCAAGGAAAGCTTACATCACATAATATATTTTAATAAAGAAATTATTTCAATAACGCTATCTGGTGTTTTTAAAAATCGAAAACAAACTTCCCATACAAACTAAATATTGAGAGCGTCAATCGGCTTGAGGCGCCGTGCGGCCGGTATATTTCCGACATAATACCGCTGCGTCGAGCGATTACTACTATATATTCTATATACATTTAATGCTATACAGGCGCGCATAGAACTGGCCGTACTTATGTGAGCGCCACGGAATGAACGCTTACAGCGCTGCAGCGCTTCACAACGAAGCACCGTCTACTGAGTTTACATGAATTTAGCGCTGCAGCGCTTTCGTAACTAGGTGCCCGACTTATTATTATCGTAGATTGGCGTCGGCGCAACTACACGGCGTTAGAAGGACGTTCCGTTTTAAATATCAGGTTTTATTATTATGAAGAGAGGCGCAGCGGAGTGCGGACAGTGCGGCGGCGGACGGACGGTTGCGTGCGATAACATTTGACATTCGTAATTACTCGAGCGCGGACAGTGGTGCGCGAGGCTCGCTGCGACTTGGCGGACATTCCGCCGGAGTCCGTGGGGCCGGACAAAAGAGGTCGCGCGTTGCGTCAGCTTAGCACCACCACCAACGGTTTGACAATCGACGAACCGAACGACCGAACGCCTCGTTCGCCTGCCGCCCGCACCAACCTCACGCCCGCATTTCACATACACTGCCCAAATATTATTATGTACTGCTAGCCTTGTATTCTACACTGTTTCCACACAATCACCTACATACTCCTGCCCGATTAAAATACCTACTATATAATCACTTGTGCTTAAAAATAAATTTGGCATTAAATTTACTAAGTATAAAAGATATTTCGAAATTAGACCTACAATATAAAGACGATTTGTTACAAATTGACAGTAGCTTTTAACATGGATTTCACTGCCATCACTCCTCTATATACTTACCTAACTTAGGTACCTATAGATACCTAAACACAATAATGAGTAAAATAGCATACTGTTAAATAATTATTTAACTCTGTGCTTAAATAAATAAGGGCATAGGTAGAGTTAAATAATACCTATGCATTGATCTACCTATGTAAGTAAGTAAGTAGATATACAAGCTAGCTAGAACCATGCCATTTTAACTTTTTCAAAATTCCTTAAAAATAAACAATGCGATGTGGTACTGAACTAAATTGTAAATTTAGTAATTAACTCGAATATTTACTTGATAAATTTTATGCAAGAAAACAAAATTATTACTATATTACTATTATTTATATAAAAAAAAAATCCTATGAGTCAGTTTGCGAATTTTTATAAAGATAGCCTATAATGGCTATTCTGAAATAAGTATTTAACTATACAATCACTAATCGGTGTATTTTTATCCTCACATCCCATTTATAATATTAGCAGGATTAATTTTGTTAAGTAAATAAAAAGTAGGCGGGCAACACTATCGTGCTTTGAAAATATTTAGCCCAAAATTCTCGAAAGCTGCTTAATGAGTCTTAAATTCAGACGAGTGTTAAAGTCGCCTCGGGAATTGCAGCCTTACGGATCACGTAATAAGGTCGACGTCGAAAGGGTCTGAGGTCGCGTACGTCAGCCGATGTCAAAGAGCAGAGGCAGAGAGATAAACCGTAGAGGAAAACATTGTCGGAGAACCGAATGCGCTCGTACTTACCGATACAACTCTCGATCTCTCGATGCTGGGTTTTTCGCTCGACTGTTTTAGCTACTCGCGGCTAACTCCTACACGCTGATGATAATAATGCCCTCCTTTTAATTATAGATACTACTAATAAAAGGTGCAGCTTTCCCGCAAATGGGATTTTGAAAAAAAAAAAATAGTATTGATTTTTTTATGTATTTTAAAACTTTATTATTAATAATATTAATATTTAATGCGAAAAACTTAAAAAAATATATTTTTCATTTCATAATTATAAACAATTAAAAATTGATAAAAATTTAAAAAGATCACGTGACTATGAACGCGCCAAGATTTGTTACTATAGTTGTGAGTGGTTGTGACGTCATAATGTTAAAGCTATTTTGGAACAGTACAGCGTTTACGGCTACACGTGACTTGACACAACTAACATTATGACGTCACGCGCGCTCGGGTCTTCGGTACTGGATTCAAAAATTAATTTTTATTTTGATATATCTTTTGAATTATTCAAAAAAAAATTTGGCACAAATATGTTCATCTTGCAGGTTTCGCGAGAAAAATTAAGTTCGGACCTCGAACATGGAGATCTTATCAGTGCAATTCCATCCCTTTCAGTAGGTACCTAAGTACTGCTCTTGATCCTAGGCGTATACCATTTATATCATCAAATGAACTGTTTGTTGGCTTTCGCCCCTTTCTTTTTAATAGAGACACCACAAAAGTTATGCCTCTGAAATAGAGGGAGATATATTATCATGTTTTGCAAAAGATGGCTAATTTTTGGCACAAACATGTCCGTGTTGCAGGCTTCGAACTTCGAACATGAAGATGCAAGGATTGGTTAGTAACAATTCTGCCTTAACGTAGCTATTGGGCGCATCTTCAAGTGAGCTGTAAATGGCAACGCAGAAGCACCCAACTCTGGTGTTGATGTCTGGACCGTTAGCCTGTCTACATAAAAAATAAATAAAAACTTGTATCCCATACAATAATCAATCAATCAATACTAATTAATAATAAATCTGTAAGTGTAGGTATTGTATGTATGTATGTTCCTCCATAAGTCTTCAACGAATTAACTCTGATTTTCATGAAACTTGGTAGATAAACATTTAGATGCACAGAACACAGGACGAAGTCGCGAGCACAAGCTAGTATAATATAGATTTCGTTCGTTCCGTGAAAAATTATCTAACTGATAGTGAAAACCGCATCAAGATCCGTTTACGAGGAGTTAGCGGATATACCTACAGACAAATGCGGAAAGCGACTTCAAATTTTTCTATGTTAAGGTTTATCTGACCTGTAAATTATTACATTCATAATAATACGCACTAGTGTGAATATTGTCATCAAATTCATTCATACTATACGATAGAAATTGAGGAAAATTTTTTAACTGGTGATTCAGGCAAACTAAATTCTAATAGTTGTAACGTGGAGATGCAAAGTAAAATCAACCTTCGAATGTGTACAATAAGAGTAATATTCGCTTAGCTCGTGCAGGCATTGATAAATTTGTTTCAGTTTTTTCAAATAATAAGTTAATTTTTTTTTGTTTTTCAAAATTAACACAAAATTAAGCTTTTTCGATTTTATGTTTCTGCATTTCAAAACTCTATGTTTGATATATTATGTATTTTTCTATATATGTGCAAAAAACACGATCACATATATGTATATTTTTTATTTGCTGCTGTTTTAGAGAAGTTTTGAAAATTAATTTTATTCAACCAGATAATTAGTAGTCATCTCGCTCAATTTTATTTCTAGCCCGAAATGTGCGAAGAGTCCACTTTAGTAGTCATCTCGCACACTTTGAGTTTTATTGAGTCAAAAACTCTCGACAATCGTGATGATTATGATACAAAAACTTGAAGACACATGTGCGTTTTATTTCCATCAGTCATCAACAATGATTAAACTCTATTAAGCCTCACACGCCGCTTGTGTCGTTTCTTATCTACAAATAGCTCTAATGATTACAATGGAAGGAATATTTAGCGATGGCTGAAATTCATGTTCAGACGCTATATAAACGTGTACGTTTACAATTATACTAGCTGTTCCCCGCGGCTTTGCACGCGTGTTGTCATGTTTTTTATGTTACGAACTTCAAATAAGAAAGATTTTCATACAAAGTTCCATTTAGTTTTCATACATTTAGTCCCAACTAATTTATGTTGAAAAATAAAATGTTATAAAATATGTATGTACCAAATTTCAGCTTTCTAGACTTACAATTAGTAGTTTTGATTGTGTGTTGGTTAATGGTATACATCGATGGTTAATCGTCAGTCAGGTCAAGCGATTTTATAAGTATAGCTAATAAAAAACATACGTTACAATATTTTTTAAAGTTAAGGTCGGGCAAACAGACTGGCGGTCCACTTGATGGTATATTGGCTACCGTCGCCTATAACACAAGGTGTTGCATATTAGAAATAAGGAAAAGGGTGTATAAATAAGGTTAATTGTGCCTTCACAACTTGATATAACTTTGATAGGGATAGGGAGATGGACTCTGGCATCCCTTTAATCACTCCCTGAAACACAACAGCACAAGTGCTGCTATTTCACACTGGTCCTATAAGGGGGTGGTTACTGGTTACTAAACAATCGAACCCCGAAACACAGTGTTAAGGCAAAGTACCCCTAAACTTGCTCTAAACAATCAATAAAATTACCGGTCCTCAATTTGTATGTATGTATTAATTAATTAAATTGTATGAATAATAATATATACCTATTATGTGGATTCATTTCAGCCGGTACATATTATAAAACAAAGTCCTAAGCCGCGTCTGTCTAAACAGACGTTCGCAATAAACTCAAAAACTACTGCACCGATTTTCATGCTGTTTTCACCAATGGATAGAGTGGTTCTTGGGGAAGGTTTTAGTATATAATTTACAAAGTTACGCGGGCGAAGTTGCGGGCAGCACCTATTATAATATAATAAAGATCAAACTCCATAAATATTAAATTTTGCGATTTTTCACATGAAGCCAAAAACGCGCAGTGTAGTGGAATTCCCATCTATCAGAAATATCTACAATTAAATATTCCAAGTACACTTGGTGTACACGTACTTGCTTCGCACTGATGGAATTTTCGATATAAAACCCTTTCTATGTGTAAAACTAGCGATCCGCCCCCGACTTCGTCCCATTCTCGAGTTTTTGAAGCGTACACAAACCAATTGAACATTTTAATATACTTATACATATAGAGAATCTATCATAAAACAAAAGAAAAAAACTATCTGAACTACTAACAGCTAGTTACTACTAGCAAAAACAGTATGAAAATTCATAAGTATAAATTTAGTACCTACATATTTCGTTGTCTTTTAAATATAGAAATGTGAAAATTATTATACCTAATATCTATACAATATTATGAAGAGAAAAATTTGTATACATATTTGTAATGTATAAACTCAAAAACTACAAGAGTTACATTATCAGCTAAGTTAGTAATATAGGCTATATTTAAAAAAAAAATACGCGGATGAAGTCGCGTGTAGCAGCAAGCAAAAGTGTAAAGCATTTTTATATTAGAAACAAAAATGAACCCGCGACCTCAAATTGCGAGCCCTAACATTTAACCACTAGGTCAACGGCGTGGTCAAGGCTACTTCGGATACGTCGATTAACAAACTGGTGTGTTCAGTTCATATCTAATCCATTTTTAATATGAACTTGAATTTACAAAATGTTTCAAATATTTTCGTCTACGGTATACAAAGAAATTAGCAAAAATAAAATCCACTTGCAATATTTTCTCTTCTATATAATAAAGAACCTTAAAGTTGTCGTGCGTAAGTATCATTTTTGCTTGTCTAGTAGATTGTTGCTAGACAGCAATAGGCTCTTCTACAAGCGAAATTAACACTTAATTCATAAAGTGAAAGTTCAATTTTGTTTGCAAAATGTAATTGAAGTCCGTCGCGCAAATTTGCTTTGGATGGCACTAGTTGGTTGACCATAACGCGATATTATGTCCATCATGAGAATAAGTACTAAAAAATAACATGTACCTACCTATTTGGCATTTAAATAAGTAATATTTTTGTAAATAAGCAATTTATATGTGTATTTTATGTACCTAGTTGGATTTTTTTTTCTTTATACGAAACACAATGAAATTACGTCCTTTATGTTGAAATATGAAAAATATAACACCTAACAAAATATCTGACAGTGCCGACGACGGTGGCGCCGTACACCGCCATGACGACAGTGGTAGACATTTAAAAAAAAATAGTCGATCTATGGGGAACCTAACATTTTTTTTTCAGGATATAAAGTATTCTACATGTTAATCCGGGTAATAAATGTGCTTTTCATCCAAAGTAAGATTTCACATTGACAAATAAATAATTATTAATTTAATAAAAAAATACATACCTAATAATATAAACAAACAAGTAGGTATCTAATTTTGGTGAATAAAAAATATAAAATTATTAATTTAAAAAAACTTGTTTTTAAAATTATTTTTATCTTTCCAGTGCATATTGCAAGTTTACTGGTTTTAATCACTATACTACATGTTAATAAGCGCTATTTTCCCGTCACTCAGTCCACAGTGCGTCATCGCCATTGTCAACTGCCTTGCTAGATATTTTGCTGTCTCCATGACGTCACTTCTCACAGTAATGTTATCGACTTTGAACTCTACGTTACTATACCTATAAAGAATGTTAAAATACAAATTTTATTACTATTCAAACCAATGTTAAAATTAAAAATTTTATTACTAGATACTATTTATTGTACTCGAATTGCTAATTAGTGGGAATAAACTGTAATCGAAATAATGTTGACAACTGCCAAAAGTATCTAGTTTTGTAACTACTCAAAAACGGAATTAGGTAGGTTAAAAGACAGACAAAATGTTTCATCTTGACCACCTTAAGTCACAATAACCGCTTTTCGTTCAAATTTAAATGAAAAATTAAAATTATGTAAATAAAAAATACAATAAATTGATTGTTTAAATCAAAACATGAGTAGAATCGAAAGACGATGTTATCCAACAAAATAGTTTCGATAATTCCTCTATTATTCGAATTTGACCATTAATTACGAAGGGTATAAAAACGCTAAAAGTAAAAATTAGTAATTTATATATTATTTTTTGATTTTTTGATTTGATCATTTGTTTCTTCTATAAAACCCAAAGTGGACCAATCGCTTATTACGATTTTCTGAAGATGTCAATTGTCGCACACAAGAAAATAAATATGTGTGTGCGAGATGACTATAAATAAATATATTCGAATTTGAAGTAGGTTTTTCGCCTTTTTCGCACATTTCGTACGAAATAAAATCGCGCGAAATGACAACTAAACCGAAAACGCAAACCGTAGTTTTGCCAAACAATGACTGTTGCATCTAGTGTCAGTTCAATGGTACAGCAGTATTGCCAGCGCTACCCAAATTAATTCAATATGCATAATATATTATATTTGATATAGTAGATATAGTATATATAGTAGATATCAAATATAATATATTATGCATATTAAGAAAAATAATAATCATTGTTTTCGATTAGCTCTCCTGTAAATATTGTGTAATTTTGATTTGTGGTACTTTTGAATTTAAGCAGCGATAATATGTAGCGCGGTTTCGGTAGCTTTCAAACAAAACTCCGCTCTATTTACCGGACCTCAGATATAACTAACTGCCTAATAATCTGTTTTATTTTAACACAAACAATCAAAAGGATAACTTGACTTAAAATAAACCGAACATGGGGATTTTCCTATACGACTATATCCTAAAATGTCTAAGACCAGACGCCCCTGGAAGAGGTAGAACAACGGCAATGTTGCCAAATGTTACAAATTTACCTTAATGCATAAGTAATTAATCATTTATAATATTAGTAAGGAAAGGATAATATAGCATACTCACCAGTCCAGGTGACTCATTGCAAGTTTTTTTTTTATTATTTTGTGCTATTATAAAAATAGTAGAACAGTTTGGACATGTTTCATTAAAATTATTCGAATCCATTCTGTCATACTGTGTAGTAGAACTAGTTGGAAATTTTTTGTCCAAACTGTTCTATCGTAGAACAAATAGTATGACAGTTTGGAACAACCCTATAAAAAGGCGATTAATTAGCTTAATAATTTGTCGGCCCATTTTTTTGTAAAGTGACACCGTATTGAGCGTCAGCTTTTTGATTCTGTTCAGCGTGCGCTTTCTAAAATGCAGGCTGCGCGAAATGCAGTATGCTATACAGCGCGCGATTCATTTATGCAACGCGTATGACATCGGCTGTAGGTATCGTTTTGTATACGTGCATCGTTTAAATGCATCGTTTGAATGAGCTACGACACTCATTTTGGATTTTAACAAAACTGATTCCATTTTGTTCCACGAGCGAGCGAGACGCATTGCAGTATTTTTTTTTTCACCTCACTTATTTCCACTCTTATTCCTTTAGAATTATATGCCAGCTATACCTATATGTATATTTGCATTCATTGGCGTGTTTCTTTTAATTATATTTATAAGTCTAATTACTTCGACTTTAATTTAAATTTCTAGATACACATCATGGCTCAGCTCGTGTATAACTAGTTAAAAATATAGCTGTTTTTCTGTCTTTTCGAGGCTCTCCCCAGCAGGAGATGCCGCTTAGTTTTCATCAATTTCATTTTCATTTTTTTAAATGAAACTTCGTCTTACCTAAATATTATGTTTTGAAAGAAATATTCAGTGATAAAAATCGGTTTAATGTTTTGGCGAACAAAGAAACATGGAGGTGAATAGATTATTTTGTCTTACACAATTTATAAATAGGAAATTTATTTAACAGATTTTTTTTTGTATTATTATGAAGGTGAAACGGATGAACTTTGAAGTTGATGTTGAAATTGAAACCCAGAGTCTGCACCCCTCAGAGTTTTATCAATAATTGTTTAAGATAACTTGCGTAGGTACCAAATATTGAAGAATAGCAATCTATGAATACATAAAGACAGTGACCAAATTGTTTGGTCCCCAAAGTAAGCACTATATTAGGCTTATGTGCTATGGGATAACTTATGAGATAGGGGGCAAAATTAATCCTTATCTCAAATCTTCATTTGCAAAGATGACCAAGCCGAGAATCGAACCTGGGATCCCTGAGTCACAGGGCTAAGGCAAAGGCTCCTAACACAAAGAAACGCAAAGAACAGTTGGACTTAATATTATGTTATGTATACATTATATTAAAATATAATGACTGATACAAACAGACACCGAAAGTTAAATACTCATAACGACCGATTACAAAGATAAGCACAATGAAATAATTTACTTTGATTATGTAAAAATAAATATTCACGTAATTGTATGTCATTGAACAGGTTCAAAATTTTATCTATGACAAGTTAAAACAAAGTTTTCAGTACGTGCTGCAGTGTGATAATTCTAGTTTTACAATTGCCGCCGAATAGATTTTCCTGAGTGACGGCCAGTGTCCACGTCATTGAGCAACGGTATCGATCGACGCACTCCTCATTGCTGCGACGCAATACAAATCAAACCAATAATCTTGAACCGCACGCGAAATGGAACGCGACTACGTAAACGTTCTATTGTTCGAGGCTGATTTGCAAAATATAACACGGTAAGGGCGTAGTCACTCGACAGCCAAGTGGCGCACTCTCGTGAGAGATGTACGTACAGATAAATTTGAAAACTTGCTGATCTGTGATAAAATATATATGTTTTTATACATTGCTGTTTCGTTTCAAACTGAGCCGAAACAGTGGCGTTCAAATGCAGCAATGTACTAAGAACATTTACGTAAATTTCGTCACGTACAACTTTTTGTGGTGCAGAGTCGCGGGGTCGCAGATCTAGTGCGGCCTCGCGGCCCTCGCCGCGCCGCAAATCGTTGAAATCAAAACTTTCACGCTCCGAGAGCGCTACGAAGTTTTACTGCTACGAACTTCCTGCTACGCGGCTGTAGCGCGCCGCACTCAAAACTTTGTTCAGAAAGCTTTTTTATTTGTCACTTTCTGTTATCAGTCGAGCTGAAAACTTGGACTTTTTATCTGTGCGTTGCCTTTTAGACTCCACATTGTTCACTTCGTTAAGCCTTCGAGTAGATTTTCAAACAAAGTATTGCAATAAGGTCTAAATGCTTAATCTAAACTATACATATTATAGTGTCGCATACATCATTTTTGTTTTATTTTGTAAATGTAAATTTTATACTTGACTAACTTCGGTTCTACCGGATAAGCTGAAATGAAATGGATTTTTGGTTCAGATATGATATGATACAAGTGAGAAGTATGAGGTATTGTGGTGGGCAGGCAGGCCAGGCAGCGGAGTCGGTTCGGTTTTGTTGTTCGTGGAAGCGAGGCGCAGGTGGGAGATGCGGTGACGGCCGATCACAGCCGAGTGGCAACGATGCTTTCCGAGCTCGTTCTGTTCAAAGATAGAACGTCGTATCGGCCAGCCGGTCGACGCGCTACTTGCTTCAGTCTGCGCTCGGCCACCGTTCCACAAACTCGTGACAGTGACGTTCTGCTGTGACACTTGACAGTTGTTATCGTGATCGTGTGATGTTTTCGTATCGGAATTATGGTGTATCCCCATGAAAATGTGGAGTGATTTTCAGGTGAGTGAATATTTTACAAACATCTTATTAACTTATCAAACTCGTTTTCTTTTTCAAATTAAGACTGACTTGTGTTTTTCAATGGTCCGTAACTTTACTTAGAGAATTTTATATTTAATTTTTTGTTGAGTTAGTGTAAAATGAAATTCGGCTTTTAGTCAAAGTTAGTATCTATTTATTAGTAATTATTTAGTTGATGAAAAAAAAAAAGTTTTTCAATACTTATTTTATTTTTAAGGTAAATATTTCCTTTCATTGTTTCAATGCGAAGTCTTTGCCAAATTGTATGTGGTTGTGTGATATATATTTTAAAAATTTTTCAAGTTATCTACTTCGTAATTTCAAAAACTTTAGTTTCTTCAAACTTTAATATATTTTTTTATTCATCTCTTTTTAGTGGTACAAAATGTTGGGTACTTTTTCTATTTAATTAAACGTCTCTCATTGTTTCATATTTACTAAACGATTTTTTGTAATATTTCTACATCAAATGCTTAATTCGTTCAAGTAGCATGCCTTTGAGTGTAATAGGTCATTGAGATTTCCATAATTATCGATTAATACATAGAAAATAAATTTGCAAAAAGTGATGTTCAATTAAAGTGTAAGATGCGCGCCATTTTTTTCAAATGTGACAGATAGTGTTGTTTCCGCCGAGCTGTCAAACGCCATGTGATAGAAGGGCACATTCGAAGTTTTAAATCAAAGCGCGGTATTCGTCTCGATAACTGCTCGACGCTCGAGGCGAACAAGAAAGAACCCGTCACAGAAATACGTTATGACGCTGTCCCGCTCGCACGCGTAGCGCCGTCTCGCTCTGGCGACGGGTGTTTTTGTGTCGGAGCGGGTTTTTTGTCGGCGCAACGCGAGGTTGCGGCGCCGTTCGCCCGGCTCGACTACTAACATTAATTATTATCATCGAGTTGGCTCTGCGTTCGGCGTTGCTAGCGCGAACACACTTTACTTTCTATAAATGATACACTAACTAATCGAATAAACGAATTTCGAATCGAACTGTTCTTTCCATATATTTAGAAAAAAAATTAAGTTAATTAAGTTCACATTATGACTTTTTTTTACAAAAAATACCTTTTTATAGAAACAAGGAAAATAAAATTTAAAATTATTCTAAGAAAAAAAGAAACTAGTAAAACAGTTTTGCAAAGCGATCATATGGAGTCAAGTGAGAATTTCCTAATAGGTCGGGCGGAGGGCTCGGTTGCCATGGAAACGGCTGGGGTGCCCCGCCCAGCACCGCCCCTGCGCAACCCACCATTCTACTTATAGAAATTAACTCCTTGACTCGGATAGCCTATGGCGACACCACTAGAACCTGTTCTCGGAAAAAATGGCATAGGTCTTTTGGCAGTCTCCGTTATTTCGCCATTTAGATACAATCGGAGTACGAAAATTTTCGTCAGTATCAAATTTATTCCTTTATCAAGTCGTAGACTCTTAGTACTGACAACTCACATTGCGTTTTTAAAATTTTGGCATGACTGACAATTGCCTTGGTGCAAGCAAATGTCTACTTAAAGGTGACGAATCTTTTTTTACCCCGACTGTACCTACCAAATTGTATCTTTTAAATAGTATTCTCCATTCGTCTCTGTCTCCATTCGCTTACTTCTACATTACGCAATCGATTTTGATGCGGTTTTAACTAGAAAATTTCCCTCCTAATTTTATATCTATCTACTTTGTAATTATTTTCAATTTATACCCATGAACGTATAAAAAAGTCCATGAGTAGATAACATTTTTATACCTACTGAATAAAAATGTTATCTACTTATCGTCTTAATATTGTCTCAAGTTAGTGGCAGGGACACCACCGTCATACCCATAACATACAATAATAGCATTAAAATTTGTTCTGTTGTGTTTCGCTGACTGAATACCGTTCCTAATCCCATACACTTAATTTCATTATGGTCGGCAACGCATTTGCAGCACCTACGGCGTTGCTTATTTTTTTAATTCGAAAGTAGCCTACTATCAATGGATCCTCCCTCAACCTGTCAATCAACAAAATTAGTGAACATTTGATACAAAATTAGGACTCGCTTTAGGAACGTTTCTCTATACAGCCACAGACCGGGTATAATATATCATATTATATAGGTTCACACTTCACACAAAACCACAACAGAGTTTTTCGGGGAACCACTTGAAGTCATGAACAATCTGTTATCGTACACTATGACTCCTTTGAAAGGTGTTACAATAATGTATGGCCGTCAAAACAAAGTTGTTTATACGTAGGTAAATAGGTTGTTATGTAGCAAGTTCACGTTAGGCCTATACTATAGGTACCTACCTTTGTGCGAGCGGCATGTAACGGGCGTGGGGTGGCAGTGGCAGGGTGAAGGGTGCATTGAGGAATGCGACTTGTTGCAGTCACGTGCATCCGCCGCGAACTATTTTTGAGAACTCTTTCAACAGCGCGAATATTTTGCGACAAAACTTTTTCTATATCAACTTCGATACTCGCTAAACTCAAAGCAAATAAATAAAATAAATAACTATATAGTACTTCACTTAGCACAAAGGCGTCGTTGCAATAATGCTGTTCCGTTACAAACTTCTTGGAGCCTTTTTTTATAAATCGTAGAGTACATTGTTTTCAAAGGTTCAATGTTTTACACATTTTATAATTTTCTTGTCGATTTAACATTTTTGTTTTAAGTAATATATCATATTATCATATAATAACAGCAGAAAAATATTCTTATTAAGTCTTCTTTAGTTTCTTAACTTCGTTACGAAAACTGAGATTGTAATGAAAGTCATACTCGTAGCGCCATCTGTCGGAGACTACGCGAAAACATATGACAGGTCGATTCGATTTTGTAATCTATTAAAAACTATTATTACTAGAGTGTTTAGTTAAATGTTACATTTAAAATTTATAAAAAAATGACCTTTTACAATGTCTTTTGTTAAACCCGATGAGTTTCTAAACTAATCATCATTTCAGACCACTTAATTTTCCTATAGGCCTTCCCATTTAATTTTCCAAAACGACCGGTCTGGATACTGGATACACTTTCGATCCGCGGCCCTTATCAGATCGACTGTCCACCTTTTAGGTGGACGTCCTAAGCTGCGCTTGCCGGTCCGTGGTCTCCACTCGAGAACTTAATTATTGTATCCTGCCCACCTGGTCTGCCGGGTTATGTCGGTAATTTTCGTTCGTCTTCTGCTCATTCCTGATTTGCAGTGTAACCCCGAGAATAGCCCTATCCGTTGCTCGTTGAGCTTTCTTACGAGGCCCATAGTTAGAAACCATCACGCTTCATCGCCATATGCCATCACTGGCAACACACATTGGTCCAAAACTTTCAAGGCACTGATAGAAAAAATCTCGGAGCTTCCCGAACGCCGCTATCTAAACAAACGCTTCCAACATAGTGATAAATAGTCGTTCTATACCTACGAGGCAAGGTCGTTTAAAATGTATGAATGATAACAAAAATGTAGGGAGTTCGTGGAGAACTAATGAACTCATAGTCATGGTGATAAGGCATGTTTGAGTTCAAGGATGTATAATTTGTTGTATACATTGTTCGATATACCTAATGAGTTTCTTTTTATATTCCATATCAAACATTATAGAAATATGTATAATAATTGTAGATACTAAATAATTATAATAATAATATTATATATACTAATTTTAATTTCCCTTTATACAACCAGCAACATAACTTATTTTTAGAAACTAAAGTCCACATTACCATCAAGTGACCCGTTCACTTTCTTATAATAATGTATCTCGACTCGCGTCTACTGTTCTTTCTCAAAATAGCAAAAGTTAAATAGGGCCTATACTGCTCACCTTAACATAAAAAAAGTAAACTCAAAAGTTTTGTTCACTGCTTTGTGTGTCAATAAAATTGTCAAGTTAAATAAGTAGATTGCGATGGCTGGTGTTTTTGGATATATTTCTCGAGATTTGTTGCAATGAAGTTTGTTTACTACAGTTACTCGCTATACAAGTAGTGAGGAGCCTACCTGGGAAAGAGAATACATTCCTTTGTGTTGTTTATTTTGGGTAGCTCTACACAAAAGAGTAAGAAAGGGAGAGACTAGAGTGAGATAAGATATAGGTTCAATTTGTGATCACAGTCCCAGGTGGTAATAATGACAATTCTTTTTTGGCGAATGGATACGTAAAACAATTTTTGCTCAAGTTGAATTGACACTTATTTTTTATTCTTATGGTGATACTGCACTAATTAAAATTGTATAATGTCTTCTATGATCCCTAAAGTCAAAGATTTAAATCAACTTAAAGTGATTAAGGCTTTAACGAAATATCACAATGTGGAATGTATTGGTAAATAAAATATGTTGCCAGTGTTGGTAAAACAAATTTTTATTTTGACTTGTAACGTTTTTCTATATTTTCTAACTCCTAAACTCTTTCTAAACTTAGTAACTTCGACTAACTATACGTTGATATAATTAGGAATAGATAATACAATAAAAAATATACAATTAAAACACTAATTTACACGCTAACAATAAACTTACAAAGCGCTACCATATTTTCAATCCTTTTCTTGACCGAGTTCTTTTATGTCCACGGTAGGCACTGGTTGTTTGTTCGATAACCGCACAAGATGATTGTATATTTTATTACACAATTTGTAAACACTAGCACGTGGAGTAAAAGTTAATAGTAAACAAAAGGAAATGAATGAATTAGCCATAATATCGGCGAAGAGTCGCATCATAATCGCTTATGCAAACTAGCCTAATTATGTAAAGCGTTATGAGTCGCGTAGTCGTGTTTTGACATACACGCTAACGACCAATTATATGCCTATTGTGTGACTCATTGAACTTGAACGACCACGATATTATATTTATAGGGCATCGACACATGACTGTTACTAAACCTTATGAATGGGCCGTTTAGAAAAAGTGTAGTAGCACTCTGCATTGTCCCGCCGCGACAGGTGTCGATTACCAAAATGACTTGTATTTTGATGATTTCACGGGGTGGGATTTAATTCTTTATTTTTTCCTTAAATTGTCTCTTTATGTTGTTTTTAATTTGTTTATGTTTTTAATTGTTCTATTGAGTAATTGTTATATTTTGAAGTAATCTAAGAAATAGCTATTAGATATCAATAGATTAGATTCTATATTGACTTTCTTATACTTATAAACAGTATAATTTTATTGTGGTCATAATGTAATAATGATTTGTGCTGGCGCTTAATATTTCTTATTAATCTCTAATAAGCTGAAATTTGGAGCGGTTTATTTTTAATAGGGCGACTTGATAAGGGAAATTTGGAAGGAATTTTTAAAAATTTCAATTCCGTGCGAAGTCGGAAGCGGATCGCTATATTTTGCAATTTTTTGAAATCTATGGTAATTTTACTATATCCTGTGATACATTTGGTTCTGCTTCTAGAAGACGGTAGGTAGTTACAAAGCCACTTACCATAACGGACTTTTGATATTAAGGGCCTCTTTCACCATCTCGGAGTAAAGTGTCAAGTAGGCTAAGCAAAGGTAAGAAAGCGTACGAGTTTCACCATCTTCGTCGAGTAGCATTACTCGAGGGTAATTTCAATGAAATTGACACAAAATACTCGTAATATTTACTCACCAATTAGCGTTACTTGAAAAGTGACTAATCAACACTTTGACAACACTTGAGTCTTAGTGTAAAATTGGTAAAAGTACTAATTCGGAATCCAAGGACAAGTGTGTATTGAAATAATGTGAGAATATCGTACGTCTCCCCCACGTGCCCGGTCGATTATAATAAAATGATGATCTATACGTTTCCCATGGCCTGAATGCCGTTCGGCGACCCAATTACGTCTGGCAATAAACAATATATGAGGCGTTGAACTCGAGTTTCGTGTACTGATGCCTATGTAAACATTGCATCTGGGTAAACACAGACGTTCGCCGCGAGACGCGCCGTCGCCAATAATAATTTATGTAAATTCATGTCATTGTACAAGACTTATGTTTTTTATTGCTTTCTTGTTACGACGGTCAAGTTCGGAGCGAACTTAAAACAGTAACTACGCGCGACTGCGACTCATCATAACACTCAACTTTTCTTATATAATTTATACCTACAAGAGCCGCAAACTTTTCTAGATATTGAGAGCCTTTTTTTAAGGCAAAAAATGAAGTTTTCTTTATCCGCACGGAATTCAAATTTTCAAAAATCCTTTCTTAGCGAACGCTTAGTACGTTATAAAATAAATCTATGTTCCAAATTTCACCTTCCTATAAGTACCTACCTACTTGGTAGTTTTGGCCAAGCGTTGATGCCAAGCATTGATGAGCGTAGAAAACTGAATGACGGTTTATAACCACACAATCACACAATCACGAAGTAGTCTGTCAGTCTGTCTGATACAATTTATCAGAGATTTTTTTATATATTTGTATATTGTATAATATATTTAAAAAAATGTCAAGTTGCTTTGTTGAGCATTTTAGTTCGGTTCGGTAAAAAAATACAGACAACAAAAATGTCTGGTAGCATTGAATTAAAATTCAAAACCACGTCACTGTGTTACGTAAGCACACACAATTAAGTATGATAATGGAGCTTAGTTTAATCTAATTAATCACCTACTTCGTTATGAATGAACGGATTCAATAAAACGCCGTAATATTGAACTTTGATTGTTTGTAAATAACATTTTACAACCGGCAACGAATAGCGTAAAATCTTGTTTATAATTATGATAATAGATTTTAATGTAGTACTACTACAAAGGCCATTTAGTAGGTAGTTAACATTAATCACTTATGAATGAATATTATTATTGTAAAGCGACAGGTCAACGATATCGAAGTGACGTTTAAACGTCATTTAATATACACAGACCAATAAATAAACATGCGAACGTGTGGTGGAATGACGGGCGATCGGTCGGAAGTGGCGCCGGAACATACGAGTAGGCGCGTACGCACAAACCAGACGCTATGTAAACGCGTGTAATTATGTAATAACGTTTTGACATTCAACAACAAAGACACATTTAGTGCGGACATTAAGTGGATCAATGAACTTGGGCCGTTTGTTGTGTTGTTACACAACGATCGGCGTTTGAGTGAGATTAATGCGCGCGGATTATGGCACGCGATACATTTCAATTTACGTTCGGTTTCATTCATGACTCGAGATAATGACGACGTGCCTCCACTCGTTTTGTTTTCTTGTCGCCTGTCACTCGTCGGTCGTCGGTCGCGTGGAATACCCTTTTGTGTCACACAGCACGGAATTTAAATTATCCGAAATACGCGACAGTAAACTCGCATTGCTAATTAAACTGAGTTAACTCACAGGTCGTATGTTTCCGCTTTTTTTATTAAACTTAAAAGTATTCACTTTGCATTCCTGCACTCAGACTAGAAATAAGGAGACGAATTGACATTGACAATCAATCACAAAATCGCAACATTTCGACAATTTTTCTAACAAATCCTTATAAGGTTTTTGACTTATTAGTTGATATTTGATAAATTTATCAATATAAAGAGATCTCATTAATGACAGACATATTTATTTAGCGGTTATTATAATATTTTCATTTCATTTAATTAAGTATGTACTGTATATAGTTTGTGTGGTTTTTGAGTTAATCAAATCCAAAACTATGATTTAGATTGATTAATGTTTACTACGTTTATTCTGCACTTGAACATTGTATTAGTTAGTAGCTGACGGTAGCTAAAGCTATCTACCATCTTCTTTCAGTCGTCAGTTTACTTTTACATAAAATGAAAGAAAAATTGATAAATTATTATAGAAGCTTATTTTTTTTTTAACATATTTACCACATTTACTTTTTAAAACACAATAGAAATTAAAGATTTCATTTTCACACGAAACTCTGAACCTTTCTTTATCCAAACAAAAAAACTGCTTCTGTTAAATGGTCATTTAATTTTAAGCAAGTAGGTACCTACTACCTAATCATTAATTTAAACGACCCAGGATTCCACAGTGAGAACTCCATAAAGAATAAAAATATTCATTAATAAATCCGTTACGTCTATAGTAGTCTATACTCTTCAACTTTGATGCTTCATTTATTTTAAAACATTTATAAAAAGGTACCGAGCAGTTCATATGAATTAGTCAGCTGTTATAGTATACAAGTCAAGGCCGCCGTTTAATCGTATTAGATCGCTCTGTGGCATTTAGCTAATAGCTCGTTCCATTCATACGGAAGCGTCGAGGTACGTGACAAGCGGTGCATGTAGTGGGTACACTATACGATTGTTTGCTAAGACATGGAGATAAACAAGAGTAAACGGCCGTCGGGCGAATAGTAACGTCTTACTATTAAGTACAAGTTTGAGCACAAGACGAGAGGGGTGAAGGGAGTCTTCACCCATTGACGGTTGAAGCGCCCCGCGACACTTTCACTTCTCCTTACGTTATTGCAGTTACTACGCGCGCCTACTGTGCAGCCCGGAGGGGGAATCCCCCATTGCATTCACCCCTCGCGACCGCACCACCCTATGTAGGGCTAGCCTTCACAAGGGTTGCAAGCCTTTTCAAATTTAAGAATACAATCTTCTCTCACGTTAATATATCTTCTGCTAGTCATCAATCTCTTTTGGTATTTATTTTTTCTCACATGCAATCTAAAGTCTAAAGGAAATTTAAGGGTAGCCATTTAAAAAAAAAGTTTCAAAATCATCTTCCAATAAATTGAATCAGACAAGACTTAATTAAAAAAAAAATAGTGTGTTAAAAAAGTACATCACTACTTTCGGAATACTAAACTGCAAAACGCCTCCGACGGGCGCCCGTCGTCGGCCTGTTTATAATATTTTTCCGTATTATTATAATTTGTCGACGACACTAAGCTGAAAGCTTGCAGATTATAACCGTAAAAGCTTAAAGTGCATTTATAAAAAAAATTAAATATTTTTAGCTATTTTATTTTCTATTGCGTGAAATCGCAATTTTCTTAGAAAATGCTTGTGTCAATATTACGAGATCCATGCGACCCATTTATCTTTCTATAAAATCTAGGTATAAAACTATAAAATTTATTGCATACTAGCTGGCGCCCGCAACTTTGTCCGCGTTGAAAAAAAAAGTAGCCTATCCTGTGTCCTGTACGTCCAAATGTTTATCTACCAAGTTTCATGAAAATCAGTTAATTCGTTTAAGAGTTATGGAGGAATATACATAATATACAATACCTACACCATCGAATTAATATAAACTCTGCGAGCACGAAGAATTACTCTACAATCTCTGTACATTCTTATACCTAGATTATCGTGGGTATAGCTTAGCTGAGTACCTACTTAGGTACAGTAGCTTGTGTCGAGTCTGTAAGATTGCATGTGTCAGGTAAATATGTACATTGATCGTACATCATTGTAGTTCGTCTAGACGGACCGGCAGTCGTTTCGAATTGGGACAATGTCAACGGTGAGGGCTCGCTATTATTTGCGTAGACACGTGTGTAGAGAAACGCCAGGCGAGTGACAAGTGCCCCGCCACGAGGACGGAACTTGTTAAAGTGTAAACACGGTTCGGCCTTGCTCCCGGATCGCACACCAACCGCTAGTCACGCACTACGGCCATCGACATCGATATCGATAACGCTTTCGCGATCTCGAAACAAGCAATAACCGATTACGCTTCAAGTCTAGTAAGTACTAAAAGCGAGCCGTCGTTAAACAAGAGCAACATTAGCGCTGATCATATACAAATCACAATAAATTATGCGATGTTTTTACCGTTAAATCATTAATATGGAAAACTTCTAGCAATAAACTAGATAACAAACGAAATACATTAGTTACTTAATTAATAAAGTATTTCATAATAAGATTATAACAGCATTTCCTTCTACATATAAAAGTCGGCAGACTGTCTTGCATAGCAACTAAATAGGCGCTGCAAGTGCGTTGCAAATCTTAAGGGTAATGAATAAGGATAAGGGATAGGGGAATGTGCTGTAACATACCTCAATCATCAAATATGCAGTTATTTCGTTGTTGTCTTCTCTGATTGGGTGTTAACTGCCACCAGACGGAATGTCCATACAGGGAAACACAAAGACGTAAGTAGGTACTAAAGATAATTTTCGGCATTATATAAAAGAGATTGTAGCATTCGGCACTAATATAAATAATAAATTAGTCTTAATAAGCCCACCGCTCAATATACCCAACTAATAACTTATACACGTCAAAGTTTGTTATTGTAATCTGACACTAATGTGTGTTTGAAACGTGATTACCGCTAATACAAAATGGAGTGTTATCGTTAGGACTGACCTAGGACATTAATTAATGCGTTATGCAATCGTTTTGTGTGTGAACAGCTGACAAAGATGTTATCTGCTTCGAGTCGGAGCGAGTCTTGTATAGGAATCTATCGTGTGCGTATATCGAGCGTGTCCCGGCCGCGTGTCGCGTCTATCGGCTGCTGATTGATGGCCGATAGATAGTTGCAGCCCGACATTGAACCCGTCCCGCGGCGGGTACAGTAAATATCTAGTGCGGACTTCCGCTCGTCCCCGTGACGTCCGCGGCCTCACTCCCTCGCTGACGTAGCGCCTACGTAACACATTTACATTCTTTTGTTTACACTATAAAAACTTTGTAAGTATTTATTGTTTTGTTTTGTTAGGTCAACGACTCGTCGTTTTTACTAGGTCGTTCTTTACAGTGATTGATACGCGTTCCAATTGCGCTATTAATAATGTTTGTCTTGCTAACTTTGTTTGACCTTTCTCATTAGTGCTTTGCAATGTTTTTTTTTTTATTTAATTGTAAGTCAGAATATGTATCCTAACATCTAAAAGTGAGTTTCTTTTTTACGTTTTCACGCCTTAACTAATAAATGATCATAATGAAATTATGCAACAAGGTATCAAGGGTACAAAAAAGGACATTCTTTTTATCTAGAAAAAAGTATACCTGCCTATGATAGTATGGTATTCCTGCCAAATCGCGTAGATACTCTTTCTTTACATGGAGAAAATACTGTGCTGTCGCAGTGATATTATATTATGTTTACAGTCCAATCGGCTGCCATTTCTTACATTTAGGTACCTAGTTTTTGTTTGGTGCAATATAATGCCGTACCGATTTTCTTGGTCCCTTTTGAATCGTTTATTTAATTGTTTTTCTAATTAGCGACGGCTCAATTATGTAGGTTGTTAAATGTAGGTACCTAAATGTAGTTGTCGTATTTAAATAATACAGAGTTCCAAAAATTGTCCAAAGAAGTTTGTTAAAATTATATTGTCAAAGATTCGGCAAGGCAGACCGACGGTTACTCAATCACCGAAACACAACAGTTCACGTGCTGTTGTTATACGGTGGTCTTCTGAATGGGTTGATTAAAAAACATGCTTGTCAAAAAATAAAGGTGGAACTTTAAGACGCCATAGAACACCATTGTTATTACGAAGTTGTATTGGAGAGTTGTCAGTGAGTTAACTAGCAGACTCATGGGACTAATCTCCTAAGTGCGTATTCGGTGGAGGGGTTCAGCACGGTGCGGCTGTACCACCCGTTTGGGTGGCCCTCATTAAAAATTCATTCTTATTTCGTAGCGCTCCCGTACTGCCATAATAAGCCACAGGGTGGCGGGGTGTCGGGAAACATTGACTATTCCCGATTCACTGCTTCGTTCGCTAACCGTATTCCGCTAAAATAGTTTTTCTATCCGAGAGAGTGTAGTCATAATAAATGAAAACACATCACCTACAAATAAATGTCATTACCCTTCCTTTTATATTTTTAATCAAATGCGATGTCATAGACTTTTTCCATAATTGGATAATTAACGTAATGTAGTGTGGGGGGAGGGGGTTGTGTGAGTTTCGACATTTTTCCCTGGCGTAGGTAGTGGGGGAGTTTGGGGGTGAGGGGATCCACCTCCCACCTAACACCCCCTCTTTGCTCTCGGCTACCACGCTTTTTTCTAGTTTGTTTTATTGATGTTAACTCTACTTTCTAACAAAGACCGAGACCGGGACTTAGTTGAGATGCTAAAGGATTTTTTGAATTCACCAGTTCTTATTTTACGGTTTATTCCTAATTACGGTAAATATAAATATTCAAAGAGATGACGTTTTTCTCCGATTTTATAGTAACATAACTAACTAACTTACTAACTAGCTTTTGCATGTCTGCTTACGCTATGCGTTCAGTGTTTATTTGGAAACCTATAATATTGATTATGTAGGAGTAAATACAAAAGTATTCAAAACGAGAAAGTTGGCGAGTGCACATCTACGCTCATCCAAAACTTGGACAGTCTATGTACAAAGTTTCGTACAAATTCGTCTGTAATCTTACTAAGCAGGAAGTTAGCGAGGATGGATGTTTGTTATGTTACTCTTTCACACAAAAACGGCTGAACCTATGTGGATGAAAATTGCCACATAAATAGTTTAATACTTGGATTAACAATAAATCCTGAAATTATGTTAGGGATCGTCCAAAATTTTTTTATAGTTATATTACTCATATATATGTATTTTCTTTTTCAACGCGAACAAAAAAAGGACCTACTGCTAGTGATAGATAATTTTAGCATTAGAGATCATAATGCTAACATTTTTCAAATTAGATTGTCATAAATAATTTGTGCACTTGTTTATTGTTAAAAAATGTCAATCTCTAAATGGAATTCAGAGTTGGTATTCTTTGTAAACTCTCATATAAATTTATTTGCGAGAAAAGTCTAGTTTCGAATCGAGATCCAATAGTAGAGGCCCGCCCTCGCACCCCTACTGCCACCCTGTACAATCTAATCTCCCCTCTATCCCCTACTCGTCGAGTCATGACGTCACAGGTTTTTTTTTGGCAATGAAAAAATGATAAAGCTTTTTTCCAAATTGTACTTAGTGCACTTTTTTTCATTTAGGACGCACTCGCATTTGTGGGTCACTGTTTCAATTGTTTTTTCCCTTATTCCGTTTGCTACTGTGCATTTTCAATTTATATGATTTTGCGATTCCCATGCAGTATCGCCTACTGCAAGGATTACTGGGAGTATTCCCAGTATTTTTTTTCTTTAATTGAAAGATTATCTTGTCAATGGAATCCTTCTAAATGGAAATCTCGAATTTTAATAGAGACACGGATCTAGCTATACTAAATTCACTTGTCGAAAGTCAGAATAACACATCACAATTAGGCACTAAGTCTGAGACAAATCGCCACCCAGTCTTTCTAACCTTTTAAGTTCCTATCTGACTTGATGTCATTGTGTAAAGTAGTAAACTATTAATTATTTCAAAATTATATTAGACTATTTTTACTAAAACTGCTCACCAAATGCACAAAGTCCGGACTCAAAACATTCACGAATACAAAAGAGCTTTAACCTTAACCTACCGTAACTTTTAAAGAAAATGTTGAGCGTATTATTTGCGGCCCTTATTAATCGAGGCGCGATAAAATCGACCATAAACAATAATGCGATATTGATCATGTTTTTTTTAAATAACGGCACCGGACAGGTTTGTGAATGGGACGCGTGCGGGGTGTAATCGTGCTCGGTTGGGTGCACGTAGGTATCAATCAAGTATCAGCTGATCGGCTTCGATCGTTTTCCTTTTCATCTCACACTTTATGTAATTAATAGCTCCCCGCAGGCGGTTCGGTGGCGGTAGACGATCAACACATTATAAATACATACTAACACAGTAGTTCAACTCACTAAAGAGTATTTTAAACGATTTCACGTTGCAATAACTTTTCTATAATAATATGGGCCCGTTTATATTAAAGTGATATTTAAACAATAAATATACATTAAACTGTATGAATTAACTTAGATCAATAAATTAATCAAAGGCAATTTAAAATATCAACGTGTAATCATTACGATATCTGTTTGATTTATTTCGTAATATCCATATTTAAAAATAAAACAAACTCTTTCAAATTATAAATGAAAAGAATTTATATTTTTAAAGCTCAAAATAATTTAAAACTCAATACAAAAAAGAAATATTTTTAGAAAGAATATGTAGTTTTGAAGTAAAAAAAAAAAACAAATGAAGGTACTTCAGAATGTGCGTTTTGTTTTATAAGGCTTGCAATTTAATATATTTGATATCCTAACTAATATTATAAATAAGAAGGCAAGTTTGTTTTGTTACGCTTTCACACGCTTAAATAATCATATTATCATCATTAAATTTTGCATACACGTCATGGATACAGAAAAACCTTTCATCTACTTTCTACAAAATCTACAGAAGAAGTCTAGGGCAAAATCTAGCAGTACATAAAAAAATATTGTTAAGTTACCTACTTCTTTGATTAATGAATGAAAAAAGAAAGTTATTTTATACAGCTCACTCACTTATAAATCACTGTACTGTGACATTGAATAAGATTGGCTAAGCCACATGTTTGCAAATGGTCTAAGTAAATATTGTTGCAAAAAACCATTTGAACAATAACATTCCGTTAAATAATAAATAAAAAAAATATTGAAAAAAATCTGAGATGTTCTATCGACACCTTTTTTCATAGCTCATGTCAAAGACCTTTAGAAAACGACGTATTGCCTTAACTCTATTTATATATTTTTTTTGTTTGTTTTTTTTTCTGTGTCTGTTATGATTGCAGACACGAGCTCTAATTGTTATGTCACGTATAACAATAAGCATTTCGTTCCGACCATTATTGACAATGAAAACCGCCAATGGGTCACAATAAAAATTCGTGTTTATGCGACAAGTCTCTTTTGTTAAGTGGCACACGCGCTTGAACAGGTGCTAGTAGCAAGGTTGCTTATAGAGATTATTCATTTATTCATAACTTCAGTCAGTACGAAAAAGAAACCACAAATAGGTGACCCCTCACGAATGACATTTATCCCGCATATTGTAATGAAGCGCCCGTATCGCGACCAATTTATCAACAGATTAGGAAAGGCCTTGCATTTCTTCGACAAGAGGAATACAATATATTTTTAAAAGATACAATTTACCAAGGTATTTAATAGTAAATTTTCACTTTTTTACCAATTTTTATTTAACTGTAGGTAAGCTTAATTCTCACTAGCTTTGTACTGCGGTTCCGTTCCACCCATTGTTCTCGATATTCGTTTTCGCTTAGCGTTCTTTCTTTCTGATATTTTTTTCGTTTTTCTTGGCTTCTAAAGGTCATAGCGTAATGATAAACAACCTTCTTTCTTCTTGAAAACTTCTTCAAGAACTGGACTATCAGATGTAAATAGATTTATTCTAAGGCAGTTCCTGAGTTTAGCGCGTTTAAGCAAACAAACATGGGCCTCTTCTCAATGTAAGAAAGTTTACCATGTCCTTAGCTAGCCCACTGCTGATTGACTCTACTTTACACTTTACATTACATGACTCCTTCATGCCCCTGACAAACAGACGCGTGTAACCGCAAAAGTAGTCTACTTTAAAAGTCAAAAGTGATAAAAACATAGACTATATACGCCACAGTCCTCTAAAAACAAAATAATAACAGATGTCAAATGGAATGGATATCGCAAGAAGGCCGATAGTCATAAGAGTTTGTTGTAAAGAGCGTTTGTTGGGCAAGCGAACGTGTCGAGAGGTGGCGCAGCGTATCGCCAGTCCGACGTTATATTTCTCATACTAAATGCGATGTTGCAACCGAATTGTGTGTATGTGTATACGGCTCTGCTTCGCTTCCACCGTATGGCACGCGTGTACTGCCAGTGTGTGAGTGACGTCAAGCCACTTTCTCCATACTTTCGTCTCTGCTCGCGCGCTAAAAAACTGTGTGCGATAGACGACTATTTATACTTGAGGAGACGTTGCACGCGCACTCGCGCGAAACTATACGGAATTGTTTTCTTCGCGCGAGCATGCGCGTGCAAGGTGTAGAGTGACGACCAACTCTCCCTCGTGACGCGTATTCGCAGTGCACCCAGGTATCATACCTCCACAATTACACGCCAATGATCGTGCATGCATTACAGCTCGGTTGCTCTTTAGGGTTCCGTGGCTTAGTAGAAAAACCGAGTGCATCTGTCCGTTGGTGTGTCGAGATCCGTTCTCTCTGTTAGCTTGAAATGGGCTTTTAAACTTAAAAAAATGGAAAAGAAAAATCTGATACATTAGTTTTAATATTTTATTTATTAGTAGTAAAGGACATTTAAGAAAATACATAAGTAGTAACTTATATTTATAAAGACAAACACAAACGTCCCCCACTACAAATGTAATTAACATCGACTTATAAACTACAATTTTTTCTACAAAAAAATCGGAATTCGATGAGCGAGATAGTAAATTTATATATATATACGGAAACCTCAAAGCTGGCATCTTACTCGCACTTGTTGTTTTTCTTTTAAGTTATTCATCCAACCCTGTAGCCATGAAGTTAATTTGCAGTAATTTACATTCGGTTTCGGTTCGTGGACAGTCAAGTTGGTGGTCAAGTCCTATCGTCATGTAGACTGCAGGTGACTCCATACAATCCGGGCAAGGCGCGCCGCGTCCATTAGGTGCGCATTAATTAGAAGAATTTCCAAAGCCGCTGAAACCAAAGCTAGGTTCGGAGTAAAACAGCTGGCTAATTTGAATATAGTTTATTTTACTAGATAATTTGCACTTTAATTCGGGTCGCAATACGAAACAAGTAAAATCCATTTGTTGGCATCGCACGCCTGTCTAATTAAGCTCTGTCATAGACTCTTCGAAGGCTCTATTACGAGCCGCCTCCAAACTTAGAGCGGACTATCAACACATTTGGTATTCAATCAGACAGTTCAGTCGGAGGAAAATGGTTTGTAGTGGGCGGTGTTAAAGTCGATATTGGGTGGAGAGAGTTCAACTCGCTTCGTGTGACAATTACGGCGTTGCGACCCTCCCTCGCGCCGCCGCAATCGATAGGCCTAGCGCGGAAACACTGCGGGGAGAGAGGGGCGCTTATTATTTATGCAAAACAGAAGAGGCAAAGCGGCCACGGCAGCTACAGGCGGTGGCAAGTGGCAAACATCGCCATCAGTTTGCCGTTCAACAATATTGAACTCAACCTTTTTATCATAATTTTTATCGCCCAGACATCCAGACCTCATAATTAAGACCTTAATTTCAGTAATACAAAGGTTGGTCATTATTCTGTTCATGTGGTATCAAAGCATAGATTTAAAATTTTAAAAATATTTTATCAAACTTTCATCAATAATATCTTTTGCTAAGTTATCTATACAAGTCCGTGCTGCTTTTTGGAACTTTTCTAAAATAAGAAAGCGTAATGTTAAAATTTTTCATTATATTCCACATTGTTGAGTCTGCAACCCATGGGCATAGTTGGATTCGAATCTGGGACTCTTGAGTCAGCACATCACAGCCATAATTATCACCAACGGACTTGTCAAACTATTATACCTACTTTCATTATCGATTATTCTAGTACAAACAAAAAGTCACGTTGACGGTAAACAGTAAAATTGACAATGAAATGGACATTCGGCCGCTACGAACTGGCCGATAGCTGAAAAGTTCTCTTTCGCCGAGCCCGGGGTAGTACAGCAAACAAAGCCGACAGGAAAGTTGGAAAGGACCCTAATCTGCAAGTTGGCAATGGGCTAACGGAACCCATTACAGAATTCGGGGGGTCGGTCTTTGTGCGCTCCCTCCGGGCGGCCCTACGTTCGTTACTGTACTGGAAGGGTCGCTTCTGACTTTTGTCTCCCGCGCTATTCAACCGCTATGTTATGTAGCGCGCATTTCCGAGAATTCAGTACAACATTTTATTAATAGCGCACTGTGCGATGCGATGCGACTTATCGAGTATTTTTAGTACACATATATTTTTATAAACGCTCCAATTGCAGTGCAATCATTTGAAGACAATTTTTAATTTCAAAGAAAAATCGTTGCGTTATTGTCACTGTGACGCGAGACGTTCGGAGGTTTCGCGTTTTATAAAGTTTGCGCGCGAAAATAATTCCCGCGCTTTTATAGCCAGTGCGTTTTCCACGAAGGAGGAGGGAGTTGGGTGTACTTAGTGTACATGCCCTCCGTTCGGTATATAATTGGAAAAGACGGCGGGCGGTTGCTCTCCTCGCTACATTGTAGATCAGTTCTTCGTACCGAACACACGCCATTTCACAACTCCGTCATACAAATTACGACACTTCTGTTTCTTATATTGGAATAGATTGTTTAAAAAAAGTAACAATCTAGAAATTTTATTATCTATTTCTATATTCACAAATTAGAATTATTAGAATCCTGAACGGATTTGAATAGAATTTGGTACACAGATAGTTTCCTAAAAGGATTAATATATTAAATATATAGGATACTTTTTATTTTGAATAAATATTAAGTTCCCGAGCATGCGACTACATGCCTATTAAGACATTTAACCTTTACTATAAATGCCTAAAATAATTAATTATTAAGACATAACCAGTAATCCGAAATAGTTTTTTTTTGTGTAATTACGAGTACGTTAATTTATGTTTTTAATAAAAATATCATTTCAAACCTTTCGGAATAAATTCTCAAAAATACAGTGGAAACCGCATATAAATTCATTGTGTAATTTATGTTTTTTACCAAAATAAAATGCAACCAAACATTATAAATGCGGGCAAATCACCAGTTGTTATCGACGTCTTATCAGATTCTTATTAAGTATTGGGGTCTCAGAATAGATAACAAACAAGAAGGCAATTCAAACAAAATTGCAATCACAAAAATAAATACCTACATTACACATTATGTTGTGAATCGAGAACACGCTTATTATTTAAATGATAATGAAGCTTGGGTTTAAAAGTTTCTGAGACATACATACATACCATCATTATTATAAAAATGTACTATAATTTGTTGCAGGGAATTTTTTTTAATATATGAAAAATATAATGCTATCCTGAATTCTTCTCAGGATCGTCTACATATTGGATAAATAAGACCAATTTGTTACTTCTGATTGTGATTTATTTGTATTCTGAGGTATTGGTATATATGTGGCATATGTATGTTCGAATAACCGACAAAATTGCTATTATTAGATAACAAAAGTCACTTTGTAATCTTGTTTTGTAAAAAACAAGATTTTTATCTTTCACAGTCAAAGTTCTAAGTCATAAAAGAGTTGATATAGAAAGGACAGTTCAGTTACAAACGGTCGATCAAGATCGATGCGTATCTTTTGTGTTTCGAAAAAAAAAAAATCTACGAAATGTCTACAACATAGTGTCGAGTTATTTGTAAGAGGCGTGTTGCGGCAGTTATCGGCTCTTATCACAGAGCAATGTTATCACAGCTCAAGGTGACGGGACGATGTAACGCGTTCGATTATATTGCCCACCTTTTGATATCTTTGTAAGTATTTTCATTATTTCCTCACATTGCACAAGACATATTATTGTGTATTAACTAATATATTTAAGACTTTCAATAAAATGCCTATATGTAGCCTAGCTGGGTACTAAAATTATAATGCGAAAGTTTGTAACAATGTTACTCTTTCACGCAAAATAGTGTCTGTTGTACTGTACCTGGCAATAATTAGGTAGACAACATGCGAACCAAAGAAAAGACTACGCAAGACACAAAATAGTTACTTCATAGACTGCAACCTACATGCAACATACCTATATACAAAATCACAATGTCTTCTTTCATTTGTCGATAATTACTGTTGAACTTAAAAAATGATTAAACATTTGAATTTTTAATCTTGTTGATGTGAATAATTACTTGCAATTTTTATAATCTACATATCATACGACGTATTTTTCCAACAAAAACTAATTAATAATGATAACCTTACAAAAGGCGTTCTCATTATATCAGCTGAAATCAACGACTTCTATGTAGAGGTCGATGTCTGAAATCTTTTTGTTTTCATTCGATAAACTCATGTAATTTGTTAAGGATCCGCGAGTCAATGAAGTTCGAGTAATGTCGTTTAGGGCTTTGCGTCTGTCGTCTCGCCTAACGGTTATGTGTATGAATATCTGTTAAGGCCACGTGCTCGGTTGACGTTAACAAAGTTTCCAGATGCGAAGAAAACTTTGTGACATGTGAGTGCTAGATACTTACAATATGTAGCCGCCCCCGGACCCCGGTCCGCCGGCAATCGAGCCCCCCGCCTTCGCCGCCGTGCCGTGAGTCAGCGGCGCCCTCGCGCGACGTCGCCCCGTCTGCCCCCATGGAAAATTTATACCCACCCTCTCTCCAAGAACATTATTACACACGAAAATTTTATCAAAACCAACCTTACGCCCGCCCAGTACGGCACATTCTAGCGTAAGTTTAATCAGCAAGACAAAGAACCACCGTCGGTTTCACGAAAAACGAACCTTAACTCTACTGGGATATAGATTGTAATTTATATGTCGCGTTCTCGTCTCACGTGCTGTGAAAACGCAACTATGACGTCACCGCGCTCGTAGGCGGCCTGGAGGCGGTGTGTTTATGGAAATATCTTGCTTAGAAACAAACTAATTTCACCTGTATTATTGCTGGCTGCGAAACCGTTGCTATATCTTTTGAAGGATAAAGATGTATTTCGAGATCTAGGACTACAACTATACCTATTCTAAAATTATAGTTCTTGTGGAAAAAGTTAATTAAATTCCGCTGAAAAGTAATGACGGTTTCAGTGGTAATTGGAAGCGGTACAAATATTGCAATGACAACGACGCAGCCCTCTTAATTCCCTAACTGGCGCGAGGTGGCGCGTCTCGAGAACGTGTGCTCTCTCATCTCCTTAATTCGTCCTTCGCCACAGACCCCCGACTCCCGGCGTTGGCGAGGGTGTGCCCACTCTCTTAGTTAACCCGAGTTTGCCTCCCTTATTTATGCCCGACTGTGGAGGCAGGCGAGCGAGGGCGGCAGCCGGGGGCGCTATATCGACGGCAGTACACCGCTTCTATGTGTTGGTGAATTAAGAGCGAGTCGGCTTTCATTTCGCTAAAGCTTCCACGCTCGTGTGCTCGGCTTTCAGTCGTTCCACGTCTGTGTGTAAGCATTCGTGCACGAAGCGCTTTAGGCTCTAAGACAGGGGGACAGGGTCGGAAACCTCTCGTAGGCCTGCCGCCCACCTACGCCGTTTTATAACTCCAGGGTGGGCGAGGAGACGGCGGAGTTTTTGTCAGTGGAAGGACTTTTTTGACGTGCGTTTTTTTATGTTTTACTCGGTTAGGGTTCTCTAAGATAACTACGCGACATCCCGTCGAGGGTGAGCACTGAGCAGTAGAGGCATGTTTCGTTGCATCGGTGTTTAGCAGGAGGAAAAAAAAGTCAGTCACGAGTGGTGTAAAGATCACTATTTGCCATATGTTCTATAATATGTAGATGTGTGGGATTAATTATTGCAGATGTTCAATTCTATCCCATAGAAGTAATTATAACAAGAATCAATTAAGTATAATTGTCATCTATGGACTCTTACACCCCTCAACTGATTTTAATTCTTAGGTTTGTATATATAAAATTGACCCTGGACGAAGCCGGGAGCGGGTAACTAGTTTTCAAATAAAGATAGTAGCGATGTAGGAATATACCTATGTGTCTATATATTGAGACGGAGTAGGTAGGTAAGTCTACGCACAACGTCTTCGGAGAAAGTGAAATTTAGGTACAAGTTTGGAGAAATACAACTCAGTCGGGTGAACTCCCTGAATCACCCCCCGCGAGTCGTCTTTAAGGGGAGGCGCAGCTAGCGAACGCGGCTTATAACAATTAAATTTATTCGATCGCAGGTTTTGCGTTATTTACGCGAAAAGGCTAAAAAAGTCTACATTTGATGATTTGAAACTTTGTTTAATTAGTTTCTCCACTTTTACTTTATGGGATAGTTGTCGTCGGACATGTGCCGAAGCTGGAAACGATCAAATCTTGTTATCTTTTAATGTAAATAAGTAATTATCAACCGACTTCCAAAAAAGTAGGAGTTTCTCAATTCGACCGTATTTTTTTAAATGTTTGTTACCTCTTAACTTTCGATTGGATGAAACGATTTTGATTATTCTTTTTTTATTTGAAAGCTGGGTGCTTCCCGTGTGGTCCCATTTCAATTTGGTCCAGTTCTGACAATGGCATCCATGAGAAAAGACTGAGACGGCTTGAAGTCGGTTTATTTTTTGTTAATTAAAAAGAGTTATAAGTATTTCAGAGAGCCCATTCCACTCTTTGTACTTTAACGGTCGGCACTGTTAAAATGTTGCCTTTTAGGCGATGGAAGCATCGCTACCATCGAGTAGAACGATAGCTTGTCTGCAACATTTTGTCATAAAAATGATTTAGTAATTTCGTTGCTACCAGCCCCCTAGAAAAATGTTATAGAAAACACAGTCGCTGTCTGCCTTTGTCTGGCTATAAAACTAGCGACTCGCCCCCGACTTCACTATTTAAAATTTTCGTTAATTAGTTATACACTTTAAAATTAAAAACTGATATAATCTTGTCAACTTGGCTATCAATAATTGACTATTTTAAGGTGGCCAACTCCAACAGGCTTTCTAGCAAACTAATAGGTAGGTAGGTAAGTTCCTTATATTAGGAAACTCTTGCAACTTGGTTCAGCATTGATATGGTTTTGATACTACAGCCGCGGCGGCGCTACAGTCGTAACCGATAAAGTGACCCGGACAAAGTCGGGGCACCAGCTTAATATAATTATCATCAACAATCAATACTAATAATAAATCTGTAAGTGTAGGAGGTTTTGTATGGTCATGGAGTAAATTACTTTGTTTTCAGAAATATCGTGTATATAGGTTATACATATACATATACATAATATATATATATATATATATGATATATATATATATATATGGTTATGTGTGTATACATGATACTGAAACTAAGTTGACGATTTTTAGAACTTTTTTCTGTACGTATGTATGTTCCTCCATAAAACTCTTTAAAAACATTTAGACGTACGGGACACAGGATAGACTACATTTTTCTTTTTTAACGCGGACGAAGTCGCAGGCACTAGCTAGTTATCTATACTAATATTATAAAGAGAAAAGATTTGATTGTTTGTTTGTTTGTTTGTATAGAATAGGCTCCGAAACTACTGAACCGATTTGAAAAATTCTTTTACCATTAGAAGCCGACATTATCCGTGATGAACATAGGCTACTTTTTACCGCGGGAAAATGCTTCATTCCTACGGGAAATCTAAAATAAAAGTAAATATTATAGCGGCTTGGCCCGGGAGATAGCGCCATCTATCCAAAATGCGGTAGATGGCGTTTTATACTTTTCTATGCGGACGAAGTCGCGAGCACTAGCTAGTTATATAATATAAGTATATATAAATTAGCGAAAAATCGGTGTCGCACTTGTTTCTGTGACGGTTGAACGACCTTTGTTAAGGTGTCGCTTTCGGGCAGGTTATTTAGTGCGGGGGCGGCGTGTGGAGGATGGATGGGATGGTGTGGGGATGGGGGTTACCCAGCCGCAGCCCGGGGTCGCCAGGCAACGGCAACTGGGTCACTCCGGGCCCAGTTATGCCCGCCGCCCACCAATTATGTACACGCTCGTTACCGGACACGCGTTTTTCAATCACATCCATATTTAATTGGGCATCACGACGCTCCAAATCTATTTCAATACGCTGTTTTACACACGTTTTTATTTCAATTTAACTACGTTTAACTGACCGGTAAAAATGATCCTTTAAAAAACTATTTTCGCTGCACACCAACTGCACACAATATTTAATATTTGTTAAACAAATAAATTAAGTAATAGAAAAAATGCTATATTTGAAACTGAGCTTAAAACACAATTTAATATATAAAAAAATAGAAACAATAAATTATACTGTTTCCTGTGTAAAGTAAAGTAAATATTGAATCGGCAAGCAAAAAAAAAAATTAATAATTTGGAAAGTGTAATTTTCGTAACAAATATTTGCGGGTTTTAATTGTTTTTACCATATTAAATAAAAAATATTGGAATGAAAAATTCATACATGCCAAAGGAATAAATCTCTAATCTTAATGGGAGATAGCTTTTAATTTTTAACGTTCACGCCTCAGTCAATTCTCAAATAAAATCGAGATTGTACTCGGATTTTATTCAAACTGTTATATAACTGGAAACTTTTATAAAAGCAAAATATGAAAAAACATCTCCTAAAATATGAAAATGCCTGTATGGTGCTTCCGAAAGATAACAGCATTCTTTGAAAATTCCATCCAAACTGATTCTATACTTAGTGCAACTCTGACAAGACCTGACTATTTTTCTATTTATTATTAACTAACCACCCGACCCCGGCTTCGCACGAAGTTGAAGTTTTCAAAAATCCTGTCTTATAGCGGATTCGATGCTTACGTTATAAAATAAACATATGATCCGCGAATTCTAGCTTTCTATACTTAGTATTTCTTGTTCTTCGTTGATAGTCAGACAGGACAAACTATTTTTAAACTACTTATAGACAGATGAATAGAATTTAATAACATAATTAAATTGCATATTAGAAGAGATTTTCAATTCCAATGAGCCCCCAGTCGTTTCATAGTCGAGCGGATCGTTAGACGATTCCGCCGCGTAGATAGAGATACGTGTTCCTGGATTCCTTGCAAGACGGAACCTGTGCCCTAACTTGTTGCACGGATGCACCGCGTAGGGCGCGGGGGTGCGTGCGGGTAGCGGGGGGCCTGGCGGGGGCTAGGGGGGTGCGGGGTGGTGCGGGAGGCGTCTTCATAGTGAATGGGCGCGAGATGTCGTGGCCGGCGGGCGCCACGTGCGCGTATGGAGATGCCGCCATTGATAACACGACCTCGGCCCTTATCGCGGCAACTTGTCGATGACGTCCGCACAGATTTACAACCGACCGCTCACCCTTTGCCTCTACGCTAAAGCCGATACGCGGTACGGTACGCGCCCAGTCGACTTCTACTGCCTGGCACAGGTGTTTCTTACGAAATTACAATTCCACAATCACTTGTTCATAAGTATTTTTATAAGATAATTACATTTGTGTTATTCGTAGGTACCTACAGTAATCTTCTATGAACTTCAATTGTGCAAAGTTATTTACTTACTTATTGCTTAATATTACTAGAATGCTTCGGGATCTCCATAAGAGGACCGCTTCATTCGAGTTCCTTTAGTTCCGCTTCTCAGCTGCGTATTAATTTTTATTATAAAAATAAAATAAGACATCTAAGGGAGTACACCTACATTTCAGCTCCATTCAGATTTTGTCCATAGAAAACAGCAAGAATAGAAATCCATAGAAGACAGAAGTTCATAGAAAACAGAAAAGAGCAGTTTTTTATGGCACATGCATCCTTTCAGCTTACATCAATCAATCATCAATACTAATAATAAATCTGTAAGTGTAGGTATTTGTATGTATGTATGCTCCTCCATAACTCTCAAGCGAATTAACTTATTTTCCTGAAACTTCGTAGATAAACATTTAGATGCACAGGACACAGGATAGGCTACTTTTTTCTTTTTCTATGCGGACGAAGTCGCGGGCTTCAGCTAGTATAATATAAAACTGCTGTTTTCTATTGAATGTAGTTACTCGGTTACTCCCACTCCCTAACAAGTTACAATAAAATCAAGATGAATCTTCAATAATCTATCGTCACAGGCGCTAAGCTGAACGGACGCGTATTGAATATCCATACAAATACTGGTACTTTCTATGAACAAAAGCTGAATAAATGTGGTTGCTCCCTTATTATGTAAACTTGGTTGCGACGGACGAGCGATTAGCACGAGCGGGCGCCTAAGTGCAGCCTTGACATTGGCCTTCGTCCTAATGTCGCCCACGATGCTGGAATGCGTTGGAAACTATCTCGGCTAGCGAATAATATATAGTGTGGCGTGGCAGCACCGCGGCGTAGAGCGACCGGCGGGCGCGCCGTTGCCGAGTCATTACGCGCCCCCATTAATCACTGCAACAATCGGCCGATATCTCGCTATTTACAAACGCGGGAACACGTGTTCGCGCTCGTACTACGCCGAGTGTATTGACCCATTTAGATAGCTCGACCTTCGCGCGGCCATTGTGAGCGAAAAACATAAAAATAAGTTTTATTGCGGCGTCGTTATGCGTATCGCTGCGGCGCGACCCGGCCGTCACGCCGCACGCCGCCCGCCCGACAGCCCGACAGCCGACAGCTGATCGCTACGTGACATTTTTATTTTATTCGCTCTCTTCCGGGGATTCTCAGATACGTGCCAGTGACGTCACAATCTGCCCGCCACCTCTGATTTATTATCGCGAGCACACGCGGTTGCCCCGCGTCGCTGATTGATATTATATACCATTTTATTCGCGTGTACGTTCTCCTCAGGATTTGTTCCGACCGCTTTCAGTCAACAAAAATGCACAATGCACCGCCGAATCCGCTTATCAGCTTATCGCTTTTGATAAGCAGAAAAACTAACACATAACTCAAAGATTTTGCATCTTAGTACATACAATAGGCATAGTCAATAAGTTTCAAGTGATATTCATAGATCTAGACACAAAAATAGAATGTTATATAGGCATACCAAAGTCGGCAACGCACTTGCAGCAACTGTGGTATTTCTTGTGTTAATTATAGCCGATTGTAGTTACTCATTCTATAGTCGACTGTCAGTCTGTCTGACACGACCTGCGAAATAAAAATTTTTCACCGTTACAGCATCGTGTGGAAGCATGGGCTTAGGTCTGGCCAAGATTTTAACCTGTGCCTGTCATGTTGGCCAAATGTTTGGATATACTTTAAAACTGAGCACTTATAGAATAGAATTGAACAATATGAACAACTATAAAATCATGGTCTTATGAGGAAACACGTTCTCAGTTATCCGCGAGTCGAGTCCGTCCGACACTCGGACATTCCAAACATTCAGCCATTGCCAGAGGCGGTGTTCGGGGAACCGTGCGTCATCTCGCGCTTCACCAACAAAAACTAGAATTTTCCCTTTCATCGCAACGAGTGGCCGCAAGAGGCTCATCATATTAAAGGCATAACGTCTCGCACGAGCCCGTCGCGCATTGTAAATAACTACCACGTTTCGGGAATACCCCCGCTTTTTATGCGGGAACACATTCGTGAGGGATTCCTTTTGTTTGCCTTTCAACCTGTTCGCCTTTACACTCGTCACCTTGAAATCCTTAGCGCTATTTATAACGGT
Organism: Synanthedon vespiformis; assembly: GCA_918317495.1. Lineage (NCBI taxonomy): Eukaryota > Metazoa > Arthropoda > Insecta > Lepidoptera > Sesiidae > Synanthedon > Synanthedon vespiformis. The sequence continues at coordinate 3,646,341 of OU906962.1, forward strand.
GTTCGACGTTACACGCATTCATAACAAAACGCCGCAACGCTTGCATTTAATTCCATACAATTTACCATGCACTGTTATGGCATACTTTTATATATGAAACTTTTTATGCTCACAACGATATAACTTGTGGAACAAGCGAAAGATTAAAACACTAAACTTGATCTTTTGATTGAGCTTATTCAATGGTTTTAAATTTATTTAGTTTACGGTGAAGCTTGGCTTCGAAAGGAGTCAAAATTTTTTAAAAATTATTTTCTAACGGACGTTTACGTAATGAAATATAGTGGGTACAAAAAATGAATTTTCATAATTTACTAAGTCCATCGACAAGGCAAGGCCTATGTCCAGCAATAGACGTCCTACGACTGAGATAATGATGATGATGATGACTACTAGACGCCTTGGAGCTTTGTTTCCTTAATTTTTATCTTTGATACTTAAGTCTAGAATTTAACAAATATTTATCTACATAAATTATCAATAAACCAGTAGCAGAAATGCGTAAACATCAATTCAGTGCTGTTAAAATCTATCACACGCTGGCTGGAATTGGCCAGAGGCGTGAAATAAAAAGCTCCGTAGAAGCATGAGGCGAAGCTGCGCAAGCGACGGGCCACCAAACAGGATGTGGGACTGGTTATGTGCGCACACAGGCACACGAGGTGTGTCCGCACACACGCACACATGGGCCCGCGGCCTCGCCACTCGCCCGACGCCCGCTCACGGAAATGTGCGTGCCACGCCACTGTCGCCGGCCAACTCTCAACTCTGCCTTCTTGCTCAGCTCACTTTATATTATACACTTATTTAAGACAAACAATGCTTCATTTCTGGATAACTGTAAAGCCTTTTTAAATGACACATTTTACAGGGAAGAATTTGGAGACAATTTTACTAGTAAATACAATAGGTATTAGGCACTAAAGTATCTTGAATAAACTATAAAGTATCTTTAGTAAACTGAAGTAATATATATTTAGTAAGCCTCTTGGGTATTCTGTAAAGACAAAGAGACAACTTACAATAATAATAAGGTAGGAAAAAATCTCAAATGATTGCCACAGTTGAGCTATTCTTTATGTATTGATAAAGAATAGCTCAAAATCTTTACAGAATTCAGTAGCTATTAAACTAAAAAAATCACTAATAAGCATAAAAAGTAAGTGGAAGTTCCAACAAAGAAAGCGTGCTAAAATTTTAATTTTTCTGTAGGTACCTACGCATTGTTCTTTACTCGCTAAGAAAGAACAAAAAAATCCTGTTTGCTCGAAATTACTCGAGTACAGGTTGTAAAAGGGTGTTATAAAACATTGTTAAGAACAAGTGAAGTTATTTAACTGGTTCATAACAGCCCTTTTGCTGAATGAATGAGATTATCAAACATCGATCACGTGCTCCATTGTACTGAAAAGGAACGTAAAGGCTAATCGGTTATTTGATCGTCGCCGCCACCGATATTATACTATAGATGATTATGGAATTCCCTCGATTCTTTCTTATACTTCTCGCCGTCTATTATGAAAATTAATGAATGAAATGAAAAACGAAAACTTCCATGGAGCACAATTGTAAACAGTCCCGTAAGCGTGGGTGTTTGCGGAAAATATAACAACAATTCTATAAATAAATCCTGAAAGTTTCAAGGACATTTGAGAATTTTGTTGATGCGTTTGTTTGAAATGGAAATATCTTAATATTCTGTTAAAAATATTATGGTAATATAAGCTTAGTTTGAATTTGCTACGTTCAACGTTACCCGTAATGCAGAGTTGCACCCCACGCTGCTTACTTACCCCGATATAAAGTCGGCTATAACATTCATCGGCGTAGGTAGATAGGGCGAACAAGCCGAACCAGGCCGCGCGCCGCACCGAGTCGAGCAGCTCGATGTTATTATGCGGTGTCTGTGTGTGTGCAGTGCGCAATAGAAACGAACGCACACACAGATAGAAAGCCCCTCGGCCGCTGCGGCCCCTCTGAACGCCTCTCCCCTCCCCACTTCATGCCTCACCGCCGACCCTGCACGCTAGCTCGGTGCGGCTGGCTCGCGTTGTGACTTTGTGAAGCAATGCCGTGCTGTGCCGCCATCTATTCCAACTCCACAATGCCATAGAAAGTCCCCGTTCGAATCGGCTCACTGACAAAACTTTTCCTACCTCGCAAGCCCGAGAATTGCACACCGCTCAACCGCACCGTCGAATACTGCGCTTCGAATGCGGTGTGCACAGTGGAATTCTTTATAGTTGTAATTTTGAATAAGCAGTAACTCGTCTAGCTCACGTTATATAGCTAGACTAGAGAGACGGTACGGTTATAAAATGCCGCGCATTCGAGACTAGCTAGCGATAAAATAAACGTCAGACGTTTCCAAGTTTTCGAGCGGAGAGAACGAGCTACGCGGTGCGCATCAGAAAAAGAACTTTACGACAAGATTAGAAAGAGCGAGCGAAGCGGCAACGTTTCGTAGCCGCGTTCCAGGGCATGAGGCGGCAACGTCGCACGGCGAGCGACGTCATTTACTAAATTTATTTTCATGAGCGCCCGCGCTGCGATGCGACGACTGCTATACCGCTTGTTTGCCTCGCGATAACGACGCCGGTCGTCGTGGATCGTCTGAATATTGTAGTCCACAATCAATTTTCTTTATTAAACTTGGCGAGATGGTGTGCAATGTTTGCGAGTGCACAAGAGCGACACGTTCTCCGCGAAGCGATAAAGGGGTGACGCAAAGCTGTCGAGGCGGCCGAGTTAATGATTATTTGCAGCGTTGCGATGAGTGAGTGGCCGCTGAGTCAACGTTGGCGGCACTCTGCCCCGACTTGTGGCATAGCTGCATTTTATGCTTTGTGCTGTGCATTCGCACGTAATCTTGCATTTTCCTTCTCCTCGTTTCCTTGTAAACTACCTACTGCACTTGAGCCAACCTTATCTTTCTGTACTTAGCTAATGCTATCAATCATAGATATTCTTTTTGGAAGCGAAACTACTTTGCGGGCCCTACTCACTTTCTGCAATGGTAACAGTAACACCAGCCGGTAAATGGATAATGAATGTCAATTTCATTGTTTTTAAACATTCTTTATTTTTAATATATTTTTCATATAACGTTTTGCATAGACTACTTACTTTCAAAGTAACATTATGTAGATATGTAGTAGCTTTGGGCCCTTGGGCCTTGTGGGTCGAGGCAATGTCGTCTTCACCAATCACCAATAGACTTTAATCGATATAAGATGATATAAGTAAGTAAGGTTCTGTACGATTTCCAAATTGTAATGATCAATAAAAATTATTTTAAAAAGATGTAATTAGCTTGCGGAGTGGAATAACCTGGAAGGCTTATTACGTAGCCTGTACTCCTAGGTTTCATATTATGTAAACATACTGTATGAAAAAGTGTAGCTTATATTGTCTAGTTTCGCAGGCGCGTGTGGAACCAAATTGTCGCGACAGGTGCAGGGGCATCTGCCGACTGCCCGGTGGACGTTGCCTTAACCACTTTATTTTTGATCCTGGACGTGTATAACGCTCCAAGTAATGCAAAAAAAATTCTGTATTTAAACTGGACGCAAGCCGTATAAATATATAATATAAAAATAGAAAAGTCCCAGGTACTCATTAGAGTTTACGCATACAGCTGCTCTAGTGATTACAAAAATTCTTTACTCACGGAGTAACGTTTCAAAATTGTTATGCCGGTTACCATCAAAATCCGAAAGCAGTGTTGCAAAGCACGATTCTTTACCTGCACAATATTACTAAGTTGGGGCTGCGCCCCGGGTACCCATTGTGATACAAAAAAAGCGAAGGGTCGTCGCATTGGAAATACACAATGTGAGCCCCATCCAGGTACCCATACCCCAAGCATAAGCCCGTATGCCGCTCTTCTCTATTCTACATTTTTTCTTCGGAAACGAATTCTATTATTCTCATTATCTTTGCCGAATGCTTTCGTACAGCGGATAGAATTTTAAACCTACGATTTTAGTCGGGGAATGCAAGAATATGCTGCCATGATCTCTTACGGTACTTTCATAGGTCGGTTTGATAGATGAGCGGTAGAAGCGAAGTGGAGCAGCGTATTTCGGTGCCATGCCAACCCACACGCGCTATTATATTATAATTATTGTATACCTATTATGCAGTAGTATTATAGAGAAAGCTAATTCCTTTACAAAATTCTAGCAAGTACTTAGGAAAAAGATGAAAGCAACTGGAAACTAAAATGAAATTATTCGTTTTTCTTTAAAATTTTCAATCAAAAATGTAATCTTTTTGGGATCATCCAGAAAATATTCTAGAACGCTAATTAGAACCATTCTAAAGTAATAATGACCATTCTAAAGATATTTTTGCAAAAAATCTGAAGGTGCTCCTCCGTAAGGCTGAGAATTTTTATTCCAATTTCCAGTTATTGACAACATAGAAAACCTAGCATTTTGCAAATACTTTAATGCCTCGATAAACTAAATACCGAATTTCATTTCAATTGCTCTTTCACTTATTTGAACATAGCTTTACACGTTGTTTTCTAGAGGACAAAGGGATAATGTGGATTGCTTTCGTAATTGCAGGGCTCGGGCGGCGGGTGCGGCGCCAAACGGCGTGCCGTCTCCCCGTGCGAGGGTGGCGGCAAAGTCGCCCGTTGGGAAGATTCAATAGCACGGCTCGAAGCCGTCGCCGCCGGTGCCGGCGGTGGAGATTGCTGGCGGACGGAGGAGGAGGAAAGGCGAGCGTGCCGCCGGCGTTGGTGCGGCGGATGGTGCGGCGCCCACGACACCATTCGCGCCGAGAACGGCAAGTCCTATCTGGAGTTGGGCGGGGCCGCAGCGCGCGCATGCTGCGACGGCCGCGCCGCGGGAAGATGCGCTTCCCGCCGCTGCTACCGCGAGAGGCGAGTCAAGATGATGAACCTGTGCGCACTGAAGCTGGCGCGCTTCCGCCAGACAGCGGATCCCTCGCTGCGGCGCTCGGTGCTAGTGTGCAACACGTTGCGCAGCATAGAAAGAGAAATGGAAAGAGAGAACGCGGAAGAGGCGCCGTTCGAGGCCGCGTGCGTCAACGGCGGAGTGGCTCGGTGCGAGTTGCTCGGCTCGCGAGACCCGGCGGCGGGTCGGGCGACGCCCTTCCCCACGCCGCCCCCGCCGGACCGCGACTCGGGCTATGGCGACGAGGAGCAGCGCACCATCGACTGGGGCTCGGTGCTGAGCCTGTCGTCGCGGTCGGCGCTGGACCCGCCGGAAGATGCGTGGCCCGACGACTGGGGCTGGAGCGAGGAGAGTTTCGTCCGGCTGCTGGTGCCGACGAGTTAGTGTATGGCGCGCGGGCAGGACTCGCCCGCGCCCCACTGAGCGCCTGTGATACGCCGGCGGCCTGCGCCGCGAGGTGAGACAGGCCGCGCGGCCGCGCACCGGCCTGTGCCGCGGCCGCGCGGTACTTCTAGTCGGAGGCGCGTCCGGCGCCCGCTCTCCTCCGGACGTACTCGCAGTCAGTAGTTAGTATTATGTAATTGCTAAAGGGAAGGTGCTAGCTTCGGACGTGACGCAGGACTTAAACGCGAGCCAAGTTATTTTTGATAGTTTTATTTCTTTAAGTGAATTCCAAACTGAAACTGAAGTGACTTTATAGCTAATGACGTTAATATCGTTTCGATTAAACTGGGGTGTTTGAAATTTTCGTTGAAATTACTTTTAATTAATTAATTGATTAGGTGAAATTATATATTTATTGTTTCGTTGACGAGAGTTTGTCGAGTGATCATTTGGAGTTATTTCTGTACTTGATATTTTCTTTGTAATGTATTCGTACAACGAGTGTGTCTATGAATGGGTTGTATTGTATAGAATGTGACGTACGAGCCGGGTCCGTAACAGTTGACGAGGTCTCGCCCTGCAAACAGGAAGCGGTTGGACTGGAAAAGAACCCCTTGACTTTTCTTCGGAATATTTTCAATTAAATATTAGATTTATATGACTTACGCCACTAAAGAGACACAGCTGTCACGGATTGGACGTCGATATAGAGCCTCATACTTATAATGTGTGGACATGTGCCGATCATAGAACATTTTCAAATGTTATAAAGTAATACCAAAATTGTGAACAAAATGGTGATATATTCACAAAACGATACCAATGTACTTAAGCTTTCATGACACAATTAACACGGGATGTCAATTAAGCAGCCTTACCAACTTATCTGTTCATAACTTTCAGTGAACATCATACATAAAAATATGATTTGGAATTTTTAATACGTAAAAAAATGTGATCTAAGCCAGCTGTTGTGAGTTTATATTGTACTTAACACAGTCATCCTTCTAACTGGAATTGCTTAATTTTAAAATGACAACCCTATTAGCTGCTTTCTAATGGTTTAACTTAATCTTAATACACAATATTTAAATTTGATTTAAATGAATAAGTTGAAGATTTCACACTTGATACTTTCCTGAAGTAATTGCAGTTCCTATGTATCGAATGCCATTTAATTTGGCAACTTGGAAGGCAGCTGATTTTGATTTAGCGAATTGTTAATAATTTTAAAAACGAAAACAAAATAGATATAATAAAAGATAATTTTCACAGTACATTGTCTCTTATGCACATAATATTATATATTCTAAATTTGTTCTAATTAGCACACGAGAGTATAATGCAGTCTTACGATACAAGCTCCAAAGTGAACTAAATATATTGGGTATTAAATAATTTGATACTTCTGCAAAATAAAAAAAAAAACAAAAATTAATTATATAATTTGTATATTTGTATAAAAATCTGCTTGTCAATTTTGGTTGTTCACGATGAAAACCAAAAAATATTTCGATTTTACAGGCAAATTTGTCATTAATTTTTTTTAATGTTTCTACTATTATTATTTTTTATTTTTGCCTCTAACCTCGTTATACTTGGGAATGTCTTCTACACGTCATACAAACACAATAGTTACAATTATTTTTCTTTCATTTTTACAATTGGGCGCTTGTTTTAAATAACTAGACACGGTCCTGCATAAATGATCAAGCTGACTGGATCCCATAAGTTGGACAAAAGATTTAAGGTCAAAAAATAGTAGTATCATATTGTTAAAACATACTTTTAAGGCATCGATCTCATAAATAATGCGTTGTTTAAATATTTTATTACTCAAGCACATCGAAATTTTACTTTGCATTAACTTTTTTTAGTTAATTTCAGTTGTTTCCTTGATTAGTTGCCCGCTATCTATTACAGTTTAGTGCAAAGTTGAAAGTCAAAATGTTCATTAGAAGTTAATTGCAATGATAAGTTTGTTTGTGATTGAAGTGTTTAAATGACAAAGAGTATGAAGCAACGCGTTATTTCTTGAGATTTTGTCTATTGAAGTTTGTTTGGGAACAGTTAAAATGTTGACCATTAATATTTAAAAGCCTCCTTCCTATACATTGCAGCGACTTATCGTTCGATATATTCGCACCGACATTTTTGTCGTTAGTGCATTTTGTATGAAATCACTTGGATCGAATAGATAAACAGTCTGTCGAGTTGCCAATATGTTGCTATCGCCCTATAAGATTGTTAAAGCTCGGTCTCTCCAAGCAATAATATTGAGCGATAAATCGCGGGTCGTATGGAAGGGCCTTTAGGGAGACCGCGCATTGGCAGGAGACAATTGCTAAAGCGATCATCAGCTCACACACTGTCCTGACGTACACAATAGAACTGTTGCATAAGAGACCATTTATTCTGTCGTTAGAGCGATCAATTTCGCTCATAAAATCAGGGGCCCTATCCAAGAATTCAATGCAAACATTTCGTTGCGTTCTTACGAATCGAAAGAAATAAAGCCATATGATTGGTTGTTGTAACTCCCACATAAAATTTTGACCAATCACAAAGCTTTCTCCCAGCGTAGCGTAGCCTGAGCGTAGCGTTTACGACTTTACGTTTGCTCTTGGCTAGGGCCCCAGTTGCTGAAGCGACAAGAACGATCGTTCAGCGTCTGTGAAGTAGCGAAGTTGTCGCAAACAACAACATGGACACCGTACGTAGACGAAACGCGTTGATCGCGCTCTGGCAAAGCAACTCAGTTGTTCGAGCAATAGTAGTCAATGTGCATCCTCCCTTATTGGAAGAACGGCATGTTCGTGGACCATGGACAGTGACTGCATGGACCAAACACACCTAAACACTTATATAGAGCAAAGTACAAATTTCAGTAAAGTAATAATGCTTAAGTGCTCCGGCGCATGTTTGTCCACCGTTGTCAATTACTCAAATATTTGAATTGTGATTCGGTAGCTAATGAGAGAAACTCTATGTTCTTTAAATATAGTGTACATATTATACGGAGTTGGGCATTATGGCGCGGTGAAACGCGGCCTTTGTAAATAATAAATTATTGTAAATTAAATGATTTTATTGATATCGATGTCGATTGTGAGTAAAGTAGCAGATCGTCACTAAGCTACGCGTTATTCATTACCGTCACCGCCGCGGTACGCGACAATCTCTTTCTGTCCAAATAAATGCAAATGAGTACACATAAATTAACTACATTTTAATTGTAATTCGTTTTAGACACTGAGTTCTATGATTGTCTATGCCAATGAACAATTTCTGTATTTATTTTTAAACAACAAAATCCAACAAATTGTGTAATTTTTTTAATGCAATACGAATTTAAAGTAATCATTGTAAAAAATAACTGCCCTTAACAAATAATTCAAAAACTTTAAATTTAAAAAGGATAATCGCGTTTTTTGGAGTAGGTTAAAATAAAAATAAAAATCGTAGTATATTTATAATTTTACAAAAGTAAATAAAATATTTGTTAGGTTCAGTTATTGTCTAGACTTCTTTCCCGTCTAATTTTTCTGACGGACGCTGTGTCCGTCCGAAATGCAACATAGAAAATGTCCGAAACGGGAATAGAGCAATGCAACATAGAGCTCAGTGATTTTAGGACAAGAATGTCACAAATTCTAATTGCCAGTAATATAGATAATAATGTTAAATAGTGAACAATGTTTTTAGCTATTAAATTCTTGGGTTAAAAACTCTCAGCTCAATCTGTTATCATTATTTTTTTACGGATAATTAATTTGTCGTGTAATTTTGTTTTAACATGTCCGTATGGTTGTGATGGTTTACTTAAGTAAGTTTAGCGACTTGTCGGCGAACAGGCGACTGACACGCTATAAGAAAAGTTTCATGGTTCTGTCGCATATTGTACTTTTAATAGATTCGGAGGTACTTAATGTAATTCGTATTAGGCTGTAAATAAATTCTCGTTTCAAAGTTGTCTTGAAATTCTATTTTCTTACCACTTATTGTCGGTAGCGCCGTTGCGTCTGTATGAAACTGGGTATGCGTCAGAAGGATGAACCAATCCCGAATTGCTTGCATAAAATAATTGATTGGTACAACCCCATCAATAGTCCTGTCATTTTAAAAAAATCAAAAATATTATTATATTTCATTCAGAATTTTTTCGCTTTGACGGCGCTATTAAATCTGATTTGTAAAATGTAACTGTGCAAAATTATGTATAATAATTATTATGTGGTGAGCACTATTTAAAAAAATATATTATGTATTTAAATACTCATTAAATAATTTGATTGTGTTGCTCATAAGTATAGTTGTTGGCAATTCAAAATTTGTTGCTATGTGCAAAAAGTATCCTACTTTTGAAAACTTTACATGAAGTTCTATTTTTTTTAAAAAAGTATTTTTTTAAACTTTAGGACTCACTTAATTTGTCTTTTAAACATGATAATTGTGCTCATAAGCGATTTGCAGTTTTTTTGCGATAGATAGATAAGGCAGTTAACTATTCAGTTCACTAAGGTTTGACCTTATATGATGTTGGAATATAGAAAAAGTGCACATAGAAAATTTTGTTTTGACAACGACGATATGCTGTTTGTATTAATATCTGTGAATTTATTAAGAGTACCGTACTCACATCACAGCAATAAGTATATAAATATAAAGAAATTGTTAACGGCAGTAGACGAACCCTTGTCTCCCCTGTTGTCTAAGTCGAGAGGTTTCTAAGAAGCCTTCGTTTACAAAATCATACGTAATTTTTAAAATACTATATGTAAATGTCTCTTTAGTGGTTATCAACGCCATTGGTTACCAAAAATGACAGGATTTTTTTATTAAAACTTTTTGTATATTGATTAAAAATATATTAACATTAGATAATTATGTGGAAACAAATTTTGAATAGACTATTTATTGCACATCGAATTGTTAAAGTTAAAACGTTCCTCAAGTTAGATAAGTTGTTCGAAATTGTTTCACTAATTGTCTAATGTACTGATATTATGTCTAATTGTAAAGTATAATTATTTAAGCTGTTGTGTCGAAAATAACAAGAACAGGAATAATTTTTGTGAAAAAAAATAAATGGCACAAAGAATGAACATAAATATTATATATATATTATAAAAAGAAAAACCAGAAATGTGGCTATAAGAGCAATTTTTATAATAAATATTTACTGTTGAAGAATTACAGACTTTTATTTAACCAAATCAACCCTATTAAACAGCTAATATATAAAATAAGCGCTCATTATCCAAGGTCTACTTATGTCATGGTTTAGTAACAATAATATGTACTTACCTATATATCCTTTACTTTCAAAAGGTCAGATTTTGAAAAGGACAGACTTTCAGAATCAATCAATACTAATAATAAATCTGTGTTAAAAAAAAGGGGTCGGTCATGGAGTAATTTATTTTGTTTTCAGAAATTTCGTGTATATAGGCTCTATACATGATACTGAAACTAAATTGACCATTTTTAGAATTTTTTTCTGTATGTTCCTCAATAACTCTTAAACGAAATAACTGATTTTCATGAAATTTATGGTAGATAGACATTTAGAGTCTAAATTTTAGACTTTACTACTTTACGCGGACGAAGTCGCGGGCGCCAGCTAGTTACAAATAAAAATAAAAGTAAGTATGGTTATTTTTTAAAAAAGTAAACAACTAAAATAAAAAAAAACTTAAATAGTAAATTCTGAAGATATGAAGATCTAAGGTAAATGACCCATACCTCGGCATATTAAGGCTCTTAAGACTTTAAGATTTTTTAAATGTATTACTAAAGATGATATCAGTTTGAAAGCTTTTGTGTGATGAATATTGGTATTTTGCCAGTAATTAAATGCATGAATTATGTAGTTTTAGTACGAATTGTTTTTTATATTAATTTATTTTTGGGCCTCTTGTTTGAACCCTGTTTCGTGATAAAATTTTGGTCTGTTCCTAAGTTCGTGAACTCGTGGCCCCTGTTTCGGGATAAAGATTTTTACTGTTAGTTATTATAATTTATTAGTAAAAACATTAATATTTAAAGGGGTTTAATACTTAAGAACAGGATAAAGGAAATTTTTAAATAAAAAAGATGTGAATTTGGTAAATTTAACACTTTTCAAAGGAAAAGCAATAAATTTTCTTTTTCGTCATTACTAGATCGACAGAAGGTTTTTTTGGCCTCTCCTTACCAATACACCTTTAGCTTTAGGGTACAAAATAATAATAATAATAATAAAAAAAAAGCTAACTCATCACTGTTGGTAATTCGAGACCGATATTATAGAATTTCCAGACAGAACCAATGAAAATGTATATGTACCAAGAAAAGGCAGTAACTGCTTCTTTATGACAGAAAACCAAATCTAATTCTTCTCCCAACTTAATGAGAACCGTCGCATGCACAGAAGGATTTCTATGTTAAATTTCCAATTTTCTCCAATAATGTTTCGTAAAGCACCTTACCTACACAACTTTGAAGCCTTGTATGTAAGCAGTCGTTTCGCCACTCGTAACTGATATCAAATCATGGTCTAAGTTTTCGGTACTATACATTTTTATGGTATTTGATTCATTGCCTGTTTTTAGACCTACTTAATAAACACCGAGAAATAAATGAACCGACTCGTGAGTGGTCTTGCCTTACCTACTAGTATAGATTTATGTGTCACGAACTTGGGGAATTTTAACAAAATTGAGTCCCTTGATTCGTGTTATTAATTTATGAAAATTCCCGCACTCAAATTTTTAGATCATTTTTTAATTATGTGAATTAAACATTAATTACCCGATATATAATAAAAATATACAAAGTAAAATAAAATAAATAGAATAATAAACAAAATTATGCCGGTAGTACCTATGCGAATTTACCTTAAAAATGTAAATTTAGGTCACCTTTAAACTCGTATTATATTAATTCTAGGGAACAAAATATATACCGAATTTAGCTCATAAGGAACTTTATTAAATACGTTATTTGTTTTTTAATTTACATTTGAATTGTCTTAATTATTATAGTAATAAACAAGAAACAGAAATGTATCTAGAATGTCCCTGTTTCGGTAGTGACACGAACTAGGGGACACACGAAAAATAAAATGACCGCTATTTCGTGAGGCGATTTATTGCAATTTTAAAGGATTCTATGCTTGCATATAAGTTTTTTTTAAGTTTAACCAATTGTTAAGGAACACAAAAAAGCACTATTAAAAATTCTATTTAAATGCAGTTACCTTTGCCTGTCTGTAAGCTTAAGAAGTACGAGAGCTAACCTTACGGTGACAAGACAAGACGCACGCCGCACAGTTGTTCGTAGCCGACCGACAGTTTTGAGCCTAATATTTCCCTCAGTTTATATGCTAAAATGTTGGTACTTCATTTCTTAGACAGTTTAAATGATATAAAGTTAGTACTTATGTATAATTAATATAAATAGTATTTTAATTGCTTATTTTTGCGTTAAGAACAAAAACTAACGAATTAACGTACTAGCACGAACTTGGGGACATTTACGTTATATTATGATCTAAGTCCTTATTATTACATTATGACCTGCGCAGACGACGGACTTGTCTCTGTTTGCGGAGAATCCGTACAAGCTGAGAGAAAGATGTATTTTTGTATATTTGTAATGAATAAACTCAAAAACTACTGGACCTATTTTGAAAATTTTTTCACCTATAGTAAGCTACACTATCATAGGCTATAACTATTATAAAGTCACACACACTAAGTCGCGTGAAACAGCCAGTATTATATAAGAAATAAGAATGAAACAAGAGTGAAAATTAACAAGGCATTTATGGAGATGTAAGTGAAATTATAAAATGTTCGTTTTGACGAAGTAAATGTTATTGAACATTTTCGGTGCAGACAGATTGTACACTGTGAATTGTCCTCTTATGCTTCCACATGTCACCAGAACGTCTGGAAAATAAATAAATTACTGATTACCTAGTTATTTAAAATAATTTATTAAAAAAATCTCACTTGTGTATTTTATAACAGTACTAGCTGCAGCCCGCGACTTCGCCCGCGTAACTTTGTAAATATATATTAAAACTTTCATCGAGAACCAATCTATCCATTGGTGAAAACAGCATGAAAATCGGTGCAGTGGTTTTTGAGTTTATCGCGAACAGACAGACGCGACCGAGGACTTTGGGGAGAGAGTCTACCAGCTCGTTCAAAATTTTGTAGGCGCTGTATTTTAAAAAATCCTCCATATAATCGTCAGGGTAAGAATTATATCCGAATTGTCTGAATTTTAAATGAGAGCTTATAAAATAAAAAAGTACATGTATAACAATTATTTTCCACGAGGTATGAGGAAACAAAGCTGAATATTTTCCAAGTGAATTTTAGAATCTGAACCTCAGCCATTTTAAAACATGTATTATTAGGCCGTCAAATAGAGCAAGAGTTTGATGATGATTTTTGCTATGTTTTATAATAACATATTATTATACTCGTACTATACCTGAACGCAGTTCCACAAATATCACATTCGTGAGGCTTCTCTCCGGTGTGGATTAGCGTGTGGACTGTTCGAGCGTACGGTCTTCGGAACGCGGCACCGCAAATATCACATTGGTATGGCCTGCAAAAAATATTAATCTCTGACAGGCTGATGTCGGACTGCTAGGACTTGCTATTTAAATAAATAAACACATCTGACATCAGCCTGTCAGACGCCATCTACAGTTTAAAAAATCTACAGTATCTACACTTCTACAGTTAAAGAACCGCCTAAGATTGGCATTTGGCACAGAAGGTACTGATATTAATTCAAATTTAAAAAGAAAAATTAAACATAGCCCATAGTAAGTATGTGTTTTTTTTTATGTAAAGGCAGGCAAGCTGACGGCTAAAAGATAAGAGATTTAAAGGGATAAGGAAAGGAAATGAACGAATGAAAGTATGAGCAGAATACAAGGGAGAATTGACAGAGGAAAAGCAGAAACAAGCTTCAGCAGCAAACGTGCAGCAACGGTTACGAATTATTAAAAAAGAAGTTGACCCTGCCGGGAATTGAACCCAGGAATCCTGAGAGTTTAAGGCAAAAAAAAACCCCTTACGACAAGTAGGTACAATAAGCACTCAATTTTTAAAAATTGAAAAAAAAAGAACACATTTCTACCTATCCGCTATACAGTGAAGTATTTAAAAAAAAAGACAAAATTCCTTTTCAATAAAATAATTATTATAGTTATTATATACTCTATTCTAATATTGAGTGTCGTATACCAATGATTTAAAAGTATGGCCCAGATCGTCACGCTCTGGACCCCTCATAAAATAATAAATACATTTATTATTACAGTTTAAACACCTGAAGAGATGAAAATGCTGTTTGGAGCAAATTCAGATTGAACTAGATAGATCCAATTCTAAAGTAGACTCTATTAGCTGGACGCAAAGATGCATATGGCGTGACTCAGACGAGTGAGTTTCATAATCATTTTGGTTTGTGTACGAATTCAAGTCATGGTTTCTTGTTTCTCTGAGAATGTTATTTAGGTGATAGCTTGAGAATGTAGGAGATTCTGGACTAAAGACAGGTGAAGCCATGGTACATACTAGTATAATAGTCTGTGACAGTTTCTTCAGCGTGTGCGCACAAAATTGAAAAAAAAAAAACACTTCGTCACAATTACTGCCCTTAAAACAATCAACATTTATGTCGTAATTCCACCACTTGGACATATTATTTCCATTGAAATATATTATAGTCGAGTATATTACCCTCGTTAGACTATGAAAATGTCTAGTGTCTATAAAACTGCCGTGGAACCGGTCACAAGCCAGAATAGAACCACTCAAACGAGGTATTGCTTCTTGAATCAGGTTTTACTCGAGCTCATTAATACCGAACCGAAAGAAGACTAAAATTCTATACTTAATTCAATAATTCAATTGTTTGGAAAATTAATTAATTAAAAGGTTTTTTTTTTATATGGAAAACTCACACAAAAAGTTACATAGTTCCAATTCAAATTGTAATTCAAGAATGGCAGCGCCATCTGTACGTATTTGCTATTACTAACTTGCTAAAGTTTTAAATGTTTTCCGCCAGTGGCGCTAGTGTATAGGGGACTATTCTTAAAGCCGTACGAAATTTAAATATTTGAAAACAGTAAATTTTAAGTAACTTCTGAATAAAATGACTCAGAATTAACAATGTATAATATAAAATTGTGTCCTAAAATTATGTATAATCTTTAATTTTTAGATTAAAACTGCACTAAAAATCAAAGAAATATTTAAGGACTGGGCTGGGAAGCCTTCAATATTAATATTACCTATATTGAGAATGAACCGTGGAAAGCTAAGCTCCGCGTAAGCAAAGAGCGACTTGAGTGTGTTAGAAAAAAGAATAGGCATTTTATATAGCAAAGCAAGTGAGGTAGTACGGAAGTATAATGAAGGTATGGGAGCATAACCTTTGGTCCGTATGAATGCGAGCATGTTCACGCAACCGTGCGGCGGCGGTGAACGTCTTGGGGCAATTGGTGCACGCGAAGGGACGCTCCCCAGTATGCGTCCGACGGTGGTCGTCGCGCTCCACCTATCACCGATACACATTTTTACACATCACAAGCTAAAAACTGTGAGAAAACACTCGCCAATTGTGCATTTCTGATCATTCCTATGTATTTATATATTCCTATTAGCTACACGCTCTCGACGTAGCCTTAGGTAGTTAGGAGTTTAGGCGTACCTACATGTAACATCAAACTTGTGACACGTAATTTCTAATATGCAAACTAGCTGCTGCCCGCGACTTCGCACGCGTATAAAAAATAGATAAAAACCGATTTCATTTCATCAAAATCGGTTAAGCTGTTTCGGAGGAGTATGGCAACTAGGTAACACTGTGACACAAGAATTTTATATATTAGATGTAGAGACATATTTTTCATTTTTATTTTCATTTAGTAGATTAGATTAGATTAGAGTTAGGCTTAGTACATTGGATGTTGCTTGGAGCTTTTATTGGCTGCATCGTTTATAAATATAAATAAATAATCTTTTATTTATATTTCAGTCAGACTCATTAAAAGGGCCAAACTTGAACACATGGCGCCATCTTCCGAGTGAGTCGCGGAAAATCCAATTTAAAAATTGCACCCCGATTGGCTCTGGGGCCAAAAAATATTCACTTGCTATTGAAATATTTTAAGAAATTTTAAGAAATAGAGTTTTAATTAGTTCCAGGAGTACAAAGAAGTAAATATGAGAATTCTTTGCACTCTCACAGTAAGCATTGAATAAAGGTCAATAAGAAAATGTGACAATATTACCTTAACTTTAAAAGCCTTCGGACAGAGATCACAAGGATAAGGCCGCTCACCGGTGTGCATGCGCATGTGAATCGCTAAGTGGCCTGATTGGTTGAAAAGTCGGCCGCAAATACGACACGGATATCCCTGGAGACATTGAAATTTTGACTGAACAGAAAAGTATTGAATTATTATCAGCAGAGTCTATCAAAAGGAGAAATAGACGGACTTCACGGTTTTCGCACCCTAAAACGACCAGTTCCTATGTCCAATTGATTTGTTAATGCTTTTACTCAGTCAAAATAATTAGTACAGAGACCAGATAAACAATCCAGAGAAATTAAACAGATATCCCAGATTTAAAAAAATAAATAATCTCTGGCTTTAATTTTTCGATTTCATAATATGTAATTAGTATTAAATTATTTTTATTTTTATTGTTCTTTTTGTGTTTTAAGTCCACAATTTTAGTAGTATAACTTATTGTTCAAAACTTCAGAGGGTAAGTATTTCTTTCTTTCATATTTAATAGTTACCTAATGTACATAGAAGTAACTTTTTCATTGTTAAATTGGCCTCAAATTTATAAAATCGAATATGTCTACTTAGAAATGAGTGTAGAATGTCTGTAAGAATATTGCCACTGGAAAAACTATAGAGTTTCAAGATGCAGGCTCGGCTTAGTTTAGACGCTAGTACCTACTCAACCTAATTAAATATTTGAAATGGCCTTGAATTGAACATGTTATGGATTTGTTACTGTTAATTGATAAATAAATAAAAAAATAAAAAATAAATAATTAATAACATGTAATTCCCATAATTTTAAAGATTAAATCCTATTCTAAGTATCCTTGGAGCTTGGGCGCATATTAAATAAGATACTGCCTTGGGGTTTCAAAATTAGGAAATCAAGCAGAAAGATGCAAGTCTGTTTGTTTCTATGGGGAGACTAAGTCTAATATTTTATATGTACTTAGTAGAAATTTATAGTTTTTTACCGGCTTAGAAACTTTATGCATCTTTTTGTGTGTATGCAAGGCGCACATGCTGCCCAATACTTTGTCGCATTCTTCGCAAACGTAAGCCATCAAGGGAGCACCGGGCGGTCTATCTTCGCCACGCTTATGCCGGTACAATTCTCTGAAAATTATTTATTTCCTATTATAATCGTTCTCTACGTAAAAGTTTCCTTTAAAATTCTTCCAGCTTTAAGCTTCTATTAAACAAGGATATCTAAACATCAATAGTTAATGTTTTACTATAGTTTTTCAAGCAATAATTGGTAAAAGATGGCAATAATTATTTTTATAAATATGTATTGGCAAAAGAAATTTAATAAAAAAATTATTTATAAGCAACTAGCTGGTGCTCGCGACTTCGTCCGCGTTGAAAAGTATAAAACGCCATCTATCGTAGTAGATCGCTAAAAATATCACCAGCAGTTGTCATGTTAGTCGCTTCACCTGATTTGCATAGATGGCGCTATCTCCTGGGCCAAGCCAGTACTTACTTTTACTTTATTTTAGATTTACTTTTATTTTAGATTTCCCGTAGGAATGAAGCATTTTCCCGTGGTAAAAAGTATCCTATGTTCATCACGGATAATGTCGGTTTCTAATGGTAAAAGAATTTTTCAAATCGGTCCAGTAGTTTCGGAGCCTATTCTATTCAAACAATCAAATCTTTCCTCTTATAATATTAGTAATAGATATAACGCTTTACTTTGGTCAGGCGTTAGTTTTTTTATTTTAATTTAGACTAGCTGGCGCCCGCGACTTCGTCCGCGTTGAAAAAGAAAAAAGTAGCCTATGCTGTGTCCTGTGCGTCTAAATGTTTATCTACCAAGTTTCATGAACATCAGTTAATTCGTTTAAGAGTTATGGAGAAACATACATATGTATGTGCATACAATACCTACACTTACACATTTATTATTAGCATTAATGATTGATGATTGATTGATTGATTGATTGATGATTATTAGCTACATCTGTACTGGGCTTAATGTACAGAATGATCATTACCTGGCTGTAGCAAAGAGTTGGTTACAAGAACCACAGTTCCACATTTTATTGTTAGGAGTACTTGTATAGGCTCGTCTGACCCTCCTGGTCACTGGGCGCTGACATTCGACAACGTGGAGTTTTAATTGTTCAGCAGACGCGAATTGTTTTTCGCAAATATCACAAGAATAACACACTTCAGGAATTTGTGATGGGTTTTTGTCCGTACAATTATTAATCTGGAAGAAAATTAACTTCTGATTAATTACAAGGCTACTGAACTAAACAACATTACTCTCCAATGTTCTAGCCATGGAAAATAGAGGTTGGTTGTTAAGAAAAAAAATGGCCAGAACAACAATTGACCAGAATGGCGTTTGTGTATTGCTGAATGAAAATACAAAAAAATAAATTACAGAACATAAATAAATAAATAGCAGTTTTGAAAATTGGATTGAAACACGCAGACAGTGTCGAGTGGTTAAAAGATGTTTGCCATATAAGACTCAGAGCGACTCAGGGATCCCGGGTTTGATTCGCGGCAGGGCCAACTTTATAAGTTAACTTTTCAAGTTGGCTTATACATTTATACCTAGTGTTTCTTTATTTATACCTTAACCTAGTGTTATTATTAGTGTTACTATTGGTTACTAGCCTACCTCATATTAGCCTAGAATAGTGTTTACTTTGCGAGCGATACAATCCGTGTGTTTCTTTAATAAAGAATAAGGATACACTAGATTCTGGGTTGCTTTAAATTCAATCTTAAGTTGCTTTAAGTTCAAATCAGTTATGCAACATTTACTTTATTCATCTTTTTATCAGAAATTAAGGAGAGAAAGTGACTTTGTTTGAATTTAGTGTATCCTTTATCAAAGGTGTGTTTAGTCTTAGATACATTCTATTCTATAGTTTCACTTACAGCCTGATCGGTATACTGATCTTGTTGAACTGGCAGGTTACAATGTTGACGGTGTCTATCCAAAGCGACTCCATCAGCGAATAGACCACTGCACAAGTCGCACACAAACATTGTGTCAAGTTTTCTCGTAGAAATGCTGCAGTTTCCGAGTCCATTGTCACAGCAAAGTTGTTCTGAGAAAATTTTAATGTTTCAGAACCATATGGTGACTTATAATGGCTAGTAGACATTTTATGGTAAGTTACAACATTTTATGAAATGGGCTGATGATTTTCAAACGCCTGAGTAGGTCAAACTTCTAACACCCTTCTCTTTCATCGGGCGTCGGGTATTAAAATAGTTAGGTAGGTACGATTCTTACCACAAGGTTTAATTTCCAGAGCTGTAGATAATACGCGCCCGCATATAGAACACACAAGCCATTCGGATTCATAATTTTCGTTGGCAACACTAGTTTCTGAAACAAAGAAGATTATGTCATTACTAAAAGTAAAAGTATATACCACTTTTGGTCAATTTCAACATTTTCCCCAAGCATTTTCAAACTTTTCCCATACTATTTCAACAATTTCCCAAACATTTTCAACACTTTCCTTAGGAAAATGTTGAAAATGCTTGAGAAAATATTGAAATTAATCGAAAAATGGGAGAGATATATACTTACTTATACATTTCCCGTTATGTAGCTAATATTATTCTATTGTGACTAACATAGTTTTGAAATACATTATAATAGATTGGCTACAAAAAAAGACGATTAACATAAATATATTATGATGATGAAACATCTTTCGTTTTCAAATTTACTCTCGTTCTAAAAAAATGTAGAAAATTAACATACCTATGTCATACTCTTATAATCTTAACTAAAATACAACCCAATTATCACAACTCAACTTACTATGGTAGGTAGGTACATAGGAACATAGATACTCAATAACTTCAAATAACTACATTTATGTACACTTTTTCAAAACAAACCTCCTGTAACATTTAGTTCTTGCTGATTGACGGAAGCCACATTCGGTAGCATTTCAGCACCAGAAGCTGAAGTGTGCATTGCTATCGTGTGATCAAGTAACGCTACATCGGTCATAAATACTTCGTGACACATAACGCAGGAATGTAGTGAAAGAAGATCAGAACCCTTGTCTTCAGTATCCTATTCACATGACAAATTTAATGGTAGAATGTCAACTAAGTTATCTAAAGATTTGAACATGCTGATACTTTTGCTCTAGGTTTTTTTTTTATAGTATAGAGGTGGCAGACAGGCAGGCGGCTCACTTGATGGTAGGTGGTTACCGCCGCCTAGGGACACCAGCAACACCAAGGGGAGTGCTAGTGCGCTGCCTACCCTGCAGAAGTTTATTAACAGCTCGCTTGAAGCTCGCCATATTGTAGCTAGGTGGAAACACCTCAGAAGGGAGATTTTTCCAAAGTTCGCGCGTTCTAGGTACGTTACGATTATTAATTATGAACCTACGATGTTAGGAAAAAGTCTTAATAAATAGGTAAGATCATAATTAAGTATCGCACAGTGGTGGAATTTATTTTTTTCATAGTATTTTATATTTAAGGCGCATTTTTTTTGTGAAGTAAAGTAAAAAAAATTAAAATGGCTTAATTTAAATTAGATATTGTTGTCACCTTGTTTCCATCCGCCGTAACTTTGAGAGGCAGCAAAAATTGATTTACAGTGTTTTCATCCAAAAGAGTAGGCTCATAATTAAACTGGTTCTCTGATTGAACTATATATAATTCTGTACTTTGTTCTTGTTCTACTATATTATCCAAAACCTTAACGTTATTAAAATAACGTCCATTGTCGTTTGAAAACGATAGTGTGTTTTCTATGTCCGAAATCATCTCTTCGGTAACCTCGGCGATAGCATTGTTGCTACATAAAGGTACAGTGTCGTTTAGCGCGCCAACGCTAAACATAAGTCTATCGGAGTCATAGATTAAAGACTCGTTGTAGTCCTTGTAGGGATAATCCGGTGGATCAAATATCGGTAAAGACATCTGAAAATAAAGGTATAATATACTTAATATACCTATAGTATGGGTAGCTAAAATAGGTAATCATAATACCTTTTTACATAATCTATACTAATATTATAAAGAGGAAAGATTTGATTGCTTGTTTGTTTAGAATAGGCTCCGAAACTACTGGACCGATTTGAAAAATTCTTTTACCATTAGAAGCCGACATTATCCGTGATGAACAGAGGTTACTTTTTACCGCGGGTATGCTTCATTCCTACGGAAAATCTTAAATAAAAGTATCCAAAATACGGTAGATGGCGTTTTATACTTTTCTATGCGGACGAAATCGGGAGCGCCAGCTAGTATAAGATAAAATAATGACGCTTCCCGCCGTCTGTCCCCCTGTACGCTTAGATCTTTTAAACTACACAACAGGTTTTAATGCGGTTTTCAGCTAAAAGTAAATATATTTGTTAAGTACTAATGGATTCATTAACGTTTTCACTAATGGAAAAAGCGTTAAACTATGAAGGTTCTTATATATAGGTAATTCAAAAAAAAGTTGCACCCTAGCGAAGCTTGAATGAAACTTTTATTACCTGGATTAGCTGATACTTTTTATCCTGAAAAATAACTATAGCAATAATATATATCATCGCAAGAACTAAAGCAATAATATATTTATTTAATCTGTTGCGCGCGACTTCGCTCGCGTAAGTGTATAAAATATTGTAGCCTATGTTACTCGCTGGTTTGTAGCTTTTGTGGGTTGGAATGATTAAATAAACACCACATTATAGTACACGATTTATATATAAAACAATAACTATAATACTAATGTAGGTACATCGCGCAGTTAATAAAACATATGTAACGAAGTAAGCACGTGCTTTCGGCAGCTGAGTCGGAGGTGCACCCTAGTCTCCGTTTTCGCGTTTCTTTTAAAGAACTAAGGCCGGTTTCAGTGCTCTCCTGGCGGTCAGTCCTGACGATACGCACGACCGACTTATATTTTATGATAGATTGACTGAACTACGACCATAAGTAACGATTTGTGAATTTTCATACAAATGACAAGCGCGTCGGTCCCACGGTCGGTCGTGTGTATCGTCAGTACTGACCGTCAGGAGAGCACTGAAACCGGCCTAAAATGAAAACGAAAAAAACAAAAAGTTTCTTAAACGAAGGTCGCCACACTTTCCACACGTAAAACATTTTTAAGAACTTTAAAAAAAACATTGTTCCCCTACCAAAAACATTATATCTATCGCACAAATAAATCATTATTTCGTGAAAAGCTTTGTTTTTTTTTAACATGAACAGAGAATCCATGGAAATACTTTACATTCTATCCCAGCCAAAAACAGTCTAACAGACGATTCAAACTTCCCACCTAAATGTTACAAATTTTTTTTTAGTTTTGTTACAGCTAGATTACTACGAGTTTAAAGTTTGTTGAAAAACAGGTTAAAATATGTACATACTATTAAGTCATTAACGCATGTAAATAAATTTATATACAATTTAGAATTGTCTATACATAATTAGTAGATTTATATGTTTTAGTACTGAAAAATAAACATTAAAATTTAGTTTTATTCTTATTCCTCTGTGATATATTGTAGTCTGTGTTTGGTATTTGTTTGTGTTCTATGCACACAAATGTTTTCGTTCCGTGTTTTGATTTTTGACACGACATTCGAATTAATTTTCCTGATAGTTTTTAATTAAAAGTGTAGTTAAAAAACGAAAAAATGAAGGCGGAAAATGCACCGTCTACTGAGAAACCAAAAATACCATTACCAACTTTATCACAAATAAATGCTGATAGAATAACTCAGGTGAGTAATCTGGATGAGAGGTTATTTTGAATAACTTCGTATTATGCGTATTATTATGAAACTAATAAAATAAATCACAATTGCATCTATAAATTTTAATGTGATGAACAAAAATAATTGCAAAATTATTATTTAAATTTTTATTTTGACAAACTATAGACTTTAAATTCAATGTAGAGTTGCATTAGTTTTATACATAAAAATTTATATTACACTATAATACAATGCCTGGTTTATCATGTCTCATCTAAATAAATTGGATGCATAAAAATCTCAAATCCCGCTCATATATATTTTGAAATTTGTGTACATGGCAAATTAATTTTTTTATCCTACTTTCTCATAAAAAAAAAAAGAAAAACTAGCTGGTTCCCGCGAATCATACGTGTTGTTAGGCGTTAGGTTAGGTGTTGTCAGGATATCACCTGACCAAATATGTATAAAGCAATAATCTTATAACATGCAACATACATTGACACCTGACAATATACTTTTGTCATGTGCTGGGTCTTTATTTTTATTTTTAGATCAATGATTTTTTTTAGATAGTAGCTGCCCGCGGCTTTGCCCGCATGAAATATTAAACCTATGTCCATCCGGAACTTCTATTGTAACTATTGGTGAAAGATATTTTTAAATCGGATAAGTAGTTTCAAAAATGACCTCCTATATACAAACAAACACATAAACTTTACTTCTTTACAATATTAATAGATTTATAAGTAACAGATTAAAGTACTTGTGGAAATTGTTGGAAGATTTTAGAAATTATTTAATATAAACTATATATATTTATAGACTTAAACAAACTAGTAACTAGTGTCCTAACAGTAAATAGCAAACTGTTTGGTTTAATAAAGTGAAATTTAAATATAATTATTATTTAAATATAAAATATACAAAAAAATTTGCAAATAAAGAAAGCATTACTGATAAAATATGATAAATCAGTCATCTAGTATTTAAAAAATGCATCGGTTTATAAAATTGCAAATCTATGTAACATTCCTCATTGATTTACAAGTAAATCGACATGGTTGCCCCCTTGTTTTCAGCTTGCCAATCAGTATTGGTCACCACAAACTAAAGACAGCCACCTACCTTATGATGCTTCTATTGTGGAGACTATATATCAAACTGAAATCCTAGGATCCAAGTAAGTTGATGCACTAATTATGACTTTCTTCTTCAGTGTTCTAAACGAACTGAGCCATAGTGATTTAATGTGTTAATGTTTCAAGGTCAACGACCCCTTAGATTGGGTGCAATGACCTATTTCTTTTTCCGTTATTTGCCAGTTTGAAATTTTTTAAATTGTTTCCTGAAAGAATGCTTTACTTTATATGTTAATTTTAATATTTTACTACTAATAAGTGAATTTGAAGTAGTTTTTCAAGTTAATTTAAGAGAAAAATTAAGTAAAATATTTTTATATTTTAATATGTGATAAATTAAGTTATTAAGGATTATACCTGTTAAGGACACACTGTACGAGCATAGGAACTCGGTAATATGTATTTGGAAAAACTTGTTGTCTCACTTAACTACAATGCGAATAACTGAAGACGGAATGCGACACGAAAAATTCGCGGCACTTATTCAACCCGCGAAAATAATAAAACATACAGCAGCAACTATAATATTTTAGAAAACCTTTATTGATGGTAGATTACAAGATAGATAAAACCATTCAAACCTTCATATGATATCTCAGAAATGTCGTGTTTTTTGTGTATTGCTACAACCAATAACTCTTGAGTAATCATGGAATTATATAGTATGGAATTAGTGAGCTACTGGAGTTGGAAAGTGGGTTTTTTTTTAAATAAATTACTATACTTTTATGAATAGGTTTGACTAGTACATTTAATTTACTTGCTATTTTTTTTTTACAAGAATAAAATGCATTGGTATACTTTGTTCAGCTTTTCAGTTCGCCGGATAATGATGTTGGAGTTCTCGCAATATTTGGAGACATACTTGTGGCCACATTATGAAGCCGGGAATGCCTCACATGCTCACATGATGTCTATCATAGCAATGATCAATGAAAAGTTTCGAGAAAGAGTACCGGCGTGGCAGGTAAATAACACAATCATATACCAATATTATTAGTTAAACTATGCACTAAGCTTGTGATTATTGAAACGAGAGTCCTAGACCTGGTATACTAGAATCAGAAAAATGTAAAATATAATACATAGAAAATGACAGTGGCTCTCAATTCTTTTATATTTTTAGACGATCCCTCGGGAACCTAACATTTTTCCTGGATAAAAAATATTCTATATTTTGATCCAGCTAATAAACTAGTTATATTAAATTGCTCTTAAAGTGTGTGTTAATTAATTCCTATTCATTTTTTTTTTATTATAGTTCCATCAAAAGATCAAGGCTTAATCATTTAATTTTATAGATCTGGTAAAGTGAAACCGTAATATTATATATAATTAATCTGTCTGCTAAATAAATATGTGAGAAAGAAAAAAAATACTTTACAGTTCCAATATGCAATTGGGATACTTTGCGAAATTTTTTTTTTAGTTGTTAAATAAAGAGAGATGTTTAATTTAATTGCAGGCATTTCTAAAGAAACCTGAGCATTTCCCGGCGTTTTTTGAGCAAGTGCTGCGCGCCAGTGTGGCCGATGAGCCCGTGGCAGGACGGATGCGCGAACAGACTGGCTTGTTGCTGTTCCTCAACCACTGCTTCGGCAGTATGGAGGTGCAACTTTGTAGGGATCAAGTTAAAAGGCTTGTATCGCTGAGCATGTGGATCAGTTTACAAGAAGGTAAAAAAATCCCAGTCATTTCGGAAGTTTTTTTTTGAGATGTCGTTTCAATATGTAGATTGAAACGACATTATGTGGTGAGGTTGAAACGATATATTGAGGTTCATTATGATTATGACTATCATTATCATGAAAATAACGAAGCCATGTCCAAGCAAGTGTTTGCAGAGTAATAATTATGTATTTAAAATTCTGCAAAATACATTTTGTTAAATTACAACAAAATATAACCATTGTCCAACAAATTCCAGCCCTCGTTGGGGTTTAAAATTAGATTTTGTAATAAAAAAAATTATAATTTTGGACGTCATTTAAGAAATAATATAAGTAATTTTAGTTTACACTAAATTTTATAAACTAATTACACGAAAACAGTAAAATTGTACCGAGTCACACATATTTGCAAACAAAGGTTATCTTAGAATAAAAAAAAATGAATGAACCGGTTTCTTTTTTTTTATATGCAGGAAGAAGAAACTATGAATTCAAACAAGTGCCAAAATGGAGGAAATATTGGCGCGCAATACAAAAGAAAGACAAGCCGGAGATGATGGAAAAGCTCGTTTGGGAGCGACGTTACCTACAGCGGCTTATGATTAAGTTCATGAGGATATTGGAGAATATTCCCGAAACAGGGGACGTAGATCAAAACGCAGTCAGGTAAGTGTCGAATTTAAACACCATATTTTAACACAAGTTTTAATGCAACTTTGAGGGTGAATAGGTCACTTTAGTGTGCAAAAACTCCAAATACTTTGAATATAAACATTGATTAGTTATTCATGCAAGAGTTCAAATAGCTTTACACGAAATAGATATTGAAATAGTTTTCTCAAAAAGAGTCTGTTATGATTTTTTTTTTGGTATGAATCATTGACTCTACTCTATCTCAATCTCCCTCGACTGCTTTTCCTGCTCTTTGTGCTTAATTAATTGCTTAATAAATGCTCTTTGTGCATAATCACCAAAATAATATATTAACTTAAGTATATAAATTTCCCTTATAAGTTGTGATATTAATCTAAACAAGAGTTCTCCAAAGATTCTTTATGAAAACGTAAACTTCTCATTTAGATACTGTGAGCGCTTTTTGGAGCTGATGATCGATTTGGAAGCGCTGTTGCCAACTCGACGATTTTTCAACACGGTGATGGACGATTGCCATCTTGTAGTGCGTTGCCAGCTCTCAGCGCTCGCCATCCGACCGGAGGGACAACTGTTCTCACAGGTAAGTGATTTTGCATGTTTTCTTGCCACAGGTCTCCCATGGAATTGTTCATATTATTATTATTTATCGTAAATGGACACACTTTTTCAAAGATGGTTCTATCTCGCTCTCTCTTATTCACGTTGTTTCACGCACTTGACAATCCGTCTAGGCTAGTATGACACTTTTATAGTGACATTTAAATTAAAAAAAAAGTGGTGTTGTGTGGCTGTACTGTATCAGCGTGTATATAATTATATTATGAATATATATTATACACTAATACAGCCACACAACACTATTTTTTATATATACCAAAAAATTCTTTGATCCTTTAGCTATTTAATTTTGAATGTAGATGGTAGGTATATCCCCCGATTTTGTTTATGTCAATTATTTTATTATTATTATCTGTATACGGGATAGCGATTGACCTTAATTTCACCCTGATGGTAATTGAAGATGAGGTCGAAAGATGTGCATCACGTCACAGATGGCCTTGAATAACGTTTTGGGCTGCTATTTTTCACGAACCTTGTGATTATTTTAGCATTTGCGCTTATTTTAGCACTAAGCAATTCGCCACATATTATCACGAGAGCCTTTTTTGTGAAATTGCACAAGAAATTGAATACTTGATAATTTTCAATAGACATTTAGCTTTGATGTTGACACTTTTAAAAATTATTTTTGAGGGTAAAAGCGATCAAATGAAGTCGCTTTACATCTAAAAACAGCGGGTCTATTCTCTAACTGTGGTTTTTAAAACGTGTCGACATGGTTCGACTTTGGATCGAAGATCATTTTTTCCGTGTAAAGAAACATCTGATATTTTAATAAACTAAATTTTATTTTTAAATTATACATTATAGTTTAGAAGTATGCAATTACAGATCTTGCGAGTAAACAAAAATGTCTTATTGGTCATGACTTTAAAGAAAAAAAAAACCTTTGTTGTCTTTGATGTCATTTTAAAAATTACAAGAAAAACTTACTTTTTATACACTTAAAATAAAAAAAAAAATGTTTTGTCCTTAAATATTAAGTTATGAATACTCATAATTTTTTTAAAAAAACAAATAGATGCCAATTTAAAACTAAAAAAAAATTTACATGAGTAAAATACAAGTAAAAAGGTTATATTAAAATAAATATTATGTCACATTATTAATTCGAGTATAGTTTACGAAAAGTAAAAATCAATGTGCTTGTAATTCCTAGAGAGCAAATTAATCGAAATATTAGATTAAAAAACTTGTTGTTAGGACGGTTCTAATTCACTACCATATTAAAATACTTTCACATTTTCATATACATAAGCTCCAACCTTTCTTTTTGTAATATTGATCCTTTATAATATTTAGAAAAAAAGCCTCATTAAAAATTACGAGATTCCTAAACGGAAATTAAAATTAAGTAACTTTTGTGAGCAAACGAATTTTATAAATCACGAATTACATAATTTTATCAATACCTATATTTAATTTTGATCTTTATCTTTGAGACTACTACGAGCACGTTTCAAGGCACACATTTGTAAAATCACACTTCTAAGGATCACTTCAATCTAAATCTATTTGCGAAAAAAAAAACACTTATTCGCAATGATAACACACTGTTTTGTTACACTCGAGTAAATAAAATAACTATTTTAAAATACAAGTGCCAACTAACTTCTTTCATATGGACAACCGTGATTTTTTTAAAGATGTTGATTATTTAATCTATTCCTAAAAAATACACAAATGTTCACTTGACACAAATCGCTTTTACATACTCTCTCGAATATTTCTCACATAATATCTGTTGTCACAACTCACAGTGAAGAAAGACCTTTAGATTCACAATTTCTGCTGTCAGCGTTTAATTCATAGGAAATAGGTAATATAATATGTATATTTTTTAATATTCAATTCAAGAGATCTCAGTACACACCCAAAATGTGATTGATAAATAGGTGTACACATATACTGTGTAGATAGGTATATATTATATACTCTTCATTTGAATTAAGGAAAAATCCAAGTAGTTACTACTTTCTTAGTAAACCTACTCATTTTTAATCGCTAAACGGAAATTAAGATTTATTAATTGCATATATGTAAACGCCAAAATATATTAAACTAAACGAGAACAAGTCATAAATAAACGATTTAGAAATTTTGGGAATTTAACAAAAATGTACTTAAAAAGGTAGTATAGATAGACGTTATATGCATGACTAAATAAAGTCAACGTCGTAAGATACCTTAAAGTATCATAAAGTAAATTAAACCTTAAGGTTTGTACATTCTTTATTTTAATTTGTATATTATGGCCTGCGTTCAACACTAATTAATTAAAAACGACGTCCTCGTACATTACCAAGTTACATAATTTCAAATCACAGAGATTCATTATGTGCTACTATAATATCAGTCATCTCTCATAGATACATTTAAAACGGATGTGCAATAAATATTAGAAAAGCCTTGAAAAACAAGAGGCTTTCACAAACTTTGCATTTTTAGACTGACTCTTCAGTGGGAGTTGACTTTAAAAAAATTAAACTTTTTGGTATAAAAAGTTAATGACTACACGTGCCAGGGATAACATTGGATGACCTATTTATGGTAATGTTAATTTTAATAATTATAATGGCCGTTCATATGTGTCATTTCGTCTCCCCATTCTCCAGTAGGCAATGGTTCAGCATAGCAACAGCTCTTCCTCAATAAAAACATCACATGAGCTTGACGCACAACGCAAACATAGAAAATAAGTATAGCTTGCAACAAATTGATAACTATATGAGCATATATCAATCCGTCAAAGTTTAACCACGACAGCAAGAGAAACAGCCAGGCCGTTGTCATTATAAGAAACATCTGCAGGAACAAGTCGAAACTGAAAAATAAATAAATAAAGAAATTTTCATTTTGTAGTTCCTAGGTTCTGAGCTTTATATTATTACGACACATCTACATTAATGCTTATAGCGATGTCGACAAAAATAAAAGTAAAAAATATAAATTTAAAACGGTGACAAATATAAATAAATAAGAACTTACCACCCTTTTAACTTGTAATGAATTCTGCCATAGATATTGATCCTCTTTATTACTTTTAGAGTTGTGACATAGAAAAATACATTGAAAATTATTGTGAATGCTATGGGCGTAAAAAATACAGCAATACCAAGCCAACCTGAAAAGAAGGTAAAGAGAATATAAATATTACAATTTGGCAAAAGACATTTTTGTACCCAATGAAAACTAGCTTTTATTCTTGAAAAATGCAAAAAGCTTTTCTTCTTACTTTTTTAACATTTTCCCCTGTCTCTTATGTTAAAATTTTACTGATATTCTAGAGAGTGCGTCAAACACTCTGACGGTTTTAAAATAAGTCATCTGTAATAAAAAACAACATGGCAGACGTAATGGAAGCGAGAGAGCATTCGCTCTCTGGTCTATTTGCTTATTTAGGCTTATCACAAATACTGTAAGCTAAGCTGCTTAAATTAAGTATCATTATTAAATCGAGCTCTACAGTGAAATTAAAAAAGAAAAAGTTTAAATCAAAACAAAAGTCTAAGATGACTTCTTAGTCTTCTTACCAATAGTTTCCTGTTCTTCCTCGTCGGGAATCATAGTATTCATATAGGACGGCAGCTGGTGCTTTCTATATGTGCTGCTGTTGGTTGTGTCCAGAAGGAAATGTGCACATATGGCCATTCCCGCCATGAGAGCCACATTGAACCATACCACTGTTGAATAGTAACAATACTTGCGGACGTCGGTCACGCGTAAGAATACATTTCTTGATCTGAAACGCAAACTTTTCAAGTAATTTCCTGTTCATATGTATAAACTGCTGTGGAAAATGGCAGACAGGATAGAGCGTGTCTAATGTAGTCATTAAACACAAGTAAACATCAGAAGGAATGCTAGTGCTCTACTGACTGAAAGGATAAAGGTTCTGAAACAAGTGATATTCACCAAAGAAAAAACAATTTGCAACTTGTTGACGAAAAAGCGTTAAGATAAGTTGGGTGTTGGCAGAAGGTCTTTATCCTAATCTCCAAAGACCACAAAACTTAACAACTGTTTGTCAAACATAAGCTATCAAAAACAAAGTATTCTATTTTTCGTAGAAGTTAGCTTTTTTGTTACAATGGTTAGCAGCTGCCCATATTCATAAATAATTATTATTTATACCACTGCTGGCACTGATGGACTTTCTTCAATATGTGGAGGCACAGACTCTAATCAACCACTCTTTTTTACGCAGATTGGCCAGGACTTAACGTTTCTTTTAAGATATCTCGTCTTACGACATGCAGACATTTCATCAGTTATATTTCTTTGCAGTTTAGAGTTAGTAATCGTAATAATTGACGCTTTTTTAAGCTGCTTAGCTGTTTTAAGACAATTACGATTAGGCATTTGAAGTAAGGCTGCCTTCTTTTTGTATTCTAATATTGTTTAAAAATGATGTATTATTAAGAGAAACGTAGTATTTGTAAAAAAATATCAAGTATTTGGCTAACTTCCGTATAAATATAGAAATGCTACTCACTTAAACGTTTTCCATATATAAAATCCAAAGCTATTTAACCAGAAAAATGCACCCAAAAGACTTATGTATAAGATGGTGTCTGCAACAAATTTTAATCACAATTAATTATAAAGTTAGATATTTAATATATAAATATTTAACTAAGGTTAATTTTATATAAATAGTAAACATATAAGTTACTTACCAGTAATCATGAAACTAATGTGATTGCTGAATTCAGTAAATATCCTTACAATGTCAGCTGCTTGACTTACTATCAAACAAATATTTATGGTTGTGATGATATTCCCAGCCAGATCTCTAAGTGTTGGCAACACAAAATATATGATGGCCACTAGCAAATACAATACCATAGCGATGGCATGGAATAATGGATTTAAAAGTTTTTTCATTAGGAAACTCGTATCTTTCCAATTGAGCTTTACTTTTGGCACACAAACCAGTGCATACTGTCCTGTTGTATTTGTGTTTGTCATGAATATCTACAAATGAAACATGATAGTGAGTGATGGCAATAGGACAGTTAAGTGCATATTTTAATCATATTATAAACCTGATGTAAACCTCTTAATAAAATTTATTAAAAATTGTGTATTTCCTATATCAATAAATTTTCAACATGCTTATTTGGATCTTTGCAAAAAAATCACAGAAATAAGGAATCCAAGTCAGCCATACATATATAAAAGACTGTCTTAATTGCTGTGAAGTAAGATTTGTCTTCAAATCAAGATTAATAAATCTCATTCAAAGCATGCCTGATCGCAAGCAAGTGCATGTGCATTATTTATGGTTTTTATTTTATGTTTTCCTTTATTTTATTTTTAGCCTGTTAAATTTTTGTACGAGGATAAATGGTTTTCTTTATTACTAAGAACTGTTGATGAAGCTTACTAATTGTAACATGATTGTAACTAATTAGTAGTGTATAATTTATAAAATAAATTTACATGTGCTTTAAAATATTTTTATATATAATAAGTACTTATATTCCTTGTTATTACACTGATTCTTTCTTCTATTTTATTCTGATCAGTGTAAAAAAGTTCTATGAACATTTTTTTATTGATTGTTAAAAGAAAAAAATCTTTAGATATGTCAATAGATATATCATTCAAGACAAAGTTTAACTTCCCAAGTTTTTTTTTATTGAGGTCGAGAGCAATATTTAAAAAAATGAAGCTAAGGTAGCATGTTTCAGGTGTAAACTTGAGCAAATTATCTTCAAATTAGCAATGGACGACTTACCTTATCCATACAATATTTATGCATTTCATGAATGTACGAAGTAGGTTCCTTCAATGTTGGAATTGGAATGTCATTTAAACTAAAGGTTTTACTTAGAATAGGATCTTCTTTTATATTGTCTGTTGTGTGTTCATGATTGATCAGATGCTGTAAGCGTCCATCAGACAATAGGTTCAACCTGTAATATAATTTATTTGTAATTTGTACCTTTATTTGTAATTGATTTAAAATTTTGTCTGTGAAAGTCTTATCAAAAGGAACTATCAAAAGGAACTAGAACTTTGGAAAGAGGATATTATAAAAATATATCTAAAAAATATAGTTTTGTTTTTTTATTTCTAAATTTTACATTTTAAAATATTGTTTAAAGACTTATCTATTAAAATCCATTAAAGTGTCTTATTCAGAAGTCGAAATATTCTTAGTTGCATAGCTTATGTTGCACTTCACAACTTTCATTTCATACAAATTACTACATCTGGACATACACATGTTTCTAGTTCTGGTTTTAAAGGCTTATGGTTTTATGGTGAAGAGAACGCACCAAGATACATATTATTTCAATTTATTATTAGTTAACGTTAAATCTAATATAGTTATCACTAAAGTCAGTTTTACGCATACTCAAAAAGTAGGTACAAATAGGTTGTCATACTTATCCTCCGATTTCCCTAAATCAAATATTGGCCGTAGTTGTGTAGTCTCACAGTCTGGTATACCGTGCAAATATCTAAAATATTTCACTTTAACATCTTTGCCATCATCAGACTTAAATTGTGGTTCCCATAATTCTGGAAATACATTAAACAACATTAAGTTATTATTATTCTATTAATAAAACACTTAGAGGAATTGTTAAGTGGTACACCTATTAAATATGTATATTATGTCATAATGTATGAGTATTAACTAAATTTGATCACTCTTTATTACAGAAAGTTCTATAATCACCATTTCAATTCTGTGCAAAGGCAGGGGTGAAATGCTAATGCTTTATAAATTAGTGTTAAATTATTTAGTATTATAATTTTATGTCTATCCCTTTTGGTTTTAAACCTTAGAAATGTTTGTTTACAAAATAATACAAATGAGACCCATGTACCGTATTTTTGTATTGAAATTGTGGATAATGTAAACAAACACTTTAGAGTCCTTATTTCTCCATGCACTACAGCACTAGTCGATCAAATTTGATTTCCTTCATAAAGTATTAACTTTCTTATCATTCTTAACTCATTCACAAGAAAATATATTCATTAAAACTAAATAATTTCACTAAAAACTAAAATCTTATTTGCCGATATTGCGGTTGTCAAATGCACGTCAAATTTTTGTCTCTTTGGACTTCTATCTTGTCTCTGAATGTCAGTGATGTTACAAACTTAATTTCAAGAAATTAAATTAAACTTAATATTTTCCAAATCAAATATTTATACATAATAAAATTAATAAATTTTATTGAAAATTTTAAAAATAAACTTTTAAAACTGTATTCTATGATCGTATTTCGTAAGTAAGTATATTTTTTAATTGTACAGCAGTATAATTTGAAATTTTAAAATTGTACAGTAGTGTTATAGTAAAGCGATTTTTCATTTGTAGTTTTCAATAGTTCCCTAACCCATCACTAAGTTTTTTGATCCAAACATTGACAGAACATTGTCATTGAATTGTTTACACTATCCACAATTTCAATACAATTTTACTATAGTTGCTCCAGTACCATTGGACTGTACCATTATAGTACTAGTGACATTACTTGGTGTCACTAATACCACTAAAAGTATTAGGCACATTTTGGCATTAACCGTGCGACGTAATTGCTCTAGTACCATTTGATTGTACTATTAATTCCTAAATATTTATTCTTATATTAAGATTAAGACATATATCTAAAAATGTGTGTGAAGGGTGGAATAGTAGTTATAATAGCTGTTTTACGAGGAAACTAACTACTTTACCAACACAATAGGTAATTAGTTACTACTTTAGTTCATAAAGTCCTTACATATTATGAAACTAAGTCCTCTACTGCGTCTGTCCTGTTCACGATGAACTCAAAAACTACTGCACCGGTTTTCATGCTGTTTTCAAGTGGTCCTCGAGGAAGGTTTTAGTATATAATTTACAAAGTTACGTGGGCGAAGTCGCGAGCAGCAGCTAGTTATATATAAACTATAACACATATTGTAAACACTGTGTTGCACTCATTTGTATTAATACTATAATTACAAGTAGATTTACTATTTGCATAATATTCTATCTATCACTGTATAAGAATACATTATAAATACTAATTGTTTGTAGATGTCATTATAAGGTTTAATAACCTATTACTTAAAAAACACACGAAACTAAATGGAACTTAAATTTAACAATTAATTTTAAGTGATTAGACTTACTTTGATGGTATTCTTTACTTAATTTACACGATGTATCAACCATAAGCTCATCCGGTTCACAACATTTGTTGATTATAATAGAATTCTGTCTTTCCGATAATTCATTCAGATCTGTATCGATAACTTCCGTTAAAGAGATTCGTGCCAACAACGATAACGTGTATATTAAAAATAAAGTGAACATTTTGTTAGTTGTTCTTCTTTACCTATTCATTACAAAATATTTCTTTTTAACATTATTTTTCTGATACAATACATTCATAGGCAACACAATACACAACCAACGCAAACTTTATTACTTTACTGGCTTGACAGACAGTGATTGACTCAGTCTCAATTGGTTAGTCATTTCATTCCATTCAAACTTCAAACTGACAAACAATGATGACATTGACATATTGTCACTGTCATTCACTTTGATAGTGCGGTGCGGTGCGTTCATAGAATAATAACTGTTATTCTATGGGTGCGTTCCTTCGCGTTCCGATAAACGCTAACAACACTGTTAGATCAAGCTACATAGATTTGGTCTGAGCATTTTGTGTAAAAAGTCTTAGAAGAAGTTTCATTTGCTATACTGACATGTTTTTCACTCGAGTTTATTATATATAACATTGTTTTTAACAATTTTATGGAAAAAAATCGCTGTTTTTTTAGTTTTTTTGCTTATAAAATTGAAACTATCATGCAAGTCGTCACATGACTGTACGTCATAGATGGCGCCTTAGGGTTTTTTGTTTTCACTATGCAAAGTTGTTTTAGCTTGTTGAAATGAAATAAAATATTCCATAATTTGCTAGTGCCCGCAACTTCGTCAGCGTTGAAAAATAAAAAATAATAATATAAAACCTGAGAAAATATCTGACATCTTTATCGCTGTGACGACTGTGGCGCCGGCCGCCCGCCACAGCAACAGTGGCGCACATTTTTTTATTTTTAGGCGATCCCAAGGGATCCGAACATTTTTCTAGGATAAAAATTTAAAAAGTACCTATCCTATTATATTAATTCAGGTAAAAATCCTATGATTAGTTATTTATTCTTATGATAATGATAATCTATTTGTAAAAAAAAACCAAAGCACATAACTTTGTAAAACTTTATTATTAAAAAAAACTTTCTTTACAAAATCTTAAACTATTTCTAAAAATTATTTTATAGTAACATAAATATAATGATATCGCACAATTTTCAGAATACATTAGGAACATAATAAGGATAGGTTTAAATAAATTTGAAATACGTTTCTAACATTAGCTTCTAGTATTTACACATAATAAACGCTAGTATACATAATGCGAGCAATTATATTAAAATTTTATAAAAATAATTAAAATTTATTTATTTTATCTATTTTTATGGCACAAACATTTTAATATTATAAACTATAAATATTGTTCTCACTTAGAATATTTTATTTAATCTAACATAGGTATCAGGTGCATACATGAGTATTTACTTTTTATTTATGAACTTAAAATGGTATTCCTTGATTTAGTGTGTTTAAAATTCGTACATACATTTTAGATGAGATTCTTAACTTAAATTTAAAAAATATTTATTTATCAATAAAAGGAGCATGGGCAAATTAGTATGGAGTCTGGACCAATGCTCAACAGTGATAAAACTCATGCCATTTAAAAGCTTTTGGAGTTTTATTTAATTTATACTATGGCAGCCAAGTCAAAATCTAGTGCGAATATTGTGTTTTGGAGCTCTCAATAATATAAAAGTACTTTGGGAGTTAGTAGCATATTGTGTTTTGTATTTAAAAAAAAAAAACATGTTTATCTTGATACATTGATTTATCATGATTGATTTTGATGTACATAGATCTTTTAAACATTTTTTTATTTCAATACTCATAACTAAAATATAAAACTAAAACAAACCGTAACGTCATCCAGATAAACAAATTATAAAAATCAATGTGAACATAAAAAAAATAACTGTTACATTTGTTTTAGTATCTATATAAATAAAAATCAATAGGCGAATGTATGTACACAAAGAAAGGGTCAAAAACTTGAATTTTTTTATTTTTTATTATGAATGATTTCAATTTTTTTAGTTTTTAAATCTACGAAAACACTATGTTCGCGCTTGATTTCAACTTAGCTGCCATAGTATAAAATGAATTATAGCCTAAAAGCAATCATTTGACATAGGTTCCATCACTGTTGAGAAGTTGGTCCAAAATGTCCCATTGTCCTTTACATAAATTTTCGATATACCCTAATACATAAATGTAAATTAAACATAGTTTTTGGCTGCTTTTTGAAAGTAAGACTAAGTTGGTCTTGGTTTATTTGTGCAAGTCAGTATATTGGATCCAAGTGTTATTGGAGCAAAAAGAAGATCACTAATCTTTCTTTTTGCTTTCATTTACGGTCTAAATAGTTTAAATAGATATTACGATATTAATTATTATTGACGATTTTCATGAGATTATTATTGTTGTTGATGGGATTGCAAATGATTAGTCGGGATTGTATATATGCTACTCAGCTTATTAATTAATAATTATGTTACTTTGTATGTCATAGTCAAAAACCGATGTTGAGTGGTTTTTCCGCTGAACAACTATTTTATATTTAGGTTATATTTAGGTTATTAAAGAGATACAATATTCTTGATTCGTATTATGGTTGATGTTTTTTTTTTGTCAAATCTAGGGTAGACTACATTTCGAAGTCAGCATCGAAACAAAAGTTACGTGTTTTGTATTTTGGCTAAACAACATTTAAATCTAAATTTAAAGAGGAAGCTATCCTAGCATTAATTAAAAATTCATTAATTCTGTTTTTTTTTCTAGACTGAGACCTTCAGATTTGCAACGTCGTTGGTTTCTCAAAATGTTGAAGTGCCAACATGATCAATTCCCCTATGTTGGCTTTTAGTTTTAAACTTTGCGTGTTTTGTACTTAATTAGTACGCTTTTAAATAAAACTTATAAGAATTCGACATTGTTGATCTGAAAGTTTGTGACTTAATGTCTAACTGAGACTCGACTTGTTAAATCCGAGAATTGACCCGTTAGTTGACCAGTCAACCAAAAATTGACTGGCCCAATCTAGAAGCGGATTACGGTTAGAACATACACATGAAACAACATATCTAAAAATAAAATTACAAAATACTTAAGTTTAAATTTTTTTAAGACATTTTCGAGTAATTTCGAGCATCACAGATTAATTTTTGATGCAAAAGATGTGCTAATATTAATTAAGTCTTACTTCCATATTATTATCTTCAGCTAATATTTCCTGGTCGTCGCTATCATCATTTGGATTAAGTTTTTCTGCTAATGGACGGGTGATTTTTATACAGCAATTTTCATTAGCTAGGCCAAGAATCGCACGTTTACGAAGTACAACCAGCAGCACGAATATCACAATACCTTGGAGACAGTTAAATGTATCCATTATTTCCCTGTGAAATTATCGAAATGACATTGCATAAAATATCGTTGCAATAAATTAATTAATTGAATTATGTATAAGTATACTAAATCGATAGATATATATCAAATCTTACCAAACAATATGTTGTTGGCCATGAGCGAAGCTTATAATCTCGAATGTCCAAGTAATACCCATGACTAGGAACAACTTCAGGCTTAGTAAAAACCTGTAAAAAGCCAAATTGTTGAATTCATCGAATTTACCAACAACAATTTTATTGTTTTTTTTTTCAAACATCCTCGTTACCATTAGTGAAACGTTGTTCGTTTACAATTAGTCCATTAGTCATTTCCCTTTCCATTAGTGCATACCGTATTAAAATTCGTTGGGTGGTTTAGAAAAAAGCGGAGAAACACACAGAGGCGGACAGCGATATTATTTTATATAACTCTTTTTAAAAAAAAAAATAAAAAATAAAAAAAAAATTCGACCGTTTCAAACCGTTTTCTCATGGACGCCATTGTCAGAACCAAATTGAAATGGGAACACTTGGGAAGTGCCAGCTTTCAAATAAAAAAAAGAATTATGAAAATCGCGAAAGTTCTGAGGTAACAAACATTAAAAAAAAATACAGACGAATTGAGAACCTCCTCCTTTTTTGGAAGTCGGTTGAAAATGTATAGATATGTAAAAGATAAATATTTGCAACAAAGGTCATGTTTTTGTTTAACTGTCAGTGTCCAATAATGTGTACACACAGTCTTTACCATTGCATCTCCAATAATAATAATAATAATAACAATCTATTATGTCACCGTTAAGTTAAGCGTTTAATGCAACTAACCATTACGCTCGCCCATGGATGGGCAAAGTAGTTTCACCTTTTAGGACAATAAAACAAATTTGGTATACCTAAAGGAATGGTTTCACTCCACAACAAAGTACGAAGCAATCGAGGTCAACGGTGACCTTAGAGCGATGACACAAATTCATGTGGATGCCACATTATTGTGTTCATATTATGTTTATTAAAAGCGAATGCCTTTCAAACATTTAAAACATTGGGATAACAGTAGTTTTTGAGTTTATCGCAAACAGACAGACAGACGCGGCGGAGGACTTTGTTTTATAATATGTTAGTGATTACTATTTTTGGAATATCTGTAGATTAATTTATTACTTGCTTTTAATTAGATTTAATAATCTCCAATGAATTACGGGCCTACAATTTTATTCTGAATTCAATACAGAATAAAATTGTAATTTACTGATGGCATATTAATTTCTTACATAAACACGAAATACTGTTTTTACTAATACTATTAAATATTAATTTTTACTGTTAAATATTACGTTAAAACATTTACTAAATTTAATTTTTTACATACTTGTGTTTGAGATTGTTCAATTTGTTGACTTCGTAGTTTCTGGTATGCCGCCACAAACTGTACGATGACATTATAAACAGGCTAACGTTCGCTGCGATGAGTATGGCGATCGGTCCATAAAAGAAAATCCATGTTTCAGTGCGGCCTGAAAAAAAGTGATTACAGGTCACCAAGTGAGATTCTTAATGAAGATAAGTTACAACACACATAATATATAAGGTCCTAACTAGTCATTTCATGAACGCAGGTTTATTAAAAACCTTTTATTTCATCATTAGGACCAACGATTATTATTTACTATTGCATTGGTTTGCTCTTGGCTAGGGCCCTGGTAGCCCGACCAGGGCCCTAGCCAAGAGCAAACCAATGCAATCGGGAGCGTTGCGTATTTACGAAACGATAGAAATAAAGCCCAGTGACTGGTCAAAATTTTATGTAGACGTTACAACAACCCCTGAATTCGAATCGACATTGTCTTGTCGAATATCACGCAAATGAAGAGGAACAGTATGAAGCGAAAAAGTAAATCTGTTTCTGCTTTTAAATCGCCTCTAGTTGTAAGATTTCTGTTTTAAATCCAATCCAAAATGAAGGTTTTATTGTCTTGTTAAAATTAAAAATTGCCTTAATTATAAGGATGCCACGCTGAATTTCTTTTTAATCAGTGCCAGTACACTAACTATAGGCTGACAAATTCAATGATCCGGTACTGCCTTGTAAATCTTTCGTTATTATAGTCGTGTCAATTTTAATCGTAATACCTGTTATTTTTTTTTATTGTTTGTTCTTACCTTGAAACCAGCAGCTGCCTCTACCGATTCCAGGTTTCAAATGGTCTCCCTCAGCAAAGTTACAAATTAGAGCCACTATCAAAAAGAATAGCGACCCGCCCCAAGCGTAGCAGTTGTACAAGAAATATTGTTTCCTTTCGGTTCTCTTCAAATATGTCGCGTCCCTGAAAATTTCAAAAGTCATATTTTGTATATAATATTTTTGTTCCATGTTTTCCTAATAATAATAATTAATACTTACATAACAGTGCGGTACATATTGATGCTAATAACATTCATCCAGAAGAATGTAGCCATCATCCAGAAGTACACGAGGAAACCTTTGGACAAAACACTTTAAAAA
Source organism: Synanthedon vespiformis (assembly GCA_918317495.1). Lineage (NCBI taxonomy): Eukaryota > Metazoa > Arthropoda > Insecta > Lepidoptera > Sesiidae > Synanthedon > Synanthedon vespiformis. Next base: position 3,687,832 of record OU906962.1, read on the forward strand.
TTAAAAGTTTATCCCATTATTTTCCAGTGATATGTTATTTTCCTCTATTTTTTAAATACAAATATTATAAAGAAATATTATGAATATTTGTAAACTCAGTAAATGAAATAATACCCGAAGAGAAACTAAGACGTGAAAAATCAGATCTTTTATCTATATTAAGTAAATAATAAAAAGAATAAAAAAAAGAAAAGTGTAGTTGTTGTAACGCGCTAATCTCAGGAACTACTGGTTCAAATTGAAAAATTCTTTTTGTGTTGGATAGTCCATTTATCGAGGAAGGCTATAGAGAATGCGGACGAAGTCGCGTGCACCGGCTCATCAAAGATATAAACGAATTAACGCCACGAAAGTGTAATGCATAAATTCCAACAACCAAGACCTCCGAAGATTTTTTTAAAAGGTTTGTAGCTTGAATATAAAAACGAACAGGTACCTTCGGTTATACCTTGGCAAATACAGACAACGTCAAAATCTCGAATATTTTTATGAGATTTTATGAAATCGATTATGAAATTAGAAATTTTTAAAATTAGTGGTTGTACATGAAATTCATAAAGTAGTTTGCAAGGAAGTACATTAACATTTAAAATAAATGTTTTACGTACCTATAACTGTGCACACTTCAATTCCGAAGTTATGGTTCAGCTGCAAAGTGCCCAAAGTCAGAAATCCCAACGCCATGCTGATACACATGCACATGTAGCACAGACCTTGCAGGTCTCTATATGAAAAAAAAAAATCATATATATATACAAAATAACAAACAATAAATCTGGTAATAAATTAGACGTTTTTAGAACTAACCTAAGTTGTGGTAGGTACATGTATACGGCGAAAGTGGCGAGCAAAAAGATGACTGATATAAGCGTAAGGATTCCGCTAGTTTCAATTTGACTGGTCGTGTTAGGTGGTTGGTAACAAACGACTGCAACTGGCATCAAACCCAAGCTTGTAATATTTTGATTTCGATACATTAAACCGAGACAGTAACTGAAATTAAAAAAAAAAAAAATTTAAGTAATGTTTTCTATTGGTTATTTACTAACTTTTTCCCGCGACTTTGTGTCCTTTGATAACGTGCTTTTTTGTGCATGAAAAGTACCCTATGTCCTTTTCTGCACCCTTATAACGTGTACGCAAAATTCCATGATAATCGGTTGAGTAGTTAAGGCGTGAAAGCTTAACAAATGAAGAAACTCACTATGGCATTTATATATTACCAGTTTTGCCCGCGACTTCCTCTGCGTCCTTTTTGTCACTTCAGCAGTATATTGTCATAAAGGATTTCCTTTTATCTTGTTGGGCAATTTATGATTGTCAGATGTTTTTTTCGCTCTTTTAGTTCTATTTAAAGTATTCATTGAAATGTTAGTGCAATATAAATATATATTAGCATACTAACTCATTAGGATCTTCGGCGAACACTAAATGTGGAGCATCTTGCGTGGAAATCTTGGTCCCTTTGACAATAACGTCCTTTAGTAGCATGTGGCCCGAAGGACAATTTATGTTGATACGTTCCGTATTATTGCTACAGTAACCGGGCGGTCTTATTATATGATCATCAGGACAGCATTCATTAGCTGACACCAAAGAGAGGCCGCAACACACCAGCACCAGAAGTATTAACTCCTGAAAATATTGAAATTAGGTTTGGTTAATTTATACATAATATACACTATATACATACATATTTAAAAAAAGTCGCAATCTTCTGTCTGTATTTCCACTAACTTCATCTAAACCACCCAACGGATTTTGAATCGGAATTTGACAGAGCGATAAACGAGGAAGGCTTGTGTACCCCTTTTTTTCATTTATCTCGTAAAATATTGATTGTAATTGTACGTAAAAATGTGTAAGAAATATTTTGTAGAGAATTCCATAAAGAACAATATTAGTCCTTGTCATTTTTGTCGTACCATAAAAATTACGAAGTTATTTAAGCGAATATTTGTTACCCCTTAATATAACGATAACGGGCGTAGCTCACCTTGAAAATGGTCCAGATTCTTGTTTTACACTCCCACTGGACCCCCAGTTTTACACTAAAGGTGGGTGAAAAGAATTCGCTATCTAGAATAATTAATCTAAGCTTAAATGCTAACCCGACTGGACTATTGTAAAGATATTTGGTCGTTAAAGTATTTTTCTTGTGTTATTTAGTGATCAGTGAACTAAGACATAGATTTCCCCGGCTTTAAGATTATCGGGGGGAAACCTTTTCTGGTTATAGTGAACAAACAAGAGCTGGAAGAAAATTTAATAAGTTCCGAGAAATTAATAACTAATTAATTAAATATCTAATAAAACAGTTTGCTTTTTGACCTCGATGATTATGTTTATCAATGTTTAGTATTAAAGGTAACTGACTGAACATAAACATAGTACCTACTACTCATCTAGCTAATATTAATTCAATATTATATGACTATAGAGATCTCGCCATCTATTGGACATGTTCAGAATTAAAGATTTCAGCTATCACTTTTTTACATAAATGTCGTCAGACAAGCTAACGGTCCACTCGAAGGTAGATTATCATCGTCGGATAATAACCAAAGCTATGCCAGAGATGAAGTATGTTGCCGATCTTGTAAGATTAAGGACAAGCGATTGGGAATAGAGAATTAGAGAAATGGACCCAGAGCCCAATCACCTAATTTTCTTACTCACTCACAACAGCAAACATGCTGTTACTTCACAATGGTCTTCTACAAACGCCAACCCTCTTGTAGAAGACCACCGTTAAAAACAGCTAAGGCACACTGCAAAACGCAGTTGTGCCCTGCCACACTGCTATTAAAAAATATCAATTTTTTAACATGAATATATTAGATATTTAAAATTTAAAATGAAACTCATTGATTTATTCCATCATTATCTTTTGAATGAGCATTGTTATCGTAATTCTTTCATGTGTTTGTGTACTATTGTGTTTGTGTTGTGAATATTGAATGCGCATAGCGTGTATGTCGGAGGACATCTATTTTAGCATACACATTTTAATCAGTAATATTCACCCTGGAGTCCGGTTGCCGCGGCAGCAGTTCAATGAACCGATGCTATAATAAATTCTGCTGCAGCTAACATACAAATAATATTCGCCATATTGATTCTATTTAGCTGCTACATAAATGACTCGGATCTTAGCCAGGGAGTTCAATGTTGCCCTTTGAAGTTCTAATAAAACATTTGAAACCTGTACTAGCTATTATGTATTATGACAAGTTAAAATTAAAAGTTATAAACTAACTTAGTTATAAACCCCCGACTTTCTATTAGTTGTTAAGGAATTGGGTAGGTATCCTGCAGACTACTTGATGCTGCAGTGTCAGGTCAGTAAGTTTACCAAATTTCACATTAATCGAACGTGTGGAAGTTAGTGAACTAGGAAATGAGCCGAGATGGTTTTCAAACGCCTGAATAGAATAGAATTCATAAATTATTCTAAGAGCGATCTCGATCACGTCAATTTTCAAACAAAAAAAAAACGGTTCAAAATCCACCATCTGTTTGGGAGTCATTGATACAGTCATATACACGTTAAACTTATAACACCCCGTTTTTGCGTTGGCGTCGGGGGCATCCTTAATCAAGCATTATCCTATAAGCAGCCGCCATCGCACTTGCTTGTTGATGATTGTATTTTTAGTCGTCGATAAATTAGATACTACCAATACCAACATATCGAGTTTCTGAGCCTGCCTATCGTTTAAGTATTAAAAATGTGATAATTTTAAAGAATTTTATTGTAACAATTTCTAACAATTTTATTTTCATTACTTCGTTTTCGTTTGGAAACAAGATAAGAAAAGCTTAAAATGAAATTTAACTTTCATTTATTTTACAAATAACAGGTTATACCACTTTTACTTGACATGCAGCCACTTATCGTGTTTACAAATTTATTATGTCTTATCTTTGTTTATAGACACAATATTTTGATTTCATAACACAGCTCCACAGACTTGATTACTTTTTTAACCCCCCGACGCCCGACGCAAAAGAGGGGTGTTTTAAGTTTGACCTGTGTGACTGTGTGGTAACCTTGACCTTGACTTGTTGCTAACTTTGACCCTGATGTTGCAGCATCAAATAGTCTGCGGGATACCCAACTCCTCAGCAGTTTACAATTTTACAACTTGCAACTTACAGCAGATAAACTCGTAGCGTGTTTGGGCTCAAAAGAAAGTTAGGGGGTTACTTGAAAAATTTAAATTATAGCTTGTGTTTATATATTTTTAATTCGATTCGCACTGATCACTAAAAATGAAAAATTAGGTGATTTCCGCCATCCATTATATCCATTACTAATAATAAATCTGTAAGTGTAGGTATTGTATGTATGTATGGATGTTCCTCCATAACTTTTAAACGAATTACCTGATTTTCATGAAACTTGATAGATAAACATTTAGACGTACGGGACACAGGATAGGCTACTAATACAAGCTATTCATTTATAAATTTTCACCTACTATGTACAGCGATCCCAACACCTACTTCGTACAAATAATAAATTACCTACTAAGTACTCAGGAAGAAAACAAGTTAAACGAATTAAGAAAAGTGATTTTATTGAAATCAACACCTATTAAAAAGTTAAAAGTAGGTCGATGTTCAATCAAAGAATCAGGTAAGGAGGGTAATTGATTTAGCTGGCCGGGCTAAGGTCAATGTTACAACTGCAGGGTCTTTGAGAGGAAAAGAAATTTGTTTATTTAGAAATAACGGATCAAAATAACGGATCAAAATTCCATAGACACATAAATCGGTTAAACACGTTAAACTTATAACACCCCGTTTTTGTGTCGGGGGTCGGGGGTTAAAAAATAGCGTTTTAGTTCATAGATGTGTATATAAATAGCTGTAGTCATGCATTTATTGAAGTATCCTGTTTGTAAAGGCATAATTTCTTACATTTGCACTTCAAAGTTTAAGCATATTTTATTATATTGAGATTCATCAGATCTGAACGGGTCAAAAAAGTAGGTAGATATCATCATTACCATGTACCGGTTGATAACGATTTTATCAAAATATATGTGTCTCATTAGAATGTACAGTCGGTCTTCAAACATGTAGCGAGTATTATTTTTATTTTTTTATATTTTTTTCTATATTAGGGAAACATACAATATATTGATACACATTATACACATACATACATACAAGAAAAACATAAACCGGCAAAGTTTCCACTAAATTAAATTAAGGCTTCGTTTATAGGCTCCTATAGGAAAACTGAAAATATCCAGATCTAGCAAGTGTTCAATATAAAATTAACCAGGAGCGATGCAAAAAGGTATTGCTAGTATATTTCTTTTTATAGAACGGAATATGTAACAAACACATATTGTGGAAATATTACACAATATATGAAAGCTCTTTATTTGGGCCGGTTTTTAAACACTTGGTTCTCATACTAGTTGGATCACCATTTTGTCTATAGTCAACACACCTTCGCTCGCCTTAACGCTGTGTATTTAATAGGTTTAATAAAAAAGATATTTTAGATGTCCAAATACATCAGTTTCATTCGGGGAAATTGTTATTTTAAAACAGTTGAAAAACTGAGACAACGTTCTGCTACTTCTATAATTTTTATTCAAGTTTCACCTATAACAGAAAGTTTTCGTAACACGGTTAAGTTTAATTGGTACCTCGTTGGAAGGTTCTGAGTCAACAGTGCCGAATAGTATGTGACATAGTAAGTACTCAGTAACTAATCCAAGCTGACTGTACACGACTAATTTATGTTATCGTTTCTTCCAATGATACATTGTATTTATTACATGATTTAGTGTCGCTTATTTGTTAAAACTTGATTTTGATGAACTATTACACCTTTGCTTGTAATAACAACCACTGGCGATAATTTTATTTATATTGCTTAGATAAATATACTTACCCATATACATATATTAAATATGGGATAAATACATACATAAAAAGGTCATTGCTACCGTTCAAATAAAGTAAAATAATCATACAAAAATATCCAAAAAATATTTTCGGGCGTACAATTAAAAGATTTTTATCCAAGATCTGTCTCTTGTAATTAGGCGACGGTAGCCACTTACCATCAAGTGGACCGTTAGCCTGCCTGCCACCCTTAATTTATTTTATTTGTTATCTAACACGAGATATATTAATTCAATGGTATTTACACACAAAATGATAACAATGTCTTTAAACCATTATTGGTTTGTCTAGACAATGATAATATAATGTAAAAAAGTTTAGAGTAGTCGAAGTTTTTATATTAGGCTCCGAATAAATAATTATTATTCATCGCCAAAAAACTCTTATTACTCGTAGTGTCAAAGGGTACAATTTATGTTATGATTTATAACTTTATAACTTTACTAGATAAATATGTATCTGTCTAGTCTAGGTAAATAAGTTATTTTCAACACAAAAAATATTTAAACAAAATAGAAAGAATAATAAACATCACGTGGAAGAAATATTGGTCTTCTTTGGTCATTAAAAGATTGATACAAATCTGCCTTGTCTACTATATTGTGGCTGTCAAAGTAATCAAAATTTGCATAGAAATAAATTGATTTAAATAATTAAAAAGTAAATTGAGGGTAAGAGTGTATTTAAGAAATTTGTTTTAAATTAAGTCACTTATTAAATTTCGTTGCATCAATGTTACTGTTAATATTTTAAGAGCATTCGTAATTATTAAACTATAATATTATCATGAACGCGATTTCGTTTGCGTTACTTTATAAAATACTAGCGACCCGCTCCCGGCTTTGTCCAAGGTGCAATCATACTAATAATAAATCTGTAAGTGTAGGTATTGTATGTATGTATGTTCCTCCATAACTCTTAAACGAATTATGTAATTGATTTTCATGAAACTTGGTAGATAAACATTTAGACGTACAGGACACAAGATAGGCTCTTTTTTTTCAATTTTCAACGCGGACGAAGTCGCGGGCGCCAGCTAGTTTTTTATAAAAATCTTCCCCGTTTATCCCTCTTTCCATTATGTGAAAACCGAATTCTACCTATTCTCGAAATTTTGAAATATACACAATTCAACTTAACGTTTTTACATATAAACATAGCCTATATTACTCGCTGATACTGGACTGCCAGTAGTTTTTTTTGTTTATTAATTATGCACAAACAAAATTACAACTTAAACGCAACTTACTCGCTGATATAATATAGCTTTCTTCAGGTGAAAGAATTTTCAAAATCGGTCCAGTAGTTTTTCAGTTTATTCATTACAAAAATACAAACCTTCTCTCTTTACAATATTAGTATAGATTAGTATTTAAACAACATTCATTTCAAATGTCACTCGAGCCGATTTTTGTTTGATATCAACGCTCCTCTCCTAATTTAAATGCAAAAATCAATTTAAATTTTAAATACTAGATAAAATACCGGTTTGACATTAATTGTGTTTTTATAGAAAATTAAAAAAAAAACGATCCGCAAGACACATAGACACATTTAAATTTATCGCTTAATTTTCTTATAAAATAGTTTACGTACCTTCATATTTTCAATTGTCCCAAGAAATGTAAGACACCGATTTTATTGTGTGTCGTGAAATAATTACTAGAACACACGTGCGGACAACGCGCTAGTTGGGGGTCGAGTCAAGAATGGGGGGTGTTTATAGTATCGATAAGACTATACGATAACCGTGGTCGTATTGTTCGATTTTATTTACACGTCGTGTCGATCACGTGTAAAACGTTCGACGCGTGCGGTTGCAACGTTGTCCCAGAACAAGTAAACATGTCTGTCAATATAGAAGTATATAAGCTTCGCATTCGCTAGGCGCGAAAGCAGGTTTCACGCATTATTTATGATAATAATTTAAATTTTAATCAATGATGCGCAATAGGTTTTTTTGCATGGTATTTTTTATATCTAAAAAAAATACACGTCAGTCATAGGGACTGCACGTCAGAAGTGAAAACGTAGTTTTACAAAAATAAAATTATATGATCGAATTAGGGATAATACGATTATAATGAGATGGAATATTATCTCATCAATACTAAAATTACATTACTTACTACTAGTAAATGAAAGTAGCTGAGTAGTCTGCTGATAGCTGAATAATATTTCCACACATATCTACGTATATCTATAATTTTATATCTATTCTACCTACAATAAAATCATAAACGAGCCTTATGTGTATGTATACTAAATGTTTAAAAAAAATTGTATACACGTTGTCCTTATGCTACTGAGGTCATAAATAGTTTTTAGAATGTGTCTGTTTGTCTGTGCGTTTGTGCAGGTTCATCTCAAAAACGGCTTATAACTGACTTAAATGTAGTTTTCACACTTGGGTATTGTAGCAAGCTTTCCATAACATACAAAATTTTACGGTTGTCTTTACATTAGTGAAACACTTAATGAAAATTAATTAAGATATTTTGCTTAGTTTAAAAGACCTAAGCGTACATTAATATACCGGAAACGGCTTTATTTTTACGTAAAGATGATTCTGGACTCTTCACGGCTGTATTCAATTTTATTCACGTCACCTTTTGTTTAGAAAAGATGACTTGGATGGATGCAAAACTTTAAAATCTTTATTTCAGGTAATGGTAAGCTTGTAATTTTTATTATCATAATAATCAGAAGTGACCTTCTGTAACAAACTGTTTGTTAAACAGTTTTACGACCCAATTACTTACTTTGTATGAATAACGTATATTATACAACGATTTAAAATTTATATTTTCCCAGAAATGTTATGTTTTTCTTCCTTTTATATTCGTGCTGCGTAATTGTTTATTATAATAGGAAGAGATATATCATAGCGGTCTAATAACTATTGAAAAAAAAAATAAGAAAAAAATACTTCATCATTGAAGGCACTAGATATTAAATATCAGGGTTATTCATCTTTTTTCATAATTACAACCGCTTATTTTTAACCTCTGACCCACGAAATTTGACGTGTCATGTCTGTCTGTGGAATCGTAGCTCTCAAAAGGATATTTCCGAGATTAAAACTAGCTTTAATTTTTTTTCGAAGATTATTGAAACAAGAACAACCCGAACAACAAGATTGAAAACGCTATATTTTGTTTTTGTAACGCGATATTATTAAAAAAAATCGACTTACAAAGTAGGTACATATACTAAGTATAAGTACTTTGTAACTATACTTTGTACTATATATACTTTATTAAGCTACTTGCACAAAACCTTATTTAGACCTCTTACATTCAAATCGGTCGTATAAGGTATATATAATATCTATTTAACTGTATGAATATTTTAAAGGAAAATAAAGCCTCATTGATTTATTAAAAGATTAAATTTTTAAGTCTTCTCAATAAATAATTTTATATCAAATAAGTGCCTGTTGGAAAATATTCAGCAATAGTTTTACAGATAGAAGGAAAATAATACACACCGTCGCCTCAGGTGACATGTAATTATAATGTCGGTTTAAATCTTTTAAGTAAATTTAAGTATTACATCCTATATCATCAATACTAATAATAAATCTGTAAATGCATGTATGTATTTAACTGATACAATATTATATGCTATTATTATTAATTAATAAGAGTTCTGTTAATACTTTGAGGTTTTAAAAACTACTATAAGCTATATAATATATCTTATTTAAAATTTTGCCAGATATCGAACCTGAAGCCTTAATATTAAAATAAAACATAAGTACTTACTTACTTATCATATAACATTTATTATTTTTAAACAATTTAATAAATTTATACTTAAGTAAATGCAGTTAGAAAGCTTTACAATTTTACAATAATGTGTTTATGTTATTATTTCAATACTTGTTAAATGATCTAGGTTCTATATTTGTACTTGTACCTATCTGAAAAGGTGGTTTACTAGTTCAGAGAATGAAATCTAATGCTTTTGTGATTTTAAAAAACCGTTTCTTATGTATGTACCTACCTAATTAAAGTCGATTCTTTACTGAAACCAATTATTACACTGTTGAATATTTTCTAAACAAAAGAATACTGTTGTATTTTTTTAGTTTTATGCTACATATCTAATATTTTTGACATTTTAAGGAAATCAGAAAAATATCAACACTAATAAACAAACACATGAGATTCTCTGACTTTATTTTAATCAAATCTGACTAGGAAAATAAAATTATTAGGAACATAAGGTACATTGGATTATCTAGTCCAGTCTGTACGCAAATAGTAGACTAATCCTATATTGATGTATAAAATATGTTCTTTTACAAATTTTATTCCCGTACAAGCTTCGTTGGACCTCAATAAATTGGTCTAGGAGCGAGTCATAGTTTAAATAAGTCCGTTGAGTTAGAATGTCCATATATTTACGTAGATTCTATATCCTTTGTTAAAAAGATAAACACCCCAGCAACGTACAAATAATGCTTCACAATAAATACAAAATCTTGGACGTTTAAGTAAAAATATCAAAGTAAAAAAGCTAACATTATAAACGGATTAAATCAATGCAACTAAAGGTTGTAACGGTATTTGTCAATTCGTCATCAATGTTTTAAACCACTATAGCCACTAGGAATCACTATCTTAAATCAAAACTAACTAAAAGCATATATACAGTATTATAACTTTATTATCGTCCTATGTATGATTTGTGCGACATATTTCACAAAAGCATTTTTTACATGTTGATATTTTTTAATATTAGCGTATGCTTTTGTAAAAAATGCTTTTGTGAAATATGTCGTACAAAACCTATATGTATGTATAGCCTATGTTAATCTTATATTAAACTTATAAGAGAGCTGATAAAAAATACTCCGAATATTAGTATTTCAAATTGCGATAATGTGTTAGTTTAGGACCAATCTGGACGCGTAAATATCCTATAAACATTCGACAAAGTGATTTTGAACATATAACAGCCACTCTCAACAATAAAGCATATTTATCTGAATAATCTGTATAATAAATTAATAATATGCACCAAATCTTAACAGACATCTAAAGAACTGTGAATCCTAAACTCTAGACTAGAAGCTGCCAATTATAGTAGATACTAACGCATAATCTAAATTAACTAAGTATTTTTAAAGTTATAAAATTGAAGTATAATTTAATTAACATCTGGTTTTTAATTCCTTAATATTAGTAATACATTTGTAATACTCAAATGTAAATAAATAGACTACAGTTACCTAAAATGTAAGTTAAACTATTTGAAATCACACCATGTTATATTGCAATAATTTCCCACTAACATGTCGGGTGGGTACTTTAAAGATTATATAATTGCTACATTATATATAAATGTTACCAAAACTAAAATTCGAACATTCAGAATAAACCATCTTCTCTATTTTTGTTTTCTTTCTTTCGGTAAAGATCTCTCAGAAAAGCTTCTTACTTCTTGCTCGCGTTCTTGCTACGGTTTCGAACTGTGTAAGATAAATCACTTCTCGGAGGTTTTCTCCACCCGCTTTGTAATACTTCCCTTGATTTTCTACAGATTTTTGTTCTGAAAATAATTAAAGTTTAAAGCATTACAATTTGTATAACCAGGTACAATCTGTGAGAAAACTGAGAAACGGAATCATATGGCATGCTTTGACGCGAGAGTACAATGTTGATGATGAGAATTTCATATTAGGTATAATCAAGTACCTGTCTATATATGTATATATATGTATATGAATAGTTTTGCAATGAAATTATAAATAATTTGGGCTTTTTAATATATTTATATTTCATAATAACTATGGATAGCTTATACCAGGACATTTTACAATTCAAGCACTTGGGCATTAAACGTTAATTTCCAGAAATAAAAACAAATAATAATTCGAGAAATACAACAAAATATTAACACAACTAAGATGTTATGAGTGATGTCGCTCGCCCTCATAATCCTTGTAATAAATAGGTCAAGATCATAGTGCTTAGCCACCCTATTAAACCTGTCACAACCTGGCTGTAGGTTTTGAGATAGATCAATTTTGCTTTTTGCTGTCTTAATGAAGAAAGTGATGTCTGCGACTTCATGACGCACGAACAACGGAAGCACATGTTTACATAGCTGCATGTAATTATCAGAACTTAACTGTTGCTTTATACGAAAGCAAAGAAAATTCATTTCTTTTTCTGAATGCATTTTTTCTGAGAGATGTATTGAAGGTTTCATATCTGTGATTAGTATTCGAGATTGCTTTGCATAAAGGAACATTAAAAGAAATTTAAAGCTTTAGCTGGATCTTTGGAGTTGCGAATGATAAATCCTAGAGGGCGCGACCTACCACCGAGCGGAATTTCAGCACGTTTGCCGTATTATACTTACCATATGTTTCCCTTTCTGCACAATAACATTAAGCTCGTTCCTCCATTGGTACTATAATCGTATGCTGAACAATATTTTCTTCGTCGTCGTCAACCGCCAAATGCTTCTCAAACAGTCGAGACAAACAACACAGCAGTCCACGTCTATGCATGGCCTTAATTACTCTCGGCCTCAACATTACCAATACGATGAATATGAATACGCCTTGAAGCGTGTTAAATATATCCAGAATAACCCTGAAAAAAGCATGAAGCAAATATTTATGTGGGTTTTTTTTTGCGTTGCCTCTAAAATTAGCTTGGATGGAACGTTTCTGGTTCTATTTGCACAATCAATATTCAATTTACACTATCTAGACTATCTACACTAAATTATACTCTTTAAAAAACATTTTTGGTTAATGTATGTTTACTCCTATTGGAACTCCTTTTTGATTTTTCTTAAGTAATTGCTTTTAAAAATTCTTTCACCCAAAATATTCGCGATGTCTATTATAGTTAAGTCACAATAACCTCTTTGTGTTCAAGTTAGTTAATCAAGACTAGAATAAATCGAAAGATCGAATATCTTCGATCTTCCATTCTACAGTCTTAAATTATTCATCATTACAAATCCCAAAGGTGTGTCAACTATTTAACATGGTTCCGTTAATGACTCAAATAATATCTTACTAGTAAATGATGATTACTAGTATCAAAGCTTTTAATAATGATCTAGTAATCGCTACAATAGCTTAAATAGCGAATGATGTAATGCTTATAGGACTATATCAAGCTAAAATTTTATTGATTTTACATTAGTCGAATAAACTCGAATATTAATTATTATCCATAAGTTATGTATAGCATTTTGTCGCATTTGGATATTCTAAAGTATTTGAAACAGCAAAGCCGCTCCCACATTATGACTAGTCATATTAATAACAATTTATCTAGTAATGAAGCAGAACACTAACACATAGGTAATTAAAGATTCGTAATGGATGGAATATTAAACGACAAAGGTAACAATAAAGGACGTGTATTGTTTATTACAAAAGACTAATGGAGAGGGCGTGAAACTATAGCATGATTAACTATGAATAATCCTCATGAGATCACCCTCAAGATCACTCTCGACATTGGCGAACCCACGCATACCTCACTGTGGAATTTTTTTTCAAAAATCTCAAAAGGTTTCAATAATTTTCAATAATTTAAACACTGGAGATGGCATCGTAAACTTATACTTAAGTTTACTTAACTAAATATAACAAATCGGTGTAAATTATTTTGTAGCTCTTATAGGTAAGCTCTTGATGATAAAATTTTTATTAAATAAATTTATTCCATTACTGATTTAATTAAAATAAAATTTATGAGATGTTAAATTAAAAAAGTAATTAAACAGACATTCTGATTTAGGACACATTCGCCAGATTTCATTGTCAGAATTGTCAGTGCACTTCATTTGGTTTTTTGATCCTCACTACATTCGGATTTGATTAGAATCTGTCTATATCAACCTGACATTTACTTATTGCTTATTTCTAGCATTTGCTTTATTATAGCCATTTGCTTCTATTAGCACATTTACATTCAAATTGAAGATTGTTATTGCTCATTGTTTCCACTAATCAGACAATGCATGTTTATGTATAAGTATATGCACTGTCTGAGATATTTTTAGATTCGCTAATTTCTTATTCAAATGGCAAGATGTATAATCTTTTTATTACAATGTTTTTGGTAAGTGATAAGGTTTCTTTGATTTACTACTTTGCGGTGCCAATGGAAATATCTATCCAAATGCTTTTGGATGCAATGCGTACAGTACACGATAAAATGACATAAAAATTTGCTTCTCACCAAACTATGTGAGCTTTGGATGAGGCTGTAATCATCTCAAATATCCACGGAAGTCCCATAATGATGCATAAACGCAGAGTCATTGTAAATCTGAAAAGAATTACACAACTAAAAGTTAGCCGTATTCCCAGGCAATTGTTTTTCGTCATCCTAACATTCTTACATATTAAATCTCTCTCATGCATCTCCTACACTACATCTCCTGCGGCCTGCCTTATCACTGCCTATAAATGAATAACAATCAATAATAATAATATAAATTCGAATACACATTGCATTATCGAAAAAACTCACTTGTATTTCAAAGCCTTCACATGTGTTGATGATTTAAACGATTGACTCCATAATACGAATGACGTGTATATAAACATACAAATATTTGCCACGAGTATAATTGTTATCACACTGTACATGTAGTACCATTGCTGGGTTTGAGCTGAAAAGAAAAAAAAAATCTTTAAAGTTATTTAGATACCTAGGCTCTGCAGATAAGTTCAATATGCTAAACATGACAAAATTGAACGCAAAGGTCGGATAAATAATGTGATTTCCATCTTGTGGATGTTAAAATTTAGATATAAATTAACAAGCTGTCCCATGATAGTGCCAGTTAAAGGTTTACCCAAATAAACTTTTGCATTTTTCTTAGACTTGATAACAAGGCAAAAACATCGCGGTCGTCACACGACGGCGCGTCGTCACGTGACGACCGCGATGTTTTTATTAGAAGGTATCGAATTTTCTCAACTAGGAATAGGATCAATATCAATATATACTAATAATAAATCTGTAAGTGTAGGTATTGTATGTATGTATGTATGTATGTTCCTCCATAACTCTTAAACGAATTAATCGATTTTCATAAAACTTGGTAGATAAACATTTAGACGTATAGGACACAGGATAGGCTACTTTTTCTTTTTCAACGTGGACGAAGTCGCGGGTGCCAGTTGATAATAACACGCGAATATTTTTTTTTTCACTGCTTAGCAGTTGAGACATAGGACAGGCATCTTGCTCTGTTGCTTGCTTGCTTGTTGTGTTCCGTTTAGTTAGTAGGTGATGTTGACAGACTTACTGAAGAACCAGCACGAGTTTAATCCAATGCCAGGTCTATGATGTTTCCCCGGATAATAGTTGACAATAGCCATGCATACGGTCAATATTGCTGGACATCCCCAAGCGTATAAAGCATAGATACCAAATTCTTTCCAACCGTAGGAACAGACGGTTGGTCGTCTGAAAAAATAATAATTGCGTTACTATATAAATGTACATTCATTTTTATTTCTATTCTACTATTACCAGGTTCCTGGAGAGTTTATTGTTTTCGGTGTTTTAAGCGTAAATCAATGATGATTTTTTTTCATACATAGACATAAACTGGTATTGAAAAATAAGATCCTCTGGATAAAAGTTGAAATGTTACATAACAACATTTAAAATATAATATTTCGAGCCACATATTGCACCTAGTTAGTAATGAAATTGAGTAAGTAATAAAGAGCTATTTCAATTCATAGAGTTTAAAGTGGTACCAATTTGAGGTGGAAGTTTTTAGAGTTATTTTGGTTCGGCCACAGCTCTCATGTTTAATTCAAGTGAATGTTTATGAAAGCAATTTTAGTCATCGATGATTTTAGCGCTGGGTTCGAAAATAACCTAAGAGTCGAGTTTTGTTTTAATAAAATAATTTTGGGGTATTAGTATTATTAAACTTGTTATAGAAGCGGTTTCGTCACACAAGGCAAGGTCCTTGTTAAAAACAAAAAGCAGTTTTTTTACAGTCAATCGCGTCATTTTAAAACTTCACGATTGAATACATCTTTAGTGACGTTTCACTTCAGTAAACCAAACAGAATCACAATCTTGTGACTTGGGTGCGTTTTTTTTCAATAATTCGCTTGATATTATCATTTGATAATACGAGCGTACAGTTGACGAACGTGTTCCTCGATTCTATTGTCGTGCTTTGCACAATCGAGTAGTACATTTAAATTATATTTAGATAATTGTTATATTTGACTTACCTTATACTTAATAAAATTTGTATAGAAATACAATTCATCCATAAAAATCCCGTTATAATAAAGAAATAAGTGAGGAACCCTGAAAATTAAAACATAAATGATTAAAATAGATTAAATTAGACTATACTGTTTTTTAAAGAATTAAAAACCCGCGTATGCTTATCTGTTGTTTTGTTGTGCATTTCTGTTGTTAATAAAAATAAAGAAATACTTCATTTCTAAAATTATTAACTAAGGAAAAATACTCGTGTTTCATATGCTTAAAAATAGTCACGTACCTCTTGCAGCGCAAAGTTTCATATCTTGATAAGGCACTATCTTTATAGTTACCAGAATCATTAAACCAATTGCCAAACTGATACATAAGTTAATAATGCTCTTTCCATGTAAATCTCTGAAAATGGAAGTCGCATAATTTATGAAAAACTAAAGAAAATGATTATATGATGCTTTTTACAAATGATACAAGTGCCACCAACCTCAGTTCAGATATTAGCGCATAGATTATTGCAACCAAACACAGGAATATAACGGAGACAATCATGCAATAAGCTAAAATATCCTCATCAATAATATTCTGTTCCTCGTCGGTACATAAGACCATTACTCTTGTGGCGTTACGTATGTTTACATCTCTTCTATTAGTTTGATTGGCAACGCAAAATCTGAAAACATTTTTGATAGTTAAGTCATCTTTGACAGTGATCACAGTATCCTTAATATGAATGAAAATTCTATCATCCTTCCTATGTCATGCATCATACCCTTAAAATGTTTTTAGTATGAGAATTCCTTATCTCTTATAGTTTTCTTCACAGTTGCTGCAGTTGCTACAAACAGTTAAAATGTTTGTTTAATTCAAGTTTTAGTTATATTTTTATGCATTTGCATACATTATAAAAAATTGTCGGAATCTTCATTTTCAATAAGGTCTATATAAAATTGCAAAGTATATAAAAATATTACTTAAATATCGAAAACTCAATTATTTTGTAAGTATGTATCCTAATCTCTTCTTGTGGGAATAGGGCCCGCATTTTTATATTTTTAATAATATAATAACGTTGTATAAAAATATATAGGCCCGAGTGTTGAACACAATAAGTGTATTTTCTTGAATGTAATAAGTGCTTTCAAGACAGGGTTCTATTGAAATATTTTGTACAATTTTAAATTTACTTACGTGCCCACCGGTATTGGATCCGTGTACAGCGTATACTCCTCTTCGACGTGCGTTACTAAGTGACCAGACTCCAATAATGTGAAATTTATCAATGAATCTTGTATCACTATGGTACTGTTGCATGTCAGTTGAATAATAGGCGAGGTCTTATTGTCTAGTGGGTTCCAGCATTCAGTGTTTCTTTTCAATAATGCTTGTCCTGGAGGACAACAGAAGGCTTCCTGTGGCACCGCTGATATTATTTTTATCGTTGCGACGTTTAATGTTATCAATATTAAAATTAAAATTTTCATAATGACTAGGTATGTCAATCTCCTTTTTTCACCTTTATTTTTATTATTAATATTTTGATCTGAAAAAGTAATTTAATTTATTAAACTGAAAATCCTTTCCAAGTGTTCCAAGTCGTTACGCACATTTTCCGCAAAAGTCAATATCATCTAAATCAATCTACGGAATTTCTAAGCTAACCACAGATGTACTTTTTTTTTTCTTTGCCTTTCATCACTTTTTTCTACTATCTAGTTTTAAAAAATGACTATATAATTGTTTTTACTCTAAACATGTCAACGTGACTCCACTCAGATTGTTTTGAATGCACACTGTTTTGAACATAACCGTAAAGTATAACATCGTGTGTGCTGTTTGTTTCGATGAGTGAGTAAGGGATGCCAGAGCCAAAGCCAATTCCCCATGTCCTCTCCCTTATTCTGTCAAGGTCGGCAGCGCATTTACAACCCCTTATGCGTTGCTTGCTAGTGTTAATCGGGGACGGAAGCCACCTACCATCTTCGCAAGTTAATATATACATATATTAAAGTACATCAACATACATTAAATTTTAATTTACACCGAAGTCAATCACGATTTCATATTTCTGAAAAGACACCAAACATTTTTCGCGTTCTTCACACTAAAAAACTTGTTTCTTTTTTTAATAATAAATAACGATAAATAACTAGTAAAAATTTTTGGTAATATTTTATCTTTAATATTTAAAATATTCACTTAAATTAATGATAAAACGCGTTTATTCAGCGACGCTGAGTTAACTGCGCGTGCGTCTCGGTCTGTATATTACCGCTAACTGTTTTGTGTACTGCACTGTACCGGTTCTTAATAAACATATGTACTGAAGTTCAATATACTCACTCAATGTAGTAAATTATGTTTGTTTTGGTGTAATAATAAACACTATAGTTCTATCTTAAAGTCACTAAAGAGGATGTATTACATTGAATGATTATTGCCAATTAATAACGAGGAAAATTTTGCATTTAGCAGAATTAGGAAATAATTCCATAAGTATTTCACGGTGTTATATGTTTTTTAATTAATATTAATTTAACTAAATACATTATTCAGGTGTTTATTTTAAAAAGTAATATGTACTTTGATAGTTTAAAAAAAATTGTTTTATATGTATATCTATCTAACTAAAACATGGTCTCCAATTTCTTGATTCATTATCCACCTCAACCGTTTTCCGATATAGTATAAAATATTTTTCCTTTTATCATACTTCCATCAGAGACTTCGTAAGTTGTGCCTCTGTGTCAGCGCGTATCAGTCGAAAGGTTAGGAGTCTTCTCACGATGGTTTTCAGAAACTTCAGAACAGCATTTTTATTTATATTTAAATAATGTTAAATGAACCATTTTATTTATCGTTTCATTTTTATTTCAGCTCCTTGAAATGCTGAAGTTTTATGCCCGCTTCGAAATAAATGATGAAACCGGTGATCCTATGACGGACAAGGATATGGCTCTGCTTCATTACACAAGAATCACATCCCTACAGGTAAAAGAAATACAATTTCAACAAATATACAATGACTGCAAATGTCCATTGCAGTTTCTTGAATCTTATGTACAGCATAGATTTGGATTTGGATAATATTAATATATGTAGATTTTTTTTTCCTTCATCAATCATCGATAAATTTTATTTCTGATCCACATTTGAGTTCCAGTTAATGTCGGGTGCATAAGAGTAATTAAGAAAATAAGTTTCAATACTATTTTTTAGCTTTGAAATGCGGAACCTATATAATAATGTGCACTTACAGAAAGCAGCATTTGCAAAGTTTCCGGATCTCAGACTTTTTGCACTTGCAAATGTGGCCAGCGTAGACACGAGGGATTCGCTACAAAAACATTTTAAAAATTTAAGGTACCTAAGCTATCACTTAATTTTATACACAAACTACCTGTATTACCGCGACAACAAACAGGTTCTACAGGTGTTCTACAGTCCAACCCAATCCCTCGACTATTGTTTTGGCATGGTGATGTTGAAACTATAATATTAAAGACTAGCTGCTGACGCGACTTCGCCCGCGTAACTTTATAAAATATACCCTATGTCGTTTCTGGTTTTCCAGACAACGTGTATGCAAAATTTTATGGTGATTGGTTCAGTAGTTTTTGCGTGACATCCATACACCCATACATCCATACAAACTTTCGCATTTATAATATTAGTACGTTTATTTCCATATGTTATCACTGTTTATTTCCACAACCTCTCCACATTTCCAACGTTAAGCGAAACGTACTATTCAACACGTTACTATAAGCAGACATAGTAGTTACTATACACAGAATTTTTTTAATTAATGATGTGATTCAATATAATATTTAATTAAATTAAAGTAAACAACACGTGATTTATTGCGTCAATAACTGGGACCTTTTTAACGAGGTCTTAAACCTTCTTACCTAACACAATTTTTCAGTATTAATTTTAAGGATAACTAATATAATATTAAACGCATGCGTGAATGTTCACACGGGAATAACCTCTACCAATTTTAAAATTTTCTAATAAATCACTAGAGAAACTTCAGCGCGATGCTTTCCTGCTTTGAATGTTTGAAGGGGTAAATTTTTTTATAATAAATGAAGGAATTTGTTTGGATTATTTACATTTTATTGCATTATTTTCAGTGACAAAGCCCTACGTGCGATAGCAACACACTTGTACCTCATACCGCCAGAAGGAAAGGAAGATGAAGCGCCTTGGCATCGTCTCGACAAAGAGTTTCTCAAAGAATTGTTGGTGAG
Organism: Synanthedon vespiformis; assembly: GCA_918317495.1. Taxonomy (NCBI): domain Eukaryota; kingdom Metazoa; phylum Arthropoda; class Insecta; order Lepidoptera; family Sesiidae; genus Synanthedon; species Synanthedon vespiformis. The sequence continues at coordinate 3,708,263 of OU906962.1, forward strand.
TGAAATAATCAGAGTCGACAAGACAACTGTACCCTCACTGGTGTTATTTTTGCAGCCACCTAACCAAGCCTATCAGCCAACTTCAACTATCATAGATCACTCATTTTTCTATAGCTATAAATATACTTAGCTGTGATACTAACTAATGAGACAAGAATAGAATATTGTTCTAAATTAAACATTTCCCCCTTCTGGCTTTCCTGATTCGAAGTTTCTTTTATAAAAATTTGAGTAATTTATTATTTTTTTAATAATAAGTCAAATATATGTCGGATTATTTTTAATGAACACTTAATGTCTATTTAATAATATTGTCCTCTACAAAGTTGATTTGCTTGATTTACTGTTACTTTTAGCTAAGAATTTTTTAGTCGTTTCTCGCCTAACTAGTTTCACGTTCGTAAATAGAAGTAACTATTACGTCAAGCGATAGCTATTTCAATAGAGTAGATGAACTTAGCTCATTCTTCGAATAACCTATTTATATTGTATGTTGAAGTTAACAGAGTATGGTATACGAAAATAAACTAAAACGATGAAAACCAATCGTTTTCTATTTGAAATTTGTTACAATACGTCATTGGTTTCTTGGAATGTGATCACTTGTGTATGCTTTACTTTGAATCTGAAGGCTAACAGTTTTAGCAATAACCAAAATATATTTAGATGTTACATTGATAAATTTGCACAATCGATTTTGGCTTGTTTGCGATGAATCAACATTTTTTATAGATAAGTAGTCATTTGTTAATTGATGTGGAGACGAATATTTGTTGTTGATGAAAGGAAGTATAAAAAGAGCAGCTTAAAAAATTATATATAATATACTAGCTGACCCGGGAAAACCTTGTATTGAAAAAAAAAATTGGGGTGGGCCACCCTTATCAAATTTTTGGAGGGTATAAAAATAGTTTACGACCTATTTCGTTGGTATATTGGAGTTTGGTTACAAATATTACACTGTGACACGAGAGTTTTGTATATATAGATATTAAACTAAATTAAGACAAAAGTTTTAAGTTCAAGTTAAAATTTGAACGTACTCATTATGACCATGTAATCTTCGTTTTACTATCAGGTGTCCCGACATGAACGACGAATATCACAACTGGAGGAATTGAACTCGATGCCTCTGTATCCGACCGAAGAGATTATATGGGACGAGAACGTGGTTCCCACAGAGATTTATAGCGGAGAGAATTGTCTTGCACTACCCAAACTGAATCTACAGTTCTTGACCCTACACGACTATCTGTTGAGAAACTTCAATCTTTTCAGGCTGGAAAGTACATGTGAGTAATGTTGTGTTTTGTTATTATTAAATGTGTAGCTTACCTTAAACCACTAACTTTGATTGCATTCTACAATCGGTCTTTTAACAACTAATCAAATTAAATCCTCGTATTAGCACTATCAGGAATCCCTTAGAGTTATTTAACTGGTATAATTATTTAACTAGTAAATTCCGTGCGTTACTGTTTCATGGTTGCTCGTCATAGTGGTTTATCTTCACCTACTTTCAAAACGTCAACGCGTTCTTTGTCAACATATTTGCAATTTAACATGATAAAGACTCCGTTCCAGTGATAACGGAGTTAATGGCAGCGTTTGTTCAATATTTTCGCATACTATAACGTACCGTGTTATTTTATATTTTTTCGCCTTTAACTTTCAGGGGTTCTCAAACTTATCTGCTAGCGATCTAACTCAAAATTGTTACACTACAAGTGATCGACTCGGTAGATTTCGATGATGAGTAGTTACTTAACTACTGTAGCGCTAGTTAAGTAGCTATGTGTATACTTAACTAGTGTGTAAGGTGTATCATGACGTAGGCGGGTTATTGGGTGTAGGTCATTGCAATAAAAAGCAAAAAGGTTTCTAAAAAAAAGCCAAAAAGGTAAGCTGAGCCAGCAGCTGTGGAGTGTATAAAGTCATCATCAAACAAAAATTGTAAACTAAACGATATCAGCCAATTTTTCAAAAAGCTCTCGTGGTCGACCGTTTGAGTACCACTGCTTTACAGTATGTTGATAAGTGAACGTTAGATTTTGAAAAAAATATTTTTCGATTTGTTAGCCCAATTCTTGATTATGGTTAAAATTAATATTTTATTAAATTTCAATGTTTTTGTATGTTTTAGACGAGATCCGACAGGATATTGAGGATGCCGTATTTAGATTAGCTCCTTGGTATGTATATCCTTACTAATGAATGTGAATGTGAGTTTGTATGTTTGTTACGCTTTCACGCAAAAACTACTGAAACGATCACCATGAAATTTTGCATACACGTTGTCTGGGACACCAGAAAGGACATAGGGTATACCTTTCATCGTTCAACGCGGACGAAGTCGCGGGCACCAGCTAGTATAATATGTATTATAATTTATAATATACAATTAATAATTAACATCTTCACTATCCTTAATGCCATTCCACACAACAAAATTGATAATCATCAAGCAACATCAATTCTGTGTTGATGTTGTATTTCAATTCCAAACCTTGTTAGGCGACATGGAACCTGAAATATGAAAAAAATATAGGTGGTAATTGTTCAGTCTAATTTATGGACCACACTGTATTTTCACTAAGGCTTGAAGAGTATTTTTATTAAAAAAAAAAAATTGTTGAATAGTCGTTCAGAAGATGGTAGCGTCCACTTCGGGGGTTGGGCTCGTATGGCCCACCCTATAAAGAGCTTCGCAGTAGTGGAAGTGGCGAAGCCCAACATCGGCGAAACGGCTCCGTCCCGCGTACGCGCTGACGTCACAGTGACGCTCAGTGTCAGGGATGAGATTAAGCACGAGTGGGAAAGTTTGAGGAAGCATGACGTCTGTTTTCTGGTTACTGTCAGACCCACCAAAGGAATTGGTAAGTTTTATTTTACTTCATAGATTAATTATTTATATAATAATACTAGCCTGCGACTTCGTCCGCGTTGAAAAAGAGAAAAAGCAGCCACATCTACATGTTTCTCTACCATAAGTTTCATGAAAATAAGTTAATTCGTTTAAGAGTTATGGAGGAACATACATACATTACGGATTTATTACTAGTATTTAATTGATAATTATAGAATAATAATAATTTTGCGTAACTATAAAATTTGATTTAACTAGTTATTATTTATTAAACGTTGGTCATTATCCTTTGAGAATATGTAGTGGCATTTTAGCGTATACTCTAAATGCGCTTAAATTTGATGGTAGCTTAAATTGATTAAACAATTTCAGAAAGCTAGAACTTGAATTAGAATTCAACTTAAACTTAAATAAGATAAGTCAAAAAAGGTATAAAAATAAAGCAATAATAAAAATCATAGTGGAAATAACTCAGTCATCTGATTTTATATCTGTCCTGTAAATACAGCAGTCCTATTACATCGTTTGAATAGCTTTCTATTAAAATGTTTGATTTTTTGCGCAATTCAAGTCATAAATTGGATAATACGTCTGACTGCAGTATTCATTCCCTAACAAGAGGATCACTGTGAAATAACATGTCATTAAAATGGGCTTATAAACCACAAAACACTATGTAAATGTGGCTCATATAATATTTGACGTAATAAGTATAGACACATAAGTCCTTATCCGCACTCGAAGTTAAACAAGTAGTAAACGCAACTTAAACATATGAGTCAGATTCGCCACACCAATTCGTTTGAACAAGAAACGTCATTTAGTTAATACTGTAAGTAAGCGATGCCCACGGCCAGTCAATTTCTCATTATGAATGACTAACGCATTCGTCGTTCACAAGAAAACAGCGTCTACTACAGAGAATTTTGAGCAGACTGCTTACGAGGAACATCTTACTCTTATAGTACAAATAATGACTAACCAAAAAACATTTCGGAAAATAGTTTTATTAAAACACAAGGAAATTTATTAGACACTTGCTGTTTTAGTACGTTTGGTATTTCGATATTTGTTGTTTGTTGACAAAAATATATACTATTTTTGTTTATAAATCGATTACGTTGAAACAAAACACTAAATGTTATGGGAAGCTTGAAAGCTTCTACTTCTACAATAAGTGAAAACACAAAAATAAAAAAAATAAAACATTTTTTGACCTCTGTAACATAAGTGCAACGTGTTAAAATTGTTTATTTGAAAAAATATGTAATCACAGGCACGAATAGTTTACGATTTTATTATAAGTATGTATATGTACTCTTTAGTTCATGGTCAATGTCTGTGGTCAAACTGAGAAGAGATCAATATAGTACTACTTCCAATTTCGACCACAAGTTAATATGATTAAATAAAAAAGATATACTCGTATTTGTTGGCTCATTTATGTTTACGAGTGGCCTAACTGGAGAACTATCTTGCAGGAACCAAATACGACTACAGGAAAAGTATGGTGGATCAAGCGAGTATAGTGTACGTTAGGGGTTGCGAAGTGGAGGGGATGCTTGACGCCTCTGGACGAGTCATCGAAGAGGGACCTGAGCCCAGGCCCCAATTGGACGGTGACTCTAGAACATTCCGTTTGTTATTGGACCCAAATCAGTACAGATTGGATCTTGATCGGGCTAGCAAGGGCAATGAGGTAAGCACAAAAATCCAAATGTTAATATAATATATACTAGCTGGTGCCCGCGACTTCGTCCGCGTTGAAAAAGATAATAATAAATAAGCAACATAACGCTTGACAACTTGTTGCTATAATACTTTGGCCAGGCGTTAGTATTTAATTTAATATTAGATGATCCCTCGGGAATAGTCCTTTTTTCTGGACAAAAGGTACCCTATGTCCATTCTGGTGGCCCAGACAACGTGTATGCAAAATTTCATGATGATCGGTTCTCACAACTCACATTCACATTTATAATATTAGTAAATATTATATAAATAAATATTAAGTGTCTGATTTTGAAATAAAAAACTTTGATAAAGCACTCATTGAAATTTGCAAGGCGCAAAAAGTACAGATGTCAGTGTGTCTGTTTTTTGTCCATGCTAATCTCCGTAATGGCTAAACATAATTTGAGTTGTAGAAAAATGACTATATATATTTATTTAGATAATAATAATGATTACTTTTTATTCAGTAAATATAATACCATACCCATCAATGTACTACAACTATGGTTTTCGCGCGGCATACAAAACACTGTTAAATTTATGTGAACATTTAAAAATTCAAATACTTACGAACTTACGCTTGACATATTAGACCGTTGTACAAAAATTTATAAAAATTACTTTTTATCTAATTATCTTAACATATAAATTTTTGGAAAATGAGTACAGACAGAGTAATCTAACTTGGCCTTTTGGCCATAGAATTTATACTGGTGACATAATAAAATGTTTTTAAAAAATATAATAAAATAAAAATAAAAGTCTGTATTGTAAGAAAAAAAATTTGTACCTACGTCACTTGTATCATTTCTACGTCACACTATTGTAATATTTTTTGTAGGACGTCTACGAAACATTCAACATTGTAATGAGACGAAAGCCCAAGGAGAACAACTTTAAAGCCGTACTGGAGACAATACGAGAATTGATGAACACCGAGTGCGTAGTGCCCGAATGGTTGCATGACATCGTGCTCGGGTATGGGGATCCTGGTCAGGCACATTATACCAGGTAATAAAAATATATTGTGATTATTGTAATACAATACTAATAGAAAAGATTTCTTTATCTATCTATCTGTGTCTATAGAATATATGAGATTTTATGCAGTGTTCATTTCAAGATATCAGCATTCAGAGTCTACATTAATTTTAATTATGTAATATAAAATATGTCCATTATAACTGGCTAATCTAAGAAACAGTATCGTACTCGGCCTAGTTTAAACACTGATACTCAACATAATTAAATATGATATAAAATGGGACTACAATTTATTACCTTTTGAATATGTTTTATAACTACATGTCGCTGCTTAAAAACTATAAAGGGCCATAAAACAAAAAATCCAAAAATGTTTTTATTGCAAAAATACAAATACAATCAACCCAAAAAGACTTATGGTTGTTTTATTCCATATTTAGTATATTCTTATCATTTTTTGTATATTCAAAAGTAACTTGTAAATATGCTTATATCTCTTCTAGCATTCATTTTATTATAAAAATACTTAAAACATTTAATGCTACTTAAAAATACGCTTTTAACGATATATTTGATATATATATCTAATAGGAAAAAAAAGATAAAAATAATTTAATTTTTTTCGATTAGCTCTCCTGTAAAAAGTGTAATTTTGATTTGTGGCCCTTTAGTTTTTAAGCAGCAATTTGTTAATTAATAAATATTATTATTATTTATTTTTAAGAATATATTATTATTATTATTTATAATTTTAAATGTACAAAGTCTATAAAGAAAATGACTGCTCTGTCAGAATGCCGAATGAAATACCGAGCTTGGATTTCAACGACACGTTCCTCGACATGGAACACTTGAGGAACAGTTTCCCTGGACACGAGATCAAAGTGAAGGTGGACGACCCGAGGAAACTGGTGCGCCCTTTCAAGTGAGCATTCGTTTATATTTCACTAGCGACCCGCTCCCGGCATCACCCGGGATGCAATTTTTTTTTATAAGCACAAACCTACCTCGTTCATCCCTCTTTCAATTAGTAAAAGAACGAATGAAATCCGTTGGGTGGTTTAGAAGTAGTTAGCGGAGAAACAGACAGACAGACAGACGCGGACAGTTTCGGCGACTTGGTTGCAAAATATTGTTTTTTTTTTCTAATTAAATAAAAATTTAATTAGGTTTTATTATAGACATAAACCTTACGTAAAAAAATTAAATGTTATAAACCACGTCTCACAATTTTGATTTTTATAAATCAAAATAATGTTCGAATTGAATTTTCCGCGAAATCCAAAAAACAGTGCAGTGACGTTTTGTCTTAAATAACATCAAAAATACACTCATTACAAAATAAGTCATAAGTTTATGAATAAATCGCTGACAGCCATTTCCTTCATCGTCTGTTGCTAGGGGAAGTCCCATCCCAATAATATAAATTTAATCTGTTTTCTATTTATGTAAAAAACTCATTATTTTTATTATTCATTCATTGTGGCGTGGTATAAATTGTTAAAAATAATAATGTATTTGTGGTTGGCACATGACAGAATACACTTATTAAGTACATTTGTACAGTCACATTGCCAACCCCTTAAATATTCTTTATTTCCTTTCTTTTTTACATTTTTACAAATGATAACTTAAGATCTTCTTAATATTAATATTCCAGATAGAAAAGCAACTTTTTTAAACGTAAAACATACTTTAAAACGATCCCCTCGCTGCAACCAATTATGTCTACGTTTGTATTTATTTATGCATATATATAACAATATATTCTCTGTGTACCAACCACATTTATATATTTTATTAATGAATTGATATTTTTGCTGCTGTGTACTGTGTTGCTGTACAAGTAATTTAATGTTATATTAACAGGGGCGTAACTACAACGATAAAATAATAAAGTGATACGCCTAATTAAACAATTTGTATAATAAGTATATACATAGTAAATTGTGAATTATTTCGATCTTCTTATAAATTATAGAAGGTTTTTCATTATAAATTAAAAAAAAACGAAGACCCTCATCTCACAAGAAACACTCACAACAGAAAAAAAATCGTTGAAATTAAATTAGCTTACGTAAGTTAAAATTTGTTTTATAAGAAGCTTCAACTTGCGAAAAATGTATATATCATATCTACTGATATAAACAATATATTTAATCAGTGCGCAGTTCGTCGCGTGCAGGAGCTGCATTAAAACTAGGGAACGATTTTGTGTCCCTTTCTCTGCATTTCGAGCTGGGAGCTGACGAACTAGAAGAGCGAACTAGTTCGTTTAGGAGCGGCGACCTAAACTGAGCGATCTTAGTCGCGAACTGCTATGCGCAAGTCTATGCGCACACCCTCACAAAAAAATGTAAATAAATAAACAAAAAAAAAAAAGTCACATTAGAACGATAATGTGACTTAGAGATGAAATATAAACCTTAACATTCTTGTCACTATAAAGCCTTTTAATAATTTTAAAATACCTGGGGATTGAATAGCAAATAATGCAACGCAGATCAACATATTAAATAACAACACGACAATATATTTTTCTTGGGTTATAAGAAACGGTACCACATTTCAGTTTCTAAACGTAAGTAATATTTTTAGGGTAACATTTGAGAACGTGGTCCGCAAGCAGGAATTGGGCGACGACGCTATGGACGAAGACGACCAGCAGAAAGTGATAACTGTAGAGCCCCACGTGCAACCGAAGCGGGGCCCATATCTTTATAATGAGCCGAAGAAGTAAGTTGTGTGTTTTAACGCCCGACACAAAAACAGGGTGTTATAAGTTTGACATGTCGGGTATGCTGGGGAATTGTAGTTTTTTTCGTTTTAAAGCTGACGTGATCGACGCGGTTCTAAGCTATAATTTATGATATCTATACTATAGCTAAGCTATAGATCTGTTCAGACGTTTAAAGATCACCAATGCATTATGGATTTCTTGAAGTAGCCCTTATGACTGGGTGGAAACACCTCAAAAGGGAGATTGTTCCAAAGTTTGCGCGTCCGTCTGTTTGTAGCGCCTCGTATGTTATCGATGTAAAAAAAATGATTTTAGAATTTTCGTCTGTGCACGCTAATTTCAGAAATCGCTTAAAGGCCTGAATGAAATTTGGAATACAAATAGCGTATTTCCTAGATTAACGTACATAATTATATTGATACCTTTAATCCTGGAATATTTTTAGGTTCCTGTAGGATTTTCAGAAATCTAAGTGAAATAGGTCAGCAATAATATTTAACTTGCCTAACAGCAATTCAATACTATGTTGTGGTAAATATAGTAGGTATACTAATTCAAATTCAAATATTTTATTGCAAACCATAATGTATAAAGGATGTTACAATATAACCTAGATGATACTGTTAGTGGTTGCTGCTACGAAGTTGATTTGATACTGGCCACCGCAACCCATTGAAGTGATTGACAGAATTGTTAATAAACCGCTTGTTATAAAGTTGATTCAACAGTAATAATGTTACGGTGATATAAAAGGTTTTATAAAGAGCTAATCTTAATATAAATTTAATATTAACTAAATGAATTCTTTTGATTACCTACAATGAAACTAAAAGATCGACTTCAAAAAAGAAAGAGTTGTAGTAAATTTATTAAGCCATTACTTTTGAATTTCATGATAATGAATTATGAATTTTATTCTTAGAATTATTAGATTATCTAAATTAGGAAAGAAAACTCAATCTTATGATAGAAAAGTCTTTTGATACACTAGTATAAAAAGCCATATATGGAATGAAAATTCAGTATTAAATGTGTAAATAATTGTGTTTAGAAACAATATTCTGTTCACGCCGACTCAAGTGGAAGCGATCCGGTCGGGAATGCAGCCTGGACTCACGCTCGTGGTCGGACCGCCAGGAACAGGTAATGTAACGTATTTTGCTTTATTTTTGCATTTTAAATGTGAACATACACCATGAAGTATATTGAATAATTTATACGAGCTAAGATCTTTTTCATTTTCGAAAGTTTTAGTTTTATTTCGGAACACATCATACATTCCTTACATATTATAGACAATTTTACAAAAAAGTATTAGAAATTCAAGCATTAATACTAAGCAAGGCAACTTCAAATTTATTGAACCGGAATTGAGTTGAAATTAACAAAAATCTTTTATTAGCGGGTGTTTACGATAATAACGTTAAGGATTGGAAAGAATAAATTAACACCACATTGTACACGATTTATATTTTAAAATCTTTGTATAATATAAATACAATATTGACATTCAGACCATCCTCATCTTGTCAAAATCCCTCTTTTTCGGACTAAATACATATTTTATAATACGCACTGCCAAGGGTTGTAACTCCTTCCATCGTCTATCCATCGTCCCACGGATAGATGCCGACCAAGAGAAAACCCATCAATAATGATAAAAAATAGTTCTTGGCTATTCGTTGATTTACGACAAACAGTTTTATATAAGTATAGATAATAATGGCAGGCAAAACGGACGTGGCGGTGCAGATAATATCGAACCTGTACCACAACTTCCCATGGCAACGCACTCTGGTTGTGACGCACAGTAACCAGGCGCTCAACCAGCTCTTCGAGAAGGTCGCCGAGTTGGACGTAGACGAGCGCCATCTTCTTCGTCTCGGTCACGGTGAGGAAGCGCTTCAGACCGACAAGGACTTCTCCAGGTATACAAATACATACATAGCGTCAATCAAGCCCATACACATAGTAATTCATAGTATACCATAGTCCGAGCAATAAACCAACTCTCTAAGAAAGAGAGATGTCTATCTCTTTCATGAAGCTCGATAGTAACCAATCAAAATTCTCAAAAAAAGACAACTTCTTCTCACACTTTTCTGCTCGTATCTAGTTACAGGTGGATAGGGAACGTTCAGTCCATTCTCTCTATGCCTAGGGCCCTAACAACATTAAGATACTAGGTCAAAACATTTCATTTATTTTACTTTTGAATTTCTCCATAGTTAGGGCCGGAGGTGACTGTCAGTTAATATAATTATATTTTTCTAAAAATAAATGTAACTGTAAGGGAAATGTTCTTAAATTACACATTCAAGTCTTTTTCTTATTCTCCATGTTTTTTGTTTTGGTTGCTAATTAAATCGCTTCGAGTGTTGAACACATGTTGCTTTGTTTGGTGTACATGGCCGCGGTCTCGAATGTAATAACACAATTTATTTTATTTACAAACCATCTGTGCAATTCAATATACATTCGTCATAATGAAATGCACATTGCACGTCATTCATTATTATATGCATTTCTGTATTCAAATTTGCTTTTGCTCTTAATACCGAGTCTGTTTTATCGATAATGGACATACTATATACTATATAGCATTCCATTTAGCAAGAGTACCGAGAGATCGCAATGCGGTATTATCTTATTTTGATTATTTTTGCATGTGTTCTTTTTATACTGCGCATTAAAATAAAAATACAAAACACGAGGAAATAATATATGAGTAAATATGACGTCGTTATTGCGATGTTAGACATTTTTTATATTTTTAAATGATCCCACGGAAACAGTATGTACTTTTTTCAGAAGAAGGGTAACCTATGTCTCTTTCAAAGAAAAATACTCCACGTCAAAGCTACACCCCATTTTTTATTTTAGATATTTCGATGTGTTTTTCATACCGATTTTCAATCGACTTCCATAAAAGGAGGAGGTTCTCAATTCGACTGTATTTTTTTTTATGTTTGTTACCTCAGAACTTTCGACTGGGTGAAACGATTTTGATGATTCTTTTTTTATTTGAAAGCTAATGTTTCCCGTGTAGTCCCATTTCCATTTGGTCCAGTTCTGACAATGGCATCCATGAGAAGTCGGGTTTTTTTTGTTAAAAAGAGTTATCATACCTAACGATACCACATACCATTTGCTTGTTTGTGAAAATGTATTTGATAAATGCAGATACGGACGCGTGAACTACGTATTGTCGAAGCGAATCGAGCTGTTGGACAAGGTGGGCCGATTGCAGAGCACTTTGGGCGCCGGTGGCGACGCTGGCGCCACTTGCGAGCTGGCGCATCACTTTCACGTGTACCACGTGCGCCCGCGTTGGGAGACCTTCCTGCACACGTGCTCCACGCAACAGGTAATCACGACACTACCTTAAAAGGAGGATGCAAGTGCGCTGCCATCCCTCTTTTCTTGCATGTTAGGAGGAGGAAATCCATCATGGATATACTGATGCCCCAAGTTTTGCATCAGCATGCCTGACTCCACTGGAAAATGTGTCTGTCCAGTGTGCTACGAACTAAAACCCCCGGTTGGCACAGGAATAGGGATTCCGACCATCCCTCATGCAATGCATCCGACCACACCTACATTTCATCTTCAATTTTTTTATTTTGAGGTTATAGGTAATATTTATTTTTCATTTAGGTTTTTATGTTAATACGATGATTTCATTCAACACTCGGACTCTTTATTATCTAGATTGTAGGTTAAGACCATAATTACGACAAAGTAAACAAGAGTCGTCACTGTTTGCACAAGTGCAATTAGCTAAAAATTGCACCATTACGTGTCCCAAATCCGTCCCACTATCATATTGTAAATTCATAAAAAATAATTTCCGTCATTTAGACTGATACTGAGAATTCCGAGACGTTCTCGTCGTTCCAATGTCACTATGAAATTTATTATACAAAACAAAGGGTCATTATACAATCATTAATTTATAACCAAGGCGCCACATAAATCAGAAAGTTTTATGTAAAATATTTGCATTTACACCACACCATACATTTTTATTATAAATCATTCTTTTATAGACTAATTTAAATTTTTAGTACCTACAAATTTAAAACATAATAGTCCCGTCCGGTGTATAACAATTTTAATTATTAACAACGTTCCGTAAATTGGCTAATTTATACTTTAATATCGACTTTAGCAAAACTCTGTAGCTACAGCATTAGTCCTTGTAATAAGGTTTCGTTTTCGTTACTTTTTCGTTACTTTTTTGTTAGAGAAAGTACGGACTCTTAAGTAGGTACATCCATACCACATCTTAATATTCTTCAAGAATTTCAAACCTATGTCCCCCAAATTATGCACTCAAGCTAGTAAAATAGGACCATACTAATTTCAACCTTTAAAAGTTCCTTTCCTAACGCTTTAGTATATATCTACCCTGGAATCCTGAATCTCAAATAACCAAGTTTTAAACATTCTAACGGCGACCTCGTCGTACATTATTAAGTATATGAAAATAGAACCAATATAAACAACTAATAGCCGCTCGAGAGATGGTGGCTAATAAATTTATTTCAGTAATCGTAAAACCATGCGGGAATTTTTTAGAAGAAACTCTATAAAATGGTTTCGAAATAAAAACTATTATGGTGTTATTTGGAACGATCCCAAATAGCATTAATATGCTCAATGTGCGGTCACACCTTAAGGGCAACCTTAAAGTTGATTACGTACATAGACAAGGACTAACCTCAGACCGAACTTTACAAAAATGAGCGGAACCTAATAATCTCTGAATTAAGGCGCAATATTATACAAATTTTTGGTTATCTTGGGTATTAACAGTCTAACGGAACACATTTAAAATTGAAATGTTTTTCTTAAATATTGTGTGAAATATGAAAAATATATAAAAGTAACCGATTAAAACCTAGTACAGAACTTAAGTTACCGAATAAGCTTAAAAACAAATGTAGTTGTCGCTGAAAATGGAAAATGGAATTTTTTATATAAATCTGCACTGTATTTTATCTATGTTTCAATTTTACTCCAAGAAGTCAAATTAGGCGACAAAATTAACTCCCTTTTTTTTTCCTTTTTAGGCGAAATCAATAGACATTATAAGCAAGGAGTTTCCGTTTCATGAGTTCTTCGAAGATGCACCGAAGCCACTGTTTCCGGGCATATCGTATGAGGACGATTATGAAATTGCACTCAGTTGTTACAGGTAATTATTGATTTCAACGTTATTAATCATAGTAAAGAAATAATCAATGCGTTAGTAATTAAATAGATAAAAATATTTTTTTCTATAAGTAAGTCATTCATCAATGTAATTAATGTTATTTTTTTACCAGCCCATTGGATGAGATACTACAAAACAAAACCCAATAAGTAGTGTAACTCCATTTATAGATATATCATGCATTTACATCTCTTACAGACAGTATAAAAAAAGTCTTAATATAAAATTTACATGCAGTTTTTACAAAATGACACTGACATGTTTGCAGTGAGTGCTCATTTTCTGGGTAGCTTTTTTGTGTAGCTGATTTTACATCTAGTATTTTGGTCGATCGACGGAAAGAATTATGTATTTTATCACAGTAAAAGGTGGACGACTGAAACCGTATTTCCAGGTACATAGAGCACATATTCGAAGAGCTTGAGGAGTTCCGTGCGTTCGAACTGCTCCGATCCGGTTTGGATCGCTCCAAGTATTTGCTGGTGAAAGAGGCCAAGATCATCGCGATGACGTGCACTCACGCCGCTCTCAAAAGATCCGAACTCGTTCAGATGGGTTAGTAACAGTTTCAGAAAGTATTTTATTACGGAACTATTGTTTTCATTTAAAATTAAGATGTTACACTCTTACTTATTGATTCGAATACCAGGAAATTTAATGCTCAGAGTTGTAATTTTTAATTTAATGTACCATAATAAAAGTAGGGATGGAAGCATATCGCATTTTAATTAGCAAACCACATCCGGAGAAGTACGTATTAAGGAAGTACCTACACTAATTCAGTTCCATTCGCGTTTCGTTGAACAATTTTTGTTACTTTTATAATTATTTTGTCCTAATCATAATAATGTTATAAATGCGAAAGTTTGTAATTTTGGATGTTTGATGCTATATTGCGTTCGCAAAAACAGATTTGGATGAAATTTGGCACACAGATAGTTTATTACCTGGAAAAGCATTATAGGATACTATTTATCCTGAAAAAACGTTAGGTTACCGAGATATCGTCTAAATAATGAGACATGTAAGAAAGTAACAAAAATTTGTATGGAGATGCTTACGTGTCTGTTCAGATAATGTTATAATATGTATTTATATTTTATTATAACATGTATTTATATGGTGATAAAAATACGTGACTAATAAAAGCGGAAATGTATAAAAATTAACAAAATCATTCAGCGAAAAGCGAATGGAGCTAAACTTCCTTAGTTTTTGGTTGTAATTAATTCGAACTTTTTAACTTTATATCCGATTCAAATGTGTTTATATCAGATTTAACTATCTGGTTATTTACTATTCACTTTCTCCATATTAGGAATTTTGGTCCACAATACATATTGTTCTACAGGTTTCAAATACGACAACATCCTTATGGAGGAGTCTGCCCAAATCCTCGAAATCGAAACGTTCATACCTCTACTGCTGCAAAACCCTCAAGACGGCAGGTCGAGGCTGAAGCGGTGGATCATGATCGGCGACCACCACCAGCTGCCGCCTGTTGTGAAGAACATGGCGTTCCAGAAGTACTGTAACATGGAACAGAGCCTTTTCACCAGGATGGTGAGGCTCGGCGTCCCTTACGTTGAACTGGACGCCCAGGGACGTGCCAGACCAAGGTTAATAATTTTTTGTACTAATATTTTAAAAATTTGAATTTTTGTTTGTAATGAATAAACACAAAGAGTACTGAATCGATTTTAAAAATTCGTTCACCTATAGAAAGCTACATGCGATCAGCGAGTAAAATAGGCTATATTTTATAGAATTACGCGGACGAAGTCGCATGCAATATAATATGAAAGTAGTGTCCAGTACGCGACGCCCCACGCAAAAACGAAGTTATATAAGAGGCGAAAACTGGGTAATAAAATAAAACATTGAAGCACAATTGATACTAACTCAATAAAGCCACGTGGACACGGCCAGAGTATTCGTATGAGTCAATTACATACGAGTACGGTAAAAGGACGCGGTCTTAGTGCGCTCGTACTACTCGGTTACCATTATACGAGTAGTGTCCGAGTATTTATACGAGTGCGCTCGGTCCGAGTCAACGTGACTAAAAAAAGGGCAAAGTGTAGAGAATATTATCTTTCCAGTATCTGTGACCTGTACCGCTGGCGCTACCGGTCGCTGGGTGACCTGGGCCACGTGACGCGACTGCCGGAGTACCGCGCGGCCAACGCGGGCCTGCGCTACGACTTCCAGCTCGTCAACGTCGACGACTTCAACGGCGCCGGCGAGACCGAGCCCAGCCCCTACTTCTACCAGGTCACTCTACTTTACACACTTACTTGATCCACTCTATGATTATGGCTGAAACTTTGACAAATATTAGCGCCATCTCTTAGATTTTCTAATGACTTATTGATTTTGATCCGGCGCTGATTTTTTTTATTTTTCAACGTTCAAAAATAGGGGCGCTTGACTAAGTCGCAGGTAAAAGATAGTAAGTAAGTAAAAGCCAAAATTAATTATCCAAAGCTGCAAAATTCCAAACATGGTTAATGTACTTTGTACTAACTTTGTCCGTGACCAACTTCGCGTTGTAGTTTTAAAATCAAAATAATTAAGTCTGCGCTAGAGGCGTCATTGCTGAAATATCGTTTGTTCCCAACGCAACGCAGAACTTGGCAGAGGCGGAATATGTGGTGGCCGTGTTCATGTACATGCGGCTGATCGGTTGGCCGGCGGAGCGCGTCTCCATTCTCACCACCTACAACGGACAGAAGCATCTCATCCGTGACGTCATCGACAAGAGATGCGCCGACAACCCGCTCATTGGACGCCCACATAAGGTCAACATTTATAAACATATATATATATATACGTTTTAATGCTCCTCTTATAAAATTGTATCTATACTTTACTAATATTATAAAGAGAGGGAGAGAGAGAGGACGGATTTTGAAAATGTTGTTAATTTCCCAAATTGGTTATACCGGGAATCGAAACCGGGTTCTTGAGTCTATAAAGCAAAGGCACTGTTCTCTTGTTACGCCGATGGTAATGTGAATGGTGGTTGCGTGGTCAGGTGACAACGGTGGACAAGTACCAAGGGCAGCAGAACGACGTGGCGCTGGTGTCGCTGGTGCGCACGAAGGCGGTGGGCCACGTGCGCGACCTGCGGCGCCTCATCGTGGCCGCCTCTCGCGCGAGGCTCGGCCTCTACGTCTTCGCCAGGGCCAACCTCTTCCGCAACTGCTTCGAGCTGCAGCCCACTTTCAATCAGGTACATACTACATCATACTGCTCCCCATTGGACATAATATTTATTTATTTTATTTGAACACATTAGTACCAGAATACCCAATGCGATTTAGTTAATTTTTATAAGACATAATAACAAATGATCTCACCCCAGTGAATTTATTCAGTGATCAATTAATTGCGCGTTGGGCACCTAAAGAGGCATCCAAAGATTCCATACCTAAAGAGGTATGGAGAATTTTGTATGGGGATAAGTCACTGCGAGATCACGTGGCCGTTACCATAATATAACTCTAATGAGACTGACGTTGCTACAGTTGGTGGCGCGGCCTCTGCAACTGGAGTTGGTTCCGGGCGAGCGGTACCCGGCGCAGCGGGCGTGCAACGCCGCAGTGCCACCGGCACTCGCGCTGGTGGTGCACGACATGGCGCACATGGCGCGCTACGTCTACGACATGTATGTGGAGCGAGTGGCGGCCTCTCGCTCCAAACAAGCGAGCGCAGGCTGGTCTGCGCCTGGTACGGCACGTGCGTCACGCAGCCAAGCGCCGCAAGCATTCGTGCCAACGCACCCGGGCGCAGACGACGACGCCCCAGCGCCCTTCACTCCCACCGACATCGTTAACGAGGTCGACGATGCGCCCGAACCCGACGCCACTGCGTAGACCTTGTTCTCTTAGTGCCATTTCCTAATCGAAACAGCGATCTAGTACTTTGGCCATACCATTCGCGGAGATTCTGTTTTTTTTAAAGTGAAACTTCTTTGAAAAGAACATATAAAGACTTTATAAGAACTTGCACCATTGCCATTGCCCAGGTTAGTATTTATATCACTAAGGTTAAAATGTCTCGTCATTATGATTAAATAGCAGATTCCCATGTAAACAAACAACTCGAAAGATTTACAAGTAACAATTTTATAATGTCATCTGTAACTGTATAGCCAGAAAATTTACCATTATAAGTCTTCAATTACCAAGAAATTTAATAACTTATAAGTTGATATTTAATAAAATAAGTTGTAATAAAACTTTGTTGAGTATTTTCTTTTCTTTTTAAGTTTAAAATAAACGTAAATTGCTTTTTGTTTAAATAAACAAAAGGAATACTAATCTAATTTAATATATTTTTAATCTACGAACTAATTCAGGTATTTAGAAAACTACTAGGTAGTAATTCTACATCTATGACTACGACTTACTGTAATAGGCGTTTACTTTAGATAAATTTAAGTAAAGAAATAACCATTGATTTAAAGATTTTAAGAAACAATATAATATTTAAACAATGAAACTTCGAAAATAAAATAATATAACAGCAAATATAAAAAGTTTATTTCATATGAAAATATTGTATGCAAAAGGAATGAAAGCAGAGGAATGAAAGGGTTAGAAGAGTCCGTCGATTTCGCCCGTAGCGGTGTTAAGGTCGATGTCGTATATGCTAGGTCTCGTCGGCAGTCCTGGCATCTTCGAGATCTCGCCGACCATCGGCACAACGAACCCTGCGCCCACCGACACGAACATGTCGTTGATTCGTAGAGTGAAACCCGTAGGAGCGCCCTTAACTGATGCGTCACCCGTCAACGAGTTCGACGTTTTCGCCATGCATATTGGGAATTTATCGTATCCCTAAAACATAATCATATAGTAAAAGAACCATACACAATTATTTTTTCGGCAAGTTGTAAATTGTAACGGATATGGGCCTCTTTCACCATCTGTCAAGTAGGCTAACTGTCATTTAAAGTCACCAGTCACCAGGGATTATCTGTACGGTAAAAGTCCCAAAAATTAAAAAAGAAATTTAAAAAAAATCGCCTATCGAAAGATGCACTAAACCGAGTGCATAATTTAATAAAACATAAAATTATTTTTAAAAGTAACTAATCAACACTTTACTTGTAGTTGATGAAAGAGGCTCTAAGACAAATTAACCCACCAACCGCTTGGTTTTGTAAGAGTTGTAGTGCCTCTGGTGCTTAACTCTTATTTTTTAAGAGAAAGCAACGCAATCATTTAAAAATAAAAATTATATGAGTAGAGGGAAAGTCTTATATAACGACTCTGGCGAAAGGCGAAAATAATTGTCGGATAAATCCGACTCTGGCGGCTTAAGAATTAACAATGTATTCGTGCAAATTGTAACCATCTCCTAATGCTTGATTTAGGCCTTAGAAAGATTTTAGGATAGATTTCTAAATATCGATGGCAGTCCACGTAAAAACTTTTTAAATTAAATCAGAACTTAGAACACTTACGATCGCGAGTACCAGTTGTTTTGTATTATAGAAGCGACATTACGACACTAACCTTATCGGTGTACAATTGAATCTTGGTCAAGACTTCGTCGGTGTATTCTATGCGACCGGCGCCGTACATCTCTGTAGCGATCAGCTGGATCTTGTCCGGGATGGAGAGGCTGAGGGGGTACAAGTAGCGGAAGGTAGAGGGCGCTTCGCACGCCGCAATGACGGCGTCGGCTAGCTCGAGGGCACCTTCACCGCCCTGAGCCCAGTGAGAGCAAACCACTGCGCGGAAGGCGCCGTTCTGCGTCGCGAACTCTCTCACCAGACGCAACTCGGCTTCCGTGTCATTTCTAAAATAATATAATACCCACATTTTATAAGGGGCTAATTGTGAAGGCGCTCATTTTATTAATATACCGGGTGTCCCAAGACTATGCGACATGAAGGGAAAGTACTTTAAATATCATAGATAGGATATTTTGCTGAAATAAGACTTTATGTTATTTTTAAAAGTTAGTGATACTGCATTCAAAGATTTTCTAAAAATTACTTGCTTCGTCTGGGAACCGACCAATTAAAATCGATTAATTCGTTTAAGAATTATGGAGGAACATACACATGCAATACCTACACTTAAGATTTATTATTAGTATGGACTCAGATTAAATAATAGTTACTGTGGTATGGATAATATAATATACTCACCCGTGTTGGTTCACAGCTATTATAACAGGCACGCCGAATTTATTACCGTTGCTTATATGTTTGCCCAAGTTACAAAGACCTTTGCTAAGTAATTCCAAATTTTCCTGTGAACAAACATTTAATTTTAAATGAGTAAGTATTAAAAATTCTGTGCGACCACTTGATTATATAATACTTGTGTATATTTTAACATAGGTAATATATAGCCTATTTCTGGCATAAAAGTCATATTATGCCAGAAATTTTTAGCGAAGATGATATACATTGAGCGAACTGAAATTGATATACACATAATTATATACATTTATGATATACATTGAGCACAGGCCACTTACCTCGTAAACTTTGAGGATGAGGGTTCAGGCATGAGGTTTGATCGTTTTTGTACAGCAAAGAGCTTTTTATCTTTATAACTTACTTCGTGAAGTTATTCCATAGCTCGTGAGTTCAGGAATTCAAATGCATTATTGAGTGGCACATATGGCTGCACTGTTTTTTTGCGATTCTTTTTACATATGTAGAGATAGGTTACTACCTAAATGGAGTTGGAATATGTTACCTTGACGTAAACCTCGTTGAGTGGTGCTCCGGCTGTGACAGCAGGGCCACCGCCATGCATCTTTAGGGCTCGCACTGTAGCAACAATGACGGCGCAGTGCGGTTGATCGCCACTTGCGCGACATTTTATATTGAAGAATTTCTCCATACCTGAGGGTAAAAAAAAAATAAAAAAATGAGTAAAATGGGTGAAACAAATAACGTTGTGCATGTTCTGTTTTATTCTGAGCAGCTGGATCCGACTGCAGGAAACATTACTGCAGCGACAAGTCGGTATTACCAATTAGAAATTGATGGGATAATTGTTAAGATAGGTCCCACATCAAAAAATGAAAATCTTGATCTTTGGATAGGCTAACCACCAAATCGATCAATCGCTCTGAAAGCTACAAGCCAAAGACAGATGTAGGCATCAAACTATCAATAGGAATCTTTTTGGGTTTGGGGGTTAAAAAATAAAGAATATGGAGAAAAACCAGTTAGTTTAGACTCACCAATGTCAGAACCGAAACCGGCTTCGGTAGCAACATATCCGTCCTCTTTGGCCAATTTCATGGCGATCCGATCAGCCAAAATGGAAGAGCAGCCGTGAGCGATGTTCGCAAATGGCCCAGTGTGGACTAACACCGGAGTTCCTTCAAGAGTTTGCATCAGAGTTGGCTCGAAAGTGTCTTTCAGAAGAACCAGAAGAGCGCCGGTTACACCCTAGAATAGGATATAATCGGTAAAATTCTTATTGTCTTATTTGTTAAATTGGTAAGATGATAAGCGTGCTGTTGTGCTGTCGGTGAGTGAGTTAAGGATGCCAAAGTACGTAGTTAAACTTATTAGTAAATCTGGCCAGAGCCCATTTCCCTCCCTCCAATCCCAATCCTTTATCCTACTAGTAGGCAGCATACTTGCAGTAGGTACCGTAGCGTTGCGCGTGTTATGAATGGTAACCACCTACCATCAGATAGAAGGTAAACTTAAAGTGACTAAAACAGTTAAAATTTCTCTAAGTCAGCCACTGTCTGTTTCTCTGCTAAATTCTTCTAAACAACGCAACGGATTTTGATAAGGTTTTCATTAATCGAAAGACCATAAACGATAAAAGCTTCATTGCATCCGTGCGAAACTGGGACGAGTTTTAAGTATAAAATATATTTGTAGAAGTTTTTAACTTTTACTCGGACAGTGTCTGGTATTTTTATTTCTTCCCAATAATTTATATTCTATTCATACTTGCTCAAAAAAGGGTATTTACTATCTAACAACTAGTTACTTAGCAATTACTTATTTAACTTAAGTTAATAAACTTACAAGATCATCTGCAGTAACAGGATTGCCAGCCTTGTCGAGCGCTACCACCATGCTTGCAAGCCTAGCTTTGATGTCATCCACATCTTTGCCTAATGACAGAATCGCCATGATCTCCGATGCGACAGATATGTCAAAACATGTCTCGCGAGTGAACCCTTTCTCGGTAGGAGACTGACCGATTGTGATCTTCCGGAGGTAACGATCGTTCAGGTCCATCACTAAAATTCAAATATTTTCATTCTTTAACACACTAAAAATAAATATGGAAAAGCGGATGATAGACGACTTGATGGTAATCTAGGTATACAAGAAACAAAAGCGAGTAGGTCCCACTACCTAGTACTCTCTCTAATTTACTGTCTAGTATTCTCCTCAACTTGGGGTGGTATAGTCCACCGCATTAGCGAGATTGTTTAGCGTTAGAGTCACTGCTATACCTCTATTCCACATGATCTTTGAAGGATCAATGTTGAGTCTCGCAAACTTGGTCCGTTCCTCCTCTGTGAGGGAATCTGGGTTAGTTTTGTCGATACCCAGCCGCTTCAGTCTGCGCAGTTGTATGGGCGAGAACTTCCTGACTCCCTTCACTCTTGGAACGAGACGATCGTACAACGGCCCGTCTTTCTGCGTCAGCTCGTGGAAAATTCGTGCATCCATTTGTGCTGCGAGGAGATTGTTCGCCGCGGTAACTGCATGGATATCGCCCGTGAGATGGAGGTTAAAATCTTCCATAGGGATCACCTAAACAAATGATTATTCTGATCGAATTAGAGAATCTACTTTGCGCTTTTCAGCCCCCACTACTACGTTGTTTTATTATTTAGTTTCACAGCAGACACGATATTGTATCAGTGACAAAACTGTGCTAAATTCATTCTGTTAAATCAATTCTAGACAAGAACACTTTATCAAAATAGCAAGATAAGTACCTGTGAGTATCCTCCTCCAGCAGCTCCTCCTTTGACTCCAAACGTTGGACCCTGACTCGGTTGACGCATACAAGCGAATGAGTTTCGGCCACGATGAGCTGTCAACGCTTGCACCAAACCAATAAGGGTCGTACTCTTACCCTCGCCCAGAGGTGTTGGAGTTATACTGTGAATGATCCAATATTAATCATTTTAACGCCCGGCGCTCGACGCAAAAATGAGGTGTTATAAATTTGACTTGTGTTTTTCTGTATATTTTATGTGTGTATCTGTGTGTCTGTCTATGGAATCGTAGGTCCCAAACAAATGGACCGATTTCGTTGATATTAAATTTGGTATTAGGTACTGTTACTTCGTTGATATTGTAACCTTCACGTTTCAGCATCACGTAGTCTGCGGTGTACTCAACTCTCTAGCAATTTAGGTATAGCAGATATAGCGTGTTTGGGCTCAGTAGAAAGTCGGGGTTTAGTTTATAATTTTATTATTAATTATAGCTTGCTAAATTCACTCTTCGATAAATGAATGGACACTTACCCAGCTACTACAATGTATTTTCCCCCGCGTTGGTCCTTTAATCGGTCGAGAACAGATAGAGATATCTTCGCCTTAGTACGTCCATACTGGGACACTTCGTTGGGGAACAGACCGATCTCTTTTGCGAGTTCACTGATATCCTTCGGGGTTTGCGAACGAGCGATCACAATATCACTGAAAACAATACAATGCAGTATTTATTTGAGATGAATTTCAAAATTTTGAGATGAGTCCACTCAGAAATCTCAGGTGTGCAAATCTCAGTTTAATGATTGAATCAACAAATCAACAAAATATGACAAAATCGATACTAATAAATACACAACACAATTCAACTTATTGTGCAATTCTATGTTTGATTTAAA
Organism: Synanthedon vespiformis; assembly: GCA_918317495.1. Lineage (NCBI taxonomy): Eukaryota > Metazoa > Arthropoda > Insecta > Lepidoptera > Sesiidae > Synanthedon > Synanthedon vespiformis. Next base: position 3,731,662 of record OU906962.1, read on the forward strand.
TATATATGTTTTATTAAGTACATACATTAGAAGATATACATACCTATTAAATAATTTGATATGTAAACTATTTTAGAGTGTCAGATTTTAATCCCATATCTTATAGGTGCCAATATAATAGTTCCGCTGGATAGAAAGAGATGAACCTATATACCTAAGGCAATAATTACCTTGGCGGTGGTTTAAGTGGTGAGAGGCGTAGGGGTCGCAAAGACCAAGTGGGAGCTAGAAGCTGATGCAAGGCCCGACGCGCCGCATTTACTGTATTCCGCATCAACATGGCGACGGTCATAGGACCAACGCCACCGGGCACAGGGGTCAAGTGGGACGCGACAGAAGACGCTTCCTCATACGACACGTCGCCGACCAATCGCTGGCCACTCTTCTTCGACGTATCTAGAAAACATTATCATAAGAGTACTTCACTTACTTATGTATCCATTCCCATAAAGTACTTTTTAAAGGAACTTACCAAAATGGATAATCAATAGTTCATTTGTTATGGCCTATTTTTTTTCTTCTGAAGGCAATATTTTTTTTATAAATGAAGACGTGAGTGGATGAAGGTGGTAGGTAGCATAATTCCAATTTTGAATAAATCGAGGTTAAAGTTTTACTTTTAATTTTTTAGATAAGTCGCCACGGAAATGTTTTTTGTACTAAATTATTTTAGGTCGTTTACACTAAGTTGTGTAAACGACCTAAAATATTAATGGTATGATAGCAATTAAACACTTCTATTATTTAATTTAAAAAAAAAGTGAACATAGCTCCCTCTTCCATTAACAAAAGTAAACTTTTCTACACTCTTTTCTTTTTAAAATTAACTGTGCATAACACCTTTTTCAACTTTTTATTTTCCAAAAATGTCTGTAATCATTCATATGGACATACTTATTACCTACGTCGACGCAAAAAAAAAAACGAAAAAAACCCAAAAATGCGACATAACGCCTTCATCCACTCATGTCTTGAAATATTAAGGCGATAAGATAAACTTTATTCAGATTTACCTGTGTATATTTATTTCTATAAATATACACAGTTTCTTTTAACCGAATATTAAGTAAATATTAAATTTTCTTTCATTTTTGTAAAATAACTTTTAATTATCTTACTGATACTACTCTTGACTCACTAGGAGTCAACACGTACTTCAGGTCCAATATTAATGAGCATAATTTGAAACCTTTTAGTGTCGGGTATAAATTCCGAGCGTATACTATTGCACGATTCTTTTCTGAGCTGAAGTAGTTTTTATTGTAATTATGGCACTCGAATATAACAATTTTTTGAATGTTACTACGAATTCTTCACTCTTAAAAGTAAATTTCAGATATGTCTTGTCTATTTCCACTTAAATATTTAAAATAAAAGAAAGCTGGATTTTATAACTCCACAGACCGCGTCGTTCTATCAAAACTTTGGATGAGAAAAAAATGTAAATAGTATATTAGGTACGAATTTTGGGCATCTTTTACAATTTTTCTCTTCATAAGAACATATTTTTTCAAATACAGTATTTGAAAAGATTTGCACTTAGTAAAACATTTGGACATTTATTTTATTTATATATAAAAGATAAATAAACACAAATAAAAACTATTTAATAATTAGGAAATCTGCCAAAATTACTCTAAAAAAATGACATGAAGTACAGAAAATTTGCCATTGTGGCTTGTTTTAACAAACTTACCTAGTTAAAAGAAAATAAACAATCAACCTAACAGTATTAAAAAACTTCAAATACTGAGCAATTTTTTTTAAAAAAGGTAAAATTATTTTTTATGATAAAATAATCAAATATATGATTGCTTGAGTAGGTTTTACTGCACTACTGATACCAAAGCGACACATTGTCGCGAACTGCGTCGGTTATACCATTGTTCATACAATATTTTGTAAACTAAAGTTTGTCCCCATTGGAAGTTTAATTCTGCTTAATGACATTCCTAATTCTCACAAAATGATTGACAAACAACCCATATAGATAATACTGATTTGAAAAACAAATATATTAATTTTTATCCATATACTTAATTAGGTACACGAAAAAAAAATACATTTCAAAATGTTTAGACGAAAAGGAAAAATTAGCCAAAGATTATTAAAAGCATGGAATGCTCGGATATTTAAAAAAATATATTTTAAAAATTGTTGACACTTTCGATTATATTTTTTACATAAACCCAATAATTGTTATATTATACTAGCTCCACGCTCCCGGCTTCGCTCGGGTTCAGAATAAAGTTGGACCAAATTACATAATATAGTTACGAAGTTTTATCGAAATCGGTTCAATAGTTCTGGAGTTCATTGGCCTCAAACATTGTGACACGAAATTTTTATGTATGTAGAGATTATGAAGTACTTTTTGAAAGTACTCCAGAAAATAAACAAAAACTAGACGAGCTTCCCAAATGACTGCGAAATGCCACTACTTCATATACTATGAAAATACACGTACCAGGAATAGCATTAATGCCGCAATCTATGACCACTGCTCCCGGTTTGATCCAAGAGCCACGAACCATCTCTGGTCTGCCAATTCCGACCACAAGGATATCAGCAGTTTTAGTCTGTAAGTAATAATTCATTACATAACTCGAGACTTCGTCTGGCACCCATCGAATGATTTTGAATGATCCCCTCGGGAACAGTAGAGACTTTTGTGAGGGTTAAAACTAACACATGTCCTTTTCTGCGCCCCTTTTCCACATCGTGGATGTCCTTGATGGTTCTGGTAGTTGGAAGTTCAGACCAGTTCGTTGACAAGACATTCAATAATCTTGGACCATTTTTGGGGTTAGCGGGATTGACAGGCATAAGTGATATAGAAAAACTTACTATGTCACTTAGGTTTTTGGTCTTCGAATGGCAAATGGTCACAGTCGCGTGCTCCCATTTGAGCAATTCAGAAACTGGTGTGCCGACGATACGGCTGCGGCCCAACACAACCACGTTCTTCCCGGCGATGCTCACGCCGGCTCTCTTAATGAGTTCCACACAGCCGGCCGGGGTGCACGGAATGAACCCTGACATATCTCCAACAGCTACACGGCCTTCATTTACTGTGTTCAGTCTAAAAAGATACATATCGCACCTTAGGTAAGACAAGGGCATAACTTGCAAGTATTTGTAAAATGAATTAAATATGCAGAAGTGTTTTGAAAACATCATTACTTAAGTTAAAAAAATCCCAAAAGTGTGGAGCTTAAATTTGATGCATCAACAAGAATGGTCTCAAAGCAATATTTGCAGAAAAGTACGATATTGAATGCAAAAAATAAACTTTAAATGGCTCTCAAAAATGCAGTTATGCCCTTGTCTTGCCGAAGGGCGATATAAAGATCACTTAAATACATTAGACCTTTTTGGAATTTAGCAGTTTTGGATAGTAATTAATTTGACGAACCCGTTAAAGGGTTCGAATCCCAGCAGTGTCAACTTTGGAAATGAACTTTTCAAAGTTGGCTTGGTCTGGAACTGAAAGTAGCGTCAATTATGACAGGGCATGCTATATATGTTTCGCAGTCATTTGGGCAGCCCGACTGGCGAAATAACAGTAAGTGTGTTGCTAGACTTAAATAAAATTAAATAACATACCCGTCTACATCTTTGTCTGGAGAAACTGAGTCCGTAATTAGATGAGCATCGATGGCGTTGACGCTGTCCAGAGGCATTTGGACTATGATGCCGTGTACGTATGGAGATTCATTCAGGCTCTTGATTTTGGCGAGTAACTGAAAGATTTTATTAATATTAATACGTCTGCAACGTATTCGTCGATAATCTGGAAAAGCTAGTCATTGTTTGCAACATCGAAGGCACAAGATTAAGAGACCGATCGTCAACAAGAAAGACAGAACAAGTAAAGAAAGCCACCTCTTGTGATATACTGCTAGGCGGTGAGGATTGATGGACTTTATGACCACGATTCTCAGTAATGAGGGACGGACCGATACCAATCTATATAATGTATAAAATCAAGATAATTCATCATAATATGCATTCTTGGTCTGGGGGCCTTGGTAAAAATAATAATAATAGTTAAGTATAGGTACTAAACAAATAGGTAGGTAATCAGTAGTTTGTGTTTACAGAATTAAATGCTTTCGTAAGTCAATTGTTTGTTACATCACAATTCGGCAAACAAGTTGATGTGCGTAAAGCATTATCAAGAGAGTTCAAAGAGGTGAGACAATTTATATACATGTCATGTGATATTTCTCGTATTATTATTTGTTTATACTGACTACTTATAATGAGGTAAAATTAGTTTGTCAATTAAGGTATAAATCTTAAAAACCATTGACTCTATGAAAGAAACCATATGCAAAATCAATGAGCATTTGAGGCAAGTGATATTAGAACATAAATGAAGTCAGCTAGTGAGGTGTGGGTTAACTAAAACCTATACCATAAGTTAGCAACCACTGTATCGAGTGAAACGAATATTGTATCAAGTTTTCAATTCTTATTGATTACTTAATAAAAAATTACCTATTGTTTCCATACCTACTATTCGATATATCAGCATTTAGGTACCATTCTTAACCCTGTATCGAAATATATACAAGTATAAATATTATAATTTATCTATACCTACTTATATTATAAAGAGGAAAGATTTGATTGATTGTTTGTTTGTTTGTATAGAATAGGCTCCGAAACTACTGGACCGATTTGAAAAATTCTTTTGCCATTAGAAGCCGACATTATCCGTGATGAACATAGGATACTTTTTACCGCGGGAAAATGCTTCATTCCTACGGTAAATCTAAAATAAAAGTAAATACTAGCGGCTTGGCCCGGGAGATAGCGCCATCTACGCGAAGTCGCGAGCACCAGCTAGTATCTAAATATTCTTAAATAATAGTTTATCCAAACGCACCTCTATTTGAGTGATGTCACTAGGTAGTTGGACATGGTCCACAATGACTCCAATATTTTCAGCGGCCTTCTTCTTCTGGCGAATGTACACGTTGGAATCCTCGCGACCACCGACTTGTACTATTGCTAACTTTGGATTGAATGCAGCACTTTTAGCACGAAGAGCCGCAACTTCTTGACGAAGTTCATTTTCTATGGAGCTAGTTGGAAAAAATAAGACACGAGATTAATTAAAGAAGAAAAAAACGAATATTAATGTGGTGTTAAATTTTGTTACAAAATATGTCGACTCAGAATCACTTAGAAATTAGTAGATATTTTTGAACTTCATTGTTTTGAGACAAATTTCTTACAAAATAAGGCCCAAGCCAAAAAAGAACTCAAAAATAATTTTCCCGATTGAACCATTTCTCCGACATATCGAATTTTTCTTTTGGAAATATTATTTTTACTTAACCATAATAATAATAGGATTAAGTACCAACTAGAACTAGATAATGGATTGTTTATTTTGCTATCTTATGCATAAATGCAATAGAGTGCCAATATTATGATATATCACTTTGGTTATATCAATACATTATACAAAAATAAATTATTATAGAAAAATGCCAAATAACTAGATACGTAGGTCGAAGTTAAAATAGCCTGAAAAACTATAACAAAATATGGCGATGAAATTAATATTATGGATTAATTTGTTTACAATCCAAACAGGGATTTGTTACAACCTTGAACACGAGGACAATTTTAATTGTCTTTCAACAGCTTTAACGTATTCAACAAAGAATTAAGAAACACAACAAACTTCAGATTTAATGACATTTTTTAAGAGTATTTCATTTCTCTTTGAAGTTTTCATGTCTGCAACAGCCTCAAACCCTCTTAGCTTTTTTAAGTAATCTATACTATTAGGTATATAAAGTTGAAAAGTTCGTTTGTCTGGTTGTACGCGCTACTCTCAAGAACTACTGGTACGAACCGGTACGAATTGAAAAATTCTTTTGTGTTGGATAGTCCATTTATCGAGGAAGGCTATAGGCTATAGAGAACGCGGACGAAGTCGCGGGCACTAGCTACTTAGTTAAAAAATAAAACCGAAAAAAGCTCAATTAAAACATTTTTAATATGACGAAATATTGATAAAAATACATTTTCAAGGAATAAAGCATTCTTTCCTTAAAAAGGCAAATAATTTAAAACATAAAATTAGATTTAATAAGATTCTTTACACTAGGTATTACGTTACGCAATGTATATTATAATTACTAAATTAGAAATAAGAAAAATAATTTTTAGAAAATTATTTTCAAGAAGCACTCACTCACAGATATAAAGATTGCACTAGTTTCTTTAAAAACGACATACATATAAGATATATTATGTTAGGTATTAAACGATGGATGATACCTAGCTACTTCTGTTCCGGAAATGCGTTCCGCGACCATTTTTCTTCGTGTTCCTGTTGGGACTAGCAAGTACCGAGCAAGTCTGGAGTCGACTACAAACAGTGTTTGTGCTACATCATAATATGATATTTGTGACCTATGAGATAACCCCGTAATTAAATAAAAACTTGTTCCAATGGGTTTTTGATGGAAAACACGATCTATTTTATGTAATTCTCTTGTTAGATAGTATTATTAGCTATCAGCATTACTTATATAAGACGGGACCTATTTTCTGAAAAAAATACCTATTTATTTTGCAAATTAATTTAAAAAAATTGAACTGTAAAATCGACTTTTTAGTATTTATATTTGACTAGCTGTTGCACGTGAATTTGCCCGCGTATTTTTATAAAATATAAAGGTAGGTTTTGAGTTTTTACCTATTCATTTCATTATAAACATACAAATGTTCCGTCTTCATAATATTAGTAGGAATATTTGGAAATAATTATTATAGGTACTTACCTACCGTAAACAATCGGAAACAAAATTATATTTAAAATATGTTGAACTAAATCTTTTGATATATTTAATTGACATTATTTTATTTATATTTTGTTTATTTAAATGCTTATTAACAGTCACACTGGTACGAGTTTTTAAAACGTTTTTGTTTATATGTTGTAAACTTATTACAACGCAAGAGTTGTTTTGTTATTAGAAGTTTATCTATCGTAACTTTATTGTATTGAGGCAGTAGTACACGCAATAAAAATTTTAACAGACATTTTAGGTATAATTGTAAGGCCACTGTTTTATTTTTTATTAGCTATAGTCAGTCACTAGGAATAGGAACTATTTTATTGACAATGTATCCTAACTTAGAGGTATTTAGAAGATACTTGATTATAAATATTAGTTCTTATACTAAATTTACTACTACTTTTACTAAATAACGCCTGACATCTTCTAAATTTTTAGATGATCCTAACATTTTTTGGGATAAAAAAATATGGTAATCCAGGTATTAAACTATCTTTATGTAAAATTCAATCCAAAATCGTTAAGCGCCCTTTCACCATCTGACAAGTAGGCTAACCGTCATTTAAAGTCAACGGTAACCGGGGATAATGGAGCTTATATACTTTTGTTTGTACGGTAAGTCAACAAACATTGAAAAGAAAATAATAAAAAATATCCCCCTATCGAATGATGCAGTAAACCGAGTGCATAATTCAATAAAACAGAAAATTATTTCTAAAAGTAACTAATCAGCACTTTACTTGTAGTTGGTGAAAGAGGGCTGGCCTTTTTTGCGTTATTTAGGAACAAACATTTAATTTTATAAACTTTCGCATTTATAATAATAATAAAATAGAAAAAAAACAACTTACTCTTGTACAGCAACAAGATCGCCACCAGGTTCCCACATTTTCTTAGTCTTCAGACAGATCCACTTCTATAACTAACTCTCAAGCAATTTTCTTACCCACTAAATGAATAGTATGTAAGTATAATATCAATATTTGTAGCTACCGTCGTACTTGACAAAATCTAAATCAAATTAGATAGGTATTTAAAAGTATGAAGCCGGTCTATCAAGCTATTATCTACAGATTCGTATTTCACATGATAAAATTTATTGTTCCAAATAAAGGCAGCAAGCAATTAACGGGAAACGAGTTCCGAAGGTCACTGAACAATTTCACTGGTATGGTAGGTTTATAAAAATCAAAAGAAGTACCATATGTACCTACCTATAAATAAAGTAGTTATATGTTGTATTTTATTACATATATTGTATAACTAGCTGATGCCCGCGACTTCGTCCGTAATGAAAAAGAAAAAATAGCCTATCCTGTATCCTGTGTACGTCTAAATGTCTAAAGTTTAATGAAAATCAGTCAATTCGTTTATGAGTTATGAACATACAATACCTACACTTACAGATTTATTATTAGTATTGATTGATTGATAGCACTAGCCGTTGCACGCGACTTCGTCCGCGTAACTTTATAAAATACTAGCTGGTGCTCGCGACTTCGTCCGCGTAGAAAAGTATAAAACGCAATCTACCGTATTTTGGATAGATGGCGCTATCTGCCGGGCCAAGCCGCTAGTATTTACTTTTATTTTAGATTTCCCGTAGGAAGGAAGCATTTTCCCGCGGTAAAATTATCCTATGTTCATCACGGATAATGTCGGCTTCTAATGGTAAAAGAATTTTTCAAATCTGTCCAGTAGTTTCGGAGCCTATTCTATACAAACAAACAATCAAATCTTTCCTCTTTATAATATTAGTATAGATAGCCTATGTTACTTGCTGATAATGTAGCTTTTTACAGGCGAAAGATTTTTTTTTAAATGGCCAACTAGTTTTTGAGTTTATTCATTACTAAATCTTCTTGTCAAGTCGTGACTAAAAACCAAACCGTTGAAACATTCAATGACAATTTGAGGTTAGTAAATAAAAACAAAAATAATTTTAAAAGATATCTTTAATCATCGTCAGTTGTAACAAACTTTACTCTGTATTAATATCACATCAATTTAAAAAAAAGAACTTAAAAACTAAATAGTTTGTTGTCATAATATACCCGTTCGGTATTTTCGAATATTGATTAACAAAAATCAGACTTTTAGACTAAATAATACTAACAGGCTAATTTTGAAAATATTTGTAATTCAAACATTTCCATTTTAATTACAATTGAAAACTAAACTTCACTTTCTCATATATTTTTAACCAACTTAAAAAAATAATAATTTTGTTCTTAAACAAACAAATAACAAACGCCATTGAAATAACCACTTTTACCAAACTCTCATTAACAACTCGCACTAATAATAAAGTATAATTAAACCTTCGGGTTTACAATTAAAAATCAACTACTTATAATATATTTTACTAATAGTGATGTTCATTGATGTACGCTATATATGCGAATTTTTCCACAAATATAAAAATAATTGCCACTCTATTCGAGTGAATGCTAAAAATGAAAAATAAAAAAGTGTTAATTAAATTACATAGAATGGTAAAAAAAAACATTAAACTGTACGAAAAAATAAACTAAACACGTCGTAAAAAAAAGTTTAAATTACTGTGAACTATAACTGAATTTAAATACAATGTGATTATTCAAGTAATAAATCTCAACTGCGATGTCTGCGTCGAAAATGAAAAGGAAAAATTCCCAAGATAGAGACTAATGCGACACTTAAGACTAAGACTAAGACTGGAATGTGGCGAAGTCCTCCTCCTTGAGCTTGTGGGCGTTGGAGTAGAGATGAATGCGCATCGCGTGAGCGGGCATCGGCAGAGTGTCGCACAGCTCGCACTGCAGCTGCGTATCGGACGCCTGGGACGTTCTGAACACACAAACAAAACATCTTCAATTATTTCAAAATTTCCATATAATATGCATACTTTCTAAACGTTATGCAAACGATACAGAGGCAAATAAAGGACTGTTGCAATACTTCACTGATCTCTAATAAGCCTCTGGATGGGATCACTAGTTTTAGTTCCATGTACTTACACTCCATAGGCTTCGTAGCCTACAGCGCCAAAATGGCGATTTTCAAATAAACATAAAAATAAATTGACAGCAGCCCATCCAGAGGTTTATTAGAGATCAGTGCAATACTTGCTCACTCATCGAAACACAACAGCACCTAGTGACGAAGGCGTGCAGCTTCTGGTTGGCGAGGTGGAGCGCGCGCAGCTGCTCCCTGGAGCGCTGGTGGAGCTCTAGCGGAGCGTGCAGCGGGAAGAGCACGGCGCGCTCCATCATGTCCGGCTGCGTGATCTCCAACAGATCCTGCTCAGGCGCCGACCGCCACTCCCACGCCTGCGGTACCGCTTGCGGCATCTGCTGCTTGCGTCGCTTGCGCAACAGTCTGCGAACCACAACCGCAGGCATCACCCTCGTGTTCACTATTCATCACATCACAACATTATCCACACTACAGTTAAACCGATCCTAATGAAATTTTATTTCGTGTGCTTTACAGTAAAGGACACGAATATTTTTCAGAAAACGAGTACTGTTCCCGAGTGATCATCTAATATAAAATAAAAAAATAAATAAAAAAACCTGGCCAGTGTCAATAAGAGGGCAAGGGTTATTTTGCTTATATTATTTTTTAATTTTTTTAACGCGCCTTATATATACTGTGTCCTTTCTTCTATTCCTGATAAATGTATATGAAAATTTCATGATGATCGGTTAAGTAGTTATGGCCCAAAAAGGTAACAAGACAGACACAAGTTACTTTCACATTTATAATATTAGTAAGTATGGAAAGTATGGATTAGGAATAGGCTTTGATATTTACAGTATACAATACAAGAGAGTGGGGTCAAATTTATCTAACAGAAGATAACTATTGACATCACACTTTATGCGACAGACTAGCATGTCGTGTCAAATTAACTAAAGTAAAAAAAACATACTTCATGAGGTCCTCCCGTATCAACTTGGGGAAATTCTGTCGGTTTGGCGTTGGCACGTTTTGCTGCTCACTGCAGGACATCACGATATCCATCAGGTGACGAATGTGGTTTATCTGATTAGATATAAAAATTTAAGTAAAATGAAAAAAAAAATAATGCAAAAGAATTATTAAAATATCTCTAGAACTTTCGTGTGCAAGAATAAGTGTGACGTCACTTGACCTAGACGACGACGTATGGTGCGACTATCTAATAGGTCAAATGACGTCACAGGCGAGTCGTATCGCGCTAAAATACGTAAACTTATATAATCATCATTTTTTGTTGATGGATTTCAAGTTTTTTTTTCCGTGATTCATTAGTTTTGATCTATATTTTAATTCAATTACGTTAAATATATAATCGTCGACCTAACTAGTTAACCTGCTAAGTCACATTTTGCATAGTTTTCAGGAGGAAGAAAAAATAAAATGACAAAATGTTGTGCGTCGCGTCAGGCATGTGAAATGAGCTACATTATCAGTACAAAACTTAGGATTTAGCATGTTTTCTTTGTTTAGCATGAAGAGTTTGCCGTTAAGTCAGAAAGCAATTTTTCATTTATGAAATTTCTCACCTTTTTAGTTTGACAATCGTTGTTATTCGTTCATCAAACGATAGATTTATCGTCTAAACTTGTCGAAAAGTATAAAAAGTGAAATTGTCCAAAAATGGACTTAGCAGGTTAACGCATTAGGCCGACGCAATGGTATTAACAGTATCATGAAACTTTTGCGTTGGACAAGGGGCGAAATATAGTTTACCAGTCCTATGTCTTCGACGCCTAGATCGGCGTCTATGTCGATGAGCAGATCGTGCTCGGGGAAGTGCGGCTCACCGTTGGTCGTGCTCCCGAGTCCGCACAACGCGCTCACGTAACGCACGCTATCCGCGTCGCGGCGCAACTCGGCACTACACATAGACCACAAAAACTCTCACTACACTTTAGTACCACCACAATTTAATATAAATGTATAATAATTTCAGCTAAATCTAAAGCTACAAAAAAAGCTTTCAACGCTTTCTCTTAAACTCATATGCAAATTGTCCACTATTATGTGGATTCAACAGATTTGCGTAAAAGACTTCAAGCCTTAAAGTCAAAGTAATAAAGTCTAGTATTGAATGTGACTCACATTGGGCAGAAGAGCAATGCTAAGATGGCGGGCAATCCGGGTATGTTGGGCATGAAAGTAGTGTTGTAAAGTTTCAGTTTGCTGCTAGTCTCGTTCTGCGACACCGAGCAGGCCACCACCAATCTGAAGACATAGTTCAGTGACACATTTAAGTAACGGCTTCGATTCTCGGTAAAGCCATCTGTGAAAATTATTATTAGTATTCAAAGTTGTGTAAAGTTCTAGTTGGCCTGTATATCTGAAATCGCGTGAATATTTCTATACATGTTTACTTAATTTAGTTTAGTCTAGAAACATATGTAAATATTAGTTATAGACCACTTAAAATTTTCATATAAAAATTAAACGTAAATACCTTTCATTTAGCTCTTGTGGGTTGTTATCGAGAAGTACTGAGTTGACAGATTGCCCATCAATGTCTGCCTTTTTCTCACGACTTGAGTACATGGTACTATGGATCGTTGTCTCCAAGGGACTGAATAACAAACAAAACACATTAAACTTAACTAATAAGGACACATTATGTTAATTTTTATATTTGACATAATATTATTATGAAGCGTTGTAGTGGTGGGCAGAGTCCTTTACCATTTGCATGCTAATGACAGTTCATGCTCTACGCATAATTATGTCGCTTTTATATGTTCCATAAAATTCGTTGTGTAGTTCGTGGCGTGCGATATCCACAGTTGATGCTGTCACACTATAATTTTATGCCCACTTATTGGGACATAAAGTAATGTAAGTGAGCTCTGGCTGGACCCACCTGAAAGGCCCCTGGAGGTTAACGTCTGTGACGCAATCCTTTGTGTCGGGTGTTTTGGCCTCCTGCAGGTGATAGGACGCGTTCTTTAACTGCTCTCTGTTGTACGCGGCGATCTGCACGCGACTCAGCGCACTCATTTGTCTCAAGTCGTGATTCAACTGTACAAAAAATATTATATATGTATATATTTTAAACTAGCTGGCGCCCGCGACTTCGTCCGCGTTGAAAAAGAAAAAAGTAGCCTCACCTGTTTCCTGTACGTCTAAACGTTTATCTATCAAGTTTCATGAAAATCAGTGATTTATTATTAGTATTGATTGATATTCCATTGTTTAAATTAGCCTGTTGGAGGGGTCCGGGTTCGATTACCGGCAGGGTAAACTTTGGAAATGAATTTCAAAGTTGGCTCTGGTCTGGATTTGGAAAGTGGTGGCAGGGCACGTTGTTGCATCCCCTTACAGAAGACCACCGTGAAATTATAGCATGCGTGCTAACCCTTCCAAATCCTACTGTTGACGACAGTGCACTTGCAGCATCTGTGCCGTTGCTTGCATTATAGATCCCCGCAAGTTGATGCTGTCTTTTGAGCTTAAAAATAAAAAAAAAATGTATAATTAAGGTCTCACCTTAGACTCGTAACTCTCCTCGCGAGGTACAGCGTACCCCTTGTCGAGTAGCGCCTTGTTGATGTTTATTTGGCCATTACCAGCCATCAACTCTACCGACACCACACCAAAAGATACCGAATAAACCTGAAAAATTTATAAAATGACATGACTGTAAGTATATTTGATCACGCTCTATATACATCCATATATTGGAGATGTGAACAACACAGTTATGATAATGAAGGTTGAAGAGGAGCAAATAAATTTTGAATTCTGCATCAAACTGTGTCACTCGATTTTATTATCATAACTTTTACGAATTGCCTCCAACCATGGGAGGTAATTTAAATTTAAAAATGAAAAAGTAAGCAAGCTAAATGCATCAGTGCACTGTTATAGAAATGTGTCGTACACTGGCGATAAGAGGTCCGCGCTTGACCATGCCGGTGAAGAAAACGGTGGCGTCGTGCGACCAGTGCGCGTGCGCATCCAGCAGTGGTGCGGGTTCCAATCCCGCCAGGCGGCACTCCATCGCGAGAGGCGGTTCAGCACCGCACGCGCCACTGGCGGGCAGCTCGCGCAGGTTGCTCTTGTGCACGCGCCCCACGCTCCCGTAGTCGATGTATGACACCTAACGACAAGTAACACATGCTATAATAATAATTAAAAGTATAAATCAACCGCCGGCTAAACACCATACACGCTATGTCTGCTTGTAAGTCGCTGACGAGGTGGGTTCAACTCATAAGGAGCAGTAAGGAATTCAAGGCAAAAAACCACTGTTTGGTTAACATTTTTAATCTTTTGGTCTAGGGTCAGATGAAATAAGAACTAAATATAGAGCCCGCCGTGTACTGTACATACACGGTTACACGGACACAAACTACTGTTCTTATTTGGTCTAATAGTCTAAGCCATGAACGAGGAGTTGGCATTGAGGAAGTGTCCATTTGACGGCACTAAGCGCCTTAATAAACTTTTAATCTGGTGTGGTTACCTCGAGCATGTCCTTGGGCAGGAGCCGCAGGATGCGCGCGCGGTGTAACGCGGTGCCACTGGCGTCGGTGTAAGGTGCGGCCAGAACTGCTCCCGCGGCCGGCGTGGCCGTGTACGCGAGCAGCTTGGACCGATTAAGCTCCGCATGAATCTGGGCCAGCGATTCCTTGGTCGAGTCGTCGTCGTATTGCGCCCAGAACTTGCTCACGTGCACGAACTGAGATACGTCAACGTGATTAAAACATGTCAACACTTCCATTTGAGACATAAATACAAGGTGTAATTAAAAATTATAAACTAACAATAAGGTAATGATCACATGATCATATCACATCGTAATGAATTCAAATCACATTCGTAAAATAACCCCTCTCCATTTTCTTTTCTCATGAGATCTACTAGAATTCATTCACATCATACTCGTGCTATCGAGGCTATCAATAGTATTTTCTATTAACAAATCATATAATATAAACAGACCTGGCTTATTTTGAGTGGAAAGTGAGATTCGTCGACGTCCGGGAAACGCGGGACCATCGTGTCCATGTTTAGTTCTCTTTTAACCTCTTTCTCGTGTTTCAGAGCTTCCGCTACGGCCAATGCCTTTTCTAAACTGTAATAAATAACAAGATATGATTTAAAAATTACAAACTGACCCTCTCCCCTAGACCTTCTATTGAGCCCAAACACGCTAAATCTGCTCCGAGTTGTTGAGGAGCTTGGTGTCCTGCATACTACTACTTGATGCTGCAGCATCAGGTCAAGATTACCATGTCATGAAAATACCACTGAAGTAACGGTAACAGTATATCGAATTTCTGGAATCTATGAAATTAAATGAAAAAAATAAAAGTATTCAAAAAATCGAATCAAGGAAATATTTTGAATCGACGCCATTTTTGAAAACTTTTTTTTATCAAAAATTCAAGTTCTTCATATCTATTTTACTTATTACTAGCTGGTGCCCGCGACTTCGTCCGCGTTGAACGATGAAAAGTACCCTATGTCCTTTCTGGTGTCCCAGGCAATGTGTATGCAAAATTGCATGGTGATCGGTTCAGTGGTTTTTGCGTGAAAGCGTAACAAATAAACAAACATACTCCACATTCACATTTATAATATTAGTGAGGATTTAAAGGATTTATAGTTTTATAGGATTTAGTTTATCTTATCTAAAAAATTACAATAAGAGAGCAAAGAAACACTTACGGCAACAGCGGCACTCTTATGTTAACCCGTAGATGTCTCGCTTTTATCGCCTTGTATATAGGCAGTAACACTTGACCGGGGATAGTTGGATCCTGTTGACAAATTTAAGCGTTTATTAAAATATTATCTACACTGTTTCTAGTCTTCAAGTCACTATATTACCTATATTTTGAAGTTACTATAACTAGTACGTGTAACTCACCCCACTTCCATCGCTTTTGTCTTGATTGTCGTCAGAGAAAGTCAAGTAGACCTTGCTGCAACAATTGCAAATTATACTTTTAATTGGAGTCCGATTATAATTTCATAAATTGTATTCGTTTATGAATTTTATTATAAACTTAAAAAAGTAACTATGTAAAATTGTGAAGTTGATAATTTGTGTACGAATGAAAACCTAATGTGATTGATTCAAAGTGACTTAGGAAGTCTCTAAAATCATAGACAAAAACGTTTGTAACGTACATATTGTACATATTGTAGGTTATGTGACGATTTTATTGAGTTTTTTGCATTTTCCTCTGACAATCAATAATTTTGGATAAAACTTGTAAATGTAAGTGTAAATGGATACGTGTATATGAGAAATATATGTAGAAGGCAACAGGAAACCACTGCATATCTTTTTTTCCCCATGAAAATCATCATGAAGGCTCAACACCTGAAATGATGACCACGACCACTCTGTCAAAAGTGAAAGGAGAATATGAGAAATTCCATGTCGTGAGTTATTTGTTTACAATAACTCGTTTAAAAATCCACACGAGGCTCCCCAGTTGAATTAAAAAATATATTTAATATTGGTACTGAACCTGGAATTTGAATCAAATATGACACGTGATTCGTGCCCGATGATTGTCTTTATCGTTTTTCTGATAAAGCCCGCGTACAACTCGCCCGGTTGACCCGTCGGGAATTTCGTCAAATAAACCTGCAACGCAGTATAAACCAACTTATATTTTATGATTTTGGACTATCAAAGTAATTAGATTAGTGGCATTTATAATTTAACAGATCCAGACTAGTCAACTTCGAAAAGTTCAATTACAAATTTGGTCTTGGTATCATAAAAAAAAAACCTTGGTGGGAATCGCATCCGGGATCCGGGAGCTCTGAGACGGAGCACCCTAACAACTCATAATATGATTTTTAAAAGTTGAAATTAGGTAATTTGGACTTGCCGTGTTTCTCGGGTCGTGGCCTGAAAGAGCGTGTACTGCGTCCCTCTCACGCGTCTCGTCGCTTGGCGCCGTCACAAAGTAATGCGGGTAGAACGCACCAGCTATCACTATCTGCAATTCATAATAAAAAAAAAACATTTACGAATACGTTTAAATAATAATCTTAAATGAAGTTTCATAATTGTGCCAGTGAGTTACAGCTGTATTAAAACCATTTATGTCAACAACATAAAGTAAGTAACTCAGTTATTTATATTACTAAGTATTCGCTACTAAGTATTAAATTACAAGGCCACTGTTTCTTGAATTAAAATTAATCTCTTATGCGTCTAACAAAGGCAAGCATAGAGACCTAGCTGCTCTGCGTCCACGCTTCGATGCCGGCATACTTAAGGCGTGGTACATTGTGGTCAAATTATCAATAGTCACAACGCTTGGAACCTACCTTGAGAACGAGATTGAGCTCGGATCGCGGCCACGGAGACGGTCCCTCGGGGATATCGAAGCCCACGCGCGACAATCGCATGCGAATCTCGCGCAACATGTCGTCCAACTCGCGCAACCCGCGCACTTGCACGTAGAAGCTGCGAGCCCACGCCCTCTCGTTGGAGCCCGGCTTTTGGAAGTGGCGTTGCAAGCGCATGTGGCTCCACACCTGCAATCCCATTGACCTCTCATAGCCTTCGTACACACGTAATTCTCTATTTAGTACCTCAAACCATATAAGAGTTATATAGACAGCTTTTGCGAATATATTGAAGCCGGTTTTATAAACATGTGTGCGTAGCCCGGTTACTGTATTGAGATTATGCTTACAATATAATCTAAATTTTTGTTTAATTTTATTAAAAATTTTGGTTTCCATGTTAAGTTGGGTGTGAAATTTGTTTCCATCCGACTTTTTATTTTTTTTAATATGTACTTAGTTTGATTGCAAATACAAATGTGTGCGTGTAGTGTAACCGTGTATGTACACGGCGAAGGCGTAGTTTTACCGGCTTCACTGTGCCGTTCACAGGGCTCTCTATCTTTAATTCTCATTTTATTTGAGCATAAGACATCTTTCCTTCTAAAGCTTTTTTTAATGCCCGATGTAAAACCGGGGTGTTATAGTTTTAACGGGTGTCTCGGTGTATCTGTGCTTTCGTCAAGTTACCTGGTTCCTGGTTGTTGGTAGATGGTGTTTTATAAATGTGAATGTATCCTTACCTTGTAAACGTTGAGTAGAGCGATACAATCGCTGGTGGATCCGTCGGCCCATGTCAGCTTTGACTTGTACGCGTTCATTCTCTCACGAAACGGATTATTGAAAATATTTCTGACAGACAGAGCAGCCGCTGAAATGTTATTAGGTTCCAGTTAGATAACAATAACGACCGCTGTTTTGTATTCTGAATTAACAAATAGTTTGTATATTTTTATCTTTACAAGTTGTTACATTAAAAAAGTGAGTACCTATTTCATCTGAAGAAACGGATTTTACCTGACAAAAGTGTATCAGCTATCGTTGTTGTAATACAAATTGTAATTATAATTTTTAATATCAATTAAATTTTGTTTCTTACTTATATTATTGCCTATTATTTCCTTTGCAAAGCAATTTAGAAAAAAAGTATTGTACAAGTCTCGGCTGAAGTCCTAGTCCCTAAGTTGCATGCCCAACAGGGTCCATAACACTGGTCTTTCTTTCTTATTATATTATAACATCTTTATACATTATTGAATTGAAGTGGCAATTGACGGCCTCGTTCGTTTAAAAAGGTCTTCGACAATAATGTACATGTATGTATACATTATCTTTATGAAGTCAATTTGTAACATGCTTACCAATAATGGTGCATTCATTCATGCAACCAAATATATATCCGAGTAAAATCAACTTTGACACCCTAATGTCGAGGGGAAGTTTCGCCATGACACGACCCCAAGACGTGAGCTCTCCGTCGGTGTAGGAGATATCATCGTCGTCCGCGTCCCTTTTCAGTGCACCCACCTGAAAGATTAATTACAAAAGTTATTATAATTTCATGTTAAAAGAGAGGCTGACGGATTTGACGGTAGGTGGCTACAGTCACCGATAACACAAGCAACGTCACATGTGCTGAATAGATAGGAAAACTGGCTCCGACATCCCTTATGCTCACTCAACGAAACATAATAAATATTATTTCATTATGGTCATAATATTATGTAAGAGGGTACGACTGGGATATGTAGAGTGCCCTGCGACTACTTTCAAATCCAAACCAGAAATCGAATCCGGTAAGCCTGAAACGAAGCGTTAAACGAAGCGCCCTTTCAACAGGAACAATTTAGCAGAATGTCTTCGGAAAAGAAAGAACCAAAAATAAAAATATGTACCTCTTTGAGTACAAGTATGGTGCGTTCAATATTAGAGAGGTCGGGCGGGTCCATCGCCAGTGCGAGGATCTCGTGTGGTGGTCCCATTTCCAGCATCTTGGCGAGCAGCACCAGCCGCTCCAGTGGAGACCTGGTTATCTCCGGTGTACACTCCTCGTCGAAATCATTCTAAACACGTAATATAAAAAAACACCTATTAAGGACTTCTTTCAAACGTAGCTAGTTTTATTGTACATTTAAAGTACACTTACATAGAAAATCTGCGGCACCAGCCGATAAACGCGTCCGTCACGAACACGCCCCGTGCGTCCAGCCCGTTGTTCGCAATTAGCTTTCGAAGCCCACGTGAGCTGCAGAGACGTGAAGTTCGTACACTCGTCCGCAACTAGGATCTTGCTCAGGCAGAAATCGATCACTGCTCACAGCAAAAAAATAATACAATTAAATTAAAATGTTGTAAGCACACTGCTTACCAGGGTTGTTGCGGATACAGAATTCGGGCCCTCGGCAACCGAACATTTTTTCAAGATTAAAAAGTATCCACATTTTTCATCACTGCATAGTGATTGCATCAAAGACAAATTGGTTTATAAGATAAGCGAATGGTGACATACCGTATTTAACGTCTGGCACTGTGATGGAGCTCTCTGCTATGTTAGTGGCCAGTATAATTTTGCGCTGTCCGGGTGGCGAACGCAAAAAAACGCGCGCCTGTTCGTCCTGTGTAATCGTCGAGTGCAATGGCAACACCAACCAATCGTCTTCGGCACATCTGGCATTTATCAGCTTCGTTCTGTAACATCGTTCATAACATGTAACAAAAGTTACTGCATTTAATGCGGGTCCTCATGCAAATAATAATAGTTTTTGTTTTATAGAATATCAAAATTGGGCCAGAATTCCCAAAGTTACAAATCTTTGGGTAGAAAAAATAAATAAAAACAGATTATATTTTCTCGAGTTACCTATTTTTTAGACATGCTAATAAAAAAACCTTTACAGATCGTCATCTGTAAATATGGTTCTATTATGATGGCATGTTCTTTTGCCATAGAGATTTCATATTTGTAATCAAACGTTTAAAAAAATTATTTATTAATAAAATATAATCATAGAACAAATTAGTAAAACTTACCTCAATTCCTTGTCCATTAAATAAACATACAATTGTTCAATCTCATTGATACCAGGTAGAAATACCAATACAGATGGTAGGTTGGCCTGCGATATATTCACAAAATGGTCTTCTTTGGAATCAATATCATCAAATGCACCTATCAACTTTACTGCCAAATGGTACATATCTTCCACAATGGCAGGCTCGTTGGGTAGTGCCTCCGTTGTAATCTAAAATATTAACCAACACCATGCTCATTTTAGTAGTTTTGCAAAAAAAAAAGCTTGTATCATTATAATGTACAGATATTGGGGGACCAATATTGTCAATTACCATACTAAATGATGAGAGGTTCTCCAGATAGTGAGTCTTCACGCTGTAACGGGACGTTTTGTTGTCGACAACGACATGGGCCGGGCTCACGGTACCAATGGATGTTGGTATCGAGAAATAGTCAGAGAAGGCGCTCGTATTGAATGTGGCCGACATCAATATCACTTTAACTTTCGGTGACACGGTGTACAAAAGTTTTTTGACAATAATCAACAAGAAATCCATTTCTTGACCTCTTTCGTGAACTTCGTCGAGGACAACGTGAGTGTACTCATTCATTGTTTTGGCACCAACTGAAATGTGAAGTTACTGTTTTATTTTATTTATGAAAATCTTTATCAATACTAATAATAAATCTGTGAGGGTTGGTCATGGAGTAAGTAAGTTACTTTGTTTTCAGAGATAACGTGTTTATAGGCTCTATACATGATACTGAAACTAAATTGACCATTTTTAGATTTTTTTTCTGTATGTAACTCTTTAATGAATTAACTGATTCTCATGAAACTTGGTAAATAAACATTTAGACGTATAGGTCACAGGATAGGCTACTTTTTTCTTTATCAACGCGGGCAAAGTCACGGGCACGAGCTAGTTATGAATATAATATGGGTGGACCTTATACTTTTATTCGGTGTCCACAAGAGATAACATTTTATGGTAAAAACTTCAACACACAAGCCTTAATTATTATTCTTACCCAATTTCTCCAATAAAACACCCGTCGTAACATAGCTTATACGTGTGTCGGCTGTAGTTTTATTTTCAAGTCCAACCTGCGTAAGTCCATAAAGAATTATGTAGTTTCAAATATTTTTCTTCGTAACTCATTTTGGACAATTCCAAAAGATGAATCATTAATAATAAACTCATAAATAATAAGCGTAAATATTATGATTATCACAAGTTTTTATGTTTTTTCATATACTCTAATTACATTTTTTTAGATCTAAGAGTAGGAAACGTTAGTTTATAATATCTTAATAGGAGACAACATACGTTTAAGTACAAACCTGATAGCCAACAACGTCGCCCACTTGCCAGCCACGCTCTTCAGCAACTCTTTTCGCTATGGAAATGGCTGCTATACGTCTCGGTTGTGTGACAACTATCTTACAAGGGAGACGTTTTTCGTAGCAGTCATCCAAGATCCACTGCGGAACTTGTGTGGTCTTACCGCAGCCGGTTGGGCCTTCTACTATTATTACTGGGTTGGCATACATACAACTTATAATCTGTAATTTAGAGTTATAGAATATATAATTTAGAGTTATAAAATATATAGAAATTAGAGTTATGATAATCGCAGTAAAATGGCGTTTTAGACTCAACGTAATGACTCAACATGAAGGCTAGAATGAAGCTCATAGTTTTTTTTTTTTTTTTTTTTTTTTTTTTTTTCGAACACATACATTCTAAAAAAATATGATTACAATGTCTGTAAAGACATATTAATTCATGCCATGACATTACAGTAAGTAGAAACTAGCAAACACATTAAGACTACCTCATCAACATGCCTAACTTTGTTGAAGTTATTCATTTAGCAGTACAAAAACCGACCGAACGAGGCATCGGACACGCACCGTGCGTGTGCAACTCGCTACACAGGATGCTCCATTCTATGCAATACTTTTTAACAGTTATCATCAATTATAAAGAAATATCAATAATCAAATAATTAATAATCAATTAATTAATAGACAAATATTAATAATTAATTAATTAATAAATAAAATTACATTAAATTAAATCGATTCAATTCAAAAACCAAGTCAATCATCCAATAAATAAAATCACATTAAACCAAAATTAATAAAAGAAAAATAAAAATACAAAATATAAAAATAAAAATATGTTAGATGTCAGATGTTATTTATGTCGTTTAGATAATATTTTTTTAGGGTAGACTTTATGTTATTCTGTGTAATTTCCTTTTTTAATTCAATGGGTAAATTATTGATGAGATGGGGAATAATAAAATGGGAGGTTCTTTTACCGTATTCATTAATAAATTTTGGTTTCCATAGTACCTTATTACTGACCTTTCTAGTGACCATTGCGTGGCTTTTAACTACCTGGATTTCTTCACGAAAATACTGCTCCATGAGCAATGTATAGTCAACTTTTTTGTGAATTGGAACTACTCCACAGTACTTAAAAAGTCCCATTGGATCCTCACTATTTTGATTTTTTATTTTTAAAGGCACTATTAATTTTAATAATCTATATTGTATTCTAAATATTTGGTCTAGGTATGTTTTATAAGTACGGCCATAGCTACTCAACCCATAGGACAGTATGCTCTCAGCTAAGGCTTTATACATAGTCAATAGTATGTCATAAGGTACTTTGTATTTAATTATATAAAATTTAGCTAGTATTGCTCGAAGTTTGTTACAGACTTTATCTATGTGTTTCGCCCAATTAAACCTATTATCTATTACCAGACCCAAGTATGTGTGTTCAGCCACTTGCTCAACATTTATGCAAGCGTTAGTGCATTGTCCATTTTTCGAGTGGAGACAGACATGACTATGGGCTACCACTTTAATTTCACCAGAATAGTAATTGTGACTAGACCGAACGTGTATAAGTTTTGTTTTGTCGGCATTGAGTACCAGCCCAGAGTCATGCGACCACTCACAGACTGCTGTGAAGTCCCTTTGTATCATATTTTGTGCGGCCAATGGATCTTCATCGGCTGCCAATAAGCAGGTATCATCAGCAAACTGATAAATTTTGCAGTGTTGGATGACATTAGCAAGGTCGTTTACGTACGTAAGGTAATGCAACGGGCCAAGGACTGATCCTTGGGCTGTTCCCTCCGTAACGTCAACTATTTTACTGAGTGTTCCTGCAACTTTTACTTGGAAACATCGCTCATTTAGGTAATCCTTACACCAATCCAACAATCTGCCCCTAACACCACTATTTTCTAGCCGTTCTATTAGAAGGTCATGCCGCAGTGTATCAAAGGCCTTACCATAATCTATAAAGACCAACAATACATGTTTTCTGGCGTTCAGATTACTGTTAACCTCATCCGTGAAGCGGGACAGCAATTGAGTTGTACTTTTTTTAGCCTGAAAACCATACTGTTGACCAGAGAGGATGTCATTGTTTGAATAGAACTTTTGAATCTTACTACACACATATTTTTCAACAATCTTGTCCATAACTGGTAAGATTGTAATAGGGCGATACATTGCGTAATCATGGGTGCTACCACCCTTAAAGATGGGTCTAACAATCCCAGTTTTCAAATCTTTGGGGTAGCGTCCCAACGCATGCTGGTGTTTAAGAAACGTGTTATGGCACCTACTATTCTGTCTGATAGCCTCACTAAATCTATCCCCCGAATGCCATCAGCTCCTGGAGCTTTGTTAGGATTGATATTTTTGATAATTTTATAAATATCGCCTTTTTTTGCAGTCGGGAAGTTAGAAAAGCTTATCAATACTAACAATAAATCTGTAAGGGTTGGTCGTGGAGTAAGTTACTTTGTTTTCAGAGATATCGTGTTTATAGGCTCTATACATGATACTGAAACTAAATTGACCATTTTTAGATTTTTTTTCTAAAAATGTATGTTCCTCCATACGTAACTCTTTAACTGATTTTCATGAAACATGGACTTTATTATTTGTTAACGAGGACGAAGTCGCGGACACCAGCTAGTTATGAATATAATAATTCGGGTAAATGGCGCTTATTTCATACAATTAAACTTCATTGAGGATATCGCTCACAAAGTGTGACGGCGCGAGTTCACCGTTTCCCATATTATGTGCAAATACTAACAGTTCCCAACACCTAAAGATTTTACTACAAAAATTCTTCTCAATTTTTAAGGAATTGCTTTACAAAACATGTTCTCAACATTTCAATAAAAAAAGTAACTGTCTCTTGACATCCAAACCAATATTGTTGTTGTTTTGTTTTTTGTTTATTGTTTATTGTTTTTAATTAGTTATTAAATAGTTATAGTGTATAATATAGTCTGAAAACTATAAAATACTGTGCATTTACAATACAAAAGTGAAATTCTAAATAAGAATCTATATATAATTAGTTACTCTTATTGAATTACGAATTTTGTTGCACTGTACACGTAAGTGAATAAAACAATAACAACGAGAACAATTATTATGTATTGTGCAAAGATATACTATAGTGAAGATATGAGAAATAAATAAGTGGACAGTAAATTTTTAAAAGTAAATAGAAATTCAAATGAAAATAAATAATAAATAATATAAAGTTTTAATATGATTTTTGAATGTACCCTACAAAACTAGTTAATTAACTAGTCAAGTTAATCAACATTAACTATTTGAATTTCTATTTTCTGAAATAAGTTTTGATATTATTATTTAGGTAGTGACTCCGCTTGTCTGCTGCATTCTGAGGTTCACTGAACATCAATTTCAATCCTTGTTCAAATTTTTATAAATTAGTTAAATAAATTAAAAAAAAATGCTAACACGAAAAGCACATGCTCTCCAGGAGTCAAAACTTCAATTAACATTACGGGAACTTAGGATTGCAGAAGAAAAGTGTGATAGTCTATTACGCGAAAGGGACGAAAATGAAAGGGAATTATTGGAAGTTCTGGAAAAAAATAAATTATTAAAACAAGAGCTAGCCCAATTACACTTACAAAATATAACACTAAGGGATGAGTGTGACAGTTGTAAAAATGCTATACAAAAATTTGATAAATGTTGTGAAGAGTATGAGCTAGCCCTGAAGTCTATAACTTTATTAGAAAAACAACTGCATGAGGCTCAGGAGTACATAACGCAGTTGGAAACTCAGTTTACTCAATCTGACAATCACAAAACACAGTGTTTATGCAATGATTTAATTAAAGCTAACGCTGTTTCTGCTGTTTCCTGTAAATGTAATACATCTCATGTAGATCTCACACTTGATGATATACCACATAAATCTTCACAAAGATTACCTGGATATAGCAGAAATCAGCTTAAAAAAATTGTTAGAATTAATAGGTTTATTCAAAAGAAACAAAAATTATTAACAAAACATAAAAGTATTATAAAAAACACAAATAAAAATAATAAAAAGTTAAATATAATAGACCAATTAAAAAAATATAATACAGAATTGGAAAATATTAAATTAAAATATGAAAGTGATATTTACTTATTAAATAGTAATATTTCACATTTGGAGTCACAGCTTCAGATGATGACTCGAATGTATGAAGATTCCCAAAAACTTGTGAAGGAATACTCAAGGTATCAGCCGGAAAGTGAGCCTTCGCAGACCTCATTGAACGCATATATTCAATGTCAGTCACCATCGGAAGCTGCTAAGTCGGTTCAAATTAATGATTCCCAAAATCATTGTATAAACACAAATTGTGAAACTACTGATGGGAAAAGTGTAATAATGTTTTGTGACGAGATAGGAAAGGACATGGGTCCGCTATTAAATACTCACTTGGGACAACCAGTTACAAATCATTGTATGCCTAATGCCTCATATTTCGATGTGATGACAAAAATAAATAGTTCCAAATTCAATCCTAATACGACTATTATAATTTTTGTTGGTAATAGGGGCAATTTAAATAAAAAAGAATTATTGCATTTCTATGACACATTACTTTCTTTCAAAATCAAGCAAATTGTGTTTTATACACTCCCCTATAGTACCAAGTTGTCAGTTGAAGAAAATAATATTAGATATAAGCTAAATATGTGCTTACATACTTGGTCATGCTACAAAAATAATGTACATGTCATTGACACTAACAGTTTTGTTAGAAAAACATATTTTTATAAAGGACAAATTTTATTTCCTTTCTCTTTTAAGAGACAATTAGCTGTTATGCTATACTTTTATTTTAATATGACTGCTAAAAATTTAGCAAATAATTCTTTTATTGACAAATCACCAATTAAGGTGTTGACATGTATTAATTTAAATTAAATATTGAGACAACAGAGTACGCCTCTGGCAATTTATATTCAGAAAATTTAATAGAAAAAAATATTGTTAATCATGATCAAATGTGTAACAAAAATTGTAACAGTACCAATAAATATCACAATGAAACTAATTTACTTCAAGTAGTACACCAAAATATTCAGGGTATGTCACACAAGGAGTTGGAGATTGAATTGTTTATGAACCATAATAATATTGACATTTTTTGTGTTACAGAACATTGGTTGCAAAGTCACCAGTTTATGTTTAATTTCAATAATCACCTAGTAGGCAGTTCTTTCAGCAGAGTTAATGGTATTCGTGGTGGCTCCCTAATTTTAGTTAGTAAACACTTAAAATATAAGGAACGAAATGACATTGTGAGTCTCTCTGTTGAGCGGATTGCTGAGCTGGCCTGTGTGGAGCTGGAAGGTTTTGTTGTTGTAAGTGTATACAAACCGCCCTGTGCTATATATGATTGCTTTGAAGGAGTTGTAGATACTGTGCTAAGCAAAGTGTGCAGAATGAACAAAACTGTTATTTTTTGTGGAGACTTTAATATAAATATCCTGGAAAGCACTAGTCAATCTACTAGGTTGCTTGCTTTATTTAAATCATATAATTTGAATAATATATTTTGTGAGCCGACTAGGATTACTGCAGCGAGTGCTACTTGTATTGATAACATCTTTTCTAACATAATTCCAGTTAATAAATCAATAATTAATAATTTAGATTCGGATCACTCTGGTCAATTAGTAACTTTTGAAAGGTACACGATGACTCATTGTAAAAATGAATTGACATTAGTACCGATTACTAAAAAAAGACTAAATACTTTTAAAAACAGTTTATATGAAAAACTTTCCATGGCTAGTCTAGATGAGGAAGCGAATAATATGTTTAACCAAGTTTTTGACATACTGATAGCTGAATTTAAGAAAATATTCACACCTAAAAAAGTAGTTTTAAACGGTCGTATGAGTTTCAGCGATTGGGCTACTACTGGTATAAATAAAAGTAGACAACGCTTATTTGAACTCTACGAAGAAAGAAATTATAATAAAAGTGCAGACTTTCATGAATTTGTTAAAAAATATTCAAAATTATTTAGACGAGTATGTATCGATGCAAAATCGATCTACTTGAAACATAAAATAATAATGTCCTCAAACAAGATTAAAACTATTTGGAATATCATCAATAGTGAAACTGGAAAGTCAGTAAAAAGAAAACAGGATTTGGAGCTAATTGTGAATGGGTGTAGGTTACAAACAGAGGTGGAGGTAGCCACGGCATTTGAAAATTATTTTACTTCTGTCCCTTTGGTTACTACAAGGCACCTTAACTCCTCCCCCGGTGTCGCATTAGCATTCTTAAAAGCGAGTGTACCGGAGTGTACCACTGATTTTAAATTTAAACCTATAGGGCCTATTGATATAGTGAGTGCATTTAAATCTTTAAAGCAAAAAAATACGACAGATCTATGGGGACTGTCTGTTAAAACAATAAAATCAGTAATTAACGTTGTAGCTCCTCATTTAGCAGCTGTGTTTAATTGTTGTATTTCTATGGGCATATTCCCTAATCAGATGAAATTGAGCAGAGTGATACCTCTATTTAAGTCTGGTAGTACTACGGACCCCTCAAATTTTCGCCCGATTTCAGTGTTACCGGTTCTTAGTAAAATATTTGAAAAAATCCTGTTTAATCAAATGTACTCTCACTTTTCAGCGAATAACCTTATGTGTAATAAGCAATTCGGTTTCACAAGGGGCCGCTCCACTATTGATGCTGGAGTAAAATTGCTTAAGTTTATTTATGAAGCTTGGGAGGATAGACAGGATGCTCTGGGTATTTTTTGCGACCTGTCCAAAGCTTTTGACTGTGTTAAATATGATAATTTATTCGGAAAACTTTCCCACTACGGTGTTAGAGGTATAGCTTTGGATCTCTTGAAATCATATTTGAGCGATAGAGTTCAGAGTGTAGATGTAGGTGGGATTAGATCACAGGGATCATTAGTGACTATGGGTGTCCCGCAGGGCTCTATTCTGGGTCCGTTTCTCTTCCTTGTTTATATAAATGACCTTCCTTACCATATTAATGATCATGATATTGTTTTATTCGCAGATGATACGTCATTGCTTTTTAAAGTTAACCGTAGAAGTAATCATGATCATGTTAACTCGGCGATGTCTAAGGTTATTGATTGGTTTAATGTTAATAATCTTTTGTTGAACAATAAAAAGACAAAATGTATTAAATTCACTTTACCTAATGTCAAACAAATTGATCATAATGTTCACGTAAATGGTGAAGACATTGAGCTGGTTGAGTCGACTGTATTCCTAGGTATAAATGTAGATTCTAAGCTACAATGGGGACCACACATTAATAAACTAGCCATTAAATTAAGTTCGGCTGCTTACGCTGTTAAAAGAATTCGCGAGCTAACTGACGTAAATACCGCGAGGATAGTATATTTTAGCTATTTCCATAGTGTAATGACGTACGGTATTTTACTTTGGGGTAATGCTGCGGATATAAACACTATATTTGTGTTACAGAAAAGGGCTATTCGTGCCATCTACAAGCTCGGTCCCAGAGTCTCGCTAAAAGATCAGTTTAAAGAAATAAATATACTTACTGTAGCCTCACAATACATTTTTGAAAATCTTTTGTTTGCTCACAAAAATATTAGCACTTTTAGTAGAAATAGTGATGTTCATAATTTAAATACTAGAAACAAGCATAGGCTTCAACCAAATAAAACTCGTCTCCACAGGGTTAGCAACTCCTTTATGGGACAATGTGTGCGCTTCTACAACAGGCTTCCAGCTAATATACAACAATTATCTATAAATAAATTTAAAGTTTATATTAAGAAAACCCTGTGCAAAAAGGGTTATTATAGGATATTAGATTATATAAATGATGACTGTCCTTGGAGTCAAATATAGTTGATTATTGTGTTATGTAGATTGCTATGTATTGTTACGTATTACTTTGTAATTTATTTATGAAAAGAGCAACTAGGGGGTTTCTTGCCGAGTTCTTCCCCCTAGAAACAGCTTTCCGAACCGGTGGTAGTTTGTAAAGAATGTTGACGAAGATAAATGTTTTGTAATAACTTACGTCGAATAAATGATTTATTTATTTATTTATTATTTAATATAGATTTATTTCTTTTGACTGATATTGAACCTCAAGGACCATACAGATTGAAAGATAATATAATCAATTCCAATTTATCTACATTAGTTGTTAATATTTATCCACATTAATTGTAATTATTGTATGTAAAATAAATTTTACATTTGTTTGCTTGATTGCTAATTGATTAGTTATGTCCTAATATTATAAATGTGAAAGTAACTCTGTCTGTCTGTTACTTTTTCATGCCTTAACTACTCAACTGCTCATCATGAAAATTTACATACACATTGTCAGAGATGTATCTCTGTATTGTAAGAAAGAACATAAGATAACTTTCTTCCAGAAAGTAGTACTGTTCCTGAGTGATAATAAAAGAATTTGGCGCCACCACTTATTATATTTTCTTTTTCAACATGGATGAAGTCGCAGGCACCAGCTAGTGTGTTAATAATTCTATTTGTTGTAAAAAAAAAATTCTTACCTTTCTCAACGGATAGCCCCAAATTGGCCTTAGCAGATACCTATCTAATAATCAATTCGCCACCAATTTTGTCCTGTAGAAAATAAGTTATGTCTGGCATGCATGGGATCTTACTCTATATATGACAGTATTGACAACTTACCTTTACGCGACTTGCATCAATTGGTAAAGCTTTAGTTGTATCTTCTTTTTTCACAAAAGAATATTTGTTGTATATTCCTTGAAAGGCCTCATCAGTCAGCTGCTCCTGGTTTACTACAGAGCCATCAATTGTTGACAACTTTTCCAATGAGTTCAATCCTCCTGCTTCCGACTCATAGGTGCGCCTCTCTAATTCATTCTGAAATTTGTAATTTATTTTCATAGTTTATTATTGTACATGTATACCTAGTTTCACATATGAATTATTACATAACTCTTTACGAGGCATTTGCGATATATGATAAATCTTTTTAACAAAAAATTAAACAGCGGGGCATCACTCTTTATGTAATTTTGGCTTGTTTCCGCTGACTGAAAATTTAGTTTAGTTATTAAGGTTTAATAAAATTATTTTTGGTTTTCAGTTTTTTCGGCAGTTTAATTTTTTGTTAAAAAGTTTTATTTTATAATTTTTTGTGGCTATAATCTACTATTTACAAGCTTAATTTTTAATTTTCTATCCCCATTTTCCCATCCTTAGGGTAGGATTTTTTTTCCGAATTCATCTGGACCAACTTCGAAGTATACACCCCTATCCATTAAAAAAAGAATTATCAAAATCGGACCACTCTGTAAAAAGTTATGCTTAGTCATATGCTACAATCAGTGAGTGAACAATCAATCATCCCCTGTTTTCCTACTCTTAGGGTTGGAATTTTTTTTTCCAAATTTAAATGGGACCCCCTTGGAGGTACATCCTTTGAAATAAAAAAAGAATTATCAAAATCGGACTACTCTGTAAAAAGTTTGCATGATCAACATAAAATGGAAAATAACATTGATGTAAATCTGAGTGCAGATAATCTGCACAAAAACCTACAAAACAAATGTCATTAAAAAATTTCTAGACTTCTGCCACAAAGTGGCAATGATGTCGATCAAGCTAAATAAAAAAATAAAAGGAAATGCAAGGGACTTATGCATGGGTAAATGTCTAATTCCTCTAATTATAATGTAAATTATTTGATGCAATAGTGTAATGTTTTGTGTAATGGAAATATACGGCCCACAGGGGTGGTGTAACTCTCGGGGGGAAAATAAAAAAAAAGGAGTCAAGTCTTACTCCGAATTTCAGACATAAATGAGGCAGGCAGCAATAACCCAACACTACAAAACCGAATATCTAGGCGTACATCTCGCTCTTGTTCCCGACAAGCCATAAAATGCAGTCCTCTGTACGTTAATATGCCAAAAATGAGAAAAACGAAATCAATTTACAATACAAACTCTCAATAATTATCAAAATGTAAACACATGTTAACCTTTAAATAAATTTCGTTCTCCCTCTCTTTAACTTTTCGGCAATAATCTGTACTATTATGTGTAAGAGTCATTCGGCTTCGACGATGTTCTTCTTTCCTGTCTAGCTGATTTGAAGGATCCTCCTTGGTTAATCGAAGTCCACTGGTGAGTGGACCACGCAGATTCACAATTTGAGAGTTTTCAAAATAAAACTCGTTCAACTCATCCATTTTTGGATAAGTGATTCCCTGAACTGAATATAGTTTTTCAACTCACTCGTGAGAAAAGTTAATCAGTTTACTTTACACAAATAAGAAGTTAAACGAATAAACAATACAATAACAAATTGTCGTTTCCTCGTGCGTTTTCTTTGCTTTGGAAATGTTTGGAAACAAAAAACAAGAATTTGCAAGACAAGAATAGAAAATGAAAGTGCACAGTGCACAGTTGCACACGCTACAGAGTCATACATAGAGTAACTTATAATGTAGAGTACTATGTACTATGATGTTCCGATCATTGATGAAAGCAAGATGAAAGCACTATATATTAGAGGTGTGTCAAAGGTGCTGTAACCGTTACTTTGGAATCGCTACTTCATTGGTGCCATTGTAATCAGTACTGATCATTCCAGATACTGGACTCATGGACTCAGTATTCAGTAATCATTAATAAGTATTCGTAATATTGAATATCCGCTGCACTCACTTTTTCGCGTAGTAGCCGTAACCAACTCGGAATCGGTCGGAATGGAATAGATAGAAGCTAAAGCCATTGGATTTTTAAACTGCGTTTCGTAATTTGACAGGTCCTAATGAAAAATTTATTTTGAAATAATTGTTACCATCGCTTTTTCCGTAGTGATTTTACTTAAGTAAATAGTTATATTTTACGGTTAAATTTTTAACTGAATACAAGTTACTTCTAATTAGTACTTTAATATTATATGTAAACTGGAACCGCGTGTAACTGTAAATTTTTTATTTATGTTATCATTATTTCACTAGGCAACTCGCTCACAATAGTTAATTCTATACAGTTGAACATAAAAACTGAATAAAATGTTAAAGTGGAAACTAGATATTGCTTTGAAATAAAACTAGTTGTTACATTAAAAATTAATTAATGTTATAAATTGCTATATTAAAAATCAATAACATTTACATTAACAAAAATGAAATATTACATTAGAAAAATATTACTAAAAAATTAATAAATGGGATTTCAAAATCGAAATATTGATACTATCTAAGCCCCATTATCACTGTAGGTGCACAAATGTTTTGGTTTGCGTTATTAGACGCGATTTATTTATTACGTAAAATGTTTTTTTATAATATAAGACCCCCCCCTTCCACCTATGTAAGAAAAAAGAAAGGAAAAGGCAGACACTCTCCCCCCTATTTAATATTTATTACGTAAAAGTCCAAAGGAAAAAATGAATACACGTGTAGTTTTTTTTTTTTTAATTTTTCTAAAAAACAATTTTAGGTACGTTTATTTTACAAAGGTACTAGAGATTTTTATTTTTTGGTAATGATCGATGATTCAAATACTCAATCACTACGTAAATTATGACAATTT
Organism: Synanthedon vespiformis; assembly: GCA_918317495.1. Taxonomy (NCBI): domain Eukaryota; kingdom Metazoa; phylum Arthropoda; class Insecta; order Lepidoptera; family Sesiidae; genus Synanthedon; species Synanthedon vespiformis. The sequence goes on from OU906962.1 coordinate 3,764,776, forward strand.
TCACAGACACAATATCTTTCTTTTTTATTTATGAAAGTGAGAAATATATATAAAACACAAAACTACGTGATATTTTACATTTATTACACAATTTGCCATATTCCTTAAACATAATTTTCATTGAAAATAAGGCGTTTAAAATTGACAGTATGTGGGTCATATTTGCCTGTGAAATGTCTCATTATTTGGATTATTCACTTCATTCACTTCACAACCAGGCACTGAACAACACCCCATGTTGATTTTAACAATAATTTTATGAAATTAAAAAGTATTTCTTTAGAAATTACACAAAAACTGAAGAACGCTATCCGCAGCGTTCTTACATGTTACACTAGTTCTCTCAAAACCAGTCATATTTTCTCATTGTTTCCTGTCTCTTTCGCACTCGTATTCGTGTCATAAGAGACTGCCTTCTCTCTTGCACGCTCTGTTGGTCTATTACGTAGTATATTAGTGTCTATGCTATCTATTGTCTTGTCTACTCTGAGTTACAGTGCACGGCCTCCACTAGGCCTCCACACTCTTTTTACGGGCGAGGTGAGCGTGTGTTAGACTATAACCCCGGCGCCAGATACAGTCAAATGTTTGCACAAAGACTTTGAGCTACTTTGCTCACACATTTGAACACTTGTTTGTTGTACCTGCCAGACAGCTTTGCAACACGTTCGCTTCACAGTATTCAAATAGATAACAAACAAGATGGACGACGACTTTATCTCTATTATTATATTTCTATTATTTAAGTCTACAAAAAATTAAGCTAAAAGGTCTCTATATTTTATTATTAAGCTAAGTAAGCTAAGCTAAGTCGGTATTTTTTTTATTATTACGCTAAAAAAGAGTTATTATGAAAATAACTCTTGGGACTTTGCGCAAGTGTGCGTGTGCTTTGATGTGCGCTCCAAAAACAGACACCGAATGGCAAAGTGCATACTTTGAATAAATACCCACATAGCCGTGCCACACAAGTGTTCAAATAAGTGAACAAATGTTGTTGCTATGTCTGACGCCGGCTTTAGACATCAACAAATAGAATAAAACAGACCCTATTTACTTATCTATGGTTTAAAAATATGCCAACGTCAAAATCACAAACTAAATAGTAGATACTAACGTATCAGACGGACATCTGCAGTACAAATGCTCTGGACATGGGAAAGCTCACCTGATTGGTCATAGCAAGATAGAACATGACATTTAAGTTCCCCCGCCTCTCTCACCCCTTTGTTTTTTTTACGGGCTTTAGGGATTCTTGAATTTATTTTTAAATGGATATCATCACAAAATTAAAACACAGTAAATAATGGGTACATATTTATTTTTTAGGATATACACAAACATAACATGGACATAATATACGACTTAAATACAAACTAGAATTGAAATACGCCATATCGTATTAATGATAAACATTTATAGGCATGTAGAACAAGAACACAAACACTAAGTACCACTCTCCAAAGAGTTCAGCGGGATGCCACTCTTCTCCGATTCTTGAAACAGCGATGGATATGCTGTTAAGATTTCTTTGGAGTCACAAAACGAGTTGTGGCAGATGGGAGAATTCACTTTTTCTATTCCGTAAAGAATCATCATTTTTCGAGTCTTTTTTTGCACATTGTATATTATCCTGGTACACAGCACTTGTAATACATACTTAGTATGTATGTATCCAAAGATTTTTGTTTATAAATGATTATAAAAATGCGGAAATTAATCTACGCAACAATAAACAACAATCATGTTGCAAAACAAAATGGCTTCTCTCTCTTATTAGAAGGGTGAGAGGCAAGGTCAAATGTCATGTTCTATTTTGCTATTACCACAGGCCAATAAATTCATATGTCTAGTGATTTTTCCTTGAAGATTACCAGCCGTGGTCAAAATTAGTTCTCGTACCTATGTCTCGTACTTACGTTTAAAAAAATCAAAATATAATCTAGCTGTCAATGTCAAGTCAACAGCAGTCAACTAATTTCAACTCAAGTGTTATGGAATAGGTATATATAGTAATTTTGGTATTGAATTTTGATTGAATTGAAGGAATTAATTAATATTTTACAAAGATAATAATTAATTTATCAACATTGATCAACATTAAATTTAAAATATCGGATCGGACATAATCATCTTCGTCAGTCGATCTTCGTCCAAGAAGTAATTTTTGTAATAATACAATGACCATTTTGTGTTAGTAAAGTCCTCTTGTCGTGGAATTGTAAGATAGGTTTTACTTCTCAAATTATTCTTACGTTTATTAAACCAGTTTATTTTAATATTTAACAAATATTAAGAATTAATTTAAGTTTGATGACATGTTATAAAATATTACAGTAGGTAGCTACCTATTCGGTAGGTTTGGTGTAGGTACTGTGTTGATCATGAAATCTAGCAAGCGAAGACTTCAAGCACTCACCGAAGGTTCTGATGGAATACCTAACTACCTGAAAATGGATGATTCAGAGAGTTCTATTCCGCCAGTATTCCGATCTCGATTACATGAACTGTTTTCACAAATCGAAAAAGAGTTTGACCTTCTCTACACAGAAAACTTGAATCGTAAGTAATAAACTGATTTTATTTATAAAATATGCACATTCCTTTTTTCAAATGTTTTTGTTCAATCTTACATCATGAATCTGTGTTTTGTCTGTCTGTCTGTAGCATTGTAGCTCACAAACAGATGTACCAATTTTGCTCTTCTTTTTTAAATGGTGATGTGACCAAAATAGCCTTTATTTAACAATAGTTTATCAAGATCTGTGCAGGTGTTTATTAAAGACAACTATTAGCCACTGATCCTAACTTAAAATATGTTTGATTTTGTGAATTTTATTGTACCTAGTATAAAAAAGATGCTAAAATTAAAAACAAATTTGTCATATTAAAACAATAAAAATTTAAATAATTCTTTATATTTATATATTATAACATCTTAATAATTTTTTTCTTATACCTTACTGCAGGATTGTTGTAACATTCGTTTATATTCACAATTTTTGTTTGGTGTTTTTTACTTAAGATGATGTTAAGCCAGTGTAACCCGTTATTACTTCTTTTTTTATATCGGAATAGCCTCTGCTAGTAAAGAAAGGCTACTTTATTTAAGGAATTTGTCAAGAAAAAACAGCAGTGCAGAGCGTCTTTCATTCCAGCCGATTCTTTAGGAAATTTCTGGCAGTGACATACATCTATGACCTACCTACACCATGATACACTCTACTTACTTAAAATAAATAAATAAATAAAATAGACTTGGTATAAATATTTCAATATTTCTTTTTCAGTTCAAGAAAAGTTGGATATACTTAGTGAGAAGCTTGAAAGAGAAAGCTATATAGGTGACAAACAAAATCTGGAGTATATTGAGTTTGATGCAACAGGAAAGAATTCTAAATCAAAGTGTATGATTATTTTCTTACATTTTTCAATTTTTGTGAACCAATATTGCTAATGTTTTTGGAAGCAGTGAAAGCTTACTTAATTGATTTATTTAAAAACTAGCTGTTACACGCAGCTTCACCTGCGTAACTTTATAAAATATAGCCTTTGTTACTCGCTGATAACACAGCTTTTTATAGGTGAAAGCATTTTTAAATTTGGTCCAGTAATTTATTCATTACAAACATACAAAAATAAAAATCTTATGTCATATTAGTATAGATAACCATAATCTCTTTTGTAGAGGAGAAACTACTCCTAAGGAGGTTTTTGGGCTGTTCAATTGGCTCATTTTTCACTTTTTATTATCAGTGAGCATTTTATGAGATTACATATTTATATATTTTTTTAATTTGACAGTGTCACAGAGTAATTCTCAAAAGGTTAAAGCAAGTCACAAGTTGCGAGTGCAAACAAGCAAGATAGTGTCCAGTTTTAAAGCGCCGTCATACAGCTGCCAACTCGTGCGAGAGTTCACTGGTCACAAAGATGGCATATGGGACGTCACTTCTGCTAGACCTGGACAAGCTTTAGTTGGAACTGCTTCGGCTGGTAATCAATAACATTATATTTTATTATTTTATAATTGGTCATTTTGCAAAACCTTTTATTACTTGATTTTTCATTTTAAGTGAGATTTTGATTTTGCAGATTTAAATTTTTATCTGAGCAATTGAAACGTTTTAACCAATACATAAAAATTGTATCGATTGGTCCATAACTCTTCACTTTTCCATTTATTATATTATTTTTAGATTTTATTTAATAATCAGTATTGATCCATATATTACTGTTTTTAGATCACACTGCATGTGTTTGGAGTGTTGAATGGGGCAAATGCTTACTCCAATATACTGGACATTCGGGTTCTGTGAACTCCATCAAATTCCATCCAATCCGAGATATAGCTTTGACCAGCAGTGGGGACAATACAGCTCATGTGTGGCAGGCTGCCGTCAATTGGGATATACCGGTAATTTATTTAATTAATATGTAGTTTGCGATCGCCCATTGGTTGAGTGGTTGTGGTGCTTTCCTCAAATTTAATATATCTGTATGTACAAAGGTATTCATTATTGTAATACAAAATAAATAACAGTGCTAAACGATTATAGATTGAATTGACCGCAGGTACCTATATATTACGTAAATATATATTACGAAAGCCTATTGTATTACTATATTACGAATACCTATTGTATGAAAAATTAAATTCTTGTATTTCGAGTTTCGAGGTACATCCGTACACAGAACAGGTGTGCAGCATTATAGTTATTTTTTTAAAAAACATGCATAATAATGCTTAATGTTCGAATGAGAAAACTAAGTTGATTCGGAGGCCACTCGCTTCCCTGGGAGATCTCTTTTGTTGTTCTATGCAAGTACATTAGTTTCCTAAGCAAAAATTTGCCACAAGAAGCCGAGCTGAAGTTTAATTTTGCGCGCAAATATATTTCCAGCGTGGTCAGTCTTCCGAAGAGGAATTAGAAGGAGGCGGAGAAGAAAGTCTCGGTGAAGGTGGCGACCGACCGGAAGTCCTTCGCACCCCATTGACGGAATTGATGGGTCACTCGGGTGTGGTGGTCGCCGCTGATTGGTTGGCCGGCGGCGATCACGTCATCACCGCATCGTGGGATCGGACCGCCAATCTCTATGACGTTGAGACTGGAGATTGTCTACAAGTTTTGACTGGTGAGATAATATTTTATTAAAAACTAGAACATAATAATTATTATTGAACTTATCAAAAATAATGTTATTTCTGTATCAGCTTATACAGTAGTATTGGATAATAAAAGACATATTTTTCATTTTATGTATTTGACCCACTATAGAGGAGGGTGGTCAATGTTGCTCAACAAGCTATGCTCAGGGTCACTCTACGTGTTAAGCACTCTACGAAGCAGCAATAAGGACACAAACCTTCCTCGTTTATATTTTATGCCTCTTTCAATTAGGAAAGAGTAGAGTGGTGGTTTCGAGTAGACAGACACTTTCGCTTGTAAACACAGGCGACGCCATAGGTTTTGTCGACGTTAGTAGGATAAAGGATAAGGGATGAAGAGGGCACAGGGAAGTGGGCTCTGGCATTCCTCACTCGCTCACCGACACACAAATGTTTTTAAATAATTGGAAATGTTTCGTTTTGTAGGCCACGATCACGAACTGACTCATGCGTCTGCGCACCACAGCGCTCGCCTCGTCGTCACTGCATCGCGTGACACCACATTCCGTCTCTGGGACTTCCGCGAGCCCATACACTCTGTTTCAGTCTTTCAAGGACACACCGAGTGAGTATAGATGGTCAGATCTAGCACCACGCCTTGTGTTGAAATAACGCAACCTCTCAAACTTGCGGAAAAGAAAAAGAAGGATGCTATAAAATATTAAAACCTTTACCTCCGTTTGCAGAAGTGTAACATCGGCGGTGTTTACTCGCGAAGATAAAGTCGTTTCGGGCTCCGACGACCGCTCTGTCAAGGTATTCATACAATTTCTTTAGGCTCGTTTTACAGTGACGCTTTCGCCAACGCGGATGACCCGCTCGACGAGTTTAGAGTCGCGCAGTTTGCTGCTTCGTACAGTCGTTAGCGCGGGCCATCCGCGCGTGTTAGTTAAACTGTGTAACGAATCGTTACTAACGATCCAGGAGACGCAAAGCTCGTGGCCCGCGACGCTTACCAACTGCGCTGGCGAAAGCGTCACTGTAAAACCAGCCTTAGTGTCAAGTATTTGCCTCAAGTTGTATTGTTGGTCTGAAACGGCTGTGTGTGTGTGTGTGTGCAAGGTGTGGGACGTGCGCAACATGCGGTCGGCGCTGGCCACGATCCGCTCTGACTCGTCGGTGAACCGCGTGGGAGTGAGCAGCGCCGGGCTCATCGCCATCCCGCACGACAACCGCCAGGTGCGCCTCTTCGACCTGCAGGGCCAGCGCCTCGCTCGCCTGCCGCGCTCCAGTAGGCAGGTTGGTCTCTCACCCACTCTTCCTTATTAATCCATTCAACCGCCAGAGTATCCGACAATTATTTTCGTGTCCATTTCGCCATGTACGACAAATTACTCTACTCATGTGTACACTTATACACTCTCACTCTACAAAGTGAAGCACCGTAATGGCGGCGCGTTTTTATGTGTGCGTGTGCGTTTTTACAAGTGGAAAGTGATTCCTTGTTCTATACCACGACGCAGGTTGCATAATTAAATAGTTATTATAATTACTCAATACGTGTGCATTAATAAACGCTAACAGCGTAATGGCGGACGCCGAGCTTACTATGGTTTGTATGTGTGGGTGTTATATGTAAATACACGTTTAACCGAGCTTACTACGGTGCTTCACTTTATTAGTATGTATATGGAATTCCGTCCGTTGTTTTTTCCAGGTTCATGCTCTACTTGTTTAATGTTTATTTTAAAATCATTGTGTTGCTTAAAAATAATAATACTTAAGCTTGTGTCCCATCACTTAAGTTAAGAGCTCACTTGCCAACGGGAGCTGTTTACCAGTTCCATACTAAGTGATTCCCGCGATAACTCGTTAGTTATTGGTCTTAGCAATGCATAGAAAAAGTGACATTTCTGAGATATAATAATATGAAGGTTTGGATGGAAAGGCGTTTAAAGATCGTCAGCTCGTTTTCACTAACTTCCACACGCTCGATTAACTTCGATGGTATTTTGTCAATCGTTCGCGGGATACCAAATTCCTCATATATAGCGGATTTGGGCTCGGTAGCTAAATTCGGGGGTCAGTTTATAATTTATGAGGCTTAACCATACGTATTTAATAATTAATCAAATAACAAATAACCTCGAATGTTTCCAGGGTCACCGCCGAATGGTGACTTCTGTGGCGTGGGTGGAGGACATCTCTACAAACATAAACTTCTTCAGCTGCGGCTTCGACCGTCGCATCCTCGGCTGGTCCATACAGCCCTCCAAAGAAAACTGAACCTTAACGTCGGCGGCTACGACCCAGTTTCAAATGCGCAGGTGATCAGTCTGCCTTCGTGTACGTTCTGTACACCACATTACATTCTCTAGTCGTTAGCAGTTGTCATGAACCGATTAACTTGAAAGCACTTTAATTTTACACATATTTTATTCACGCGATTGATCACTTTAGGTGTTTTTAGTTGCAAGTTTCAAGTCAAAGTTTTAGTTAATAAGCGAATAACTTGAAATAGAAAATCGTTGTTTCAAAATCAAAGTCTGTTACGCGCAAAAAGATACTTTTGAGATGTTGACAAAAAAGTTTTCCTTGAAATTTTTACAAGACATATTTTATTTAAAAAAAGTATTTTATTTGAAACTTAGAGTAAATTTTGCACGTGTCAGATTTTTTATTATGAAACAACGGTCTGTTAACAAAAGTGTGCGCTTCCAAAATAAATCTTATGAATACTCCCTAGGGAAGTAAAACAGAATTATTTTATTAAATATTTTACTATCAAATTTACTATGAAAGTTCTTGATTCATGACAGCGACTACTATTTTTATTTGTGTGTTTTTTTCTTTCTGTTAATTTTTTCATTACACGGGTCTTTAGTGAATTTCATCTTTATTTATTTTACGAATTACGAATGTGTTTTCTTTGGAGCGAAAATCGGATGGCTGACTTAGATTATGGAGTATTTCTAACTTAGAAGTGCTTTTAAAGCTGTAGTTAGGAAAGAAATGTGCGAAATTATGTAAATCAATTATGTAGGCCAAATGTATGTTTTAGGAAAAATGATGCATGTCTAATTATTTATGAACGCTGAGCATTCAAGTGTATGTATAATGTATATAATAGTCTTGGAACACAAAACCTAAACAGTGCGTAAGTACGCCAGTCATTACGTCGGAATCTAAAGGTTAGAAAAGAAAGTGAACCGGGAAAGCTAAATTTTGGATATTATATGGAGGAGGCCTAGAAAAGCTTAACTTGAAAAACTCGACCAAGATTTCCTTTTTGCATTTTCCGCCATCTTGAAAAAAGCCTTTAATTCAATTTTTTTACAATAACTCGACTCTCCGTCGAGATACGAAAATTGTGATGTAATACTTTTTTGTTGCTTTTTTTATGCTCTATAATTTACACCTTAAACATTTTCACCTACAACATTAACATCAACCTTAAAATAACATTTAACATTTATAAGTAAAAAATGCTCGATATCTCGATAACTATGAGCGGTAGGTGAAAATATTTTAGGGGTAAATTGTAGAGCATAAAAAAATCAACAAAAAAGTATTATATCACAATGTTCGTATCTTGACGGAGAGCAAAAAAACTGAAATAAACGCTTTTTTCAAGATGGCGGAAAATGCAACCAGGAAATCTTGGTCGAGTTTTTCAAGTTAAGCTTTTCTAGGCCTCCCCTACATAATATCCAAAATTTAGCTTTCCCGGTTTACTTTCTTTTCCAAATGTATATTTTTCCTGGAACAAAGCTAGTAGAGGGCGTGTGTTATTTTTTTTTTTTTCTAATTATACTTTTTAAAATTGTCCTTATAACTTCAGGTCGCGCAAAATTTGACCAATCGCGAACTGTTTAAGAAATGTTATTAAAATTTGAAGTTTGTTTGATCATTTGATGACTAATTAAAATTGTCTCCTAATAACATAATATTATAAAGTCCCGTACTTCATAGAACGCTTTATTTCGTGATACATTTTTCGCATAAAGTGTAAAATAAAAACGCGGATATTATATAGGATTATATTTTTTATTCGAATTTAGATTTTAATGTCACTTTCTTGGAAGCACAAAAGATTTTTATTATAATAAATTATTATAACTGTTGTAATGTTTAGGGTATATTGTTGGCTTTTAGTAGTTTATATTGCGGTTTTAGATGAGTTTCTATGTCCATAAAATAATTTATAATATAATGCGGGTTTGGTAATGTAATCCAATATAATGTAAGAAGGATTTGGGTCAAAAATGGGATTCGGGTGTGGTTTTAATATCTTTGAAACTAGTCGTTGTTTTCAAGAGGCTCGTTTTGACAGACAGATTTGGTTTTTTGAAACTTTTTTGGAACCTATCATTTTTCAAGTATCCTATACTTAGTTTAATCCCATACAAATCGGTTAAGACGTTTCTGTGATTAGCGTGCACAAACGCACAGACAAAGAAACAAAAATTACAAAAACTATTTTTTTGACCTCGGTAACATAAGCACAACGTGCACAAATAGTTTTCTTTTGGAAAATATTTAATATAATATGTAGTTTTAGATATGGCATTTATATAAACATAATTATCTATACTAATATTATAAACAAAGAAGATTTGTATGTTTATATAATGAAAATAAACTCAAAAAATACTCAACCGATTTTAAAAATTCTTTCACCTTAATAGATATTGGCGAGTAACATAAGCTATATTTTAAAAAGTTACACGGGCGAAGCCGCGTGCAACAGCTAGCAAAATATAAACTGTTAAAAACGGGCCTCTCAAAAAGCTTCCACTAATAACTATTTACCCTCCATAGTTTTAAAAATGGCTTCCTCATCTTAGATTTTATTGTTTTAAATAAAAAAAAATTTCATCACTTGTTAAAGATTAAAAATCGTATAAACCACATAATTTTTATGCAAACAAATTGAATCGAGTACGTATAACGATAAAAATAATCACAAATTCGGTTTGTATGTAATAACATAATAAGTATATTAGGTAAGTAATGTAATTTTGACTATTTTAACCTAAAAAAAAAATTGTTTCCTTTCTTGCCTTTTTCCTTTTTTCGAGTATTGAAAATTTTCTAAAGTTTTATCATTGTGTGTACTAAATTTGAAACTGTTTTACATACTGTTATGCATACGTATTTATATAACATATCGCTAGATTATATTAATATAATGTTTGAACTGCAATAATAATTTATATAAATATTATGTTCTTTGAAAAAAACCTAGTCAAAATGTTGTCTTACTAGCCAAAGAGAGAATGCAATATTTGCCTACCTTCAATAAATCCCAGTGTAAAAGTAAACAGAGTGTATCCGGACTTAATAGATTGCATCTTAGAGTTCTGTGGTTTTGATGAGGTGTCCTATTTTATAAATAAAAAAAAATAGCATGGATTAAATATAAATATACCAAGCACACGTCCCACATAGAGGAATATAACTCGTATACTCATAAGTATCTAATATACCTAAAATTACATGTAAAATTTCATGCAACGAAATTATCTTATTTAAAATAATAAAATGGGAACGTTCATACCAATTTTATAACTGCAATTAAAATAATATTTCAAGAAATATTAATATTGTTTATTATTAAATATTATGTCGACCCAAGACGTGACCTATTGGTTCCGGAATGACTAGAAAAAGGAGCATAATAGAAAAAAAATAATAGTCTTTTTAACCCATAGAAATAAAACAATGGAATTTGCGTCATAAATGCCAAAGCGGCACATAAAAAGAACGCCTTTGACTAGTATCATGACTCTTGCCTTCGGGCGTCACTGGTAAAAGGTAGTAACGATAACGACCAACTTCTACTATTCATTTTAAACTCCGATGTGTTGACGTAAAGTCACATTTTCTTTAAATGACATAATATTATTTTTGGTTGGTTTTAAATGATACGCATATGTCACTTTTAAATGTTCCACAAAAGTTCGTAGTGTTTTGTATGGCACGCGGATTCCATGTTGTAGTAGTTTGATGATTTAACCGCATTAAAAATACGCAGTGACTTGTTTGTAGGTACTTTAAGTGACGGTCTGATGGTTATGGAAAAGTGAACATTATTTTTATTACTTTTCAGTAAACAAACATGTAATCAGTACACAGTGTAAATTTCTTTTTTCGTGAACATTTCCTTGATAGTCATCTATTCTATGTCTTTTTTTATTCAGTTGGTGAATATCAAAGGATACATTAAAAATGAAAGATGATGCGGAAAACAAAATTAGCAATCAATATGAAATTTTTTCCATAGTTTTCCCGCCCGCATTTTCTTTTATGTTTTAAGACAATAATTAATTGTATGTATGTAATATGTACATATCAATGTTGTTTATTGCTATAATAGATAACATTCTTAAGGTAATCCATATCAAAATTGGAGGTATTTAAACTCCTCGAACAATTGCCTTCTTCATTATTTTGTTATTTTGAATTGATTACAGAATACAGATTAATTGGGTAATTATTGTTATAAATATTGAAAAAGAATTTCACTTGTAATTTTTTTCAAATTAATTTCAGTCATGTGAAAGTACCTTCATATAACGTTTTGGATTAGGTTGTACAGTCGGGGTAAGAAAAGATTTCTCACCTTAAAGTCGAAATTTACTTGCACCTTGTTAGTGATGTCTGCTTAGTGCTTTAGTTTTCAAAGGTTCTACGACTTCATTAAGGAATGAATTGAAGGTTTTCCTGCCTCGACTGTATAAAAAAAATTTCTACTGTAAAATTTTACAATAAAAATAAATACCACAATATATGTTAAAACATAGTTACATCTCTACTAAATAAGATAAAAAATATATATTAGAAGACTGCCACAATCGCCATCACCTAAATACAGGACAAGTAGAAAATATACGCAAGCTTCATAATATTTATTCCACGGCCCAAGCGTGTCTTCTTCCTTCCGATTGTCTGTGGTATAACCTTTATGATCTGTCACGCAAGAGTACAATTTGTCTGTGGTTTAATTGTACTCTATGCGCACTACATACTTAAACTCTTTACTAGAATACTGTGATGTGTTTATTGTCTACTAAACAAACTCAACTTCACCTGTACTGTAGTTGTATAGCAATATGACGAAAGCATAATCAACATGGAAATCCAGAGCGTATTGCGGGAAGAAGAAGGGTGCGTATTGCGTAATTCCCCGTTTACGTATGGCCAATGACATTGCCGCTCGCGTTGTCGTATTCATTTCCCTAAATACTGTTGTGGCAACATCAAGGGCTATGAGTGTTTACATATGGCCATTGACATGGCCGCTCGCGTTGTATTTATTTCCCTAAATCCTGCTATGGCAACGTCAAGCGTAATGAGAGTTTACATATGGCCATTGACATGGCCGCCGCGTTGTCGTATTTATTTCCCTAAATACTGCGTGGCAATGACAATGAGTGTTTACATATTAGTATATTATGGCCATTGACATGGCCGTTCGCGTTGCAATCCGTTCGCGAATTCGAGAGCAAGTGAGCGAGAGAGCAGCATGTAACACTCGCTCTCGCTTTGCTGGTCGCTGCTGCTGTCCGTACGAAAAACCGCAAATTGAAGGATAGCCGGGCAACGCGAACGGACACAGCAGCGGCACAGTATTACAATAATATTGCAGCGACAAGGGAAGCGACCTGTTTACATTTTTTATTTCCCATGACCCTGCTCATGGCCGTGGAAATGGACCATATGTAAACGGGGCTATAAAATATGTACGCAGCTTCTGGTGAACTTCTCCGATTACCCTTTTCATACGATCTCGATTGAAATGTTTATTACTTAGTATTATATTAGTTGTTGGGTGAATGTCTTTAAAAAAATGATCTGAATATTTTTGTTATGCCGGATATTATGGTGTCAAATATATTGTAAAAAATAAAGAAAAATATATTGTTTCATTTATTTAATTACATATGTAAATTGAACAATCCTACCTCGTTTATAGCTCTTCGTTAGTGAAAGAGGCAGATAGTGTCCTTGTTTTTAATAAGTTTTGATACATTTTAAATCCACAACTTTATTGTAGACTCACTTACGCCCGTTTTGAATAATTTATCTATCCACCGTTTTGCTTAGACTATTGCGTTGTAGGCCCTCGATAGGAGAATGAGCTCTGTAATCCTTTACTCACGTAACAGAAACATACCGCAATAAGGGATTTTAATTCAGGTTCGCATAAAGTTATGGTTACTGCTGCAATAAAGGCTACTTGGCATATGACTGCGGAACACAGTGTATATACTAAAGGAATAAAAATTTTATAAGCACGAATACAAAATATTTGTTTTTTGAATAAAGTAAACATTTAATAAGAAATAATTTATTAAGAGGATACGTTAGGATTTTTTAGTATTCCCAATCTACATTATTTTAATTTTATTATTTCAATCATTTTAAAGACGTATCTATTGTATATTAAACATAAACATAGTTTAAACATGAAATAAGTTACAGTTCAACTTACAAATACTCGTTTCATAATATAATTTGAGAATTATACTCTCATAACTGTTCATATTAAGCGTAAGCTTAATTTTAACTAAGTTACATTGTATCGGTAGTAAAGAAATTAAAAAAAAAGAGTTAACAATGGTGCTAGCTAGAGCAACTAAGTACATACATCAGCAAAGTTTACAGGGCTTTGAATTTTCCCTGAACGGGTTTTCCAAAAAGTCGTGTACGAATTCGCTTCACTATATTTTTTACAAAAATGTATGACAACCACAAAAGGATTAGCGGGATTGTCAAATAAATTCCAATGATGTCCAACATGTAGTATTGATAGAAGGTGGCTCCGACTGCACCAGAACGAAGGTGGCGTGAACCGCCGTTTCTTAATACGTACTCTGTCCACCACACTGCATGTTCAGGTCCAGATAAGATGGGATCTTGAGTTGCCGAATTCAAGGAAGCAATGGCTTTCTTATACCTGTAATTAGCATTTAAAACTGTTAAAGAAACAGGAGTTATAATGCATATATAAAGAGTAAGATCGCACAGGCTTGCCAGAAACCTTTTTTTCTATTGCATAAAATGTGGGATATCGGTAGGAAAATGTGGGACTCACTTGTCACTGCCGACTACAGTGGATACCGCAAATTTTACAGATTCTTTATTCATATAATATGGATCCAGTATCTCTCCAGCTCCGTGCTTGGTTATCTGCTCAATAAAAACTTTACGGGTTCTAATAATTGGAAGACCTACAATAGGTACTTCGTAAAATATTGCCTCTTCTAGTGAACGGGCGCCGCCGTGTGTTATGAATACCTTTGTGTTCGGATGAGCTGAAAATAAAAAAATGTGCTGGTAATAAAAAAGTACAAAATCTAAGTCTAGAAGATTATATCCCGGTTAAACTAAGAGACAACAAAAACATGAGATACATGTAGAGGTTTTAGCAATGTTGTGCAAAGATATAATTATTTGTACCTCATATAATATGAGCTGAATATTTTTGTTCGCGAACATCGCAATTTCAAAAATTGCGATGTTTGCGAACAAATGTTGTTTTTTTTTTTAAAATTTTAGAATATAAATACGAGATTTTATTTACCCAATATTTCTTGTTGTGGGAACCATTCTTGCGCAATGATGTTGTCAGGTTTCTTGGTGAGAGATGTTTCTTTAATTTTCCAAAGCACTGTATATGGAAGCTCGCGGAAGGCGTCTGTAAGAGTCTTCAATATTTGTGGCGCCAATGTGTCCGATTCATGTAATGCTCCGAGACTGAAGTATATAACGCCCTTTGTAGCTTTATCGAGAATCACTTTTAAGTTCTAGAAAGAAAATGAAAGAGGGACTATTCTTTAATGATAAATAACTTAACTATAACACTAGAAACCCACCCCCGGCTTTGCACAGATGAATTTTTTATCTACAAAATTTAAGTAAACATTAACTTATCGCTCTTTCCGTTAGTGAAAATCGTATCAAAATCTGTTGGGTGTTTTAAGAGAAGTTATAGGAGAAACAGACAAAATCTGAAAGCATCTTTTTTTATATATTAATATTGTATTGTAGATATAATGAGACATTTCAGTGTGTCACATATTAACAAATTCTTACCTGTGGAAGACTAAGACCTGGTTTAATGTGCATCCGATCCACATAAGAAACACCAGAAACATGCGGTCTGTTACCAGTTAGGATTGGATTAGCGGCTATAAGCAGCAAGTCTATGTCGGATTCCACCTGTTGAAGATCTCTTTTGAGTCCCAAAACTTTTTCGGCAGCAACTTGGCATAGCGGCAAATAATTATTATAATACTCATTTTTTGTTTGTAAATGACGGTTGAATTCTACAATTTTCTGCCAAACCGTCAAATTTCCCAACTTCAAAGTGTTAACGTCGGGATAAAATGTGGGATGAGTTGGATTTGCTTTGGATTCGTATTGATGAATTTTCCCACTAGACGTAGTGATAGCAATGTGTGGAACTTTATACTTTTCAGCGACAGCGTACAGTATCGGCACATCGGCTTCAGTAATGACCAGATCGAATTTTATGTTCGGATTCAGCAAAAGAGCAGACATTTGCTTAGATTTTAACTGTTCTATGGCCAATTTCAACGAGAGCTCATTCATTGCTTTCAACTGTGGATAATGATCGTCACTTTTGGTCATTAAATTCTTGTACTCTGTCCAGAACTGCGATGATTCCTTACCAACGTCCAATTCTATGATTTTATCAACATCAGGTTGTCTGAAGTGTCCGGGATATGGGGTCATTACGACCAGAGAATGACCGCTTTGAACTAGTAGCGAGACATAACTTCTAAACACCAAATGATCTGAAAACGACAGGGATGAAAAAAGGGCAAGTATTGATGCACTTTGTACCGTTTTTAGAAGATAAATTAAAAATATAAAATTAAACTTATGGAGCACCATATTTAACACGTGATAATGTCACTCGGTAACGACAACGTGGAAACGAAAGAGTAAGGTTTTTCTTGTGGTGTTCTACAAAATAATACTAACATCTGTGTAAATAAAATTTAAAATGCACCTAAACAATGTTTGCTCAGTTACGTAAACCGTTAATGACTCTTCACAATACGAAATTAAATGACGGTTTTGTTCGGTAAATTCTCTGGTATTAGTCATTTTTAAACTTGCACTAAATATCGGGCATCGGAAATTTGTTATGTTCTAATTTACTTCATAACAACTTAAATTTTACTCTTCATAAGAATCTTCTTCAAACTACAAGGAATATTTAAAAAAAATCAAATTGGTCCAGCCGTTCTCTAGTTTTGTGCTTTAGCAACACATTTAACTATTCATGTTTATTTATATCTATATTAAGTACTAGCTGGTGCCGGTGACTTCGTCCGCGTTGAAAAAGAAAAAAAGTAGCCGCCTATCCTTAGCCTAAATAACCTTAGGGTTAGAATTTTTTTTCCAAATTTATATGGGACCACCCTCGGGGTAAATAAACCCTTTCCAATGAAAAAAGAATCCTCAACATCGGTTCATAAACGACGAAGTTATCCGCGAATACACATAAAAAAAACATGCGGTCGAATTGAGAACTTCCTTTTTTTTCGTCGGTTAAAAACACATAAAAAATGACACTTACCTACTTTTTAAGTTGTTACAACAGTTGCCATAGCAACAGTCATTTAAAGCTTTTTCTTTCAAGTGTTTTGGTACAAAAATGTCTAATTACTGTCTAATGCTCTAGTTTTTAATTTTAATTTACAGTAAATAATCTATTATTTACTAATAATAATAATAATAATAGTATTTGCTAATAGGTACTATAATTTTAAGCTAACACTTCTTGGTTTGACTCAGTTATTCATTATAAAGTGAACTTTATTGACATGGAAAAAGATATAACAAATTATTCGGTAGTAGGACGGATAGGTGAAGGAGCTCATGGATTGGTCTTCAAGGCTCGTCACCTCTCGACTGGACGTGACGTGGCCCTCAAAAAGATTCTCATTAAGAACTTGGAAGAAGGTATCCCTATAAATGTGATGAGAGAGATCAACGCTCTACAGTTGCTTCGTTGTAAATATGTAAGAACATTTTGTTTTGTAATTACTACCTGGTGAAATAAAAAGCTGAAAGATAACGCCTGATATCTTTATTGATGTTATAGCTTTGCGAAGCGTTGGATTTTTATTTTTAGAAGATCACTCGGGAACAGTAGATGCCTACTTTTGTTCTGGATGAAAGATACCCTATGTCCTTTTCTGTATTCCTGACAACGTGAAAAGATAACGGACAGACAAGAGTTACTTTCACATTTGTAATACCTATTTAGTAAAAAAAAAAATAAGCAATATTACGCTTGACATGTTTATTGCTATTGCACTTTTGCCAGGCGTTAGTTTTCTTAATTTTAGATGATCCCTAGGGAACAGTAGGTACTTTTTTTTTGGATGAAAGGTATGTACCCTATGTTCTTTTCAACGTGTAAGTATGTAAAATTTCATTACGAATAGATAAGACGTGAAAAGGTAATAGACAGGGTTAATTTCACATTTATAATAACGTCAAAATTTGCATTAATTATGTATAATATTCATAGGTGATAAAACTCTATGAGATGTTCCCCCGAGGCATGAGTCTTGTCCTTGTGTTGGAGTACATGTGTTCAGGGCTGTGGGAGATGCTGCACCATAACCAACAAGAGCTAACGTTGTCCAGGGTCAAGTCATACGCACAAATGCTGTTAAAGGGAACTCGTTACATGCACGCCCATTATGTTATGCATAGGGTAAGTGAATGTTCCTTTATAGACCCTGTTGGGATAAGGAAAAAGAAAGAACGGTATTATTTCACAGTGAGCTTCTGTAAGAGGAAAATAGGTTAGTGCCGTCATGCAATGTGATGTGACCTGCAAAAATATTCATAAATTAAAATCGTTTAATTTACGTTAATAAAAAATAATTATATATCGGTACATTGGTAAGTAAAAGTTATACAATAATTGACTAGCTATTCCACGCAATTTCTTCCGTGCCGCTTAGTTTAAAAAGAAATCGGTTCTCTCTACTCTACTAAAAAAATGCTTGGTTTTTTTTCTTTGGGCGACTTTGCAGTGGGTCTTTGCACAATCGATTTATCAAATGTAAAGTAGAATTTTTCAATTGGACAGTAAGTTCCAGATATCAGCATGTTCCAACAAAAATAAACAGAGTTTTTAAAATCAATTTCTTATCTTCTTTATAAATAAAAACGAATGCCTAAATGTGCTGCTAAGCCCAAAACTCGAGAACGGCTGGACCGATTTTAATTCTATCTTCACTCACGGATAGAGGGATAATCAGGAAAGGTTTTTACGTTAAAAAAATGCACCCCGGGCGAAGCGGGGAGCGGGGTCGCTAGTATAAAAATATATTTCGCCTGTGTTATATATTTAGAGGTTTTTTTTTCCATTTTTCTACATTTTCTATCAATCGAGCTAATTGTAATTTAGCTTTGTTATTCTGCCCTTTTTTTCTAGGACCTAAAACCAGCGAATTTACTAATAAACCATCAAGGGATACTAAAGATAGCAGACTTGGGTTTAGCACGCCTTTACTGGCCTGATGGTGGACGTCCATATTCACACCAAGTTGCTACGAGGTAATATTCCTTTTTCTCAAGGTCAAGCGACGTAGGAGGAAGCAATAGCTACCTACTTTTTCTTTTGTTAACCTATTAGCTTGAATATTTTACAAAGATATGAAATTAGTGTTCGGATTTGACACTATTTCGGTCATATCATAGGAATTTCAATTTTCATTTCGCTGGTTTATGTTCCAATCCTACAGATGGTACAGAGCACCGGAATTGTTATACGGTGCTAGATTTTATTCGGAAAAAGTGGACCTATGGGCCGTCGGCTGCATAATATCGGAAATGATCACTAAGAAGCCATTATTCGCGGTAAGCATTTTTTTATTGAAATGTTTTTTATTTTTTATCGAAGAATTCCTCCCAATATTTTCCTATGACATATTTTCAATGTCTCTCAGCACTTTGGGATTGATACCACTATGACTAATTCTTTATAATGACCATTTATCTATTGTATAATTTAATTTGTAGTTATTATGTGGTTTGTAATTATTATGACCAGCACCCAACCAGCACCGACTGACTGATTGGTCGGGAAGGGATTTTTTTTAGCTATTTTCCCTATTAATTGGTATTCGTCGGAGTCAGAAATGACAAAATTAAGTTTCCAGGAAAAATTCTTGAAGGGATTTCGGCAACTATGAAAGATAGGAAAACGTAGTTCACAGAATGTCATAGAGGGTCATCGGGGGTTACCACACCGGCACCGCGACTCCTTCCCCAATAAACACTCCATACAACTTTTTTAATCTTTCGAATGTGGCTAGGGTGAATCGGACATCGAACAGCTGGCTATAGTACTGAAAAACTTGGGTACACCCAACGAAGAGACTTGGCCAGGTCACACCGAATTGCCAGATTACCACAAGATAACTTTCGCTGAAAGCTCGCCCACGCCATGGTCAGAGTTGTTGCCGGGCATCGAACCTAGTGCAGTGCAGCTCGTGAAATCTTTCATCATTTATGACGACAAGAAGAGGATATCGGCTAAGGAGGCGAGTAATTTTACATTTAAATTAAATTATGGTCCAAAATCAGAATAGAATACGGGTCGTCGTTCACCCTTCCTTTTATCAGAAAAGTGTATTTTATGAATTATGGTTATCGATGATAAAACGAATGTGAAATAAAATTATGGATACATACTTGAATAGACAATACAATTCGCGATTTATTTTCTCATAGATGAAGGACGACCTCTCTTCGGTTTCTTGTGCATTGTGATTGTGCCCAAAGATAAAATGTTTTCTTTCCTTTCTCCACAGAGATTTTTTTTAGTAATAATAAAAACTTAAGAAACTTCACAGTAAGATACTTTAAATTGAAATTCTCTGTTCAGGCTCTACGACACGCTTGGTTTCAAACTAAGCCTCTCCCAGCTCCATTGGAGGATATGCCGAAGCCAGCTAACAGTAACAAATTATAGTTTAAAAAAAAAGTAATATAAATAAAACAACTTTAAATATGATTTTTTGAGTTTATTTTTAATCGCCTACTTGCTACTTATAATAATAGATTGTACTAAAAATGTGTGTTTACAATATTTGAGCCAAAGAAAAAGAGGAAATCATTATTTTATCTAAATATACTGGATACATAATGTATGTATGTTATTAATATTTAATCTTCAAAAAACTCTCCGAGCTTTGATTCAGTAGTGAGGATTTAGGTACAATTATTTTAATTATTTAAAATAAATTAAATTTACATACCGACGTGTATGTTGACAGATTACATTTTCGCAGAAAATTGGGAATTTGAAATATACATAAGCTATATTTTTGAAAATACTGCACTTCAGAGTTTTAATATGTCCATAAAAAGATAATAAATAACATGAATGCGTATTATTTTTAGTAAACAACACTGTTCGCAGGTACTCGCTTTAAATAACTTTGAATACGTTGGCGTTAATTGCAATCACGACCTTACAATTGGTCAATATTTTATACGAACAATATAAAGCATACATTAATATTTTGATTATTGATGTATATTATAAATAAAAATTAATTTATTACACTAGGTTAATAGTATTTGTATATTACAAGAACATTTACAATAAAGGTAGTAAAAATCTACGCGTCCCGAGGATTTCGATTTTATGTCTAATACTCTAGCTGTTGCCCGCGACTTCGTCCGTGTAACTTTATAAAATATAATACATTCGTGTCTGTGAAACCATGGAAATACACATACAAAATTTCAACCCAATCGGTCAAGCCGTTTAGTAGTTGACATACCGACAGCAGCGCCACCTACCGGGTCCAATTGTATTTTTAAATCATCCAGGAAATCATCGAAATGCCCATATAAAATTTCAAGCCAATCGAGTGACTGAATGTAACTGAGTGCATTGGACTCAGTTTATGCGCGTACAGTGAGTCACTAATCTTTCTTTTTGCTTCCATCTATTTTGCACTCGTGCTGTTAATGTTATTTTAAGGACTTGTTTCCTAGTTTAAATGACTACGGAACGCATTTACAAATCTATATAAACGATATACAAACTGATGAGTGGGTATTTCTTTAAATTCTATAAAAAATTGAATAACGTTGATGATAAATAATATAATCAATCATATTCACAATCATCAACAAACAAAGCATCACTAATCTATTTTACATTTATACGCAATTATTCATTCAGTACAATATTGCAATAAATTTATTATAATATTTATTTAATAATAATAATTAATAATCAAAAGCACTTTTACAACAACAAAAATGCACTAACAATATATTTTACATTTAATACTTAATACAATTTCAACACAGCCATTTGGCGTCGCCTTGATAATAAAATTATAGTTTGTGGTGACGACACTCGGGCGTTTCAATATGGACAACTTTCACCGTAATATAAATAAATTATGCACTCCAGTTTTGGAATACTAGCTGGTGCACGCGACTTCGTCCACGCTCTCTATAGCCTTCCTTGATAAATGGACTATCTAACACAAAGAGAATTTCTCAATTCGAATAGCACGTAACGTACAACCAAACACACTCTTCAGCTTGGTATAATAGATACTATTAGATAAAGAACTATTTTTCAGCTGAAAAAGTTATAGTGCATGCATAGTGCCAAGGTCGTTCAAATCATACATTTTTTGGATTTATTAATTATATTAAAATGAAATAGAGACAATCATCTATTGAACAATAAAGGTGTACTACACATTATTCTAAATATACACTGCGCAAAGAGGCGCAATATACAATTTCAAATTAAATTTAACAAATATTTTATCAGTCTGTCTCGTTCGCACTCGTTGAGTATTTTACCACTGCTCAATTTAGAACATAGAAACTTGTTAGCGGCAGTAATTTTGCTATTGTTAATAGTAAAATTAATTATTCTTGGCTATTTATAGACTGAAAATCTTTTATGAATGAATTGAATACATTAAAGTCTATACTTTTATGGCAAAATTCCTATAATAATATTTTATTTGTAACACTATTTTTTTTTTTTTACTTTTACATTTATTTTGAAAAACTTGCCTTTTGTATAATTAAGAGAAAAAAATGCGCGAAATCAATTTGAACTATTTATGAATATTTGTCACAGTTCTCTTAAAGTATTAAAAATTAAATTTAAGGGTACAATATAAGTACATAGTAACATGAAGGCTTAAAATTCATTTTCAATGGCAGTAATCAGGTAATGCTGCTTAATTAATTAATTAATTAATATTAATATTATAAATACGAAAGTAACTCCGTCCGTCCGTTTCGTCTAAATCGGTTGATCCGTTTTTGTGTCAACTGTAACATACATCCAATATGTACACAAACTTTCGCATTTATAATATTAGTTGATAGAATTTTACAACGCGGACTAAGTTGCCGCCAAAAGCTAGTCTATTTAAATAAATACATTTTCCTAATACCTACTACTATTTATTATACAGACACGACACGAGTGATACAACAATATGGAGTGTTTGGAGAATGTGTACAGTGTTGCCACTAGACATGAAAAATAGTAGAGTAATGAGAATACCAATGGATAACCGATGACGGGGCTGTAGAGTCCGCGAATGGGGGCCACGAAAGCGTAGCGCTGGACGTCGGACGTCCTCGGGCAGGTGGACTGACGACTTGAAAGGCTTCGAGGGAAGCCGTCAGCGCGTCCAGCGGTGGAGAGACACAGGCTGATGATGATGATAATGATGGCGATGGCGATGATGATGATGAATGAGAATAGGGCGCGTGCGTGTGTCAGTGCTGCACCCATCCGGCGGAGTGCAGGTATCGTCCGACAATCGCATCTATTTCGCAGTCGGCCGTCGGCGGTCGTCGAAGCAGCACGCCTTTCAGAGTTACGTACTGCGTCGCCGGCAGGTTCAGGGCCGTACACAACTGGAAATTTTACGTTATTCATTTTCAACACACCCTTTGATTGAAAATAAGTAAGCATTTTTAACTTGTATTTTTGTAATACCAGTTAAATATAGTATAGAGAAAAACATATAAATAGGTGTGGTGTATGCATCTTGGTTTTGTTCACAAACTCATACAGACAAGCAGCCTCAAACGTACCACGTGACTGACGCGACGATCCACGTGGGATTAGGTAATAGTTGAGTGTTAGGTGTCTGTCCGTTATAAGTGCACTACAGGAGGCTTCCTTACATTATAAAGGAGTAACTATATTTACATATTCAGTTCAATACAGCTATTGTCCATCTTTCCGTTGCTGAAAGAACTCGTAAGCATCTCCGTACAAAGCCAATATTTTATATGGACAAAAGGTTAATTGACACGGTCAGAGTACACACGGACCGATGTACTCGTACGAGTCAATTATATACGAGTGCGGTAATAGGACGCGATCCTAGTGCGCTCGTAATACCCGGTTGCCATTATACGAGTAGCGTCCGAGTATTTATACGAGTGCACTCTGACCGTGTCAACGTAGCTTAACCAAAAGGTTAATGTAGTTACTCCCTCACTCTCTATCTTCGGTCAGTAGCTTATTATTATTGAGGAACCCAGTTTCGAAACCTGGTTAAGAAATCATATCCGCCTTCATCGGCCCCTGTCCATGGCCGCTCTTACCACTTCGCATAGTGTATCAGAAGAGGCGGCATCTTTCACTTGATCCGTCCATCTCTTTGGCTACTCAATCTTTTACCTTTGACATTGCCAATAGCGACCAGTTTTGCTTACGATTACAGATTGTCGCCAACTCTTCTTACAATGTGAATGTAATACGTAAGAATAAGTTGCAGACATACACAGTAGACGAATAGACGCATTTGTATAACCGTCCAAGGCCTTAATAATCTAATGTTTCTTTATTGGCTGCGAGAGGACATAATATTAAGTTACTAAAGCATAAATACAGTTTGAGTAGACAGACATATTATGTACCTGCATCTCGTTAGTTGTGAGCAGCTTCGAGCAGTCGCCGTTGCATGAGCTCTTTCTGCAGCATCCACATGCGGTACTTCCGTCCCGTGTGCACCTTGGGCTTGTTGAACTTGAGGCGCTTTCTGCGTCTCTGCACATCACAAACACATTTACTGTAAGTTAATCCAAGACATGACATGATGGTTGAGATTTATGAGCGGTTCAGCTCTCATTAATTAGGCATTCACTAGCCGTTGAGTTTTAAAACAGTTTTTTTATTATTTATTTTACTCTCGAAATTACTAATAGGCATCAATAAATAATGGGGGACTCAAAAATTCATATAAACAAAAACTATGAAAATTAAAAATAACAGTTAGTTATATAAATGAAATTTACCTTTTTCTTGGCTGCTGCGTGCTGGTCAGTGTTTGCTCTTTTGTCTGGTTGGTGTCCAGGCACCCACTGCTGCCCTGGCGAACAACCGTTATACGAGATCGAATCCAAAACCACACAATACTTGTGTCACTCTTTCTTGTGCAGGGATTTTTTATATAGTAATGTATTGTTTAAATGTTCTGCGTTTCGCAGTCGTATGGGCAGTGGTGACCACCACTTTACAGTAGACCGCCGGGGAATAACAGCATGTGCGCTGTTGTGTTTCTATGAATGAGTAGATTAAGGGATGCAAGAGCGTTTATTTTATGCTATCTTATTCCCTGTGGTCGGCAACGCACTTGCTGAACCTACGGCGTCAAGTACGACCTTTTTTCGGATCCTGTACTAGGAGACCATTGGCCTACCCCATCTTAATGCGTTTATCGCGAGTCTGAAACCGCAAAAAAAAAAATCTAACACAAAGCTTTATTTTGTGCGTGCGCACAAGCGCACGCATTGGCAACTTTTTTCAGTGACGATCGCGGTTTGTAAACGAGCGATTCTTTTCTGTCCCATAGTAATAGTATGGGATCGCAAGCGCAAGCGCAGGCGCAATGTTTTGAGTTTTCAGCTATTTATCAACCGCTTGTGTTTAATTGCAGTGCGTGCTAAACCTTATTAACACAAGCAACAACGTCACGGGAGCTGCAAGACAGTGCACTGCCGACTATATTGAAAATGGGTGCTAGCGGGGCAGAATGAATAAGAGAGGTGTAGTCACATCGAGGTGGTGGTGGTGCGGGTGCTTGCGATGGGCGGCGTGCTGGTCGTAGTGCGCGCACTCCTCGAGGCGCGTGACGCCGGCCAGACGGTAGCGGTGCAGCTCCGCCAGACGCACGCGCAGCTCTCGCTCGCGCCACAGCCCGCTCGCCATCGCCGCCTGCTCGTCGCGTACGTAGAACTGGCACGACCACCGCACGCGGTCCAGCAGCTCTCTAACAACCACTCACGTGTTAGGGCATGATCACACCGAGTGAACGAGCGAGACGGCGCTCTAGGCAGAGTACTCGGTGAGCATAAGTCCCTTCGCACATTATTATACTCACAAGTCTCACATACACAAATCACACACTACTCTACCGGATATGACTAGTCTTGCAAAACCTGCCAGTTATGGTCTTTCTATTTGTTTCTATAAAATAGAAAGACAGCAAGTGTTTATCATCACTAGTCAGTCTAGTCACTCGTCATAATTGAAAATATGAAAGATGTCAAAATGTAGTGTTGTGTGATTAGAAATTATAAAATTAGAAATGATAAAAATAATAAATAAAATAATCGCGTAATGAACGATGGTAGAGTCGCAAACTAGTTAACCAACTGGTATCCTACGGGAGTATCGTAATGTTCAACGATTTATTATATTATTTTTTATCTATATTTTGATACCATTACGTTAAAATATACTATTGACAACAACATGAAACTTCTCCATTGAACATTGTGAATTCAACATCTAATCCAGCTACCAATTCTGTCAAATATTAACCTAAAATAATAAGTTAAAATCTTTTAAATAACTTACTTCTTTTCTTTGGCAAGTTTTCCAAGTGGTTTCTGTTTGTTTCTAAGATTATTGAAGAAAACTGATACCAGCTGGTAGTCCCGAACCAATCTTTTTCGTCTCGTTCTTTCTCGGAGACGGCGCGTATATATATCTACTTGTGATAATTTCAATGCTGGAAAAAACATAAGAGAATTTATATAGACTTAACTTGCTTTGACATTTTGGCTTAACTGTTCTAATGGCTTAAATTTTTTTGCATTACAATAATATAATGCAATTACAATAGTACAATTACAATATATTGACTATCACTTACCAATGTCTAATTCATCATCATCTGGATTCAGCGATAAGGTAGAGATCAACGCCTCTGCTTCATGATCATGTTCCTAAATATATACAATCAATCTATTATCGTTTCATTTATTACTTGCTGTTGCACGCGACTCCACCTGCGTAACTTTATAAAATATAGCCTATATTACTTGCTGATAATGTAGCTTTCTATAGGTGAAAGAATTGTTAACAATCAGTCCAGTAGCTTTTGAGTTCATTCATTACAAACATGCAAATCATCATCATGTAACGAAGCGTTACATGGCTGAAATTATTATTAATAAATTGATAAATAAATAAAATTAAAAAATAAGGTAATTGAAAAACTAAAGTAAGTAGGTACACGCCCGGCGTGCAACGAATGCAATTGCGCCGGCGCGGGTGGTACCCACAACACGGATTTTGATCTTGATTTTGAAATTAAAGCGAGAGTCGGCAAAGTAGCCGAGAGACGGACGGTCCGCGCCACTCAGCGCATTAGTTGAGTGGTGCGGTTTAATTAACTGTTTAGTAATTATGTAGTTTAATATTTCGTATAATTTGAATCTCCCGCGTTAGGGAGCATTTTCCGGGGCAAGCATTCCCTGGGCCTACCATTCCCCGGGCCTAGTATCCCCCGAGTACATCGGCATTCATCGACCAGCTTCGGAGCGCATTAGTTTCGTTGCTGGTCTTATGCAACTGCATTCGTCGGCCGGCGCCGGGTCGCATTAGATCCGTTGCCGGCTTTGCACCGCCGCCTTGCCAGCCTGCACACTGCGTGAGGAGACAGACAGGCCGACCACCCACGACCTACACTTTGTGTTGCCTACCATTGAGCGCGTAAAATATATATTTTTTATTTACCGATCACGCTGCTTGTTTTATTTTCCGGTAGGCTACACTGGCGCCCAACATATTTTTTTAAAGATAGTTTTTCCATCACACTTTAGTCAGTGTCGCCGTGGGAAATTCCCAAAGCGCGACACTGGCGCCCAACGTATTTTTAAAGTTAGTTTTTCCATCACACTTTAGTCAGTGTCGCCGTGGGAAATTCCCAAAGCGCGACACTGGCGCCCAGAACGTGGTTTATCTGTCTTCTCATCGTAGTAAGTAGTTAGTTTGGTGTTGCACGGTGGTTTTGTTTTTTTTTTATTTTTTTTGTTTTTTATTATTTTGTAAAACGTTTTTATTTATTTTTTTGGTTTGCAGTAACTGGAGTGAAACAATAATCTTTTTGTAATTGTAATTTTATTTCTTTTATTTTGAACAAAATTTAAACACGTTATAGTACAGTCAACAACAAAAAAAATATTGTAGGTATATTTGATTTTTTTTTAACATCTCCAAAGTTATTTTTATTTTAAATTCTTTTGTTATAGAGCTTGTTTCACACTAGTTGCATTTATACTATTTTGCTTTTTATTATTTTTTTTTTCCTTTCATTTTTTTAGTTAAATTTCTATATCATTAAACCAAAGCGTTGTATAATTAGGACATTTGTAAAGAACGGAGTATTAGTTTCTTTAACGTTTTGTGTGCTATTTTTAACTTACCGACGTTTTTATAAATTTTTTTTTCTTATCTTTTCGCAATTTTTTTAATTATTTCGTTGTAGTTTTCTTTCTTTAATTATAATTAAATCAAAATGGCCTATCCCGTTAATTTTTTTTTTCATTACAAAAATCAAAGTAGGTATGAGATTTGCCGTTTTAGGTGAGACTCATGCTCATATTGTAGCTGATTTTCGAATCGAAAACAGTTGTGCGTTTTGTTGTATTGCCCACTTTGTCATTAGCATTTAACTCACTTTTTACAAAAAGTCGTTTGTCGCATAATTAGACACACGATTTTAGGTTTTTGCTAGGACGCGTCTTGTAATTATAATATTACTAGATTTATTTTTTTGAATGTTTGTATGTTTGGGATGAATGTTAGAGTTTTAGTAGGAAGTATGAAAGGTTTAGTAAAAAGTTGATACTCAATGCAGTAATTGCGGATTTTATTTTTAAAATAAAATCCTTATGAGGGACGAGCGGGTAATGTAACGAAGCGTTACATGGCTGAAATTATTATTAATAAATTGATAAATAAATAAAATTAAAAAATAAGGTAATTGAAAAACTAAAGTAAGTAGGTACACGCCCGGCGTGCAACGAATGCAATTGCGCCGGCGCGGGTGGTACCTACAACACGGATTTTGATCTTGATTTTGAAATTAAAGCGAGAGTCGGCAAAGTAGCCGAGAGACGGACGGTCCGCGCCACTCAGCGCATTAGTTGAGTGGTGCGGTTTAATTAACTGTTTAGTAATTATGTAGTTTAATATTTCGTATAATTTGAATCTCCCGCGTTAGGGAGCATTTTCCGGGGCAAGCATTCCCTGGGCCTACCATTCCCCGGGCCTAGTATCCCCCGAGTACATCGGCATTCATCGACCAGCTTCGGAGCGCATTAGTTTCGTTGCTGGTCTTATGCAACTGCATTCGTCGGCCGGCGCCGGGTCGCATTAGATCCGTTGCCGGCTTTGCACCGCCGCCTTGCCAGCCTGCACACTGCGTGAGGAGACAGACAGGCCGACCACCCACGACCTACACTTTGTGTTGCCTACCATTGAGCGCGTAAAATATATATTTTTTATTTACCGATCACGCTGCTTGTTTTATTTTCCGGTAGGCTACACTGGCGCCCAACATATTTTTTTAAAGATAGTTTTTCCATCACACTTTAGTCAGTGTCGCCGTGGGAAATTCCCAAAGCGCGACAATCAATCAATCAATACTAATAATAAATCTGTAAGTGTAGGTATTGTATGTATGTTCCTCCATAAAACTCTTAAATGAATTAATTGATTTTTATGAAACTTGGTAGATAAACATTTAGACGTACAGGACACAGGATAGGCTACTTTTTCTTGTCAACACGGACAAGTCTTATATGATATCTTATCTTATCTCTAATTATAATATTATTAATAACAGGTTTCCTCTTGGCCAGATTAATGGAATACTCTTTAATTTTTTAAAATTAATTCTACATTCTTTTGGGGTTTTTTTTTCTAACAGAAACTTTATTAATTAAAGGTCTTAAGATGGAGTAAATCGTATCATCGAAATTGTAAAGATCTTCACAGCATTAAGATTTATGCTCGACATGAAAAATATAGATAAAAGTTTACCCGTTCAAAGTCATCCCTGTTAGGCATATAACCAAGTTGGGCCGCTTCTTCGGGCGAAACAGCAATAGATGGCAATCGAGACACGGCACTGGGTCCGAGGGGACCCTCGTCTCTGTCAGCACAATGAAGTGACGGACGAGTGGCACTTTCCACACTGCCCCATGTAGCTCTACCAATACTACCTTCTAAATATCTTGTTATATATTCATCCTTTGCCTCTGAAATTATTATTTAATGAATAAAACATTGTTTTGCAGTCCTTTGGACAGTCTGTTTGGCAAAAGTGGCCATCCCATACAGAAGACCACCATTAAAAATGAGTAAAAGATGCCAGAGCCCTTATTAATCCTTCTATGGTCGGCAGCATGTGTGCTGTTGTTTTGGTGAGTAAGATATGCCCATTTCCCTATCCCCGTTCTCAATCCCTTTAATTCTTAATCCTACTGTAGTCAGCAGCACATTTGCAGCACCTCTAGTTTTGCTTGTGTTACAGGCAAGTGACCATCAGCCTCTTTGATTACATTAACATAAAAAAAATTAGAAAATTCTTTCAATAAGGTTAAAGAACTTTCCATAGTTGGCTCTGACCTGGATATAGCAAGGCACACAGTGTTTTGTCAATTGGACCGTAAGCCTGTTTAGTATAGTTACCTTCTGGTGTTCTCGTTTCTATATGTTTAGCTATATCTTCCCAATTTCCAAATCCAAATTGTTCAATAGCATCCAGTATTCTAACTTCTTCGTTTGCAGACCAACTACTGCGACCCAGAAAAGTTCCAAAAGCACCAGAGTCCTAAAAGAAATTTATATAAATTTAATTTTGGGTTAAAATTGGAAATATTATAGGAAATAATCTACACCGTACTTACCATAAATTGATAGGAGTGGTCATTTTTGTGTGGTCCAATTTCAACACCACAGGAAAAACACTGAAATATTTTCTCAATATATTTAGTAAACTTTTTAAAATTATGCGCCAAAAGTATAAACAAAAATGGCAGCAACGCATCTCACCTGCAAACAAATATCAAAATCTTTGCATTCGGCACATTTTACTCGGATCCCATTGATTTCTTCTTGGCAATATGTACACTTGTGTTTAGCGTACAAATCAGTAAACGACATGATTATATGTTAGAATAAAATTCAAATATACAAATGTATACGATACGTGTACAAACTTCAAGTTACATACCAGCCATTTTATCTTTTTTTTTGTTAGCTTCACATAGGTCATAGAGTAAAGTAATGTTAGCCCATGGAGCTAGCTAGCATAGACAAATTAAAATACATAGAACTACTGACTTATAATATACAGGTAAGTGCATAGAACTTATTCACCTTCGTAACCCAAAGCATAAATCGATGTAAAATTAATTGCTAGATCTAATTACGAATTTGCAAAAATTGCTCCAGCCTATAAAACATGATATTGGCAAAAACAAACTGGACCATTGCAACGCGCACCACATTATGCGGCCTACACACTCTCGCGAAGTTCCTCGACGATGTATTCGAGAAAGTTCTTCTTCTTCTTTTTTAGGTTAAATGGCAATGCGGCTCATTTTAAAATGGCCATTATCTGCCAGTGTCAAGTTAAAATAGCAATTTGTAATAGCCTCTTTTTAAAAAAAAAAGAGGCAAAATTGAAATCAAAGTCAAAAGTAGCAAACTCAAGTCTAGTCAGTCAAGTCAAGTCAGTCAAGTCTAATTTTCTCTTGTTAGTATTCCAAAACAGGTCCGTCAAGTCCAAAGCAGTCAGGTCAAGTCCTTCGAGAAAGTTGACCGAACACGAAGTGCGTCAAAGCAGCAAAGTCAAAGTCAAAGGTGCAAGCAAAGCACAGAACACTATATGTATACTAAAATTGTCTATAGTCGGATTTTTAATTAGATGAACTAAAATGACATTTGGTGGGTTACCATTTTATTGTAATGTAAAAATAGTGTTGTATCCTGAGTAATCGAGTATTAGGTAAGAATCATGATTCAATCTTTTTTATTTTATAATAAGATTGTTAGTTGAACTTATTATTTTAATAAGTTTTTTAGTTGTTGCTAGCTGTCATTTTAGTCCATTAATAAGGTGGCTGAGTTCCATTATTTTGTTCTCTTCTATAACGTGATTGATACTTACAACTTGACTATAATGATCGAACTCGGTTATAAATGAGTCATACTACAACACTATGCTTCATGCTTGCAACATTCAAAAAATAAAAAGCCGATTTCAGCTGTCATTTTAGTCCATCTAATTAAAAATTCGATTATAAAATATTTTAACAAACAAAACAAGCGGTGCAAGGGTTTTATTTTTTAAAACTAAGGTTTATAATACTAAAAGTAATATTATAATATTATTAATATTTATATTGAATGTGTTGATTTGTATTGAATAAAACTAAGATTACGGAATTTTCGGAATAAGAACTAAAATTATTTTCAACTATTTGGAATGAGGACAAATAATAAAAAAAATTAGTAATTTTCTATTGTAGTGAATTATATATATACAGGTATAATAAAATGTCTGCTGTGCGAACATGTCCCGGGTTATATTGTGGTCGCACAGAGCTAGAAGATGGATTATGGAGTGATTGCGGAGCCTGTCCTCGGGGATTTCGTACTAACGCTTCTAGTTATTGTGAACCTTGTACTGATACACCGACAATATATGATTGGCAATACCTTGGCTTCATGGCGTTACTACCCTTAGTACTACATTTGTTTTTTATCGATATGGCCGCAATGAACAAGGGGTAAGTTGATTTTTCAATCTTGTGAAAGTTTGGAAGCAAAATTTTATTGCCAAAGAATTTACAAATTCTTTTGAATATTATCTGGCCCAAAAATAAGACTAAAAACTTAATGTAGGTTTCCCTTTTGGCGACAGTAACCACCCCCTAGATGACCACCATGAAGTAACAATATGTGTGCTGTTATGTTTAGGTGAGTGAGTGAGTAAAGGATGCTGGAGCTACATTCGGCATCCTTCGGTCCTTCAATTTGAATCCTTCGTAAGCTTAATATAAAAAAAACTCAGGTTTTGAAATGAACTTTTCAAATTTTGTCTTGGTCTGGGCTTTTTAGTAGTGCTGCCACTACTGCTGCTTGCTTTATGTTGCAGTCATATATTGATAACAACGTCTGGTGGCAGCAAGTAACCACCCTTATTACTGAAGCAAACGTGAAATAGAACCATTTTTGCTGTTGTGTTTCAGTGAGTAAGTAAGGAATACAATACATATAGTCTGCTTCACACGGTATCAAATGTGTTTCTTAACTGTATGGATTCCCCGTGATATCCCAGCCGTTGCTCTATGCAAGTACATTCGTTTCCCATCTATGAATAATTGTTGAACTATGATGGTAACTACAGAGGTCAGCATCGCGCTTGCCATTTATTGTGGTAACATTATATATAAGAAAAAAAGTATGAAAATATATTTAATAATAAAACAATTAATGGTTTTCAGACACGACGCCATTATAGCGCAACATATGTCCGCTTTCATGGAAATTTTCGTTAGTACTTATGGAGCTATATTGGTGTTGCCTCCGAAATGGCAAATAGACTTACATATTTGCTCACCCACAGCTCTCTCTGACTGGTACACACTCTTGCACAATCCTCAACCAGATTATAAAGAAACTTTACATTGTACACAGGAGGCTGTTTATCCTTTGTGAGTATAAACTTATAGTTACTTATACTTTTTGTATGAATTAAACCCGTCCATATGTCTGTCTGTATGTGTATATCCGATAACTTCTAAACCACACAACGGATTTTGATGCTGTTTTCACTAATGGAAACGGTGATCAAGGAGGAAGGTTTTTGTATATAAGTTGCAGATAAATAAACTGCATCCGTGTGAAGCCAGGGACGGGAAGCTTAGCGCATATATATAATACAAATACTTACATTTCAAATATATTTATTTCATATATTTCACATATCTATACAATTATAAAGATAAAGATAAAGATAGCCTTTATTTGCGACGAATCCTAATACAGAAAAAAAAAAATGTTACATTATATAATTACAACTTTTTTTTTTTTTTTTTTTTTTTTTCTTTTGTTACTCTTCCTCGCCTGTCACACGACATAGGCCTCCTCTAAGACCTTCCACCTACAAATCTATACAATTACACAACAAGAAATATTTTTTGTTAACAGGTACACAATAGTATTGTTAATGTATGCATTCGGTCTGGTAATGACTATTTGTTTGAGGCCATTCTTTCTTTTATTGAAAACACGAAATTCCACCAACCAGGGACTTTATTGTGCACTATATTTCTATCCGATATTGGTGCTCATACATACCGTTGCTGCTGGATTAATATGTAAGTGTTGTATTTGATTTTTTTTACTTATAAAACTGATAAGAAGTATTTTTCAATTAAAACTTATTATAAAAATGTGTTCTCATGTCCAGAGACATGAGGATCCTTTACCCATTTTATCAACTAGGAAATTAATTGATGATGAAACGCCTGAAGAGATCTTCATAAACTATAGTTAAAAAACATTTCTTAAACAAACAAAAACTGGATCACAATTGGTCTTTCCATTTGGGAACTACGATTCCATAGCCATAGACAAATACATAAAACACACACACACACACACACACACACACACGTCAAACTTATAATTATAACACGTCGTATTGGCGTCGGGAGTTGGGGGTTACAAAGTGTGTACTAAAACATTGAGAAGTTTACCTAGTAAAATTTATTTCTTTTACAGATTGGTCGTTCCCATACATAATAATAATATTATCAATGATGTCGTCTGCATCGCATTTCTCCACGAAAATGGATCAAACCGCACCAGCACTGTTGATATCATCGTTCACAAACCCAAGGAACCTGATAATCTTGATCGGTCATTGGCTTGCACATGCATACGGGATACTCGCATTGACTGGGTTCAAGGAGCTTTGGTATTTATCACTGGTACCGGCACCAGCCATTTTCTACATATTGACTTCGCAGTTCACGGATCCAGTGAAAATACATAATGATTGAAAATCAGAATATTCTGTCGCGAAGGTAGCGTTTAATTAAACACTGTGGACAAATCGCTAATGTAACCTTTCGATAGTAATTTGTTGGGAGTGTACATACGTGCGAAAGTCGATTGTGATGTCTAGTGAATTGAGCTGTGAAAATGAGAACATAGTCTAGGATATTTTAGGTTTTTTTAGGGTTTAAAAAGAAAAAAGTAGCCTATCCTGCGTCCTGTAAAAGTTTATCTGCCAAGTTTCATGAAAATCAGTAATGCTTCACAGTAATAACTCGAGTGTTTGTAAATAGATATTTTGTTTATAAATATGTGAATTATATGTCTGTTTTATTTTTATTTCATTTGTTTCAATCAAAATCCTACTAATATAAATGTGAAAGTTGGTAATTATTGCTCTTGAGTGAATTACGCCTGAGTGAAAATGACTTCACGAGAACTTTTCTTCTTAACGTGCTACTTCTCTACGAAGTTTAGCAACCATAATGGAGAAAGCGAGTCCAAATGACCGCGAAACACTGGCCTGCCACTTTTACAGAGCCGAGAAAAAAGTTCCAAATTGGCCCTGCCAGGAATCGAATCCGGGTACCCTGAGATGGACCGTTAATTAAGGCAATCACCTTAACTAACCTCTCATCCAATGGACTCGTCCAGTAGTACCATACTGATCTTCCAAGAATTGTGGAGCTAGTATAGTATTTTGGGCTCTGTAGGGAATTAATAAGAGATCTATTCAAAAAGGGTGACTTAAATTCGTGCCGCTCGGTTTGGTCTCGATTTTTCCTTTTGTCTTGTCAGGATGTCTTACGGTCAATAAATAATAATAATAATAATAAATTATTATAATTTACCTTGAATACCTTTGCTTGAAGCAATAAAGAGTTCACCCGAATTTATGTAAACAAATTATTGCCGCACGATGTTAGCAAGTGGCTCACGCTGCTCACGCATCATTACTTTAATGTTTGTGATTTTTTTTT
Organism: Synanthedon vespiformis; assembly: GCA_918317495.1. NCBI lineage: Eukaryota > Metazoa > Arthropoda > Insecta > Lepidoptera > Sesiidae > Synanthedon > Synanthedon vespiformis. The sequence continues at coordinate 3,800,309 of OU906962.1, forward strand.
ACTGTATCCACCAGACTTGACCACCAGCGACTATTTCAAAAACTAAAAAGACTTATGCCCAGCGCACGACGCAGTCTATATGTCATAAAGAGCATCTCGCTGGAAAAGCTCATACCAATGAGCTTTTTTTCATCGTCTTTTATTTATTCGTATCGTTTATTTCAAAGTGATCCCCAATCAATTATATCAAAAGTGCTTCGGGGATTTGAAAAGCGCTGGCACAAGTGTATTAGGTACATCTGAGGGGGATTACTTTGAAAGTTTGAAAGGGACAAAATGGGTATTGATAAATAAATAAATATTTTTCGAGAATAATAATGTTACCTTTTTTTCAACAGTCTATGTATTCTTGTACTTACTATTATTTATATAGGTATTATTTTATGATGGTATAAATAAGGGACAGCTTATGTTTTGCTTAGCATTTCTCATTTACATGGGATTTAGGGCTTATTCAAAAAGGTCTAATAAACAAGTCCGACGAGTGCCGTAATAATTCCAACTGTCATTATCTCGGGATCTCTTTGGGTTACTTAGAAATGAGCGCCCTCTGGGTCTCAAATCGTCGTTTTTTATTTCTTCGGGTCGTTTATTTCGAGGTGATCCCACATCAATTATCTAAATTTTTTCGCGTATTTCTACATAAAAACTTAAATATTATTTCTTGAAAAGAGCAAAACGTTTCTCAAACGAAACAGTCATGAATAAAGGAATCATTTCAACATGATTTCAACTAATGTTTTGTGACTTTACTTATTGTGACTAAGGGCCTCTTTTACCAACTACAAGTAAAGTGTTAGTTACTTTAAACTTTTAAAAATAATTTTATGTTTTATTAAATTATGCACTCGTTGTGCATCCTATATCAGCTAAATTATTCTTGGTGACAGGTGACTTTAAATGACGGTTAGCCTACTTGACAGATGGTGAAAGAGGCTCTAAGTATCGGCATTCAAGGGGTTAAACCTCTCAAAAAGATAAAAAGGGTATCATTACCATTCCTCAAAGTAAACAAGTCTAGGTTACTTTTTACGGTTGTCCTTATTTTAGAATTGAAAACAAACTAAGTAGGTATAACATAGTGAACACGAATAAGGCGAACCATAAATGTTTCGTTTTGTTTCTAGGAGCAGAGACAATGTCAGCCGGCCTTTGTGCCTGTTGTGGCTGATATTAAAACTGACTGCTACCGTTGCGAAATTAAAACTCGCTGCGTCGATGCTTTTCACCTTAATAATATTTTTGTTGCCTTATTCAAGAACGTTCACAGACTTTAATTAAAATTCCTTTTAATTTTTTCCCTTTAAAACCACTTAACCGGAAGATATTGAGTCTATAAGGCATTGTAACAGGTCTCGGACTCATGCCAAGCAAGGACCGTTTTAAACTTGAGAGTCTTATGTAACTAAGCTTGGCAATTAACTACTCTAGTTCCGGGTGGAGCGAATTTCTACGGCAGCGTACTCTCAAGCAGACTATCTGTCCCAGGATTAAAATATCTTTTCATTATTTTCGATGGAACAAATTGTTAATTTAATCTATACTTATATTATAAATAGGTAAAGTTTGTAGGTACGGTACGTAGGTAGGTATTCTTTGTAACTACTTATCTGATTTAAAAAGTTTTTCACAAATTTAGTTTGAATAGAATTTCGTTAATTAAATGTTCTAAACGGGCGAAGACGCTGGCACCAGCTAGGTATCTAAAAAACCTATCTAAGACCGCGCTAGAAAGTCGTCGAGTTTTATTTAGCTGGTAGGAGTCCATAACCCGCTGCATTATACCCTACGCTGCCGGGAATCCGTGAAGTTTTGCCAACGTTAAAAGAAAGACTGACTTGATTACCAATTTTTGGGTGGTCACCGTCATCTATAAGCAAAAGTAACACTATTGGGTTTACTAATGCGCTGTAGACCTCGAATTGAGATAGGATAAAGAAAGAAAAGGATAGCACATTATACCTCTTATTTAATGATTAAATGTAATGTTTGTAATAGCGAATTTATATATCCAAAACCTTTTATGAAAACGACCCCTAAGTTTGGGATCTGAACTATTTTATCATCGGACCCAATCTTGTCAATTCTCAACTTGTGAATTTCATTTAAATTGTTCACAAAAACCTATAGGTATTTACAGAACAAAATTCTACATGTTCCGTAGTTCATATTGAAATATATTTATCATGGTAGTACACGCCAGCAACGTTTTGCTACGTTGCATAAAATGAGACGATGCATCGCATTGAATGCAAAAATCATGAACCGGAAAACTGTGAGCATTCTGAGTACTGAATAGACAGGAGGTACAGACGAGTGAATCGCATACACCGGTGAGGTATGTATGACTTAAATTGAAAATATACAAATGGTTCCGGCCCTAGCATAGGTAGTGCTCGAGTTTTATTATTCTATTGACAGTCTAGGTATAGGTACGTCTGGGCTGGTCTGAGTGAAAATTCAATTGAAATACCTACTGTTATATTCACATATTTTAGATCATCATAGTTCTGTCACTTCTGTTAAGGTTTTGTTTTGACTTCCATGTGATAACTTCCTTCTCTGCCAATTCAATTAAAAATATTAAAATACTATACTAGTATGTACTTAGTATGTGAATCTATCAGTAAACAATTAGTTTAAAATTATTTCGTATAAAAAATGAATATTTTTTTCCAAACATCAACTTATTAGCTATTTGAGTCATAACATCAATTTATTAGCTAATTTTCAAGCTAATGTAAATTATGGAATATTAAAAATAAATGACAGAGCGGGCACGACCTTCAGAAATGAAGAAGAATATGTCTTCAAGTATTCACACTACAGTGGTTTAGGCTGTATACTCCGATAAAGGACTCTTAATTCCACCATAATATTATAATATATCTCTGTCACGACAGGAGTATAAAAAAGTGAAACCAAACACATATTAGGTATAAAAATTACACTGATAATAAATTACAATGATTAAAGTTGAATTGTGTTATGTATATTTATTTCAATTCTTTGTATGCACAACTGTCGTTCTTTCATTTTCGTTATTGAAACTATGAATGATAAAGCTAACGTTACATTATCTAAAAATCAAACAGATTTCCCATGGGATTCGATATCTAGCGATGCGTAACTAACTCTCTGGATAAAATTTCGTACCCAGCCCAGCTTCTAAACATCCCATCGAATTTTTATAAGGTTTGTGTACCAAATTTACAGAAAAAATGCATAAAAATGGGTCGCAAACATGCTTGCGTCATTTATTATAAAAAAAACTCAATTTAGTTATCCTGCAAATACAAAGTTCACTTCAATTCGTGCGGACTTTGTATACAGCTACCGGTATAGAAGATTGGTATAAAAGCGTCAACAAATGTACGTATCGGAAATTGCTTCGTCGCCATCGCTCGTAATTTAACAAGTTTCACAAACAATCCTGGGTGTGATTGAAAGGCCTCACGTGATTACGCGGATCCATCGGAAAGAGGATTTCATTAAAACGAGGCTACACGTTTTATTTATTGAAAAATTTACGCTTCCAGTGACCTGTCCGTGCGCGGTTGCATTATACGAGCATTCCCAATATACGAGTAAAACGCTAACAAACCCCATTATTAATTACTTTGGTTATCAGCTATCACGATTAATGACATTTTTAACCCCCGAAGCCAGACGTAAAATAGGGGTGTTATATGTTTAACCTATGTCTGGCATCGTAACTCCCAAACGGATCTAATTTTGATCTGCTTTTTGAAGTGAAAACTTCTTTAGGCACGTTAGGCACTTTTTGTATGGGGAAAAAAGCGCTAAACTCGCGTAACCGTCACGCTTTGATATAAATATATAGATGTGTATGTGTTTAGGCGATAGGCTAGGTTATATCAGATCTGGAAAAAATAAAAAGAAATCCATGCTATTTATTTAAGATATACTAGAGATATATTTGAAAATGGGGAAAATCAACAATCTGGACGACAATTTTATTTAATCCTAAATATGCTCTTCTGAAAGTTTCTCTAAAAAAATAAGTTGAAGTAATTGAATTATATTCAAAACATTTTTAGAAAACTTTGACATTTTCTTCGTTAAAAAAAGTAGGTACTTACTTGCCTTGGCAAGTTATTTAAAGAAATTGACCCATGACCAAAATCAAAGTTTCAAAATGGTACCTAACATAACTACGCCACTAATCTTTCGAAATTTTCAAGGGAAAAGCTAAAGTTTTGCAAAACTAAGTTTTCACTTGTGACAATTTGTCTTACGACTGACAGTTTTTTTTGAAACCATCTGAATAAATTAGTGGGTTGAAATTTGAAAAAATAATGAAAAATCTACCTATATTCACACCAAGTGTAATTTTCACATGTAGAATATTACAATTGATGGATGTAGGTATGTACATAAAATATTTATCTCATTTACACCGCAATACTTGTTATTACGGTTGGGGCATCCCATTCATCACGGCTAACTGATTAGCGGCGAGCCTCTCTGCGGCTAACTTCGGTTTCGAGGCAAAAATATTGAATATTTGCAGCCAATACAGGCAGACAGTGTGTGGGAAGGGTGTGGGGAAGGGTTGGGTAGCCGTCGGTCCCTCAAACACCCCTCGGTCGGTCCATTAACCCCCCTCCAGCGCGTTTATTCACCGGAATAGTGTGCAATAAAACGCGAACGCCGACCGGCCACTAGCCGCAGCAAAAAATACATCCAAAAATTATTATTTTGAACTAGACTATCGAGCAGATACTGCAGTCGGTGCAGGTTTACCGCTTTGCATTATATAATGTAGCTAACTACCAGTTTTACCTACCTATATGATTTTTTTATGAGTATATTGGCGAGTCTGATTTTAGCACTGTCTTAAGGTGTCCCTAGACGATCATGCAGCATGATATGCGTTACATGCTGTCATGCACGCATGAGTTTAATTGTATTGATTCATGTGAATGGCAGTTGATTGATAGTTTCTTTTATTTTTTATCCTGCAAGCTATGACTGACATACACGCATGATCATAGCGGTCCCTAGACGATCATGTGGCATGACATGCGTTTACGTGAATTATCGTGCTGCATGATCGTCTAAGGGCACCTTAAGGGTTCGAATCCCGGCAAGATCAACATTGGAAGTGAACTTTTCAAAGTTGGCTCTGGTCTGAGTAATGGCAAGTGTTTCATAGTTATTTGGGCAACCCGACTAGTGGCAGTGGCCTTTTTTTCCATATATGATATTGAAACGTGTCGCGTACATAAACTATACATTTTTAATTGATTTTAAAAACAATACAAACTCTTGTATAATGAATTACGGTTTCGTCAAATGTATTTCTATAGTCTAAAGTGGTCGAGCATTATACAGCATTACCAAGTCAAATTAAAACAGTGAGAATTTAATTATTAAATGTGTAAGTCAAATGGGCGCTCTTGGTAAAAATCGTAGCGAAATGGCGGTGCTGCGGACGCAGTTGAGAGCTCGCTGCGTTTTACTTAATTCTTTATAGAGAGATTAATTTTTCTTCGAGGATTAAGCCTGCATTTAATGTGCAATTTGAACTAGTAACTGCAGCCAATTTCAGCTCATTAGAATATCCGACTTTTTACTTCTAGTAAATAGACATAGCGCAGGTTTCCAGATTGATAATGGTGGGAATCAACATTAATTGACAATCTGTTACATAATAGGTAAATATCGGCATGCAGACTGACGGCCCACTTGACATTCTTTGAACAAACTTTGAAGTGTTCGTTTCCAAACCGGGGATCCTTGGAACAGAACGTTATGGTAAACCTTAACCACTCATCTAACGGGCTCGTTAAAATCAATGTCTTTCTGGAAATTCTGGAAACTGATTATAGACCGGAGCGAATTTTAAAAAGTCCAAATTTGAAAACACAAATTAGATATTATCGTAATAGAATGTCAGCAGAAAGTAGTTTGTCCTTTCGGAAAATTAAGAATTTTATAAACATTTTGTATAAGTATTAAATATTATCCAGTTTAAAGTGTCATTCATCTTTAATGCTTGTTCCTGGTTGGATGCTGCAGGAGATTACGTAGCATCAGGAAATATTAAAGTTCGCAAAGAATAAGGTGTCGCGTGGAGCCGTGCGTCTGCCCTCTCACGGGAAATGAAATTGCAAAATATGTTTTCGAGATGGAGCGAGCGTGTCCGCGACAGTGTTATTCCACTCCAGCACACTATATCCAGAGATGGCATCAATTTATTTTATAACTAGCTGGTGCCCGCGACTTCTTTCGCTTTGAAAAGTGAAAAAATATATGAGTAATATATTATAACGCCTGACATATTTATCGCTGCGATGTGACGTCGACGGTGGCGCCGTAACCAGATTTTTTATATTCAACAATCCCTGGGGAACCTAACATTATTCCAGGATAAAAGTGCCCTATATGTTAATCCAGGTAATAAACTGTCTCTGTGCCGAATTTAATCCTGATCCGTTCAGCCGTTTTGCATGATTGAGTAACAATATGAAACATCCAGATACATTCATTCCCACAAATATATATAATACTTACATATTAGTAAAACCACATTAACTAACTGTATATTATTCATCAAAGTACTACTGTGAAATTATCGATAGATAGTCTCCCATTTCGCCAGAGCCGTATATACGACAAATTCCTCTACTTGCATGTTTATTTTTAAATAATTTGGTTGCTTTCTCTTAAAAAAAATACGAGTCAAGCGGTTAAAGGTACTTTTAAAGATAGTTCTATCTTAAAATGTAAATAACTAGTCTAAGCAACATGGAAGTTATATGAAGGCATAAATTAAGTACATAAAGGCTGAGTGCTTCGAATAGATTAGATAGTAAACAATAGTGGTCTTTACGACACATAAAATGCTATAGGTAAGAGGAACATTGGGTCTTTTTTCACGTGATCTCATCCGTGATCCATCGCGTCGGATCACGTACAGAATTTATTGGCCTCTCTAATAAAACAGAACACATTTTCTGCATTCTGCCGCGACGGGCGTTTCGCACGCGCTGTTTGGGGTCTGTTCCGATTTTAGATTTCAAAATTCCGATTCGATATTTTGACTGAGAAATTTCTTTTACTAATAGCTACACAGAACAGACAGACATCTTGGTTATTGACTGATGCCAACTCCGGACGATGCTTTTGACATCGCTGTCTCGCATGAAGAAAACCTGGTGAAAGCACAAAAAGAAAAACTTACTAAGTATAAGACTTATCTCATGAGGTTTCATCTCATGAGGTTTCAAATCTTATATAATATTGTAAAAAAAATTAAAATCAAGATAATGAAATTAAATGAGTGAATAATAAAATTTACTTACACTATACACTCAGTGCGATATAGCTGGTGCCTGCGACTTCGCCCGCGTTGAAAAGAAAAAAGTAGCTTATCCTGTGTCCTGTATGTTTAAATGTTTATCTACCAAATTTCATGACAATCAGTTAATTCGTTTAAAAGTCATGGAGGAACATACATACAAAGAAATACCTACATTTCTTATTAGTATTGATCTTGATTGATTTGATGAATATATTAAATTAATATACGTACATCATATACGTACATGGACGCTGATTTTACACTGTCTTGAACATTTTCCCATTTCCCTATACCTTCCTAAGCACGTATCTCTAAAAATGAAAATTAAACACCATAAAATAGATTCGTTTAAACGGCTTAATACCGGAAACAAATAATGCATCCAGGCAAAGCCGGGAACGGTTCACTAGTTTGAAATAAAGGTAAGCGCAATTTCGATTTGTAACCCCTTAGCAGCTCACTCGTAATCAGGAACTCAAGGATACATTATGCCGTTTGCTTTCAACGTTGCCTCATAATCATAGCTCTCGATCGACTTTCCCCTGCGTACATTATGGAGAGCTTTCAGGAGGGTATAGGCGTTATATTTTCATTTCTTTTTTATTGTTTCCCACCCCCTCAATATACATCTACTAATAGATTTTTTATTTAATATACACTTTCCTTTAAGTTTCTACTTGCAAAGGAATAATTGATTTGGTTTCCCAAACAACTACAGTGTGTTATATATAAGTGTTTAAATTAATGTTCCAAAAATAAGATGTATAAAGCGCTGCAAGGATCCTACGAGAAGATTCGGTTTGAAGCGTTCAGTAAACAGTTTGACTCGATAAGTCATTTTACTTACTTATTTGACGTACAGGACTACAAATCTTTGGATTGGAAAACGTGTTTTATATATAAACATTAGAGGCCAATCATTTATTACGTAAGACGGGTGTGGAAGCGAGTCTTGATTGTTCTTACGCAACATCACAGAAATGTGCTAAATTAAGATTATAGTTTAAAAAGAGCGGACATCCGCACGAGTAATATGTAAATATGTAAAGAAATGTAAGAATGTAAAGAAAAATTTTAAAATAAAAAGAAAATTGATTATTACCAAAAAATAAAAATTACTTAGTACCTTTTAAATAAAAAAACGGATCAAAATTGGTCCCTCCGTTTGGGAGCTATGACGCCACATACAAACAGGTACACAGATACACAGACACACAGGTCAAACGTAAAACAGCCCTCTTTTAAAAAGGCAGATGTTCCAGAAACATTTAACTATTGAGACACAACTTATTCTTAAAAATTGCATTTTCTTTAACCAATATTAAGTCATTTCTGTAATACTCTCCACGGTAATACAGTTATAGCTAAAAGATTTTTGAATTCATTGGAGCTGAAAATTGACCATCATCTAATCTCATTATTAATCGGCTTATTTGTTGGCATGCTTTCAACGCTATGATAATATTGAGTCCCTAAAATAACAAACATTCCATAAGGTTGTGGTGGGTTTCTCGTTTGGAATTTTCTCAGCAAATAAAGTACGTCTTTCAATCGATAACTGGCTGTAACGCTTAGGCCAATGGAGATATAAATCGCTTGATGCTGCAGCAACAGGTCAAAGTTAACATGTCATGGAAATACCATCAAAGCAACAGTTCACCAAATTTCAAACGAAGTGGAAGTTTGTTATATCCCTTCTTTAACTAAGTACATAAAACATTTTCTCTGAGCACATATTTTTATAAGTTATTGATTGGTGATCTGACTGAAATTAAGAGAACCTATCTTGAAGGTGTAGTCCATCATGTAATCATATCTGTCATTGAACAAGATACAATAGATTCCGTACATTTCATTATATTTGATTGTTGTTTTGTATTTAAGGTTTAATGTTAATTTTGGTATTATTGTTTATATTTGGTTTGTGTTATATTTGGTTACAACAAAAGACAAGGACCGACTGACATACAGATTGGACTAGGTAGCTACACGAAAATTCAATCAACGCTACTACGCAAAGTAATATTGCTGTGTGTGAGAGTTTTCATATAAATTCATGTAAAATCTAATGTAATCCAAATATATTTGAGTTCGTGTGAGTGAAGTGGCCCTTCAGGCGTATTTGTCGATTTCGATTTTGTCGAGATCTAAATGTGTTTGGAGAATCGCGAAACGAAATAATTTTTCATGAAAATTTCAAACATATAATATATATACTTCTCCTATATGCTCGACTGTTGTTGCCAATTACATGTAACGTCTTTCTCACACATAACACAGCGTCTATTTTTCTTCAAAACAACCGTGGTTCATTAGTTATTGGCATTTTATAAATCTGTGATCTATGGCTTTTATTCAATCTTCGAGACCTTGTTCGAACATTTTTTCAATAAATATTTCCTATAAATATTTAACAGGATAAAAGAAGCCAATACTCTTGTTTGAATAGCACTTTGTCTATTAATAAATATCGTAGGTAAATATCCCATTAAAATTAATTCAGCCGAAATATATTTAAATTAAAGACATATTTTTTAGCTTTTAATTTACATAACCATGTATGTTTTTTTAAATAGCAAACATACATCCATCCATTAGGTTTCGTAGTCACAATATATGAGAGTCGAGTTTTGATTCGACAGTTGCTTGAGTTTATGGCGACTGTAGCTTCCAATCATCATACGGTTCAATACTGTTCAATATTACGATACTGACTGTCAACTTTTATGATATAAAAAAAGATATTTTATTATATAAACATAACACATTTCACTAAAAACATTCAATTCGCTTTGAATACTCAAGTATTGCAGTGGAAATAGAGTACACATACTTAGCCGATATGGATTGTGTCGAAGGCTGGCATCATTCCAAGCCATGTGGCATTAACAATATTTAACAAAAAAGAAATTTAAATGCTTTACGACATTCATTTCAAAATGAATGTGCAGATAATTATTCCATTGCGCCAGAAACACGATATCAGATGAAAAAAATCTCCTTTTATGCAATTTAATGCATGGACGGCCGCATTTAGTTCGCCTGTTAAAATGCATAGCATCTGCCAAAGTGCAACCTGCAATATCAGATAAAATAAGAACTAAAGATAGAGCCCTGTGGGCAGCAAACTGAAGCCGGTTAAACTACGCGTTCACAGTGTACATACATACATACACGGTAACATGCACACGCATGCAATATAACTACGCCTTATTAAAATATTTACTAGTGAAAATAGCGAATTGTGTAGTTAAGGGCTGTATTAAACTGTCTTAAAAAAATTAGAAGCAGAATTAAAATCACATTTCACACGTATCAAAACTTGGACACCAATATTTTCTAAGGATATAAATATCAATACAGTAAACGACCCTAACATTTTTATAAAACCGGCTTACCTATCTATTTTGTCCGCAAAATTCTGTCTATAGTTCTTATTTGGCCTGAGCTCGCAATAGACTATTTTATCCATATTAGTGAATGCATGGCGATGCTTCTTTTGTTTGTTACAGACTTGATCGATTAAACGTGTTAGTGTGTATTCACTGTGAAGCTCGTAAAGCTTCAGTAAGTACTGAGAAGCTTTGAAGTTGAGTGGCGAAGAATTGTACGTGTCTAATCGTGAAAAAGTCAATTTCAAATACACTGGGGTTCTTTTGAAATTAAACGAGTACCAATGAAATCGTCCTCTGTAGGACCTCAACCTACTTAAGGTTGAGGTGTCGAAGACAGCTGGATATGAATTTCTCAAGTGAAATAATAAAATAAAAATATTTTGATTTTTGTTTTTATTGGCATTTTAATGAAGTCTTTAAGGAAAATATTTGCTTCTTTATCCGGGACAAAACTAAGAAAAAAATATTTTAAGTTTCATTATAAATTTTCAAACAAGTTTGTGGCAACTTGCAACATTTTGTGGTTTTTATCTGATTGCTTTACTTACTTTGCTTGTTTATCTCTCGGCTCTTAAACAGATCTGTATTTTAAATCATGGCAATCTGAGTACTGTACCTATATCAGGTGTGCAAAGTCAAGGGCACCAACTAAATAGTAAGAGATAAAAGTTTATCAATATTATAAAATGTAAATCAATACTAATAATAAATCTGTAAGTGTAGGTAAATTGACTGATTTTCATGAAACTTGGTAGATAAACATTTACACATTTAACACACAGTTAGGTTACATTTTTCTTTTTCAACGCGGACGAAGTCGCGGGCGCCAGCTAGTCATAAAATATAATTGTGACTGATGAATAAAAAAAGGAAGAAAATGTGTATTTTTCTAACACTACAAGGCATCCAATCCCAAATAGATACGCCAGATATGTAAGAGTGCCTATAAAGGCGCTGGCTTCGGAGTGCTCGACAAAGAAAATGTAGAAATCCAAATAAATTTATTCACCTTCACAAAATTGAAATCTCAGGTGGTCGGCTCGCTGGCCTGGTTGACTTCGACCAAAGTAGCTAGACCCTTTATTTCATCTGTAACGCAACGCAATTTGTATAGAGAGGGGGTCTTTAAAAAATACCATCACATTTCAATCTTGGTTGGTCGAGCAACATCTTGGATTTGTATTCAGCGACCTAACTCTCGCCCGACCACCGATCTACTGTGATTTGGTGAAAATGCTGGTAATAAATTCAATTTGTTTTAAGTTATCCTTTCAATCAACAAATGATATTGTTATTCTTTTAATAAAAGAAGAAAAGGAAGAAACGTGAATCCTCTTTGTATCCAATTTGAAATATCTACTGCGAGATTCTAAATAAAATGTTCAAGAATATGTTATTCTTTAACTCTTCTTAATTTATTCAGTATCCAGATTAAGTTTTTTTTTTAAAGTGCGGCACACTGCATTGGTTTTGTATAAGCTTGGCAGCACAACTAACAAAAGTATCTATACAGAAGACCATAATGAATAAATAGTACCTACTTTGTGCTGTTTGTCCGAGTGAAGAAAAGGAAGCTCACACGAATTCTATCATTTACCTGTTTATCATCATTATCATCAATGTTGGCAGCGCACTAGTACCTAAGTAAAACTAATTTACTTAGGCAGTTTTATAAAATGTTTGCTTGTACTAGTCATACAGATAAAATTGTGTATCATTTTTGCACAGCGAACGTCTCAGTTTGTTACGTCGTCGGTTTAGCGACTGGTCGTAAATGTGTAATTTTATTAGCGCGCTTTGTGTCCCGGAATAAAGGTGAAATATGTGAGCGGGTGTCGCGGGTATTGGGAATAACTTGTGGATTTCATGCGAGCGCAGAGCCGCAGACTGCCGCGGGGAATCGGGCGGGGCGCCCAATCAACATGCCTCTGAGCCACACCGTACAAGAGATATATTTTGTAGAACATCATGGGTGTTCTATTTTTTTTTCTAAATCTTTATCTTAACATATTATAAAACAAAGTCCTCCGCCGCGTCTGACTATCTATCTGTCTGTTCGCGATAAACTGAAAAATTACTGCACCGATTTTCATGCTGTTTTCATCAATGGATATTAGAGTGGTTCTCGAGAAAGGTTTTAGTATATAATTTACAAAGTTACGCGGGCAAAGTCGCGGGCAACAGCTAGTTAAATTATAATTTGAAGTCGCTTTCCGCGTCTGTCTGTCTGTTTTTGCAACGGATTTTCATGTGGTTTTCACAATCAGCTATAAAATAATATATTATATATTGTTATGTTAACATGTTGGTAAGCATTTAGGTCTGATAAAGATTAAACTGACATCTTTATAGGCATTAAAGTAAATTAAAGAATATAGGGTACCTTTCATCCAGAACGCGAACGAAGTCGCGGGCACCAGCTAGTATTATAAAATATATTATATGCTTGTCGCAAAGATGCATCCGATTCGCGTGCATTCTGTCCGCGGACGCGGCTGAAAATATGTATAGCTATATAGCGGTGAAATATCAACATAAGACCGTATTTAACCAATACTGTTTTACATTTATACCGTTATCCTGCCATTCAGATACTTCTGCTTGCGCCTTTGTCGTGTCAACGACCTATTTTCGCCTCTTATTTGTGGGGATTTTTGTTCTGACAGTTGAAGAAAGAAAAAAAGATATTTTTTTGTTATTTATCGTGAACCTAAGTTCAATGTATTCCAAGATAGGGCTCATAGAGATGTATCGTAGCCATATTTGGATATAAAGAATTATACGCGCCTGAAATGTATGTAGAGAATAATATAATAAAATATGAAATACTACTACCTAAATATATATATCTGAATAATGAAAAATATGTCTCTGTGACGACGACGGTGGCGCCCCATTTTCTATAATTTTTTAGACGAAGTTAACGCTATGATCAAACAATAATTCTTAATATAGCTTACAGTTGTAAATTTAGTTTGCTCAAAATCTGCTGATATAGTTAAAAAATAATAAGGGGTCATAGAAATAGTTTTTTCTGTAATTTACAAAATTCTTGTCTCTACCACCAAAGTTGTGTCAGAGCTCCTCTTTTCCGACGTTAAAAAAGGACACACTGCGTTTCACATAATCATATATTAGGTTGTGTGAACGCCTAATATATAAAATGATAGGTATGTTGTGTTGCTGTGATTGAGCAAGGAATGTTAAAAGCCCATTTTATTCCAGTCCTTATTACTTAACCTTTATCCCTTATTTAATAAAAATACAGTCTATAGTTTTAAGAATTTATTTTTTTCTCTTTCAGCATCACAATGAATAATCTATTATCACCGTGATATATGTGACATTTCAAATAAAAATCAGCTAAGATCAGTGCCTGCAAACAAAATGTAATAATAGAAGTTTCTTTCTCCCACCGAGGGCAGTGACAGATTTATTTACGCTTACAAACTCATTTGCTGACAAAACCCAAAATAAAAAGCGGCTCAACAGCTTGAAAAATATTATTTCAGTAAACACAGGCCCCGGGAGAGGGCAAATGGGGAGGAAATTTGAATATCGCATAACGTCGCCTAATGTGAGAGCATAAAAATTCGCCCATCGCGACACAGCGGGCAGCAGACCGACCCCGTTGGGACGGTTGAAAGTAATTTTTAGTCGTAGAAAAAAAAATAGAAGTCAGTGAGAACAGAACAGTCAGAAAAACCTAGATTGAAAGACTATTACTATTATTTTACAACTATCTGGTCCCCTCCTCCCCTACCTGACAACGTGTATGCAAAGATTCGTGATGGGTAATTAAGGTGTAAAAAGGTAACAGACAGACAGAATTAGATCCACATTTATAAATAATTTCACAAATGATTTTGTTTTATTTTATTTTTAATTTTTTTCACAAATTCATAATTATAAAATAAAATATGCTATCTATACTTAAAATTAAAGAGTTAATGTTTGTATTTTTGTTTGTAATGAATAAACTTAAAAATTACTAGACCGATTTTAAAAATTCTTTCATCTATAGAAAGCTACACGATTAGCGACTAACATAGGTACGCGTTCGAAGTCGCGTGCAACAGCTAGTAATAAATACATTGCTTAATTTTCGTGTCGAGTTTCTAATATACTCGCACCTCGGAATAAGTACTGTATCAATGTGTGTAAGTAAACTGCTTAACATAATGTAGGGGAAAAACCTAATTCAGTTGACGGATATCGGGTGGGAGCTGCACGGATGGAATTCATTTAAAATCTCATTTCTCAAAGTCACGTAAATAATGTTATAAGCTGTCGATACGTACTACAAGACACGATTACAGACTGTCGCCTCTAGTCTTTTTCACACGGCTCGCCGTACCCTCGGGTACGGTAATGTTAGAATTATTCTATTTCATACATATTGTATTTGGATGTAAAGAAAAATTACTCTTGTTATTATAAGATTTATTCCCTTCAGCCACTTACGTAACCAATTTTAGTGATTAGATACAAAAAAGAAAAACTTTCTTTAGTGTTTTATTTATTTATTTTTTTATTTATTTTATTTATTTTATTTTAGGGAAATTTACAGGTATAATTACTTAATAATAGTGGTGAGTAAACAAACTTAACCTAATAAAAAATTTCCACTTATAGATAATAAAAACAACAGTTTTTTTTTTTCTTATAGGCCACTGAAAAATTTATCAGCCATATCTTTCTTTACTTTGACTATGGAACTGTGGAACAGGTCAATATCCGTATCTTCTGATGAAATTTCGTTAAAAAGTTTACATTTTTTTTGTTTTTATTTTTTTTTTGGTTTATTTAACATGAATTGGAATTTATAAATATATTTTGAAACATAATTTAATTTATGTAGAAATTTTAGAGTGTACATTTTTGTAACGGTTCAGTTACTAGTGACTTAAAAAAATATTTTTGTAAGGCTAAAGCAGTATTATTAATATAAAAAATTGGAATTGGAATAACAGTCCTCGGTCACGAACGTAACATGACGTAACATAGATAACATGAGCAAGCGTTTCAAAGTAAACAAAATAAAAAGACTTGAAAGCAGTAAAAATACGGAGAGCTATTCGTGTGACGTATTTGGAAATCGTAAACTACTTACATATAAGGGAAACAAAGACACTCGACAACTTTGTTTGGGAATTGTTACAAATTGCTAGAAAAGTAGCATCAGGCTATTGAGAAAAAGGGATTTTGCAGTCTGATGTAAAATTCATATGTATTCTTTATGAGAAGAAAGGAATCTATGCTACGCTATGTAACATCAACTATGCTGTTACAGCGTTGACATGAATTGGATTTTAGTAGAAAAGCTCTGCAACTTATGCTCTGATAAACAAAATCACACTTGCTCATTGTGGCCTTCCATAAGCATGTACACATTACAGTGTTGCTTGTGATTAACTAAATTAAATACCTACACCCTTTTAAAAATGTTTGTTGCCAGTGAATCACATAATTGACGCTGAAACGTGGTCTCTAACTATGGGCTTCGTTAGAAAGCTCAACGTTGCTCAACGTGCTATGGAGAGGGCTATGCTCGGGGTTAAGGCGTCAACTCACAAGGTGGATAGACGATAAGGGTCTGCGGTGGGTCCAAGCTGCTTCTGACCGGTCATATGGAAAAATTGTGGATAATGAAGATGATGAAGAAATAATAACAGATGACGTAAAAACGTAAAAAAAGGTACAGACGTAAAAAAGTTTTTTATATTTGCTGCATTTTTGTTTTCTCTCAATTTTTCTGATTAGATAAATGGTTGAACTTATGCCTGCCATTTATAAATATGTATCTACTGTTAGTGAAATTATAACTACATATATCTATCAAATACAATGTAAACAGGAGCTGCATCATTCTCTGTAGGAGTGGAGAGTCCTATCTGTCAGCGAAAATATTTAGGGAGCTTGTCCTCTCGGAAAGCGAATCAGTACGGAGGCGCAGTTTTCCTCATAATGGCTGTGAAACCGTAGGTATGAGCGCTCGTAAACATACCTGATAAAGTATATAAATGTAAAATCCATAATTGGCTGTAGGGTGTGTTTTTTGTTTTTGTCAGTAATTTTTTTGTTAAGAGCTGTCGATTTTGAATAAATGAATAAATAAATAAATATATAACAATGTCTGGTAAAATCCTCGTTAAAGTGATTCGCAAGAACCTTGTCACATTATCATCCACGTGACGTCATTCGCAATTAAAAACCGCCAAGCCAGTGTTGCTAACGGTAGTGAGTGTGACGAGTTTACGTCACCAAAATGGCGGCCAGGCGCATTAACCAATTAGAGGGGCTTATGTATTTGTATTTATACAACAAATATATTCTTATTTTTTAATGAAAGAAAAATGAACAGGTGTATTTTCCGGGAATAGGTGTGCTTCAAAGCGATCTTAGTTACAATTTATCTCAGGTAAAATAAAATGAAATGCAATTCCGATACGCGAGATTCGTATTCATATATAATATAGTGTATCCATGTTGCTTTTATGTCGTTCGATTGGATTAACGAGTTGTCAGTAAGTGGAGTCATGGCGCATTCAAAGGCTATGTAAATACGAATACAAACTTTTGCATGACACAGTTTTGAACCTTTATCACTTGGTAGATAAGACTCCAAATGGTTTAATTAATGATAAACTAAACTTTGATATTCCGAACACGATCGTGGTAAGCTTGTTTAATCAACCGCCTCGTTCGTAGTAGCAAAATAGTGTATATTCAAAGTGGAAAAATTTGCGGACAAACTGAAATTAAAATCAAATCCACCTAAATTCGATTTTAAACACACGGGGATTTGTCACGCCACCGTCTTTATGCGAAGTATGTTGTTAGCAAATAAACTTTACTTTTGACGATGATTGTACAATATTTTGATATGTAACTTATGACATTACGATAAAGTACAATCGTTAACACAATTGTGAATGCTTTGCATTTTATCAAACACCTAAAATCCTACTAATATTATAAATACGAGTTTGTGAGGATGAATGTATGTAGGTATGTATATTTGTTACTCTTTCATGTAAAAACAGCACATGTTTGAATGAAATTTGGTACACACATATATATATACTATCTGGATTTAATATATAAGATACTTTTTATTCTGAAAAAATGTTAGGTTCCCGAGGGTTCGTCTCCCTTTATAATCGAGGATTCCATCAGCCTAGATATTACGCCTATATATAGCCTCTTTTACGTCAAAACAGAAAATATTGAAAATGATTTTTTTTTAATTAAAAAGAGTCACATAGTGTGTTCACTTAAAAAAAATGTTGCCACAAACTACATACTTACTCCCATTAGTTATTAACATGACAACAGAGACTGGAACTTCGAACAAAAAGAAAGCGTAAATGTAGTTGAAGCTAAACAAAAGATTAGAGAAGCACACTGTTTGAAGCAACCCATCCAATTTGCGAAGTTACGCCTTTTGTTGTTACGTACAAAACTTGTTCGGGCTCCATGCGCTGTGATTTTCACTTCAATACTTTCCAAAATAAAAATAAACTTTGTATTTTTTGATGAAACGTAGTTACACAATTCTTTTCGCCACAAGTACAGTCAGACAAACAAGTGTCAGTTTGATTGAGATGATCTATATTAGATATTACTTATGTACAATATTTTCAATAATAAAAATCTTGGAACGATCAAAAATATTATATTATATTAGATGCACACATGAACTTGGTCGAGTAGTCAATACAAGGCGCTTACTTTAACGTTCTGTCTCAGAGGTTCCGGGTTCGATTTCTGGCAAGGGCCAACTTTGGAAATGAACTTTTCATAGCGTTACTAACTTCAAGTATAGCAACATTTTGCATTTTGCAATTGGTCCGTGTATTAACAGAAAATTTTAATTTATTTATTTACTAGCTGGCGCCTACGACTTCGTCCGCTTTGAAAAAGTCAAAAGTAGCATACAGTGCGTCCTGTACGTATAAATGTTTATCTACTAAGTTTCATGAAAATCAGTTAATTCGTTTAAGAGTTATGGAGGAACATACATACATACATACATACATACATACATACATACATACAATACCTACAGTCCTACACTTACAGATTTATTATTAGTATTGATTGATTTATTTATTTTCAAAAGGTACACCAACAGCACATACAAAAATCTTATAATAGGTATAGGTAACACAAGGCAATTTTAAGGTATACAGAGATAAACATAGCAAATATAACATAACATACATAGCAACTAAACAATAAAATTATTATAACTTAATTTATAATTTAATATTCAGAAATCTTTTAATGACAACACAGCGATGCTTAAAATGTCAAAAAAAATTCGAACGTGTTTTTAAGTTTTCTCAAAATTTTTTTTTTGTGTTATGAAACTTTGTTCTTTTAAAACATTTAAAGGCGAGTGCTGATTTCGTAGTGCGAGCCGCACCATATTCACATAATGCGAGGCCATTAAGTCGTTAGTTGCGTACATTTTTGCAATTTCCCGAGGCGCAAACTCGATGGACGTTTCGTTTGACGCTCTAACAACTAAATTTTTCAGTGTAGCTTGTGTAATCTCATATAGCTTTGTTTACAGTGTCCCCTGAGCGGCGAGAGGCGATTTCTTCCAGTTAACTTATTGAATTTGTGGCCCCGAGCACGCCACGCTCACGGAAATAAGTATATCCACTAGCAAGACATTTCTGTTCACTACATTGCTCTCAGCTCGCGAGTTATTTCTAAACCGTCTGAATATGACAGCAAAATATTATATATTAATTTTCAAAAGCTATCTAAAATTGTATATACATACATATATGTATCTAAAATTGTTTTATATTTTTATCCTATAATTACTAAATTATATATATAATTTATGGTGATGGATATAGAAGCTATAACCAGGTAGGAAATATCAGCAAGGGATCGAGTGAAAGGATGCTCCGAAAAAGATAACGAAATATTTATATGAATGATTCGCTATGAATCTTGTCATGCTTAGATGATATGATGTGGCAAGTGCCTTATAAAAAAAATTTGCTCAATATGTCCAGTTCACCCTATATGACCCATTTTGGAAATTTTCAATTTTTAAAAGTGGCAGAGGCTTCTCCACTCATGAAAGAAAGTTAAAAAAGTATTTATCCGTTAGCAACATACAATACAATGTATTTCACAACAAAAAATCTCTGCTAAATTTGTGCAGTTGACGAAAATTTCTCTCTTTTGTTTTACAAACTGCACAATAATTTAAAACTAGATAGGCACATTTTTCGTTTTGTAAACAATGAAACATGTCAAACAATACAACCGCCCGCTGTCTTTATATGAAAACCAGATTGAAATCTTTTCCGGAGCGTAAAAGTTTCCATTGGAATATATTTCAATCAAAGAAAGCATTCGTTACATAATATTTTGTTCATTTTATTCGATGCAATGTTAGTAGTTAGGTATTACAAGATGTTTTTATAACATGAATTTACTTGTCTTTAAGATAAGAAAATATAAAAGACTCATGTGCTGTTATTTCTTGGTGGTCTTCCGTGTTCTGCCCAAATGACTGCGAAACGCAGAGTACCCTGCTACTACTTTCCAGATCCAGATCAAATGATCCAATGTTGATCCTGACGGGAATCGAAACCAAGAACTCTTTAACAGAGCGTTAAGGCAAGTTGCGAACTTATATCAACTGTCGTCAGTTTCTCTTTCACGTTAAGAATTCGTCAAGCTTAATTACACAGTGCTGCTAAGAAAATTCATTAAGTAAAAATGTACGAAAGAAGCTTGAGTAAATAACGATCCGTTGGTGCTGTACGCGAACTAAATAGAAAAGCAAGCAAACAAGGAAAAGAGTTCCTTTGCCCTACCTTATAATGCAGCAAAATCGTATGCCTGCAGCTTTAATTAAACCTCGTTCTGCCCACATTTTTTGCTATTTTTTTTTCAACGTCCCCATACGTACACTCGACCAAGAAATGTTTGAACAATTTCAAAACTACTAATGAAAATGCTTGTTTCAGTTGAGGTTTGATACGTTATTAACTAAAATATTTAGTTAGACTCGTATCAAGAACTTACAGTGTTTCCCTGTGGATTGAAACAGATTTTAAAGAATCAAAATTTACAAGGTAGGAAAATAGTCCAGGAAAATGTTAATTTTAATAAAAAAAGTTATATAATTTCCAAATTTTCCATAAACTATCTGAAACTAAATTTTTGTAGTTTTGTATAATTTGAGAAAAGAAAATTTCTTGCACCTATTGATATTACATATATTCTAGAAACTTATCTAAAAAAAAGGGACTAAACGAAATATCAAAAGTAATGGCGTTTATATGTACGAGTATTTATCTGTCTGCTTTTCGC
Organism: Synanthedon vespiformis; assembly: GCA_918317495.1. Taxonomy (NCBI): domain Eukaryota; kingdom Metazoa; phylum Arthropoda; class Insecta; order Lepidoptera; family Sesiidae; genus Synanthedon; species Synanthedon vespiformis. The sequence goes on from OU906962.1 coordinate 3,821,384, forward strand.
TAACTTCTAAACCACTTAACTTAAAATAATTAAATTTAAATTTAAAATTAAAATATTAAAGTATTCACAAGACTGGACAATAAGAGAAATTAGTCCTCTTATAAGTCAATCGTAAAGTGTTCAAACAATTTCTTGGGCGACGCTACCTATATCGGTCTGTAGATACATTCGAAGTTATATGAGAGAGCCGAGTACATTTTTACGTTCTTAGCAACAAATTGGTTTTCTGTAACGTTGTTTCGTCGGATCGATACATCTCAAGCCCCGGTGGGTCTTAACCGTCTGATCTCAAACTTGTCACATGTGTCTACTACTACAACATTTCTTATAGCTTATTTTGTAAATCCTCCTGTGGCATTTGTACGACATTTTTACTTTATTTTTTTATTTCTCTGTAGTCAGTCATATTATTAGATTCCCTCGACGGACACAAAAGAAGTGATTATGAGGACAAAAGAACTGATTTTATATCTCATTCACGAACTGAATTAATTACGTAGTTATGTATAAGATTTTCCTTTTGAAGTCTATCCATTTTTAGGATTGTTTTTTTAATGTTCAATGACAGAGGTTGACTGTTCACTTGATGACGGTTTACTTGAAGACAGGTTGCCAAAATGACTGCGAAACGCAGTGTGCCTTACCACTACTTTGCAAACCCAGACCAGAGCCTACTTTGAAAAGTTCATTTCTAAATTTGACCCCGCCGGAAATCGAACCCGGGGCCCCCTGAGACGTTAGGCAAGCACCCTTGTCACTCATCCAACAGATTCGTCAAAACTCATTAGAGTTTCTTTATTCTAACATTAAATTCGCTGAGAACCCAATTTTCTCAACAAAAAAACTATAAACATGTTTACCATGTTTGATTGTAAACATAGCCTTTTTTTACCTACAATATAAGCCAAGAAAAAATATTAAAAGCCAGACTTCTCTTAATTACATTCCATGTCAGTTTTACATGACGTTGGGATCGGTTACTTCATTAATAATTTAATCCTGGTCATTTAAAAGGTCCGACGAGGATTAAACTTCTGACCCTTATGCGTACACCTGCTTATTTACGTGTTCCAATTTGATTTGTGTACATAAATTAATGATATTCACTCGTATTCACCGCACATTTGTAATTGTTGATTAAATTTAATTAACGACATAAAAATACAAATTTCAAAAATAATTATGTACAGTTCAAGATTAAAAATAATGGAAGTCTAGAAGGATTGTGCAAAAAAAGACAATAACTTGTAAATCATTGTAGGTATAATTTGGTTAAATAGACATATTTACAGAAATGAAAAACTAGTCAAACTATCACACACACATGACTACTGAATTTTTATTACATCTGGCCTTACAATTAAATATAAAATTTTTAAATGACAACAGAAACTACCCAGATAAAATAATGTTAATACGTCTGAACACTTAATTTGCATTTTCTATATCTGGATATGTATGTATGTATGTATATACATACATTATTATAAAATAAAGTCGTTGTCTGCCTTTATATATATATATTATAAATCTGTCCAATATACCTAGTCTATTGTGCACTGTATTTTTATCAAGTTTTAATTTTACTATAAGAAGTCAAATTTTAGGCGATGAAAATAACACTTTTCTGCTTAATATTCCTCTCAGTTTTCAGAAAAACATATTGCATCCATGCGAAGTCGGGAGTTTATATTCGTTTCATTGTTCCATGATCTTGTTAGTATGATGACCTCTCAACTCGATGTATTTTAAGCGCTTTGGTGATGTCGAACGTGTCAAGATCGACTACTTGACTACATGTATTGTTATACGAGAATATATCTATTGGATTAGCTTCTTACTTTTAAGATTTTTATTAAAATGACTTAAGATTTTTTATTAAAATGAAAGTAGGCAATGACAATCACAATGATCCAAATCCAAACTGCTTCTGACCGGTCTTTTTGAAAAATTATGAGGGAGGCCTATGTCTTGAGGCTGAGTGAATGATATTTTACTTTACCTTAGTTATACAAACATAAGCAGTACTTGATAATTCTTACTTTTAATTTTTAAGATAATTTAGAAATATAGGTCATTTTTATCCATTCCAGACATTTTATGGGCCCCTTTTATTACTTCGGGCATTTAAGTATTTATTAAAATTATCGGAACTATTTTAGCAATACAAAAGGTCATTACTGGAATGACAAAATTTGAAAAAATAAAAATTTGAAGAAAACTCATATAATTTCGTAGCAGAGAAGCAATGCTACGTCGTAGTCTCGTAGCATCTCGTAGCGTCGTAGCAATTTATTGTTGAATATGCACTCGTATCATTTATGAACGTCGTCCTGCAGAAGCTTAAAAACGTTGAAATTAAATCAGACTGCATACAAAACATCGCTCGAGAAAATAGAATAAAAAATTACCCTTTGTTATCATATGTAAATTTTGTTGGGTCGCTTATAAAGTGCATAACTTGTGACATTATTGAGTCGGTTATTTTTTGGTGGATTTGGTTATTACGTAGAGTGGTTTTGCTCAGATATTAGATGAATAAAAACAAAGTGTCTTTTTTCTTTATGTATGAAAATTTTCTCAATTATATTCAATTTGTATACTTATTTATAGAAATGGCCATGTATGTAATAACGGCATTGGTATTACAATATCTTAATGAAAATTCATTTGATTTATAACCTTCATTAGAACAACCTCTTTAATATTCTTCTAAAACTTTTTTCCATGTAAAGGTCCATCCACTTGATGTAATGCCTTACATCAAGTGCCTCTGCCGGGGCGGTTATTGTCACCTACATAAGTAGCACCACCGGTTCTGCAAGTGCGCTGCTGACTTACTCTTACCTTGCTAAAAACATATTCCTTTACTATATTTTTTACCCCATCCCATCCTTGTCTCTTATCTTTAAACCGCTTCACTAGTATATATTAATTTTAAACATACAATATCTCAAAGTATGTATATTAAAGTGGTCTGAAACGATGTTTCATTCAGTCACAACCAGAGACGCGCTACATATGTTGAAACTGAAAACTTTCTGCACCAAAAAATATATTTCACACACACACAAAAATGAAACTCATAAATCGAAGCAAATTTTGTTCCACGAACCGGCATTCAGAGTATTGCGCTCAACTACAGCGCGAATAGTAGAAAGGAAAGGTATAAAAGCTTTACCCTTTCTAAAAACACGTAAATAGAGGAACGTAGAAGCGTTCGGTTCGTATGGCTGTGTTGGCACACACGCGTACACAGTGCCCGTACACTGCGCCGACTTACATACATACGGAGGAATAAACGATGTGAAATGGGAAAAAAGTTAAATATGTATGAGTGCGGGTAAATATATAAATCGGTATATAAAGGCATTTATATATAAAATAGGTAGGAGTGTAGCGCCAAAGGTTGTGGAAGGCTCAGTCGCGCGCGGTCCTTGCAACCGCGCGCTGCTCTCGCGTGTATGAAAAACGTGATTTCGGCTCGGACTATTGAAAATCGGAAAGTGTTTTCCAATTTTTGTAAAAGTTTTTCTCCGACACCGTCGGTGTTATATTGCAATGTCTTATTGAAGAGGAAAAATTGTGCCGTGTTTAAACATAGCGAAAAAACTTTACGTTTTCATCGTTGGGAAAGTTTCTCGGAACTTGGTGAGTGTTTGTAAAGTTAATGGAAGTTTTATGTATGGGCATCTTTAAAATACGCAATAAATAATTTTTAAAGTAATGTCCGTTTAAAAAGTGTCTTATTAATTAGTCAATACATATTATTATAATAATCTATACCAATATATTATAAAGTTTGTTTGTTTATTTGGTTGTACGCGCTAATCTCAGGAACTACAGGGTTTGAATTGAAAAAATATTTTTGTATTAGATAGTCCATTTATCGAGGAAGTCGCGGGCACCAGCTAGTATAATAATAAAATTGTCAAAACATAAATCTATATACATTATAAAATAAAATCGTAAAGGAGCTGTGTCTGTACATTAAATATTTTATAAAAAAAACCATTTTTTTAAATTATGTTACCGGTTAAAAAATAAAAATAAAGGTTAAAAATATAGTTTTTAGAATTTTCGTTTGTATGTTTGTGCCCGCATATCTCAGAAACGGCTTAACCGATTTGAACGCGGTTTTCATAATAATTGTATTAATGATTACCTGGATTTAACTTCCTACTTTTTATCCTGGAAAAATGTTAGGTTCCACATAGGAATTTTAAAAACTACGGTGCGTATTGCACCGTAGTTCATAAAACCTAAACACCTCAGTTTTTCCATTCAAAGTTCCTAGATGCCAATTAAAACATTTCATTCAAATATTGACCTCATACAGATCAATCAGAAACAAATTGTGTTCGAGTCTAATTCTCCGAAAAGGTTATATATAGATTACCGAGAATTACTGAGAAGACTCTTGGAAATCTATACTAATATTATAAAGAGAAAATATTTGTATTTTTGTATTTTTTTTTTGTAATGAATAAACTCAAAAACTACTGGACCGATTTGGAAAATTCTTTCGACTACTAAAGTAAACTAAGGCGTTTACTGAAATAAACACATTATCAGGGATTAACATTGGTGATATTTTATAAAGGAAAACGGACGAAGTCGCGTGCAACAGTTAGTTTTAAATAAGCGGCGCGTGAAACAGCGCGACACAGTTATTATTTAAATTAATAGAAAATATGCATGAAATTTTAATCTACATGAAAGTTAAATTGTAGGTTCAAGAAATGATAGGTACAGACCTACGTTATTTTTGTGAAAATTCGATAAATAGACAAAAGTATCAAAATCCGTTGCGTGTTTTGGCAGATAGAAGCGAAAAGCGACTTCAAGTTATACTATGTGAGGTTACAGCCTCAGACTGATTTTCCCGAATAATATTTAATTGAAAATTTTATACATAATCAATTGGGAATATTTAGTTAATGTACTCAAACGGGCAGATGGGAATAGTCTGCATGTTCTATTGATTTGTTACTGAAATAACAATGTGCCGCCTGCCAAATGTAGGCCGCAAGGTTCCTCCTTTGTCCACATACAGTTATAATTAATCAGATGTTACGATTATTACATCCGTTGCTCTATTATATAAACCGTGGCTGGCCATATTGAAACAATTTGTTTTCTCTGACGTAAATTTCTCCTGACAGTTAAATTAGTCGAGGCCCGCAAATAAATGAATCGTTGCGTCGGTTGCTTCGCAAATAATGGGCTTGATCTTACACCGATACTGGGATGCGCTTATAAAAGCATTTTCAAGTAAATCTAGCGGATTAAGCGCTTCATTATTCAAACGCTTTTTAGGTCGAGTAAAACGTTTTAGCTGTTATAAATATAAATATTTCACATTTGAAGCAATTACAAAATTATAGCACCCAAAAAGCAAAAAAACACAAAAATATTTTTATTACAAAAAGCACACGTCTTTGCCCGCGTAACTTTATAAAATACTAGCAGGCAACCGCGACTTCGTCCGCGTTGAAAAAGAAAAAAGTAAGCTATCCTGTGTAATGTACGTCTAAATGTTTATCTACCAAGTTTTATGAAAATCAGTGAGTTTTATGGAGGAACATACATACATACATACAATACCTACACTTACAGATTTATTATTAGTACAGATTTATTATTAGTAACTAATGATGATTGATGATAGCTCATGTTACTTTTTGATATAATGTAGCTTCTTAATTTCAAAATCGGTCTATTAGATAGGTTTTGAGTTTATTCAACATTACAAACGTATTTAAATCTCTCTTTACAATATTAGTATAGATTGCAATAAAAAATTAACCATCCAACTGAACTATCATTTAGTTTATAATTTTAATTAAATACCTTTTTCTAAGATTATAATTAATGAAATAATTACTTCGCTATTGTGGGTGAGGTATTTTGTATGTTTAATTGAGTTATAATCAAATATCCCACACAACTCGAGTAACTCACAGGTCTTTAAAGTGATTTATTTACCTAATAATGGGATGTTAACTTATCCATAATCAAGAATCAAAGAAAAACACTTTCAAGAATTTTACTAAGCAAAAAGTTTTGTGGACATCCACGAAATCTCGGCTATTTGATAATTTCCAAGTTTTCAGAGAGGCGGTAATGAAGAGAACTCTTGCCAGGAATGAAAATAATGAAAATGTATCTGGTTTTTTTAATGTTCTACATTGATACCAATTTCTTATAAGTAAGAACGTTCAATAAAAAAATGTAAATCTTCTTACGAACTCAGAAAAGAAGTTCTTACTTATCAATTTATCATCCATCTTTGATAGGAACCTTGAAAAAAAAAACCACGAATCGAGGAAGTAGGATTAAAAAGTTATTGGACGTAAAGAAAATGAGTGAAACATTTCTATGAAATTATTTACATCGTAAATTAAATATTTGTTTGATAAATTATTTTATACTATGGCTGTTGCACGCAACTTCGTCGGCGTAACTTTATAAAATACTAGTGGGTGCCCGCGACTTCATCCGCGATCAATTTTTTTATACGTACAAACCATCCCTGATTATCCCTCTACCCATAAGTGAATACAGAATAAAAATCGGTCCAGCCGTTTAGGAGGAGTTCAGTGACATACACACGCACAGAAGAAATATACCTACGAGTATATTATAAAGATAGCCTATGTTATTCACTGATAATATAGCTTCCCAACAGTGAAATATTTTTCAAATCGGTCTAGTAGTTTCAGAGCCTGAATTCAAACAATCAAATCTTTCGTCTTTATACTATTAGTATACCTAGATGAATTCCTGATGTTTCCTTTTACGACAATCTCGTAATAGTTATTTTTAAACGAACTCATTATCTTTTTTTACATTAAGGACTGTCTGTCCTTGATGCCTTGAGCCTTGATACCGTCGCCTATAACACATGCCATAATGTGCTGCAAGTTCGCTGCTGACCGTAGAATATAAGGAGAAATAAGGTAATGGGTTCTGACATCCCTTATTCACTTACCGAAACACAACAGCACATAAAATAATGTTTTAATGCACTAAATCGATACTACGAAGCAACAGTGAGATATATCATCAATCAAACATTTCTTTCTAAACCACTGTTGCTTTCTTGATATACTTAGTGCAAGTCAGTTAAATATCTTAGGCAAAAACCTGAGCACATAGCTCAGTGGTGCTCTTATGGAACACATGTTTTAGAATAGTTAACTCAAAATCGTCAATTTAGCAAAATATCTCAATGTTGCTTTTATGTATCGAAATGGTCACTGTATTATAAAATGAAAGATTAAATATGATCTTCTTTATTTTTCAGATAACATAGAACATGCTGCTAATACCTTTAACTGTACTATGTAAGTATTTGTCACAATATATTATATTTTTATTTGTAGTATGGAAATGTACATGAAGCTAAATAATCCTTGTCGGCTAAATAAAATATGAAAGATTCCATTCTTGGCATTACTACTCGTATATGATGTGATGAAAAAAGATTGGAATATTGAAAATGCTTTTCTTTCGTTTTTCTCTGTAATCTGAAAGTGACTAAATATTTTTTTAGCGCCATCTGTATCCCCGATTTTCAGAAATACTGCTGTAAACTTGTATTTGAAGTTTTAATAGTTGGCGTACAACCCGATGTTACAACCACCGAAATAATATATCTTTGCAATACAATTACTTACAACTTTTGTGTTTGATGTTTTAAATTAGCAAATCGTGTAAGTAAATAAAAAAAGCCATACACGTGTTACAAAATCCATAGAAAGAGGAATAAACTAGGAAGGTGTGTGTATATAAAAAATTACATCACGGGTGAAGCCTGGGCTGGTCTACTTTATATAAGACAAGCGACATACCTCGGGTACAGTACTTTTTTCTTGGTTGAAAGGTACCATATGTCCTTTCTGCTGTCGCAAAAAACGTGTATGCAAAATTTTATGTTTTACGTTTTATTTTACGCAAAATCAGTTCATTAGTTTTTGCGTGAATGCGTAACAAACAAACAAACCGACATTCACTTTTATAATATTAGTGAGGATTTTATAGTACAAGGTAAAAAGAAATCCAAATATATAGTTACAACGTGCCTTTGTAAGTTCAATAGAACTATAAGTCTAATTTTACCTCGATAAAGCTCCCGTAATACATCCGGTGAGCATCCGTAAAGGCGACGGCAAACAATTAGCCGGCGCGCAGTAAGTCAGAGGTGACTGGCTCGATCAACATTGTCTCTAGCGAACGACCGAAGATTATCCCCCACTTCAACAATCTCTTTTTATCGACATTCCCAATCGAAGGAAATGGATTTTCTCTTAAAATTGATCATTGTTACTTTCGAGTCGACACTGCCCCGTTTTTTATCTCGTTTTTAGCAATCTTATAAACGAGAAATAAGTCTTTTATATGATTTACTAGCTGGTGCCCGCGACTTCGTCCGCGTTGAACGATGAAAGATACCCTATGTCCTTTCTGTCCCAGACAACGTGTATGCAAAATTTCATGGCGATTGGTTCAGTAGTTTTTGCGTGAAAGCGAAACAAATAAACAAACTCACATTCACATTTATAATATTACGCGTTAAAAAATAAAAAAATATATAATCAATATAACGCTTTACCTCTTGTTGCTATAGCTATAGCAACAAGGCCAGGCGTTAGTTTTTTATTTTGTTTTAGATTATCCCTCGGGAACATTCCTTTTTTTTCTGGATAAAAGGTAACCAATGTCCTTTCTTGTATCCCTCACAACATGTATGCGAGATTTCAGGATGATCGGTTGAGTAGTTAAGGCGAAAAGGTAACAGACAAACAGACAGACAGTTACTTTCACATTTATAACATAAATACGGATTACTATGTGATTTATAAGGCTTACATTACGAATTTTGTATTAAAAATGATTTTAAGTTTGACTTAATCTTAATCTGCTCTCCCTATAATAAGATAAGCCAATGTTAAGATGGAAAGCCTCTAGCTATTTCAGAGCTATTGCCACGGTCAACAAATTACCCTTGCAACACAACAAGGTAATGGGACCTAAGGCTACTTATTTCAACGTCTAAATGTTTATCTACCAAGTTTCATGAAAATCATTTAATTCGTTTAAGAGTTATGGAGGACACACATACAATACCTACACTTACAGATTTATTATTAGTATTTGTACGATCTTTCGTACATTTCATTAACAAGAAAAGCCAGGATTATATGTATGTTAAGAAAATTAGTTTACTAAGCAGATAGAACCATCCCAATAGGAAGTAATATAAGGACACGTAGGAGTGTTTCTCTTATTTGTACCAAATAAACAAGGAAATCATGCTTAAATAAGAGCACGTATGGATCTTTTAAACGTGCTAATAAATAAGTTAAGAATATGTAAGCTGTTATGATAAATTTCATGGTCGAAACGTGGAAACGTGACAATAAGAAAGCAAAGCATAATTATGTATATTATGTAATTCATTTACATTATACTTTAGTGTTCTCAAAATCAAGTGGATTATATCTAACAATAGTTGGTCATCTTCGTAGACAAGTATCAAATTATCTTTGATACTCGGGTTCACTCAATTTAAGGTTTAATTGTAACTAGTTGTGTTAAGTATGTAAATGTGTTTGTAAGTGTCATTAGTAAAGTTATATCCAAAAAGAATTTGGTTTACTTGCATCCCTAGTGCACTTGCCGTTAGAAATAGGTTAACAAATCAAAGTGAACAATTAGACAAAACATTCCTATGTAAGGGACTTACAACCCCTTACAGTATTGATTAATGATGATTTATGATCCTCCCTCTGGAAAGTCCCTTTTTTCGGGATCAAAAATACCCTATGTCCTTCATAATGTCATGATGATGGTTGGTTGAATAGTTGTTGAGGCGTGAAAAGGTAACACACAGACAGAGTTACTTTCACATTTATAATATTAGTATTACAGTATCTTTCGTTTTGCTTCATTTTACGGCTCTAGCATTCCTTTCACACGAATTAAAACACAACAGCGTCACTGAACCCTGTATTGTGATTTTAGGATCGCACGCAGGAGTATTCCTGAACATTTTTTCATTGTTATATTAAATGTCAAGTATGAGGGCATGGTATTTTTAATGACAATTCAAAATAAAGTGGATTCCGGGCTCGCGTGAAAACGCGGAGATTTAAACGAGTATTTTTTTTATTATTTTTCTCTGCAAATGTAACGAGAAACATGCTGCTTTTAAAATTACTATAAGGAAGTACGAAAGCTTTCGCAAAGTCTTCGTGGAAGCAAATTAATAGCGGTGATATCATTTGCACTAATAATACATAATAACACTTTATGTTACACTAGTTGCGCCCGCGACTTTTTTTAACATTTTTTAGAAGTATCCTTTTTTTCTCAATTTTCAAAGGACATCGTTCATATCCAGGCCATTGTCATTTTTCTAAAGTTTCACTTTGAAAAATTTGAATTTGGTATTTGGTAAAAAAAGTGTTTCAAAAATTTATTAATTTCATTTAATTCGAAAATTAAAAAGACTATTTTATAATTTTAAATTTAAATATCTATGAAACCCTATTACCGAATTACACGGTATATTTATCTCGTTAAAATCTATAATTTTTCCTTACCTTTTGGTACAAAGTCAACGGTTGAAATGGAAATAATAAAAAAGAAACTGATATCCTGATCTCCATACAAAAACAGATTGATTTCCTTTTATTATTTTATATTGCCGTAAATCGTCTTTTTATCCGCATTTCTATATCCATACTTTCAGTGCTTGAACCATGTAAAGGTATACTATAACAGTGGAAGTTTCTTCCATAAAATGGAATGAAGCAGGAGTGTTTTATACAACTGTAATTAAATTTATATAAATAGATAAAGTGTTGAGCGAACCTGTCGTTAAGATCATTTTATTGCACCCGTCCTGGACACTCCTCCTTTAATGGTCCTTCTGAGTTAATTGCGTCGTTATTTTTTATTTCGTCCCACAAAGTGTTTGTCGGCGAGGCTGTACTGGGGAACAACGCTCGAGACAAATAATTCTCATTTGGTAACTACTAGTGTTCATTTTTGATATTAGCGACCACCCGTGACTTCGGTCGAGTATAGTTTTTGACGTGAATACGCCTTTCAATTTTGCTTCCATAGTTTTTTTTCATCCACTTATAAAATGTTAAGTTGGTTTGTGTACCTACTCTAAATGTTAAATGTTATCTAAAATGTTAGGTAGGCACTCTAAATGTTAACTAAATGTTAGTTGGTTGTTAGTTAAAAGCTAGAGAATGGATAGACTGAATTTATTTTGGTTTTCACATTTGGAAAGAGGGATAAACTTGGAAAGAGGGATATTTTTATACAAAAAAAAGCTAGTAATATTTAAAATGCTTGTTGTTTGTTGTTACTCTTGAAGTAACATTGCTTGGATGTTTGTTAGTTAATCGCGAAAAAACAGCTTCGTATGAAAAATGACACACAGATAGTTTAGGTATTAACTGGATTAGATATATAAGATTTGTACTCTGACCATTTGAAAGTCTGACGATTTGAAAAACTGACAACATTTCAAAATCTTGGTAAAAATATATTATTTTACTGTGGTATTTTCAAAAAACTAACTACATGCACAGCTAGTAGTGAATTCACAATAGTAGAACTATTGATAAGAGTTAACAATAATAGTACACAACATAAGGTAATAACATACTAACAAAGTAAAGTAAATTTTAAAATGTATCCAATCGACTGCGTCGCGTTCTACTTGAATATTATTATACCTCGAAGTGAAAAATAAAAACGTTACTTTTAAATCTAATTAATTGCAGAATACCAATTTGAATGAGAGTGCTTATCAACTACGCGGCACACGTCACTTCTTTGATGTTTCACAAAGGGCAATTATTTTGCGCTCGTTAAAAAAATACTTGTTAAATATTTTACTTGTACAGCCTCGAAAACGTCACAAAGAGCTAATGGCCCAAAATAAAAGGATACTGTTGTAAGTACCTACTTCTTGTAACATTATGTAATTGAAGTTATTAAATATATTTGGATTTTAGAAACTAGTAATTAAAGGTATACTTACGTAGCAGCAAGCAAGCAACCAAGATTAGAATTAGGAAATATGAGCATAAATTTATTACACAATTATTAATAATTTACAATTATAATTAAATTTATAATAGCTATTGCACGCGACTTCGTTGAGTTTATTCATTGCAAACAAAAATACAATTTATAATTCACATGGATGCATTTTTTCTATAAATTATAACGAAAAACCTTATTCGTTTATCGTTCTATCCATTAGTGAAAACTGGTTTAAAATTCGTTGGGTGGTTTAGAAGTTAGAGGAGAAACAGACAGCTCGCTAAATTCATCAGGTAGTTCTCTCTCTGCTTTTGGTCTTTATCAATAGAGGGCGAAAGTGGAGCCTCAGGCGTTCAACCGATTTTGTTATAAATAACACCTAACTTAGTTGCTTGGACTTTGAAATAAATCTCAGAGTTAGATGTTATTAGATTCTCTATGGTACTATTGGGAAATATTGGTCCTGACGGTTCCAATTTCCTGGGTTAATATCGTAAATGGAATTAAGAAATAAGTGGGAATTATTTGTCCCTGTAGCATCTTACGTTAGGTCAGGGACTAGTGAGAATGAACTCCTATATATTAGTACGGAGGAAGGCCACACTATTGTTGCTAGTGACAACTTCGAAACTGCACAGACACTTCTTGAGCGATCATTTTTGTCAGCTTCAGCTGCGTCACAGACGATTCTACAACTGATAGCACAGCGTGTGTGCGGATCATAGCTTCAGCAACTAACATAACATAGTAACTTATGTGCGCCTCCCCTAATTTGTATTAGTATTGGTGGCAAAATATTTTGCGTTGTGACATAAAGTGGACAGTCCAGTTATGAACCGCATCCACGATGCATCTGTGCGAAACCGGAGGCGGGTCGCTAGTTCATATATTATATGCTTAGGTTGATGACGATGTTGATAATGAACAGGTCATGGTCATGGTAGTCCATGGTTTTTTTCATTGAAACTTTTGATGTCTATACATTTTCCAGTGTGTTTAATGAATTATGCAATCGAAAGAATCGACGTTTACCTACTCCTGACCTAAATCTGTTGCGGTTTACCTAGCATGAAAGCTTAAAATGTTCTATTAAGCTACAAAAGCGCCGTAAATAAAGTGAACTTTAGGACTTATTTCTATTTTCTTTTAACAATAGGAAATACGAGTATAACTGGAATAATTACTTATACACCACCCACAAAAAACTTTTAAAATAGTTCTCGGTTACATAATGCATACAAAATTTTTGATACATTACGTAAATAATATTTCACCGCTTTCAATTATAAATTAGGCCCTAGACTTTGTAGATGTGTTTTTTGACTTCTCTCGATGGATAAACTATAATGACTTTTAAAGCTCATAATTGGGTTTTCATTTTGAAATCCCAAAATCATATGCAGATACTTTGATTTTATTCATTTCTATTAATGTGGTTCTAATCAGAGAAAGATAAAATGGAAGATTAGGGGTTACATTCTAGTGGATAATGTGAAGAATAAGTATTTTGTGTCCATACAACAAAAGTTGGCGGGGCATGTTCTGCGCTGATGATAAATTAGGTTCCCTCGAGTCGCTCGTCTTTTTCCGCAAAATTGCTCGCCCATTATTTGTTCATTTGTTTTGTTCTTTTACGTCCCGACAGCTGTTTCGGATGGGAAAGAAAATGTAATGACTTGGTTGTTCACGTGAGACCTTTTAGCAAATTATTTTATTGTCTTTGAAACAGTTTAAGTCCAATGACATTTTTGTTAAAAATCTATACCAATATATAAAGTTGAAGAATTTGTTTGTTTGTTTGTTTGTTTGTTTGGTTGTATGTGCTAATCTCAGGAATAATACTGGTTCGAATTGAAAAATCTTTTTGTGTTGGATAGTCTATTTATCGAGGAAGTTCAAACATTTATTTTTATTTTCAAATGATCCCTCGTGAACAGTGCTTTCTCTGGATGAAATATTTTCTGGGTGTCCTTTTCTGTAACCCTGACCACGTGTATGTAAAACCGTATGTATTGCAAAATCTGCAAAACATCTACAAGGCTGTCTGCTGTTAATTCGTGCATTTTAGTAGAAAAATATTAAGCAAAATATGGTTTTTAATACGATGATAAAATTAAAAAGTAATTGTTGCGTTTGGCAGACAATTAGCGGGAGCGAAAGCCCTTGTTTATTTAAGTAAAAGCTGACTTTCTAAATTGAAATTCCAAATGTGTAGGAATGGGGTTTAATCGTGGGACCGGAGTAGCAGTAGGTACCTACGAAGTGATCCGGGCCGGGCGTAGCGTGGGCCGACTGTCGGCGCGCCAAGAGACCGGATACGGTTTTAATTAGCCGCTCTACAAACACACGTTGAGATTTAAATCAACTAAGTTTATGGGATTTAATTGTGCCGATTCATTTTGAATTACACTTGTGCGGAATTGATTTTGTTTGTGATGTCTCAGGATAACTCTGTTTACCTTAAGACAGGCCGTGTTTGTGCATACTTTAATTTGACTTTCTATTCTACAGACTCATTTGGGTACCCTTCTGACGTGTATTACTGTCCTATTACAGAAAACCACCGTAAAAAAACAGCATGTGTTCTGTTGTGTTTGTTATATAACTTTGTTTTATAACAGTTGTATAATATTGCATTAAACAAAATTAAACAGGAATGTACATATTAAAATAATAGTGAAATATAACAATGTTATGTAACATGTCCACACGTAATAACGTGACTCATGCGTTAATGTTATATAATTTTGTTTTATAACATATAATTATCTAAATGTTTATGTTTTATTTTGTTATATAGTCTGGATTCAACTTTACATTTGATATTTGTTTACATTTACTAGCTATCGCCCGGGACTCCCTCCTTATTGGTTCAGAATTATTGCCTATGAACCAATAAGGAAATTATTATTGTAAATTTTCACCAAATCCGTTCATTAATTTTATCGTGAAAGGTAACAAACATTATAAAAAAATCACATTTTTCTCTCTAAAATTGCTTTTCTATTATTTATCTCATTTTTCTCGGTATTTAGTCTGCTAAAAATAGTTGACTCATAGTATTAGTAATAGTAACAATAAATAAGAATGTGTATCGATACATGGTTTCTTCAGGTATACCTATAACAGTAATTTTATAATTTACGAAACGAATTTATGGTCATTCAGAGTGATCAGAGTGGGCATCGGACGAAATTTAATTTCGTTACAATCGGTAGAACTGAATTCGCATAGCAGAACACCAAATGCAATTTAACCGGAACAAGTAGGCGGAACGAGTAGGTATGGCGTTGGCCGTACTGAGAATTCAATTTGAAAGTGCAATAAAAGAAGGAAGTGCAAGGTATTTTCGAATCAAGCTGCTTCACCATAGTCTACGTACGAGTATGTGTGGATTTCTAAATGAGGAAACATTTTAATCTCTTCTTTTCAGAGCTATTTGGTCGTCAACGTACCACACAATAAGGTTTACAATATTTAGAACGTATATTTCTTTAATTGACGTATGTAGCATGTATAATAAGAAAGTAAACGTAGATAAATCTTTAAGTAGCTACTTATACAAAGCAGTCTAATAACTGAAGTCAGAAAGCACAGAATTGAATCGTCTTTAATTAAAATAAAAGTATATTACATATGTATTATTGTAATTTATCTTCAAAATATAATGAAATAGAAATCGATATTATTAAGCGATAAACCGCAACGCAATATTTCTTTGTCAACTTTTAAAGGCCGCCTTCGAGGGATTTGTGGCCGTCTATTTTATAAATTTTATGAAGAAATATCCACTTCGGTTCGGCTAAAGGCTTCATAATTCTTACAAATCCCTATTAGGATGTTAAAAATAAATTTCACTTTGTTTACTCCGTCCGCTCTTTACGTAGGCATGAAAAAAAGTCTTTCAAACCCTTATGACGGGCTTAGAGAACCTTATTTATTCAAATAACGAGTATATGTGCTTGCTTGGCTTTGCAGGCAAAGAAAAGTAAATTAAGTTACGTTAGAAGAGGTTCAGAACACTGGGGACTTTCATAATGTGGATTTTATATATATTTACACGCAGTACTAGCTGACAGCTTCGACGAAAAACTTGATACCGCCTTACTATTCTAGATTGTAGTAATATTACCTTGGTGACAAACGAAATTAATCCCCCATTCAGAGTTCGGATATTTTTTTCAGAGCTTGTATTACAAATGAAAAAGCTTGAAATAACATACCTACATAGATAGCTTTTTATGTAAAAAATATACAGACACGTTGCCACTGTGTTTCGCAGTAACCCACACATTACCGAAGGGAAATAGCAGCATATGTGCTGTTGTGTTTTGGTAAGTGAGTAAGGGACACCAAAGTCCATTTTTTCCCTGTGGCTTTCTTATCTTTATTTTCAATCTTACTAAAGGTCGGCAACTCACTTGACTTGGAGCTCCTGTGTTATTGCTTGTTTTAATAGGCTACGTTAGCTAGCCACCTATCTCAAAGCCTACCTGTCTCCTTTTATTTAAAAAAAGTTTATGTTTTATTGCTGGATATAGGCCTCCCCCTTAATTTCCAATAGGACAGGGAAGCAGCATGGATCCACCGTCGTCCCGTGGTCCTTTATTAGGATGTATCTTGTGGATGCACGTCCTACGCGGTCCATGGCCTCCACTCTACTCAAGAACCTTCCGGCCCCAATGGACGTCAACTCTCCTTATTAATTGTCCTTCCCACTATCGCTTCAGCTTACTGATTCGCCGGCTTATGTCATGAAAATCGGTTAATTCGTTTAAGAGTTATGGAGAAACATAAATACATACACACATACATACACTTACAGATTTATTATTAGTATTGATTAGGTATAGATAAATAGGTACAGATTTTTAATAAATGTATTCACAATCAATAGAATAAATAAACAGCAATGTTAAGTCCACTCGCAATATTAAGTCGACACGCTGTTTACTCTTATACTGTAATTATTTTCTCGCCAAATTGTTCTCTCATTAACCCGGGATCCCGTTTATAATGTTAACGTGCGGGGTTGCTAGAACAAATATTGCGATGTCTTTTTTCTTAGTCGGCGCGATGTAAACAGATGACCGCGGGTTCAAAGCACTCGTTGTTACGGAGTTGTGGGGGGAAGAAACAAAAGATGCTCGTTTCCTCGACTGTTCCGTGGCGGGCCGCGCAGGGAAAGTCCCTGAGAGGGGGGAAGCCCCGACAATAGAGGCATTGTTTGCGCCCGGTGACAGGAAAAACTCCGACCTCCGTGTTTCTGTGCATTTTTTATTTCTTTCTTTCTCTTCCAACCTTTTTTTTGTTTCCTTCGTAAGCTGCTTTGGCCGCGCCACGAGGAAATCAACGTTGTTTGGAAACCTCTCCAGGGGTTCACTACAAATAGGTGTCGAAACTACACAAAGCGTTTATAGTCGATCCTTTTTGTTTGTAATGAAGGGTGACTTTGTTTTCCCCCGATTCATGTGAACTCTAGCGTATTGTTTGTTGTTTAAAGAAAATAGACATGGAAACTGCTTTAAGAGTTTTTTTTTAGTTTGTCTCAAATGTTTTATGTTTTAAATAATAATTTTTTTTTGGTATATACTTTTTGGTAAAACTTGGTATATACTTGCTGATATTATTACAATTTTAAGTTTGTATGTTTGTATATATTGTAGGAGATAAAATCATATAAACTACTCATTCCATTTAAAAAGTTCTTTAGTTAGAATAGAATTTCATGATGGACATAGGTCGCGGGCACCAGCTATAATGCAAAAAAGTATCTATAAGTGTTGAACGCATTTTGATGAAATTTTACAGTAAAATAGTTCAATAAGAATACTACAAAAGCTATAATAATGAAAGATATACAGACGAAGTAGGGGATAAAAGCCAGTATTCGATGGATATATAGATGGGTACTAAGATTTATAAAATATCGCGCCTGTACGATGACTGGTAACAATAAATTGTCAGTAATAAATTTTGGAAAATCGATTTGCATAGATTTACCTGACGTTTGGGTGATAAATGATCGCCAATATTTTTTGTAGCTCAACCCGAGCACAACCCAACAATGTCATTGAAAATTATTTCATATAACTGTATACACTGTTGGGTTTTTAGTTGAACGAATGTTTATGCGTAAAAAGAACTTGGAGTTTTTTGGCAATTTTATCATCTACTTTTCAATTATTTTCTTTTTTAATATTCTCTTCAATTGTTTTTCTAACTAGTGGAGATTTTCTCTCAAATTGAAATTATTTCTTTGCCAAGATATATTATTTCAATGGAATAAATCTCTAAGTATAGGTACCTATTGTATGTTCCTCCATAACTCTTAAACAAATTAACTGATTTTCATGAAACTTGGTAGCTAAACATTTAGACGTACGGGACACAGGATAGGATACTTTTTTATTTTTTAACGCGAACGGAGTTCGCAGGCATCAGTTAGTTTCTAATAAATCAATAAAAGTACCTACATTACCTCAAACAATACAGGAAAATCGTATCAAAACATTCCCCATTCACCGTATTGTCGTTATGCTTTATCCTATAAATCTTATATCAACAAGATCACTTTTTTATGTGAAGGTCGTCACGTCAAACAGGCTGACGGTCCACTTGATGGCAGGATGCAACTGCTGATTTTAGTAGAATTAAGGATAGAAGTTATGTAATGTATCCCTTTATACTTACTAACTGAAATACAGCAGAACATAATGACATGCTGTTATTTCTTTGTGGTGTTATGTAGGGTGGTGGCAGTACCACCAAGACAGGCTGCCCAATTTATGACACCGAAATGCAGTGTGACCTGCTACTAAAAAAACGCCCAGATCAGAGTGAACTGGTAACAGTCGAACCTACGTCCCCTGTAGCTAAGCATTGCTTGCTTATATCTAGAGTCAACCTGTCGTCCAAGTTTTAGACAAAAAACATCTGCTGCGTTTGTGAAAACAGACATGAGTGTAATAGGGTCTTTATTTTGTTTGGACCAATACACGATATTGATATTCCTTATGTTCCCATTTGAACAAATAGGGAAACATGAAACGATGTTTCTACTTGCATTCTTTATTCTGTACAAGCTCAATGATTCATAACATAAAAGTATGTCATCCTTTTGCGAAATGTCTGACTCAGTGGCCGGTCGTCGGAAAGCTGTAGGGTATATATCCCCCGGAAGTAACTCCCGCTCTCCACTCCCGTCTGACCCTTTCCGGTGGTGTTCGGCTTACGACTTATTTACCCGTTTTTCCTTATCAACTCTCGCCATTCGCAACAAAGCGCGGATTCTGTTGGTACAATTGAGGTTATTGATTGCCTACGTCCGTACTACGTATGTGGTGATTTTGTTGAAACCTCTTTGAGCGGAAGTATAATTTAAAGTTATATATTTTATTTTGTCATCTGACATCTGAAATCCACATTACGGGTTTGGATTTGGAAACGCGGTCTTTTGAATCATTGTCACAACAACAAATAAGAACTTGAAATCTTATGCGTTAGTGACATCTTGTATTGGTAGACTATGTGATATAAAACCTATTTGTAATATTCAATAGGGTTAATTTTGGGGAGCTTTTCTTTCAAGAGAAAATAAACCAATCGAGTTTTATTTTTTTTATATTGCAAAAGACAAGTCTTCAATCACTCACACAAATTCAATCACATTACACAAATTATTTATTACACGAGTGACTCGCCGCTGGATTCGCAAAGATGTAGTTTTTTCTGCAGATTTTGTACATATACAATTTTTTTTTTCGCTTTTCTTTCTTTCTAATAATAAAAATCGTATCTTTGGGAATTGTACCGTACAGATAAAGGTATACCATGTTGGGGATATTTGAATACTGGCTGATTAAAAATTTAGTAGATTTTAAACAGAGAAAACAAGGAAACATATTATCCGGTCCTTTTGAAAAGCAAGAAGTAAAGCAGAAGTAAGATTTTCACAACATATCAGCCTACTTGACAGATGGTGAAAGAGGCATTAAAAGGAAGAAATCATTCAGTAAAATGACCTCTCCGCTTTATGCTGAAGTAAGTACAGAGAAAGCTTCCACATAAGTTTCAATTATAGGTAACTTTGGCAGACCCGAATATTCATTCAAATATCTCTTTTTAAGTTGGTGTATGTTGTAAAACTCGTGCTTCAGTTTCAATTAGCGTTGGAAAGTTATTCAAACTTTGTGATGAGGTTTCCGAACAAGAAGTGAGGAAAACAGATAGATTGATAAAACATTTTAGAGATTAAACAGTTAAGTTAGATTAATGTTAAAGTATAAAAAGTAGGAATATAATTAACTTGTACTGTAAAAATAAGATGGGAATCATTTACGTAGCTAAGGAATCATTTCCACTGGGAATCATTTCCTCTCGTAGCGATTTACAAACATTGAATCAATAGTTATTTATTATACTCGTACTGTAGTTGCACAAATTATGACAATTTAAAAAAAAAACTTTTTTGTTATTTTATTCTACAAACGTGCATTGTCTACTTATTTTTTTAACCACCATTTTGTTTTATTATATCTGTTGGTTAAATAGAGGGGTTATGTTTGTAATTTTTTGAAAAAATACACCCGTACCAAGCCGGACGCGAGCTACTAATGGGTAAATAAATATAGTAAGTGTTTAAGTCGGTTTGGAAGATGTTATTTATTCGAATGAAGTAATGCGATGCGGCGGCCATATTCCGGGCAGAACGTATTTCCGTCGGAAGTCACACCCGGCGGGTACTCTCACAACACGAGATGGCTCACCCGCTCCCCCATTTCCAATAACCCCCCCCCGTTTTGCTTTACACTTTTTTCCCCTTCAACAAATGCGAAACCCATTATATACTTGTAACACAATTTGTTTGGAATATTTTCACGGATGGTTAAGTCTACGGTGAATTAATTTCCATACATTTCTCTCCACCACTTTTATAACAGGATTTTTTATTTTTATATATTATAAAAGGTGGCAGATATGCTAACGGTCCACTTTACCTACTATCAAGGATATAAAATCAATGGTGGTGCTGGTGTGCTGTCTACCCTGTAGGAATTTGTTTACGGCTTGTTTAAATAAGCTCCTATTGCAGCTAGGTGGAACTTAGCCTATTTTTGGTTCTGGTCTGGAATTGGAAAGTAGTGGCAGGGCACACTGCGTTTCGCAGTCATTTGCAGTTTGCAGTTTTGCAATTGCAGTTTGCAGTTAGTTGTGTTTCGGTGAGTGAGTAAGGGATGCCAGAACCCATTTGCTTACCCCTTCCCAAATCTTTATCCTTGCTGCATCTGTGGCGTTGCTTGTATTATAGGCGACTGTAGACACCGATGCCACATACCTTTAAGTGAACCGTCAGCCTGTCTGCCAACCTTAAAATTAAAAAAACAATCTACAAGAACCAAAATCCTAAAATAAGCAAAAAAGTAAGTTAGCTAAACCAAAAAGGATGCTTTAGAAAATAGTGTAAAATGTGTGATGAGCTCATTATTATTATGTCAGTAGAAAGTTACATGATAATAATGGGCTCTCTTATTATATGGTCTCTTATATAATAATAATTATAATGATGAGAATTTAGCCCGGAACACAGCCCGGACTATGTAACAGCGGGCGGATGGAGAGTGACGGCTCTTGACGGGTTGCGTAAAACGCGGGAATTTTGTAATGATTTGTAATAATTTGATATTCGTGGTGAGAGTTATTTTACATAATACGTACATAGTCTGGAAAACGGTGAAACAAGTTTTGCGAAACCGGAGCCAAATTAGTATTAGACCAATAGTGTTTTGGACCCAATATTCTATGGAGATCATTTTCGTTTGGAAGAATGGAAGAAATCTGGAAGACTGACGCCACTTTGGCATCTACACAAACTGAACATAAGCAGATCTGACTTTTGTTAAAAAATTTCAATCGTTATGATTTGCAGATTAGTGTTCTTAGAGATATTAGTGTTGGTCAAAATTAAAATTAGGCAATTGTTCTAACCCGTTGTAGTATCAACCGGTAAGTAGAACATATCATTATCATTTCAGTCGTAGGTCGTTCACTGCTGGACATAAGCATCCCTCCTAATTTTTAAAAAGAAACAGTCAGAAGCATCTACTGGATCTACTGTCGACCCGCGGTCACTATCAGGTCGTCTGTCTACTTTGTCTAATGGACGTCCAAGCTGCGCTTGCCAGTCTCTGGCCTTCACTCGAAAATCTTCCGGCCAGAGTTGTCTGTCCATACAATTTGCTTTGCTCACTGCCACTTCAACTTACTGATCCGCCTGCTTATGTCGGCAACTTTCGTTCGTCTACGGATCCCCTCATTATTGATTCGATCCCGCAGTATAACACCGAGCATAGTCATTTCCATAGCTCTCTTACTACGTTAAGCTTTCTTACGAGGCTCATAGTTAGAAACCACGTTTCAGTGCCGTATGTCATCACTGGCAACTGAAGAAACTTGGAATAGAACATTTAATTTTAGTAAGTAAAGTAATCTCGTGTGCAGTTGTTATATAGAAAAGTGTGAATAAAATATAATTTTTCTTAATATATAAAGAAGCAATATCCTGCTAAACCTTTTGCGTTACTTGCGGAAATCGATTTCTGAGATTCCTTCCTCATAATATTATCCACGCTGGAGGGTTCTCACTGAATATGCTTCTGACGGGAATTGAATACCGGTAGGTATAAATCTTTCGCCAGAAATTGGAGACGAGATATATGTATAAAATTTCATTCAAATTATCTGAGATATGTAGATTCGTTTGAACTGTCGATGTCGCGAGAATCGTAAACAATCAGCCACGACATGTAAGAATATTTATGATTATTACAAATAAACAAATTCAATTAACTTAAATAACTTTTAATGAAGAATTATTTGACAATGTGTATTTAATTTTGTGTCAATTTATCTGTCTGTAACCTTTTCATATTTATTTTTTAATGCAGACGGAATCGCGGCACCAGCTAGTTTATAATGGATTGGCTCCAATTGGGTCTGAGTTAAGTTAGTCCTCCTTAGCTGTGTACTTCATGGTCCGCGAAATCTGCGTACAGTGCAGGCACCGTGTAACTGGAGGTTCTCATCTCATGCCCGCGTCAATAATTGGAGCGGTTGTTCATGTATTTTTCTTTTTCTTTGCAGCAGTGCTCTCGGCCGAAGCGCATTGTTCGCAAACGCCCGCCACGCCACCCGCTACTCTCTCCACTGAGGCGGCCCCGCCCGCCCAGTCGCTCCACCTAAAATGGTTCGTATTTTTCATTGTTGCTTTAAAGCCTTATAGGTTTTGCTTTATTTATGCCCTTTATAACTCTCCGTGGGAGATAAATGCCCGGAAGGCGATGCTCTGTTTTTGTCATGGTTTGATGTTGGCGACGTTACACAGTTTTAAATGTTTTACAATTTAATTTTTGAATGCAAAATTAAATCAACTTGCGTTTGTTTTTGAATACCCTTTGTAGTCAGAAATGTTTGATTACCTTCTCTTTGTTGTAAATGGTTTTTAAAAACAATTTCAGTTGCGTTTGTTCCTTTTAAAACTCGGTTTGATAACTAGGTTGGGTTTTCACTTAAATCAATTAATCATTTAAAATAACAACTAATATTACTGTTTTATTAATTTATGGTTTTACAACGGAAGTACATAAATAAAATTAAAGAAAAAAATGTCTAATTCTTTACAAAACAGACAATTTTTTACATTATTTTAAAATAAAATATGTTAAGAGTTTATTAGAAGAAATAGTTCTTCGACACCGAATTTATGATCCTAATTATCCACTAAACTTCACTTAGCTCCGTGCTTCGTGCTTAGCTACGATTATGTACAGATTCAATTAATAAAGTAATATTCTACAAACGAACATGTAACACTTGTTCGCTTGGCCTAGCCATTGTAAGATCGATTTGGATTAAAAGCAACGCATGAATCCATTTGATACGTTCACATGCTTGAAGCTATGGACGTGCAGATCCGGTAGCAGCTGCCAGCTTATCGTGTTTCCGCTATCGACGCCCATACAAATAGACAATGCAGTTGTAATTAAGTTAACTAGGATACAATACTAACTATTAAATTAATATAATAAATGCGAAAGTTCGTATTTTGTGTGGGTTTGTTACACAATACACAAACAAATTTGGCACACAGATAGTTTATTACCTGGATTAACATGTAGGATTAGAATAACGAGGAATCGCCGCCGCCGCGCTTTAAGTATTTAATATCATTAATTAATTTGCTTATCTATTGGGTAGGACTTTTTTTTCCAAATTTATAAATTTATTACCATCCCCTGTTTTCCTACCCTTAAGGTTGGAATTTTTTTCCAAATTTATATGGGACCACCTTGGGGTTACACCCTTTCAAATAAAAAAAGAATTATCAAAATCGGACTACTCTGTAAAAAGTTACATGCGTGATCATACATAAAAAAATAAAATAAAAAATATATACGCGTCGAATTGAGAACATCCTACGTTTTTGTTTTTTCGTTTTCGTGGGTTGATAAAAAAAATCGGCGCCAACGTCGTCACACAGCGATAAATATGTCAGGTTTTATATTACTCATTATTGTTATATTCGCCCATGTAATTTTTTAAAATAGGCTCCCGGTTCGCCCGGGTTCAAAATATAAACTATTTTTTTTTTAACTGGACCAAATTACAGCAATATACGAAGCAGCAATAGTTACGAAGTTTCACCAAAATCGGTCCAGTAGTGTTTGAGTTTATTCATTACAAATATATAATAGAAAAATACAAATCTTTTCTCTTATAATATTAGTACCGTATGTATTTTCTCATTTTTCAACTTCACAAACATGGTTGAGTAATTAAAGGGGACAGTGTATCTGTGTATCTCTTCCATGGAACAGTTACAACAAAATTGAAATACACTTTTCAAATAGTTCAAAAGTGTAGCACATCGAGCACTGTATTACTATAAACATAAGGTATAGGTTTGAGTGGCGCTACTGAAGCTTTGAACGCTTACTACTATTGAAACAATAAAACTATTCGAAGCCAAATTGAATACACACCACCTAACCTTTTGAATAAGAATTTTTCATCGAAAGGCACTTCCGATTTTTAAAATTTCAAATCTAACCCAGAACACGAAGCGAATGAAATTTTCAAGTACACAAACCTTCCTCGTTTATCCTTCTTTTTATAAGTGAAAACCGAATTAAAATCATTTAAGCGGTTTTTATTTTTCAAAGTCGCGGGCACCAGCTACTCTTCTTCATATAATATATATAAAAGGCAATGTGTGTATGTAAGTTTGTTTCCTATGTACTCCGAAACCGCAGAACAGATTTTGATGAAATTTTCAGACAACCTTCAGGTTAGTCAAGAAGGTAATCCTGTAAAGTCTGGTAGCGATCGGACGCGAGCGTAGCCGGGAACGAGTCGCTAGTTGTGTATAAATAAAAGCAAAAATACAATAACATATTGTGTGGAGGTGGCTGCAAATCGCACGTTTACGCAGCTGGCGCTAGGTAAATAAATATGTATGTAGCGCGGTGCGGTGTCGGTTCGTGATAAATTGGAATAACTTGGCCATTACTCAGACACGTTCATCTATCATCGGCTGTGAATGTATTCACTAGTATACCAACATCAAAAAATATACATTTTTAATATGCGTTGTCTCAGTTCTTGTCGAACCTTTTAGATTGAGATCGCGTGTTTTGGAGCACAGTGCTTATACACGATTTAATGGTTGCTCTAGAGTTATATATAATATATGATAATATGTATTATATTTATTCACGGCAACCTTACATACATATAAATTGTAGTACAATTAGCCATTTCCAAATAAAATTTAAGAATAAGTTCAATATCGTAAATCGTAACCAACTTCCTCAAAATAAAGTGAATGCGTTAGTACCGTACCTAATCTATGTTAATATGTTTGTTTGTATTTAGAATTCAAAACTACTCATCCTATTTAAAAAAATCTTTCACCAATATGACATTTGAAGATGGACATAGGCTAAATATTCCACGCCGGCAAAGTTAGATCTAACGTTTGGCAGTAATGAAAATACTGAATAAAATTTATTGTCCTCTATACTATCTCCCATAATAAACTATCTCCCAAGAAAATAATAATCTAACCTCCAATAACCTAAGGTTGCTTTTATTTTGCGTATACCCAAACTCCTTATTTACGAAATTTATAGGATGTCCCTGTATCCTCTAAAATATAATAATGTTCCAACGCCCAGCTACTGGAGTCGTATAGAATTACAAAAAGCAAAGTTGTGACTGTACATAACATGTGATAAATTGCTGTCGACCCCATTAGATATTCGCACCACGTCATCAATCATGGCTGTCGATACATTTGACACCATTCGACTTGCGAACAATAATACAGTGTCCCAAATTATCTTACTTCATTTGCCTGTAGCAGATTACTATTAGTTTAGGATAAATTTAGCATCTGCCTTATTAAGACTAGAATTTCTTCCACCAAGTTACCTATACCTATTGAGAGTTCGTTTTTAAGATAAATAATATGTAGATTGATGGTATTATTAGCCCCACAAATGGATAATATTTATGTAACGAGAATATTTAGTTATACAAAATGAACTATAATATTTTAGCCAATGAAGTAGGTAATAAATATGTCTAATAGTCTCTCTGTGTGTCTGTCACACTTTCACGTTAAGTTAACTATATTATAAATGCCTTTTATTGTCGTTCTTTTTAAATTGAATACAATGTATATAAAGTAGAGTACATTGAAAAAGCTGGTCCGGATTTAGTAAGTGCTTATAACAATGTGTTCTTTTGAGGGGCGGGTTTCATCGTAACTTTCATTGAGGAGTTAGCGAACTTGAGAGCACTCTAGAAAGAGTGTCTCTGCGCGTCATTGTCTGGAAGGTGACAATGTATAGTCGGCTCTTAGTTGAATATACAGGAAGTTTCTTAATGTGTTTTAACGTTATAGTATATAGTATATATTTAGTAACAAAATATTGTAATTTAATTAACAAAACATTTCAATCATCAGTATTAATAATTATGTTGTAATTATCCGTAAGTTTTGAACATTTATACACAAATGTGACCGGAGCCACCAATGATGCAAATACGAGTATATGCGGCAATTGCAAGTACAGTAAAAATTTCAATTAAATCCTCATGAAGAGAACATTAATTAATTGCGATGTTTTTTCGGGTATAATAAAATCGGGCACATATTAATTAATGGACGATACATAATTAGTATAATTATATTTATGATAATTATTGAAGATATATTATTAATTAAATATTATAAGACATTAACTAGTTAAGATAAGTTATTAAAACTTAATAAGACTAAAGGTACAATACCATGACAATACCATGACGAGTCGTATCGTGTTGATTTTCGTGTGAGACACGTTCCTAGCACGGTCATGGTCATGGTATTGTACGGGAGTACAGGGTCATGGTATTGTCATGGTATTGTACCTTTAGTCTTATTAAGTTTTAATATTATCTTAATTATCTTAACTAGTTAATGTCTTATAATATTTAATTAATACGACGCTCTACTGTGTCCACTGAAACGGATCAACGGTATTGTGACTGTATACTTACATCCCGTATGATGCCCGTATGCCAACCCATACGATGCCCGTATGCAAACTGTACGATGCCCGTATGCAATCTGTACTATGCCCGTATGCAACCTGTACGATGCCCGTATGCAAACTGTACGATGCCCGTATGCAATCTGTACGATGCCCGTATGCAAAATATTAACACTCAAATATTAACTCAGTAGTCATGCCTACAGTGTCAGGGCACACTGCTTTTCGCAGGTATCAGCAGTAAACATCCTTACAGAAGACCGTTGAGGGCGTTGAGTGAGTAAGGGATACAGAAAGCTTAGTTCCCTATTTCCTCCTAATCCTTTATCTTAACTCTACTAAGGTTCTACTATTTGCTGCACAAATGGCGTTGCTTGTGTTAACGCGCGACGTTAGCTAGAATTAAGAATAAACTTAATATTCTTTAATGAATTGATTAGTTAGATAGATAATAATAGTAGTGATGATTTCAATTAAGGTTAAAATAAATAGAAAAAGTGAATAAAATTACATAAAATTAGCATTTTATTTAGCGATATATTAGAGTCGCTGGACAATTAAATGAATGAGGACCAAGTAAACTAATTGTCCCTGTGGGTCGGATCCTTTTTATCGTGAATACATGCGTTGTGGCTATTTTCACGACGATAAATTTACAGTAATCAACCTTTCTGCACAAACGTATTGTACACAAAGGATTACCGAGGCATATAATATATTTTCGGTGCAGACAATATAATTATTATAAATTTCTTTTTAAGGGGCTTGTAGAGTCACATTGGTACTTAAAAAAAGGTTTTAAAAGTAAATAGGAAGATAAAAGTAGTAAAAAATATAATACATAAGTATTCATATTTGTCTAATTTTATTGTCGACAAATTGTAAATAATTTATAGACTAACCATAGATAAATGATTGGTCTCGCTGCGCTCTACTAGATTGGCATTTTATTATGCCCAATGTTTAATAAAACATTCGGCCCGTACACATCACAGACAGGTTGCAGTGTGACTAGCTCGGGTACGCCGAATTCGGCGTAGTATTTGTTGCCGCATTTGTCGCCCGCAAGTATACGGCGGCTGTATACTTTTGAGACTAACATTAACTATAAATCATCTTTATATATGTACTATATAGCTGGTGCCTGCGATTTCATCCGCGTTAAAAAAAAAGTAGCCTATCCTGTGTCCTGTACGTCTAAATGTTTATCTACCAAGTTTCATGAAAATCAGTCAATTCATTTAAGATTGACTGGAAGAAGATTATGGAAGAACATACAGTATACATAAAATACCTACACTTACAGATTTATTATTATTAGTTATTATTAGAAAATAATTTTATAGAAAATAAAAAATAATTTTATTAGAGTCAATTTTTAACCTTATCATAAAAAAGTATATTATTATCTAACTAAAATGCCGTGAATGTTAAAATTGATGTTTGATTGCAGTTGCCGCAGAGAGAAGGCTGCGGCGGTTGGCGTCACGACATGTTATGGGTGTGAAATGGTTGATTTAGGTGAGTATTTATGTAAAATGTATTACTCTTTTGATTCGAATTATAGATGGTTATAAATTATGAACAACTTGAACTTTTTATAATACTGACAAGGCTAATGGTAGAGTTGTTAAGGTCAGAGAATTAGCGCTCTGACTCAGGTGTTCCTGGCTCGATTTCCCGGCAGAGATAAGTTGGAACAACTCAACATGGCACTAGTTGGCAGGTTAGGCAGAAGGCTGCTTCTGATCAAGCTTCTTCAATTCTTGATTTCTTCTGCTTCTGATTCAAGGACGCTGGTCCTTGATCTCTAATTAGAGCCTTTAGGTCGTCTTTCCATCCCAGAGGTGGACGTCAATATGGTTATCGATAACACAAATCCATGATAGTGTCACAATGCCATTTTTATATCTCAGGAAGCAGTGGATGGATGCAAAGGGCGGAAGTCCTAGCATGGTGGAGACAATAATTAAGATATCTATGTGCAAATGAGAACAGTCGATAATGATGCAGCAACTGATAATGATGAAGCCAGTGATAATGATTAAGACCATATCTCTGTTTTATGAACTATGAAAATAATTTATTTCCTCCAACACTAAGTTTCTGCGTCCCGGTGTAGACGATAAAATATGGTAAATAAATTCAAAGAGATATTCACCGGTAAAGCTTAAAGAATAAATAATAATAAAAAAAAGAACTCGAACGAATTTCCTATTCTGCTTTTAACAGCGCTCGGCCGCGATTGACAGTTGAAAAAGTTGAAAGCAGACAAAACGGAAACAATTTGCAGAATAATTTTGTGTACAAATTGTAGATGTCATTATTGCGAAAAACGCCATCGTACCGGAGTATGCACTCGGGGTGGAATTATACGCCAACATGAAAATTAAAAAGCATTTTATACCGCTCGATACAGTTTCATGATATAAAAACGTATCTCATTAGGTGAAATCGAGCTGAGGAAACACTAGAACGTAAATTGTTTGTTGAACGCTTGACTGTAAATGCATTCGTACCACTTGAATTCAATTTGTGGAATTTAATAGCGAACCAAATATTCGGCCATCCCGAATGTAGGTCGAGTTATAACTTTTATCAAAATGAAATATAAATATTTGTACGATGATTTCTCACGTATGCGTTTTTATTATTATTTTCTTTTACAAGGGCTTCGTAGTAATTGAATTGAATTTCGTTTTTCGAATATAGAATTTTATTGTGTTTTTCTACAAAAATATGTAGCAATAATTTTTTTATGTAAGCAAGAACTAGCAGAAAGGTTTCGGCATCTAATTAAAAACAGAAATCTTCCGCGTTTATCGCTTTTTCTATACGTGAAAACATTAATAAACATTAATAACGTGAAAATATATACATTAATAAAAGTTCTAAAATTTCTAAGCGCTCTTTGTAATATTTGATTTGAATAAATTTAAAAAATCCAAGCCACATTTAAAGTACGATTATATTTATACTCGAAATTCCGCATAAAACTCAAATAAAATTATTTCTATAGGTACTGTACAAATTCTATATAGTCAAGTAATGTTATTACGAACAAAACTTGAACAAACTTTGAAACAAAACTTCGATTCTCACATATTACAATAAAGCCGAGAGTGTCACGCGACAGCAATAACATGTATGTCATAAAAGTGGCAAGAGACATTGACAGCCGCTGTCAAGAAATGACGAGGGTATATCAGAGTATATTGGAGAGACGACGCTACATTTCAGACCGTATTGGCAGAGTTTTACGAAAGCAATTTTATCAACGATTTAGACGTACGTTCTTTGAACACTTTTCATTATTATGATGACATAAATTTTGTTCTATTGTTTACCAGTGTAACTGTGAATTACTGATTTCGCAATCAAATATTGGAAAACTGGACGTCCACTGCTGGACATATGTCTCTCCCATAATTTTCCAAAAATACAGATCAGAAGTAGCCTAGATCCACCATTGACACGCGGTTCTTATCAGGTCGTCTGTCCACCTTGTGGATGGACGTATTACGAGACGAGAACCTCCATAAGAGAGAATAGCCTCCACTCGAGAACCGTAGCCCTAGTAGTCATCGGCTCTCCATACTATGTGTCCTGTTACCGGCAGGCTAACGCAGGTAACTTTCGTAAGTCTACGGATCTCCTCATTCGTGATTCGATATCGCAGTGTAACTGTGAGCATAGCTCTTTCCATGGCTTGTTGAGCGACATTGAGTTTTCCTTACGAAGTCAATAGTTAGACACCACGTTTCAGCACTGGCTTCGACCAATGTGAAAACTTTTGTTTTTGGACAAGAAGAAAGTCTTGGAGCTTAATAAACTCTGCCCACCCCGAGCTAGATTCGACGATTGACCTCATTCTCGAAAATGGCTTTGTCTGTGGACCCGCCTCTGGAATGTTTTAATTTTGTTATCTTTTCTATATCTTCATATATTTCTTTTGTGCGTGTGTAAGTCACTGAACTCCTCCTAAACGGCTGGACCGATTTTAATTCTGTCTTCACTTATGGATAGAGGTATAATCAGGAATGGTTTGTATGTAAAAAAAAATTGATTGCGGTCGAAGTCTCGGGCACCCACTAGTTGTTATTAATTTCTGTATGTGTTCCAAATATTAATAAAATAGAATTTAATAAAAAATGGATTACACGTTAATCCGTTATCCAAATAGCGGCCATTAGAACCCAATGATTAGGAATATACGAGTAAGTAGCCTCTTTTCGTGTGTTCTGCACGCAGTCTATTACGGTTCTGCTAAATTAATTTTTATCATTTAATTTCTACCTTGTTTTGGTGTCGTACTGAGTATCATGCGATAGGAAATTAATACCTGGAATATGAAGCCGCAACTATGCAAGAAACTGTGTTGGCAGAATTCCTACGTACACTTGAATTGTGAAACAAACTTGCTGCTGAAGGAAGGTATTCCATTCCGATAGAAGATGAAGACCTTCAAGGCTTTATGTCTTTACCGTTGTTTCAATATTTAGGCGATGGTAGACACCATCTAAAGTAAACCGTCAGCATGTCCGCATCTTTATATGTAAAATATTATTAATTAAATCTTTTCATTGATAACAACTTTGTTGTACATGCAGGTTCCAAAGAAGAAGAAGACTCTAAGAACAAAACGCATATAATTTTGTGTGAAGAGCGCCGCATTAGAGATACATTAAATAACGGGTATGTATTAGTACTTATGTATAAAAGACACTAATCTAATATACTTTTTTTTTTTTTTTTTTTGTTTTTTAAGGGTGTACTTGGAAAAGTGCATCCTTATAAGATTACAATCTAGTCTTAAGACTAATGAGTAATTTTAATATAACCTAAACTACTAGCTGTAATATTTACTAAGAATAATGTCCATTAACACGATTCTTATTGTCTCTATTAAGGGGTGAACACTTTGTTATTGTGTTCTTTGCAAGTAGCACTAACTTCACTACATATCACTAGCTTGTCACTGCACTAATTCAAAAGACACTTTGTTATTGTGATCTTTGTGAATATCACTGTTTTAACACTACACTAGTTCAAAAGGTTTTATCCTTTTCAAACGTCTAAATATATTTGTGATATCGAGAAGCTGAATAGCTTCGACATTCACATGATGATGAAGTCTTTTTTGATGAGCCTCTGCATATTTCTGGATGACTGTAATCACGGGGTCTATCTTGAGATCCCTATGAAGGTCGTCGTTGCGGATATACCAGGGTGCATTTACAATGCATCTTAGTACTTTATTCTGAAATCGTTGGATCATCAGAATGTTGCTATGTTTGGTACAGCCCCATAGCTGTATCCCATAAGTCCACACCGGCACGAGAACTTGTTTATACAACAATATTTTATTATGTACTGACAACGAAGAATACTTTCCTAATAGCCAGTACATTTTCCTATAGCGAATTTCTAACTCGTCGCGTTTTTTTTTTACGTGAGCTTTCCAGCGAAGCTTAGCGTCCAATGTCATGCCTAAATATTTGGCTGTATTCTCGTACGGTATCGCATGATTGTTAACGTATACCGGATGATAACTGTGGGGCTTGTTTGTGAAATCTATGTGAATAGATTTCGCCTCATTCAGTTTGACTCGCCATTTTTTTGTCCAATCAAAGATGATGTTCACAGCTTCTTGAACTTTTTCCACTGCTTGTTTGTGATTATCACCAGTGGCCATTATGGCTGTGTCGTCTGCGAAGGTTGCAATTGTATTATTTTCTAACTCTGGAATATCGCAGGTGTATAGTAAGTACAGAAGCGGACCTAGTACACTACCCTGTGGGACTCCAGCTCTTATTTCTTTAAGCTCTGAATATGAGCTATCCTGTCTTACCCTGAATGTTCTATTCGATAGGTAAGACTCTAAAATATCTGCAAACTGCTTCGGTACCAAATTTCTTAGTTTTAATACAAGGCCTTTATGCCAAACCTTATCGAATGCTTGTGATACATCTAGGAAGACTGTAGAACAAACCCTATTTTCTTCTAATGTTTTTTCTATAATAGTGGTGATTCTGTGTATTTGGTCTATCGTGGAATGTTTTTCTCTAAAACCAAACTGATAGTCGGGAATTAATTTTCTGTCTTCTATAATCGGTTTCAACCGTTTTAGAAGTAATTTCTCCCATACTTTTGAAATGATTGGCAGCAGGGAAATAGGTCTATATGACGTTGTTTCGTGGAGCGGTTTTCCAGGCTTTGGAATCATTATAATTTCCGCAACTTTCCACATATCTGGTACATATTTGAGTCTGAAAGTGGCATTGATAATATTGGTGAGCTTTACTATTGCTTTGCGTGGGAGGTTTCTTAGAACTTCTCCTGTAATAAGATCGTAACCAGGAGTTTTCTTTAGACTTAGACGTTTAATCTCATTTTCTACTTCTTTTGGTGTAACGAATCTTATGTCTACACTGTCATTAGAAGTTTCACTTACTGTAGTATCATTCACAGCTTCTTCATTAGGCTGAAAAATTCGCTCTAAGTATTCAGCGAACTGCATTGCTTTTTGCTCATTACTTCTAGCCCACCGTCCATTATTCATTTTTATTGGTGGAGTGTGCATTATTGGCTTTTTTATGTTTTTAATAGTTTTCCACAATGAGTAATTTGTTGTACGATCATTCGTTAAACTACTGAGATAAGTATTGATACTTTCTTCTCGATGTTGCTGGATTAAATTTTTAAGCTTTTTTGTAAGATTGTTCAACAGTCTTTTGTCTTGTGGATATCTGGTTTGTTGCCATTTTTGTCGCTGTTTTCTTTTTAGAGCAACGAGATTTCTTATTTCTATTGGGTACTGATTATTTCTAACAATTTTTTTTAAGAATGGTGTATTATTCCAGGCACACCGTTGAATATTTGTTATAAATTGGCTTACGTTTAGGTCAACTTGTTCTGAAGTTTTCAATGATCCTTTCAGATCGATGGCTGTATCTAAATCTAATTTGAAATTTTCCCAGTCAGTGTATATATTCACTAAGGTGGGAATGTTCTCTTTTTGTACCGGCATTTCATTGAGAGTTAGTATTATTGGCGAATGATCTGAATTCATATCATGACCTGCCTCAATTTGAATAAAGTTAGGAGGTATATTTTTAATAATGAAAAAGTCTATTAGGTCTGGAATCTTTTTGGGGTCAGAAGGCCAGTACGTGGGACTACCTGTTGATATTACATTACAGTTTATATCTCTGATAGATTGTAATAGTTCTCTTCCTTTTGACGTAGTAAGTCTAGAGCCCCAATGGGTGTGTTTTGCGTTAAAATCACCTCCCAAAATGAACCTGTTACCCAGATTTCTTAAAAGGTGTTTGTATTTTTCTGCTTTTAGCAAATACTTTGGCGGACAGTATATGGCTGATATTGTGATAGGATATCGTTTGGTTTTGACATAGATTCCCACAGCTTGTATGTCAGCTTCTTCGAATTTATGACTTTCATAATGATATATATTATCTTTTATTATAATAGTACTACCTCCTCTTGCTTTATTATCAGGGTGTAGTGCATGATAAGCTTTATAGCCTCTGATATTTAAATAAGATTCTCTAGTGAAGTGAGACTCTGATATGAGACACACATCAATATTTTCTGTATTTAGGACTACCTGTAGTTCATCTTGATGTTGGAGTAGCCCATTAGAATTCCATGCCATAATTTTCAATTTGTTCGCCATTTCTTTTGCTTTGGAATAGCGATATTAGTGCTATTTTCAAGTTTATTAAGTCTTTCATCGAACGATGATAAAAGACTCAGGATTTTATTAAATTTGTCGTCTATATTCGTACTTATTGACTTAGACATTGTTTGTGCTTGAAGGTCTGGCTGTATTCCTTTGGTAATTTGTGCAAAAGTTAGATTTTAAAAAGTTAGATTTTAATATACTTAAGTATATTATAAAGAGGTAAAGTTTGTTTGTATGTAGGAAGAAATCTTTGAAACCAGGGGCCTTAGTCAAAATAACATTTTAAGAACGATAACGAAGATCGAAAGAATTAATGTATGGAAAGTATCATCGTGATTGCAGCGAACTTGCGTGTTTCCCATACATTTTATTGTTTTCGAACTTCGTTATCGTTTTCGATTGTTACTTTGACTAGGGCCCCAGACACTCGTCCTCATCTCATGGGAAAATTCGCTTATTCGTTTCGCTAGTGGAGTATTTAGACTATGTCCATTCTGAAATTCTATTCTATCTCAATAATTACAATAGAATTTCAGGATAAATATCAACGCAAGCGAAGCCAAGGGCACATATATCTGAATATAAAGATTCAACCCTTGGAAAAAGTATAATGTCAGGTCAGGCGTCAATCAACGTATATTAAGTATGTCAGGCGTTATATTGCCTTACATATTTTGTCAGATGTTATTTTTCAACGCGAACGAAGTCCGGGCACAAGTTAGTTATGTATAAAATTATTTTCATATTTCATATATTATCTTATAAAGCCTTCGAAGTTTCAACAAATCACAACCGGCACAAGTGGCATTCTGTTACTGGCCACTAATAAAATGTATAAATACTTTTTTTTGCATTTAATTTTCTGCTGAAATTGCGTTACAGACCTTATAGTTTATTATATACTAGAGGTCCCTTACTGGAAAAGGTTAATGTTTTCGCCATACACCCTTTGTGTAATACTTGGTACCTAAGTACATATATATTCTTTATGATAAGAATCTAAATACCCTTAAAATACAATTTATATTCGTTATTTACAGCACAAGTTTGGCCATTCACATCGCGGTAGATGTAGCAGCGAGATATATTAATGGTAAGTTAACATATAACTGATAACGACAGAAATGTAAATATCGTTGTATCATCGTCATGCGTCAACTATATTCAGCTAGAAGTCTGAAGACTTTATAAAGTTTACCTGTTGCCTGTAGTTCGAAGTATTGACGTGAGGGTGATAAATGTGTTTTATTTTTTATTTTGATCATAGTTTCCCTGAAGTCAGGTTAGTTTTCTTACGTGATCTTCTGATCGTTTTTCTTAAAAATCTGCTCACTTTTCTATTAAGAAGTTCCTAGTCTAAGTAGTCGTGGGTTGGACGTCGTGTCACAACTTTACCGTGATCCCGCCCATCTTTGGCCGCATTAGAAAGTCGTTGGTTTTTAGCCGGAAGGAATTCATCATAACCCCGCAACATCCCTCTACATTGCCGGGAATTCATGAAGATTTCCCAAGTTTAAAAAAAAGCCCAAGTAGTATTTTTTGTGGTTGGTAAGTAGTTCGTACTTCTATAAAAACTTTAGGTCTTAATTTTTTTTTTATTTTGTTCTAAATCGCTACCTGAAATGCGAATGAGATTAAATTGCTCAATAAATGCGAAGCCTTAAATTGAACATTATCCACAGTATCCTAATAAGTCTTTAAACGCGACAAATTAGCCGGCCCATTACGACCCATTGCCCCCTAATGTGGGTTCATAAAACATCTTGTTTGCGCCGCATCGAGCCACAGAGAGTGGATCGAGGTCGCGCCCGTGGCATTCGCAAGATCCCTGCTGTTTCACTCCACTTTGTCTCCATTGGTGGCTGTCTCTCCGGCCCCGGAACAAATGAGAGATGAACACGGAAACGGCTCGGATCGTTTTTCATTGTTTTACTCGTAGCAACGTCGCGTCGCGAGCCCTCACCATTATTTATTCGGCACAAACACAACTGGCACGAGCAATTAGTATGGTGAGAAGTCGCCGAATAATACGCATTGTTGGGCGCAAAACAAAATGTGCCTTTTATGTTTAGCATCAAAAAATCACTCGTGTGATGTTTCACTGAACTAAGGGGACTCCACAAAGGATATAATGCTTAATTACGCCCTCACACAAGTTTTTATTATACTTTAAACAGCTGTTGCATCATTCATCGTAATCATCAGTCTGTGTCCCTGTTGGATATAGGGCCTCTCCCATGCTAGCCACCACTCACAGCCCTCTCCTCTGCCCTTCGCTTCCATCGGTTATCCATTCTCCGACAGATGTGACCGGCCCATTAATAAAGATTCATTTGAATGCTCAGTGTACATTAGTTGAATGTCTGTAGTAGTTTTTTATTGGTTTAATTGCAAGATGTCCATGTATTTTAGGATCATTTTGAATCCTAATCATATTAATATTGTAAAATGAAAAAAATTGTGAGGATGGATGGATGTATATCCATACATCCATCCATCCTCACACGTACAAACTACGTGAAATTGAATTAAATTTGGCACACATATAGTTTATTACCTGAATTAACTTATAAAATACTTTTTGTCCTAAAAAAAATTTTAGGTTTCTGTGGGATTTTCAAAAAACTAACAATAGCGTATACGAATTCGCTGGCATATCTACACATTAGTGAATCTTCCAAAAGACATTCACTAAATGTGTTTATAATTCAATAAATTATTTTTCTTTAATTAAAGCTGCAATTTAAATTTTAGAAATAAAAATTTTCAAGAGGTACATAAACAACATTTTTACCTGTCGTTTACAATAAAATTGTCATCACATTCATAGGGGAAATCCACTTGGAAGTGTAAAGATAAGTCGTCGCGCCTATTTATGAGCCCCTCCTAGTTTCAAAGCGAGAGATATTGCGTTCCGTATTTGAGTAACAAGAGTGTAATTCCCGGAGGTTTTGTCTTGCGGCTAAACATTCTACTACAAATGGAAAGACGCTGAAGTTCAAAGTGAATTGCTGCATTTTTAAATCCTACACAGTGTCCGGTCCGTTTCTTGTAAAAACTTATTTATTTAAGGACATCTCAAATAGTTTCACGCAATAAAAAGAAAATATTTAAAAAATTCTTCTATCGAAGTAGTGCATGCTAAACCGAGTGGATAATTTAATAAAACATAAATTATTTCCAAAAGTATATAAAAATTAATAAAATAAATAAAAACATAAAAAACATTTACTTGTAGTTGGTGAAAGGCCCCTAATCTCGTAGAGTTCGTAGCAATTACTACGCACGGCGTAGACATTGCAAACAAAATTCTCCAAGTTCTACGAAACTTCTAGATAATGTTTATATGTAGAGTATTAATAAGAGAATAAATACGTATCCGTTTCGAAACGTCTATTCAAGATTGGCGCAGCGTGGCTCGTAGTCGCATTCTACAACGGATTCGCAAAGCTTTGAGGGGATGAGACATTGCGATTCATTCTCGCATTTAAAAGCAAGACTGTAATTTCGCAGGCCTTTGTCTCGCCACCGTTCGGGCCGTCGACGTCGGTTTCTAGGAAAATATGCGCATTCAAAAGGGAGTTTTTTATCGTTTGCAAGTGGTATACTGCTGTGTTACATCCTAACATAGGAGAGTTTCCCGGAAGAGTTAACGGATCGTGGCTTCGAATAGTTAACATTTTAATTCATGTATTCAAAAATAAATGAGATGAGTTTTGTCCGTTATCTCTTTAAATAACATATAAATTACTATGTCGAAAATGTATCCATTATTAGACAAATCAATTTTATCAATGTGAATGTTTTATATTTTAACTAGCGGGCCGCCCCTTATTCGCACGTATTTTTTCTGCAAATTACAGAAACCTTCCTCCTTTAACGCTTTCCTTATTAGTGAAAACCACATTAAAATCAGTCGCGTAGTTTAAAATATCTTAGTGTACATATAGAACATCAGTTTTTATATGATTATTATCATTTGTAGGATTTGTTAATGATTTATTCAAGTCATCAATCATTAATAACCAAAATTCGTTTTCCTTATTGCTGAAATTCGCGCTCGCTTTGAAATGCCTTGGTGACATCGGCCTGTTTATTCTATTCTGTCTTCAGCCTCATAGCAGTCGCAACTGTAAAGCCTCATCCATCCATCACCTAGGAGACCATCACTAGACTTCTTGCCTTTAACTCTCCCAAGCACCACCAGCTACGTTCTATATCGAAAATGCGGTATAATATGTAAATTTATTGCAGAAAAAATTTCGATAGTTATTCGCAAAAAATGTAAAAGTTATACAAAATTTTTAAAACACAAATAAAACAAAAGCTGATTAAGGAAATTGACGTTGAAAAATTTCACTTTGTGTTGCACGATATTTATGCAACGCGTGGCCTTATTCGGGCAGAGCGCACCACTAGGTCACTGCACTCTTTGAAAGTATTGATTTTATTGGACACGACCGAAAATATAAATGGTTTCTGGGCGACGTATGACGTGGGGGCTCAGTCCGGTGATTTAATACTCACAAGTTGCATACGTCACAGTCCCGAACAAGTGGTGATGACTGTGCTCCGTTTTATTGAATTAATTTGCCAATAAAAACGGAAACACTAGCATTGTACGTACGGTTTATTTCACGCTTGACAAACGTGAAGCGATTAAAATCGTATGAGGCGCATTATTTGTTTAATTTAAACGTAATGTATGTAGGGGAGAGACTACAAATTAATTATCAAAGTAAAGGGAGACAGTAGCATCGGCTTTCATACACACTCTCCCCTACATGGTTTTGGTGGTGGGTCGGCACGCTTCTTTTATTGACTAGCTGCTGCCCGCGACTTCGCCCGCGTAACTTGGTAAATTATATACTAAAGAACCACCTCGAGATAATAATAAGATACTTAGACATGTTTCTTTTCACAGGTCCTATCGAGGTTATAATTGACGTTGAAGACAGAAAAAGTTATTTTTTATTGAACTGTGACGTCAGCGATTCCCTTCAAACGTAAGTATCTTATTTATTTTATTAAGTTACATTTTATTATAATATTTGAGGTTACTGCTCACTCACTCACCGAAACACAAAATGGGGATTTTCTGTAAGGTTGTCAATACAAATGTCATAATTATTATTTCATTGATTTTAAGTTTAGTAAAAGTTGTATTACACAATATTTTAAACTACTATTTATATAATAAAATTTAGCTTTTTTAATACCTATCTATATATTATTAGGCAATTACCGACCCAAAGTACTTCACGTATACTAGTGTTATTAAAAAAGATCATTAGAATATTGTCATTTGTTGAGAATTCTTCACTTTAGCAGTTCATAATTTCAGGTTTCATTATGAAACCAACTTAAAGAAATTGAGTTTCTTTAATTTTTTTTCATCTTAGGTTTCTTTGAGAAAAATAAAGTTTAGACAAGTAGTGATCAAATTACTTCATCATTAGAAGCTTATTAGACTCCTACAAACTTGCATTTTGCGCGCCAATTTGCACCTTACTATCTTGTTTGTAGAGTCAATTTTGAATGTCGCCGAGAGTCGCGTCAACCTCGTTACGTAATTACACACCCGCGTGCCTCGGTCGACGACCCTGCTCGACTTTGACCCACTTCCTACCCTAATTTTCGCGTCTTACACCCTAGACGCGACAGATAGACAAGTACACTTATTATAATATGTGTCTGCAACTCCAGTAATGTACCACCTGTTGTGTATTAGTTGCTTATATCCAGATAAAACTAATACTATTATTTGCTACTAGACACTAAATGATGTAGTCTATATTATACAAGACATAATTTGAACTCATAAATAATCTTGATCTGTAAACAATTCATACTTCCATACCTTTCTATCTGTCATTTTTCATTTTCTAAAACTTGACGTTTGCGTGACAACTGGCTGACGATTTGGCTGCTATAACTGGCTGCGCAAATATTTCGCAGCCTGGCTGCCTAGTGGGCGATAAGCCTTAACCACTCGACCATAGAATGGGTTCGTTAATATATTTTTAAACCATTTGTTTTTGAAATAAACCTACGAAATTCGTCGTCTTTAGAACTAACATTATAAATTTAATGTTTCAACTACAATACCTATAAAAACACATAAACCTACCTGTATCAATAGTAAGTATTCTTGGTTCGTACGAATAAATATTTATGTTTTCGGGGAATAACGTACGCCGGTAAAACTTTATCCTTTATATACTTAATGTTTTCTTTCCATTACCTATGATTTGGAATGCTTTCGGGTAGGGTTATACAATAACATTATTCGGCCGACGTAAAAATATATCCCTTCGCATTAATGGAACACGTTTGTTGAGAGTGGATATGGTTCACAAATAAGAATATGATTTCACACAATGGAATTTTTGTTTGCAACGCTCACAGTACAAACAGATAATTTTATTATTACACTAGCTGTTGCACGCGACTTCGTCCGCGTAACTTTGTAAATTATATACTAAAACCTGCCACCAATCGGTGCAGCAGTTTTTGAGTTTATAGCGAACAAACAGACAGACAAACGCGGCGGAGGATTATGTTTTATAATATTTAAAGGAAGATGACAATTCTATTACCAGCTAGATCATCATACTTAATCCATAACACTAGAAAACTGTACGTGTTTTTGCTTTCCACTAATTATTCACTTACTTAATAAATAGTAATCGCTCTGTCTTAGGGGCGCGGGTTCGATTCCCGGCAAGGTCAACTTTGAAAATGAACTTTTCATGGTCTGAAATGAGTTGGTTGTAAGTGCTGTCCAGTAAAATCCAGTTCCTATTAACGCAACCTCGTGGAATTTAATAATTTAAACTTCCAAGAAAACTTGGAAATTTTTAAGTTTTAACTTAGAAGTTTAGTTTAGTTTAAGTTTTCAAGAAGACTTGAATGAATCATTCAAGTCTTACCTATGCAAACAGGGAAATCATAACACAATAAAACTTCTAACACTCAGCAAAGACAAGACGGCTGCGACTTAAGGTAACCTGCAGCTAGCGAACGCGTCATCTTGCCGCATAAAGTTTTCAAACTTTG
Organism: Synanthedon vespiformis; assembly: GCA_918317495.1. Classification (NCBI taxonomy): domain Eukaryota; kingdom Metazoa; phylum Arthropoda; class Insecta; order Lepidoptera; family Sesiidae; genus Synanthedon; species Synanthedon vespiformis. Next base: position 3,863,819 of record OU906962.1, read on the forward strand.
TCATATTCAAGTGTTCAACAGGAGAACTTAACTTGGCACATTTGCATACACTCTGAGTCGACAATTTCCTCAACCTATTACAAGTAAATAAAACTTAACTATAACACAACACAACACGCTCCTCTCATATAATAAATTTTATAGAACTTCGTTTCAGTAGAATTGATGCGACTCTGTTTTCAAACTCTATTAGACTCTCTCCGCTCGCGCCATCTGTTGTTTAAGTTCAGAACTAACTTATTTCAATTAGTTAATTGTACATTTGGGAAGCTCCAAGACATCTTCTCGTCAAAAATTTCTCAATGTCTGAAAATAAACGTTTTCGATCAATAGTGTGTAAGCAGTTATAACATTTATGACGAACTATGGGCCTTATAAAAAAACCTCAAGGTCGCTCAACGAGTGAGCTGCTCGGTGTTTCACTTGCGAGATCGAATCGGAAATGAAAAAATTGGTAGACATACGAAAGTTACCGACTTAACCTGGCGGATCAGTTAGTGGAAGTGGCAGTATAGTTCAGATGGTTCTATAGTGAAGGCCACATACTAGCAAGCGCAGCCACCCTACAAGGTGGACAGACTACACCTACAGACAGATAAATGATACACTAGATTCTGGGTTGCTTCACTAAAAGTGGCATAGTAGAATATCACCGCACTCACAGCTTGGTATGATATTTCAAATAAGTTGCACCAAGATGTGTTACGACTTGAACCATTATTACTAAATGTTAAGGTTCAAATCAGTCATGCAACATAATATATTTACATTATTCATCTTTTTATCAGAAATTATCGATAGAAAGTGATAACATGTACATATAAAAATCCAGTGAACACTTTTTCACAGTGATTTTTTTTGAGATCCTGAATCTATTGCATCCTTTATCAAAAGTTCGACAGTGGATCCAGGCTGCTTCTCACCGGTATTGGAAAATTATCGAGGAGGTGACATATTTGACCTAATTGCAATATGCTGATCGCTATTTTGACTCTCGCCCAAAAAAAAAAAATATCACGAAAAATATAAAAAGTTTTGCCAATTTCACCGGAATTTAATTGCTCTATACGTAGTCAGTAAACCCGTTTACAAACATAAAAATAAATTGTCTATATGTCACTCATTCCATTGCGCAAAATATTTTTCACTGTGATCCAATTACATTTTCGTTCGCGTAAATTTCAAGCTCGCCATTTTTCGTTAGCGTTACACGGCCTTAATGGTTTTTTTTTTGTAAAAGCCTACTTTCATTATATGCTCGTATCTGCGTAGCTAACGACTCCTATTTAGTGTACCTATGCTTTGTGAACATTCTTTTCATAAAGTTTATTATCATAACGACATCACTCAGACGTATTTATACAATTCATTGTAAATGCGAAAATGACTGTCACGTTTTCACAATTAAAACCACTGAAAAGATTTTTGGCAGCTTTTTGTACGAAGATAGCTTGAATTTTTTGAGGGCACAATTTTCACCTTTAACTTCGCTTTTTACGACATTTTCGAAATAATGTTATTACAATAAAAAAAAGTGAAAAATTATCATTGACTCATTGACATGTGACAAAATAATTAAATAGAGAATCCGTATATATATATCCGGATAATATAATTAATCCGATATCAGAGATAAAATTAAAATTTAATCAAAGATTAAGTTGTGCAAGAAATTTTTTATTCACTTCGAATTAGTCCTTAAAATATTAGTGAAGTCCTAAAATAACTCCTGGCTCATAGTTAATTTGCCTAATGGAAGAACGCAATAACCTAATAAGTCTTTTAATACGGTAGCAGCACTTTTTGATAGCAGCAACTTCTGATTGGAATTATTGGCGATTTTTTGCACTAAAATGTGCTCATGTTTCGTAGCACTCAATATGTATGCATCTCTATAGAATAACGTTAGTCTATAAATACATATTATATTATATACATACATATATATTATAACGACGACGAAATGCCATATTTATGAAATGAATTTCATAGATATCACGAACTTGCCAATAAACTGTATTGGGATATGTACATACCTATATGTACATATATAGGCTAACTTTTCTCTGAAATCCTCATTAGACGAAAATGTGTTCCTGAGATTCCTTTTTCAAAGGAATTCTCATATTTTACTACAAAATATAATACAAAAGACTCGATTCTGTTGAACTTTATAATTAAATGAAATACTTTATTTTAATATTATATTTGTATTAAAAGGATAATTATAAAAAGATAAGATAAAAAGTGTTAAAGCACTTTAAATGTGACAGTTGAATAAAGCAAAAGGTTATGAAATTTAGAAAATAGAAAAAAAAGAACCTGTTCCAACAAGTGAACAAGTATTCCAAAAAATATTGATTGTACGTAAAAATGTGCAACAAATATTTTGTAAAGAATTGCATAAAGAACAATATTAGTTTTTGAACCAACAAATCGCGGGCACAGCTAGTAATAGCCCGGACAAACTAAACCAAAAAATAAGAGTGAAGGTACATTAATTCCCAACAAGCTGAAAGTGAGTATAGTTGTTCAAAACATATTCATAGCCTTCTTCTTGATCTTTTTCTTCTTCTTTATTCTGGGTGTAAGTAAATTGCGTCAATAGTGATGTATCGCATGTCTCCTATAGCCTAACATCGTTATATCTCAGAAATGGTGGTAGGAAAAAGTATTGATACATTTTTTATAGATAATTTTATGGTCTACAATTTTGTCTCAGGTAATCTTATGATAAAACTTACCGTTTAGCTGAAAATCGTGAAAAACCCATCTTTTTGACCTTTGACCTCGAATATTTTTCTTCCAAGTGCCGGAACTATGAGGAGTTTTAATATGTTATTTTTAATTATGTTTTGAACAATTATACTCATTTTCAGCTTGTTGGGAATTTATGTATCTTCGAAACCTTATTTTGTCCGGGCTAGTAAGTTATAAAATTATTACTACAATAATAATTTCATTATGCTAAAATTATTTCTGTACACAGAATTTGTATTTGTCTAGGCTCGCCTGGCTAACGCTGTGAAAGTTAGACGTTTCTCTGAATCAACAACATTTATTTGGTACAATTTGCGATATTCAAGAATTGCAAAATTGCAAATAATTTATCATTTTCACAGTTAAAGTAAGGTAGGTATAGTTTCTAACAATGAAAATTGATTGACACTAAGAAGTAACCCCGCGGGCCGTGAGCCAAGCCAAGTAAAAGCCAAGTTTATCACTACTTATTTTTCTTAAACCTAGTTCATGGACGTTAGAGTCACAGAAAACTTCCTGTTGCCTTGTCAACCAATAACTCTTAGTGTAATTTCGTGATTACCTTCGTGAAAACAGTTCACTGGTGATTTGATTAAAAGAATCACTACATATTATAAAACAAAATCCTCCGCTGCGTCTGTCTGTCTGTTTGTCTGTTCGCGATAAATTCAAAAACTACTACACCTATTTCACCAATGGATAGAGTAGACCAATCGAGGAGGTATATGATTTACCACGAGCGAAGTCGCTGGCAGCAGCTAGTATATTTATAAACTAGTTGGCTCCCGCGACTTCGTCCGCGTTAAAGAAAAAAGTAGTCTATCCCATGTCCTGTATATACGTCTTCTTGTTTATGTCTATCAAGTTTCATAAAAATCACTTAATTCGTTTGAGTTATGGAGGAACATACATACTTACAATACTTACACTTACAGATTTATTAGTATTGATATTGATTGATGATATTGATGATGATATGTATAATGTCACATAGCGGGAATAGAGAAACAGTTTCAGACAAGAAGATAGCCATGAAAAGCGAATTCTTTATACTCACTGAAACACAACAACATACATTGCTGCCAGCGGTTGGCACTTTATTTCTAATATAGTGTAAATCTATTTTATGAATTATTACCTAACGGTCATTATATCTAAAGGATGTCCATTTATATCTACTGTCCGCATCTGTTTATTTCTCCGCTAAGTTCTTCTAAACCACCCAATGTAATAATATTTTGATACGGTTTCCATTAGGGTTAGTCCAAACAGTTCTACTATTAGTTTTAAGGTAGAACAGACCCCCAATGTAAAAATACTTCCTTACGAAGCCTGTTTCGCGTCTATAGTTGGTCTATAAAATTTAACTTAAGTACATAAATTTTTCTTTCCGGGAAAATTTGGTATCTGGGAAACTTCAAAGACTTTGCAAACAATGCCGCTGATGTCCATACTCATATTTGGAGTAGTGTTGCTATTATTAAATGGTACCTATATGCCAAAATTACCCTATTTACAATGTGTTTAATACAAAGTTTACTGTCAAAGGGTTCGTGTGTAGACAAATGTGAAACCTTGGGTTTCCGGTAACAATCCAAGATTCATTATTTGGGTCCGCAAATGGGTAATTGGCAGGCTCCTGTGTCACATCCAGACGTTTGGCGAGCAATGGCGGTGTTCACATCAAACAAACGACGCAAATTACAACCTTTCCGCTTTCACCAATTAATAAATTGAATGTCTTTCTTTGTGTTCGTGCCGAGGCCGACTCCCAACGACTGCAATTACAAATTGGCTCCAATTAACATTAAACACGTATTTACATTAAAATTTGTGGTATATTTATAATTTTGTATGATTTTTTTTATTTATCTCTTTTTCATAAACCTTGTCTTGTTTTGTCTTTTTGAAAGTAGGAAATATTAAGTCACTTTATTTAGCAAAATTTATTTATTTGTTTTTATTACTAGTGACAAGAACCTACTTCTTTTATCCCTCTTGCTGTAAGTGAAAATCGAATTAAAATAGGTTGAGCTGTTTTGGACAAAGCCAAACGTACTTATATTATATATATATATATATATAATATAAGTACGTTTGGCTTATATACTTATATATATATAAGTACGTTGGTTTTATAATTACGTTTGACAAGCTTAAATAAATATACACATATATATATATATATATATATAGCAAAAGGTTATGAAATTTAGAAAATAGAAAAAAAAGAACCTGTTCCAACAAGTGAACAAGTATTCCAAAAAATATTGATTGTACGTAAAAATGTGCAACAAATATTTTGTAAAGAATTGCATAAAGAACAATATTAGTTTTTGAACCAACAAATCGCGGGCACAGCTAGTAATAGCCCGGACAAACTAAACCAAAAAATAAGAGTGAAGGTACATTAATTCCCAACAAGCTGAAAGTGAGTATAGTTGTTCAAAACATATTCATAGCCTTCTTCTTGATCTTTTTCTTCTTCTTTATTCTGGGTGTAAGTAAATTGCGTCAATAGTGATGTATCGCATGTCTCCTATAGCCTAACATCGTTATATCTCAGAAATGGTGGTAGGAAAAAGTATTGATACATTTTTTATAGATAATTTTATGGTCTACAATTTTGTCTCAGGTAATCTTATGATAAAACTTACCGTTTAGCTGAAAATCGTGAAAAACCCATCTTTTTGACCTTTGACCTCGAATATTTTTCTTCCAAGTGCCGGAACTATGAGGAGTTTTAATATGTTATTTTTAATTATGTTTTGAACAATTATACTCATTTTCAGCTTGTTGGGAATTTATGTATCTTCGAAACCTTATTTTGTCCGGGCTAGTAAGTTATAAAATTATTACTACAATAATAATTTCATTATGCTAAAATTATTTCTGTACACAGAATTTGTATTTGTCTAGGCTCGCCTGGCTAACGCTGTGAAAGTTAGACGTTTCTCTGAATCAACAACATTTATTTGGTACAATTTGCGATATTCAAGAATTGCAAAATTGCAAATAATTTATCATTTTCACAGTTAAAGTAAGGTAGGTATAGTTTCTAACAATGAAAATTGATTGACACTAAGAAGTAACCCCGCGGGCCGTGAGCCAAGCCAAGTAAAAGCCAAGTTTATCACTACTTATTTTTCTTAAACCTAGTTCATGGACGTTAGAGTCACAGAAAACTTCCTGTTGCCTTGTCAACCAATAACTCTTAGTGTAATTTCGTGATTACCTTCGTGAAAACAGTTCACTGGTGATTTGATTAAAAGAATCACTACATATTATAAAACAAAATCCTCCGCTGCGTCTGTCTGTCTGTTTGTCTGTTCGCGATAAATTCAAAAACTACTACACCTATTTCACCAATGGATAGAGTAGACCAATCGAGGAGGTATATGATTTACCACGAGCGAAGTCGCTGGCAGCAGCTAGTATATTTATAAACTAGTTGGCTCCCGCGACTTCGTCCGCGTTAAAGAAAAAAGTAGTCTATCCCATGTCCTGTATATACGTCTTCTTGTTTATGTCTATCAAGTTTCATAAAAATCACTTAATTCGTTTGAGTTATGGAGGAACATACATACTTACAATACTTACACTTACAGATTTATTAGTATTGATATTGATTGATGATATTGATGATGATATGTATAATGTCACATAGCGGGAATAGAGAAACAGTTTCAGACAAGAAGATAGCCATGAAAAGCGAATTCTTTATACTCACTGAAACACAACAACATACATTGCTGCCAGCGGTTGGCACTTTATTTCTAATATAGTGTAAATCTATTTTATGAATTATTACCTAACGGTCATTATATCTAAAGGATGTCCATTTATATCTACTGTCCGCATCTGTTTATTTCTCCGCTAAGTTCTTCTAAACCACCCAATGTAATAATATTTTGATACGGTTTCCATTAGGGTTAGTCCAAACAGTTCTACTATTAGTTTTAAGGTAGAACAGACCCCCAATGTAAAAATACTTCCTTACGAAGCCTGTTTCGCGTCTATAGTTGGTCTATAAAATTTAACTTAAGTACATAAATTTTTCTTTCCGGGAAAATTTGGTATCTGGGAAACTTCAAAGACTTTGCAAACAATGCCGCTGATGTCCATACTCATATTTGGAGTAGTGTTGCTATTATTAAATGGTACCTATATGCCAAAATTACCCTATTTACAATGTGTTTAATACAAAGTTTACTGTCAAAGGGTTCGTGTGTAGACAAATGTGAAACCTTGGGTTTCCGGTAACAATCCAAGATTCATTATTTGGGTCCGCAAATGGGTAATTGGCAGGCTCCTGTGTCACATCCAGACGTTTGGCGAGCAATGGCGGTGTTCACATCAAACAAACGACGCAAATTACAACCTTTCCGCTTTCACCAATTAATAAATTGAATGTCTTTCTTTGTGTTCGTGCCGAGGCCGACTCCCAACGACTGCAATTACAAATTGGCTCCAATTAACATTAAACACGTATTTACATTAAAATTTGTGGTATATTTATAATTTTGTATGATTTTTTTTATTTATCTCTTTTTCATAAACCTTGTCTTGTTTTGTCTTTTTGAAAGTAGGAAATATTAAGTCACTTTATTTAGCAAAATTTATTTATTTGTTTTTATTACTAGTGACAAGAACCTACTTCTTTTATCCCTCTTGCTGTAAGTGAAAATCGAATTAAAATAGGTTGAGCTGTTTTGGACAAAGCCAAACGTACTTATATTATATATATATATATATATAATATAAGTACGTTTGGCTTATATACTTATATATATATAAGTACGTTGGTTTTATAATTACGTTTGACAAGCTTAAATAAATATACACATATATATATATATATATATATATATATATATATATATATAATATATATATGTATATTTATTTAAGCTTGTCCATTAATTTTTTTAGGTCTTTGGTGAACTTAGAAAATTTTAATACAATATATATATATATATATAATATATATATGTATATTTATTTAAGCTTGTCCATTAATTTTTTTAGGTCTTTGGTGAACTTAGAAAATTTTAATACAATAGGCCTGTTAAATACAAAAGGTTGGATAAAACACAATGGCTATAGTGTAGAACAAATAAAACTATTAGATTACTTTTCAGGAACAAACACCGGCACCGGTTCGAATTGTACGAACTAGGGACCGGTGATAAGTTGGGCTGCACCGCGCGAGAGAACATAAAATTTCGGACCAGAGAAAACAATGGTGAGTGTTCGTAGTGTATGTTTTTAGCATTTGTTCATTCAAATACGTTTTTTAAAAGTTCCATTTGTGGTTTTTTTGAAGTGAATAATTTTTTTAGGCGGGCTTAGGTAGCAGTTTTTTGTGTGGAGTGGAGAATTTTGGTTTTGGTAGGTGGAGGTGGTAAAAATCGACACGCCACACGAGTCATGCTCGGTGAGCGAGCATCTGGCTCAGATAGAAATCTTGTATGAAATGTGTAAGGGTTTTGAAGAACGAAACAATAGCACGTTATAAACTGTCACAGCAGCGACATCTTTCGTCGAAAAAACAAACTATGCGAAAAGAGAAAAAGAAATCTTGTATGAAAAGTGTAATTTCCGAAACGACAGCGCGTTATGACCTATAGGCGCAGCAACAGCTACGATACCAAATAAGACACACAAATACACAAGTCAAACTTATAACACCCTTCTTTTGCGCCGGGCTTTGAAAATATACAAACAAAAGGTGAAAACATATAAAAACGCTATGTTATATTCGCGTGAAGATACGCATTTTCACACAAAAGAAACCATTTTCTTTCACAAAATTGAGGAGAAACCTACAAATATTCGAATAATGTTTATGACGCAATTCAGACTGTTGTGAATGTTTTTCTTTCTCATAGTTCGCGTGGTTTGGCAAAGGTTGAATTAATTATAAAAGGCATTGTTGGTGTAATTATGATATTTGAATACATTCCTTTATCTGTACTTACTCTATAGTCTATACTATTATTTAAAGCTGAAAAATTTGTTTGGTTGAACGCGCTAACCTCAGAAACTACTGGTTCGAATTGAAAAATTCTTTTTGTGTTGTGTCCATTTATCGAGGAAGGCCATAGCCCATAGAGAACGCGAACGAAGCTGGTGCCCACCAGCTAGTTTTAATAATATTGGTAATTATAAAATTACTATAGTTATATCTGAAAACGGTGGCGTCGCCACTGTCCATGAAAATGGACCATGAATCAATGAAAAGCCGGTAGCGGGTCGCTAGTTAATATATAAAAATGATATTATTAGTTAATATGAAATAGTTAAACTTCCGTTTGACCGAGGCGTATACGAGTATAAGTAGGTATGCATTTTTTATGGAAAATGTTTATATTTATGCTGTCATATTTCATGGCAGGCGTCATCGCTGCGGAGCCAAGTTAAATAGTAAACTATAAAAGTCCTAAGAAAGTATAGTTTTCCTAGTCGACGGTATCGTGAAGTACACCATCAGCTTGCATGCTGCCTTTTATCGTGTAAAAAGAAAAACTCAAGAAATAAATTCATAAGTATTTAAAAATTATGAGCGGTTTTGTTTAAAAACCCGTGATTTTCTCGTGCTTTATTTTTGTTGGAGATTTCATACTTCAGTTTGAAAGTTAATAAAAATTTGCGGTTGCAGTTTTCTTTGAAATAAAAAATAAGAAGGCATTCCGCAAGCCTCGAGCAGGGAAATATTACTGGTGGTTCATAATAAGACGGGCTATAAATATAAACGAGTTAGCTTCGGTGCGGGGAGAGACTCGGCAGAAGAAATACTGACTGTCGTGGACTCGAAGCGGTCTAGATAACCGAGTAAATACTTCAGCGGAGAAAGAATAAAATAACTAGGATTCAAAGCAATGGTAACTGAGCTTTCGACTAATTCTCTTTCGTCTACTTTTAAACTGTTTTGAAAACTTCTTTGTAAATATATTTTTAAGGTTGTCTAGTCATTTTATATAAATTAAAAAGTTATCAGACAGAAAGCCCTACTTCCCGTTATGTTATTTTATTTTTTCATTTCAGATAATTTTTATCATTGCAAATAAAAATACAAAAAAAAATCTCTCTTTATGATAATAGATATGCAGTTAGAATCTGTTATTTGTAAAATTTACTCTATTATCACAATAATATATGTAATTGAACTATTAAATTTTCATTTTTAAGCGACAAATACATTATAGCGTAACACCCTACGTTTCAAAAAAATACTTTTTTTTAAATAAAACTTCATACAAAAAATTTCAGGAAACCTTTTTGTGTCAATATCTCAAAAGTATAGATTCTAGTTTGAAAACAACATTATATTTTATTTCTTGGAAAAAAGTTGGCAACCCTAGACGTAGGCGTTAAAATAGTTATAAGAATTCAATGTGAGCAAAGTATTATACCTATATATATATATATATATATATATATATATATATATATATATGAGCTAGTGTGGGTACATAATGTTCTATTATGAAGTACGTAATAGATTGCGGGCAATGTTTGTGGGGAATATTTTTACGCGCGGATGGCCAAAATGGTTTTCCTCTAGCCACCAAGAAACAAATATATTGCGATTTGCTCCTTCATTTTCTCGCAAGGTATTTTATTGCTTCGGGGTCTCCCATAAATTCTGTACTCACTCAAAGAGAAAAATAAGGGCTAGTCTGCGCACAAAAAAACTGGCGCTGCTTTCTCGTTATTACTGGTTATTACTTGGTATTAGATACACTTCATTATAATTTATTATACTTTTTATTTATACATTTTATTATTATTTATTATAATTTAAACATTTTATTAGAAATTAACAGGTTGCAATTATGTACTGACGTCCTTTATTACGTAATTCCTAGGGGCACCCCTAGGAATTACGTATCATTCCCTTTTCCAACCTCAACTATAAAATTGGCTGTGAATAGTATTAACACTATTTTCGATATGATATATAAATCTTATTACTTTTTTTTATGTTAAGGTCGACAGACAGGCTGACGGTCTACTTGGTGGTAGGTGGCTACCATCGCCTATAACACAAGCAACGCCATAAGTGCTACAAGTGCGCTGCTGACCATAGAAGGTTTAGGGATAAGGGATAAGGAAGGGAAGGGGTAATGGGCTCTGGCATCCCTTATTCACTCACCGAAACACAACAGCACATATGCTGTTATTTCGCGGTGGTATTCTGTAAGGGGGTGGTTACTGCCGCCAGACGGGCTGCCCAAATGACGCAGTGTGCCCTACCACTACTACCACTATTATTACTATTATTATCGATAATATTGTAAATTTAAACAACAAATATTTGTGAAAGGGAAAATAAACTAGGTACTCCTGACAGCAGTGTAACCTTTGGGAGAAAATTGCATTCGTACAATGCCAGGGCAAGTCGCTAGTTTTAAATAAACAGTCTAAGTGACAGTACATGTTTTCCTTCGATAAGATGAATGATACGTGTTTACGGAGGGTTGGCGGTTACGCGAAAACGTTTAAATAAAATAATTTAATAAGGAGAGGTCTCTTTTAAAATTCTGTTTGTGTCTCATTAAAATCTACACAAGGAAATACTAAGGACGGGCCAAGAACCGCGTCGCTTTTAAAAGATCATTTTTAATTAAAGTCTGAAACTTTGTGAATGGTGGAGTGTGTTTTTTAGACATTAACTAGCATTTTTTTTTAATTAATAAAAAGTAGCTGTTTACGAAACCAAAATGTTTAAAAAAAATCAGAAGCTCTAATGACAGAAACCGGTCAAGTCTGGAATATCAATACCAAAAAACAATGGTAGGTGTTTTTTTATTTTTAACTTTTAAGCTGCTGCCAGCGACTTCGCCCGCATAACTTTGTAAATATTATATACTAAAACCTTCCTCGAGAACCACTCTAGGTATATATTGGTGAAAACAGCATGAATAGAATAGGCTCCGAAACTACTGGACCTATTTGAAAAATTCTTTTACCATTAGTAGCCGACATTATCTGTGATGAACATAGTTTACTTTTTACCGCGGAAAAATGCTTCATTCCTACGGGAAATCTAAAATAAAAGTAAATACTAGCGGCTTGGCCCGGGATACACTTGACAGCGCCATCTAGCCATAATCGGTGAAGCGACTAGCATGACAACTGCATGGTGATATTTTTACCGTTCCATTCCACGGCAGATGACGTTTTATACTTTTCAACGCGGACGAAATCGCGAGCACCAGCTAGTATTTTATAAATTGAATTGAATATTTAATTTGAAACCTAAAAGTTTTACCTAGGCTATAACTTTTATAAATAAGCTATTGTCGTTGTATCCACGTGCGATTAATATGTTAAACTATGTTAGATTTCCATTATTGACTTGACATAGAAAACATGGGAGTTGTTAGTGTAATTGACAGGATGTGAGGCAACGCAATGCATTGCAACGGAGTGGTTTATATTTCCTGTATTTCATGCTTTCATGTTGTAGAAATTATATTTAGCTACTAGCTCTTGCACGTGACTTCGTTCACATAAAATATAGCCTATGTTACTTTAATATAAATTAATATATTCATTTTATTTATTTTTAAATTTACAGATTAATATTACACAATAAATAAACAGCTTAAACCTAATAAAAAAAATTACACTTATAAACTAAGTACAGAAGACTATTCTAATAACAACGATACATGATATATGATACAATATACTTATTATAACTTGATAAAATGAAAAAATATTGTCCTAAGGTTATAAAAATTTAATACTAACTACCTATAGGATAGGTACTATAAATCAATTACAAACATGAATACTAATGAAAGCCATTGTAAATGAAAATTAATATTTAATTAAATTTTTGCTATGGTAACCCTGATTTAAGGGAATATTTTTCTCTGCGTCTAATTATTGCTCTTTCTCGGAAATTCGAAATATATTTTTCTCATTTTTCCCGTCTCTTTAAAATATGTCGTTTATTGGAAAAATAATTACAGTTCATAAAGTTGATTTACTTATTTCTATTTGATGTTCAAGCGGTATAAAGTTTGACAATCAACTTAACTAATAACTAAGTATAGAGGCTATTGACTATTCTGTCTCAATACTTATATCCTTAATAAAAAGGCTTCGCGCTTTGCGAAAAAGTGTCCATATGGACCGCTAGTCTTTTTTATATGTCCCGTTTGATCCGCTGTTATAAAAGGTACAGTACAGTCTAGCTCGCATTTTAGTCGTTAGGAAAAAATATTATAAATTAAATAAAACGATATAATTATAAGAAAAGGATTTATTAATCAATTCTTACTGATATTATAAATGTGAATGTGAGTTTGTTTGTTTGTTACGCTTTCACGCAAAAACTACTGAACCGATCAACGTGTATGAAACTTTGCATACACGTTGTCTGTGACACCAGAAAGGACATAGGGTATATTTCATCGAGAGCGCGGACGAAGTCGCGGGCACCAGCTAATTAACATATACAGATCTGAAATGGCATATAACTATGAGATGTGAGATGAGATGCATAACTATGAGAGAACTATGAGATGCATATGACAAGAAATATGAGATGAGCTGCTCTATAGTCATAAGGAAACCAGAATGTTGTTTTTACAGGGCGTATTTGACCTCAGACGAGGCATCAAGTCAGCTCAATAGAACATATCGAGTCGGTTTATGTTTACAGAGTAGCGGGCGGGTGGCATATGGTGGATCGATACAAATACGAATGCGAATGACCGAATTGCGAATCTCTCGAAATCTGTATGATTTGTGTACCACTATATGTATATGTAGGTGACCTATAAATTCGGCTGACCGTCCCCGTCGACCGAACGCGTAGCATTTTTGCATGCGACAATGACTTGGAAAATAAAATTGCTTTGTAAAAAAATATCATTTTATTGCACTAGCTTTATGTCTGTACTATAAAAGTATAAATTAAAATATCCGCATATCCGCTAGCTCCTCCTAAACCACACAACGCATTTTGATGCGATGAAATTAAACACTAGCTTGAGCTTGCGGTACGACTTCGTCCGCGTTGCGACATCTATTTAATTGGCTCCCAATTTTTTATAATTCATATATTTTATTTTATTTTTATAATTATATTTTTTAAAGGCGATCCCTCGGGTACCTAACATTTTTCCGGGACAAAAAGTATGCTATATGTGAATACAAATAATGAACTATCAGTGTGCCAAATTTCATCCAAATTCGTTGAGTAGTTTTTACGTGAAAGAGTAACAAACATACATACAGCAATCCTCACGAACTTTCACATTTATAAAATACTAGCTGGTGCCCGCGACTTCGTCCGTGTTGAATTATGTGATAATATTATTAGATGACCCTTTTCGTCAGCGTTGAAAGCAATATAACGATTGATGCACTTTAGCTAGGCGTTAGTAATATATTTTATTTTAGATGATCCTCTTGGGAACAGTACTTTTTTTCTGGATGAAACGTGCACTATGTCCTTTCTGATGTCCCAAACAACGTGTATGCAAAATTTCATGGTGATCGGTTCAGTAGTTTTTTCGTGAAAGCGTAACAAACAAACAAACAAACAAACTCACATTCACATTTATAATATTAGTAAGCATTGATAGGATAGTAAACATCGCAATTAAAAGATTATTTAAAAGTTTTTTTTTAAAGATGGTAATAAAGTAAATTATGAGTACTTTTCAAAATATTTCTAAGACGTTTTAAGGGTTTGGCTAATCTAAGTTTACCAATGAGGTAAAACACTCAACCAATTTTTCGAGTCCATTTCAAGAGAACCAAGTGCGGTTTTGCCACCAAAAGGAAAGTTTCCAAATTGGAATAGTTCCCTAGATATTTTACGTTGGCATCCATCTTTGTGGGGGGTTGGGTACAGCTGAGGAGAGGGGTAGGGGTCGGGTTATTTCGGTTTTTCGTACATCAACGTACTGAATTTGAAGAGGCATTATTATTTATTTGCCTGTTTTCTATACTAATATTATAAAGAGATAAAGTTTTTATGTTTGTACTTTGAAGGTAATCTTCGTGACTTTCGTAACGACTCATTTAAGAAATTCTTTCACCAATATTTATTAATTATTATTAGTTAATTATGAAAGAGAAGACTACGTGAGAGGCTGTAGTCTTTTCACATTTGTTAATCAAAATCGCTAACAACCCTATTAACTTTGCAGAAACTACTTATAGTACCATAGACTGAATTTTGTATAATTATTAAGACAAATAACTCAGTCATGCAATTAACTATTTGACCTAAATTACTGTTACAATAAGGTGGTATTTTTCTACAGCAATTTATTGGAGACTACTTTCAACATTTAAAAGTTTCATACATTTTTTTATTTTTTCTTAATCTTAATTCTTAACAATATATTTATGTATGAAAAAAGTAAACATTACTAAAAACTGCAGAGTGAGGAACTTATACATACACATGCCTTGTTAAGGAAATACCTCCTTCGCAACCATCTAGCGAGGGCCTCTTGAGGTGTTGATCGAGACTCCTCTCTATAAGACCGTTATATATTATTATTATTATTATTATAATCGATATGGACGAACGTTGTAGGCACTCCGGTTTATCTTAACGATCCCAGTGCGGTATATGGCAGTAATTTTTTCCCCAATTTTACGATTTACTGCGTTATAAATTTCGGACGAGCGAGGATAGTAAAACGAACGACTGAGTGAATTTTTCAAGACCTCACTGCTGAAATTGTAAAAATATAATTACAAATTATTTAATCTACAAAATCTAACATTGAATATGTAGTCATTGTTCGTTTGGTTTAGCTTTTCCCCCCGACTTAGTCCGCGTATTTTTATGAATCTTGGCAACCTTCTAATTTGTAAACTATATCATAAGGTAATAGCTAGACGCCGAGTCTTCGCCCGGGTTCAAAACAAAATCTATCGTATCTTTTAAGTTGTACCAAATTACACATAGTTATGAAGTTTTATCAAAATCAGTGCAGTAGTTTCGCTTAGGAGTTCAGTGCACGAATTTTTTATAAGTACGAGTATAACAAAACAAAAATAAATATCGGAAGTTCAAATCGTCAGATACTGTCACTTCATTACGTATACTTATCTAGGATTTTTTGTTTTTGTCATAAGCAATCTTTTTATTTTTGTGCTGATTGATAATTAATAAAAGAAAAATTATGAAGAAATATGTGAAGAGGATTCTGATTTTTTAAAAATTATGTCTCATATCTATTGTTACAGTTATAAAGTGCTTCCCGCAACCGAAAACGAAGAATTCTAAAACGTTCAGGAGGAAACTTTTAAAGAGATCCTCAGGTGATTGTTTCCCAAAATTCTATGCCTATTTTTTTTCTTTATGTCTAGTTTTTTTGATAATTAATTTAGTTGTAAAATGGTAATCAAAATGTTGGTAACGTCTTCAGATTCTCGACCAGAATTAGTTTACACTTTCATTGAGCAAGCGGTGCAGCCTGGAGTTCAAGTGGCTTTGAAATGTACAGCATTAGGTGAACCACCACCTCGATTTAGGTGGACATTGGATGGACAGACGATACCTTCACATCATGGGTATGTTATATACCTAAAACATCAATCTGTTATGCACTTAAAATAACATTTTATTGATTTTTTTTTCAAACTGTGACGATATTGAAGATTTTACTTTTACTTTTGTATTTATTATTCTTATTTTTCTCCATAAAGCATTCCACCATATAAAGAACAGAATTTTAACAGCAAGTCTAACGGATTTAACCAAATAACCACTTTCTTACGACAAAACAACTTTTAAAAATAAAATAAAAAACAAATACAAAGCCTGAAAAAAAATGTATGCCCAATAAAGATTATATAAATGTTTAAAAAAAACACTTAAAAAATGCGAAAGAAGTCGCGGACATAAGCTAGTTGTTTACAGACATTGAATCCCATTTCTTCTCATACACGATTAGCAATAGTTTTAAAAACAGGCATATCAAACAAAGTATTGTTGAATCAGAGGTGATCCTTGAATCTTTCTGAGAAAGTATTCGTTAATTAGAGATCAGAAATTAATCCCGAATCATTTTCGTCCTAAACTATTCGAATATGTAGGTACGAATGTTCGGCCGTCATTAAATTATCGGGTTTTCAGTTATGCGGGTGTGGACCGCGTGCAGTGCAGTACCAAATTGCCCCGTTAATTACACGGTTGAAATAATGAACGTTGTATAAACAAAACCGCTAATATTCTAATTGGTCTCACAGGGCAATAATAACGGAGGGTAGAGAAAGCGGTTCGTCCAGTATTAGTTCGAGCAGTAATTATGTACTGTCTACTCTGTCGCTGAACAGTGCTAGGGTGGAGCATGGGGGACGGTACGAATGTAGGGCAACTAATGCACACGGGTCTGTCGCTCATGCTGCAAGACTCAATGTTTACGGTAAGGCTTCTCTGTATATAATAGATTATAACTGAATTAACTTTTTTTTTATAATAATATATTAAGTCACCAACAAAATAAAAGTCGACTTACGAAGACCACCGATAAATATCAGCATGTATGCAGTTGTAAATTTCGTTGAGTGAGTACGAAATTCCAGAATTTATTTCCCTATCCACCTTATCCTTAATCCCACATTACGTCTAGCTCAAAACAGATTCAATTAAATTTAAAACACAAAGATGTATATAGCTGTAAATTGTATATGATTATTTTTTAAATTTATTTATGTATTTATTTAAAAACAGGTCCGCCATACATCCGAGCGATGGCTCCCGTCAAAGCAGTGGCTGGTTCTGAAGTAACTTTTTGGTGTCCCTACTATGGATTTCCTATAGAGTAAGATTATTTCATGTTTTATCCTATTTAATAAAATATTTAAATCAAAATATGTACTTAATGAATTTCTCACAGTTCAGTAAAATGGGAAGGTGGCGCCAATAACGATCCCAGATATCAACAAATCGATGGACAAATAACTATTACCAACGTAGATAGAAACAGAGACCAGGGTGGCTGGATATGTACAGTTCGAACGCCTGGCGAAGAACTTGCTAGAAGAGAGGTAAATGATTGGTTAAGAACAATTAAAAAAATATGTAATGAATTGTTTCTAGTATAAGTTAGAAAGTTGATGTGAGAAAAACAGTGCTATTCAAATTAATGTTGTACCCATTTCAGGTACAAGTTACAGTAGTCTCGCCACCAGTTTTATCGCCTTTAGTTTTTCCTCCTGGTTTGAGAGCCGGCGACAGAGCGCAACTAACATGCTCTGTAACGTCAGGCGATATGCCTGTTTATTTCTCCTGGCTTAAAGATCAAATGCCGATATCCAGTGTTCTTCAAGTAAGTTCTAATTAAGTGAAGCCGGTGTCTATTCTAATTGCTGCTAGTTTTATTTATTTGTTGCAATTCACTTTTAGGTAGACGAACGAGGTGCTGAATTTTACAGTATACTCCTCTTTAAAACCTTAACTGCCGCTCACAGTGGTGTATACACGTGTGTAGTTTCTAATACAGCTGGTAAAGCCAACACTTCCGCGGAATTAGCAATTAAAGGTACTTAATTACTTAATTGCAATTACAAAAGCAATTCTCTAATCTATAAATATATTGTTTGAAAAATTATGATGTCCTGATGTTAAAATATTTTTACAGTACCGCCATATTGGCAAATTGAGCCTTCAGACAGTGCGGTTTTATTAAACGGCTCCTTAACGGTCAGCTGTGAGGCGCGTGGTCATCCAATGCCTTCTATTTATTGGACCAAATTTTCCGGTTAGTCCATGAAATAACTAAATCTCAATTAATACACAATTTCTGCGAATCTGAACTCGGAATCGAAAATTTCAATTTTTTTGTCGATACAGGAAGTACAGAGACAACATTGGGTGGAGTATCAGATCCTGTGGTGCTCACTAATGGTTCACTAAGACTAGAATTAGCCCGAGCGGAACATTCAGGGAAATACCAATGTCGGGCAGACAACGGCGTGCCACCAGTTTTATCTAAAGTTTTGAACATACATGTAAATGGTAAGGTGGGATTAATTTGACATAGTTTAGCTTTAAACGAATACTGCAGTAAAACCAAAATAATAATGTTATATGAACATTTTTCAGAGCCAGCAAGATTTGAAACACCCTCAGCAAACGTTACTGCTAAACTCGGTGATACTGTGAGATTGGCTTGTGTTGCTCGCGGTGATATTCCACTTTCAACTACTTGGAGCCACTCTGGGCGGGCATTACCCAATTCAGATTACAGGTATAATAGATAAAGAAAATTACAAGCTAGGTAGACCAACAACTCTTGTTAGTAATATTCCCACCGCTCTCTGGTCCGACGATCATAGTAAAAGTCACGAGAAAACATGTGCTTCTATGTGTTCTGTGTCCAGTAGTGAGCGACTGTTGGCATTAATGTTAAAGATAAAGACAACGAAGTAACAGTTTAGATTTTTCAGGATGAGCATATCAGAAACCAGAAGTGTAGATGGATTAAGAAGTGAATTGGTGATTGAAAGAGCTGACAGAAGAGATTCTGGTGTATACAAATGTCAAGCATCAAATCCTTATGGCAGATCGGATCATTTTGTTCATTTAGCTGTTCAAGGTATAATTTATATTTTATTCTATTGTAGAGAGAGTGAACATTGAGGATTGTAGGAATATACGTATCTACATTAAATCCTTTACTTTGACTATTTTACACTGATTTAATTCACGTGTGATCTATACTTTTAGAGCCTCCCGAACCACCTGCGAACTTCCGCGTCTTAGAAACGACGTCAAGATCTGTACGTCTTCAATGGAGGAGACCGTACGACGGAAATTCACCTGTTATGGGTTATGTAGTACAGTACCGTAAACATGACTCGACAAACCCTGACTCCTGGAGAGATGCCGACACGCACAATGTCACAGTTTCTTCATATCCTGGGGACGCATATTCTGAGTAAGTTATACGATAGTTAATTAACTATGATTGATATGTTATTTAATAGTAAAATTTATAGGTGTTGGGTCTAGGTAATCCAATTCTTTTACTTATTTTTTCTTCTATTACTTAGCACCGAAGGTGCGACAATATCTGGTCTCGAACCAGCTACAGCATACCTGGTTAGAGCTCGCACAGTAACAGCTCAGTTCGCGTCTTCTCACACTCGAGCCCTATTGGCTCTAACACTCCATGAGCCACCAGCACGAGCACCAATCGGTCTGCGAGCTTCAGCTCCGCGGCCCTCCACTATTGAACTGTTATGGCAGGTTCGCTAAGTTTATTAAAGTCTATCTAGAGTCTATCTCAAAAGTCAACCGACGCGACGCGGCCCAAACTTAAAACAACGAAATAATACGTAAGTGACAACATTTTTTCACATTTTTCAAGTTAATTATTTCATTAAATTCAGTTCTTAAGCATGTCAATGAAAAAGAAAATGTTCTCTAGTGCTACAAAACTTGTATTTAACGTGACACAGTTTACGTGAAAAGACTCGCACGCTATGTCGGTTGACTTTTGCGACAGACGCTATCTATTTTTCCAGTGATCCATGTTGATCCTGTAATATGTGATATACTCAAGCTTAGTAACCTTATAATTAAAATACTAAAAAAACTATTAAATTTACATGTTTAAAAGATAAATAAGTTGACGTATAGTTAATAATCCTCAAATCAAAAACTCAAAAATATTCAAAATACCTTATATTGACTACAAATATTATTTTATTCTATGTGTTGACTATATTATGATATATCTTTAGGCTCCACCTGCGTCATCGTGGAACGGTGAACTTCTTGGTTATACTGTGTGGTGGTGGGCATCTGCCGATGGCTCGTTGGTGTCAGGCGCTAATATCGGCATGGAGTTCGCAACGGTACGAGGGCAAATCAACAAATACACTATCGAAGGACTGGAGCATTACACCAGGTAGGTATAGGTACTTTAAAAAATATATATGATAAGTAAAGGTACTGACCATTTGATTATAGGTGCTTGCTCTTACTTAAAGAATGAAACAACGTTACGGGGTGTATGCAAGTGAGCTGCAGGCTGCTACTAACTCTTAAAAAAACGAGCTCTTGCAAGCCTAGCTCAATTGTATGGGTAAAGTCTCGTATTATACAAATTATCATTATCATCCCAACGTTTTCCCAACATTAAAAAAAAACATACGTTCACTGCTGGAATTAGGCCTCCTCGTAATATATACTATTACTATATATTATAATATTTACTAGCTGTTCAGCAGCTTTTATCTTTAAAAAGATTTCGCCCGCGTAACTTTGTAAATTATATACTAAAATCTTCCTCGAGAACCACTCTATCCACTGGTGAAAACAGCATGAAAATCGGTGCAGTAGTTTTTGAGTTTATCGCGAACAGACAGACAGACGCGGCGGAATATAATATGTTAATAATTTCATTATGTTCGACAGAAAGAGTTACTTTTGCATTTATAATATTAGTATTGGACTAGTATGAATTAGTATGGTTAGACATCTATTTCTCCAATCATTATATCAATACTAATAATAAATTTTTAATAATAAGTTTGTCATGGAGTAAGTTACTTTGTTTTCAAAGATATCATATTTATAGGTTCTATACATGATACTGAAACTAAATTGACGATTTTTAAAAATTTTTTCTGTATGTACTTATGTATGTTCCTCGATAACTCTTAAACGAATAAACTGATTTTGTTTAGGTATTCGGTGAGTGTAAGAGCATTTAACAGCGCCGGTGCCGGTCCAGCTTCAGCACCTGTCAACACCTTAACACAAGAAAACGGTGAGTAGGTACAGTGCCTTATTATCTACTCTTATGCCTAATCACATAGAAAGAATTTCTACTTATGACATGCCAATTAATAAATATTAAAATACTGTAATATCCTACTGTAATTCTGATACAATAATATAACACATTCGATATCGATATTGATATTCTTTTTTCCAGAACTTTATAGCGCAAAATAACTACTGGAATTGCTACTAAAATTCAAGAACATTTTCATTTGATTTTAATTACGTTAAGTCAGACATACGACATTGTAAACAAGAATCCCGTCTGTACAAAACGATTACAGATTGTGTACTATCTACTTACAGAATATCACGTAGTACATAATTTAAGAATTATATAATACATAAGTAATGGCATGAATTTTCAAAGACATTGTTGCGAACATATTGTTTGCAAGAAGTAAATTAAATTTTCGTACTATCCCATTTCGTCTACTATCGTAACTATCTTAGTATTTCACTTAAGAATTGGAATAAAATAACTCTTTTTAACAAAAAATTAACTGACTTCAAATGGTCTTTTTGGTTACTGGACCAAATTAAAATGGGATCACACGGGAAGCACCAGTTTTCAAATAAAAAAAGAATCATCAAAATTGGTTCACCCAGTCGAAAGTTATGAAGTAGATAACAAACATAAAATAAAAAAATATACGCGTCGCATTGAGAACTTCCTCCTTTTATGGAAGTCGATTGATAACTAACACTTAATGAATATTGATAAAGTGCCGTCGGAAGGCCCACGAGGTCTGCGATGTCGTGCTGTCTCCCCACAAAGTCTCAAAGTGGAGTGGTCGCCGCCTCCAGCTCACGCGCACCATGGAGCCTTGCTTGGATACAAATTACTGTATCGTCCTGAACATAGTGAGTAGAACATATATATAAATGCATTTATATCCTTGAACCAAATTGGAATCGTAAGGTTTTTAATTAACTAACTCTACACAATTCGTACAATTTAATATGATTTCATTTAAAAATATAATATTTATTAATATAAATGTAACTGAAAACAAAATATATTTTAAATTGAGTGATTCCTGCTTTTTCGATACGTCAACATGTGAGCACTCTTGTTCAACATTGACGAAGGTCTAATTAATTTATTTCGAGTGCGACTGCCGGTAACACTTTTTTAGAATATCGTTCTAAAAAATGTTCTGGTATCCGCAAAATCCATCGGAAAAACAAGCATTTTATATTTCAATTATGTTGTAAAATATTTGATGTAAATAGGATATATTATTATATACATACAGTAACTAAACGAATGAATGGATTTAAGGAGGAATAAAGTAATAATAATGATATTCTCATAAGCAATATTTTCTAATGCTAATAGGACGACAAGTGCAATTTTCGTATTTCCTTGTTTTTCTTCTTAGTACGACCAAATGTTATCTCACAAGCGTTTATTGCTAAGCACGACTATCTACGATTTAACGCTATAATAAACCTATTATAATTTTTCTGATTGTACATCAATCTCCGAAACGTCAAAATGACATTTCCTTTATGTATTCCAAGCTGAGTGATGGCAGTTGTTTGTCGGCAGCGGCAGAGTGGTTAGAGTGGGAGGTGCGAGGCGGCGGTGGTCTAAGTGCAGGCGCGGGAGCGGAAGTCAAGAGAGTGGCTGGTGTTGAAACGCTTCTGCTTGCACTGAAACCACACACTAATTACACAATACAAGCATTGGCATATACAGCAGCTGGCGATGGTGTGCCAGCACATCCTATTCACTGTTCTACTCAGCAGGATGGTAAGTGTATAGTAGGTGTAAGCAAGTGACAAAACCTTCACAACAAAACAATCATACAAATTGCAATTCCGTCACAGTGCCTGGTCCACCAGCAGCTGTGAAGGTAGTGCCAACATCAGTGACGTCATTAGCTGTCAGCTGGCTGCCGCCAAGTCGTCCCAATGGACCAGTTCTTTACTATACAGTTTTCTATCGAGAACTTGGTAGGTATGTATTATTTACAACTTACTTTATAAATAAATTAAATATTACCTTGACAGAAATTACTAAAAATATTTTCGATATTTTTAAACAGAGACAGGCCTCCTCAAACAACAACTATTCAAGCAGACGATGCAGACCTATCTGTTGGTCTTGGAGGATCTACAGAGTTGAGGTCCTTATCTGAAGGCGCTACGTATGAAGCGTGGGTATCTGCTCATTCGCCAGCTGGTGAAGGCGAACCATCAGCACCGCAACCTGCCACTACAACATCAAGAGGTAACGCCTTGATTATTTGACGGTAATTAGTTCATATTAGAAACAAGTAAGAATATTTCAATACAAATTAATCCGTTATCGCTAAGGTAATTTCAGCTGAGTCATGCACTAGTCATCCGCCATGAGATATAACTTAGCTGTACAGCCTGCCTGTAGATCTTCAAAAATAGCTGTGAAGAAATAACATTAGTGCTATTGTATTTCTGTGCCTGAGTAAGGATGTCAATGCTCATTTTATTCCTGTCACCTTCTTACTTATTCTTTATCCTATCAGGATTGTTGATGCTGAAGCAGCACACTTTAAAGTCATCTTGTATCTTTCATGCCGCATTTACTCATAAAAAAGAAAAACATATAGAAATTGTTTTTTAGTGGGAGCAAAACTACTGTCATTTGGTGTGTGGGCTCGCGTACAATGTGGCCATTCATTACGATTGGCGTGTGCGTGGCGAGGTGAGCCGACTCCACGTGCTCGCTGGCTTCGCGGCGATCGTCCTGTCACCCACGACCCCCGAACGCACCTCACTCCTTACGGACACCTTGCCATACATGGTAACAACTCGATTACAGATATTTATTAGTTTTCATTTTCTTTTAAGTTTCAGTTCTCCTGATGAGTATTTGCTGAAATAAAATATTGACGTTATTTAAATAAGTAATTTAGAAATAATGATGAAATTATTTCTTAATCTAGAAGTAGACGCATCTACGAGTGGCAACTACACATGTTCAGCTCGCAACTCATATGGTTCCGAGGAAGTGACTTATCGTGTAGAATGTGCCTCTCCGCCATCCGCTCCGCTTCTTCTTTTGGACCACGCGGCGCATAGGGAGGCAAAACTTACTTGGAGAACAACGCATCACCCTTCCGCCCCGCCACACGGTAAAAATTATTTTAAAATCTACTTTTAATGTCCCCTTTAGATTCTTCATTATATATTAAAATAGAAAAAGATACATAGGACAGTAATATTTATTGTTTTATTATTTTTTTCGGTCAGGTTTTACGATTTTATGGTTACGCATTCGGGATGACAGTGCAGAGGGAATAGAAGCTACATCGCGAGGTGAAGAGGACAAAAAAATTGAGGCAGGAGGCGAGGCTTCCAGTATCACATTGAGAGCTCTTTCTTGCGGTGCCACATATTCCGTAAGGATTGTGGCTCATTCCCGCGCGGGACCCTCCCCTGCATCCACACCTTTGCTGGTTAGAACCAAACCACCCGGTAAGCATTTCAATATCTCACATAGTTCTCAGATTGGTAACCATGGAAGAACAAATTTTTCTCACAATCATTGTTTTTTTTTTTTTTTTAATTTTTATAACAAATTTAGACATAGTACCACAGGCGGGTTAGCATTTAAGCTAGGATCTAGGTAGCTAATTTTTTTCATCCATCTTTAGGGGGGTCCAGTGGGAGTCTAAAACAAAAATCTCGACCATCCTTAAGGTGAGCTTCGCCCGTTATCGTGATGTTAAGGGGTAACAAATATTCGCTTATAACTTTGTTATTTTTGACCGTACGACAAAAATGATAAGGATTAATAATATTCTTTATGCAATTTTGTACCAAATATTTCTTACACATTTTTACGTACAACCAATATTTTTCGAGATAAATGAAAAACGGGATAAATATATTTTTCAAAATATTTCTTTTATTATTAACTTTAGGGCCTTACAAGATGAATTAACTGATTTTCATGAAACTTGGTAGGTAGATAAACATTTAGAAGTACGGGACACGTGATAGGCTATTTTTTATCTTTTTTAACGCGGACGAAGTCGCGGGCAACAGCTAGTAACAAAATAAGAATGAAAGAACTCTGAAGAGAATTTGTACCACTTAGAGCAATTATGATATAAAAGACTTCAAAAATAACTAATACCTTTCCTAGTACTGGTGTGGGAAGGTGGAGGAGATCCTGAAGGCCAGGAGGCTGGTTCTGAAGCTGCCGTTTGGAGTAACAGCAGTTCTCTCGCGTTAGACGCAAGACGAGCTGTACAATGCGGTGCTAGACTCGTGAGGTTGCAGTGGCGACGAGCAGATGCCGGGGGCGCAGCTGCATGGAGAGACGCTGACCTCACCTCCTTACACCATCATCGTGAGGTGAAATATTCAAGATGGTTTTCCTTTTGTTTTCAGAAAAACAATTTGTACACATTGATCGTACTTATGTTACCGCGAGGTCAAAAAATGTTTTAGATTTTTTTATCTGTGTCTTGTTTGTTTATCGTTGTGCACGCTAACCTTAACCGATTTGAATGCGGTTTTCACTGAGGTGTTGTAGTAAGTTTCTATTAAAATTTAGTGTTGGTTTACAAACAAAAAAGTTGTACCGAATTACCGAATACCAAAATATCAAGGGTACGAAAACCGCGCGTACGAAGTTTCAGGCACATCTAGTAAAGAATATAATGCCTTCAATTCAATATAATGAATTCAATTTTTATGATAATATAGTGCTTATTTGATGAAAGGTACGTCATGCCCTGTATTCCTGAGAATGTGTGTGAAAAATTTTCATGATGATCTGTTGAGTAGTTAAAGCCTGAAAATGTAACAGACAGACATCAGTTACTTTCAGATTTTTAACATTAGTTTGGATTTTCTCACAACAGGTTGTAATTACTGATCTTTCACCTGGTGCATGGTATGGTCTACGGTTGTGGACAGCTACTGAGTCAGCGCGACATCAAGCTATAATTTACGCCGCGACGACAACACACTCTGGAGGTATGGTATATTTATTGTACTTACCTACAATATAGATCCTGTGTATCTATTCTATGCTATCTATACTAATATTATAAAGAGGAAAGATTTGATTGTTTGTTTGTATAGAATAGGCTCCGAAACTACTGGACCGATATGAAAAATTCTTTTACCATTAGAAGCCGACATTATCTGTGATGAACATAGGCTACTTTTTACCGCGGGAAAATGCTTCATTCTTACGGGAAAACGGGTAATAGGACAACGAGTAGTAAGAATTATCCTTCCGTACGTTATTAACTTCTAAACGGCTGAACCGATTGGGTTCAAATTTTATATGGGTATTTCGTCAACTACTAAACCGCTTCTATAGTTTCACAGACACGAATGTATTATATTTTATAAAGTTACGCGGACGAAGTCGCGTGCAACAGCTAGTAGTTTATAAATCTGTAAATGTAAGTATTGTATGTATGTATGTTCCTCCATAATTCTTAAACGAATTAACTAATTTTCATGAAACTTGATAGATAAACATTTAGACTTACCGGACATAAGTAAGTTAAAATTAGTATTTTCCCGTGAATATTTCAGATTCATGAAATTTTCTTTATAAATTAATCTCAATTTTAAATATAAGTTTATCGTAATAAGAATGTAGCCTAGTTCACTTTCTATGAGTATTTACAAAAAAAATTTGAAAATATTTTTTGCAGTTTCTTAGATAATCCATTCCATATAAAGAAATATGCTCCCTCATAACAATTTTAGACCGACTGTATAAATAATCATGTATGAATATCAAATAAGGAAAGAATTTTTCAAACAGGTGCATTGGTTCACAGCGAACTTATAATATAAAATTCTCTCTCTCTATCTCTCTTATTATAAACTGATACACAAATATAATATAATTATTAGGGACACATATAAATAATTTATTTTTCCAGTATTCTTTGTTATTTTTATTTTTAAAAAATGTCTTAAATTGACGATCTTAAGGTCTGTAATAATTCATATGGACATAATAATATTACCTTTATCAACGCAAAAAAATGAAAAAACCCAAAAATGTGACATAACACCTTCATCCACTCACGTCTTGATTTATTTATTTGTTACAGAACGTCTCCGGCGCCCAGTCGCTTTCCAGTCTGAAGGGGGTTCAGTATTAGGTTCTGGGAGTAGCGCGGACGCTGAACGGGTTCTCGGTGCAGTGTCTCTTGCCTTCGCGGCACTAGCAGCGCTTGCCGTCACCGCTCTGCTGCTAGTATTGCTTGCTAAAAGAAGGTACCTCTACCACTTCGTTTAGCTAAAATAACTAAATACACAGGCACATGCGAACATGCAATTGGAACGAAATATTTTCGTATACCTAATTTGAGGATATTTTTTACAGGTCGGTATCGAAAATTTCTTTCACCCATCTTTCACATTACATATTATTATATTCCAGAAACTTGTATATAAAAAATCCCCTAAGGCACTCAAATTTTGATCTGTTAGTAAATTTTCCTTGACTAAAATTAGCGGCAGATTAATTAATAGACTCGGTCTTGAATAAAGAAATGGACAGTCGACGCCATTTTATTGTATAAGATTTGTATTTGAAAGTTTATAAAACACCATCCATTGCCCATATCCATTAAAATATACGGGTAGTAACAATAAAACTTATTAGTTAAATACTTCGGCATTATCTAACCATTTCTATTTTCAAAGACTCTTGATATAAGGAGCATTATAAATTCTGCTACTTTTCAAACGTTGCACTCGACCTCAGACACTTTGAAATTCGGATGTGTTTAAAATAGTAGATTCGGGAAAACGGCTCAAGTTAATTTTGGGTCTATACCTCTTTTACTTGAATGCCGTTTAGGAAAGTTAATCAATATGTACCTATTATAAATGTATAATAATAATCATAATTTAGAAGTTTTGATTTTAAAAGTGAAAATAAAAAACTTTTCGTTAGCTAATTACACGTTATGACTGATATGAAGGAATTATGGTACCTACTTCTGCTTCAACAAGTCTGCGAACCGAAACATAATCCTTACTTATAATATTACTAGGTGTTGCACGCGACTTTGTCCGCGTAACTTTATAAAATATAATACATTCGTGTCTGTGAAACATACTATAGTTACTATACTATACCCTAATTAATATTTAGTTTTAAATGTTGCACTTCCAAAGGCAACTGTAAAATGTTTTTGTTTTTATACTAGTTCACTCCGTTAACATAGTAGGTACGTTTCAATTCAATTTATTTTAGTTTCAAAACTCAATTAGTTGATTAATATCCGAACAGAAAATAGTTTTGAGCTTCAAAAATTTTTTATTCAGAACTTTTCAATGAAGTTAATCATTTAAATGGTACAATATTCATTGATTGACTGTAATCCTTTGATATTTTTGATACCGCCCCTCGGTTTCACCAGCGACTTAATTTAAATTGACATTTCTCATTAACATTTCGTCTATTTTGGTAATGCTCGGTTACAAGCATTTTAAAAAAGCGACAAACATTCACTAACTAATTCTCGTGTCACAGTGTTAGTTGCAATACTCCTCCAAAACTGAAATTTTAAAATGAATAAAAATGAATAAATGAAATGAAAGAATTAATTTTGGTTAATTAAAATTAATTAAATTTGATGAAATTTTATATGTAGGTACACTTGGTAGGTCTGAGAATGAGAGAAAAAGTCTGAGAGGTTTTTATCTATTTTTTATACGCGGGCGAAGTCTCGGGCAGCAGCTAGTATTTTTTAAGAATCAATCTTATCAACCGACTTCCAAAAAGGAGGAGGTTCTAAATTCGACTGTATTTTTTTATGTTTGTTACCTCAGAACTTTCAACTGAGTGAAACGAAAGCTGGTGCTTCTCGTGTGGTCCTATTTCAATTTGGTCCAGTTCTGACAATGGCATCCATGCGAAAAGACCATGAGACGGTTTGAAGTCGCTTTTTTTGTAGGTGACTATCGTCACCTATAACACAAGCAACAGCATCCATAGTTGCTGCAAGTGCGCTACTGATCATAATAGACTGAGAAGGGATAGGGGCTCGGGTATCTCTTAAGGTGTCCCTAGACGATCATGCGTCTACGTCAGTCATAGCTTGCAGGATGAAAAATAAAAGGAACTATCAATCAACTGCCAGCACGTAGTTGCACGTCATTTACATCAATCAATACAATTAAACGGTCATGCATGCATGATAGCACGTAATGCTACATGATCGTCTAGGGACACCTTTACTCACTCACCAAAACACAACCTTTACTCACTCACCATTTGGGATACATACTGTTATGTCACGGTGGTCTTTTGAAGCCGGCTGCCTAAATGACTGCGAAACGCAATGTGCCACTAACTTTACTTACCTCTGATGTAAGTAAAGTTTTATTTACTTTACTTACCTTTTCAGTACTCTGTTACCGTGCGGTGATCGTGCCGACGAAGAAACGCGACGCTGCAGTCACTCGGTGGCCAGTACAGACAAATCGGTGTGTCCGGAGCAGCAGAATATAAGGAATTGTCAACACGATTATAAACACGACAAGTTGTCTCCAGCTTCTGGTGAGTTTGACAAGTTATAAGTATTTGATTTGACTTTACGTGTCTTTTGAAGCACGTGTCTCGACGAATATAAGATGTTTTTAAACTTCGTAAATCTAGGGACGAGTGAGCGCGTTTTATAAATGCAATGATAAGCAATGAACTAATTTGCTTCCTAAGTGAAATTAGAGTGGTACCTAGAGTGATTAAATCCTAAAATTCTTTAATACTTGTCCTACTTCATAATACGAGGTTTATAAATGAATGAACTAATTATTTTGTTGTCAGATGTGTACGAAATAAGTCCGTACGCGACATTCGCTGTGGGAGCGGAAGGCGCGGCTGCGACTTTGGATCACACTCTGCAATTCCGCACCTTCGGCCATCGCGACAACGACGCGCCACCACATCGCCCGTGCAGGAAACATCCACAAAGACACAGGGACCGCTCAGACGGTATACGACTTTATATCTTTATTTATTGACTTGAATACATACTTACGTCTTTAAATTTGCTTTCATAGTAAGAGTAAATCTTTAAAAAGATTTTATGATTTACCAGCGACCGCCCATGACTTAGTTTGAGTACAGTTTTTAACGTGAAACGCCTTTAAATTTGCTTCCATAGTAGGAAACAATTCAGAGAACTCATGATAACAAAATCAGGAGATACCGTTTCATCCTGTAGCTACTACCATACTTATCTATCATCTACATCTTTAATTTAATTACACTACTCTTTGGTAAGACTTCACATATCTTAGATATTGCAAGTTTTGTCCACCAACGTAATTTATATAGGTACCTACACAATGCTTTTCTGTTTGATCAATTGAACAATTTTTTTTTTCTAATATACACAGCAATATGCATATAAAAAATAATATGTAATAATTTTACATTTGACTATTTGACAGTAGACAAACATCACTCAGACTGTGAGTTGCAGCAGTTGAGTAGATACGAGAAAGTGCGCCCCAGACACTGCGCCGGCACATCTTACTGCGTGCCTTTATCTCATCATGGTATGTACTAATACATATTACCAGCGACGCTCTCCCGGTTTCGCCCTATAAGTATCTATATAAAAAATCCGTGAAAAATTATC
This sequence comes from Synanthedon vespiformis, assembly GCA_918317495.1. Lineage (NCBI taxonomy): Eukaryota > Metazoa > Arthropoda > Insecta > Lepidoptera > Sesiidae > Synanthedon > Synanthedon vespiformis. The sequence goes on from OU906962.1 coordinate 3,894,992, forward strand.
TCACTGATGGTGAAAACCACATCAAAATCCATTGCGTGGTTTAGGTAAAAAAATAATAATTGTTACGTGTCACTGCCTATTATCCGTTACCCTAACCTTGTTATGGCTGACAGAACACTTGTGTTATCCGTGTTGTTTATTGTATCTCTAAGCGATGGCAACGGTTAATTAGACCGTCAGTCTAACTTTATCATAAAATAAACTTGGCTAAAATCCTTAATAATAATAATAAAATCCTTGATTGTATAAATGAAGTGACCATTGCTTCAATAACAGGCGGTGGCAGCGTTGGAGGTGGAGGCAGCGGTGGTGGTTTTTCAGAGGTGTACGCTGGCGACTCGAGCGCAGAGTCAGGTCCTGGTTCACTATCGCCGCGAACCCACCACGAACACAGCTAGCGTCGTCGGCAACGCAACTAAACACAATGGCCTAACCGAGGAGTAATTCATATCGAATACAAACTAACAGGGAAAGAGTAGTATAGGTACTACAACTACAACTGTGTACTGTGTATTATGATCATCGAAGTACTACAACGATGGAATTTGCGTCACAAATACTAAAGCGGCACATAAAAAGTACGCCAACGGAATCATGGCGGTGTCTTGCCTTCGCGCGTCAATGGTAAAAGGTAGTTATAGTAACGACCAAGTTCTACTTTTCATTTTAAACTCCAATGCGCGAATTTCCATTAGCCACGGCACGGCCCGGCACGGCATACGACATTTTCATACATTTTTGCTTCTGTGCCGGTGCCGGGGAAGCAAAAATGTATGAAAATGTATGACGTGCCGGGCCGTGCCGTGGCTAATGGAAAACCGCCTAATGTGTTGACGTAGTCACATTTTCTTTAAATGTAAGACGTTTGGTTGGTTTAAATGACAGATGACACAGTTCATGCTATGTCATGCTATGCATATGTCACTTTTAAATGTTTCATAAAGTTCCTAGGTGTTTTGTATGGCGTGTGAAATCCATAGCAGTTGTAGTACATTGAAAATTATGATAACCACACACGTAACGATATACTTGCGCAAGTATACAGTAACGTGTGTGAGAAGATTATTCGTATAATTTTAAATAATGGCGAAAGTACGTGTGTGGCTACCATTAAACAGGGGGTAACTATAGTATGTTCTTTTAATCCCAACGTGATTCCAGCGGCAGCGGTGTGCCAATTCTTTCTCGCCGATTCTCGTGACTTAAGAGGGGGTATAATGTGTTGAAAGTGAAATTTAAACACCGTACATTCAATTTAATATTTATTTACTGGTGAATTAAATAGGAAAATAAAGTAATTAACCACAACTCATCCAGTTGTGATATAACACAGCTCCTTATATATTATATATCAACGATATTCTATATCTATTCTAGTTATAAATTATAATTGATATTCATTTAAAACATATTTTTCATTTATCGTTGGGTATATTTTACTTTTAAATCACGTTGTCTACTTACGATACCGAAGATACAAAAAAACACATGCAGAGAGTGTTTAATTCGGCTGTTAAATTGTACTTGTTATATTTACTTAAAGGCCTCTTTCACCATCTCTGAGTAAAGTGTCTAGTAGGTAAAAAAGCGTACGAGTTTCACCATCTTCGAGTAGCATTACTCAAAGGTAATTTCAATAAAATTGACACAAGATACTCGTAACATTTACTCGACAAATAGCGTTACTTGAAAAGTAACTAATCAACACTTTAGTTCTAGTTGGTGAAAGAGGCCCTTAGTGTCAAATTATTCAGTATAAATGCCAAGAATGACTTCCATTTAGTGCCAAATTAGTCGATCGACTATAGTCGGTCGACGGCCAAATTTGACGAAACGCAAGGCCTAAATCGTAAATAAATCAAAATTGTGTTTATAGATAATTTAGTCAAACACTTATTTTATATTTACTATTTACTAATGAAATAATTTAATCAAAAGTGTGTTTTATGTTAATTTTATTCACGATAAAGACTAGCGAGTGATCAAATCACTCTGTCTTTTGCAAAAAAAAAATGCAATTAACTAATGGACTCAAAATTATCTAAAGATATATTAGGCAATTATTTTATATTTAGGTACTTAATGATTTTTTATAGATAGTTAATGTTCGTTAATGTTAGGAAAATAATTTATGCCAAATATTACAATACAATACAATTAAGTGTTTTACTGCCATTATAATATCTCACAATTGTACTGATTCCATAAAATAAGGTATTATTTTATAAAAACACCTCTTTAAATAAGAAGTGTTCGGCTGGCATTCTCGAGTTGATGAAATAAAATATATAATTACTAATTCGATTTGTAACAATGTACCTAATCCTATTTACTGCTATTTTCTTTTCTCAGTATTTTGATTTTTACGTAGCCTAAGTTTCTGCTGTTATTTCAGATCAATTCTCAAATACAAGTCATCATTTTCATATTTATTTATAAAATTTATAATCGATTTTTTTTTTAAATTTATAATGTTATTGTATAATATTATATATATATTTATTATGTATGTACTCAACGAATCTCAACAGTTATATTTTTCTGTACTCGACAGTTACACTTAAAAGCCGGACACTTTAGTTGCTCGGAGAAGTTAATGGTGTTTCCACACTAATTGATTGATCCTCCGTTGACAGATACAACGTCCCATTCGCCAACACCATGTACGTCACCAGTGGTGGCAAATGGGATTACTTTTCCCAGTCACCACCGGTGGTGGTTGTACAACGGGAGCATAATTAACTTGACCGAGTATAGTATCTGTATAACAATAGTCAAAATTTCATTGCCGCATTTAGACACTAATATTTACTAAACGAATAGTTATGTAAGTAGTTATTCTAATTGTTTTATATTGGTCGTTATATGTAATCGGCTGTTAAATTTATTACGTTAAATTCAATAATGTTACTTGCACAATATTATTTCAATTTGTAAATAATTCTAGTCAGACTGATATTTACATATATAATTATTTTTAATCGGAGCTTAAAGTTTTGTACATAAATCTCGTAGTTATCGTAAAAACTAGTCAATTTTGATTGAATGTTTTATGACAATATGACTGTAATGTGTAAATATTTAATGAAATGTGAGATCTGATTTATTTGTAAAATAAAATATATTTATCGCCAATGGAGTTTTTTTTAAATATTACTAAAACATATAATATATCATAAATTCGACTAACCATTCTTAGACAGACTGATGTTTTTACGACAAGTTACGACTTTCATTGGGTTTTCTTCCAAAATATATTAGGTTTATATTTTTTAATTAAACATTAAAAATATAATTTAAAAAGTTAGAATTCCTTCTATGTTTTATATATAATTTTTTCCATATTAAATAAATTCTCCCCCTAAGTAGCCTATAGTCGAAAAATAATATTTCGGAATAATCTTGGATTGTAGAAGCTCGGCATGCCGTTGATGGAGTGTAAATTGTCCAAGGTTGAACATTCTTGGGACTAGGGACATCCGTAACATTTTAGATGGTAAAATATAACGAATTCCAATATCCGATATTTGAGGAAACTGCTAGTCAACCCTTGATGGAATTTCAGTTAGGAACTGGACGAGCAAATGCTAACAATCCTATAAATTCAATGTTGAACAGAAGTACACTTCAGAGCATTTTTAATTCAAATTCAAATATTTTTAATAGAATGTGCGACGTACATTGAGGTGGGGCTAATTAATGTTAATGAATCGTAACGACTTCGGCCAGCCTTATCCAGTCGTAAAAAAAGCTAATAGCTAATATGAAAAATTCATAATTTTTTCTACGGTAGATTACTGCCCGAAAAAACCTTCGTCAGCGACAACTATATTTGTTTTTAAACTTAATAATTTAGTTAAACTCTGTACTAAAGTTATATTCGGCTACTTTAATATTTTTTTATTTTATTTTTATTTTACACAATATTTATTAAAAACTTTACAATTTTGAATCTGTTTGGTTCCCCGAGAAGCTCTAAATTCTTAGATGCGGAAACAGTCTCAAAATCACCGCAACATGGCGATATTTTGAAACATGCGATAGATATCTATACTTAATCATATAAAGAGGAAAGATTTGTTTGTTTGTATAGAATATGCTCCGAAACTACTGGACCGATTTGAAAAATTCTTTTACCATTAGAAGCCGACATTATCCGTGTTGAACAAGGCTACTTTTTACAGCGGGAAAATGCTTCATTCCTACGGGAAATCTAAATAAAAGTAAATACTAGCGGCTTGGCCCGGGAGATAGCGCCATCTATCCAAAATACTGTAGATGGCGTTTTATACATTTCTACGCGGACGAAGTCGCGAGCACCAGCTAGTCAGTAATATTTTGAGATATTTCTACCATTTTGATATTTAGAATATTATTATTAGAAACTAGAAACATAAGTAGAATCTGAATAATTAAGGTAGGTATAATGAGTGACCTCTACTACCTATATCAACCTTGAGACCGAGCTCAGCCTTCAACACACCAAAGGGTCCTAATCTAATATGCGTTCATCCAAGGCTCATGAGTCACCATTGTCCTTAACTGAGTTGTTTAATATATTATTAATCACTAGTTAGCCACTCCCTACAAGATTTCAAATGTATAGATATAAACCTTGTCTAACTGATGGAGAAAACCGCATCTAAATCCGTTGCGTGATAAGGAATTAGCGGATATACAGACAGAAGCGACTTTGTTATATACTTACTATGTGGGTAAGACATAAACATCCGCTAAGAATGGATTTTTGAAATTTAAACTCAGTGCTAATCCGAGGGCGGGTCGCTGTTGTATCAATATCATCAATCAATACTAATAATAAATCTGTAAGTGTAGATATTTTAATATGTATGTATCTTCCTCCTAACTTTTAAACGAAAATATTGGTACGTAGATAAACATTTAGAGGTACAGGACAGAGAACGCGGACGAAGTCGCGGGCGCCAGCTAGTTATAAATAATTGGTTGGTCTATTAATTTAATTATATTCCACAATACTTATTCCACACGCAATGTTATTACAATTATAAAAACGAAGTCTATACAAGTTTTATTTATACACAGAATGCCCAATTTGTGTGAATGAATAAAATTGTTGTGACTTTTATTCCAATACAATTGGCTGTTGTGCTTCGTCAGCAATTTCTTATGTTTCCCGTTTAATCTATCCAAAGTACATTAGTCATTGAAGTCACTGAAATGAACATTTTATTTATGACTTTTTAAATTAAAATATAATGTTTTTTTATGTTGCCATTTTGAAATACTTCCTTCTACCATCTAATCTTCAAAATCCACACGGCGCTCAAGTAACTCCACATTTAAAATCGTGGGCTCTCCTACCATAATACGAATGCAAAAACTTTTATTTCTTACTTTTAATGTAAATAAAAGAAGTAAAGCATGAGGATTTCAGAGCATGATTTTTTCCAACACAAACATGAGGTCGAGGATTGCTTAAACGTGCAGCGCGGAGTTTAAAATTATTTTTATTCGATTTTTATTTCCGGTGAAATATTTCATAATCCGCTCATCCAGTGGTCAGTAGAGTGTAGGGGTGGTGGTCACGGGTTGGAACTTTGGTAGGGGGTGCCCTCTAGCCCACTCGTCCGGCCAAGTCCATTTAACTAGAACACCCAACGGGCGGCAGCCGTATACGGTTTTTCACGGGAAAAAATGCTCTCAAATAAAAAAACAGGAGTAAAGCGTTCAGAGCGTATCGAAAATTAATTATTGCTTTGAATATTTTTTAACACTTTTGTTCGATTCTCAGTTTTTGTTCTAGAATGTATATCGTACTACGTACTATTGTATTGGTAACTATGTTGTTAAATGTGCAAACTATGTATTGGTTGAGTTATTTGAAATACTCGTACTTATGATAACTGCATGTACTCAGACCAATTAAAAACTATAGACAGAATTTTGCATACAACATTAGCGAAGCCGCTTTTATCCGTACGTATGTGAAAGTTTGTATGGATTATGTATGCATGTTATTTATGTTTGTTACTCTTTCACGCAAAAACTACTGAACCGATCACAATGCAATTTTGCATACACGTTGTCATAGGACATAGGGTACCTTTCATCATTCAATGAGGACGAAGACGCGGGGACCAGCTAGTAACTAGTAAACATATATGTGTGCAATTGTGCATATATGTTTCATGTTCCAAGCTAATAACCGCCATTTTGTTTACTTTGTTGGAAATGTAATTCCATCGTGCTTTTTATTTTTGTAAGACTGGTTTTTACCCCCTTTCACTATATATTCGACATTTTCAATAGTAGGTAAATATTTTAATAATGCAAGCGCACAAAATGAAATCAAACTGCGCCTTAGTTTGATTTCATTTTGTGCGTGTAACCTTGTTTAGTTCGTATTTTATCTGAGCATAAGTATTATATTTCATTAGGTGCACCAAGATAATAGGTATTAAGTTACATGCTGACGGGTAAGTTACGTTACGTGTAGGTATTTATTACTTTGTGATAACAGTATCTTAAGTTGAGTAGGTAAGTATATTTACCGAAGAGAATGGAGACGGAAAATCATCTTCATCTGTCTTATTAATCATGATCACTTCTATATTTAATATACTTTTTTCAGAAAATATAACTAAAAATCTACTGTTTGACTGAACATGTGTCAGACATTACAATCTTAGTCAGACTGTGGTTATGGAAGGTCACAAATCTACTGATCTGAATAGCGTATAATATGACGAACCACAATATCCATATCAAGATCACTAATAAACTTTTAACTGATGGATTTCTGAAACGACGGATGTTACCGAGAGTTATCAATTATATTATCAATTTCAAGTAACAATGGATATTGAGTTGTAGAATTGTCTAAAATTTTCAAGAACGGCTTTTGATTCTATACTATATTGATTTTATACTACATGCTCCTGGTTTCACTCGGGTTTAAAATTAAAAACTATCCTATCTTTTAAGTTGGGCCAAATTACACATAGTTACGAAGTTTTATCAAAATCGGTTCAGTAGTTTAGCAGTTCATCGGCGACAAACATGTGACACGAAAATTTTATATTAGAGAGATGCTAAGTATTTCAAGTTTGGACAAGTTTAGAAGGTAATTTAATCCGTATTAGAGGGTATAAACTTATTCTATACTTATTTGAGAATATCAATACCATTTCTAATCCAAAATATAGTTGACCTAAAATCCTTTTTTTTCTATTTTAAACTAAATAAGTAGTTACAAATTTAAAATTATTTTTGGAAATTGAAAAAGTTTGCAGTTCAGTTCAGCCACTGAGTAGTTCAGCTCACGATATGATAGGTATTCATTTAGAATTTTCACGTAATTAAAGTTCCGTAATATCCATATATAAGTCTTATATAAGTGAATCAATATCAAACTCCAAACTTAGGTACTTTAAGTTTTATTACAATGACTAGTGACACTTTCCCGGCTTCGCTGGGGTGCAATTTTTATATATAACCATCCCTGTTTATCCCAAGTGAAAAACGACTAACGCAAGGCGACTGATCTTTATCAATCATCAATCAATACTAATAATAAATCTGTAAGTGTATGTATTGTAATTTGTATGTATGTTCCTTTCAACGCGGACGAAGTCGCGGGCACCAGTATTATAATAAAACTAAATATTAATAAACAAAGGATCGCCAAATGAAATTAGCATAACATTTATTGTATCCACAAAATGAGGGAGTAATTCAATGTGGGATAGATCAACGGGTGCTTTCATACATTTCAAACGACCGTATAGTTATTACGAATTAATTTAGGTACATGACTGATTCCATATTGCATTGAAATTTCGGGACGTTCATCAAAATGGTTAGCACAGTAGGTAACCGCATATACCCAGAGTATCAAGTTTAACTTGATACTCGTATATACTAATATTATAAAGAGAAAAGATTTGATTGTTTGTTTGTACCTATTGAATAGGCTTCGAAACTACTGAACCGATTTACATAATTATTTTACCATTAGAAGCCCATATTATCTGTGATGAACATAGGATACTTTTTACAGCGGGAAAATGCTTCATTCCCACGGGAAAACGGGTAACTAATAGGACAACTGGTAGTAAGAATTATCCTTCCGTACTTATCTTTTTCACATAACTTCTAAACGGCTGAACCGATTGGGTTGAAATTTTATATGGGTATATCTATGGTTTCCTGGATGATTTAAAAATACAATTGGACTCGGTAGGTGGCGCTGCTGTCGGTATGTCAACTACTAAACGGCTTGTACTGTCGGCTTGAAATTTTGTATGTGTATTTCCATGGTTCCAGCGACATTTCACAGAGACGAATGTTATTTTATGACGATGAATATTTTATAAAGTTACGCAGGCGAAGTCGCGTGCAACAGCTAGTCAACCTATATTAATAAGATTATGATAAACTATCGTTATATATATAATCAACTTGACTATTATGTGACCACTAAATATTTTAAACATAAATTTCCTTATATAGGTACATTTTTTTTGCTCTCTTATTGTCACGTTTCTTCCATGTATGTACCAAGCATGAATTTTATGATAACAATTTATCGAGTCTTAATTCGCTTAGGTATTATCACGTAGGAAAAGTACATATTATGCGTTTTTATTTAAATATAATTTCCTTATTAACCTGATTAAAATAAGTCGTGTCTTTATAGGTATTGCTTCTTTGTGGCTGGTTCCATCTGCTTACTAAGCTAATTTCCTTAACATACGTTTCATCCTGACTTTTCTTTATCAATATAATGTACGAAAGATCGTACAGCATAAATTTACGACGACGACTACGAAACATTCATATAACCATATACGAAATGGAAGAGTCCTACCGGTTCACCTGCTTATAAATTTTAATTGATTGACTCTTTTAAGCAAATATATCAATCCTAACACGCATTTAATCTAATCTAATTAACAAAATGCATAATTTTTATTATCCATCTCTGTGTGCAACGCAATGCGTATGAAAATTTTCACATTGTAACTTTCTATAACAAATGTCAATAATAAAATCTTATAAAATAAAATCGTTAATGATAAAATCTTATAGTAAAGTCGTAACTGTCTGTAGGTACATAAAATAATTTTTCAAAAAAAATATATTGGTCACGCTTTTACTTATGTTACCTAGGTCAAAAAACCTGGGTCTGTTTGAATGTGCGTTTTCACTGATGTATTGATGATCACCTGCAATAAAGGATAGCATTATAGGATATAGGATACTATAGGATTCTTTTTATCTTGCAAAAATGTTAGGTTAGGTTAGGTATATGGATTTAGCATTTATCGTAACAGCAAATCGGGTAATCGCATCCTTATTAGAAGTCTTTATTCACCGCCCGTTAGAGATCATTTCCGTACCCAAGGTTAAGTCAATAAAGGTCTGCGAGTAACTAGCTTCTTGTTCTATGAATAGAATTGATATAACTGTGACCACTTTATCACAGTCGTGTCTTGAATCTCTTGACACTGCCTACGTATATCTTTATACTAATTTAATAAAGGTGAAGATATTTTTTTGTTTGTTTAAAGTTTAAACAAACAATGTTGTTGAACACATTAAACCTAGCTAGAACTGCCAGATGTATTAAAAAAACATTCGGTAGCCCAATAAAATTCTTAAGGAAGGTTACAGGCTAACATTAACCGTTTGACATAGCTAGTAAATTTATTAACCCCCGACATCCGACGAAAAACAGGGTGCTATAAGTTCATAGTTTATTAAGATCAGCTGTTCAGGCGTTTCAAGATTATCAACCCATTTTTTAATTGACGACGACACTTAATTTACAGGTTTGATTGTTGTACAATTTGATATAACTATTGGTACCTCGGTGATATTTCCATGACGTGGTAAACTTGATCTGATTGATGCTACAGCATCAAGTGGTCTGCGGGACAGCCTACTCCACAACAATTTATAGAAAATATAGTGTGTTTAGATTCAATGGAAAGTCAGGGGTTAATTTATAATTTCAATTAAATATTTAATTAAGCATGTATTACGGTAAAACTCACTACTAATAATACTTATTACGGTAAAACCTTTCTTATGTGTAAGGAGGGATGCGATAGGTCAGGTAACTAACATAATGGCAAAATTACATGAATTATTCATGAACAAAATAACTAATTATTAATATACTCATGAACGAACATAATATGTATATTGTATGAATGACCATAAAGATCAAACTCAAACTCATAAATTTTTATCACTTCTTCTAAAAACGTGACCCAAATTTTCTTTGTCTTCGCCTGATTTAGGTTAGCTAGATAAAGGGTCAGGCAAACAATGTATCGGCGTCTAAACTATAGCTGTGTTCTATTCAACCAAGTGGTAAGTTTTTAAAAGATCTAACAATGTTATTTTTAGATATTTTCAGTTGCAAACTAGGTTGTTTGCTGCAAGCTATTATGAGCCATTAATTCCATCGTGATTGCAGCCAGCGTTCTAATGATACCAAGTATGTGATATGTGATCTCTAGCATCCCTTACTCGGTCACCGAAACCTGTTCTGTGAGAGGATACTATAAAGGGCGAAATGCAGCGATAGTAGGTCGCTGTAAATAGAGATAAAAGTAGGTCGTATATTTGTGACGCGGTGTCACATTGGCATAAGGGATCGCAATATAAATCTCTAGATAGGCAGTAATTTTTTCCTTATACCTATAACTGTTGTATATGACTGACTGAAATCAACATTTAGATACATGTCGATCTTTCGTTTCATCATCGAGACACCTAAACCGAAGATAACCCATATTCTATTTAGTTTCATTTAGGATAGTCAATCGGCCGTTTTAGTGCTGGCCTTTACCGCATGTCTACGGTTATGTAAGACACTGCTCGGTGCTCCCCATAATAACATCTATCAATATTCGTCCGCTGTGACCACATTGTAGGTATGATAGAGTTTGGACATTGAGTTTATAGGAGCGCATTGGGAATAACTCTTTTTCACAAAAAATAAACCGACTTCAGACCGTCTCATGGTCTTTTCTCATGGATGCCATTGTCAGAACTGGACCAAATTAAAATGGGACCACACGGGAAGCACAGGCTTTCAAATAAAAAAAGAATCATCAAAACCGGTTCACCCAGTCGAAAGTTATGAGGTAACAAAAAAAATACAGTCGAATTGAGAACCTCCTTTTTTGGAAGTCGGTTGATAAAATATAGGTGTACCTATATTACATTGTGATGACATACGCTACGCAATATTGATCCGCCATTGTCTTACTATGGCTTCGTTATAGTTACAAATTCTACACAAGCAGAGCTACGAGTAAGGTGCCTTCACCTTTTCGCTTACATAAAACATTTGAAACAAAAGCGCATACAAAGTTAAAAAAATTGGTTAACTAATTACATGCAGTTTTATTGATATATTAATAAGCTTATTTTTACGAAAGAAATCGTTGAATATTCAGAATCATCGAGTTGTCCTCGAGTATAAAACTTTTCTTTCGTTCACATAATGTATTCTTTCTTTGAGAGGTGTCAGATAAATTACGAAAATCCATATTTAAGTATTCTGAAAACGTCATGTTCTGTAGCAATCTTCAAAGACTTTTGAAGTCAAAATCTGTCGATCTCTTTGAAGTCGTATTTTTGTGACCAGACACACTGTAACTAAGTATATATTGTTGTCATCGTCATATTATTGCTAAGTTGTGTGTTTAGATAGGACCTAATCCGTTATAAAGTTTGGATCGTGTCCACCTCCATCCACTTTATTTGCCAAATTTTGACCTTTCCTATAAAATATAATAGAAGAAAAAAATATTTTAAATGATATAAGTGCGCTGTAACTAAGGTTATCCGTGTCCAATAACAACTGTACAATGTTAAGCCATAAAATAATTTTATTCCCATAAACATCTATAAATACGGAACAACATCATTTCGTCTACATTTGCAACGTGTCTACAACAAATGTATTTTTTTATTAAAGCTCGCGTGTAAGCATCATGTGCGTTCTATAAAATAGCAGCGCTGCATTGTCTTCCTCTCCGTGCCAACTGACTACCTGCAATAACCCTCGCCTTGGAGGAACAGCCTAAACGCCTCTGCTATCTTACCCGGCTGTTCCTCAAGCACCATGCCACAGTCCGATATATTCAGCCAAGACGTCTTGGACGGTTCGAGGCGTCCATTAAAAGTTACGGTGTCATCGACGTGCGGTGACAGAGCGCCTGTCACATTCAAAACAGGAACCTTGAGAGTGTTGCCATCTCGCGAAATACCCAAATCGGTGCGACGCAAGTAGGCGTCGATGAACAGAGACAAATTCACCGTGTTGGCATGTGAAAAACACTCTTTGTAGACCTGAGTCAGATCGTAGTTTCGGTCTTCGGTGCTGCGGCCGAAGTGGTGCCACATGAGATAGTCGATAACTCCTTGAGTCATACCGCTAGAGCGGAGTTGTCTTGTATTGATTTTTTGGTATAACCATTCAGTCCAACCGGCTTGAGTAGAGGTGCAGTTTATAAGCGCGAGAGCTTCGATTTTGTTTGGGTTATTGATGGCGTACCGAGCCAGTATGTTAGCCCCGGCGCCTACTCCGAAACCGATGAAGGATTTTATACCAAAATGACCAAGGACAAAGTCGATTTGACCCGCCAACTCATCCATGGTGGGATATATGTAGTCTTCTGGAAGTTGCGGCGCTCCCTCCTCCTGACCTGGTGCGGTTACATGATATATACAAAATCTATTCAATACGGCCCTCATGTCCACGAAATTAAAGAAAGCTTGGAAGTTCGCGGCGTAGTTGAGTCCAAGGTCATGGTAAGTAATTATCGCTCGCTTGTTCCGGTCCCCTCGCACCGCCACCAGGATATCCCCGCGGGAGGTTCTGACCCTCTCTTCCACGCATGCGCCGTCGTTCTGCAATCGTCTATCTGATGGAAAATGTAGTTGGACATTCTTAAGCTCATCTTCGTAATTATCCGAAGACATCATGTTCAGAAGCGCGATGTTTTCGCACTGTACTGTTGTCGGCATTATTTTAAACTATTTATTTTATATATTTTTTCGTTGACTCACTTGAGTGGTATTCGTTTTCTTGAGACAGATCTTGATCCTTTTGCTCACAATCGTGGATTGTGTGACTTTTATTCCTTAAGGTCTAATTCAATTAACACTTATTTAGTATAATCACATTAGCAGCAGATACTGATGCTCTGTTTTCTGTGTGCATATCTATTTAGTAACACTGTATTTTGTAATAGTCTTCACTTAACCACTTTGAAACGGAGTTGACGCTCTTATTCTTCGATAGTTTGGTCTGATACGGTACAGTTTGATGGGAATAAGTCAGGAAATGTTCAATAATGTACAAGGCGAACGAGCGTGGCGTCAAACCCAGCCAACGTCCCCCTCGGTACTAATCGGAAATATTCGTCATCGCTCGGCCGCGCATGTTTGGAAAACATTGAACAGAATTTGCCGTTTATATTACACAGTATGATTGTAGAAAAATTAAGTTTTGTGTATCCGGAAATCATATATATTAATTTTTTCGGTTTTTGTTTAGTTCCAAAAATGTTGTAGCTAATTAATGTATGTAATGGTTCAAAATTATATGCAGTTGTGACAAGCTATTTAAGTATATGATATTGGCGCCATCTATGTTATATTTGTGGTACTTATTTATAGTTTAACAGTCTTTAATTTGATTAAATACATTCCGTTACTCATAGATGTCGCTATAATAAACATTTATCATTTATGTATGTTGCTATAGTACTTACGATAGACCGTTCCATTATTGAATCGCTAATAGTCAGTTAAATCGATATTATGATGTCATAAGTTACTTACTTTGTTAAAAGAGTTTTATAACTATAGGAAAGTAGAATCAATTCTTTAAATTTGCAGAATTGGTACAATTAAACCAACAAAATATTTTACAATTATTTATTACATAGTCTTCGAGAACAAATACACAATTACCTAAATTATAATACATACATAATATTCATTTACATAAAATAAAATCTGTATGCAACTTTCCTTGAAAAACTTGGTTTTCTTTCCATTGTCCGATTTTGTTTGTTTCAAAATAGGTGACAAACGTTTTTTTGAACGTTTTTCACATAGAAGTGGATACAGTGACTTAATTACATTTATTTCACGCGTATTATTTTTCAAAAAACAAAAATATTTACAGGATATACAATACAATTACATTTTCAATATTTTACTATAATTTTTAAATCGATTTCATCGGAGGTTCTTCTCTAGTAACTTCAAATACCAAACACGTCACCGAACCTGTGCTATGTGAAAATTTGTTATTACATATTATTATAATATCTTTAAAAAGATGCAAGACGTGTACTAAACCATGGACATATAGAGATGGACTGGATCTTTCCCTATCCACGCACGTGTAAAATAAAATAAGGACTGAGAAGTGTGAGAGAGACGAAGCGATCGTGCGGCCAGTGATTGCCTTTTTCAAGCATTTTCATTGGACTTTTAAGTTTTACTAGAGTCTGTCAAGTCAACCGACGCGGCCTAAACATGAAACAACATAATACCTAAGTGGCAATACTTTTTCCGGTTGTCACTCAATTATTTTTTCTTCTTCTTCTCTTTTAATATCTTGGCTCCATCAGATCTTCTCCGATGATTTTGCCAGTGTCATTAGTAATAATAGAAATTTGTAATAGCCTTTTTTTAAATAAAAAAGGCAAAATTGAAATTAAAAATCGAAAGTAGCAGATCCCGAGACTAGTCAGTCAGGTAAGTCTATAATTTTTCTTAGTTTTCCAAAACAGGTCCATCAAGTCCAAAGCAGTCAGGTCAAGTCGTCAATAATTTCATTAAATTCAGTTCTTAAGCATGTCAATGAAAAGGTAAATATTGACTTGACCCGACTGCTTTCGACTTAACGGACCCGTTTTGGAAAACTCAAAGAAAAATCGTAGACTTTTGACTTGACTGACTAGTCTCAGGATCTCTGCTACTTTTGATTTTAATTTGAATTTTGCCTTTTTTATTTCAAAAAAAGTTACCATTTTAAATTACTATTTTCAACAGACTTCCAAAAAAGGAGGTTCTGAATTCGACTGTATTTTTTTCAAGTTCGTTACTGGGTGTAACGATTTTGATGATTATTTTTTTTATTTGAAATCTGATGCTTCCCTTGGGACCACATTTCAATTTGGTCCAGTTGTGACAATGACATCCTTGAGAAAACGGTTTGAAGTCGGTTTTTTGCAATCGAATGAAAAGCAATCGAACGGTTGACTTTTGCTGCAGTCACTACAGACAGACCTACAGGAAAGAGATAGTTATTGGCCGCACGATCTCTTTCTCTCTTTCTAGAGAGTCAGTCTTCTACTATTGGCTTTTTCTAGGCATTGGCTCAGTCCATTCTCTCATGTCTATGACAAAAACCTACCCCAGGTCTCACCTATTTATGAAAATAACAAAATACAATTTTATTATTTATTCAAGTTTAGATACTTGGAAAGTTACATACAATACAAGTTATATATACATTCATTCACTATAAACAAAATAACATCTTAAGAGAAAAAAATATTGGTAAATAAAAATTATTATAATAATAATTCAATTTCTACATTAATTAAGTAAATGTACAAAGATTTAAGAATTATTGTTCCAGAAGACCGTTTCAATACAATATTACACTGTATTGATTACCTAACATTATAATAATTATAAAATATTTAAAAAAAAAATATCACGATCAAACTGATTTTGGAATTAAAAAAAAAGATTACGTTCATAAGTGAATTTCTAGAGAGAAAGTATTCCATAAAATGTATTGATTGATTATAAAAAAAAATTAAAAATACAAAAAAGTATCCATTTATACGAGTTGAAATCATAATACATAATTATGTACATTTTTTAATTATGCTGTTTTTTTTTTAAAAAAAAACGCGGCAAACTCGAAGCGAACTTATGTTTAAATGATAGTTACCTATTTAAAAAGATTTTTTGTGTTTCACGGCAGTTTATGTGTCAAGTTTTTTTTTTTTACAAGCTAACAAGAAAACCCAATTTGTATGAAAACATTGATTGGCAATTTTTATATATATATATTTTTTTATTGTTTCATTGATATTGCGTTAAACATTGTACATTTTTTGAATTGCAATAGTTATCCCACATAAATTATATTATTATATATTGCAATCATCTAAATTTTGCATGTATGTAGTCGCAAAAAAATATTTATATATTATTGTGTTAAAATTATTTTAAAAAGAAATCAAATAGTGTTTAAATATTCACAGAATTGATTACATAATAGTAAATGCTCTATTATCATCTTCTGTAAAAAATACTATATTCTGAATTCAAAATTTCATTATTGCAACCAATTATTATTAATTTTATTTAAAATTTCTAAAACATAAATATTATGCTTCACTAATGCGGAAAGCCAAATACTTACATAAAATTTTATTACATTAGTTAAAAATAGTTTATAAGTAAATATACATTTGACTTTTAAATATATAATTAATTATTTAAAAATCTTAATATTTTATTTTATTTCGTCAAGTTTTTAACAGAAATTACTGAGTCAAAACCAATTTACATATTAGCTATTTGACATTGTTTTAATTAAAACAATATAAAGAGAAATTTATTAATTAACTCGTATTAAGTAAAAATACTCTTAAATAAGAAGAAGTAAAAATACTTAATAAAGTTCACGCGTAAAGAATCACATCTTACAGAAATATACACAAGTTGTTATAAAAACACATTTTTTTTTAAAAATAACAATCTTAGGACTAAATATTAGGGTCACATTTCCATCTTTGTTCGATCCAGTCTCTATTTTTTCTATATGTACGTAAATTTGAAGAATTTTTATACTACAATTACGTGAAAAAAAAAATATAATCGAAAAATTATTGCATTACAAAAAATACAAGTCAACTGTAATATTTTTCACACGAATCAATAAATTGAATCAGTGTTTTTTTTTTTAGCAAACCAGTTATGACTACTGTGGCTATGCTGTGGCTGAAGCAGTGATCTAGTATCTAGATCACCTAGGCGGCCTAGGCGCGAACGACTATATCAGGAGAAGACGAAAGCAATTTTATTCATATACATACATTAATCACTTAACAATTAACAAATTACTTCATCGGAGGTACTATTACTTTATTTCTGTTCTTGATAGTAATCCTTACATATTATAAAACAAAGTACTCCACCGCGTCTGTCTTTTTCGCGATAAACTCAAAAACTACTGCACCGATTTTCATGCTGTTTTCACCAATGTATAGAGTACTTCTCGAGGAATATTTTCGTATATAATTTACAAAGTTACGCGGGCAAAGTCGCGGACAGCAGTTAGTTTACTATAGTCAGTTCACGCCGGAACGAGGCGTGGCGGGTGGCGACGACGTGAAGATGTTTGAAGTGGCGATGGGCTATTGTTGCTAAAAAAAATTAATCGATAGACAATTTTACTATTCGATTGTCGAATGAAAATCGATTAATGAATAAAATTGAAATTTTTTGTCATCAAAATTTTCAGTCTCGTTTCTGTCGTTAATTGACAGATTAAATAAATAAAATCGACGATGCAATCGATTCATTCTATCAAGTGATTTGATTAATCGACGGAATCTATACTATTATATAAATCTGAAGAGTTTGTTTGTTTTGTTGTACGCACTAATCTCGGGAAGTACTGATTCGAATTGAAAAATTATTTTTGTGTTGGATAGTCCATTTATCGAGGAAGGCTTATATTATAGGCTATAGAGAACGCGGACGAAGTCGTGGGCACCAGATAGTATAGAACATATACAGATTGTCATTCGATTACAATCGAATGAAACGAACAATCGATTAATACGATTGTTTTTAGTTACAATCGCCCATCGCTAGCTTGAAGAGGCCAAGATGTTTGCCAAGAACCATTGAACTGTGTGCCTTTTGGTCTAGTAAATAAATGCTATATTCTATTAGCATCTTTGAAAATCCTCGCCGCGCCGCTCTCCAGTGTGAACTGAACTGAACTGTACATACATACATCAGTGAAAACATGCATTTTCTTTAGGTTGCGGTTGGTAAAATTTCTTCCAGCTGACTTGTTTAAATTACCATTTAAATTAAGAGTAGATCCAACAAAGTTTTCTTTAACGTTAACCCGTAAATACCCTCGATTAGTTCTTGGGGAACTGGAGGGTCTTCGTGTGGACATGTTAAAATTATTATACCTTATAAACTAAACATTTACACCGTGTAGCTTCAATTTTTTGACTCGTCTCGTGGTACCTTCACCGTCGGAACTGTCCGTGTCGTGTGAACTTAGTTCTGACTTGATTGCAAGTTCGTCCATATAGTTGCCGGTAGAGCGGGCCTTCTCCAAAGATTTAACTGTAAGCATATGAAGTTCAATTATAAGAGAGAAAACAAAGGTGACAGATATTACATATACAGTGAAAAGATTGAAATGGAAATGGATTGGACACACACTTAGAAGTAATAAAAACAAATGGTCGAAGGATGTCACTGGAAGGTACCCTCGGGACGGAAAAAGAAGAAAAGGGAGACAAAGGAAAAGATGGGAAGATGAAATCAGAGAAACAGCAGGTCCATTATGGAGAAGAAAGGCTATGGACAAGAGATTGTGGCGAACTCTGGGGGAGGCCTTTGCCAAAAGGCAAACTGACATAGACAAGGAAAACCACATATAATTTTTAGAAAGAAATATTGTAAAAAAAAAGTCAGAAATAAAGGCTTATTTATTTATTTATTTATATGAAGTTCATATTATTACGTACAATCTTTATATATAAAAAAATTTGTTGGTTTGTATATGCTTCAATTGGTTTGTTTACGTTACAAAAACTCAAGAATGGGTAGATAAATTTTAATTCGATTTTCACATATTGAAAGAAGGATAAACGGGGAAGACTTTGACTGGGGAAATTGCACCCCAGGCGAGACCGAGAACGGGTCGCTAGTTAATTATTAACTTTAAAGGAACAATAAAATTCTTGTACATATATTCCGAATATTTTGGACTAACATCCTCCATTGGTCGAAAAAAGACCAATTTTTGTTAAACTCAACAAACAGGCTGGCGGTCCACTTGATAGGTGGCTACCTGGCTACTGTCGCCTATAACACAAGCATCTCCACTAGTGCTGCAAGTACCATAGTAGGATTAGGGATAGGGATTAGGAAGGAGTAGGAAAATGGGCTCTATCTATAAGTCTACAAAAGTAATAATATCAGAAACTCACTCTGTGATTCAAGTATATTGTTTTGTCGTTTCAAATCTTCAATGTCTTGTTGGTGTGAATTGTTTTTTCGCCTCATGAACTGAATGTATTCTGCTGCCTTTTTTAATATTTGCGCTCTACTTGCCTGCAACGTTGAAACCTAGTTGTTAGATAAAAGTTATACTGAGCTGCGTTCCATAATTCAAAGGAGTAATTTGACAGATCCTAATGTCAAATTTCAAAATAAAGTTACCAGCGCTTTTTCCGCAGTGCTGTATTGTTTAATTTTTAATTATAATAACAATTCTAAACTAATTAATGTTCTATAAATCATAATAAGTTTGATTAGGGGACAACACTATTTTTATATGGTCAAAAACCTGAAACCCAGGAAATGTCAAATTACTCCTTCGGATTACGGAACGCAGTATAATAAAACCACTTTTACATGTGTCTCTGTGAAAAAAAATATATTTGTCTGTATGTCAGTTTCTTTGTTCCGGCTAATCTGTATTGTTTGAGGGGCACTGGTTTGGTAATTCACTATGTGTGGCAAATCACACAATTCACACATCTTGCTCCAGCTCGCGACCTACCAAATACTCAATATACTGATCAGTGTTGCCACCATACAGTGAATGCGAGACAGTGTATATAACTATGATTTATCTATACACAAACACTACAATTACAATTTTAACTTATAACAAAGGACTTTTCATTTGAGGGTGCACAAAACTTTAGTCACAAAAGTGTAGAATTTAACAATAGAAGAGTAAAATAAAAGGCCACAAATTTTATTGCTTGGTATAAGCCAGACAATTAAGATTAGAAGAAATGTGTACAAACAAAAAAAAATTCTTTACCTGATTTTTATCAAATTCTGTGAATTTTTAATGAAAATCGTATTTGTTCTTATTTAATGAAATTATTTTGGGACTATAGGTATGGTACTCAGTTTGCCTGCTATTGATATAACATTCCTGACATATTTTAAAACAAAAAAATGATGTAGGAAAAAATATGTTTAATAATAAACATACCACTTTCTCTCCTTGTAGGGCTGGAACAGAATCTCTTAATGACGTAAAACTATCTTTTATGTGATCTCTTCTTTTTCTTTCCAATGCATTATGATGTGCTCTTTTTTCAGCCTAGAATAACAAAATTTTATTAAATTTTTATATTGAAAGGCTTTGAGCCGAGGTTTCATCAAAGGTAGTTATTTGGCCGAAAGTGACCGAAGCTTCGGCTGGACAATAAGACACTCTCTACCTTATAAATTTATTTTTGTTTGTAATTAATACAAATAAACTCAATACTACTGGACCAATATTTAAAATTCTTTAACCTTTAGAAAGCTACATTTGAAGTGAGTAATATAGGCATAAAGTTATGCAGACAAAGTCGCATGAAACAGCTAGTCATTAATATGTGTAAAAGAAACAATATTGGAGACAATTTTAATATTGTTTTTAACCATTAAAAATAATAGGCTAGTTAATTAATGAGACATGAAAAAGAGTAAGAGTAATTAATTAATAGGCTAATTAATTAACGAGACCTGAAAATGAGTAAGCTCCTCATTCACCATCTGTCAAGTAGGCTAACTGCCATTTAAAGTCACCGGTAACCGGGGATAATGGAGCTGATATACCTTTGTCTGTACGGTAAAAGTCTCAAACATTAAAGAGAAAATAATAAAAAAGATTGAGTGCATAATTCAATAAGTAATGCCATAATGCTTTATCTCAGGGGTCTCGGGTTCTATTTGTAGCCAGGGTTAATTTTTGAAATGAATTTTTAAATTTGGCCCTGGTCTGGGTCTAGAAAATAGTGGCAGGGCACAATTTGTGTTTTGCAGTCATTTGGGTAGCCCGTCTGTCCGCAGTAATCACCCCCTTACAGAAGACCACTGCGAAATATAGCACAATATGTGCTGTTGTCTTTCGGTGGGTAAGGGTTGTAACATAACATGAAAAAATGGTCACTATAACAAGTACAATATTGAAAAACATGACCTGTAGCCAGCTGTAGAAGTGAGTTACATATATTATGTTTGATACTGTTTCCACTTGCACTCTTTAATACGATAGTAAACAATTATAAAACAACACTTAAGGTATTTTGGTTAAAAGGTTAAAATTATAAGAGGAAATTAGCTTTTAAAAACGTAATAGGTAGGTACTTATCAGGTAAACTAACCTGTGAATAATAACCACCGCCACCTAAATTGTTCCTCGCATGTGTACGAGAATCGGAATCGTTCTCTGCCTGAAACAACAAGATATAAAATATTAGGCATTGTTAACGAGTTGAATATTAAATTGTTTATTTGTCAAACACCTACATCACTTTCTATATCAATGTCACGATCGTCATCGCTCATCATTTTGACGCTTTGAAGTTTAAACGGTCTTATAAAGTTAAACTTTGTAAATTAATGTTAAATGTTATTGCAAAACAACACTAAAATAAAATAGATAAGTCGACATTCAACAATTTTTTATCAAAATATACAAGCCACAAGCAACAACACACAAAGGTCAACGGGAAGCAAGACCAGCCAGACCACAGCCGCAGCCGTCAACCACAGACTAACACAGACTATATACTCTTTGACACATACTAAAAATAACCACAGAATAAAATAAACCAAACATGTCTATAATGTCTATGGCAAGATGATTAAATCAAAGAAAATAAGAAATAAAGAAAATATTTGTTACAAAATCGAAGATATAGAATTGAAAATAGATACATATTACATAATAGAATCTAAAATCTAAATTGGATCCAATCTGTTCTAACTGCGATTAGACCTTCCGATTTCCTACAAATTGAATAGTGTAATAATCGCTAAAAGAATAGGAAGAGGAAAATCTTACTGATACATGAAAATTTACTAAGTACTGTCTTGACATTGTATTATTAACAAATTATTTAATAGGAATCATACTTATGGCGTATTTAGAAATATTTATTTATGAATGATTTATATAATTATATAAAAAGAAACACCCGTAAAACTTCCATATTCTTCTTTCGGTCGTTTGACAAATTCGTAAAAGTTTAAGTATGAAAATCAATAACTAAATAAAACAATGGTAAATATGTTTGATATGTCTGTAAGAAGTTGATATGTTGATATTATGAACTGCGAAACGATATCAAAAACTATGCCCTCGAGTAGAGTTCACTGATTCGGATAACAAAGTTCACGTCGTCGTCGTATTGATCACGTCGCGTACTTTTACCCTATTATAAACCATCTTTTAAACAAGTTAACAAACGATCCTAAGTAAACAACACTGCTTTATTAAAATCAGTATTTAATAAATTATTGTATGATCCGTGTCATTTAATAATATCAGTTATTTTAATAACTATAGGTACTTTCATTACATACTTATTACTTAAGTACCTAATTATTAAATTTCTACTCGGCTATTTACTCGCGATTATGGGTCTTATGAAGTGGTTTATATGCATTTTAATTTTAGTTCATAGTACACACGGTAAAGGGGCAAAGAAAAAGAACACACCCCCTCACTGCACTCAAGTAACAAAAGGTAAATATTAAACTAGACAATAAACTTGTTGTGCCCGCGATTTCGTACGCGCTGTACTTAGTTCGTTTTTTGCAGGATAAAAGGTATATATGTAAGGCGACAGTTACACGTACAGTATTTATTGTGATCCATCAATTAAATATTTATTGTTGGATGTCAGTATTTCTAAAATCCATAGAAAAAAATATTGACACCAATCTAGACTACACGTTCAATAAATACCAAGATACGTAATCACAATAAACATAAACAGGTTTTTGCGTGTTTGTATAACAAAACTAAATATATTATTAGGTCCTAATAATTAGGATTATATTCTATTGATGACTTTATTATATTGTAATAGGCCAACTTGGTTTGATCGCGCTTTAGTTTAAGTTCGTTTTTTAAAAATCCTAGCCTAGGGAACTTAACATTTTTCCAAGTTAAAAAGTAGGTATCCTTTACATTAATCCAGGTAATAAATAAATCCGTTCGGCCGTTTTTGCGTGATAAGTAACAATCATCCAAACATACAAACTTTCGCATTTATATAATACTAGCTGGCAGCTGCTGCCCGCGACTTCGCCCGAGTAACTTTGTAAATTATATACATTATATATTATAAAACCTTCCTCTAGAACCACTCTATCCATTGGTGAAAACAGCATGAAAATCGGTGCAGTAGTTTTTGAGTTTATCGCGAACAGACAAACAGACGCGGCGGAGGACTTTGTTTTTATAATATTATATGAAAAAAGAAAGATCTAAATTAATTGTTTCTGACATTCTGACTTTTTCAACCGACTTCCAAAAAAGGAGAGGTTCTCAATTCGATTGTATTTTTTTTAATGTTTGTTGCCTCATAACTTTCGACTCTTTTTTTATTTGAAAGTTGGTGCTTCTCGTGTGGTCCCATTTCAATTTGGTCCAGTTCTGACAGTGGCATCCATGAGAAAAGACCATGAGACGGTGTGAAGTCGGTTTTTTTTTTGTTATAAAGTAAGTACTTTATAACAAGAAAAACCTATTAGGTACTCTATTACGTATAACTGTTTATTTCTTATTGATCCAACTTTACGTTTATTAATTTTTATATATTTTTAGATACTGATTATCTGTCAAAATTCAAGTACGACTATCCAATTGCTTATATACCGCCCGGGCAACATGAAGCATATCAAAAAGTGAGTAGATAATGTATTACTTTATGTTTATGTTAAAGGTCGCAGACAGGCTGACGGTCTACTTAATGGTAGGTGGCTACCGTCGCCTAAAATACAAGGCATATGCTGTTATTTGGTCTTTTCTAAGGAAGTGGTCACTGCCGCTAAGTACTAAACTGCCATTACTGCAAAAGCTTCAACTTGTACCATTAGGACAGGACACTAATCTGTAATAAAGCACTGGATCGGCTGCTGTCAACTTATTTTTGTCTATTTGAGAATGGCCATTTTGGCGCTGTAGGCTATGGAGTGTAAGTACATGGAACTAAAACTAGTGATGTCCGCATGATAGGACATTTACAGAATACACATTTTTTCATGTTTCAAAACTCAAGCGGACTCAAATAAACTTAAACAGTCTCTAAGGCATCAAAGAATACTTAGAAAAAACGTGAATATAACAGACGCTATTACACTTATGTATGGACGTCAAAACTAGTTCGTCAAAATTAGTTCCCGTATTTTCGTACGTACGGCGGCGCTTCAAAATTGTACACGAAAGTATCTGTAATTTGTAGGGGATAACTGATAACCCATCCAGTGCTTTATTAGAGATCAGTGGGACAGGAGCAGGCTGGATCCACCAATCCACCATCTACCCGCGTTGCTGATCTGGTCGTTGATGTGTGGGTGGACGTCCTACGCTGCGCTTTGAAAGTACACATAGACAAATTATTTTCCAGATGTACTGCATCAATCCACCAGCAGTAAACAAAGCTGTGACTGTCGTGTGCGATTGGTCAGCCCCTCCTCAAGTGCAGTTTACTCTCGGAGACGACTATATGCACGTGGTGCGCCAAGATCCAACAGGTCGTTTCCTTGGCAACGCGGTCATTACCACTTATCAGCTTTGCAATCACAACATGGGATCTGATCTCGCCAACGATACATTTGATTTTGTTCCTGTAGTCACAGAACATAATGTTCTGCAAATAAGTTAAAATTTTATGTACATCTGTTTATACAATATACAATAAACTCCCTTCATGGACAGTCCCATGGTCATTAGTATTACTATTTTTATTTATATAGCTGTTGTAATAACAAAATGCTTGTCTTGCCACTATTCACTAGATATACCTACATTTCCCATAATCATCATCATATAAGCCGCAGGATACGTCCACTGCTGGACATAGGCCTCCTCCAAAATTTTCCAATTGGACCGGTCAGAAAGCAGCCCGGATCAACCGTTGACCAGTGGCCTTTATTAGATCGTCTGTACACTTTGTGGGTGGACGTCTTACGCTGCACTTGCTGGTTCGTGGCTTCCACTCGAGGACCTTCCAGCTCCAGCGGCCTCGTAGTGTAACCCCGAGCATAGCCCTTTCCATAGCTCGTTGAGCGACATTGAGCTTCCTTACGAGGCCCATAGTTAGAGACCACGTTTCAGCGCCATATATGTCATCACTGGCAACACACATTGGTCGAAAACTTTTGTCTTGAGACACTGAGTAATTTTTTGCGAGAAGATGTATCGAGAAGACGACTTATTGGTTAATTGAACTTATTGGTAAAAATAAAATAAAAAACTATTATAATCATAGAAAATCACACATTTAATCTATAGGTATATATCAAAATGTTGTGGTGGTTTGTGTTTACTCAAAAACTCGAAAATTAGCCGAAATTTTTACACAAAATTCTAATTGATATTTTTTTCCTAAATTCCAAATAAAAAACATAATTTTCATACGTTGACCGTTATTATGGCAACCATGGATCGTTGCTGACTGAGTCACAGCAAAGCGCTAGAAATTTATAATTTTGAAACGAAATGAGGTAAGTATGTTTTAAAAATATCTTCCCAAAATTCTATTTCTTCTTTCTCAGGTTGTACCTTTTTTATTAGTTCCTCGCCAATATCCAAATACTGCTGTTTCTCTATTGTGTACGGATCCCATTTCACACCAAAGCTGTCGTCAGGAGTCGGATTACTGTAAAATTATATTAACATAATGTCATTTTCACCCATAACTATATTTTATATCAGATATGCATGCCTTACTAGATTTATTTGTCACGCCCTTTCCTGCCCTTAAAAATATGAATGAGGTACCTAGGTACGTTATATTGGTCAATTATCAATATCATCATCATCATCATCATCATCATCAACAATCAATACTAATAATAAATCTGTAAGTGTAGGTATTGTATGTATGTATGTATGTAATGTTCCTCCATAACTCTTAAATGAATTAACTGATTTTAAATGGAGAATTATGGGGAAAAATAATAATAATATTATAATATATACTTACCCGTATTTAGCAAAGTTAGTGAAAAGTTTAGTCATTCTTTCAATATATTCATACGCCTTTTCATCAACATCTAGTCCTAATATTATTTTCCCTGGGAATGTATAATATATATCATCACCGTGAGACACCAAATCCTTGTCACCAATAATCTTGTTTAAACCCAGTATTTTCATGGTAACATTCCTGGACGATTTGCAGCTGAATTTATAAAGATACAGGGTATTCTTTTTCCTGCTTGCACAAACTTTGCTCCATTGTACGGCACCGTAAACAAACATCTCCATACTGTTATACTTGATTAGATCGTCAATATTCTCTAAAGACACTTTTTTGTCTTTAAAATAAAAATTCTTTAGTTTCTTTGCAATTTCAAACTGTTCCTTCATGCGACAATACATCGCTATAGGTTTTGGAATTAGAAAATCTATTATATTGTTACATTGTTTAAGCATTTTTTCAAAACTTTCGACAGTTGTCATTGACATGAAACCTATTGTGCCTTCATCAGCCGCAAAGCCATTGAGAACATCAACATTTTCATGTATATTATTTCGAATGGCATCAATAACGTCGCCGTGGAAGAACCTTTCATTATTTCCGAATTGTTTTTCATCAACTATAGCAAAGTGTATTCCTGTACGTATTCTTGCCTCTTCTGCTAATGTTATAGGCGTTCTTTTGTTAACGAGTGACTCAGCTGGCTGCGATTTAAAGAATTCATAAAGTTCTTTATCCTCTGTCGAATCGCATCCCAATTGTCGTGCTAATGAGATGGCTCTTTCACGCGGATTATCGATATAAGTCCACCAGCAAAATGATGTGCCGCTTTGTGATATCGCCCTTTTAAATAGACCTTTCGTCATGGGTGACATTAAGTGGTAAGATACACTCGCACCGCCAGCACTAACACCAAAGATAGTGATATTTTCAGGATCACCACCAAAGTTTTTAATATTCTCTTTCACCCACTTGAGTGCCGCTACCTGATCTTTCATTCCAGCATTACCGGGAACTTCTTCAGTGTCCAAGCATAGGAAACCCAACGCACCAAGTCTGTAGTTGATGGTCACAAGAATGACATCTTTTGTAACAAGAAACTCAGGTCCAAGCAAGTAGTCATTGCCGCTACCAAAAATGAAAGCACCCCCGTGGATATAAAATAATACCGGTAATTGTTTTGATGGCTTTAGATCCGGTGTGTAGACATTCAGATAAAGGCAATCTTCGCTGCCCACACATTGCTTCAACACGGTGTTGTATTGATAGCATTCTGGTCCATGGTCTTTAGCGCTTCGCACACCCGACCATGGTTCAGGTGGTTGAGGTGCCTGAAAATTTTACCATAATTATGTAGTAAATTTGAGAATTGGAATGTAGGTAGTCTAAAAACAGCGGAAGCCTTAATGAGGCAAAGAACGTTGATCTGCTGATAGCCCCGACTGAGATTCGAATTTATTTCAAGTAGTATTATAGTTTTACTTAAGTGGTTTAAAAATAAATTGAAGGAAACTTTGTGTGTCGAAAGATACTTGCTCATACAGAAAAGAGGGCTGTGCCGACAATTCACAAATAATGCAGTAAATAGGTAAGTGTAGGTATGTATGTATGTATGTTCCTCCATAATTTGATTAACACGTACGTGACACAGCTACTTTTTTTTTTCAACGCGGACGAAGTCGCAGGCATCAGCTAGTTATATAATATAGCTTGTTTCAAAGTAGTCAATAAAATGATTTAAATATATTTACAACATACTGTAAATTAATAAATAGTAATTAATTAACTGTAAGATAATCTCACTCGAAAGATGCCATGTAGTGTAGATATTATAATATGTATTGACGTAAAACTATTAAGTGTAGATAAGAACTTAGCAAGCAGACTAATAAATATTTTAATGTAACTCATACCTTAAATCTTAGATCCCCGACTGGTGGTTGAGCATAGGGGATTCCTTTGAAACTAAAAAACTTTGATCCCCCGTACGCGTTTTCAACCTCTTCTCCTTCTAATATGCCCTCGCTCACTTTTACTTGAACCATTGTGTGGGATTGCAATATCAACTTCAAAATGCTATATTTTTGAGATATTCGCGAATAATATAACACCTAATCTTTCAAGATAAGAACTTGTTTGTCATGTATCCGATAATAATACGATATTAATTTTTATATAGTTGTAGGTAAGTCACTCTTTAACTTTTTAATAAGCCTAGACATAATTGAAATCCTGTTAGGGTATTTCCATTATTTTTGTACCCCACAATAAAATTTTCATTGCAAATTTCTATTGATGCATAGGTAAAAGTATCATAAATTTTCAATACTAATAATAAATATGTAGGGGTCGGTCATGGAGTATTTTACTTTGTTTTCAGTAATATCGTATATATAGGCTCTATACATGATAGTGAAACTAAATTGACGATTTTTGGAATTTTTTTCTGTATATATGTATGAATTATTTATGTATGTATGTTTCTCCATCACTCTTAAACGAATTAACTGATTTTCATGAAATTTGGTAGATAAACATTTAGAAGTACGGGACACGTGATAGGCTACTTTATATCTTTTATAACGCAGACGAAGTCGCGGGCAACAGCTAGTTACATAATCTGTTTATTATTGATGGTGCTAGCGACTTCGTCCGCGTAGAAAAGTATAAAACGCCATCTACCGTATTTTAGATAGATGGCGCTATCTCCCGGGTCAAGCCGCTAGTATTTACTTTTATTTTAGATTTCCCGTAGGAATAAAGCATTTTCTCGCGGTAAAAAGTAGCCTATGTTCATCACGGATATCCTCCTTGGTCGGTTTCTAATGGTAAAATATTTTTTATCATTTAAAAATAAATTTGTTTTAAAATATAATATTGCAATAATTTTAAATATTTTTTATTTGCATTACCAGCGACCAACAATAGGTTGAGTCGTCAATTACATATATAAAAAAATAAAAATAATAAAGAAAATTTTCAATATTTTGATGGCCGAAATGTCTTACTTCTTTGTATAGAACACTGATCTTCTGTTACTCGCGAGAGCGTAAATTGATATTGTCATGTCGCTCACGTTCTGTTTCGCGGTGGTCGCCGGACACGCGCACTGCGGCGGATGTGCCCGCCTCATCGTACGCACGCTTCCCTGTCGGATGCGTCGGAGAGGGAGTCGACTGGACCAGTCTCCCTACCAAACTGGCACTCTTGTCTTTACGTGGTCTGGTCCATTCGTGTGACAGCACACGGTCCAATGTCAGTCTCAATGTGATGTCAGGTTCCAATATGTGACGCACAATCGACTTGGCCGCCGGGGATACTGAATCACGAATTCTGGAACGAAACACCCAACTACGCGACACTTGGTCTTTGAGTAGTTTCCGCAAATTGGAATCGTCGAAGGGCATGGAAGCGTTGAGCATGATAAAAAGAATAATTCCCAGGGACCAAACGTCAGCTAGTTTGGGATTGTATGGTGTTCCACTAACCACTTCTGGTGCAGCATACGCGGCAGATCCACAATAAGTCTGGCTGAGCACACGCCTGTTTTCGCCATCGGTACAGAATCTTGCGAAACCAAAATCTGCTAACTTTACATTAAAACGCTTAGATAGCAACATGTTTTCGCATTTAAGGTCACGATGCGCAATATTTTTACTGTGAAGGTATTGCAAACCACTTGCCATCTGGCGGAACCATAACTTTGCCTGATTCTCGGGCACAACGCCGTTACGTTTAATGAAATTCAAAAGATCTCCGTTATCAGCATATCGCATAAATATGAACACTCTAGGACCCCTTTGCAGGATACTGTGCACTTGAATAATATGAGGGTTTTCAATTTTAGTTAAAATATCTAATTCCCGAGGAAAAAACTTCTCTAAAAAATCTCTGGGCGCCTTCTCCTTATCAAATATTTTACAGGCAAGATGCATTCGTTTGGGACTGGAAGCGTCGCAATATTCTGCCAAATGCACGGTAGCGTATGAACCTTGTCCTATTTTTTTGCCAATTAGATAGCCTCGTTGCTCCAAGGCATTTACCTCGGAGCTCCGAGGACTGAGGCGCTCAGCCATTGAGCTCTAACGACTTTATCCTGACCCGTTTAGGATACATTGGACATCTCCCTCCTAGCGATGTCTTAGATTTATTGGTTCTGTCAAATTATGTAGGTATGGTTCTCGTAGTATTATATTTCTCTTCTCACCACTCATCAAAGAGTAAACCAATATAAAAACTAAATATCGCACACACAAGATTTAAATGATATATTACGACATCACAAAGAATTTGGATATTAAAAACGCTTTCACTTGCAATAAACCTCCGAAAAGACGTATCTGCTACATTGATGACTTTGTCTTTTGTTTTTAAAATTCAAAATACCTAATCAAAACATGCCAGTAAGTAGTTCTAATACTCATTACAGCATATTTCTGGCAACATTATTGAAATCTCTTAATTTCTTACCAAAAAAATAACCGCGGAGAATCGAAACAATCGAACATCTTATTAATATTTTTATTTAAGATTGTATCTATTAATATAATTATAGGTAGTTATCTATATTATAAATATTATAAAGATAAAAGATTTGATTGTTTGTAACTAAGTATGGGAACTGATTTGAAAAACTCATTTACTGTTAGCTTTATTATCAGCCATATTTTATAAAGTTACGCGAACGAAGTCGCGTGCAACAGCTAGTTAAACAATAATTTTAATTTAAGATATAGCTACACCTATGTATACTCTAAGAGCTACACCTAACTATGTGTTATTATAGTGATATGGTTATACTGGTCCAGACTGAGACAGTGTTTACAGAAATACCATAGCGCGAACAGAATTGGCTTAACAATAACCTACTGACTTTAAACGCAGACAATACTTTACTTACAAAGTTTATTTGTTTTCACAAGACAATGGCATCGGCTTCGAAATCAATACAAGAAACCATAACAGTACCTACGCACTTGTGAATTAAGGAAAAAATTACACACTGGGTACTAATTTATGTGCAGTAGGATACCTAATTAAAAGATATTACAATATAAAAATCTTTGTTTTACTTTTAATAGTACTTGAAGAAAGGCTTGCAGAAAGAAGACAGGTTCGCAAACTTATCTACCAACCTGTAAGCATAATTTAAGCATTGTAAGTAAAAATTTCAACGGCATCAAATAAGTTAAATAGAAATTGGCTTCTTGGCTTCGACTTCAATATGACTCTATAAAGTGCAAAGACCACCTAAACCCAAAGATTTAAATCGCCTAAACCCATCGATGAACTAAACCTAATTTATTTATTTATTTATTTATTTATTTATTATACAAGGCCCCCAACGAGGCAGGCATCTAAACATAACACAGTTCATACAAATGAGCTCATGGCGGATGCCGCCTATAAGTCGTATACCTATAAGTCGGAAACAAAAAGATCTTATAAGCAAACTGCAGACTTGCAGACGCAGATCTTACCCAGTTTGAACGAAGAATCATCAATCAATCAATAAATAATAATAATAAATCTGTACCTAAATGTAGGTATTGTCCGTATTGTATGTATGTATGTTCCAATTAACTGATTTTCATGAAACTTGGTAGATAAGTAAACATTTAGATATACGGGACACAAGATAGGCTACCCTTTTCTTTTTCAACGCGGACGAAGTCGCAGGCACCAGCTAGTAATTTAATATAACAGGTACAATAACTATGAGGAATGTGATTGAAAGTGCTATCCTATTTATTCTTCTCGTTTTTATAGTTCCAGCATGAATCATAGTATCTTTCAGCAAATGAAGAAACTAAACACATATAATATTGGTTCTTTTTTTAAAACAAATAGTGGTTAATTTAAAAAGCATACATCTTTTGTCTTTTGAAGCTCAAGCTAAGACCCTGAACAAGAACTTCAATTCTAAGAACTTCAAGGTCTTAGCTTCATAGCTAATGTCTTTTTGTCGACTTTATATTGAATTTGCAAATTAAAAAATACTAAGAGTATCAAAGCAATAGATTATAGAAATGGCAAAAAATGTGTAATTGGCACGTAATTGGTATTTCTACCACAAACTAAATAGTAGATACTAACGTATCAGACGGACATCTGCAGTACAAATGCTCTGGACATGGGCAAGCTCACCTGATTGGTCATAGCAAGATAGACCATGACATTTGACTTACCCCGCCCCTCTCACCCCTTTGTTTTTTTACGGGCTTTAAGGATTCTTGAATTTATTTTTAAATGGATATCATCACACAATTAAAACACAGTAAATAATGGGTACATATTTATTTTTAGGATATACACAAAGATAACATGAACTTAATATACGACTTAAATACAAACTAGAATTGAAATACACCGTAAAACATATATTGTATTAATGATAAACATTTATAGGCATGTAGAACAAGAACACAAACTCTACCACTTTCCAAAGAGTTCAACGGGATGCCACTCTTCTCCGATTCTTGAAACAGCGATGGATATACTGTTAAGATTTCTTTGGAGTCACAAAACGAGTTGTGGTAGATGGGCGAATTCACTTTTTCTAATCCGTAAAGAATCATTTATCGAGTCCTTTTTTGCACATTGTATATTATCCTGGTACACAGCACTTGTAATACATACTTAGTGTGTATGTATCCAAAGATTTTTGTTTATAAATGATTATAAAAATGCGGAAATTAATCTACGCAACAATAAACAACAATCAATAAACAAAATGGCTTCTCTCTCTTGTTAGAAGGGTGAGAGTCAAGGTCAAATGTCATGTTCTATTTTGCTATTACCACAGGCCAATAAATTCATATGTCTAGTGATTTTTCTTTGAAGATTACCAGCCGTGATTTCTACCGATTCGAGTATGTCATCCAGTTCCATTTACAACGTACGAATTAGTTCCATGGTTAGCTGTCAAGCTGGTTGACATTAATAATATTTTATTCTATGTATGTAGTTCATTTATTTATTTTCTATTAATTAGTCTGTGGCAGGGGGTGGTAACTGGTATAAATAAATATAAAGATAAGATATAAAAGTATAAATAAATTTTTGAAATAAATAAATAACTTACGTTTTATTGTTAATAGTTCGGTTAATTAATTGATCATTGATTTTATATATTTTATTTAATGTATATAAACAGTAATTACATATATTCGTTAAGATAAGACAAGATTTTAATCATATTCTCCCAAGATGATGAACCAATATTTAAAAGAACTGGAACAGGTAAGTAAAAATACAATGAATTTTTGTATGACATAAGGGCATTTAAAATGTTATTTTCTTTTTAGGATCCATTTGATCCCGATGAGTTTGTAGAGCGAATGGTACGTCGTAGTATGCAGGAGTCACGATTGCCAGATGACCAATTCGATCCTGAAATGATACATGATATATTTACTCAGGCCATACAAGATCTAAAGGTAATCTATAATTAGGTACCTTATGTATATTTATGTTAATGTCAGTAGTAAATAATGATTTATTATAAAAGTGAACAGAACTTGGTGCTGTGCTGATACCTCTTCATTCTATGGATTAAGTTTCTGTGTTCTATTTGAAATAGATCAAATTTTTATCATAAAACAGACAACAACAAAGATATTTGGTTGGTCTTGCTGCGCTCTGCTATATACAGCCACTGTACTTCACAAATGCGGCAACAAATACTGCACCAAATTCGGCGTACCCGAGCTAGTCACACTGCAAACTGTCTGTGATGTGTACGCGCCAAATGTTTTATTAAAGGAGGATGGGCAAATTGGCCTAATGACCAATAAGGACGAGTCATATGTCACTGGATAGCTTATTCTAAGTTCTAAAACTTTTACTATGGCAGGTAATCCCAAATCTCTGTGTGAAAAAAGTTATCGCTGCATAAAAATGGATTAATGAGTAGAAACGTTACTATGTAACTTTTTTGATGCCGAGTTCCTATATCGCTTTAGACTATGAAGGTTTTCTTACTGTCGATGATTTTGTGTCACGTTTTTGTTTTTTATGCCTTTTCATATGTTTTCATGTGTCATTCTGGTTCTGCTATTCAAATGGATTTTGCAGTTTTCCATCTTTGCATATATTCTGGTTTTCTTATCGGTTTCTGCAAACTGTCGCGGGGTACTTTCTTGCGACTTCTTGACCTTTGGCTTTGTTATCGGACTCCGTGATCTAATGCAAGATCGACTTCCTATTAATTAATCATGGATGAACGACATAATAACTGCATCTTGTGCCGGCGTGGTATGCACAACAGAAGATATCAGCGACACATTTTGACTGCGAATATTGTGCAAGATCAACCCGAAGTTGCAGAGTATATACGAGAAAATGCACAGCTAGAGGTTTGAGTTGTTTTCCTATTTTGGGTCGCTCGAAAAAAGAGAGCGACTTTACAATTAACTGAATGTATTTTTTCAGGTCGTTTTTAACAATACGCGTATGGTATGTCACCGATGTTGGCAAAGAACTCAAGATATGGTTAGAATACCTGTACAAAACGCTGCTGCATTCCTTGATGTCCCCGACTATTCTAGAGCACCAAACACCGCTGCAAGATGTATTTACAATTACTGCCCCAATCAGGCCAATTCACGTATACCGGAAACAATAAAGGTTTATTTGCTATGTGAACATAAACTATATGTTCCGAATAATGCTCGTGCATGTGAAGAGCATCTCTTAGCTAATGCGTGGAATGAACTAGTAGATTCCTGTAATATTACACACAACTTCACTGCTGCACAATTCACTGACATATGCGATATTTTGTCTACAGCTGTTCGGCTTGGTAAAAGATTAGACTTTGAGACTGTTGGTGCTATTACTGATGCAGATATGCACTTTTGGACTGGGTTCCAAAACCGACAGTTTGACTTAATCTTGGAAGAAACCCCTTTTTTGTTTGAAAGTCATAGAAAACCGCGGTTGGCATTAGGCATTTACCTCACAAAACTGCGAACAGGAGAGTCGAATGTGCGATTAGCTAGTCAATTTAACACGTCTCGCAGAAGTATACAACGAATGATAAAGATAGTGAGAGACTGTTTAACAAGAGAATTTGTGCCTCGGCACTTAGGCTTTGACCACATTCAAAGAAATGATGTATTACAAAGAAACCTATCGATACCAAAAGGTATTTTTGGCAATCAAGAGAATACTAAGACTATTATTATTTGCGACGGAACATATGCATATATTCAGAAAAGCTCCAATTTTTTATTTCAACGTTTGTCGTATAGTTTACATAAGTATCAGAACTT
This sequence comes from Synanthedon vespiformis, assembly GCA_918317495.1. Classification (NCBI taxonomy): domain Eukaryota; kingdom Metazoa; phylum Arthropoda; class Insecta; order Lepidoptera; family Sesiidae; genus Synanthedon; species Synanthedon vespiformis. Next base: position 3,930,573 of record OU906962.1, read on the forward strand.
ATTAAAGCCATTTCTAATAGTCTGTTCTGACGGCTACATAATTGATATTTTAGGACCTTTTGCTGCAACAAAATCAGACGCTACTATAATGTCAGATTTTATTAATGATGAAAATAGCGTCTTTCATTGGTTATTTGAAGAGGGTGATGTCATCATTCTTGACCGAGGTTTTCGCGATTGTGTTCCCGATTTAGAAGCTTGTGGCTATACAGTGCATTTACCCCCAACAAAAGATAGAAATGATACACAGTTATCTACCGAACAAGCTAACAAATCAAGGCTAATTACTTTGTGTCGCTGGGTGGTAGAGATTGTCAACGGCCGTTTTAAGCGTGATTTCAAGTTGTTGCGTCAGGATTATTTCAATTCAACACTGCGAAACCTATTCACGGATTTTAAAATAGCTGGTGCTCTTATAAATGCGTTTCATGTACCAGTGGCCGATAATGTTAACAGTGATTACATATTAAACGCTATTAATGAAAGAATATACATGGCAAATCAATTATATAATTATGTAAGTGACAACAACCTCAACAGACAAAGGGTTGCATTCAGGGCTATGGATGCAAATCAAGAACTAGACTTTCCGCGTTTAACAGAAAATGATGTGAAGCTATTTTCATTAGGATCGTATCAATTAAAATTAGCGAAATCTTATTGTGCCGAACATTTGCAGAATGGTCTGTATATTATTGAATTGTTCAGAGATAACGTTCATGAGGCATTGGAACAATATAATATGCCTCAAAATTGTTCACTGCTTAGAGGTCGTATCCAATCGCGTCACGTAAGAGCGAGATCTTATTTGTGTTATATTTTGATTAATAATAATGCCATTGGCATACGGAAGATAGCACAATATTACTGCACTTGTTTGACAGGGCGTCGCACTATTGGGAGTTGTGCACATGTAGTATCTATAGTTTGGTACCTTGGTGCAGGAAGACACGAATTATTTATTCCTCCAGCTGGGCACTTAACACAGCTCATAATTGATGAACCTTTTGCTTGAAAAATAGTGGTCATTATTGGATGGTATATCGATATATAGGTAGTTGTTTTCTCATGTTTATTTATATGATAACACGTTTAAAAACCGTTGTACAGAACAAAAACCCTATAACAGTAAAAAAATACTTATTGATGGAATGTTTTTATTTTGCCATAACTTTTTTCACACAGCGATTTAAGATTTCCCGCCATACAAAAATTTGTAGAATATGAAAAAACCTTTCAAATGACATATGGCTTGTCGTTATTGGTTTTTAGGCCAGTGTCCATACAAAACTGCCCATCCTCCTTTGGACATGATATTGCGTAGATTGCCAATACTGTAAAAATATATTTAAACTGTGTAAAATGTGATAAATAGTGACGATGTTTTACACACACTACAATAAAAAGTTGCCGCATTCACAGAGCTATTGCTTTTAGGTAGGGCCGTATCTAGTCGAGCCCAGTGAGACCAATCATTTATCTATTTATCATTTATTATTAAATAGATTTTTAAAAGTGCATTATTAAAATGAATGTTTCTATTGAAATAGAGCAAAAAGTAACTCTTGATGAAACAAAAAATTAATTTCCTTTTTTGGTATTGCAACATTCTATGGCAACTCTATGACAGCACCATTTGTGTTTAAATGAAATTTATTTACTTAATAGGTATTGCAAGAACGACAAGAAAGAAAATGTACAAGATTAGAGCAAGCTGTCCAAGAGGAAGAGAAACTATATGGTGCTAAACTGTCGGAGATCATGGACCAGCATACAGTGAGATTTTTTCTATGGGAAATTTATGTTTTTATGTGATATGCCGTCAGTTCACTTAATTGTAGGTAGCCACCGTCGCCTACAACACAGATGACACCACAGTTGTTATGCAGTTGTGCTGTAAGTGCGCTGCCAACTGTAGTGTGTTTAAGGATTTAGGAAGGTTTAGGGAAATAGGTTGGGGCTCTGGCATCCTTGTGTTATTCTGCTCCTGCTCTTATTTCACAGTCTTCTGCACGAGTGTAACTTCCAGACAGGCTGCCAAAATTACTGCTAAATTATTTGGAAAGCACGTTTTGTGGCAGTCTGAAGCGCACTTGCAACACCAGTGGAGTTGCTTGTGTTAGCCTCCTATCATCAAGTGGACCGTTAGAGACTTAAAAAAAGTCATTAAAACAGATGTTTTATCTAATTAATAAAACAACTATTTTCAGCACTGCGTGAATGTGTTTAGCTCTTTAGACGAGCGAATGTCACGTTGTGGTGGAAGAGCCTTGGACGTGGGAGAAAAACTCGGTGCAGCAAGAGCCCCGAGGGCAAGGGCAGCAGCCGCTCGAGATCTGCTCTCACATCTTGCTCATTTTCTGAGTCCCGGGCCTGTGCTTACCGATCTATTTAATGATCCTAACAAGGTAATATTTTTTTATTAAAATAATTTCAATGCAGAATACAGTTTACACTTACAATCACAGTTTGATAATATTAAAATGTTAAATAGTCTTAAATTAGTGTTCATCATCAGCCTGTGTTTAAATCTTATGAGATGGGAGAAACCTGCCACATTTCTTTATTATGTATCATAAAAATAAATTTCAGCTAAATGAAGCGGCAGACGTCATACAGAAATTGCACACAATAGCACAGGAACTGCCGCCGGACAAGTTTGAAGTTGCCAAAAAGAAAATAGAAGCGAAATATGATGAAATCGAAAGGAATCTCATAGAAGACTTTGTGAAGGCCCAGAATCAGGGGAACATAAACAAAATGAGGGACATCGCCAACCTGATGACTAATTTTAAAGGATATTCTCAGTGTGTCGACGCTTACATAGAAACTAGTCAAATGGTAAGGGATATCATTTTTTTAACTCCCAACGCTCGACGCAAAAACGGGCTCTTATAAGTTTGATGACTAACTGCTTTATCGTAGCTCTCAAAATGACCTGATCGAGATGGTTCTTAAGGGGTAAACAAAGGCTAAATCCTAAAAAATTGCATTGTTTATAAAGATGTTACAAACGCAATTGGTTTGAAAAAAAAATGTTATACTTTATTAAACATGTGAAGAACAAATTGTATTGTTTAGAATTTCCATCGAAGTAATAGAAACCCTGCAATAAAAGTTAGAACATAAGAAGAATTTGACTTATATTGAAAATTGTTTCGAAAACGACTTATTATTCCTGCAAATGATTCCTGCAGTGATTAATAAGTCAATGTCAGTTAAAAAGCATATGTGTTTTTCGTGCGGAATTAGTTTGAAATATATAGTTATTTTAAATGTGACTATATAAACTGTGAAACTTTTCTTATAAAAAACTGTGATTAATAAAATTTACAGAACACACTCATAGGGAAGGACATATTTTCATCGGTGCTGCCACTGTGCAAGAAGAACTACGTAATAATCAGCAACGTCTTTCCCAACCCCGATCAAGTGATGAGCAAGTTCGTTCTGAACATATTCCATCTGAAACTCCAAAAGTATATTCAAACAAAACTATCGGATAAGAACGACGTCGAAAAGTATTTGAGGAATCTTTACGATATGTATACCAGGTAATATATGTTTTTAAAATCTTAAAAACTCTTTTGAAGTATAAACCCTTCAGTGAAAAATTATTTATCTAAGTAACCTAATCTAAGATGGTAAAAACCGCATCAAAATCTGTTTGCGAGGTTTAGGAGGATTTAGCGGTTATACAGAAATGGACGTGGAAAGCGATTTCAAATTATACCATCTAAAGATGAAGACAGGAAATTCTTTTTTTAATGATAAGGTCGACAGACAGGCTGACGGCCACTTGATGGTAGGTGGCTACCCTCGCCTATAACAACGCTATACAACGCCATATAAATTATTGCGTGTTCGCTGTCAACCACGGAAGGACTAGGGATAAGGAAGGGGGTGAATGGGCTGTGGCTACCCTTAATCACTCACCAAAACACAATAGCACGTATGATGTTATTTGACGGTGTAAAGAAGCGTTGACAAGGGTCAGAGTACACTGTACTCGGACCTATGTACTAGTACGAGTCAATTACATATGAGTGCGGTAATAGGACGCGGTCCTAGTGCGTTCGAATCGGGCGACGTCGTCCGAGTGAGCTCATAATAGGCATTTTACACGATCGGAACCAACCACCCACTAAAGAGGTCACTTTGGTTGAGTTGATGTAAAAATCAACCGTGTAGACGTTGATTGATTCATTATTTGGTTGGTTAACCAAGTGACCTTCCAAACACCTTGATCGTGAGCGCAGCTCTCGTTTTCTCTCTTTAAGTCACTGTTTTATCAATTTTCTTTTCTTTTTTTTGTTTTTCTTGGTCACATACGCTTAAAAGGGTTCTTCTTCTTATAATGGCATTTCGGCTCATTTTGGGAATGGCCATTATTTGCCAGTGTCAAGTAAAAATAGCAATTTGTAATAGCCTTTTTTATTGAAAATAAAAATCAAAAGTAGCAGATCTCGAGACTAGTCAGTCAAGTCAAGTCAAGTCTATAATTTTTCTTAGTTTTCCAAAACAGGTCCGTCAAGTTCAAAGTCAGTCAGTCAAGTCCCTTAAATAGGGTTAATGTTATTCCGATTTTTTGATGTTTTGAAAGACAAGGTGCCATATTAGAGATGTATATGGACTGGTCGCACTTTCGGTATAAACTGACACGTTGAGTCAACGCCACGATTGTGTAGAAACGAATAAATTTTGGTTGACCCAACCAAGGTATTGGTTGTTGGTTCCGATCGTGTAGAATGCCTTCAATACCTGTAACCTGGTTATCCATTATACGAGTAGCGTCCGAGTATTTATACGAGTGCGCTCGGTCCGAGTGCACTCTGACCGTGTAAACGTGGCTTAAGTGAGTTGTTACTGCCGCTTGAAAATGTTACATTCGATTGTAGTACTCAGCGCGTTTGCGACCAGCTCGTGTCGGCCGGTCTCGTGTCGGCGGACGAGAACATGACCAGTGGCGACCTCCGACGGGAGGCTCTCGTGAACGGAGCTTTGGCCGGAGCCACAGATGGATATCCGTCGCTGGAGGTGCGAAGGCTCAAGGCCACACTGGCCAACGCCCTCAACGGATATTACATCGACAAGCAACACGTCAAGAAGCAGATACAGGGCGGCGGGTGAGTTCTCGAATGGACCATAATAGACACAACAGGCATCCAAAAGACCGATTTTATATTGTATTAATAAAAAGTAGTCCCAGAATCCAGAAAATTAAGATGGCGCTAGTGTAGAATCGAGAGACACAGAAAGAAGTAAAAGAAATTGACAAAGATGATAGAAGACAAGCAACACTAGCGCCATTCTGGCCATTTTTAGAACCCTTATTTTATTATTGGAGAGTAATTTTTTTCAGTTTGACTGTTATATGAGTTGGTACTCCTTACCCAGCCACACGCGGACATAACATATTTTGTTCATTCTTGGCTCCAACGAAACAAAGCAATGCTCAATCCAAAACTTGTATAGATATCTGTGTAATCTCCAATAAATAAATGTATAGTTTGAACACAAATACTATATTTATTTATTACTAGCAGAGTGCCTATTAAACAGCACACAGTATCTATTTATTTCAAGTTTTCTTATTCTTGTTATCTTGATTGCTCGAATTTCATTACTATGACGAATTCATTCAAAGGAATTTACTATGAGTACATTTATATGTAAGAAAAATAATATAAAAGTTACCTTTCCCAAGGTGACCCACGTGCAGTAGGTATTTCGCGCTTCATTACCCCTCGTGCACTGGAATCGCTAAAAACTAATATTTACAGTTGTTAATACAACAATGTTCTTCATACTCGTAATACATTAAATTATCGGCGAACAGGAGACAAATTGATAAATTTGGCTCAAAATGAAAGTGTAACATGTTATGTTTCAGCTTTCAGGAGCTGCGCCGTGACTTGCAAGCTGTGATCGGTACTAGAGCAAACATCAACATAGCTCAAATAGAGAACTATGGCGGTGAGACATTTCTAAGTGAAACGCTCGTTGAAAGAATGTTAGAGGACTGCAAGACCTCGTTTTCAAGGTGTAAGACGGTATGTGGTACATATTTACTTGCGGTATTCAAAAATTAAACCATTTATTTGCACGCAAATGGGTGTATAACCAGATCTTACAAATATAATAGCACTTAGTTTTTCTTTTATTTCACATTATCCCTTAGTAACAGTACTTTTTCCTGGATGAAAAGTACACCCTATATGCACTTTCCTGTATCCCTGATACAGGATAACGTGTAGGCAAAATTTCATGATGATCGGTAGAATAACAGACAGACAGAGTTACTTTCACATATAGCCTATGTCGTATTCTCATGTATAAGCTATATTATTGTAAAGTTTCATTGAAATCCATTCAGTAGTTTTTGCGTGAAAGAGTAAGAAACATCCACACAAACTTTCGCATTTATGATATTAGTAACGATTAGTATACATAGACAATAAAAGTATGCTTACACCTTTTAAAAGAAACTCGAACAAATATTTTTCTTAGGGCCTCTTTCACCGTCTGTTAAGTAGGGTAACTGTCATTTAAGGTAAACGGGGATAATGAAGCTGAACCTCTTTGTTTGTACGGTAAAAGTCCCAAACATTAAATAGAAAATAATTTTAAAAAAATCGCCTATCGAAGGATGCAGTAAACCGAGTGCATATCTGTACTAATACTAATAATATTATAAAGAGGAAAGATTTGATTGTTTGTTTGTATAGAATAGGCTCCGAAACTACTGGACCGATTTGAAAAATTCTTTTACCATTAGAAGCCGACATTATCCGTGATGAACATAGGCTACTTTTTATCGCGGGAAAATGCTTCATTCCTACGGGAAAACGGGTAATAGGACAACGGGTAGTAAGAATTACCCTTCCGTACTTATTTCCATGCTTTCACAGCCGCGAATGTATTATATTTTATAAAGTTATGCGGACGAAGTCGCGTGCTGTCAGCTAGTAATGTAATAAAACATAAAATGATTACTAAAAGTGACTAATCAACACTTTACTTGTATAGTTGGTGAAAGAGGCTCTCATTCTATGGAGTTTCATTTACTTACAGCTTTGCACTACAAACGAGATATCGGGGACAACTTTGGCTCTACTGGAAGTGATAATACAACATTTGCTCATAGAACATGTCGACTACGCTTTAGATTTGGGACTACAGTCTATACCGATTGCTGAAAGCAAAACTACGCCACAGGTAAGATTATTTATTTATATGTTAATGTGTCTTTTTCATAGGTAACTTACTTAAGCGGGAGTTATTTCCAATTTGTTGAATCGAGTAATTTAATTTGTGACGAGTTGTATTAATTTTTTTTTGTGAATTATAATAATTTCAGATATATTTCTTTGATATAGTACGTGATGCCAATAAAATTGTGAGGATGTTCGAGCAACATTTCCAGGAATCAGTGTTGCCTTGTTTGAGGTGAGCGCTCTTAAGAATCAATCTAAATAAATTATGTTACAAAAATATTTTCAAGCAGTTGTGCGGTGCAACCTTAATTACATAACATAACTTTTAAGTCCGTTATTACATACATACAATACCTAGACATACAGATTTATTATTTACTAGCTGGTGCTCGCGACTTCGTCCGCGTAGAAAAGTATAAAACGCCATCTACCGTATTTTGGATAGATCTCCCGGGCCAAGCGGCTACTATTTACTTTTATTTTAGATTTCCCGTAGGAATGAAGCATTTTCCCGCGGTAAAAAGTATCTTATGTTCATCACGGATAATGTCGGCTTCTAATGGTAAAAGAATTTTTCAAATCGGTCCAGTAGTTTCGGAGCCTATTCTATACAAACAAACAAACAAATCTTTCCTCTTTATAATATTAGTATAGACATACAATACTTACAGATTTATTATTTATTAGTATTGATTTGCTCCTCGAAGATGTTATTTAGCAAATGTCAGAGGCGTCAATGTATGTCAGGCGACATATTTGCTTCACACATTTAGTCAGGCGTTATATTATCTTTTATTTTTAAACGCGAAGTCGCCGACACCAGCTAGTTGCGCGTTGCAGCTAGTTGTAATGTGCGCGTGATAATTATTTCAGTTCGACGTCGAAACAAAGCGAGTGTGTGAGCAAGAAGTCGTCCATTATGGATCAGCTGGAAAGCAAGTTGGAGGCGGGACTGGAGCGTGCGCTGTCCGCTGTCGTGGGCTGGGTCAAGCTTCACCTTCAGACCGAACAGAAGAAGACAGATTTTAAGCCAGACGGAGACATAGACACAATAGCGTCCCAGGTAATCTTGGTACCCCAATTTTTTTAATATAAGTGGCTCGCACCTCGCAAACGTTGTTTTGCAAAAAAAAATATATTTTTTTTTTAATGGGTCACCTACGAATAATTTACGACCACCAAAAATAGTTTACGACCTACGAATATAGATTAAAAAAAAATTATATAAATCGATCAAGTCGTTTCGGAGGAGGGTTACAAACACTGTAATACGAGAATTTTATATATGTTGTGTATAAATTATAATGTATTAAATTATAAATTATATTATATCATATAACAAATATTTATAGAATGATAGTTTTGCTCTACAAATATTCTCTCTGACTAACGTGTTTTGACAGTTGTATAAGCTAACCATAGTACAAAAAGAAAGTAATTATTCTTCTTCTTCTCTTTTAATGTCTTTGCTCCATCAGATCTTCTCCGATGATTTTGCCAGTGTCATTAGTAAAAATAGCAATTTGTAATAGCCTTTTTTTTAAATAAAAAAGGCAAAATTGAAATTAAAAAACAAAAGTAGAAGATCCCGAGACTAGTCAGTCAAGTCAAGACTATAATTTTTCTTAGCTTTCCAAAACAGGTCCGTCAAGTCCAAAGCAGTCAGGTCAAGTCCCAAAGTAATTATTATTATCGATTAGCGGTTTCTTATCAGACAGTTTAACATTACGTGAAATTCTTGTCAGGCATGTCTCACAGTGGTGTCGTATTTGAACACTGTAATGGACAAGATCCACGCTGGACTCGAGGGAGATAACCTGCAAGCTGTCACCTTGGAGTTGGCCATACGAATACACAGGGTCATTTATGAACATCTACAGAATTACCAGTTCAATTCGGCCGGTAAGTGGGTTTCAGTTTTCCTCTAGGCGCGTTGATAAATAATCCTCATGTTTACAGATGATATTCATTTCATATTGCATTTGAATATGGTTTTGCTTTTGTCTACCTACAGTTGATTCACTGAAACGAGCTAATAGAGCGCTCTCCCTTTCACTCAATTCCATACAAAAGACAGGGACAGCAAATCTCGAGTGGGCGTATACAGTAATAGGTGAACGTTCATTCTACGCTACTTATAGCTTTTTAAACTATAATAAAATATTATAGTAATACCTACATACGTACTTACGCACAACCCTACACTTTTTATTTTATATAAACTATTGTAGCCGTTAAGTTGTGAATTATTTATTAATTAAGATAATAGACATTTTGGTTCTTGATATAATCATAAATTTAAAAATATACGTTAGTTAATATACGTTAAATGTTAGTTAAACGAAATTCAAACCTTAAAATAACAATAATATAAATTAAAAAATTAAAAAACGCAGTATAATAAATAACAGAGGGAGCGTCTGAACAGTGAAAGTTCTATGAACAGACTAAAAAGTACATGTACTGTGTACACTCACATTGTCTGTTATCTCCACCAATCACAGCCCAACGCTTTGTCTCCCTATAAGCTCGTTTCAGTGAATAAGGTTTAGTCCATCTACATGGTACTTGTATTGTTGCCGATGGATGTATCAACTGTTACCTCCAGTGAGATGAGGCTACCATATTATATGAATACGAATATATGCAATTCTTGTGACGATCTGAAATCCACGAGGCGTAAAAAAATATTTGAATGTGACAAAATATAAAGAATAATCAGATTCATTTAGTAACCGTTACCACTAAAAAATTATAGAGTGAGATCCTAGGCCCGCCAGACATATCGTATGCGCACGCGCACGCGCACGCGACTCGCTGCAGAATAAATAAGTGTCTGGCGCGGCTGAATATTATTTTGTAATATTTGTAACAAAAAAAACATTAACTGCTTCAAAATTCTAATATAATTTTAAAAAAATAGCTCTAAATTAGTACTATGCGTGTCAAATGAGAATAGGACTGGAAATTCGCATTTGGCACCGCATTTCTCACGAACTTCATTACTGATGTGTACGGGGTGCAAAAAAAAAAACAATCCAAGAATTAATTATTATTTTTATTATTTTTGTAATGTGATTTATTTATTCAGTTAGTTTATTATAAAATCGTATACATTGACCCATAAAAGAATTACTTATCTCGTGGAGACACGTTAGCAAACTTAAGGGCTTTGCTACATAAAACCAAAGCCGAAAAGATCGTATAAATACGATTTAAATCGTACTGTAATTTACACTTATAGTTTAATTACTTCATAGTTATTATATACTAGCTGGTGCCCGCGATTCCGTCCGCGTTGAACGATGAAAGGTACCCTATGTCCTTTCTGGTGTCCCAGACAACGTGTATGTAAAATTTAATGGTGATGGGTTCAGTAGTTTTTGCATGAAAACGTAAAAAACAAACAAACAAACAAACAAACAAACTCACATTCACATTTATAATATTAGTATATATTAGGATATATATATTTATACATATATAAATTTATTAGATAAAATATATATAAAAAATATTTATATTTTTGTTATTCGGATTTTTTTGACGACATTACTATGATGACTCGGATTATGTGAAGTTTGCAGCAAGCGCGATCCTATTCTCATTTGAAACGCATAGTAAATTCATTTTGTGTAGTTACTATTTTTGTTACTGAGGTAACTAGGGTAAAATGACCTAATGTTGGCACCCCTCCAATTTACTGGCACCCTAAAATTTTCACTAATAAATATGAAAACTATTCCATAAACTGTATTCCCACAAAAAATAAATAAGAATAGTTAACATTAAACAGTCAAATGATTTAAACATTGTCAAACTTTCAAATTTTATTTGAGTTGAACAAATAGATCGAAAGGTGCCAATAAATGGTCGTATTTCTTAAAGTGCCAATAATTGGCTATTTTCCCCTAATTTATAATAATAATTAGTTATTTAGATTCGTTTTTTGCCGTGGGAATTCTTTCATGAAACGAACTCTGCCCATACGTTCAAAGTATACAGGGACACTATTCGATTCGATTTCCCCACGTTTTTCCCTTTATGTCTGGTGGGTCTGTCTGCCTCTGGGATCTTGGGTCAATAGCAGTTCTCATTAATCCTATCTGACAATCATGTGCATGTCGTCCACTAGGTGCTATGATAGCGATATGCGACGTGAAAGAGTATCGTTCAGTGATGTGTGGCCGCGGCTCGCGCCTTACGCCGGCCCCTGCGCACTCTCTGTTCGACGCCTTGCACGCCCTCTGCAACCTGCTTCTTGTCAAGCCCGAAAATCTACATCAAGTCTGCGAGGGAGAAACACTGGTCAGTGTTTGCTTGCGATTTGTGTCTGTTTTTAGTTTAATTATTTAATCTTGTTAAAATATGTGAATATTTTAATTTCACGCAGAACGTGAAGTACAAAAAAAAATTGAAAATAAATTTTGAACAAACACTATACAAATACTTCATGTACTTAAAGGATATTTTTTATTAAATAACCCGAAAAAAAAATTGTTAGATTCCCGAGAGTTCGGCTACAAATATAAAAAAAATTGGGCGCTACTGTCGTCAACAGTGGCGGCGCCACCGTCGCCACAGCGATAAAGATGTCAGGTGTTATATTTTTTTATTTTTCAACGCGGACGAAGTCGCGGACACCAGCTAGTGTATTGTGAAACTGTGAACATTGGCTTGTACAATTATTTTATTTCTATCTCCTTCTTACTTACATATTATTATAAAACAAAGTCTGCCTGTTCGCGATAAACTCAAAAACTACTGCACCGATTTTCATGCTGTTTTCACCAATGGTTAGAGTGGTACTCGAGGAAGGTTTTAGTATACATATAATTTACAAAGTTACGCGGGCGAAGTCGCGGGCAGCAGCTAGTTATAAAAGAAAGTAGTGTTCGGTACACCATTTGTAACTTTGTCTGGACTCTAGACAAATTTTTATGATTTTTTATTTGTTGAATTTGTCTCCGCCCCTAATAGTAGAATAACTATTCGTTAAACATTTGAAATATACACAAAAAAAAAATTTTAAATAAATTTTATTTTCTCACAATTTTTGTATGGTTAAAACAAGTTTTAATTCCGAGGCGGCACGAAGTTCGCCGGGCCAGCTAGTATTTGATGTCGCGGTCGAGTGTAGGATGTTTATTATCATATACATATATCATTGTTGTAATTCGTTTGCAGGCCGAATTGGATCATTCAATACTACACAATTTCATTCAACTGAGAACCGACTACAAGAGCCATAAATTATCCACACTACTTAAGGGCTTCTCGTAAAGGAAACACCGCATTATTGTGATTCAGTTGCTAACAAAAATGTTTAGTTGGGAACTGCTGATGTGTCTTAGAAATTGCCATTAATAAAAACAATCAACAATTTATTTTATATAATTTTATTAATTATATATAAATTAACGGTTAAGTAAATATTAATCATTGTATATTATAATTTAAGCAGTCTTTGTTTATAATAAATAACTAATATAAATTATACTTATATGGTGCAAAACGTATTATAATGCTAATTGTATTTTAAATATAACGATGATATGTTATGATATTTATGTTTTATTTTTACAATTATTGTTTCAAAGGATCCCAGTCGATCTGGGTCAACGTACTGCGGCCTCTATTGATCTATATACAAAATTCCAACATAAAATTTCGCTCGCATATCAAAACGAGTACAATTCATTAGGTGGACTTGAATTTCGGTCGTCAAACATTCTGCGGGCTGAGTTATGATATTGTATAACGCTTGAACAACGTGTTATCAGGCGGTATCTATGTGACATGGCTTCACTACGTCCATTCATAAGCTCCCCTCCTCCTTCCCTCGCACTGCTCCCCTCTCCCCTCGCTCGTCCGTCCGCTAAAGTTGTTTGAATGAATGCGTATGTGTGCGTGCAACGCGGGCGCATATCCATACGCCCGCGCTTGTCTATTCTGTGGTTCTTTGCTAAGTGCTCGGCCCAGTGTCGATTTAACCGGCGGGCGAGCCGGACGTGTCGCACGCAACCGCGCATTCTAACCGCGTTCAAATATTAAGTGTTATCTCACCTTTTGTTTGTAACATACGTGCGTATCGGTTGCGGTATATATTTTTTTCTGTGCTCCTGTGACAATACCTACCGCTAATCTGGATAATATAGTGAAAATTGAGAGGTAAGAAACACAAGAGCGCTCTGCCGAAATGTTTATTTTCATTCAGTACCCCCGACGCCTACGCGCCCAAGAGCTATGTCGCGATTTGTGCGACGAATTTACATAAAGTTTCATTCATTGAACGTTTACGTTCTTATTCTTATGTTATTAATAAAATGAAATCGACATACGTCTCTGAATAGGTGATTAGGTCGTCTTATTGTAATGCCAATGAGGACCGAGACGGTTGATTCAGCGATATGACGGCACAAAGTTGACTTTATAATTTGTTATACAAGTGTTTTGAATTTGACACATCTTTTTGTCTATGATCCGAACGCAAATTCGTGTTATTCCTGTCGTTACCTGAGTGAATCTTAAATGGGAACGCGCTCGCTAGAAAACGCTGTTTTTAGGATAGCATCAGTAAATAGATACTTAAATATTCGTTATACCAAATACTAATAGTTAATTTTACTTTTATTGTATAACTAAGGGCTTAGTGTTATTAATAGAGTTACAAAGTAAGTCATTTCTCATAGCATAGAGAAAGAAACACGTCTCTCATAACAAAGACTTCATTTGTACAATAAAATGAACTTCAACATTGAACCTTTCTCGCGGAAGGTGGCATCAGATAGATTACAGAACAAATAAATCATATAACTTTACGATTGTGTTTATTCATAAAATTCTGGTGCAATCTATTTGCGTAGCCTCTACCTCTATATAAGTATTATGATGCATATTTTTCCGTAATCAAAAATGTTATCAACGAATTTAATCACGATTTTACCTGGATTGATGTAGGTAACAATAATCATGACGTAATTTTAGGCTTGATATCTAGTTTTGTTACACAGAGATTAGACATGAAGAGTTGCGTTGTTCAACATTGTGTATACTTTTGGGGGGACGTATTTTTTTGACAGTAAGTGACACACAACTTCATCTTTGGTTGTTTTCTAGAGATTTAGAATATTCTTGTCAAGAAAACTAAAGGTGGTAACAATTTTAAGTTTATGTTACAGAAAATGTGGTACAGTCACAGTACGAAAACTTTTGTCAGTTTTCAATCCTTTATCAAGTCGTACAATCTTACTAACTTTTGAAATTAAAGCACTAAGCATACTGACATGCGTTTGAACTAAAATTTTGGCATGACTGATAAATGTCCTGGTGCATGCAAATGTTTACTTTTCTAAACCCGATTGTACACATGCGGACAATTTACGATGAAAAGTGAAGTGTCCCTTAAATAAAATGAACCTTATTAATGCAAGAAAATTAATCTAGTTCTGTTGGCAATACAGAAAAGCTCTTGGGCTCCAGAAAAAAGTCAGTGGGTTTGTCTGTGCCGGCAATAACTCTAAGAGAAAAGGGAATGTGGATCTAGAAGACTTTATTGATGCTTTGGGAATAGAACTTTGGGCTATTGTTGAGAAAAGTGCATTGTAATCCACTCCGTGGAGGCTGAGAAAAGGCTTTTGCTGTCGGGGAAAAGGCACCTTGAACGTTTGAGGATAGGATTCGGTGGGCATTAAGAAAAATAAAGGTCGTAAACTTGACAAAAGTATAATTTAAGACGTTATACTGCTTTATTTATATATTTTATCAGGCGATACAACGCAACACATTTGAAGTCGCGGGCACCAGCTAGTGTTCCATAAAGAGCAACTCATTTTGCCATTTAAAACTAAACACGATTAATAATACCCAACAGTGTGTTGTAAATATATATATTTATTCTTGTAACAACTATCACACTATATGACTAAATTAGTCATTGACATAACATCTTGATTACTTTGAACATGTGACGATAAAAATGTTTTATACTTAGGTACACAACTACACACATACATTATACCTAATCTAATTATATAAACTGATTAGGGTTTCAAGGAAAGTACCTAACTGAGAGCTTTGATAAAAGAGGTTTCCTAGAACCGAATCAGTAAAATACTTATTAGGTAAGAAATATTATTACGAGCTATCGCCTACGGTTTTATTCAATATTATTCGCGTTCTATCGGTTCGTTTGTTATAATTCTACAAACTATTGCAGTCACAGTTTTCTGGCAATCGCACAGCCAATTTAGAATTAGGTATGGGATACAAATTTAGAGATAGAATTTCTTGGCCTTTTATCCTACAATGGTACCACTATTAATCAGTGCATTGGCATCCATTATTATGGGCTTGTCGCATTTACATTTATGTACCAAAAAAAAAAAACGAGACCGCCGAATAATAAATATTCGCTATCTCGTCATTCCTTCAATTTTCTAATAATAAATTAGATCAAAGCGAAAGTATCGACTTTGATAGAGCTACTTACCTTATTTTTATCTTTACCAAACAAACATTTAACAAGAACAGCACATGTGCTGTGTTGTCTTCGTAAAGCGACTAAATAAAAAATAGCTACATGTAACAAATAAAGTAGATATTGACAACAAATTGATTATTTTAACAGAAAAATAGTTTTACAGTTTTATTTAGTATAAAATATAGCTAAGATAAAAATTTAATTATCAAGCTTTGAATATTACCAATATTGTGTGCTAATTTTATATTAATCATTTGAGTATTTATCTATGACTAGATTAATAAAGACCACAAAACGCGCGCGCGGTGAATATTTTTATAATTTAAAAGGAATTATGATTTTCTTTTAAAACAATTCAATAAATCTTGAGATTTTCAGTTACTAACTCTACCAAAAAAACCGCTTGCCGATTTCCAATTTAGATTTAGATAGGTATGAACTAGCATAGCACTTGATACGGACTAATTTGCAATTAATTTGAGATAATTGAGAATTGTTATAATTAGAAATAATAATAACAATAGCAAAGTTGTACAAGCGACCTAAGTACATTACAATTTATCGCCATTGGTGATAAATTAATTTGTGTAACGACTAAGGTACCTAAGTACATATCTACTTGCAATTGATAATACAATGTCGCACTTGGAGTTCACAAATTTATAGGTATTAGAATGGTAATAAAAGCTATCAAGATGAGCCCGTTGGATGAGTTGTAAGGGTGCTTGCCTTAACGCTCTGTCCCAGGATTGCTGGGTTCGAGTCCCGGCAGCGTCAACTTTGGAAATGAACTTTCAAACTTGGCTCTGGTTTGGATTATGAAAGTAATGAGTGGCAGAGCACATTACGTGTCGCAGTCATTTGGTAGCATGTCAGCGGTAGTAACCACCACCTTACAGAACGACAGCACGTGTGCTGTTGTGTTTCGGTGAGTGAATGAGAGATGTCACCCATTTCCCTATCCTTTGTCAACCCCTTATCCTTAATCATACTATGGTTGGTTGCAGCCTGTGGCTTTGCTAGTGTTTTAGGCGACGGTAGACCTAGACACCTTACTATCATGTTCAGGTTGTCTGACGACCTTAACATAAAATATATTAGTAAAGCAAATTTTAAAGAATAAACTACGAAAACACAAAAGAAGGTGACATAGAAAGATAAGATATTTTTTCTCTGGCAAGGATACTTTCGGTATGTCATCCAAAATGTCCCTACACCAGTGGAAGGTACACTAAACTTGCACACGTCCTCGATGAATGGAAAGGGCTGAATTTGTTTTAAATATCAACACGGTTGCATCTATACAAAGTATTAAATTCACAGTATAAAATTTTATCTCTCAAATAATCTTATTTGATATAAAATTATCTGAACGCTCTTGCTTTTGTTTGGTGTTATGTATTCTTATACCTTTATGGGAAATTCCAGTTTACGCAGTGAATTATAATATTTGCTTTACCTATTTGCACATAATGAACGCAGTGAAGCTATGTGAAAAATCTTACTGTTATTTTTATATATTATTTTATATATTATTTTCTTTAGTTAGTGCTAGCTAGTTTTATTACATTTTTATAGCAATTTCGCGAGTGAACATTAATTTTTCGATAAAATTTCACGAATGCTTACATAAATCGGCGTAAATCTCATAATAGTTTGTCGAATGTTTCGAAACACACGTGTGGCACGTGAAATTTGTGTTCAAAAGGTTTACAATACTTGTTACCACCGGTGCCGTGCTTAACCGTTTGCCTTATCAGTTAAAAACAATTAATGCCTTGTTATGGTCCACAGAAAGCCGCCCGCTACAAATCACCTACGATTTTTTAAACACAATAACATTTTTTCTTTGCGTTTTTAACTCTTTGCAAATGATTAACAGGATTAAGACCTACTATGCAATTCGATAGCTTCAATTACTATCAATAACAATTAAAACCATGAAATAATGAAATAAAGTATTAAAAATCAAATCAAACTAAGTAATGCTTGTGAAACACAATACTTTGAAGTTAAGAAGATACGAGTACTTATTCATAATACTACTTGTTGCCTAATTCGCAACAGTGAAAATACATAAGACTTCCATTTATTACAAACACAGTTCAGACGACATTTTACAAATGAACTTACAAATAAAGGCTGTATCTATATTTTTCTTCACGGCCATGTACATCAGATTTTTTGTAAAATACGAAAAAGAATAAATAACCCAAACACTACAATGTCCTGTTATCATTTTATCAGACACCTATCACACGTTATCTAATGTAGGTGTATGAAGGTCAAACGTGTAACACGATGGCAACTAAAAATTCAACTTTGCAACATTAAATTCATCTGAATGTAAAAATAATTGTTATACTTAGGTAAGTATATAATTCGCATGCATTGCTAGATATGACTCTCTATCCCTCAATTAAATGGGATCCTGATTTTCAGGTTATTCATATGTATAACGTCGGCCTAATTCGTTATCCTGCTAAGTCCATTTTTGGGCAATTTCACTTTTTATACTTTCGACAAGTTTCGACGATTATCTACCGTTTGGTGAAGGAATAACGACGATTATCAAACTAAAAAGGTGAGAAATTTCATCATTCCTGAGGTTAATGCGTTCAACCAAACAAACTCTTCAGATTATAGATATATAGATTTACTAGCTGGCGCCCGCGACTTCGTCCGCGTTGAAAAAGAAAAAAGTAGCCTATCCTATGTCCCGTATGTCTAAATGTTTATCTACCAAGTTTAATGAAAATCAGTTAATTCGTTTAAGAGTTATGGAAGAACATACATACATACATGCAATACCTATACTTACAGATTTATTAGTTAGTATTGAGGATTGATTATAAAATAACTGCGCCTCTGTCTGTTTCTCCGCTAACTTTTTCTAAAACAGTTTTTGATACGGTTTTCACTAAAATAATTAAATCATTCGTATTCTTAGAAAAGAAAATAACAAGTATTATCGGAAAGATGTTGTTGACAAAACTGCACAAGTAATCTTTTATGGATAGGTATTTACTAGATATAATTTACACTTCCAAGTGTTAGTCGTCCATACATAAATTTACATAAGTACACTTGTAGTATATTACTAATATTATAAAGAGAAAAAAATTGTATTTTTAATTTTTATATATTTTTTTGTAATGTAAGAGTTCAAAAACTACTTCATCGATTTAAAAAATTCTTTTTCACCCCATATAAAGCTATATTATCAGCGAGTAATATGGACTAATATAAAGTTACGAAGCGGACGAAGTCGTGTGCACCAGCTAGTATAAAATAAAGTCCATTGTCACCTCACCTGCGTTTCTTTCTCTACTAAATTTTTCTAAACCACCCCATGGATTTTTATACGGTTTACACAAATGGAAATAGCTATAAACGAAGAAAAGATTTTTCTATAATAATTTGTAAATAAAAAATTGCATCTGTGCTTATTGATAAGATAATGTGAAATGCGCAGAAGTCTATTCAATACATTCTTATCTCTGAAATACTAATATTATAAAGAGAGATTTGTATTTTTTATATTTGTTATGATTATCAATAAACTGTAAAACTACTGGACCAATTTTGAAAATTCTTTCACTTACAGAAAGCTACTTTATCGGCGAGTAATCCTTACATACTTAAGTCATAGGTATAAAAAAGTTTATCTACCAAGTTTCTATATCTAGAAGCTATATCTAGAAAGCTATATCAGTGAGAGTAACATATGCTTTTTATATTTATACCATGCTTATACTATTTCAATAGCTTTCAAAAAAAGCTTCCACATAAAAATTCATAAAAATTAGCACATTGCCTTATCCCTAGCCTCTGGCCGGTCTCAATTTTAAACTTGATAAACAAAAAAAGGTCGATCGACATCTGACGGACTAGATGCAGGGTTCGGTGCTTTATCGGGCGATGCGGGGGTTTTCGGGTTGAGGGGGGGGAGCGGGGGGGACGCCATACGCATCTTTTGCGTGTGTGCGTCGTGTAAGAACGCGTAGAGCCAGCTCTATACGCTTGTGTGGGAGTAGGGTGCAGTACACCTTGCGTGCAACGGGATCCCGTCCCGAGCAGGTAGAAATGTCGCCTGCTGACATGATTTGGAACGGATCTTACTTTCTTGGCGAATATGATTTTCAAATGCACAATAAAATAAATCAAAACGTTCAAACTATTTATAAATTATTTAATGCCTGTACAAGACCGCGTAACTATTGGGTTATGGGAAGCAATGAAAGATGAAATTCGTTGTAAATAATATTATTTAATTTGTCTCTTTCAATATAGCAGGAAGGCGTGTTCGTAAGGGGCGCAGTTAAAGCAGAACTACTACTACTACTACTGAACTTGCAACGTACAACTTAGAACATACAACTGAGAACTGACTCTAAAGCTCAAAGTCAAACGTATATAATTAAGACTCTTGTATGAAACAAAGAGCTTATTGAAAATAACTTAATGTTTATATGTGTGAAGGAGAAAGACTCTCAATCTACTTGTTAGAGTGAGACAGATTTGTTTTGGAATATTCCAACAGTAACTTTATAAAATATTAGTTATAAAATAGCGTAACTAGCTGGCGCCCGCGACTTCGTCCGCGTTGAAAAAGAAAAAAGTAGCCTATCATGTGTCCCGTACCTACGTCTAAATGTTTATCTACCAAGTTTCATGAAAATCGGTTAATTCGTTTAAAGAGTTATCGAGGAACATACATACATACAATAAAGCTACAGTTACAGATTTATTATCATAACAATCATCAATATTTTTAAAATTTGTGTATTATCTATATCAATTACCTAATGTCTCAGACATCCATTTCTGAATTTCTACCAAATATTAATTTGATTGTTTGGATTGTTCTGTACTTTCTCTGAAATAACTTCATATTTGTGAAGTCAGCCCACTGTAAGCCCTTTTTTTTTTCAAAATCACCATTACAATAGCAATTTAGTTGTGGTTTCGAAAAATGGGGATTTTATTATTTAGGAAAGTTCTTTACTTACCCAAGAGTTAAGCATGCCAATAATCATTCATTCCCTCCATACAGAGCTGGCACAGTAACAATTCAGTCCAAGTACTAAATATAGTACAAAATAAAACAACTGTCGCTTGCCCTTCATTCAGACATATTGTATTATGCTAATATAAAACTCAATGCCAATGAAAATAGTGTCCATTTTCATTTGAAGCGCGTGGGCTACGTAATTGGTCGTCGCCGTCATCTGCGTTGGCGCACCAGAATTTTTAATTATGAATTAATTAGTTACGATCAACAGCACAAAGTTGCCTAATCCCAGTTTTAATTTTTATAAATATGCCTTATATGTCATATATAAGGCTCTTTGTAAAAAGTAACGTATATTATGTATATTTCTGTTTATCTTATTTATTAGATAGATTAGATCTATTTATCTTTTAAATATCATTATTAGGTTATGTTTATCTGAATAAAAGGCTAATTATTATTGTTATTATATTATTATATTGCTGAGCTCAATGATCAGATCCTTTATTAAAGATCGTGAAATTCCAATTTCTCCTTGACAATAGTCCTGTATTTCCTACAACTATGTCCTGTAACTCTTGATAATGAGGATCCATCAGTTTTTCCTAGTATTATTCGTAACTAGCTGGAGCCCGCGACTTCGTCCGCGTAACTTTGTAAAATAATAAAATATATACTAAAACCTTCCTCGAGAACCACTCTATCCATTGGCGAAAACAGCATGAAAATCGGTGCAGTAGTTTTTGAGTTTATCGCGAACAGACAGATAGACAGATATGGTAAATCAAATCTAACTTAATTTATGCATATTAAAGGCCTTATAGGGTAAACTTTCACGAGATTTCTTTTTAGTTATTGTGTTTTTAGTGAACCATATTTACACTTTCAAACATTGACATACTTCATATTACATAATATTATGTACAGTAAAAAATGTGATAACTTAGACAAAAAAAGACATTGTTTTGTATAAAAATAAACCTAGCGTATAATAATAAATAAATGTGTGCAAGGCGAGCGGTCCATGTGTTGAGGTCGTCGACACTCTGATAAATATTAATATTTTATATCGTTGTATCCAACTTCCAACATAGTATGTCATATTATATGTAGGCATATGTTACACTGTCGACAATCTATGTGACTACCGGATAATAGATCGTCTCTCCACTTTATATCAAGTTTATATATTATTATACTAAAATATGTCTGTTTCACTTGCAAGCATTTCTAGGTAAGCACGTAGAAGCTGCAAGTGTATTGTAGACCTTAGAAAAATAAATAATAAGGATTTAGGAAAGAATAGGGAAATGGACTATTATTGATTGAAGCTACTAATTAATTTATATTTATTAATTAATTTGATTAAGGCTTACTCTTTTATTTTATTTTTTATAGCACTTATTACGAAATATTGTTGAGATTTCGGTACCACTAACTGTGATGTCGAAAAATATTAACCTAAAGTTCTATATAGAGGAGCAGTAAAAATTTATATTTGAACGCGCCATTTAATGACCGATTTATAAATAATATTTTAGATTTTTTTTTTTTTTTTTTTTATGTTAAGGTCGACAGACATGCTGACGGTCCACTTGATGGTAGGTGACTACCGTCGCCTATAACACAAGCAACGCCAAAGTGCTACAAGTGCGCTGCCGACCATACCGTAGGAATGAAGCATTTTCCCGCGGTAAAAAGTAGCCTATGTTCATCACGGATAATGTCGGCTTCTAATGGTAAAAGAATTTTTCAAATCGGTCCAGTAGTTTCGGAGCCTATTCTATACAAACAAACAATCAAATCTTTCCTCTTTATAATATTGTGCATAAAGAGGAATGTGATCCATTTGTTGGCAATCTTTAAAGAAGAGAAGCAGTGACCATCCAAATACAACAATGCTCACGAAATTGCGAGCCAACATTTCGAATGCCATTTTCACGATAAATCATCTATTTAAATTTAAGTCTGTTACGAACAAATATCGAAAGACACGCCTGACGAATACGAACGCGTGGGCTTGTATTGACATTATAACAACTTCAAACTAGTTTACTATTAAAATTCAATGAAGCACATCAATGAAAGAAATAAACGATACTGTCCTTGGTTAGCAAGTCTCTTTCCAAGTTCGGCCTTGCTCTGGCTGAATGTATTTGGTTTTGCCAGTCCATTGCATGCGTTTCCAATAGTATTTAAATATTCAAGAATATTGTTTTTTTTTTTCAAAAAGTCTACTTACCAGCTTACCAGGTGTGATCGTTATTGTGCTATTGAGTGAGAGACTGCTTTCTGCAACCCAAAAATGTCTAAAAGCTCTTCTGCTATATTTTTCAAATAAATTTTTTTTTTATTGTTCATTCAGTCTAATTTATCATTAGCATTAGATTTGAACCTAATATGCGAATGAATATTTCTTTCTCAACCAATAAATTTTTCTCTAAAAAACAATGTGCTAATTATAAAAAACAGTTAATAATTTTTCTTTTTAATCAGATGTTTAACATATATAACATACCAATATATGTTGGTACAGTAGGTACATGTAGGTATATTTAGTACATATATAAAGTTAAGTTAACAAGCCATTTCTCCCGTTTCACACATTAGTCACGAGTTATGAATGGTCTAGGGTGCGCCGGCGGGTTGCGGGTAGCGGGATGTAGCTATATTTAGCTAACTAAGCAACAGGTGGCCGCTGGCTCCTTTACCCTACCATTTCTGCCGCCTACACTTAACTAGAATGCAATGAAAACTTAGAGTGCCTAACACCTACAAATGAATGGAATTCCTTGGCATTTTTGTCACCTTTAAGTTACATTATGGATCAGAAGTATTTTGAGGATTGTTGATGATGAGACTTACGTAGGTACATTTGAGGTTCTATAACATCTGCACGAAAGTCGACTATCCGCGATCTAAACTTATAGATACTAGGTGAAGTATTATCTATACATGCGAAAGTTTGTTGAGGATGGATGTATGGATTTTTATTACTCTTTCACGCAAAAACGTTTTGAATAAAATTTACGGGTACCTCACCTACTGAAATTGATGTTAATGTCGACACTATGGTCTTGGAAGAGTAAAAAATCATTAAAAAATGTTGCCACTCTATCCAGAAATAGATGCATCCTAAGGATTTTGACGCGAATTCTACTCACATTTGATTTTCTTTATTTTTAAACAAAAAATAATTTTGTACACGTTAATTTGGAAGCATTATACAAATGAGTTTAATTAAATGACTAATGAATGTCACGTAAGCGATATGTAAATTACATGTCAACTTACGATTATATGACTAAACTGTTACATTTATTACAAATAAAAAAAAAAAGAGTTGCACTCTGGGAGTGCCGACAGAAGTGAAAACTTAACCAATTACGTGTGTATTTTTTGAATCATCAGGAAATATATTACAATATATGTACATTCTTTAAATAGCGGTGTCGGTTACGGTACGCAGTGTCGCAAGTTCGATGGTTTTTTTCCCATCTCAAAAATGCCCAACGCACCTGAAGAAGTTTTCACTTCAATAACTCTTTTTAACAAAAAATAAACCGACTTCGAACCGTCTCATGGTCTTTTCTCATGGATGCCATTGCCAGAACTGGACCAAATTGAAATGGGACCACATGGGAAGCACCACTTACCAGCTTTCAAATAAAAAAAGAATAATCAAAATCGTTTCACCCAGTCGAAAGTTATGAGGTAACAAACATTAAAAACATACAGTCGAATTGAGAACCTCTTTTTTTGGAAGCCGGTTGAAAATAAATAGAATGAACGCATACGTTTTTAACGGTTTACATAACTGATGCGTGTTTGAAAGATTTTGTATTGAAAAATTGCCATCTAAGGATTCTTGAACCAAAGCCAATGACATTCAGTAAGAAGCCCACTTCGCCTAAAAATAAAGGAGTTCTTAAATCGGATATCCGTCCAAGCTGTCGATTGATCAGTCCACGATCAACTTCGCCTCTTCTCACCTCAACTAAGGAAACGGATGCACATTTTTGTTTTACCAAGTAACTTAACAATGATGAAACATCGTGTACTTTTTGTCTGAGATTGTTGTAATGAAAACTAAATTTGTGAACAGACGGTTCAGTAGGTATCTCGCACAATTTTGTTTCGTACAAAATGTGCGAAAAGCCAACTTTAAATTTAAATATATTTTTATAGTGGTCATATCGCACATTGTTATGAAAAGAAATACAATTTATAAAATGGTACTAAACCCATCTCTATGTTCACAGAGTTAATTTATCATATATATAAAATTCATTTTATATTCAACTAGCTACCCGCTCCCGGATTCGCCCATTATTTTCTGCAAAACATTTCGACGTACAGACTCTTTTCTTTTTTAACGCGGACGAAGTCGCGGGCATAATACTAGCTATTAGTATTATAATTATAAAAAAGACTTGTGGCAAAGATTTCAATTTTTGACTTGTGGTATGTTTACTTTTAATGTAAGGGATATACAAATGTGGGCGAATTTACTTTGGAAGTTAAGTGAAGTGAAATCGAGCGAGTAAGAAATGAGCTGATAATCTTCGATCTTCATAAATTTTAGCTAAGAACCATCTAAATCAAATCAGCGTTCAAACAAAAAACTTCATCAAAATCAGTCCATGCGTTTGGTATCTACGATGCCACACAGACAGACACGCAGATACACACACACAGTTCGGGCGTCGGGGGTCAAGGTATTATTTTGTTTGAAAGACTAATCGTTTCAAATATTGAGCACTAATACCGTCTTGTTTTACATACAGAAAGGCAAATTCTAAGAAGCGAGTCTGCATTCGTCTGGATTTAACTGCGTGTGGCATTATGGCCATCGCTACACAATAAACCCACATACACGTACTTACACAGAGAGACGTTCATTCAGAGCTTCCATTGAGGAATTAATAGTCAGCTTATATAACATGATTGATGTAAATAAACATGCGTTGGACCTTCGCGATTTTGAAGAGGTCAATATTACATATACACATAGAATGAGTTATCTAAAGGCTTTATTTAAATAAATAAAATGTAGCCACATGGCTCGACCGCATTGGACTATGTGAATATATCCAAAACTTATCCAAATTTATTGCCTGAATCTGAATTTGTTTCAGTGTGAAGACAGAATTTTTTCAAAGATAGGAAGAAAACATTTTTGAATGATCGCTTAAGATAAACTAAAACACACTGCATCGAGTAACTTAATCGTTTTTAGGCAAAGGTGAAATTTATATTTACACATTTTAAGTTTTCAGAACACACAAAAATGACCAAAACATACGTTCTCTGTCTACACGCGTTGACACTTTTATAGCATCATACACTCGTATGTGCACAATCGCACATAAAATATATGATATACCTACCAAAATAACGAATAAAGTATGAGTCATGTATATTTAAAAAGCAAACCCGATATTCTATTCAGATGCCATCTGAATATAAACGCTATCAATGTACTGAATATTCTATACTACATATAATGTAAATTAAATGCGAAATTTTGTGAGTATAGATGGATGTTTACTCTCTCAATCAAAAAACGTCTATAGTTGGATGAAATTTGATACCTTTGTTGGTTTATTACCTGGATTAACATAAATATGATATTTTTATCCCGAAAAATATTTAGGCTCCAGAGGAATCGTCTAAAATTATTTAAAAAAAATTGGCAGCACTATCCGTAACGATGTCAGATATTTTCTCAGGTGTTATATTTTTCATTTTACAATGCGGACGAAGCCGCGGGCACCAACTAGCGATATTCTAAATGGGAAAAATTGTATGCCTGTTTAATCGCGCAAAAACGGCTGTACGGATTTGAATGAAATTTAGTCCACAGATAGTTTTCAACCTGCAAAATGTTACGTTTTTGTGCGGTTTCAATCTTTTCAAAGTTCGAGTGAATAGGCATCTTCTGGGTGAGCTCGCTCCATCTTAGGCCTCATCCTTGCTACTACAGCTGGTTGTTGGCCAAGAGCAAACCCATCTCTAATAAAAAAAAGGGACTTCCTACAGAAGTTAAAACTTAAAACTGAGCGTCCAACGCACACACATACAATCGGGTATATGCAATGTGTTAGCGTGATCGCGTACGTAGACAGCTGCGCGAGGCTTACTGTGAGAATTAGCATGTTGCTGACGCGAATCGATACGTTTTTTCCCTACCCAAAGTCGTATAACACGGCTATAGAAGTTTTCACTTCAAAAAGCGAACTACAGAGGGTAGAAAGTCGCGGGCACAGCTAGTGTATCTATACTAATATTATAAAGAGGAAAGATTTGTTTGTTTGTATAGAATAGGCTCCGACACTACTGGACCGATTTGAAAAATTCTTTTACCATTAGAAGCCGACATTATCCGTGATGAACAAAGGATACTTTTTACCGCGGGAAAATGCTTCACTCCTACGGGAAAACGGGTAATAGGACAACGGGTGGAAGAATTATCCTTCCGTACTTATCTTTTTCACATATAACTTCTAAACGGCTTGACCGATTGGGTTGAAATTTTGTATGTGTATTTCCATGGTTTCACAGACACGAATGTATTATATTTTATAAAGTTACGCGGACGA
Source organism: Synanthedon vespiformis (assembly GCA_918317495.1). Lineage (NCBI taxonomy): Eukaryota > Metazoa > Arthropoda > Insecta > Lepidoptera > Sesiidae > Synanthedon > Synanthedon vespiformis. The sequence continues at coordinate 3,957,888 of OU906962.1, forward strand.
AGTCGCGTGCAACACCTAGTAATATATATAATATATATAGCATTTCTTGTGCATGTTAAATGAAGCTTAAAATATATTCCGATGAAATTCGATCCAATCATTCATCATAATTTGCCGCGCGTTCTTCGTTCTTGGCCGATGTCTCCGCACCGACCCTGAACGTGATTCTAAAATTAGATCTGCTGCAGCCCTTCTCTTAGACAATAAATGTTCCCTTTGAAATATTTTCAAATTGTCGGACAGAGCGGACTGATGAATTTGACATTTCAAAATAGCCTCTCATTAATATTTCTACAATTTAACTAACTATCAACTATTCTCGTGATTTTCATCTTATATCTCACAATAGATTTGATTGGTGTGTACTCGTATGGAAAATTTGTCGTAATTTTAAGCAACACAAACAAATCTTTATCTGTATATAAAAACTAGTAGGTGCCCGCGATTTCATCCGCGTTCAAAATGTTATATAAACTTCCTTCCTAAAAACTTCCTCGATAAATGGACTATCCAATAAAATATTTTTTTCAATTTGAACCAGTAGTTCCTGAGATTAACGCGTTAAACCGAACAAACTTTTCAACTTTATAAATTAGTATAGATAACTACGAATATTAATAATACTCAGATAGATATTTTTAATCTATGTCTATAGTCGGATTTTTAATTAGATGAACTAAAATGACATTTAGTGGGTTACCATTTTATTGTAATGTAAAAATTGTGTTGTATCCTGAGTAATCGAGTATTAGGTAAGAATCGTGATTCAATCTTTTTTATTTTATAATAAGTTTGTTAGTTAAACTTATTATTTTAATAAGTTTTATAGTTGTTGCTAGCTGTCATTTTAGTCCATTAATAAGGCGGCTGAGTTCCATTATTTTGTTCTCTTCTATAACGTGATCGATACTTACAACTTGACCATAATGATCGAACTCGGTTATAAATGAGTCATACTACATTCATATTTCATGCGCTTCATGCTTGCAACATAAAAAAATAAAAGGCCGATTTCAGCTGTCATTTTGGTCCGTCTAATTAAAAATTCGATTATAGGTAATATCTACACATGTTAATAAAAATATTCTAAAGTTCAGATAAATAGTTTTAATTACACAGAAAATATAGTAAATATATTTTTAATGTCCACCTTTACCACCAGCCGTCTCTGGAGGTTTATACCAAGGCTGTTCATCCTCAGTATGGGGCCAAAAAGTTGGCTTATTCACTGAATCCACTGCTACCTTTGGATACATATCAGCAAACATTTCCATAGTCATGTCTTCGAATTTTGGTAGAGCTCGTATTCTTTTCAGCTCCTTTTCAGCCCTGAAATAATTTTCATTGCTTCATGTATTTACTGCAACTAATCAACCATTTAATTATGTAATAATGTTGGTATTGGCATATAAAACATTGTAGAATATAAATAGACCATATTCATTTAAAATTATTAATTATAAATTCTAAAAGATTATTTTATTGTTAAAATCTATTTAACTACACTTACGTGTCGATGTCGTTTTGCAGCTGATCGCAAAACGTTTTTATCTCGCCCTGCAATGTTTTCCATTGTTCGTCTATTTTAGCAGACAGCGTATCCTCAGGATAAGATATTTTAAGACTCTCATATGACGATTTAAATTTATCCACAAGACCCTCGACCGGCACTGACTTCTTGTATTCTTCCCAGTTGATTTTAGGTGGTGTTTCAGGATTAGCTTGCACCCTGCCAAAGAAAATACTCAGAAAATAGATATTTCTTTTACAGACGTCAATATAATCGTAATATGGAAACAATGCCTTCGCAAATATGCATCAGATTTTGCTTTAAACGTCAAGAATTTGGATTTTTGATCCAACGGAACTCTCTTCTCTAGTTCTGACCAATTGATCGTTGGTTTAATGAAACGTTTTGCCATTCTATTAGCTAACTTTAATATAAATTATGCATTAAATATATATTAGCGTAAACACTATATAATCAGACTGACATTTTTATAGTTGACACTAATGACAACAAATATCTTTCAATACTTGCTAAGTCAAAATTGAAATTATATTTAAACCCAAAAAGAGGTAGTAAATAAAAGTTGTTTTGACAAAAATATATATAAAAATAGTTTTGACAACAATAACAAAAATATATATTAACTAGCTGGTGCCCGCGATTTCTCCGCGTTCTCTAAAGCCTACTTATAGCCACAGCTATAGCCTTCCTCGATAAATGGACTATCCAACAACCAAACAAACAAACTCTTCAGTTTATATATTGGTTTAGAGAAGGTAATTGTACAGACTTGGTTTTCTTGATAGCGTTACGTTAAGTACCTTGCTCTATTATCTGACAACCAGGTGCTTAGCTCAATCTTTTGGTAGCTTATGGATCTCACGAACCCAGGGTATCGACACAAAAGGTATACAAAAGTTTAATCGGCGCTGAAGCTTCTACATTTAAATATTTTTAGCATGTTAAACATTCAACGTTTCGAAAAAAGGGTTGGATTCAAAAACGCTGCCTATAAATATTCTGATGTAGTATTCCCAGAAACACTTTTACGCCATCAGGACAAAGACGCTTTCACTAATCGGGCATACATGAATTCGATTAGCCATCATGCGATCCCGAAAGTCATCAAGTATACAAAATCGCGTGCATATTTGTTGCCAGACACATGTTGGGTAGTGAACTTGTATGAATAATTAAGGGTCCGAAGCAGATAATCCGAGAATCCGTGGAAGGCTTAAATTTATTCTTCTTTTAAAGAATCTGAGATTTATCACCAAATAGTGCATTAAAATGCTTGTCTGTGACATATTTAAATTCTGGAAACAGTTGCAGAATATAATTTTTAGTGATTATTCATTATTTTTCAATTATCAATTCATAAGCAATTATGTAAAAATCACAGCGCAACCTAAAGACGTGCTCAATGCTCATGTTACCAACTCTATAATAAAAGCTATCCGATAACGTATTTTTGTGCAAAAAAACTGACCAAGGTAAATTCAGAATATCAAATCTACATTCTGAAATTCTTTTCCAACTATTGGTGAAAGAATTTTTAAATTGGTTGTGTAATTTCAATTTAAAATTGGTTGAGTAGTTTCAAAAATTATCCCCTACATACAAACATACAAACTTTATACCTCTTTAAAATATAGACAACACTAGCTGACCGCCGAAAGACGTAGTTCTATGAAAACTTTGCATGGATTCCCCGGATTTTAATGAATAATTGGAAAAAAAATAAACCGAATCGGTCCAGCCTTTTTACGCTTAGACACCCATTTAGCTATATATTTTTTATTAATTTATAGCTGTAAAGTACATATATATTACCAACTCATCATACATAATTATATTGACTTGTATGTATAGAATCGTTTCTTGGATTAACTGTGACATCTATAATTGACACCATATCGTATGTACCCATATATATGTACTAGTGATGTGCCAGATATCTGTATCCGTATCCGTTATTTTTTGACGGTTCTTTTTACGGATATTTTAGGTACCTTATTATTTTTTTAATTCATAGCTGAAATTCTACATGTATTATAGGTGATCAGGTAGCGATGGAAAACTATTAATTTCCATTCAGATGATTTTTTAATTCTTGAATCAAACAAATGGCACCTTTATAATGTAAGCGTCAAGTGGCTAGCGTCAACTATAGTTTCAAGGTCACGCGCGCCGACTCCGATTGAGTAAGAAAATTATGATCCGTATCCGTATCCGCGGATCTACATTTTTAATGATCCGGCACATCACTAATATGTACCACCCAAACGAAGAACAAATCGCTTCATCGACACACCGTTTCAATTACAAGACAATAATGTCACAGTGTCTGTATCTCGCATCGTATCCGCCGGATATTAGCCGTAAAGACACGAACTCGTCTCCATCTTCTGAAGCGCCGAATTTCATCGACGACATATTTATTGTATCGCCCGTTTCAGAACTCCCGACTGCTCTGGTCTATCTTACTGATTACGTATTGTATACAAAATTGAACCTTACACACTTTAGTCACTGGCACGTGTAAGGTAAATTTGAAAAGTGCTTCCGCCGGATCAACTCGTTACATTTGAAGTGTTAACTAATTTCGATTTCTTTGATGGGGGTTTAGTTAATGTTAGAAAGGGTGTCTAGGTATAGTTTGTAAATAGATAATAGTTAATCCTTACTAATATTATAAATGTGAATGTGAGTTTGTTTGTTTGTTACGCTTTCACGCAAAAACTACTGAACCGATTAGCATGAAATTTTGCATACACGTTTTTTGCGACACCAGAAAGGACATAGGGTATCTTTCATCCTAGAAAAAAGTACTGTTCCCGAGGGATTATCTAAAATATAAAACTGTAACTAACGCCTGGCCAATGTGTTATAGCAAAAAGGCGTCAAGCGTTATAATTACTTTTATATTTTTAATTTATCATCGCGTGCGAAAAAAGAATTTCTCAATGCGATCCAGTAGTTTAATCTGTGCCAGTAGTTCCTGAGATTAGCGCGTACAACCCAACAAACAAACAAACTCTCGCTTTATGTATTAGTATAGATATAAGTATATACTCGTAATTATGTTATAATTTCAAATTATTTTGTGAAAACCCCATTTCTTGTGTAGCTCTTAAAGCAAGGTAAACATTAAGTAAACTTAGTTTTGTTTGATTGTTAATTTATTATTGTAGATTAATTTTTTTATTGATTTAAAACTAAAACAATATTTATAATATACTTCATGAAGTATAATTATAGTATAATTACTAGTTTTTAAATAAGTCGGCCTTTTCTTCGCTCACAATTAACGAATACTCGTAACAAACCCGATCGAGACTTCATCTTATACATAGTGTTGTGTCGAATACAAAAAAAAGAAGTGTTCGATAGAACAGGTCGAGATGAACTGGTTCCCTCCCGATTGCGGTTTGAAGCCTTATTATTGCTAAGTGAGGCTGTGCAACGCTTGCCGGACACGTAGACAGCTACCTATTCCCTGTACCAGCTTTTATATTGAATGGACAAGTTATGTTTGAAAATTTTACAACATTGTAGACCCATTTAACTATACATTTAGGAAATGCAATTGTATTATTTTATGTTGCTTATTTAGTGTACCTTTGTATCTGAGTATGGATGTTTTATATTTATAATATGTATGTACTATTAGCTGGTGCCCGCGACTTCGCCCGCGTTCTGGATAAAAGGTACCCTATGTCCTTTCTGGTGTCCCAGACAACATGTATGCAAAGTTCCATGGGTTCGGTAGTTTTTGCGTGAAAGCGTAATAAGCAAACAAACTCACATTCACATTAAAATTTATAATATTAGTAATTAGTATGGATTTACAAAAGAAAGTAATCTATATAGTATATCAACTGAAGCATCAGTTGCTTAGTGTGGAACTAGATGGTACTGTGTAGAATGTGTGAAGGTATTTATATACATATGGAAAGAGGGATAAACGGGGAATATTTTTATGTATAAAAATTGCACCCCAGGCGAAGCCGGGAGAGGGAGTGGAAGTGAAATTCCGACAATACAAATTGTTTTCTTATCTTTTCAGTCCCAGCACGATGAAGCTGGAGTGGGGCGAGAACGAAACCGACTATGGGCTTGAGGAAACCGCATTCTATGAAGGTTCACCACATGTCGCTCCACCACCTCGAAAGCATGTCTCCTTCAGTCTGAGACTTGATCTGGTTAGTAAACATTTTGACATCGGTTTTTTGTAGAAATCAGGCCATCAGTTATTTTTTTTTTCGTTTTAACTATTGAAATTAATTGTACCATTAGGTAAGAAGAAGTTATAGATTTTACTGGACAAATATCGTGTAATTTGGTAATGAGGTTTCATCATCGAAATATAATATATCTTTAGGTTTCATAGATATTTGAAAGTACAAAAAAGTTTTTTTAAATGTTATCGAATTTCCATTTACACATAATTTTCAATAACAGGAAAAAATTGAAATTAAGACAGACTTTTATTATTATCAAATCAAATTGTCCATAGTGTAAAAGTATAAAGTTCTCAAAGTGTAAAAAGGAAAACAATGGCCTGGTTTTGATCGGTGTCTTTTATTAGGTACAATTCTTGCAATTATAATTTTGCATTGCTCAGGCTTAAGAAAAGAAAGGCAGGCGAAGGCAGGATGTCCTATGGTGCAAGGTAAAAGTGGCAATTCAAAGTATCATAATAAATATTAGAAAACTCGTAGGGACTGGTATTGAGATGACGCGATGGTGAGTTTTCTATCCACTCTTTGAGATATAGGCAACTGGATGTGCGGGCTGCTATTTCCGATGGTCTCTGTAATTATTTAATGTTCTACGAACGAGTCACGTACGTATAGAAAACGCTTACAAGTGTAATTGGATAAGGCATAATAAGTATAAATTTGTATGCGTGCATTTACTGGGCGTATACCTACGTACGTTTGCAAACCTGAATGAACCGTTCATTTGTTTAAAAATTACCACAACATCTCCTCGTATACTTACTTCGTTTGTTTTTATGCTAATTTTGAACGAGTTCTGTCATTTGAAGTTTGAACAACTTTGATATTATTAAACGTATGACTTTCATGGATTTGAGCTTTTAATGGATTGGATAAAGTAAATATATAAGAGATATATAAGGTAAAGTAAGATAGTTGTTAAAGTAATTTCACTAACGTCCACAGATTCGATGTATAGGATAAAATTTAGGGAAAAAAGGAGTAATTACTTACCTATACTCAGCTAGAGTGTCCCGTCGAAATACAATAACATTAACATGTACTTTTGTTCGTCCTTGGTACGAGGATACTCAGTTTCAGAGAATATCAGCTACTCAGTAGAAAAATAAAAAATAAATTAATGTAATATAATTTACAATAAATACAATATATATCTTTGCGTTACGGTGTTGTTTAGAACATATTATAAACTTTACAAAGTACAACTGTATCATCTCAAATAGATCTTTTAATTGCTCTAACGAAAAATAATGAACTGATTATAAATATGTAGTGAATAGTGTAAGCGTACGGTAACAATCAATCAACAGCAGCCCGCCTTAAAAAAAGTATCGAGAACAAACTCCAGTTCCTATTTCAAAGTTCCCCACTTTTTTTTTACTTTTAATACTTTTTATTTTTAATTTCGTCCGTGACACTGACGCTTGAACTGCTCTAATGAGTTTAGACATTAGCTTAGTGAGGCTAAAATTGACGTGTTTTTTTCTTTTTTACGAACGCTTAAACAGATTAACTGATACATTAAAAAGAGTTAACAGTTAAATTTATCAATATTCCATCTGTGATTAGAATAACATTAATTTAAATGTTGGTAAAACATTTTTAAAGAATAGGTAAAAAGTTACGTTTAACAAGGTGCAGACAAAATCGCGAGCAAAAGTTAAGTTATTAATTTTTAAAGAAGTCTCAAGTTATTAGAAGATATTAGAAAAGATTGTACCTCTGTATTTTGGTATTGTGTACTAAGGTTTTCCTTTAAAATATAATCAATGTTTCTTCATGCCTCTTTCTGTCTATTATTTTTAAGAATATTGTCTGATTAACAAGAAGACAAATAGGTTTGCAACATACGTAAGATGCAACAACCTACAAGATTATTTTTATTTTTATTTCAAAACTAACTTATTTCTTTGACACAGAAGATAATGTTTAATACATTAACTGTCTTTTTAAAGTACCACAAAGTCGAGTTGAGGATAAAAAATCATATTTAATTTATATAGAAACGGTCATTAATAACAAACATGCTTAAATTAGGGGCCATGTCGACATTTATGACGTTAACACCTCCAAGCAGATCAAAACTGTCGCCATAAAGAATATCTCTCGACATGATTTAGATACGCTGCTGACGACGGCCGAATAACAAAACTGAATGAAGAATCAGACAGTAGTTGCGCCCGCGCAGCGCCGCGCCCTATTTCATATATCAATGTTTTTTAAATGTCATTTCGAGTGTAGTTGTAAATTTAAGGTTCTTTTTACAATATAGTACCGTAATCTAGGGTGAATGACAAATGCGGGATGTATACCTAATAACATTTTCCAGAGAAAAAAACCATTCAAAATGTTTTGTCCAATTCAAACCCGATTTGTCGCATCAATTCATTAAAAAATTCAAATTATTGAACGAATTTAATTTTTTCTAGTTGTTCACATTTTCTTTTTGACATCTAAGGTACCTATTTCGTGACATTTTCGTTTGAGTCGGCTTGTTGCAACCGAAGGTGGTTTATCAACATCAGAAACTATGACAAGTAGCTCCCATATTCGGTAAATTGCAAATAACACGAAAATCTTTGATGTGATAAACGGCTCAAAAATTAAGTATAATTTACGAAGCGACCCTAATATTCAATTAAGATTATCAAGGAATAACATAATGGATAAGCAGATGAAGATTTTTATAATAGCCTCCCCTGCACTCTTGAAGCGAAATAATGTGTCGTGAGTTTTCCTTAATACTTTCATTCCTACTGATTGCAGGTAAAATATTGTAGACATTATTATTGTGTAGAATTAGCTGTTTCATCCGACCGTAACTCATTAGGGCCTGACGATATCCGGCTACTAATTAAAGGGACACTTCTAGTTACATCCGGCTTTTCACGCTGCGACAAATTCAATGTGATTTTTCTTCGTGATTATATTTCATTTTCTGTGATGCGTCTTAATTGGCTCCTTAAGGCAAGGACTAAGCTCAGACCGAACACAATAATATTTTTTACCAAAATGACCGTAACCTATGATTTAAGGTGCAATATTGCGCAACAAATTTTTGTAGCTCTTCAGAATTAAAATTGGAAGGTTTTTCTTAAATATTGCGTAAAATATGAAAAAAGAAATAAAAGTAGCCGATTCAAACTTTAGTATGAAACGTAAGCTAATTAATAAGCCTAAAAACAAAAGTAGTTGTCACGGAAAATTTTGAGTACTGTGAACAGGGAGGTTTTTTAGCAGTATTTACTAAAAAAAAATCTCAGAAAATCCATTGTTTTTTATAAATGTGCCCGATTCAAACTTTTTTCCATATAGTCTATTATGCACTGTATTTTTATCTAATTTGTTATTTTACTCTTAAGAAGTCAAACTAAGGGACGAAAATAACGCTTTTCAGCTTTAGCTGACTTATCCTCGCCTTAATATAAGAGAAAATTGTTTTCTGTCATAGTTACCAGTATCTGAGTATCTGACTAATTCAACTGCGATTGATCGCTGCGATAGGCAGAGATACTAGTTCGTAGTTAGACTATAGAGTCGTATAGTTTATAGTTTGATTACATTAGTGTGCATGTATGTACAGTCGAAGTACAAAAACCTTTGTCAGTTTTCAAATTCACCCCTTTATCAAGTCTTAGGTGCTGTTTGGAAACTTTTGAAACTAAAGCACTAAACAACTGATAGACGTTCGAAATGAAATTTTGGCATGACAGATAATTGAAGCATAATAATATGTCAACTTTAAAATGACGAACCTTTTATTACCCCGACTGTACAATGGTGCTATGTATTATTCAGTATTAGGACTGGTATTCAAAGCTAAATATTTGGATATGGTTTTGCGATTTGACAGGTTCCAATGTAGCTTTTCATTCAAACAAATTTATGTATTTAAAAATAGGGACTCAGTGTGGTGTGGCTATATAAGCATATTGTAAGCAGGGGATTAACAGGAGTAAATAAATCTTGTGCTCCTTTAAAACGAAGTGACGCGTGAAAAAGTGTGACAAGATCGCCCCGTCACACAGATCACCGAAGACATTAACAAACGGTAATAATATAGATAATTGTTACCCCATATTTTACTTACATCCGTTGTGTAGAACATGGTAGTTCATAATATACTCTGAAATTTGTAGTTGTTAATACTTGCTTAGAATTTTATGTTATTTAGTATGCCCTTGTACGGCCAGTACCTAATCTATATCAATTATCAATACTAATAATAAATCTGTAAGTGTAGGTTTTGTATGTATGTATGTTCCTCCATAACTCTTAAACGAATTAACTGATTTTCATGAAACTTGGTAGATAAACATTTAGACGTACAGGACACAGGATAGGCTACTTTTTTCTTTTTCAACGCGGACGAAGTCGCGGGCGCCAGCTAGTACATAAATAAAAATGACTCGTAAAACGTAACATTTGTTTTAAGTCCGGGGAAAGTTCTTAAAAGTAAAAATTTGTAAAAAAAATGCCCGAAAAACGTAAAAATCTCAAACTAGGTACCTAGACGACAATTCAATTTCAAACATTTCAATTGGTTTTTCGCACATTTCGTACGAAATAATATCGTGAATTACATCGTGAATAATATCGTGACTATTTTTATAAAGTTTCTTTTCCATGTTTTATTATTTTTAGAATATTATACTAATTTTATGTATTCAAACTCCTGGTTATAATATGACAATGAAAATAACTGTATTTTATAATATATTTGAAATCCGTAGTCGGTTTATGAGCACCGGGTTGGGTTGGGTTGGACGTAACGTACGAGTGACTTCAGAATGGACGCAATCCGTGCAATCAAACCACTTGCACGCTTATTGTTCTACATCCCCCTCTTCACGCGCTGATGATTACCTTACTTTGTCCACCAAACAAAATATAAAAGAAAGGCTAACGTTGTCCTTTAACGATATTTTAAACGAAATCACTGGCACGTACGTATCTGACATTGACATCTTCCGCGATAAGGATATCATAAAAACACTAAAAATAAATTGCTGAAACTTATTATTACTAAATAACGACATGCCCTTGGCTTAATTTTTTCGCGTTGGGTGATTTAGAAGTTAGCAGATCAAAGACACAGGCGAACAGTCTTTTATAAAGATTTGTCTTTTGATTCACGATAAAAAGAACAATGCAAGAAAGTTTAGGTGTCAAATTAACTAATTAACTTCATATACATTTATTTGGAAGATCAGATTTCTTTTCATTTCCTTATCCCTTATTTATTCTCAATTCTAATAAATCTGCGGCATACTTGCAAAACATGAGGCTTTACTTGTGTTAAAAAGTCCATTTGCTGCTAGGTATCATCAAATGGCGTGAGACGACCCTAACATAAAGAAACGGGCGTTTATTTCCAACTACTATTTAGAAATATTAAATATTAACTAAACTAAATTCGATAAATCACGTAAGGTCTATTAAAAGCTGAGATAATTAAAAACCAGTCAACAAATGCGTAGGTATCTAACAGCTAACGTGTCAATCGTTCACTCCAACAATGAGAGGTGAATGTGAATGGGGGTCGTGCCCTGCAATATCGGTGTTCACGCGCCAAAACATTAGGGGGATGACGGGACCCCACATAGTTACGGAAATAACTTGCTCCTGCTTACAGGTTAATCGTCAAGACCGCTTCGGAGAACACGGACTTCAATAATGACTATATGTTTCTATACATCCTGTTAAAATCATTACTTTATTTTTTAATTTTCCTATGTCTCTGAACACGACTTGAATAAATAAATTTTCACCATTTTCAAAATTCACAAATCCATCAAATTTTGAGTTGGTCTTGGACTGTCTAGAACGCAACCTTTGATTTTTGCCTAGAGCTTAAATTGAGCTAAATTGACTAGTGCATATTTTTCCTACATAGCATAATGGCATGAACCCATTTGAGTGCTCGACTCATTATGTAGTAATCAATTTAAGCTCTAGGCAAAAATCAAATGTGGTCAGAATATGTTCTAGACAGTCCAAGACCCACCCCAAATTTTGACTGCACTAAGTGTTACGACAGTAGCAACAATTTAAATATATGAGCAGTCAAGTAAACGAACACTGAGACTGAACAGGAGACATGTACACGTAGGAACTTGATATCCGTACATTCCACAATGTCTAATTTAAACTCGTATTAAAATATCAAACCCTATAATTTCACAGTTAAAGCGTGAGATATGACAACAAATGCTTTTTAATGGTGTTATGTCATGATGGAACACAAACGATCTTGTTATATTGAACACATTGCTTATGATTGGCCCGAGGGGGACGCGATCATTCAATTTTCATGTTTTATTGGACAACATTGATACATGATGTGATTACTAGAGCTGTCAGAAGGGGTCAATGTTAAATTGACACATTGTAGGGTCACAATCTAGAGAATTTGTAATCACTTTATCTGAGCCCTTTTATAACCTATCACAATTTTACGGAGATACGTCTAATGTGACTGGCAATCAATGTAGAAAATATTAATAGAAATCGCAATATTATATCCTTCAGAAATATCGTTTTAGACCACTTAATTTAATAAGGATCGATGGATATTCAGGCTGCTTCCGACCGATCCTACTAGAAAATTATGGGGAGACCTAAACCTGACAGTGGATGTCTTACAGATGAGATAATGAATTGTTTTCCTTATAAAATAAGCAGTTTATATTTATTTGAAAAGGCGGTCGCTCAAATGTGGCGACAAATAACAAAATCTTTTTGAATAAGCTTTTGAAGGGGCGCATGTCCGAACAACGAACGGAAGCGGAGCTCACTTTGTGAATAGAAAATTGACTCGGCTATTTAAAACAAGCGATCCACTCTTAAATGTATTAAACGCACGTATCTTTTCAAGAGAATGTCAACCGATCACGTATCACCGAGACTGATTTTAAAAATCGTATTATTATTATTATTAACGTCTACCTACTACTGAGACATTGAGGTATTTTAAGCAATTTTAAGGTCTTTTAATGATCACACTATGAAAACTAACCAAGAGTAAAGTTTTATGCTAAATTGATTGAAATCATACTCAATAAGTATTACATTTTCTGTGTAGTGACCAATTTGAACATCGCAGCGCACGCGATGTAAGGAATTTTATAGATCGTAACTTCTAAATGAAACGTCCAATTCAATTATTGCAAATGTATTATTTAGATGGATTCGAATAATTTAAAGAGATCTTTAACCCCTATTAAATTAAAATTTCAGAATATCGAAATTTAACAAAATTGATGACCATGAATATGGAAAATATACTTATGAAGTATGAAAATTGAGTTGGCATCACCTTAAAGTGCGATCGCGAATGATCATTTATATTTTTGGGATATACCTAATAGGCATATTGTAGGTATATATTTGAAAGCTTAAGAAAATTAATACATTTGTATCATTTTTAAATCACAATAAATTTATTTATTGCTCTCATTTCAGCTTGATGAAGGTGGTGGCGCGACTGAAAGCATCAAGACTGAACCTCCAGAAACTGAGGAGCCAAGAACCATGCAGAAGGTTCCATCGCTCTCCGACCTTTCGGATCCAGAGGCGTCTCTAGGTAAGCATAAATATAGCAACCATAAAATACTTTTAAAGGCGGACAGCGTGAAGACAGCCTCCACTGATTTCAAAGCGTTCATCACAGACACTTGATGCCTTAGTAAATTAAGTTTTATTGTGCTATAAATAAGATTCTGTTTACTGCCGAAGTTAATTTACGCGATTTATAAATCGGCTGCTATTTAATCCTTTCGAACGAAATGTAACATATTGTATGTGCTGTTTTGTAAGTGTTCAATGCGGTAATGGAAGAGCGGGGTCTCCTTATACAAGTATTTTCATACTTAATAGGAGTGCCCCTACAATTTTAACTTGTATCAAGGTTTAAGGTAAAGAAATAAACTATTTGTATTTCTATGTGCACGTAGGTATTAAGGGCACCCAATATTAAGCGAGTGAAGTTAGTAATAGTATAGAAATAGCTCAGATTAGAAAAGAATCCAAATATTCTCTCCCCTATAACTGAGCAACTAAGCAGGAAGTTGATAACGCATCTGAGGGCATGGCGGTCCATATAAACTAATAATGGAATTATCCTTTTTCGAAAATCAATTACAATAGAAAACTAACAGGAAACTATGCACCCGTTGGTAAACGTATCTAGCGTAACAAAGGTGAACACTCACGTTTATTCCTTGTGATCAAATCATCACCTATCATCTCGCTCTTGAGACGGAAGTTGACCGATTAGACTTCCGTTTTGAGCACGAGCTGCGAATTGCGACTCGTATATATACATACAGGTATATTTTAAGGAGCAAATGCAATAGGAAAACTGTGAAATATGTAATATTTATGTTTTTCCTAGCTGGTGCCCGCGACTTAGTCCGCTTTGAAAAATAATGGAACAAATATTGAGTAATATAATCTACATCTACATTGCTGTGATGACTTTTTATGTTTTTATAATTTTATTCTGGATGAAATTTCACGATGATCGACTGCGTAGTTAAGGCGTAAAAAGATACAGACACACGTAAGGGTTAAATTCCTAAGACCATTTTCTTATCCCTTCCCAATGTATATATTTGGCAGCGCACTATAATTGCATCACCTATGGCGTTAGGTACTTGTGTAATAGGCGACGATAGCCACCTAACCATCAAGTGGTTAAACAACATTAAAATGATAGACAGAAATATAGTGTTTTCCGCACCCCAAAGGAAAATAGCAATAAAGATTCAGGTACAGCTTACATTAACAATGATCAATGGTTGTTACGTATCGCGCGAGTCTATAGTCTGTGAATGATTAGCAAATAGGTGAAGCCCGAATAGAATAATACGGCGCATCCTCGTTACAGAGTGCAGTTTCAGATGGCCTCAGGACTCGGCGTGATGCTTCCATAACCTACTTTACCAGCTGCCTTAATTGTCCTGTTCCTATACTCAATTGTAAGAAATAATATGTTTTTAAGAACTATTTTATTTTCTTAATACACATTTCCACTATTATTATAAACTAATAGGTGCGCGCGACTTGGTCCGCGGCCGATCGCTACCAAACTTCACAATCTGTCTGTTGTCAAAAAGTTGTCTGAAAATTTCATCAAAATTGGTTCAGCGGTTTCGAAGTCCATAGGTAACAAACATACACACATCGCATTATAAAGATGTGAAAGTAACTCTGTCTCTCTGTTACGTTTTCACGCCTTAACTGCCCAACCGATCATCATGAAATGTTGCATATACATACACGTTGTCAGCGATACAATAAATATTACATAGGGGGTGGTACCTCTCATCCAGAAAAAATACTTTTCCTGAGGGATCATTTCAATTAAAATTACACTAATTAATTAAAATGAGGTCTTATATTATATCTTAATATATTTTTATTTTTTAACGCGCACATTATTTACTATATGCGCGCACGAATTCGTGGGCATCGGCTAGTAATAAATATAATTGACGTTTATGAAGCAAGATTTATATTTTCTAAAAGTAAAAGATAAAAGAAATATACAAAACAGTCTTCAACAAAAAATATTATTTGTTTAATGAAGACTTGTACTCGTAACACACCATAAGCTTAGCGAAAGTCGCGTTTGAGGCGATAAATATCGAAGTTCTAAGCTTGCTCTGTCAGCTATAGATGATGATGACAAATTAAGATTCAATTTCAATGTAAAACAAAACAGTTGCCACTAATTATTTACCGCCTACGCGAAAGGGTAACGCACTTTCAATAAGGTCCAAGATTATTATACTTATAAATGGTTATTCTCCAGGGTGGGCCAAGTGCATATGGGCCCATTGTTTTCTCCGCACATCGCCTTACGTGGGAACATATTGCGTTATATTATATAACTAGCGATCAGCCCCAGCTACGCACAGTTGAAATTTTCAAAAATCCTTTCTAGGCATCAGTTTACACGTTATAAAATAAACCTATGTTGCAAATTTCAGCTTTCTAGACTTGTAGTTTTAGGCTGTGCGTTGATGGCCTACCTACTTCTAAATAACTCTTTTAATAATAATTCAATAATATTACGCTAAATATTTTCTAATCTTTAAATACTTTTTGGCGAAAATTTGTCTAACGCTGTTAAAATTTGAAGTTCTATAATAGCAACAAAATATTATGTTGAATGTTCATTCAGAAAACTTTTATCAGCAATAAAACCACAAATGAAATATGATTGGTATGAAAAATTTAAGCCATTTCAGTATCACACATGACTGAACGGATTTTCCCTATGATAACATAAAGGATGTACCTACGATATGTCTAATTAAGTGGTAGGTGATATTTAAACTAGAGGTTTATTTATAAATGGCTATATAAATTCAATTATTTATCCCCTTAATTTTTTTAAAGTTATTCGTAAAATGTTTTAATCATGTTCAAAAGTCGAAGACTAGCAAGAGTAGCAAGTAATGTTTTCTTTGTAGATTGCGAAGGATAAATTTGTGAATCACATTGCACAGAAAATAATTGCACAGTGCGAAGCCTGGTGTTGGTCGCTAGTGGTTTATATGTTGTATTCTATATATTTACCGGTTTCACTATTCCACAGTTTTTAGTTTTTATTTTATCTGAGAGAAAAACAAGATATTTGACTTGTGTTAATTAGATACTCAGTCTCAGTGAGTCTGTGAACCTCCAAAAATATCTCGGTAGTTAGGAGATAAATATTATATCTATGTAGGTCTTGTAGATACCTTTAGAGTATGTACTTACTGAAGAAAATATATAAAAAAAAGATATCTGCAATATGCTGATAAGATCTGCAATCCTAACACTAAACTTGTTTTGTCAAATGTAAAGATTCTTGTCTAGTCCCCAAAGTACAGATCCACCCATTAGATATACAGCCAAAATCTATCGCCGGTTAAAAGGTTAAGTTAACCTATGTTATTGTTCAGTATAGTTTTTATTGTTATGGAAATCTATTAATCGTTGTATCGTTATGTATCGTTGTACCTACATTCGCGACAAAAACTTTATACCAAACATATTTTATTTCATACTAGCTAGCGCCCGCGACTTCGTCCGCTTTGAAAAATAAAATAGTAGCCTATCTTTTGTCCTGTATGTCAATGTTTATCTACCAAGTTTCATGAAAATCAGTTAATTCGTTTAAGAGTTATGGAGGAACATACACACGATACCTATACTTACATATTTATTATTAATACTTATTGACTTCGTCTGCGTTATAAAATAAAAAATCTAATATAATAAGCAATATTACGCCTAACATCTGCATTTGTTACTGCACTTTTGCCAGGCTTCAGTTTTTTTTAAATTTTAGATTATCCCATGGAACATGGAACAGTACTTTTTCTGGATGAAAAAGTACTGTTCCATACATACAGGGATACAGAATGGACAAGGTACCCTATGTCCATTTCTGTATCCCTGACAACGTGTATGCAAAATTTCATGAAAGGCATGAAAAGGCAGACACGTATAGTGTTAGTTTCACATTTATAATATTAATTGTATGGATAACCTTTCAATGAACCATTTAAAATTAACAGTTATAGGTTTATTTTAATTATATAGTAAATGTAAGTACTAAATTATTAATTACTAGCTGTTGCACGCGACTTCTTCCGCGTAACTTTATAAAATATAATACATTCGTGTCTGTGAAACCATGGAAATACACATACAAAATTTCAACCTAATCGGTCAAGCCGTTTAGAAGTTATATGTGAAAAAGATAATTTTTACTAACCGTTGTCCTATTACCCGTATTCCCGTAGGAATTAAGCATTTTCCCGCGCTAAAAAGTATCCTATGTTCATCACGGATAATGTCGGCTTCTAATGGTAAAATAATTTTTCAAATCAATCCAGTAGTTTCGGAGCCTATTCTATACAAACAAACAAACAAACAATCAAATCTTTCCTCTTTATAATATTAGTATAGATATAGATAATTAAATTATTAAATCTAAATCTTGTAAGAGTTTAGTTTACGTAATTTTTTTTTTCAATAAAAATAAATGTTATAAAGTATTAATATGAAAAAAATTATACAATCTCTGTAGTCAATTTCATACGGGTCCAAGTGTCACAACTCGATACCTATAAGAGGATGTTGCGGTGTCCACTTCCCGCGGCGTTGTTCGTATACACAGGATGTTTCCAAAACTACGTTGTATATTTTGATTTACCAAATATTCGCATTACTTAGTTTACAATACCTTTTATACACAATTTGACAATTTAATTACAAACATTTATACTATTGTGAGTTACCACATTACATTTTACATTCATAATTAGCCGTCAATGTATCGTTAATGTCGATGGTTAATGTTATGAGCCGTTTAAAATAATTTCATAAACCATAACGAGTCTCTGATATTGCTTGTGTCTTTTAAGCAATAGTAACCCCTACCATCAAGTGGACTGACAGTATACCTGCCACTCTTTATAATAATAAAAAAAAACAATATTTCGAACAATTCGTTTATTGACATATAAAAGCGGAAGATAATAATTACATTAGTTGTCCAATTCAAAATTTCCATTTTGTAAAGAATATTTTTGCATTTTATAGCCGGTTCAATAAAGAAATAAAGACTGCAGCTTTCCATAAAGAAATGCAGGCCCTATTAAAACCAAGTGTATTAAAATAGTATTCAACCTTTTTATTTACACATTACTAGAGCTGTTGCATACGACTTCGTCAGCGTAATTTTATAAAATATTACTCGCTGATAATATAGTTTCCCATCAGTGAAAGAATTTTTCAAATCGGTCCAGTAGTTAAGTTCTTACGGAGCTTACAACAAACACAAATCTTCCCTCTTTATAGGTGATATTAGTATAAATATAGACATACATTATAATCAGGCTTAAGAATTTTTTCACAAATCGCCACAACATCAAGTTCCTAACGAAGATTGACTTCTTCTTTTTTAAATTCTCGTTAATAAAACTTTTAGGGTGACAAGTCACAGCACATTTCTTAGTCTCCAGGGGTAGTCTATCCTTAAAAAAATAATATATTTTATGTAACGATATACTGTGGCGTGTTCAACTGTTTTTTATGCTCGATCAAGTGGAAACAAAGTTTCGTGTGTCACCCTGATTCTTGAGAGTCAAATTGATTTTACGCTTTATCGTGTAAGGCATATGGTTTTGAATCGACTGGATACTGATGCACTTTTAATTTTCACATCTTTACGCAACATGTGAAGGCTTTTAACCACTTGCTCATCATATGGTGCAATTATAACTCGTTGTGACAGTTGCTGAGATAAATCACATTATGTTTTTTGTATGTAGGTATACCAATAGTAAAATAAATAGGTATAGTTACAATAAAATTTATAAATTATAGACATTTATATGTCTACAATAAAAATTTTAAAATAATTTACATTGAGATTTTTATTAATCTGAACTACAAGTATTTTTTAAATTAACAGTATGAACACACCAACATTACAATCCTGTATAATCTAATCTGCTTTGCTAATCTCATTTTAGTCCATACAAATAGGTATATGGTATTTACGCAGAAATATATGGTACCGAATAGAATATAATCTATTTTTAACTAGCGGCCCGCCTTCGGCTTCTCACGAGGCAATTTTTTTCCGCAAATTGTGTACAAAAACCTTGCTCATTGATCGCTCTTTCCTTTATTAGAAACCGTATTAAAATCAAATTAAAACCCGTTGTAGCAGAAGTTAGCGCAGAAACACTGAAACATTAATGAAAGAAAAAAAAAAGGTTATTACAAAATACTGTTTTCTTAGCATATACAGACAAGCGCAAAAAGCGACTTTGTTTTATATAATTTTATTTGTTTATCATCCTTAAATAGCAATTGGCGATAATATAGCATACATAGGTATGAGTATGAGGCGATCTAAATAATACGCTATTTATGAGATTAGTTCGTACAAAGTTTTTCGAGCGATAAGAACATAAAGAAAACTATAAGAGTAACATATATCTACTTTAGTCCAACTTTAGTCACACCATAGGTGAAAGTTCATGACTCGTGATTAATTTGCATGCATGTAGTTATAATTTTGCTTGTACCTAAGTTTGCGAATAATTTCGCAAACACAAAAGCCCGAAACTATTTCTGTCTAAAAGGGCTATCACACCTTACAATTTGAACGTATCCAATTTAGGAAATCGAAAGGTGTGATCGCAGAAAGAACAGATCGGATTCAATTTAGAGAGTTCTAACTCTCTGTTTCCTTAAATTGAATACTGTGATCGCGGCGTTTCAATTTAGGAAGTTTAGGGGTGTCCACTTAAAAAATACATCGATGTTTTTTTGTCGATGCGATACAAAGAGGCTATGCATCGGTTAGAAACATTGATGTTTTCTCAAAATCGAGTACACTAGCTGCTGCCCGCGACTTCGTCCGCGTAACGCGTGACACGCTAATATACAAAATGGTTAATTGTTTACCTTTTTAAAATCAAAATTGAAACATAAATAACATAGGTTATTTATATTTTATAACGTTACGAGGACGAAGTCGGGCACTAAAATAACTACTTAAATGAAATACCTATTTAAATGAAATAGGTAATAAAATAATATACTAAATAAATAAATAACACAATCAAGATTCTTGATTGCAATTGATTTCGTTAAAATACCAGTAACTCGTTATATACCTAACTAGTAATTTCCTAATATTCCTAATATTTAATACGATATATCGATACAAAGCGAAGTATCGGGCATCCCTACTGCGTTCACAAGTGTTGCCAGATTTGTGGAGGCAAAAATCCGTACCGCCTTTCACTGTTTCCTAAATTGAATTCGATGTAGGAAATGCTTATCGCACTATTCAATTTGAACGTTTTCTATTTAGGAATCTAAGTAGAGAGCTCGTGATCACACTACGCTAAATTGATTTCTAAATCGAAGATATAAAGTTGAAAATGGATAAACTCTAAATTGAATCCAATCTGTTCTAACTGCGATCACACCTTTCGATTTACTAAACTGTAACATCGACGTTTTATGACTGTTGCGGAAGCGGCAGCTCTGAACTCTACCTGTTCAATATACTTTGTACTAATTCAATTAAATAGAAATGCCACAATAAAAGTAAAAAAGATTTTTAATATTTTCTAAAATATATGAAACTACAAGAGCAAAATTTGTTTGAAATTCTTTAGAATTTAATTATACCGAGTGAAGTATTACTTATAAATCGTATATAGATTTGTAGATATCAAAAATTTGTATAATCCATACTATCCATACTTACTAATATTATAAATGCGAAACTTTTTCACGCCTTAACTACTCAACCGAATTTTGAATACACAATACACGTTGTCAGGGATACAGGAAAGGATATAGGGTACCTTTCTTCTAAAAAAAATTCTGTTCCTGAGTAATCGTCTAAAAATATAAATAATAGGGCGCTACCGTCGTCACAGTAATAACGATGTCAGGCGTTATTACTCATATATTTTCTTTTTCAACGCGGAAGAAGTCGCGGGCACCAGCTAGTAATATAATATTTGGTTTAAACTTAAAAAAATAAAATCAATAACTATTTGTAAATGTCTTTATTCATCTTAAATATAAAATCAAAATCAAAATTTAATTCATAACAAGGCTTATTTATCATTTAGTAATTTATAGGTATGACATGCATGCTAAAAATCTGTAATGTATACCGAGAAATCCGTATACTAGCAACACTCTTCGATTTAGAAATCTATTTAGCGTAGTGTGATCACGAGCTCTCTACTTACATTCCTAAATAGGAAATGTTCAAATTGTAAGGTGTGATAGCCCTTTAAGCTCAGAGCCTGTTCGTGTTGATATGTTGACACAAGCGAATTCTTATGAATGCCCACCTCCACCATTTCGATCTCGGTTTCATATAAACACGTGTTTCACTAATACAAGTGCATATATGCGTGTAACAAGTTCAGTTAGCGCACACAAATGTCTACAGTTCATTGATAAAACGGTTGGTGAATGGTTGAGCGCGGGCAGCGAGAAAGCTTTGAAGATGTTATGTTCGCCTGGTCATTCGGTGCGACTGGTTGGCGGACATGTTGCTTTATTTGTCCATCACTTTTTACAGTGTTTAAACAAATCAAAGTAGACTTTGTATGTATGAAGCATATCCCAAAAAAGATTGTAGTGAACTGATCGTCGTTTTTGTCTACATAGATAATTATCTTATAGGCAGCATATTAATCCTTACATTATAAAACAAAGTGCTCCGCCGCGTCTGTTTGTCTGTTCGCGATAAACTCAAAAACTACTGCACAGATTTTCATGCTGTTTTCACCAATGGATAGAGTGGTTCTCAATTACAATTTACAAAGTTATGCGGGCGAAGTCGCGGGCAGCAGCTATTTCGATTACAAAATTGAGGAGCTTACAACCTTTGCAAGCAATTTTGCTGTGTTTGATACAATACATTCTCACAAACTATCGATTAGTTTTTTTATATATTGATAAAAATCGTTGAACGGATGAGAAAAAAATAATTTTTACCTTTTTCCCTGACATTTTAACCAATTTTTCTATTCATAGGAACATTTCTTGGACTTTAACGAATAAAGAGTTTAACGGCAACACATTTAGCAATTATATTTTATTTACAGATAGGTAGAGAAAGATTGTATTGTATTTCAATATAATTATGTACCATTTTAATCCTAAATCTATTTTAATCCTACTTTTTGTTATGTGTAAACTTATCAAGATCTACATAAGACTGAATTTTCTTGAAGCACTATTTTATAGACTATCTTCATAGCTTTCAGACAAACCTTCTCGTGGAGATAATATTTATTAATAGTTATTATTGGTTGCTGTGTGCCTGTGCGCAGCGTTGATGAGCATGCGAGTCGTGTTCGGCACATGCGTATACGCATCCAAATGTGCTCGTCGTCACCTCTCGACTTATAGCTACCGTACAGTGTGCATACTAATAAGGTCTCTGACACCAACTTTTATTCGTTCGTGTTTTCTCGCCATATTGTTATTTTGTAAACGACTTTTTTCCCCTATCAACTTATGCTAGCTAAAATGAAATTTACGTTAATTTTAAACTACTGTATCATTGTCTTAATTTTACTACATAAACATTTAAAAACTCTACTTATTTCAAATTTCTTATTAACTTCAATCAACCGTGTATTAAGGTGGTCAGTGCCATTTAACTTAAGTGCCAACCAGTTTGCTGCCAATCTTAATAGGATTAAATATTACCTTTGACAGACAGACACACACCGAAACCTTAAATAACAACATGTAATCACCCCCTTACGGTTGTCTTCTGTAAAGGGGCGGTTACTATTGTCAATCGGTTTGCCCTCGAAATGCAGTATACAGTGTGCACTGCCATTAACTGTTTGCCAGATCTAGATCAGAGTAATTTAAAAGTATAATAATGTAAATAATAAGCAATATGTGTATTTTGTAGTTGATTTATAACCTAACTGGTTGAAAATAAAAACTTCATCATACACACCCCCGGTTTTTTTAGTTTTACCATCTGCAACCTTATCTCCTTTTTTTCGTCAAAATAGTCCGAAATGTGAATTCGTGTCGAATGTGAGAATTTTAGTCAAGATGTCGTTTTTACAAGCAATAGGTATTCGCTATGTTCGCTGACTCTAGTTTTCAGACTTAACGTCATAATCCCTCTTTCCCTTTTTTTATCTAGGTACCTACCTAAGCATGACATCTAGAATTAGAACGATTGTTACAAGGATAATCATAGAAGCGTGAATTTAAATGAATAAATAGGTATCTATCCAATATCTATGGCAGTATTTATACGGATAGATACCTACTAAGTAAAAACTTAGCATCTGCAATTCTACATCTTTCCAGACTTTGTGCCTAATAAATCCGACAATAACTGTAAAGTTTGTGCCCTAAATATAATTTATTATGGCAATAAATTCGTTGCTGACTCGTTATGATATGGCCGAGACGTTTGAAAAGCTGCCAACACTCGGCTAATGTGAAATAACTACACGCTCGTATCGTATAATGGATAATTATGTCAAAGTACGCAAAACACTCCAAATTAAATTTATAATAGCCATAAAAAAGGGTAGTATAGCAGTGAACATTCTCATTATTACCTTCTACAAATAATATAGAATGTTTCTTTGTTACGAGAGGCTAAAATTAAGCTTCACCTTCTTAGCAAAGCCTTTATTGGTTATAAACATCCTCCTTTTCCCCTTCAAATTTCAATCAAACCTAGAAATTAGACCTAACCTGGATAAAACATGAGTCCTAACTACGAAAAACAATTTATTGACCAAAAAAACATAATTGTATCTTTCAGTGAGACTTGAGTTGAGACTAAATAGATTTTCAGAGAATGTAAAATTTAATTATCTTATTTATCTCTATCTTTCTTTATTACTTCTTCTCTCAAAATTCATTTTGTCAAAATTCAGTGGTCAGTGAACTTAGGTTCGCTGAAACTGCAATTACTTAGCTAAATAGGTAAATAATTGTAGTAATGTACGAAATAGCAGAATAAATTGTTTGAACATGAAAAATAACAATCTTTAAAAGTAGTTTCTAACGATGGCATACTGAAGGAAATCCAAAGAAATAAATATACCTACGACTGATGAAAAACCATGAGTTGTAAACAAAGGGTGCGTCGGCGCAGAACTCAAATCGATCTTTCAGCGCCATCTGTTGTATTTCTTAACATCACAACTCTTTTGATAAACTCAACTGTAAAGTTAGTATAAGAGATGTTCGATAGATGGCGCTGCAATAATATTTTCAATGTTCCCAGTACAGATGGCGGCACCGTCCAACAGTTTTAGTTTTTTTGTATTATTAATTAATAAGTCTTTTGAATTACTGAATTGAAATTTGAATTTTTATTATTAATCACTTATTATTTGACACACTGCCAATAAAGTCTTTTTTCGAATTATTGTCTTGAATTACTTTTGTATTTCTGATAAGATTTATTGATTGAAGAAATTATAAACATATTTATATTATTTTTAAAAAATATAATTTCTATATTTTCTTCATATGTACGATAATATGTTATTACTGTCAGTTCACGCCATCTATTGTTACAATTCTTGCGTCTTTTGATATTATCGTTATTCACGAGCGCATAAAAGTTTCAACGAAAATTTGGTATTTCATTATTTTTTTTCTTTAATATTTATCCGGTCGAAAAAAAGCCTGTAGGTTCACTATCAGTAATTCATTTTCACCAACTTTAAAAATATTGTAAACATATCAGAATAAGTTTTAATTGTAGGTAATAATGGAAGATAATTATTTTAAGATTATTTATTACTGACTTTAATACAGTAAACTTGGTAGGTATTATATCTACTTATAATGTTTATATTGTACCTAATAGTGACCTTACCAAGGCTTCGAACGCATGCAATTTTTCTATTGGTTAAAATCTATTGAGCAGCTTAGAAAAAGTTGCGGAGGACTGTCAGAAAATAACAGCGACTCAATTGTTATTTTATTCTAAAATATTTATCGATAGATATATGTAGTTATGGATTGTTTTACATACTGCTTTTATGCCTAATGAAACCTCTCATAAAATTGTTAATATAATTAATTAATTAGGTATTTTTTTCTTTTTCTGCCAAAACACGACAATAGAAAAGGTGAACATTGAAATTGAGATATTGCAAATGCAACAAAGGCTTAAAAACAATTGTGTGTCCGTTGTTTATGGATGTGACGTCACAGGGCTGTGGGCTGTGGGGGGTGGTCGGTGCGGGCGGAGAAGCGTGGGAACCGCGCGGCAGGTGCGCGCGAGCCGGCCACTGATCCTGAACACGCACACTGACACACATTTTTATGTGTACAACACACATGTACAAATACACAACCTTGTCCGTTATTAAGAGTTCCTCTTTTCCAGTAGCCACGATCCTAGATTTATCTCAGGCCAACTTACCTGTCTGTACAGGTAAACATATTCCGAGGTACCTATTCAGTAGTAATATTGCTAATGCAAAAGTAATTGTCCATCAGTCCTGTCGTTGCAAGTCTTATTAACCATTTGAATAGAATTTGATGAAAATATGTATATAGACCTACTACAAATCCAGGTTGAAATAACTTTTTAACTTTTTTTCGTTTATAAATATTAAGAAGTTAAAGTGGGTTATAAGCTTATCAATGAAGAATAAGAAAGTTTTGTGTCTCTGAAACACAAAAGTGTGGCAAATCAACTTTGAGGCAAAACAAAAAAAAACCTTAAAAGACAGCATAAGTAACTTATTAGTAATCTGTGGCATAAGCCTTTTATTTCTTGATCCTAGCAAGAGGTTATTCCGATATAAAAAAGGAATAAGGGGTTTATTCCGACTGACCTGTGAAACAACAGAAATATATATCA
This sequence comes from Synanthedon vespiformis, assembly GCA_918317495.1. Taxonomy (NCBI): domain Eukaryota; kingdom Metazoa; phylum Arthropoda; class Insecta; order Lepidoptera; family Sesiidae; genus Synanthedon; species Synanthedon vespiformis. Next base: position 3,984,067 of record OU906962.1, read on the forward strand.
TGTCATGAAACTCATACTGTGAGTCGACCTATATCGGCCAATATATGTCCCTAAATTGACTCAAAAAACTGTCGAAATTGACCAGATCGACCGTATAACGTATAGGTAAGTCCTTACCTAATCGATAGGTAGGAAAAGGATCCTCTGGTGATCTAGCTAGGAAGTCTTCCTTTTCGTCTGACTCTTCGACGTATTTCCTGTAATTTATTTTACGCCATCCTTTGCCAACTACTATTTGAAATGGTCTAACGTTTTATATATGTAGCTGAACTTTGGCTTGGAACATGAAAAGTGTGGTTTATGTAAACGAGCCATTGTAAAAAAATCAAAGTAACAGTATTTTCTTACTTTGAAACCGTTAACAAAATTATTGACCGCGCCGTACCTATACCATGATTCAATAACCCGGTAGCACAAAAATTAGATTTCTCCAACCTTTTCGATGGGGGAATTTTTCCCCTTTGAAATAATATAATAATATTCCATCTTTCCATTCGCCGGTGTACGGTGGGTCACTCGCGTTCGCTACACAAAGTCGACAGTTTTGCTTCGCTTGCTAGTTTGTCGTAAAATTCACTTAGTTAATGTGTACGAGTAACAGTCTGCTAAAACTTTGTTGCTTCATGGACGCAATCGAATTAACTGTACCTCTGTTGGATGCCCATAACATATCTTTTATTTTTAGAAATTATTGAGTTCTATGTCCTGTATAGTCTGAGGGCAACTCGAAATTTTACACATGAAACCACAAAAACATATGAAGGCTTTTCCACTTCATAGTATATTTACTTACTGGTACCTATTCGTACTGATAGAAGTTGCGAAAACATAACAGACAAACTCACTTTTTGCATTTGTAATATTAGTTGTTATATTTTGTTAGATAATAGGATTTTTATATAAAAAAAAAACCTGTCCGCCTCTTTTTTTTTCTCCGCTAACTTTTTCACTAGTGGAAAACTCTATAAACGAGGAAGTCTTGTATTATAATTTTATATCCATAAGTAGCAGAAAAAATTCCGTCCATGCCAAGCCTGGAGCACCTAGTAAATTCTAAGTAGATTAAATTGGTGAAATCAAATAGCACAACGAGTACCTATTTGAAAACAATAAATAATAGTGAATGATCGTTGATAATTGTGAGTGTGAAGCAGTTATGAGGACTTATTGCCTCGAAGTAATTTAGAGCAGCAAATAGCTGAAGGCGTGCCGATGGGCGTGCAAGCCACGACGCGGTAAGCTTACCTTGATTAATTGTTAATGAGCGAAGTGTTAAACGCCTCGTTCACATTAACCGATCACTGATCCGAATATACCATTCGCTTTGTTTAATATACCTACCATTCGCTTTTCAGTAAAATTAATATTTATTTTATTTACTTCCATAATGAAATTTCCGGTACTGTTAAGTAGTTTTTAGAGAATTAACTATTGATTTAATCAATCATCTAATACTAATAATAAATCTGTAGGGGTCGGTCATGGAGTAATATACTTTGTTTTCAGAAATATCGTGTATATAGACTCTATACATAATACTGAAACTAAATTGACGATTTTTAGAATTTTTTTCTGTATTTATGTATGTTCTTCCATCACTCTTAAACGAATTAACTGATTTTCATGAAACTTGGTAGATAAACATTTAGAAGTACGGGACACGTGATAGGCTACTTTTTATCTTTTTTAACGCGGACGAAGTAGCAGGCAACAGTTAGTACCTACATAAATGAGTATCCATTTAGTGTCAGTGTACCCATTTACGAATATACATTATTTATTATATTAGTAAATTATACTATGTAAAGATAAAATCATTATATTACAATACAATATAATAATATAGGTACAATACGAGACGCATTCGTTACTTACAACGAAAATGAAAATCTAGTTTAATATTTTTTAATTTTTAATCTAGTGAGTGTATAATGTCCATTAGGATAAAAGACGTCGTGTTCTTACTTCTTACCGTGTAAACTGCAAAACTTTCTTAAATCCCCTAACAAAGACAGGAAGCTGACAAATCGAAGTCTGAAATGTACCAACAATTATACATTCACGATTTGATACGGTTTTCACCATTGTCATACTGAAAGTCTACTAAAATCTGCATTGTGAAATCTACCGTTAGATTGCTTTCTTGACTTCAATTTGTGATTAATAAATCAGATTTATGTACCTGTGTCTTTGTACACTGTAGAAAGGACATAGGGACCTACCTTTCATCGTTTAACGCGGACGAAGTCGCGGACACCAGCTAGTTTATAGTATTAGTAAGGATTGTCAATGCACAGCAAAAACTACTGAGTCTAGAAAGCTGAAATTTTTAAACATAGGTTTATTTTATAACGTAGGTACTAGCTAGCGACCTGGTCCCGAGTTCGCCCGGGATAAAATTTGTTATACATTTAGGTACACAAAATTTCCTCGTTTATCATAAGATTTATCCCTTTTCCCACAAGTGAAAATCGAATTAAGATCCGGTAGATATTATATAGTCAGGCGTTATTTTATTTTTAATTTCTCAACGCGTACGAAGTCGCGGGCGCCAGCTAGGTAGATATAATTATAAACAGAAATATTTAAAGCACAAAACAAAGGAGATCCAGTTTTTATTTCGACATTAATAAAACAGTGAAACATTTTGCAATTTCAACCAATTATAAAGCACATTCGACCTTACATTTAATACTCGTAATGTAATCCATTGGCCACCAGCAGTCGTCGCTTCGATAACATCGGACCTTCATAACTGCATAATACCTTTATTTTATACTAGCTGGTGTCCGCGACTTTGTCCGCGTGCATAAAGAAAAAATGAGTGAGTAATATAACACCTGAACGCCAGGCGCCAAATTTCACATTTTTACACGACCACTTACAAACCTAACATTTCTCAGCATAAAGTGACCATTTTCACCCAAATCCGTTCAGTGGATTTTACTTGAAGGAGTAACAAACATTCATATATACATACATACATCCTTGCAAACTTTCGCATTTATAATATTAGTAGGATTTTAACAAAAAAAATTCCACTTAATTAAGTACCATATATATCATTCGCGAAGTATGCGCTAATGTGACAGATTGTAGATAACTCGCGAATCGTCAATAAATGAATAGAGTCGCCCATCATTTAAAAGTTTCAAGACACTTAAATGATCAATATAGCTGACCAACAAAACTACCTGGTAAACGTGAAGCGAATTATTAATGCGTATATCATTATGTAAATTGTATAAAAAGTCTGAGCAGCGTATGTACAAGTGTCATATTACAATGTTCGAACAACATAAAATTAATGTGATGGTAGCGGGCGGTTTGCAAGTAGCCGATAATGTGGGAACAAATATCACCTGCCCGTCACGGTTTGTCCGCACAAACAAAGTGTATGGTGAATTTTGTGTTGTGACTGCTATCACGCATTCAAACCCTCATAATATAAAGCTGGTTAACCGCTCGTTATTTTAAATAATTACTATTTCAAATTAAATATGAAATACCGTTGAATATAGACCGATTATATTTAAAATCTTTACATGGCGTCTTTCCCTCTGTATGTAGCAAATTTCACTAATGCAGAGAGCGACTTCATCCGTGTTCCTAACTGAAATTACCTAACGAGTTGCAAGAGAAGAAATTTTTTTCGCAGTTTGGTAACTAGTTGTGAGAGAGGAAATATTATTCTACTTTTGTAAATTTTTGTTAGTTACAAAATTGTGGAATGATTCACATACGCGAAGCCAGGACCAGATGATGATGACCAGATGAGCTGGGTGTAGGCCAGGTCCTACACCCAGCTGTTTACCAGACGAAAAAGTGTATATATTATCAATTGTTATGTATGAGAAAATAAATAGCGATTGTGTTGCCTATAAAATATGCTCATGGATATCCTTAATTAAAAAAACCCTGCTGCTAACTATTTTCTTTGCTGCTACGCTGCGTTTGCTCCTATTTTCCACATTTTTTTTTTTGCTTAGGATGGCTGCTATACATAATTTAACTTAATATGCAATGGTAAGCCACCTCAATGCCGTCATCAATTAGTAGACCATAAACCTGCATATTTATAATCGTTTATGGTCAAATAGTCCCATAAGAGTAGAAGTCGTTGCCGAAAAGTTTCAAGAATTACTGTGAGATAAGACAAGTAAGTAATTACTGTGAGATTGACTCAGTGTTACTTAATCACTGACCTGACTGACTTTAAAATTTCGCCTACTTGACGAGCTGTAATAGGTATGACTAAAAATAGCATCCTCGTCCAGATGTTCAAATCAGCGAAAATCCCTGACAATAATTATTAAATCGGGTTTATTGTTAAGTTAGCGTTTACTTTGTGTCGCTAAATTGTCTTTAATTAATTTTAATTGAGTACTCTTAAGTCCTTTGCGAGCTGTGTTATTGCAAGCGCCCGCATGAATACATCGAGGGACAGTAAATTTGACCCCTATATTACAATACGGCACTTAGAAATTCACACGAAAACAACATTCTTGTTCACAATTTTTGTTTTCGTAATTCTATTTTAACCCCGAGACACGACGTAACTGGGGGGTGTGTTGACCTGAGTGTCTGTGTATCTCTGTGTCAGTCTGTAGCGTCATAGCCTCTAAACGGATGGACTGATTTTGATTCGGTTTTTTTTTGCTTGAAATCTAATGTGAAAGAGATGGTTTTTAGCTATAATTTAAGAAGATCTGTTCAGACTTTTGAAGAATTTGTGAAGACTTTTGAAGTCAACTAGTCAACTAACCAACTCTTCAACATCCTACAACAGATATAAAGTCAATAGAAAGTCAGGATTCGTTTATATATTTTTTAATTTGTTATCAATTTAAAGGCTCTTAGTTAAAGGCAATATTTTTTTTATTACTATATACACCATATAGTAATAAAAAAAATATTGCATAAATCTTATCATATCATATACGAGTAGGTAAGTAAGTATATATACATATATAATTATATAGTCCAAATAATAACTTCCATGTATAGATGGTAAATACAAAAAACACCCAAACACGAATACCATGAATCACCATTAACGCCACATCCTACGAAAATTGGATTTCCACAATTTCTAAACTTCCTATGGAGTTTCAAGAACCAATTGTTACAAAACATTTAGGATACTCTTACTTCCATGGAACTGTTACAGACGTGGCCACAGGTGTAACAGTACACTTTACACTGTTCTCAACTGTAGTGTAACGTTTCATTAGCTAGAAATCGTGGGGCCGTTTTTCCCGGCTTCCCGGCGCGGGCGCATCCACAATGGCGGCGCTTCCGGCCAGGTTCCCGCCAAAACAGAAATAAACTGACCCAGTTGCGCGGGCGCACGTCCGGCAGTAATACGCACGCACCACACTGTCTACATTCTGCATTTCCGGATAACTTTGTTATCCAAACCACTATAAAATTTAATATGATTTCTTATTAAAAAATCTATTCAACTAAAGAGCCTTTAAAGAGATAAGTATGTTATAACAAAATCTGCTATGTGCAAATATTATACTTTTGAGATATGGACAAAAAAGTTAGGTATTCTGAAAAATTTCATAGATATAAACCATTCATCAATCAATACTAATAATAAATGTGCAAGTGTAGGTATTTTACTGATTTTCATGAAACTTGGTGGATAAACACTTAGACATACAGGACACAGGATAGGCTAATTTTTTTCTTTTTCAACACGGACGAAGTCGCGGGCGCCCGCTAGTACGCTAGTATGTTTAGCGCGTTATTTATTCGCTTAAACAAAACTTTGCACAACCACCGCGCGTAGTTTTTGGAGCGGAAAGGGACATAAGGCAGATTGCTTCACTGTATTCACCTTGCTGACTTTTAACTATTATTTATGTTGGAACTTGTGTGGTTTTAAGCAGGGTTGATATGATTTAAATTGCGATTAAATTCAAATGATTTAAAAAAAAATCAATGATTTAAATCAATACTTTTTTACTGCGACAAAATCAGCCAAACCTAAACTAATTATTATATTTCTTGTTCATTAAATATGACAAAAATGAGTGTTTGATTTTAGAGGAACTTTTTGATTTTTGATAATTTTATATTTTTTATTATTACATAATGTGGGACTGTTGTTTTAAAAATGAACGATTTATTAAAATAAAATGATTTTTGTTAATTTTATAATGTAACTAATTCTAACAAAACAAAAAAGAATTTGTTATTCCTAAGTATTGAATGAAGAGTAGTGTCATCTAACCGCGCCCCCGCGCGCTATAGCGGAAGTAGCTGTTACGAAATTAATGCGGTTCTAATTAAATAACAAGCTCCCGCTGCCTTTGCGGCGGCCATGTTGTCGCTCCTGTCAAAATAGAACTCCTCTATTACGAATACAGCTTGTGTAAATTATACATTTTGCTTTTTAATGACTAAGTAAGTAGCTTACCTAATTTTATAAAATGGGACTACAAACAATGGAAAAACAAGGTTTTATCTAATATGAAAAATACATACTAATAAATTGTACTGAGCCTGAGCATTTAAAAGCGCAACATTTACAATAATCACAGCTGGTACACAGTAGTATACCAACTGATTTCAGGTTCAGGTACATTATAGTAGATTTTTTTGCAAATATTCCTTGAAATTCGAAAAAAGTTCTTGTGAAAAATTGTTAAAAATTGCCAAAAAAGTACGTAGCCGTGGGCAGGTTGCTAATCTATAGATACTAATAGTAGGTATAAAGAGAGAAGATTTGTATGTTTATAATGAACTTTCACCTATAGAAAGATACGTTATCACCGAGTAACATATAGGCTATATTTTATAAAGTTACGCGCGCGAAGTCGCGTGCAACAACTAGTCTAATATGAAATAAAAATAGATTCGTCTGTGCAAAATGTATTGTAGATTAAAAAGGCAACAGGCGCGGCGACACAACAGAGTAAAGGAATAAATACACAAATAGTTACTATGTAAATTAAAGGAAGTATGAAAAAAAACATGTTTATCAACCACAAAGACCATTATTGTCACTTGTTAGAACAAAAATCGGTCCCATATGAGATAAGAGTTCGGTGCGTTTGTCGGCACAGATCAAACGGCGCGCTTACCACTTCGGCATACGAGGTTCGAGGAACGAGAGGTCCTAGGTTCGACACCGCGCTAATCAGACACCGATATAATGTCGCGTTTAATATTCCGGGAATTACAGATAGATTAAATTAAGTAATGTGTCGATAAAAATGCGCGATTGCTTTTGAATATGGAGACAAAAATAACCTAATAAAGATACATAGTTAAGTTCATTTCTGAGAAGCAAGATTAAAATCTTTTTTTAGTAGATTATTTTAAATATTGAATTATAAATTGAATCATCAATACTAATAATAAATCTGTAAGTGTAGATATTGTATGTATGTATGTGTATGTATGTATGTATGTTCCTTCATAACTCTTTTAACAGATTTTCATGAAACTTGGTAGATATATATACATTTAGACGTACCAGCTAGTTGAAAATATTTATGCTACAATTCTCAGGCTACAATCTGCATTAAACAAATATTTTTTTCACTGTGCTGGGTTTAAGGTTTTTTTAAAATGTTAAGGTCGCCAGACAGGCTGACGGTCCACTTGGTAAGTGGCTACCGTCGCCTATAACACAAGCAACGCCATAAGTGGTACAAGTGCGCTGCCGACCATAGAAGGATAAGGGATAAGGGAGGGATGGGGTAATGGGCTCTGACATCCCTTACTCACTCACCGAAACACAACAGCACATAATGCTGTTATATTTAACAGTGATCTTCTGATGGGCTGCCTGAATGACTGCCACTAACTTACCAGACTATTTATAACAATGGTATTAAAAATAGTTGATTATTAAGGCTCCCAGATTCCTGACAAAGTCAAAATTAGCTGTCTCCAGTCTATTTTGTGTCGTAATACAGGTCTAGTATTAGGTTTATTAATTTGAAAATTTATTTCTGGACCTAGATGTTAAGCGATAGGGTTTTGAATGTTAAGTATGCTTAGACTGTTGCTGTTTTAAATAAATAAATAACAAATTGATAATAAAAAATCTGCGCTGTCCGCTATGGTCGTTTAAACAGTTATGATTCGTTGATTTCTTTGATAAAAAAATGTAATGTAATAATATGTAGAAATAACAAAACAAACAATTAAGAATCTAGTAGCCGTTTTGTGGTCTCTCGGGCAGGTCGAGTAGCCGATCGGATAATCGCTATTCGTTATCTGTTTCATCGACACGACCGACGATCGGTCGCTCGACAAATTGCTCCGTGTTTTACTGTACCGTTTGCTTCAGATGCTTTTGACTTTTTGCCCCCGCATTCGTTAGATCACGTGCTCTCCTCGTCCTCGCATATAGTCGTATTTTTAATTAGATGAACTAAAATGACATTTAGTGGGTTACCATTTTATTGTAATGTAAAAATAGTGTTGTATCCTGAGTAATCGAGTATTAGGTAAGAATCGTGATTCAATATTTTTTATTTTATAATAAGTTTGTTAGTTGAACTTATTATTTTAATGAGTTTTTCAGTTGTTGCTAGCTGTCATTTTAGGCCATTAATAAGGCGGTTGAGTTCCATTATTTTGTTCTCTTCTATAACGTGATCGATACTTACAACTTGACCATAATGATCGAACTCGGTTTTAAATGAGTCATACTACAACACTACGCTTCATGCTTGCAACATAAAAAAAATAAAAGGCCGATTTCAGCTGTCATTTTAGTCCATCTAATTAAAAATTTGATTATAGGAAATATACATTGTTTATAAATTAGATTTGTCAATTAAATTCGACAATCAAAACCTCGTTACATATTATAAAAACAAAGTATACCCCTCTGCGTTATTTTTGTCTTTATGTCTGTATTTCCAAAAACCAATTAAATAATTAAATATTTAAATGTGGTTTTCACTAGTGGGAAAAGCGTTAAACGAGAAAGTTTTTATATATTTGCAGAAAAAAAATTGCAACCGTGCAAGGCTCAATGCGAGTCGTTAGTAATATTATAAATACCATATTCACATATTGAGTTTGTTACGCTTTCACGCCTTAACTACTGAATTTTATTGATCATCATGAAATGTTCTCGAGTATATCTCGATGTAAGTGTAAAGTATAGCTTTCACTCAGATAAAAGTCCTGTTCTTACTATGTTAACAAATTTTAGATATGGTTTAGATCAATAGTAAATGAAGCAGTTTTGTCTTAGCCTTGTTATGTCATATTCCTTCTAATATAATAAATCATGAAATAGAGATTGCATCAGTGAATTGCGTATTGCCAATTCTTGCAATATAGTTAGGAACGACAACGGATAATCAGATACATACTTATGCGTCCGCTACAATTGCAAAATGTTATATTTTCCTACTGTGACTTTCTGTGTACATGTTTCATTCATACGTCATGATAATAATGAAAAATAAAAATGAAAACATTCATCATTCTCTAAAATTTATAATCTTATATTTAAAAATCTGAAATATTTACAAGAAATTACTGAAATTAAGATAGACTTTTTAATAAAGTAATCTAAATTCTCCAAAGTGTAAGTTTAAAAAACAATGGCCTGGTTTAAATCATATCCTTTAAATGGTTTCGGACCCTTTGGACTAAATACCGGCCCCGGGCTTCACGCAGATGCAATTTTTTCTGCAAATTATATACACAAACTTTACCGCAACTATATCAGCTGAATAAAGAATTTTTAAACTACTTTGTGTCTACATCTTCTTTGCATCCTAAGCTTAACAGACAACTGTTTCCTCCACGCATATAGGGCTGGTAACAAGTTTTAGAAGTAGCTTAAGGAAGCTTGAAATCGCGTTAAATGTGAAATCACATGGCATTGTAAAGGTTCTATTAAAGCCGACAGCTTTAATTCAGTGTTTGTAGTAAAAGTAGTTGGAGATTATCTACAGAGAGATTTGTGCCCTGACTAGGTTGGCTATAGGGAGGAACGTTGTTTTAAACGATGTAAAACGCCGCTTACCTTTTTTAATAAACAACTTTATAATGATTGCCACAAAGTTTAACTTTGCGTGAGTCTGATAGGTGTTTAAAACGTTCCGTGTTTGTGGTGAACCGGACACTGGTCCACAGTACTTGGGCGGCAGGTGTTTCGTGCCATGCCTCCTCCCACTGCGCCGACGCCGGTCTCTACAGAGATCAATGATCTAGTCGAGATTTTCTTAGGTATTACACACCTGGACTTATGGGACTCAATGTAGGTACTATAAGTAATTCTATTAATATTAAATTGCAAAAGTTTGTGAGAATATATGGATTGGATGTTTCAATGTTTGTTCCTAAATAACGCAAAAACGGCTAAAATATTTGGCGCACAGTTATCCCGAGGGATCGTCTGAACGCGGACAAAATTTCTGGCACCAAAAGCACTTAGTTCCTATTCAATAAATTCGTCAAGTCGTCGCTATGTGTAATTTTCGTCCTGAATTGACGCTATTGAATTGTTAAAATCAAAATCACATCAAGGCAATCTCTTGCCAAGGACTGTACTGTACTTTATTAAACTGTATTATTGTAGAGGTAATTCTTGAAGTAACTAAACTTAATAGCGTCTGAGCGCAGTACCTAATCAATCTGTTATTAAAACCGCTGCAAAATAACAACTCGTATTTTGTCTTTCGGTGAGTGAGTAACAGATATCAGAGTCCATTTATCCTATTAAGGTCAGCAGAGCACTTGCAACCCCCATTATGTTGTTTGAGTTATCAGGGACAGTACAGCCATCTCATCTACTATAGACTATCAGTGCATAAGAAAATATCTAACTAATTCTTTCCTAACAATATAAACTATAAATTATAAACATTATAAACTACAACCCCGATATTCTATTGAGCCTAATATCAACTACTATTGATATATATCAGATCCTGCGTCAACTAGGAAATTGGCTGATGGTTTTCAAACTCCTGAATATACCTTCATAAATTACCTATAGCAGAATCATCCCGATGAAGTCAGATTTTAACCAAAAAACATATCAAATTCGGTCCATCCGTTTGGGAACTACGATTCAAAAGACAGATACACAACGCACACGTCAAACTTATAACATTCCGTTTTTGTGTTGGGCGTCAACGATTAAAAATACAATTAAGTTGTGAGTAATTAATGTAACGAGCATCGAAACAAATGATCCAGTCATTTAAGAGAGCATCACGTCACGACAACAATTAACTGGTGAACCAAAGCGATAGTAATTTAATCGCAAATTAATTCTGTAATAACCGCCTCTAATGCCCATTTTATTGCTCTTTATTTAAACTACTCGTAATTCGAGATTAATTATTCAAAGTTGAAATCAATCATCAATATCCTGAGTAGTCAGTTAGTTGCTTTTTTTTATGTAAAAGTCGACAGATTGATGATCCATTTGATGGTTGTTGGTTACCGTCGCTTATGAATACGAGGTAACGTGCTGCCAACTTTAGTAGAATTAGTAGTGTGTGCTGCCACTACTTAATTTCTATTAATCTATGGAAACAATTTTATTTTACCAAGTGTGCTTTGCTTTTTTTATAATAGTGTACTTTTGCTTGTGGTCTGAGAACATATAAAGCGACACCGGCAGGCTTCTTATCTAAATGCCTCTGCTGAGCGACAGGCGAAAAATGCGAAAAAATTGTGCAATATCACACTAAATCGTTAATTTTTTTATTTTATTTATTATTTATTTTATTTTATTTGAACATAGTCACACAGCACTTGTTTACGACGTCATTGTCTAGATGGCGTTGTTCAATTCAAGTTTGTAATAATTCATTATAAATTTATAAGGTAACTGAAAAAATGTTTAGAGGTGGATAGAAAAGTACCAATAAAAAAGATAACATACAATAGATCAACATCGAACGCAACTGTGTGGTTTTATTTCTAAATTATTTAAAAGCAATTAAAAGTACATAATTGGCGATCCAACGGTAACGACCGCATCAGGGCAAACAATCAAATAGGATTCTCGAATTTGGGCCAATTGAGATGGATCATTCTGGTACCATCAGGTCGGAGCCAGAACAGCACTCATACGACAATAATATAAGAGTAAATACATATGTGTACTTAAGACCTACTGCCAATAACGGACTACATTTTTTTAACATTAGAAAACTATGAACACATTAAAAAAATAAAAATTAAAAAACAATAAAAGCAACCAAAAGAAAACCAAGTAAGTAAACAAAAAGAAAACACAATTTCAAAGGAAGAGACGCGTGTACATTGGTGTGTGTGTGTGTGTGTGTGTTTATACATTAATATTATAATCTTTATTGTTAATAAGCTTTATTAGTTGACTCTTAATTTTTTGTAATTTCTGTGTATCCTACAAACAAACAAACACTAGTGTTATGAGCTACATGATACGATTTAGTGTGATATTGCACAAACTTTTCGCATTTTTCGGCTGTCTCTCAGCAGAAGCATTTAGATAATAAGCCTGTGGATAGTGTCCGATAGTCAGACGGAAGAGAATCTTGCATAGGAAAAAAATATAAAAAATAACTTACTTGCTAACTTAGCCTAAGCAACTCACTAGAGATCGTTTGTCCGTCGTCAGTGGAGTAAACCTCCGGGGGCAGAAACGGTTCAAAGCTATCTGAAGATCGCGTCGAGAGAGCGATTGCCCCCAGTATTGAACGACTATTATTAAATTTTATTACATATTTTTTTTGTATCATTTCTTTCGAAGAGAACTTTAACTAACTTAACTAATGTCTAACTTGATAGTTTTAACTAACTTATCATAGCACTAACCATCATTTAACACTAAAAAGAAGCAGAGATAAGACACGCTACAATAAAATAAACCGCTAATGGTATGGTTCAGTAAATACTCAGTGTTTTAATATACTTATTAGAACTTATTTATGTCCTTTTCTGTAGGTATACTTGATAATGTGTATTCAAAATTTCATGATGATCGGTTGCGTAGTTTAAATGCGTGAAAACGTAACAGATAGACAGACAAAGTTACTTTCATATTATTAGAATATTGTGTGCAGGCCTTTTCCAAGCTTCCTAAACACTTTAGTAGTGTTCTGTTAATCGTTTGAGCTGTTTCGATAATTACAAAATGATATTGAAATATGTACAAATATGTTCACTTAACTTAAACATAATACTGAATAAGCCGCCATTATTTTGAAACCCCAATTGAAGAGTTTAAATATTCAGTTGTCATGAAATTTTTTATCAGCCATATTTTACCTAAGTGTTTTTGAATTTCGGAAATAAATCCATACCTTTTGTAACTGTGAAAGGGTTAACTAAACACAGAGAGGACGTAATTCATCACCGCGCCTCCTCCGTAATGCATTCGAAATTTATTTGCGTTTTACCTCAGGACTCGCGTCGCTTTTAAAAGAATATTGAATTGAAAACATTTATATGCGCTCGGTCCTCCATTCATTAAACGAAAATAGTTTTATGTAACGCGCTCCATACGAGAGCTAAGTAACATATTAATCGTTCTTTTTCTCTCCAGCCAGTCATGCTGAATTCACTTTATTGAGATCGCAGCATTATTAATGACGTTTTTGATTACAATCGTGTTGCAAGCGTGTATAAAAAAGAGGTCATCATTTCGACCGTACAGTTCGATGGACAGACAATTTAGAGATGATATAAATGTTACATTTATGATCTATATACGGTAACGGTAGCTCGAAACATGAAACACACACACCCACACACTAGTAAACACATACAAATTGCTATGAATGAGATGCTGCCCCGACCATTACTAATAGGGCTGTCTACAGACATAGGAGGTCTTTTCTTTTGTTTAAACCTATTGCATATTAAAATTAACCTATTTAAATTTTTGGTGCATATAAATCCTGTATAAAAGCAAAGTAAAATAAATAAAAAAATATATGCCGCAAAGCCTTAGTAAAGCCTTAGTTACACATGAAGGGTTTCTCGAACGCGAACAACGATTTCTCGAAACACGATCAGCTCATGTAAAAAATGCTGCCAATTTCGCTCTGGAATTCTGGAAATTATTTACTTACGCACCAAACACAACAGTACACCCTACTACTATATAGTTCAAGAAGGTCTTCTTCTGTAAGGAGTTGCTTTCTGCAGCTGGATAGTTCATAAACTACCGCCTAACCATTATTTGCCTTTAGTTTGAAGCGCACGCATAAAGAACAGAAGTCATTTAATTACAATATTTCTTTCTGGGCTTGCATCTACGCTTGCGATTTTCACCTGACTGTTATAAATACTTTTATAAATCTTAAATTATAAGTTCTATATTAAATATTATTTGATTATGTTTCTTACTAGCGTCTCAACCAGAGCAGATCTTAGACACTAGTTTATACCAATAACACTGCAAATGCCTGGAATGCACTTCAAAATGATTAAAATTATGTTGAAGGTGAACCTTACTTCAAAACTAAACCGAGTCTTGATGAGAGTTCGCTTGACGATACGTTACATTAATGTTACACTATGAACGAGTTTTTACACTAATGTTAACAGTACCATGCGAAGCTGAATTGGGACATCTCGCTTGCGATCCTTTCGAGCGTTCGCGTTTGTGGAACTGCTGACGTGTAATCCAGCCTTTACTCAACCCTATAGATAAAACTTGGTGGATTATTGCGCATGTAAGTGTGTTTCCCACGGCGTGCAAACTGGTTCATAGCCCGGAGATAAGCTGAAACTTACCACGCGGCCGCTAAATTAGTACCTCAGTGACAGTTTCCTGTCTCTTGTATGCCTCGTTTTCTGATTTACACAAGCCCAAACCGCAAATGTGTAATTGCTTGTGTTTTTCGATTTGTTTGATTGTTCATTTAACAACTCAATGTACTTCGGCGAAGGTTCAAACTGATTTCAAATCGTAAACGACAATAAAACCAGTTTATCAACATCGAATTTTAACTGAAGACGCCTCCCGACATGGTAGCAGCGATTATCTTTGTATGACTTGTGTGTTACCTTTGAAAAGGACCGCCAAACAAATATTTAATTTTAATATGGCAATATTATGTAGATAATGTCACTTATATATTATTTTTAATGTGTTCAGACATGCTGTCGGTCCACTTGATTAATAATATACCTCATTAGATTAGGAAGGGATAGGAAAATTAGCTCTGGAATCCGTTACTCACTCAACGAAATATAAAAGCACAAATGCTGTTATTTCACGGCGGTATTTGGTTGAGGGGTGGTTACTGTCTCGTGCCTGGCGTCTGCCAATACTATGAATAGTCAGACTAGAGCCAAGTTAGAAAACTTCAGTGACACCCTCAGTGACGTTTAATTGTATGAAACAAGCGCCATCTACCCAAATTAGTACGTACTTCTTGGTTCTTAATAACCTTAACTTCGTCAATAGCTTGTAAAATTGTCAATAGATGCCTTAGTTTTCTCTTATATGTACAGTCCTACGACCGACCTTTTTTTTTTTACTAACCGTACCTTTATATACAACTAGCTGCTGCCCGCGACTTCGCATGCGGTAAACTATATATACTCAAACCTTCCTCGAGAACCATTCTATCCATTGGTGAAAACAGCATGAAAATCGGTGCAGTAGTTTTTGAGTTTATCGCGAACAGACAGACATACAGACGCGGCGGAAGACTGTTTTATAAATGTAAGGAAGGAAGAAAAGAACGTCGAAATATAGACAGCAATAGATGCGCAGCCATTTTCAATCTATTTCTTTAATTGACTGGTTTACAGCTCTTGAATAGAAAGGGTTAATTTCACTTGGTGTGAACACGGTTTAAATGGTTTTGTTTTACCACTGAGACTAGTCCATTACGTTGCACGGGTGAACTCGTGTCGAACGAACGCGGCCAAACGGGTTCGCTCTTTGTTTTGCTGCTCTCCATCGCATCGTTAATGGATTGTTTATTAATATTGTAATTAGTTAGGACCGGTCCGCCGAACTGTCGGACGTCGGCTGAGGTTCGCCCGTGAGAAATGTTACACGTCATTTCATTGATTAAATCTGAAACAGTAGTGGTTTGATCGCGCTAATAATCTCAATTGCTTTTTACACTTAAACAAAGGATGTTCGATTAAACCGTTGATAAATTAATAAGATAAAAGAAATCACTTTATTCTTCAGCGTCTATACTCTACGGGGTGATTGTAAAAGTAATGCATACCATAGTTAAAGTATGTAACATTTAAAAAAAAAACTAAATCTGTCTGACTGATACTGAGAACTATATCGTGTAGAACCGTCACGGACTGTTGAATATCGTTGATGACATCACTTTGATGAAGCAACACAAAGTGTAATACACGAGACTATCAACTCCTTAATATTATCACAGGATTCGTGTACCTCTCGAAAAACCTCTTTCTTCCAAAAAGCATCCTATATTATAATTCAGATATTAAACTATTTGTGTGAGTCCGATCAGCCGAGTACCAAACATCGTACTTTTGCACTTTTTATAAGCTCGTTTTGGATTTTATTATTAGTCAATATTCGTCTTTAGTTTAGTTAAATTGTCGCTTTCTCAAATTCATGCCGCTCAAATTATTGAAACAGTATCTCATCATCAGTCGCTAAGTTATTTTTTAGTCGATCGTTTTATATTACTATAGTAATTTATTATATTACTAGCTGCTGCCCGCGACTTCGTCCGCGTAACTTTGTAAATTATATACTAAAAACTTCCTCGACAATCACTCTATTCATTAGTGAAAACAGCATGAAAATCGTTGCACTAGTTTTTGAGTTTATCGCGAACAAACAGACAGACAGATGTAAGAATTAGAATTAAGACTTAAATAAAAAATATTATAAACATTCAACTAAAACACTTTTTGTTTTCAATTACATACACCGCGGTTCATCATGACGTGTGTGTGTGTCTTTTTGGTTTTGTGTTTTGTAACTGAAAATAACTTACGGCGACATCTCATTAAGCCTGTCAGCGGTCGGCCCGCTTTGAAAAATGTCTCATTTAACCCCGACGATCCCTTAATAGCCGGTGAAGGGTTAACCGCTACAAATAAACCGTACGCGGAAGTGGGCGCCGCTATAGGCCGCCAACTTCGCTTTTTAATAGTTTTAATTAGGAAATAGTATAATTTTTATGTTGCGCCGCTTTAGAAAGCTTGTCGACATGTCAACCGATAGCAAATTATCGTGAGAACGTTCATTTTTAACTGCTCGCTAAATTGTCTTCGAAGGGAAATAATAAATAAAGTCGTTAAAAACGACATTTTTGTTAAAACCTAAAAGGTTATAGTTATTATAAACATCCTTTAGTGAGAGTTAATCTGTGGTAACCAAGCGGTAACCAATGTTTTTTTTTATTTTGTCATTTATTTTGTAACAATTATGAACATTTGACAGTATAATATTATTAAAAAGTTAATCTCGACCAATTACTAGGGTGGATAGGGGGATGGTCCAGTACCCCTAACTTAATCAGGGTTTTTATTTACCATTGCAGGTAACCAATGTTCGTTGGTTCAATAAAATTAAGCTACATATATTAATTTTTCATGTGTAATTTCATACGACAGTCCACATTTAACCAACATCGCAGGTTCTGCAAATGCGTTGCCGACCATAGAAGGATTAAGGTTAAGGACGTTTTACGAATCTGTCAAAATTTAGTTGTTTTTCGGTAGATTTTGCGACCAAATGAAACCAAACCAAATAAAACAAACAGGTGGCACAGTTAGATTACTTCTTTATCTGCAAATACTATAAAAAATAATTTAAAAATATATGATTTTTAGTACTATAAATACAATTTCTGATCGCCCCTTCACACAAAATATGTTTTATAATATAATGTTTTATATATATAATATATGTTTTATAATATAATATATAAAGAATGAACAATAATGACGAGTTTTTAACTCGTTTTAGTCTACAATTATTCTTTTACCGCCCCAAACATTTAAAATTCTCGAACACTTTTATTATGTAATTTATTCGAGAAGATAACGGGGTGTCGACAAAGAGGCACGGTGTTGAATTTCAATTATTGAACTGAAATAATTTTGCATGATTCCCATTGGAAGCTGTCTGGCAACCACGCCCATTTCCCTTTTCTTTGAGACAGTTGAAATCTCTGTTCATCACCCCAATACCGTTAGTTTCATAGGGTGAACTTGATATAAATAACATTTATTACATCTACATAATATTTGACTTACAAAGACTATATGTATATTATATGTTTGATACAATTTTATATAACGTAGTCACTTTGAATGAGTTCAAATATAAGCATTGACATGATTGTGTAACGAATTTTTGAAGGTCTACCGTCGTTACATATACATAACAAGACGTAAAATCATTCAATCAATTTAAAAGTAAGATTCGCCGAGATAGCTGGCGTACCTCCAGTTTCGGGTACGCCGAGGTTCTAACAGGGAGTGTAACCCTCCCCGCGCTGGATGTGGCGTGGTGTTCGCCCACAGTGGTGTTAGCACCCGTGGTGTTTGCCCACGATTTGAATAAATTAAATTTCATACTTTTTTTGTGCTTTTCGACTTAGTACAGTAAACCACAATTTAAATTATTATAGCCGTGGCGGCGCACCGATGTCGCATGCCCATCAACGGCCACGCTATTAAAGTCGTTGGATTTTAGTCGGTACGAATCCGGCATAACCCCTTACACTGCCGGGTATCCAAGAGGATTTCCCAACGTTAAAAAAAGAATAGATTCTAAAGCAGCAAGAGCATTCTAAGGAATGATCCTTAGGAGGGATATTGAGGACACTTTCTTATTCGTTAATAAGATTTAGTATCTTGCAACGAAACCAACAGCATTGCTGTTAATTCACTAAGGTCTATCTCAACACAGAATATATTCAGATGATTTGTCGAATGTTTTAAACACGGATATTACAAGATTATTTATTTTGTTGAGCATGTTCTACCTCTGTCTGAATTTCTACAAAATATTTCGACAGCGCCTTATTTTTTCAACTTAGACTAAAGCTAAGTAATACAATAATCTTCTATTACTTCTATACCAATAATAATGCATTAAATAGAAAATTATTGTGTCGTTTTCTCATAGAAGTCTTAGTCATTGTTAAGAAATGTATGATAATAATTTCATTCAGAATATGTGCTAATCTTCGTTTTATCTCACTTTCAGGTAATGTACAAATGCCATTTTTTACAAACCACTCACAAACAGTTCTAGAAAGGTAAGTAAAAACATTGCGTACGATATTTCTCATTACATTATGGACTACAGATTTGTTTGATGTGTACATTCGAAACTAATTCACATGTGGAATAGTTAAACCACGTCAAACCGGTCTTCGGACGCCGTTCATTCACTAACGGAGCGGCTGACCAACGACCAACTATCCACATAATAACTACGGAGAAAAAACTACCTCATTGACCGCGCGGCGACTATTACTTGCGGGCTTACGAACAAATAGATTTCATAGAACTTATTTCGCTGTATTAGCCGTGGCAACAAAGAGAAATTGACCTTAAGTAATTTAAGGATTATTTATTTAAATAAAAATTAATGTTATAAAATGAAAATTTAAGTAATGGCATGGCACACTGCGTTTCGCAGTAATTTTGTGAAATATAACAGTACCTACGCGTGCTGTTGTTACCCTAGGCCTTCCTAATCCCCTATAATAATAATAATTTATTTGCTGAATATAGGTTAACAATGGTTTTACAATGAATTAGGCTTGCACTTGCAAGATGCCTATGCACTTGTAACACCTGTGGCGTTTCTTGTGTTATAGGTGATGGTAGTTATCTACCAACAATACGTGGACCGTCAGCTTTTTTATTAGTGAATTTCTTTTTATAATAATAATACCTACTTTAAGGAAAAATATCAAATTGGCTATATAATATAGATAGCCAAGGCTTTTCCTTGAAGTATTCTAAACCAGTGGTTCACCACTATATTTTGATAGCAAAATTAAAATATATAGGTACTAGCGACCCCGCCCTCAACTTTGCATGAGTGCAATTTTCATGTGTAAATTATATATTAAAAACCTTCCTCGTTTGGAATGGAAACGCTCTTTCCATTAGGTAGTGAAAACTGCACGAAAATCCGTTCAGTCTTAAGGGATTTTCAATATATATGTACAATATCATTTATGTAATGTACATATACACAATATAATAAAGGGGTCGTTTGTGACGCTTTTTATGAAGTCTTGAATTTATCATATTAATTAAACAAATAAGTAATATCTAAATTAAAAATTGGATTCATTACTGTAGATTTTGTGAAAAAAATATCTTAAATTATTCTAATTTAAAAGTGTCAAGTCAAATTAGGCACAATATCTCAGTCGCTTTCAACAAATCAACACTTACAATATCGGAGGCGAAATGCCCGACGCATTTTCAAGAAATGATCAATCATAAAGCGCGAGGTGATTTTTCATGGGGACGTCTTCGCCGGGATTTGTTTTCCCAAAAGCAAAATTAAACTCGACCAATGAGGTTAAATATAAGTTGAAAATGCGGCGAAAATAACCTGATGTGTTGAGTTCAACGTGTCTTCCCACCTGTTCACTTTGACTTGAGTGATTTATTTATCCACACGAAATGACAATTTGGAAGATAATTGACTAGTGTAGCTCAGAAAACTATATAATACCAAGATTTGTCAAATTTCTAGTATTAGTTCTCTAACTTTGTTTTCTTACGGAACATATTTTTACATAGTCCAAAACTATAAAACAAAGTCGCTTCCCGCTGTCCTGTGATATGTGCTTTTAATATGTGCTTAAAATATATAAATATTGCACCGATACAAAGCCGGGGGCGGGTCGCTAGGTAATTAATATAAGAACAAAGCAAATCCTACTAATATTCATTGATCCTAGAAAGTAAAGATGCGGCCATTCGAACTTTTTGCTTCGATCGCATTTGGTATTACGTATAGGTAAACACGAAAGTTTGTGAGGGTGTACCTATAGCTGTTTCATGCTTTCTCGCAAGAACGGCTTGACGGATTTTGACGAAATTGGGCACACAAGTAGTTTATTCCTTCTTATACTGAAACTGAAAATCTCCCGAGGGTTTGCCTAGAAATATTTCAGAAAGTCTCCGCCGGCGCCGCCGTCGTCAAAAGATGTCAGATATTTTCTCAGGTGTTAAATTTTATCATTTTTCGACATGTATAAAAGTAAGCATTAATAACAAATAAAATTAATAACAATACCTACATTGAATAGGATTTGAATTTAGAAAAAAATTAAATTAAAAAACCATCTATTCGTATCATACACAAAAAAACAACTACAAAGGTATGCGCGAATAAAATAATATCGAATATTATCATTCAAACAATATCTTCCGTTTGTAACTCGATACAATAATCGCACCCGCCTTTACTCGATCGTATCGAGTGACGACGACAAATTGCTCGTGCATAATCGTAAATATGCTTTTTATTACGAACCATTCACAAGACAATCCTATATCCGGTGAGCGCAAGCGCAGACACCATATTGTGTTCTACACAAAAACTTGTGGATCCAATTACAAATTTTACTTTAATTTCCACGTAATGTCCACTGCCATAAAGTCGATGTTCGCATCACGAAGTTTGCGCATTTCTAAGGTATGATTTTGTACGGGAAAAAACTCCCCATTCAAGTTCGCAGACAGTGTGGCACCAAAACCTTTTTGTTATAATACGAAATTTGTAAAGAGCCCATCGATTGATTCCAAGAATGGACAAGAGGTGGACGTTCGAGTGTCCATACGTCATCAGGTTGGTCGTCAACAGGACTTCAACAACCTACTCAGTACCCTTTTTAGTGACAGTGTGTCACTAAAAATTATTATTGAAAAAAGTCAATAAAAAAAAATCACCATAAAAATTAACTCAAAATAAATCTGTAAGTGTATGTACTATGTATGTATGTATGTTCCTATATAACTCTTAGACGAATTAACAGATTTTCATGAAACTTGGTAGATAAACATTTAGACGTACAGGACGCAGGATATATGCTACTTTTTCTTTTTCAACGCGGGCGAAGTCGCGTGCAACAGCTAGTTTATAACAAAATCAAGTAGATTTTTGCTGTTATTTATAATAATAATAATATGTAGAAAAAATATTTTTTTGTGTAAAATAAATTTACAAATATGTATATATATACATATTATTTTATATTTTAACTAGCTGGTGCACGCGACTTCGCCCGAGTAACTTTATAAAATATAGCCTATGTTACTTGCTAATAGTGTACCTTTCTATTCTATACTTCGGTGAAAGAATTTTTAAATCGGTCCAGTACTTTTTGATTATATTCATTACAAACAAACAATGCAAAATCTTGCAGAAATTATAACTCTACGTGACTTTCTTATCATTATTACTAGACAAGGGGTAAATCATCAAATATTTAAATCTATATATTGGTCCAAGTTTAATTTCATTTTTCATTATTATCATTACATTATTATTCTTAAGAATAGTACTACTTATTTCACATTTTCAAAGGCAAAGTCTTCACTTTTCTTTTTTGAATGAAAAATGTTTATTATTCCGGTCGCCCAATTTTATAAGTTTCTTGGCCTTCGCAGTTAATTGAAAATATTGCATCATTACATTTAATTATCATTTATATAAAATTTATAATTAAATATTACCTCCCATCAAGTTTTATCGGATGAGACATGGATAAGCGGAACAGTTACAAAAACGTTTCGACATCGTTAAAGCATCGACAGACAACATTCGAACTAGAAGTAGGAGCTACTCGAGGCAAAGAAACGCATCTCATTCATGATAAGCAAGTAAATCAAGCGAGGAACCGATCGCGCGCAACACCTATATCTAGCTGACAGTCGCGAACGGAAAACCACTTTCTGTTATCGCCAGAAAAAACCACTTTCGTCTGCGCACGTTTGGATATACGTCCTTTTTCTTTATCTATTTCTGAGCGTGCAGTGCGAACATCATTGACGTCGCATAGGACATTTTTAAACGAATAATCTAAACCTTATCTCGTACAATATAGAGTTGTTTTTCGAATGAGCGTGACTGAGTGTTAAGTCGTTTGTAAATTGGCGGATGAATTTATGAATGAAGCTCGGCGTTGCGAGCGGAAGCGAACGCGGCCGTAGTGCGGCTTTCCCGCGGCGGGCAGTTTCATTAATAAATAATTAAATAGCTGCAACTGGCGGAATGACCGGATGTTGAGATGATTTCTAGCCTTACAAGGCAGAGGTGGGTGCAACCTTCCATCCGAACCACTTTATTATTCAACAGATCTAAGTATTGAAACACTTTATTTGTGTAAAGATGTAAATTACTTTCTAATTATTACCAAAATTAGAGCAATACTATAAAAACATTACTTTTTTAATTCTAGTTTAAAATCTAATAGTTACTCATTAAATTGTTCGACTATTAAATAAAGCACATGACATGGATTCTTCAATGTAAAATAATTTTTGGTAATATCATCTTGTAGTTCCTGTACTATTATGTGGAAGTATAATATAAGCAACGCAGTAAGCAGTTACTGCACAGTTTACAGTTTTCCTAGTGTAGCCAAGAGTGGACTGCCATCATCATAATATGTGCCTGTCTGCTACGATTTCCTCAAATAGGCCTCTCCCTTGCTACCCAGCTGGTTATTGGCCAAGAGCAAACCAATCTCTAATAATAAAAAAAAAAAAAAAAAAATACTAGGTACTCAAAATTATGTTTATAATTATAACAGTAATCCTGTACCAGTAATGGATTGAACCAAAAAAGTTATTCCAAACTTTCTTATTCCAATTCCAATGTTCTTTTTTCTTTCATAATAGTAATATCTTCATTATCTAACATCTTAAAAAAAGATGTAATTTGACGTCGTAATGTCCATCATTAAACAGTAGCCCGTAGGAGTAGCTGGTCGCAGCTTAAAAGCCACCACAGTTCTCAATACAATTTATAAGCTCAGCTACACGTTCATAATAAAATTTGACCGCCTCATTACGCAACACGCAAGCGAGCAATGGTACTGTGGAGAGTGGGATAGAATACTCAATATTCATAATGCCAAATAAAGACGGAAATAGTTTGTAAGAGAAAGAGAGGGAAATATTGTGAAAATATGGAGCGAACGAGACAGATAAGGTAGCTAGATACGCGCGTCCGGTAGACCGCTTCCTGTCGCGAGGATCGAGAGACAAGTTTAGCCGAAATTTATGAAACCAATAAAAATATGCAGTATTTTTAATTATACAAAGTCTAGTCTACGTTGGATGATCCCGTTAGTCGAGAGGTTGTTTGCAACCTTGCCAACAACTCTAGCCCCCAGATTCATTTCCTGGTTAAGTCAATTATTGAAACGTAAAGTTTTTAGTGATTTCTTGATATTAAGTAACTCTCAGTAAAAATCTATCAAGGAAGTAGTTTCCCAGGCGATTTTTTAGTACTAATTAATATTGTAAATCAATGATCTTGTGTATTATAAGATCATTTTTGTTTTGTTTCTTAAATATCTTTTATTTTTTATATGTATTTATTTTTCAGCGATATTTATTTCTCAGGCGTCATTGAATAAGGAATTACGAAACTTCAGCGCGGGTGACAATCGTAATAACTAAACGAGGCGCTGTCAAGGTTATTATGATGTTCTAATGCTATAATAATAGATGTGCTTAAACGGATGTTAACACTGTAGTCGAATTAGCTCGAGTAGTGGCATCATCTGCTTTGCCATTCAAACAAAGCCTGTACCACCCTGTACTATATTTGAAGTTGTCTTTATGTTTGTAATTGCGTGCAATTTTTATATAATACTAGACTGCACGCTCCAGACTCCCGGGTTCAAAATAAAAACTATCATATCCTTTAATTTGGACCAAATTACACGTGGTTACGAATTTTTATCAAAATCGGTGCAGTAGTTTACGAGTCCATAGGCGACAAACATGTGACACGTAATTTTTATGTTAATAATATATAAGGATATAAAAATCTTCCTCATTTATCCCACTTTCCATATGTGAAAAACGAATTTTAAATCGATCCACCCACTCTCGAGTACCAAACCAACTTAAAATTTTTATTAAATACTCTAGCTAGTGCCCGCGACTTCGTACGCGATGATAATTTAAAAATATAAAAGCAATTACAACGCTTGACAACTTGTTGCTATAACATATTGGCCAAGCGTTAGTTACAGTTTTATATTTTAGATAATCCCTCGGGAACATTACTTTTTTCTTGGTTGACAGGTATCCTATGTCCTTTCTGGTGACCCAGAAAACGTGTATGCAAAATTTCAAGGTGATCGGTTCAGTAGTTTTGGCGTGAAAGCGAGACAGACAGACAGAGTTACTTTCGCATTTATAATATTAGTAATGATATAAAAAGTTTATTTTTATAGAAAAGTTGCCTAGTTGAAACTTGGCTCGCGCATTACCAGCAAGTGTCAACAATAGAAATTGTGAGTAAAACTGTTGGTTATCTCATTTAATCTGACAGCAGAAGTGGATACATCCACACGGACTCAGACATAATCAATCTTCTCAGACAATTTCTTTGATAGAAGGATTAATGATATTAAATGCACCGATCGCGAATCAGGATATCGCAGATTGCGTTTCCGGTTGTGTAACCTTTATAAATTAACATTTAATTTGTTACTTTCAAAATTGTCTTAACATTAAGCAAAAGTCATTTAATTGTTTTGTAAAAAGATGCTCGCAATATTTGAAGACCTCTGATTATGTGCAGTAAGCTTGTATTACTATAGTTCATATCGCCTGACATAGGGAAGACCTATGTCTAGAAGTAACATACATGAAAAGATCATAATAATAAAATTGCAGCTTATAATATAATTCAATAATCAAATGTTAGTTTTACTCATATTTAAGCCCAATTTTCTTGGTCATAATGATTAATTTAATACGTGTGTGCGTACAAAACTTTCCCTACAAAACTTTATATAGAGGCAAAGGGAAAGCTAAGCACCTAACTGATTTTGATACACTTTTCACTAATGGAAAGAGAAATAAACGAGAAAGGTTTGTGTAGATACACAATTTGCAAAAGATTTTTTTTTCTATTTAAAATAACGAGCCACTAATCGACTTTACTGTAATTTATTTTTCTATTACTCTCAGAATAACATGAATAGCGAAAGTAGCGATTCGGTACGTATATATTATTCTGAACTAGCTGCTGCCCGCTACTTCGCCCGCATAACTTTGTAAATTATATAGTAAAACCTTCCTCGAAAACCACTCTATCCATTGGTGAAAACAGCATGAAAATCAATGCAGTATTAGTTTCTGAGTTTGTTTCATAATATGTAAGGATAAGGATTTCGACGCGCATTTACGACTATAATATTCGAAATAAACCCCGAGTTGACTTCCGTTCCATTGGCCACATTGACAGACTTAATTGTTGGAGTCTCTTGTCACTTGTGTTAATCCGTTTAATTTAATCAGACTTCAACTAAGCGTCTAGAAATTAACAATTGTTTCCTGGAAAATGAAACCAATTCACTTTTTTGTTTGCTTATAGAGGTACATTCATTATTTAAAAAATTAGTTATTATACATACCCTACCAATCATAGGATACTTTTGAAGGAGTATTTCACTTATATGTACAGTAATTATAAAAATATTTATATAATTTTACTAATAACTTAAAAGGCACTTTAATATTTACATATTTTTTGTTTCGCCATTCCTAACTAATATTATAAATGCGAATATTTGCAAGGACGATGGATGTAATGAGTGGAGGTTTGTTACCTACTCTAACACGCAAAAATGGTTTAACGGATTTGTATGAAATTTGGCTCAAATATAGATTATTGCCTACATTAACATATAGGACACTTTTATCCTGGAAAAATGTTAGGTTCTCGAGGGATCGTCTAAAAATATAAAAAAAATTGCGCCACTGCTGCCATTGTCGTCACAGCGATAAAGATGTGAGATATTTTCTCATGTGTTAGGTATATTTTCCATTTTTCAACTCAATTTAACAGAAAACTCCTAAAGTTTTCGGCATTCATTTACAAATTACCATTGTGTGACTACGTTGAAAAATATCTGACATCAAAGATGAGGGATCACGCTTATTTTGAATGTTATAATTGAATTTGGCGTCCCTATTCGTGTATAAGTGCACTATTAGTAGGAACATCCTGCGCCCACACTTACGTTAATTGTCCTACTCTTTTTGTTTAGACGGCCACTCGACTTAACTCGATTACAGCAATCAGAGTCGCGCCCTTTGGCCCGGACGCGACGCCCCTGCGTCTAACACGACCAACATTGTATACTTTATACACTACTTTTATGTTTATAGTCTCGTTACTCACTCTCTTTTACTCTACCTTCAATTTAAACACAATTAAAGTTTTTAAATGAAATAAATCGCTTATTCCCACTAGTTCTGTGCTGTAGTTCTGTATACAGAGAACTAGTGATAGTGATAGTATAACCTTTTGTCGCCAATGCCTTATTTTATGTCTCAGGCATAATAACATATTTATATAATACAATATATTATTTAAATTTTAACAATTTAGAATTGATTGTTATTCAAATTTTCTTTTCGTAAATTGACATCATCACAATAACATGTATATGTATTATGTATATATATGAAATACATAATATTTTTTGCAAATGTTCCAAAATTTTATTAATTACCGAATGAGCAATAAAATAGACAAGTTTCGTATAGCAAGGATTTTTTTCCTTTTAATCCAATGAGTATAAAGTGTTCTTATATATTAATGTTCCATAGTGAAAATTATATCATTACCTATATGTATGAGATAATTATATTATAAAAATTATCCTTTTGAAAAGATAATCAGAGACAATGTGCACATTTATAATAAAAGTTATATTTACGTATGATTCTTTATATTTTTTAGATACATATTTATTCAGATGCACTTGACTCTAACATATTTATTTAAACAATTGAATACATACATATTTAAACAAAAGCTAAGTATGTAACGTAGCTGATGAGTAGTTACGTAGGTAGTTGAAATAAAACCCGTGAAGTATTAGCTAACAAAATGTTTGTTCACATTTCTACTCAATTAACTGGTTCGTTTCATTCATACTTAATTGTTAATCTCATATCTTTATATAAATGTAAACCTACTGTCGTTCGCAATAAAGGCTAGTGTTGTTTCACATGACAACCTGTCATACTACATTGTCGCGTTGAATGTCTCATTTATGAATGAACTCACAGATCGAGCGGCTTCCGGCTAGCTGTCGAGATAGTACGACACTCTTCCTGGTTCCTGCTACGGTATCTTTAATTACTTAACCAGCGTAAGTAGGTCTGTCCCATGAAACGCAAATTTTGTATTTTAACTTTTATTAATAAAGCTATAAGATACCGTTTCTCTATCAGATATCGAAGTCCAGCGACGCGACTTTATCAAGATCTTTCGGAATATGAATAAAGATATTCTAAAACTGACCAAAGTGAGCGCCACAAGTCAAGCCATCTTGAACCTTGTTCTTAGAGAGTTGAGAGTCTTTCAAGCTAAAACTTTCTTCAACGTTGGAGACGGGCATCCTGTGGAGCGTGTTTTTTCTTGCCTCCTTCCCGGCGTTTCACCGTTACGCAATATATCGTAAATAATTAGCGGAAGGCAAGATTCCCGTGTCTTATGGAGATCCAGACTTTCTGGTTTTTTCACCGGACATTTCCTGTCGTACATTTAACAGTATCTGCGTATGATGCTCCGACGGGCATTCTTTGCATAAACAACGTATCCGCTGTAACTTTCCTGATATTAATACACAATAAAACCGCGAGTAGGTGCTTTTCTTTTTTAAAAAGAAAAGCACCTACTCGCGGTTTCGCGGTTTCTTTTTTTTTTTATTTATTTACATTTTTAGAAGAAAAATTTCGTTATTTAAAAAAGCCGAAGGATGTCCACTGTTAGACATAAACCTCTCTATAATTTCCAATAGGTAAGATCGGTCAGGAAGCAGTGTCTTGATCCAGCGTCGACCCCTTTTATCTATTTGTCCATTTTGTAGGTAGGTACACGTACCTACTGTTTTTCCTGGTCATTGGTATACCTTGAAGAACTTTCTGGCCACAGCAACTAATATAAAGAATTTAAAATGCTTTTTATTTTAAACAGATATTCAAATCAAAATATACTGTAAACTCATAGAAAAATAATCACTACTGACCATGCTTTCTCGCCCAGTTATTTCATACATTTTCTCACGAAATGCACATCAAAATTCGGTCAATAGAACTTATCTATTCATTAAATACCCAATCAAAACCACACCCACACAGGTTTATCTTAAATGTGAGTTTTTACGCATGATCCGTGATTGGTGCTTCGTTGAACAACGACAATCATTAACAAAAGCCAACCAGCGAAGGTCTACGTCACATATAATATTTCAAAGACTTACTAATGTCATACAAAACGATGAATGAAGGTCAACATATAATGGTTGTTTTGTATTCTCACGATGGCGCTTTAGTTCGACAATGTTACATTAATTTATGTCGCAATGTTCAAAAGACCGGTTGGCCGCAATTTTGACCTCCGCTTCACTAATCAAATTTAGATAGTCACTTTTTACTACACTAACCGCAATCCAGATGAATTTAGTTAAGACAACAAAACTCGATCTATGTATGAATAGAATTCTAAATAATTTTGTGAGTTTGTTTTTACGCTTTAGTGACTGAACAGGTCATCATGAAAATTTGCATGCACATTTTCAGAGGTACAACAAAGGACATAAAGTAAATTTCATCCAGATAAAATAATATATTTTAATTATTTACAAGAAATTTAATAAAAGTAAAACTAAGTATAAAATTACCTGATATAATTATTATGTTAAAATATGTAATTTTTTAATTAATAAATAATTAGTTCATAGGTATTTTTAGAAATCTGATAGATTGACTTCAGATAACATATTCTTCCATTATGTGTAAAAAATAACAAAATCTCAATCACGTTTTTATGAGCTAAACGAAAAAAACGCAATCAATTTATCGGGGACGAGCTGGTATCTCGACTAATTAGCAATATTACAAATTATGCGAATTCAAATTTTTATACTGGAGATAGCAAGTTTCTGCATTGCCATTTTTCCCGTGCGAACGTCTTTCGCTTGGATTTTCGAGCGAATTTGTAGTGCATTACTTTTGTAATAAATATTTAAGGGGAGGACTTAGCAGCAAAGCGTTATTTTCATCGCCTAATTTGACCTCTTAGAGTAAAATTAAAACTTAAATAATAATAAAAAAGTTTTTTAAGAATAATTAGTAAATAATTATAAAACGTGGGCACTCGTCACAATAAGAATTTTTTTTAGCGACAACTACATTTGTTTTCAAGCTTATTAAAATAACTTTAGTTATGTAATTTAGATATTTAGGAAATATCTTTCAATTTTAAATCTGTTCAGTGCCGAAACTTTATTGTGCATACGTCTAAGTTGCCTTGTCTTAACTCAATACTCCGACGCCGTTGACAAAAATAAACACACGGGATAACGAATGAACATTTTATTTCAGTTAATATTTTATGACATTAATCTGAACGCTCGAGGACACCGTTAATTGCTGTGAAGATCCATGTTGGTCTGATTAATATCCAATTTTATGCGTGTCAATGCATCGGAGGCCGATGGCGGCGATGCTATCTTGTCCTAACTCAAGATTGTATCGAACCGTTGCCTCCGTACGAGCGACAGGTCGGCTATCTCGACATCTTCACTCAGTACTTAAACGCAACTAAAATACCTACTGTCTAAATTAAGACGCATTAAGAAATACGAGCGACTATGGCGTATTCTTTTAATTAAGAGATATCTGTCTTGAGATTCGTTCTAAAGTATTCTAACTTATGAACTAGCTGATGTATAAAATTTTATGGACGCTCCGTTATTTCGTTCTTACATTGATAGGAATGTTGATTTTGTGTTTGTTTATTTGAAAGTTATGAGGGAAATCTATGAACAATTGCATATTGATTTAAACACTGATGAAAGTTGATTGTTAACACAAGCAATGCTACAGGATTTGTACAGCCAATTTGTAGGATACAGAATTAGGAAGATAAATTAGGAAGTTACTGGCTCCAGACACGCTGCCCAACTTGTGACAGCGAAATGCAGTGTGCCCTGTCACTACAAAATGAATATTAAATGAATATTAAATTGCGCTGTGGTTATTATTCGAGCATTTATGCACTGATTAAACGGGGAAAGCAAACCGGACGACCGGACGCACAGTGATAGATCCGGCGTACGTCCGGAGAGTGTTTTCGAAGAATATGCGAAAATTATCATACATGCTCGTAAAATCGAGTAACCATGTCTCCGGGTATCCGGCGACTGGCCGGAAAGTGTGAAAGGGTTCTAAGTGTTCACAGAGCAAGAAATACTACGTCATTTCATTCATAGACTTCAGTCTAAGCAACCGGCCTCGCCCATATAGCGTTCAATGAACAATGTCGCTCATATATTCATGTTCTTTGCGTCTAATGAACCGAGAATTTACAGTCTAGTACAGACAAACTTACAGCTGTTTAGATTATGCAATCTATTTGAACTATTATGTTGTACTGTTCAAGAGAAATCTATTTTGTTAAACCCGCAAATAGTGAGGACGTTGCAGACAACTGGATATTTCTAACAACAGATTTCTGGCTATATGATTACGCCCTTCATTAACACATATTTACGAACATCATTACCATCAACATCATTATAGGTCTCTTTTTTTTTTCATAACTCTACATAACACTAATCAATATGTTCATTTTTTAAATTAAAAATAAATTCCTACAAATTAACATGTAAGTCATTTTTTTTTACACTGTATCAGTAAAGTACCTATTACAATGTAGATTTGCTATTAGATTATAGTGAAATTGATAAAGTTTCTGAAGAGTGCTTAAAAGAGGCTTAACGTGTCTTAATTCCAAACAAAGACTTGATGAAGAAAATGCTTCTTGGTCTTGCTTGAAGAAATCTTTCTACTTTTACTATGTGCTATTTTGTATTAATAATAGCAAACATTAATTAATGATTTAATGGTTACTAATATTTTACTAGTGATTCCAGGTTCTAGCCAAACACGAAAATCTGAATAAAAGTCCAATTCTTGATTAAAATGAACATTCAAGAGACCGCGTGGTTTGTTTGAAAAAAAAATTATAATAAGGCTGCGCATGCGATTGCGTGAACCTGTCACGATTGAAGATGATACAAGGTGATAACGCGCCGTGGTTTTTCCATCTTACTATGACAAGTTAAACGCAATTTAAATAGCTTGTAGAAGGTATACAAATAAAGGTGTTGGAACAAGTTCCGTTGACTGAGGCCTCGTTCGTTGTTGACATTATCGAAAGCTAGTTCAAACAAACCCCGATCGGTCTCTCGGTACCCTCGCTCCGAACTCCACGTATGTTTCGAAAAGTAAATTCTCTTTTGCAACGTTTCCACGAACGCCTTTAAAACTATGCTTAATGTTATTTAAATTATGTAAACATCAAACACAGCGCAGTAAAATACCGAAGTAGAAAGTCACGATGGAGATAACCATTCATAAGGTCATGCATTATTTTCAACAGTTTCCAATTTTATGATTATGTGAGAATAATATAATCATCGATGTTTATAATTCGGAATTCACAATTCCTTATCTAAAATTTGGCTTCCCTTCATTATTGTAAACTAAGTTCCTGCTCCTGTTCACCCGTGTAAATTTATTCCCTATTCCATTTCATCAAAAAAATTGATTAACATTTATTATATTAGTAAGATTTTTGTGCACTATGTACTAAACAGTCTAAAATGTTTAACGGAAGTTTTGAAAACAAGTCTCCTTTTTTAATTTGTACCTACCGGCTTTGGTTTTGTGGTTTTGTATTGGTCAAAATATGTAGTTGAAACCAGTAGACATTTTATAAAATTATTTATTTTGTATTTTATAAAAAGACGTTTTAAAATTATGTCCGCTAAAAATTTAATTTTAAAAGATCACACAACATAACTATTTTAATTTATATGATCGATATTCGATTATAGATAGACATTAATTATGCACATATCTTATTCGATGAATACGAAAATGTTCTCACAACATCATCGGTGTCAACGACACAGTCGCAATATACGATAATATCCACTAATAGGGAATGATTTCGCAGATCCTCGCTCTGATATTACGTCTAATCTTTCGTCCAATTTATTAAAACATATATTTGCGAATCGTGTTGGAGGCGGTGAGGGGTCAGCTTAGTGTGGACGCGACAGCCGCGAGGCGTTTGTCGCATTGATCGCGCGAAATGAACGAACTCGCTGTCGCTCGTCGCAACTTCGATCGCCGCGACATGAGCGTGATGCTTCCGTTCCCGCGACCGATGCCGTGGGAACCGCGTTATTTTCTTATTTAAATTCGACCCTCATTAAACTGGTTTGGTTCAAAATTCGCTGCCTTCTTTCGACGCCTTTTACTCAACTTTTTATGGTTCCGTTCGACATTTTACTGTTGGTGATTTTTTTGTGAGTCTAGACTGCGGCGGCGGCGCGCGGCAGGTAATGGTACAATGAGGCTTGTATTGCACAAAACAAGAGACCGATCCTTTTCATTCCAAATGCCACGATTGAAGATAATAAATATAAGTTAGCTCGAGTTTTAAACATGTACATCAATGAAATAATAAATGTACATAAGGTCTACTTAAGGCTGTGGATAATATGACATTGTTCCTAGATTTTTTTTTTTCAAAATTGATAAGACATGAATTATGAAATGTAACTATGTAATTTAAAATAAATCAATGTAAAAGTATATTTTATTCTTTCTAAAATTTTCTCATTTTTTTTTTCATTTTCCAAAATTGTTCAGTTCATATAATGTACGCAATTTACTGTAGTTTTCTGTAATAGAATGGATTACATCAAGTTTCATTAATAAATACATTGCCTTCACGTACCCTCTGTACCGTCTACGCTTTCTCGAAAGAACTTTTAAATTATATTACACAACGTTTGGCGTTGATGTTATCTCAATACACTTAACTCGACATACTTATCGTTACAATACATATTACCAGATGTAGAAATGAACCTGTTTTTGATCGGTGACTTGTTTCGGAAAATAAAACAACGAATTTCGTTAACCATTATGTTTAATTAATTCAGGACGACATTATAGATTATGAAGGCGTTTCAACTTATTACAAATATACCATAACGACATCAATAAATACAATTAAAAGTGTATTTAAAAATGATAACTTATCATTAATTAAATAATTATGTTGATTTATATTTAAAATTGTTTTGCCAGAGATTTTTTGTTCATTACTTTTTGGGGTATACCAACTTACCTCAACAGTGGTGGCGCCATAGTCGTCTCAACAATAAAGATGTCTCAGATTCTCTCTCTTTCATATACATTTTGTCAGGCGTTATATATATTATTTTTCAACGTGGACGAAGTCACGGGCACCAGCTCGTTCATAATATTTTTTTCCTGTTTTAGTAACGACTATTTATATCGACTAAAATGCTACTAGACTGCTATGTTAGACTGTACCTCTTATAAAACCGGGTCAAACGGGACATACAAAAGACTGGCGGGTCAGACGGGGACTTTGTAGTAGGTAGGGTCAAAACTTTGTGGCTTATATCATATTATATTTTACTATATCATATTATAATAATATATATCATTACTCATAAAACATCTTTTATCTGCTACTGTCTTGATTACGTTTCAAAATACCGAGGTCCTACAGATATTTATGATGATACCTACATCATAAATATCTTAAAGGAAAGGGTGAAAGGCCACACCTGATAATTAAATTTAAATAAAACATTCAATATGTGTTCGATTGTATCATCTTATTTATACAAATTTAGAGGGTTGTTCCTGCCCTAAAAGCTTTTGGTTTCCCCACGGTGTTGCATTACACCGGATGATCGACGTCATTCCTGAAGCCAGACAAATATGAATCTTAACCCTCTACAATTAAAGTCTCCCTATAAAACATCCCTTCACTGGAGTGTATAGCAAAAACAACTCTAAGATGATCGCAGTATGATACAAATTTATTTTTAGTGTTAAATCGGATGTCGGAAGGATATTGTGCAAGTCTACCTGTTGATATGTACTTTTTTGTTGGTAACGCGAAGTTGTTGAACTATAAGATAATTGCATTCTTGCATTCTTTCAACGTTTTCAAATCTATATATGTATAATAAAAATTAATTAGGGGTTTATTAGTAAGACAAAAACTATTTTTTGTTTTGTTCGCCTCAATACGGCGTATGAAGTATGGCATAAAAATTGGTACCAACTTTTTATCCTGGAAAAATCTGAGCTAGGGGTCGTCTAAAAATATGAAAAATCGGCGCCACTGTCATCAAACAGGAGGCCACCATCGTCTCAGCGATAAAGATCTCTGGTGTTATATATTTTCCATATTTCAACGTGGACGAATTCGCGTTTACCAGCTAGTAAAGTAATCAATAATGACAAAAAATCTACGAAGAAACATAACCAAATGTCAATTATATTTATTTAAACGAAAAGCCAATTTGATTTAAATCTTTATTTCTATTGGTAACACCGATTAATGTATTTGTCATTGATTAATCTTATTAAACATGTGTACAGCCGAAAAGCTGACTGCAAACGCACTGACAAGTAGCCGTAAGCTCCGAAAGCTCTTGCGACCGAAGACGGCAGCG
Source organism: Synanthedon vespiformis (assembly GCA_918317495.1). Classification (NCBI taxonomy): domain Eukaryota; kingdom Metazoa; phylum Arthropoda; class Insecta; order Lepidoptera; family Sesiidae; genus Synanthedon; species Synanthedon vespiformis. Next base: position 4,019,844 of record OU906962.1, read on the forward strand.
GCACCTTTTAAACTTCAAATCAAAAACCAAACTGATTCATTTTTAGTAACGACATTTTTGAATTAGCGTCCACTCAAACACATATTTATATCCGCCATTTTTCATGCGCAACGAGCGGCGTATGCGCAAATGCAAGCCATTAATAAATTAGAGAAATACAGTCGTATCCACTACTTGCCTACGTCACTAATTGCATTTGTGTGTGTTTGTGTTTATAGCGTGCACGCTTGTGTGCGTTGCTTCCTCTCCCAGTGATATCTCTGTGGATGTGTGAGGATGTATGCGGGACGTGCAGGGTACAGGGGAGGGGGGAAATTCACTTCCCGCGTAGCACCTGGCGCTCGGAGGTTACGGTGGTTCGACGTGATCCCATTGATTTGTGGAGAGATACACTGCAATGGTTCACTCTTTGTTCTCAAATACACCATGAAGTTAATATTTCATGTTATTACAAGCTGCCATTAAAATTAATAGTGAAATCCTTTCGATGTAAGAGAATGAACTAGTAAATGATTTCAATAAAGTTCAAATGTTAAAAAATACTCAGCGAATGTCACTCCTATTCTCAATGAGTAGTTGGCGTAACAAGTCACGAAGACAATACCACATCCTCTGTTTGTTTTAGTGACTGTCAAACGTTAAATTATTTTCTATTTGTATAAACGAAAAATTTGAAAGCAAGTTGCATCACGCAACGCAGTGCAAAGGAAACAAAAATGCTTTTGCAACATTTCGCTTCCTTTAAAATGATTCAACTCTTTCATGATCGTGTATGAAACATTAATGGTGTTGTCTATGAAAGCTTATCATCAATACGAATAATAAATCTGTAAGTCATGAACTTGGTAGATAAACATTTAGACGTATAGGACACACGATAGGCTACTTTTTGTATTTTTACGCGGACGAAGTCGTAGGCGCCAGCTAGTAGGTATCTAATATTTATTTAAAACTATGTCAAAATGACATAAATTTTATAGGTAAGTACTGGGGCCTCTACAAACTATACAACTCTACAACCAACTTACAAGTTACTGAGCAGTTGGTTATTCCGAAGACAAATTGATGCTGTATTATTAGGTCAAGGTCATGTAAATACCACCGAAGTAACAATATACCAAATTTCACATCAAACGAACCTGTGGAAGTTGTAAGAGCCCTTCGTCAACTAGGAATTGAGCTGATGATCTTCAAAAGCCTGAACAGATCTTTATAAATTATAGCTAAGAATAGTTTCGATCACGTCAGCTTTCAAACAAAAAAAACTGAATCAAAATCGGTCTATCCGTTTGGGAGCTACAATGCCATAAACAGACACATAGGTCAAACTTAATAACAACCCTCTGTTGTGCCCGGCCTAGACTCAAATACATAGATTAATTAATCTATTAATGTAATGATTGGAATACTTCTGCCCAAGATGGTTCAATCTACGGATTATATAAAGGTCTAGAGAGTTGTTTTAGGTTTAATTATTATACAAGTTAAGAGTTTTGATTTTTTATTTGTAGAGAGTGAGCATTTTTTTTTCTGTTAGCTCGACTATCTGCTGTCGATTTTGAAGTCCTCGAACTGAAAAGAATTATCAAGTCTTCTTGCAAGTCAATACAAAAGAAATACAAAATTCCACATTTCTGTTATCTTTGTTATCTTTTTGTTATTGCAGATAAAAATTTGTTAACATAATCCATTCATTGTCATAAATAAACGCATTCCTAAATGGTATATGTAAGAGAATGTTAATCCATTTGCTTTTATAGTAATAAGTAAACGTGAAATATTTGGTTAAGTATATTAATTATATTTAGAGAAGGGCAGTAGGTATATTTTTTATTATCGAAATTCAAAACTGCCAACCCTTGTTCTTGTTCCCTTTAAAGTTTTAAAAGCATTTTTTATACCTAGGTATATTTCATTTTGTTCTCTTCAAAATAATTGGTTATAGATAATCTCTTCATAAAAGAAAATATTCTCAGTAATTGTACCCAAGAGCCCAATTTTTACCTGTCTATTAATCAAACATTCATAAAAAGGGTGAACATAGTATCTTTAAAAAATAAATGTCGCACATGATGTAAGTCAGGTTTTGAATATACAAGCCCGCAGGTACGAATGCAGATCATAGTAAGTCTGCTTGACGAAAACTGATTTTTTTCTGTATGTATGTTCTTCCATAACTTTTAAACGAATCAACTGATTTTCATGAAACTTGGTAGTTAAACATTTAGATGTACAGGACACAGGATAGGCTACTTTTTTCATTTTAAACGCGGACGAAGTCGCGGGCATCAGCTAGTTTTTAAAATAAGAACGAAGATCAGAAAAACAAAAACACATCCAACTCTCTTTTAAAGCGACAAAGTGTCATTATTATGTACGTTTGTCGGTCAAAATGTTTACACGTAACAAAGGGACTTGGTCCACGTGCGTCGGACGCAAATCAAACATTGACTTGACACGGGCTGTTTGCGCCGCGCCCGAAAGCGTAGATAACAATACTGCGAACAATACTGAACCCTGCCCTACCACTGTACCGCACCTCGTGAACCCTACATTTAATACTTATAAACTTTCCTAACAATGACTTTGAATGCTCACTTCGAATAGTCAATGTAGTGTAAAGTACTTGAATAAAATTAACCCATTTCTTCACCAGGAGAGTAAAATTCGGATCGAAAATTGAAAAATACCATGTCTGGTTTTCTGTAAGGGAAAAGTCCATCGAGATTCATTGTCAACAAAGTCAAGTGCCATGTCCTGACTTTGTCTATAATAATATAACTAATGTTTTCATAAATATTGTCTAATATCTATCGCGACTGTTGATGGGGTGTGGTCTTGGGGACATTATTACACGACTTCGGAGCCTGTGCTCCCTGTTAGAATCTCGGCGTACCCGAAAGTGGAGATACGCCGGCCTACTCGAGGGACCTTACGACGGACGGTATAGTCCCCAAGACTAATCCTGATCGGGACCGCCCAGGTCCCGATCAGGATGGAAGGCGGCTGATATAGTCCACCCGCCTACGCCCAAGCCTTCTCCGGCGAATTGGCTGGGAGAGGGGATCCTCTTCCGGCTACCTTTCCGCTTCCTTGCGCGACATAACATCCTCACAGAACGTGAGCATCGACTGCCACGCAAGTTCTACTGCCAACCATCGAATTCACGACGGCCGGCAGCGAGAGATCGGCGTCAACGACGAGAGACAGAGCCGGCTCGCTGCTCTGCCCATTCGGGGCAATCGGCCAAAGTGTTCTGCGCAGTGTCAACCGCGCGGCCACAATGGTGGTGGTTGCCTCTTGCCAAAAAAAAAGATTTACATACAAAGTTCATATAATAGTGAGTACCTACCAGTCTCCTTCGTCTAAGGACATAATAATTAATAATATAATTTAACATATCTAATAATATAAAATTCTCTCGTCGCACAGTGTTAGTTGCCATACTCCTCCGAAACGGCTTAACCGATTTTGATGAAATTTTAATATGTACACTTGGTAGGTCTGAGAATCAGGTCAATCAAAGGGCCTACAAAATTGTTTATTTGGGTAAAATTTGAAATATTCTTAAATATTTGAATACAATCCAAACATTGTAATTCAAGAATATTTTGTGTATGGCGAATAACATGACGCATGCACAATACCGTATAACTTTAAGAGATCAATGAATGAAGAATATTGTCCATTGTGGTCACAAAAAATCGGAGCCCTTAGAAAATACTGATGTATCGCAATATTTACTACGCCTCTTGTCCCTTTCACTTCCTCTACGACAAACCTGTGTTGGAGAGAGACACCGATTGGTTAAATGTGTGCGAGGAACAGAGTCGGCAGATTCATTCATAACCGAGTCCGCCATCCGGTCCGCTCGCCCGAGCACTTCATCTCCTTCTAACGCGCAGTTTCCTTTCGAGTGTGAGCAGGTGTTCCCGGATGCTTACCTCTAAAGAGACTTGAATCGGAAGCTCTAAAAAAATTCACCCACAATTCACCGAAACGAGTGGAGACAGTGCAATTTTGGCATCGCCGCGCAGTGTTCTAGATCTATAGTGTCGTGAATGTGAAATTTAGTTTCGCTAATGAGGGGGACGACCAATGCAATTGGTGATTTTGGTAAGCTCGTTGTGCTGGGAGTGAGTAGAGCTTCGCCCCTCCGCCGGTCGCCCCATTCAGAGGCTAGTCGCGCGCCGGCCGCAGCCAAGTACGCGCGCGCACACATACACAGACAACTCCATTGCTGAAAACTGGAAAGCGACTGTTGAAATGACCGGTTCGACATACGAACGAGCATCAAACTGTGCACGAAGAGTGTTCGCTTAGTGATTTGTCTAATTGGTGCTTTTGAGTGTGTGACGGCGGGAATGTGCGAGAAATCTTGCTCCTGGACGAGACCGCGATGGCCCAATTCGGAGCATTAAATGGGTAATTGCTGTACGTCATTGGATAATAGATTCAGATTATATATAACATTATGTATGTCCTTATCGCTGGCGTGGGTCGCCGCTAGTGGATTTTGCACTTGACTCCCTACGTCTCTTTGTTTGGTGTCGTTTCCATTCATGTATTTAAATTCAACAATGCGTATTTTGTTGCCATGAGATGAATACAAAAACGCACTTTCAAAGCGTGCCCTGTACACTTTTACGTATGTTTGTTAGGTTTAAATGCTTTAAGTTACTATAGTTTCTTACAAATATAATCACACCTAAATTAATATTCAGTAATACAGAACAATACACAACTCGTGATGACCGCTTAAAAAAACCTACTTGGTCGTTGAAATCTTTTCTGAGTATAAATTGTTAGCCACATTGAATTTTCTATATTATGGAATTTGAAATTGCCAATGCATTTTGCCCCTAAAACCTTGAGCAGTTGAGTTTCCATAAATTCATTGTTTAAGTAACGCGTGTAGAATATGTTAAGGCGTTCGAGGGACGCACTGTATACTCAGGTAGGTACAGCACCACGTTATCAGCTCGCTCGACGCCAACCGTGGGAATGAAAAAAGCGTTAAACAATAGCAAGCAGATAAGAGCATTGTCAGACCCCATTTGGTGTACCATCGGTAATTACAGACCTTTTTTCACTTAAAACCATCCGACTTTTTTGCAGAAATACTTAACTCTATGAATCACTACAAAAACAAAAAAACACGTTGCCTTTCATTTCATAAAATTTAATATTTTTTTAAGCATACTCTTCCACCTATTATTTCAATAGATTTTTATTAATTGTTTAATTTTAATTAAGTGTAATTGACAATTCGTAATATGGGTAATTGGGTACATTTAGGCTTGTGAGGTTATCTCTTGATTATTTTTTTGTACACTACTGGACAACAACTAAACAAAATTATTTACGAAACTTACTAGAGCAGTTGAAAAGTTATTTTCCTTAACTTATCCTATCGGGAATCTTGTACACTGACTTGAATCAAGGACCCTTAGGGTGTAGCATTAAAAAGTAATGTTTTTAAAGCGCCCTGGCAAAGGCAGACTGCGTTTGCGCAACGCAACGGATACAGGTGTTGCCTATTTATTTGGACGCCATCTTGCAAATTCACACGCGTTCCTCTTTTTTTGTTTGTTTTTAAGGTTTCCTTTCCCATAATGTCATTAATAATACTGTGTTCTATTTTTATTAGTAGGCAGTAAATGTGCTTATCATTTTTCTCTACGATTTACTTTCTATTATTTCGTAGAGACGTCAAGAGAATATATACCTAAGAGAGTATACTTACTGACTGACGTATTTGTTTTAAAAAGACTTCTTTAAGACATCAATATATTCAGATGTATCCTTGAATCAAATGAATTGAGTAAGTTGAATACTTTACAAGGCCTATCAAATAATATTATCTTTGATTACATTTTTTTAATATTTATTACAATGATGTGCATCATTGGATCATTTTCGTAAGCTTTAACAGTGGATTCATGTTGAAAACACCATAAGTGCTATACATGTAGACAACAATTATTGTAATTGCTAGGTAACAAGGTGTTTTGCAATTTTCATAGCAAGTTGAACTCAATGAGTCACGCACAAATCCATAGTTTATTTCAACATTAGGCTTGTACTCGTAGAACCTCGTTTGCAGCTCCGAAAGTAAACATTTTGATATATATATAAAACAGGCCAGGCCTCACTCTGCATCCGGACCATATTACAACATTGTTAGAAGACTTTGGATTCGTGCATTTATATATATATCGCTGCTTAAAACTAAAGGGCCACAAATCAAAATTACACTTTTTACAGGAGAGCTAATCGAAAAAAAAATTATTATATTTTGTCAAATTTTTCTTATTAGATAATATTAAATAATATCAAATATTATACATCATTCGAGAAGCGTATTTTTAAATAGCATTAAATGTTTTAAGTACTTTTATAATAAATTGAATACTAGAGGAGATATAAGCATATAAGTTACTTTTAAATATATAAAAAAAATATTTACTAAATAAAACGCAATACATACAATATGAAGGATTGTGATTGTATTTTTGCAATAAAAACATTTTTGGATTTTTTTGTTTTATGACCCTTAAAGTAATTTTTAAGCAGCGATATGTGTAGTTAACTTTGTTTTTATTGTTGTATAACAATTAGATATAATAATGGCCAAAAATTACCGGGACCGATAGTACCTATATCTATTACATAGATACCTGTTATAATAATTCGTCTATTTTTTAATGCGAAATGGACATATCTAATAAATTAATTAAGTATTGTTTTTCAAACTTCTCAATTAATGCCTATCTAGATAGATTAGTCTTGTTATAAATACTAAGTGTTACGGCCCGAGCACCTTTGTGTTGATATTTGTTAATATTGATTGTGATAACAATTCTAGTCTTTGCAACATGAACAATTGCACTTCTGATATTCAATAAGTAGACAAAATAAATTCAAATAGTAATTTAGGTTTTGGCAATAATCTACGCTCATATTAAACGGTAATGTACATTCATTATGGATGAAATTTAAATATGAAATGCATTAGTTTTATGCTGTGCATTAGAAGTGGACCTCGTGATTGGAACACCAAATTTTCGCAACCAGCGAACCGTGCAGCTGACTCACCGGCCGTGAGAGCGTTTTAACTGTGAGCTTTGGTTAGAATTTATTATCTAAAAGAGTCGCGTTTATTTCACATGTTTACAATAAAAATTTAGGTAAAAAATTCTACTACATATTTGTACTATCTCTTAAAAACATTTAGAATATATGCACTTGTGACCCTTGCATAAGTTTTACATTGGTTTTGAGCAATAATTTACATTTACGAGCACATTAAATATTAAATTTTGTAAATATACATACATATTATAAATAATACATATTATAAATACAAACATCCATGACAAAGGTAAATGATAACACATAAGCATTTGCCCCTAGCGGGATTCGAACTCGCGACCGTTTGGTTAGCAGCTAGACCAAATTACGTGTCGTCAAAATGTAATTTGTAAAAAAGAATTGCTGTCGATTGTTCGTTTATATTTTTAATTTTTTTTATGTTTATATTTTCATTCATCGTTATAAAAAAAAAACAAGCACAAGTAACACAAGCAAGCAACTTTATAGGTGCTGCAATTGCGCTGCTGACCTAGGACAATGACAAGGTATTAGGAAGTGATAATAGAGAAAGGACTCTGGCATCCTTTTTAGTCGCTTACCTATAAACACAATTTTAATGTAATCATGCATAAATTTCACTTTTAGGGGGTTGCTTATTGCGGAAAAACGAGCTGCCCAAATAAATGCTAAACGCAGTGGGTCTTGCCACCAATTAAATTCGCTTTCTATTTAAACTTGCCATGACATGAAGATAATTACTTCGATCCTTTGAATCAGATAGCTATTCAAAATGTTAGATTTTAAATTTCACTTTTGAATTCAGTGCAACAAACAATTTGATTGGTTTCTTCTTCGATTACTATTTAATTCCTCATTTTAATTGTGTAGATATATTTTATAGTTGCGCCATTAACACGCTTTTAATAGACGCTAATAACCTGGCGGTTGACGTTGGTCGACCCATTTTTATAAATGAGCAGTGAAATGGAAAAAAGAAAGATGACTCGTGCAGTGTAATAACATAGTTATATAAATATTCTTATTAATTCTTTCGTCATAGAAGATTTTTAATGACTGTCTTTTGAATTTGAATAAACATAAAACTCGCTTGGCCTATAATAATTGACGCGGTAATTACTCAAATGCTTAATCCAAGTTTTGATGAACTATGTATAAAAAGTCAAGTTTTTAATAAGTTAAATTAGTCTTAAAGTCTTAATGCGAAATTCTTCCGCAAAATCTTCTGTTCTTTGAATGATTCAAAAAGGCCACAATCATTTTTAATAACTAATAATATTTTTCTCTCTTTTTTAAAGTTTTATATTATTTTTTTAAAGAAAAAGAATGCTAGCAAATTCCTATTTTCTCTTTTTCTGCATTTAGCAACCACTGTTTTCCTATACTACATTTACCATGGTATATTATACGTATCTGATCTAGGCACTTACCTAATGGGTATTTGTACTATTATCGTATTCTGTGTTGTCGGGTTAAGTTTGAGAAGAGAAAATATAATTTTATAAAATATTAACTTCGTTTGAAACTTAAATAACATATAAAACGTTGACTGCGACACTGAACTTAACCTTAGCAACTTAATTAACATACAAAAGTATGTTCTGATAATGCATACATTTGAATATCTAAATAACCTTCTGTTGTTATCATGCTGTATACTCCTGTCCAGGTAAACTGGGTTCGTGGCGTCATTTGTATTATATATAGTACAATATTATTATTACCGCAAGTATTATTCGTTGTAGTAGATGTGTCGCTATTAAGTACTCCCATAACTTACCTTCTTAGCAGCCTTTTTAAACCTTATCGCAATATGTATAGTTACATAGTTGAATTTTTTAATATCATTTGCAAGTAACCTTTACAAAGTCGTTACAATTTCTTTATATTAATGTAGGGTCCATTTGATGGTACGTGGCTTTAGTCGCCTATATATAGGTGTCACAAGTCCGGCCATATAAAAGAATTAAGGAAAAGGAATAAGGAATATATTATTATATTACATAAGGACTGTTTTATTATTAGGCAATTTGTATTTATTCTACTCTTGTCTCTAACATGCAAATAAATATTTGTTTATAATCAACAAAATATTCTATTAGCTATTATCTTCGTCTACCATCTACCATCTTATTTCAATCTTAAATAATATTATAAAAGCTAATGTGAGTTTGTTTGTTAATTTAGACACGCTTTAACTATCTCATTCGATTTTCATGAATTTTACACATTGTCAAACCTAATTAGGTACCATTTAAAATAAACATATGTTTCAAATTTCAGCTTTCTAGACTTAGAACTTATTATAGTTTTGGTTGTGCGGTATATCAAATCGGTAACCGCCTTTGTAAATAAGAAATAGTAGGTATGTTTCACACATGTGATTCTAATATGAAAATAGTAACTATAACTGCTTAGTTTCCACAAAGATTTGTCTGAGCGTAGGTGGTGCGCAGTCGCGTAGGCGTTGGAGGGCGTTCGCCAATCGGCATAACGCCCGCCCCACGGTCTATTCACGCCTCGGAGGCACGCCCGCGTCAGCTCCAAGTGTCTATGACAATTGAGATCAGTTGAGACACCCACTCTTTAGAACAAGCGTCCGAAATTTGACCAATTTATATGACAAGAAGACGTTAAATTTTGGCCGCCAACAAAATAGGTCAAGCGTACTTTGAAATAATGAAAAATACATTTCATACGAATACATTCATTATTTTTTTTACAATGCGTTTTTTATTACAGACACTGTATTTATGAAATTTTGAATCTAGAAAAAAAATCGCATTCAATTTTAGTTACCTACATATATTATATTTGGCTTACACCTATAACGAACCAGAGCGTATTTCCCATTTATAAAATCTGAAATATTCACAGGAAATTACTGAAATTAGGACAGACTTTTATTACCAAATTCTCCAAAGTGAAATTAAAAAAAAAACAATGTCCTGGTTTTAAACGATGTATCCTTTCAAAATGATCTGTTGAGTAGTTAAATCGTGATTGGGTAACAAATAAACAAACTAACATTTCTAATATTAGATAAGATAGGCTTAGTTTTACATAATATGATAGTTACTACACAATGTACTGCCCACGAAGTAATATTCTATTACGAAGCACTTATATAAATAAGATTCCCGAAATTCTAGCTAGCATGACAAAAATAACTCATTGAATAAGTGAGAAAATAGAGATACAGATTCCAGATAATATTTCAAATAATCAGTTACCAGATATATTACTTCATTGAAATTCGACCAATAGCCTATGTAGGAGTAATAACTGTACCGATCTAATACATAATAATATGTAGGCGTTTAACCTTTAAGTCCTATTAGCAACATTAGTTTTTTCTTCGTCTCCAACTTAGGTATGGTAACGTAACGACATTTTTAAATATCAACCCAGCAGGAGTCATTCAGTTTTACCATATATAGATCATCCCTGATTCTAATTTTCTAGCTCAATTACGTCAGTCAGAAAATAAGTGAAATTTTCTTAACAAATTGACATATATTTTTACTACTTCTTACTGTGGTTTTGCTTGCTATAAAACATTATTATTTGTAGTTGTGTAAGTGAAAATACCTAATTCATAAGCTTCTTCTTCTGTGTACTAAATTCAAGAAATAAGAATTCATATTTTTAATTCTCACTAGCGACCCGCTCCCGGCCTCGCCCGGGATGATTTTTTTTAAAAAAACCTTCCCTGATTATCCTCTTATCCATCAGTGAAGATAGAATTAAAATCGGTCCAGTCGTTCTCGAGTTTTGCGCTTAGAAACACATTTAGGGATTCATTTTTATTTATGAAGAAGATTAAAAAGAAATTAGGATTAGGAAGTATTTCTAAAAATTATTGTACACTCTTTAAAAAGTAGGTACATGACTGTGTAAACATGTACTCTACAAATAAAATCATAAACGGCTAAACCTTTGTGTATATTTAGGTAAACTAAGAGGATAATTATGACTGTTTACATACCTACTTCATATAGAGTTACTTTGTTTAATACTATTTAGTGATGATGTTCCAACAATGTAGTCCATTTGTCTCGTATAAATATATCTTTATTATAAGGCAACGAGTAATAGAGTGAGTCGGCTGAAACGTTTTAATTGAGCGGTCGGAGGTCAAATCACTTGTGGTCCCGCGAGACCCGGCCCGCCCGACCTCGCATATCTCCTGTAACATTATTTCTATCTGTATAGTATAGTAGGTATACTTTATTGTACTAAATAGATAAGCTGAATACAACATCTATTTGATACGAATACATATTTTTATTTATCAATCTCCATATATGTAACATTATTATAAAATAATCTCACTCACAGCTAACTCTTCTGAACCGCCCAAAAGTTTTTAATAAGGTTTTCACTAATGAAAAGAGGGATAAACGAAGAAGGTTAGCGTATATAAAAAAATATGCATCCGAGACGAAGCTGAGAGGGCTTCACAATATAACGAGAACGAGCCCTGAAGAGGTTTCTTCTCTGACACAGGTCAAAGATCTTATACGAGTATAGCTGGCACCTGAAGAGGTTTGGAACTCCGTGCCGGCGTCTGTGTTTCAGAGCTCCTATACCCAAATCTTTTCGAGTTACCCGAAGTTCGAGTGAATAGGCATCTTCTAGGTGAGCTCGCTCCATCATAGGCCTCATCTTCGCTACACGGCTGGATGCTGGCTAAGAGCAAACCCATCTCTAATAAAAAAAATTGCTTGCGCTAAGATTTTTACATAACATAACATACGTAATCTCATAGACGGTAAATTGTTCATCATTTAACACAATTCGCGTAAACATTTTGAATGTTACACACACATTGTATCAGAGTAGAACAATGTTTGAAAGCTCTTGCGTGCGTCCCTATCATTGTTGGTGAACGTCAACACTGCGCCGAATTGTTCTCCATGTTTTACAAGCTCGCATTGTTTCACATCATTATGTATCGCGCTATACGTCACGCGATTCCCCGAACCGGCCATTGTCGCAATGTTTGTTGATGCGCGCACAATCCGCCCAAGAGCGCACCAAATCTCGCAAACGCTATCAAAACATGCATTGATGCACGCCGCTCTATACCCGAGGGAAACTAATATTCTTCGTGTAACTTCGCTATATGAAGTTTTCTGCAAATGATGTACATAAACCTTCCTCGTTTATAGGACTGTCTATAAACCGTATCAAAATACGTTGAGTAGTAGTTTAGAAGAAAGTTAAATAAAAATGTTTTATTTTAATATTTTTTAACGTGCTAACATTAATTTATGCAAGCTATTGGTTCGTTTTACGCCCTGTTTGAAATATTTGGTATTCATATACTTAATTTTTTTTTTGGTCAAAAGTTTGATAGGATAATATTCGAGGAATAAGGAGGGGATATATGGGGCAAACATGCTGTTATTTCTCGATGGTAACAGCCAAATAGGCCGTACAATTTATGGCTGCGGAATGAAGTGTGCCCTGCTATTACAAATTTGATTAAAATTCGACAGTTAACTATACAAAGTATCAAATCCATATTTAATTAAGTGTATGTGAACAAATGCGGGTGTCTTCCTATTAAGGGGTCGGATGAGCTAAAGATGAGAGGCGACCCCGGATGACCTCGCACAACGATTGTCTGTTGACGCTTAGAAATTCATTGTAGAGTAGCCGCGGGGCTTAATTATTGTCGCGCGACACTGTTGACATTGTCAAAGCTATTTAAAATTAACTCTCAGTTACCCCTTTCAAGTTTGCACCTCTTAAAAGGTGAGTATTGCAAGCGAGCACTATAGAATTTTTCTATAGAGCCCTATAGAATTTTCTCTATAGAGCACTATATTATAGATTTGTATTCTCTATAGAATTTTGAAGTGAAAACTTCTTTAGACGTATTCGGCATTTTTTGAGATGAGAAATAACCATTGAACTCGCGACACTGTCATTTAATTTATGGATTTAATTTCAATTTTATGGAGCTTAAGTTTTCACATCTGACGTGCAGTCCAACGACTGACATGTTTTCTTCGTGAAATACTTAACTTAATTTCCTAAATCCATTTATGTAAAAAAATACTCATCTCCAGCTGATTTTTCTCAAATATGGCTGATGGCTATAAGAACCGCCTCGTAGTCTATTTGAAACTGATAAAATTTTGGTAACAATTTTCCTTAATCTTTATCAATGCAGAAGTTTATGAAAACGTGGCATTAATCTTTTATTAAGGCCTTCTCGAGTCTGAATTATTATTATTGAACTAACTACTTCGCACTTGCTTCGCACGGTTGCAATTTTAATTCTGCAAATTTTATATATTTTATATACATCGATGCTATGTACTTTCTTTATATAAGTAAAAATTCAGTATATTTAATTTCTTTATGTGATTTAGAAGAGTTAACAGAAAAATATATAGAGGCGGACAGCGACTTTATTTTAAAACATATATCGCTAAGTATAGATTATGCCTTATATAAAGGGAATAGGTGTTTAAAATCAATGATAATAAAACAAATAAAACAATAGAAATACGGTTAACCATTGAGGCGTGTGGGGTGACAAATTGGGCGCGACAATCGAGTTAGTTGACCCGGCCGACAGACACATCAACCGGGACAAATCTCTACAACACACGAATTAACCACTCACTGTAAATGGATCACGTTTAGATCTCACTATCAATTATTTATTGGTGACAGGCTGACATGGCATTCAAAATCGATATCATTTTCGCATTAGTCAGCGAAGGGTCATTGAAATACACATTTTCTTTTTCTAAATTACTTGTTGTTTTCTAAATAAAAGGTAAGTAAACTTAATTTAATTTATCTGAAAATAGACGAAGGTACATTTATGAAAAGGATAAATTTGAAACAATGTGAAATTTCAATATATCAAAACTACTGAATTTGTTTTAGATTTTTATTTTAATACAAAACACATTGATCAAAAATTATATGCACAAACCTTCCTCATTTATCGCTCTTCCCTTTATTGAAAACCGTTCCAAAATTCTTTGGGTTGGTTAGAAGAAGTCAGTGGAGAAACAGCTATATATATAGAGGCGGACACCGCGGACAGTATACTACAATAGTAGGTACTATAGTATAGATGACAGAATATATTGTACACAGATGACCACCCAATAAATTACTTAACTGATACAAAGTATAAACTCGGTTGACCTCTCACAAGTTTCATACACTGGTTCTGTGCCAGTGATCGCATTCAATCTATTGTCATCTAATATGAACGATCCAGCTAGATTTATTGTACACGCTTACTTACGGCACAATGGAACGTGATCGGGCTGTAACAACTTACACGATTCATCAATAGACCAATTTACCAACTACATATAATTTAATTTAGTGGCCATCTAGTAAACTTTAAATTATTGCTTGAACATTGATTCATTAAGCTCAGACCAAATAAGAAGTATAGACAGAATTTTGCGCACTACCAACGTTTCATGAACATGTGTGAGTAGGTCGTTTACTGCATTGAGTTTTTGTGTTCCAAGCCTTTACCTCTACTTAGTTCAGGGTCTTGACACACTACACGTAAGGTAAAAGTCCTAAAAATTAAAAAGAATAAAAAAAAGCCATATCTTTAAAAATATTGGTTTCCAAGTTAACTTACGTGTGAAATGAGATTCTACCCGGCTTTTTTTGAAAAATGGTTTTTAAACTCTTTCTCTACGCAATTCGTCATTTTTACTACTAAATATCTTAATAAGGCGAGGCGTAGTTTGATTGCATTTGTGTGCGTGTAACCGTGTATGTACATGGCGAAGGCGTATTAGTTTTACCATCTTCACTGTGGCGTCCACAGGGCTCGATCTTTAGTTCTTATTTTATCTATGAGACATTGAGTACCTAAATTCCTCTTTAATGTGCGCATCTCAACGACATGTTTACAGTTCTCGTGAAGTGCTTAAACCGTACAAGATTAATACTTACATATAAATTCAATATAGTCTCATGTAATGAAAGGTTAATATAAATCTGGCCTCCTTGGATGGACATTTAGATAATTAATTAGTAATTGATTGCGTCTGGAACTAAAATGAACTTGAAAAGCGAGTGTTAGATAATTTATTTAATTAAAACTAGCTTTTGAACGCGAATGTACTCGTTTGTAAGTAATAATATTTATTTGCGAGATCACAGGTATTGTTGCTAACTCTCAGACGTCAAACTAAGAAGAAAGGAGTAGATTGAGGTTACGTTTAGTAATAGGGAAATAAAGTCGTAAGTCGTATTTTTAGGACCTGAAATCGTCTTATCATCTCTTAACAAAATAATAATACTAAATTAAACAGTGTTTTATTTTATTTCATTTACTCTTTTAGGTGTTTTTACAACTATTTAAAGAAATCTTTTTTATTATTATTATGTATGTAATATTATACAATTCTGTACCTAGAACGGGGCAATTGCTGTCACAAAATCAATTTGTTTATATGTACACCAGTTATTTGTCATGCATTTAACCACCGCTGCTGCTGAGCTTAAATGTGATTTTTATTAAGAGCAATTCGTTGTCCAGGCTCCCCTAAATAAATATGATTGAGAACTAAATTCATATGGGTCACTTCAATGAATGGTCTCTTCAAATTTTTTTTCCTTATAAACACGCCAATCTTGTGGCCCCTAACTAAGCTAGGCAAACTTGTACTACTATTTATCGTTAGGGAATTTTACCACCCAAGCCAAGGCTAACTTTGAACGGTTGGTGTACATAGATAATCTTGTAAGAAATCGGAGCTGGGTCCCTTAAATCATAGGGCTCCTTAATCAGTAAAACAACTGGATACTTAATTTTTAATTACGTCATAATAACTTTATGGATCATTAATATTCAAAGGAATTGTATGCGCAACATAAACTTTGCGTTATCCAAATAGTTGAACTATATAATACTTTCATCTCTCTCGTTTTATGCTTATCTTTTCTCCTTTTTCTTGGAAACCATAAACTTTTGACATTAAAATTAGTTTGTAATAGCAAGGAATATAATTTCTTATTATTTTTGTCAAAAAATATTTATTTTTGTCCTCAACTTATCTCTCTATTTCGTGATTTTCCTTTGTTCCTAAGGCCACAATCAGATTGACCATCAGGTTTCCTATCGCTATTTAGCTTAAAAATGTATCCACCGATAAGTTTATCAAAATTTTAATGAATTCTCCAATAACTTGTATCTGAAATTGCATCTTTACGATCTTTAACTAAAAAGAGTTGATTGTTTACAAAAGATAACACGACTCGGCGTCCTTTCCCCGACAACTTTTTAATAGTTGTGTGAACTGTTTAAAAGTCGGGTTTCATTAAAATGCGGTTCACTAACTGATTAACAATATTGTAATATCAATGTGTGTGCCTGTTCAATAATCCCCATACTTTAACCGATGTGTTTATACCCTAATAAATAAGATGTTACACGTAGTTAACCCATTGAACTTCCGATATTTGATAGAGTACCAATTACCATGCATGATGCACTTTGTATGAGTTTATTTATTGTAAACATTATTTAAATAATAACAATTCTTTAAAACATGAGGGTAATAAGTGCCTTGTCAAAGTATTTTAATAGATAAATGGTGGTGTTCTATGAACCAGTGTTGGTAATATGTATTTAGTAATTAAACAGTAGGTTATTGGTTATTAAATGCATGCAAATTAAAACAAACACTATGTAGGCAGGCAGATACTTTAACTACGTGTTTTATGCAGTCACGCACTTTATAACGAAGAGGGGAGTGGTGATAAAAATGCAAAAAACCTAACAAATTGTGCATTTGTAGCTTAGGTATTAGGTAAGTATAAGACTTAGGTATCCTTAGATGGTATAAATTGAAGTCGTTAAACCACGCAATGGTTTTTGATGTAGTTTTCACAAATGGAAACAGATGTCAACGAGGATAATGATATTTTACATTAAGAAATATCTAAGGCGGATCTCGATTATTTTTTTTTTTGTGAAATTCTAAAAACTAATAATACCTTAACAAATATAGGCTTCTTGAAATACCTACCTACTGCCTTCAACAATGACATATTTAGTCAGTCCGTGAACCTTCACAAACTGTCTGGTCACGGCCTAGTAGGCTGTGTGGGAACGTGCGGGGTTGAATGAGGGGTGAGAACGGGTGGCAAGGGTGCGGGTGCGGGGGTGACAGGGGGTGACGCTCGGGGTAAGTGGGGTACCGGGTACGGGACCGGAAGCGTAGCGTTGTGTAGGATCGTTCCGACCACCTGTGGGAATGGGACTACAGTGCGTATACACAAATTTATATTATGCCACAGTATAAATTGAAGAGACAGTTAGGATCTTTTAAAATTTTATCATACGCGACAAGCAAGTTGAAATTTTTTTTAAAACTTTTTTTTTTTTATTAAAAATGGGTTTAAAACTTTAAAAGATTTAGGTTATTTTATATTATTATGGGTTATATGACTTTTATGTCATCCGAAGAAAAAAAGCTCTTTCGATAGTGCGTCGCGTATGTGACAGTCCTCCGCTCACCCCATGTATTATTTAAAGTTTTCTAAGTTCTATTATTAATTAATTATATTAGTTTTAGCGTGTACTTTTTATGAGTTAATTATTTGTTTTTTGTTGTTTTGATCTATAACTATCTTTAAATAAATAAATAAAAATTAAACTATAAAAATTTACACAAACTCTAATACAACACATGCGTACCATGCGCAGTACATTAAACCTTAAACATTAGAGTTCCTCTACTGCGCTGTAATTTATACTAGTGGTATTACTTAGTCTAGTTCACTGCGTTGCTAATAGAACCCTATAGAGCATTACCTTGTTACCACAACACTTATCTATCGAGTGTAACCGCATACATTAAGTTACTCACGAAGTGTTAGTGTTATTTACTGCTGTCTGTCTTCTACTGCACTACACCATTATTCCAATAGATACGAGTAAAGTATAACGTAACAGTTAGAGCCACGTGTTCCATTATTCAAAGACGTTGGGAGTCAAATGCAAAATCCTTATATATAGGTTAAGAAAGCGATATAAATAGATTATATTATATTATATACATATTAATACTAAATATCTAAAACTTCAATTCTAAAATTAGATTTCCATAAGCCAAAATCGTAGTATATTATCTATACCTACATAATATTGGGTCTTTTAATTAAGTAATCAAAATAAATTACTTAATCTTCAAAAGTTTTTTTTAATGTTCGGTTTCATTAGTTAATACACCAGTTAGGTATAACATAAAGTTACAGTTGCAGTAGATACTTAACCTGTGATAAAGTATAAGTATCAACTGTTAAACTTACTACAAATTTTCGTAAAAATGACATTTTCTATAGAATGAAAGCGCTCAAGGGGATCATATAAGTAACTCCTAGATACCAGTATTGAAAATTCCAGCTGTAGATACATTATTAATATTATTAAAATTTACCTTTAATAATTTTTTTTATATTTGTGCTATCTTCAGATAATATTGAACCAAGTTTAAAAAGAATTTCTTCGAATTGAAGTTTTAAAAGACGCGAAAGGCTTACTACATTGTTACCTATCACCTATGTGTAACACCTATCTTTTTTCGTACAGGTACAACCAACAAGTACATAAACAATGAAAAGTGATATTAAAAAAACTATTTCAATCGTGACATAATATAAGAAAAACTATTCAAAATGAAAAACAGTGAAGAGTGTTTAGACTGATTGACAAATTAACATTTTACATAAAACCGTTGTGATATTTATTGATCTTATTAAAAATTAAGTTAATATATATCTGGAACATTGTATCGACCAAGTTGTAAATATAAAAAGTAAGTGAACAAATGAACAGACAATTGTTAAAGTGATAGAAAGGCCATACTGGCAATTTTGTCAAATTCAGACGGGAGCAGATCGCAGGCATGGGAATCAAAGTCATGATGAAAGCTTTCAATAAGCCAAAAGGTATGTATTTTTAAAGATAGTTTTTAATTTAGTTTTAGAACAACAAACTTGTGACTGTTATTGTGCCCAAAAAAAAATCCAACCATCGACAATTTTTAATTGTTCAAACATTTAATTAATGTTCGCATATACATATTTATGTTGGCGAAATAGCAAATGGCGATATCAGATGCTATTTAGACAAATTACTATGACGATTCATTGTAAATTGTCTATGAATTTTCCTAACTAATATTATAATAAATGCGAAAGTCAACTTATTTATATACGCTTCACCATATAATATTTTGCATACACGTTTTCAGAGTTTATAGGATACCTTTTATCAAGAAAGAAAGTACTGGCGACGTATTTTACGAATAAAATATGTCGCCATAAACAATGTAAAATAATTTCCACATAGTAGTCAAGTGGCCTGTTATTCAACAACCGACGTAGCACAAATTATTGATTGTAAATCAAAATTCTATGTGAAGTTATATATTGTGAATGCCTGTGACATCCAGTGTGCGGAGACTGTTTTATGAAGTCGTAACGATAAGTCGCGACAAAATTACTATAAACACAGCTATACTTGGTGCATATTAAAACGAACGGGCCAACCATAAGTATCCAGATATAACATGCGCTTATATCCATACTTATGAACTTCTTATTGTAATCCACTCCATAATTATGCAAAGCGTTGTTTTAGTACAAAATGATGTTTTAATGAGCACAACATCATCAATATAATTATATGTGAATAGTTTAACAATATGACACATTTTTTTATTATGAAATTAAAAAAAAATCACGTAAAACCCGACACAGTACTGTGTCGTGTTACAAGTAATAATTTGTTTGACCGTATATATGTATATGTATATCCGGAGAATTCGAAATATCGGAGAACATATAAAAAATATTTTTGATCCTTTATCGTTTAAGATAAGATATTGTCATTATATCATTAAATTGTATTAGCACACGTGTTTTAAGCTGCTGTCTAGATCACTTCGATGTAATTTTGTCTATATACTTACCATATATTCAATGTCAGTGTGCTGTTTTGTGTGCCTTATAAAATAAACTAAAATAAATAAATTTTGCAAGTAGAGTGATTACTGTATAATCTGTGACTGACATGGTGGTAGTCTCAATTTTCAAATACTTCGCAATATAAAACCCTATTCCGTCCAATCAATTTTGAAACGCATAACGGCATATAGAGTCAGTCGATTATGAAAATATCGCGGTATCATCCTTGCGCCAAGTGACGCAACGCTCTCAGTTTCGCATGCACTTGCCCCGAATGTGTACACCCCGTGACCACAAGAAAAATATGAGCGCGTTCGTTTTCTATATTATCGTGCACCGTATCATTCGTTGGATTGCACATTTTAACGCTTCAATTGTGTTCTGTCACTTAATCTTTATCATGCTTTATACTCGTACCTACCTACACGCGCTGTCTAACGCGTCGCTTCACTGAACAAAACTACTGCCTTGTAACAAACAGTTATTGTGTGCTGTTTCTGCAATACGTCCTCGAAGAAACCTAACCGTTCATTGTCTCTAATAGAGAAAAAATTGACTTTAATTATAACTTAACAATATTTTGCCATGTCATTATCATCTCAGCCGTAGAACGTCCACTGCTGGACGCAGGCCTCCTTATAGTTTTCCAATTGGATTAGTCAGAAGTAGCCTTTATTCAGTCGCAGCATTCATAAGATCGTCAGTCCATCTTGTGGGTGACCTGAGCTACATTTGTCAGTCGTGGTCTCCACCTGAAAACCTTCTGGCCACAGCTTACTATGCGTTTTCCGATAGGATCGGTCTGGATCTAGCGTTGACCGCAGCATTTATTGGATGACGATCCACGACCGACGACCGACGGGTTGTAATTATTGTACAACTGATGACTACAATCTTATTTTACGAACTATATATCTTAAAGATATTGTACCTATAGGTATAGCCAGCGTTATCCGGAGGCGAATCTACGGACCGTTGTGCAATAGAGGCCTTTATTACCGTAATTATGATCAACTCCCCGCGTTGCTCTGTTGATCTTGAAAGTGAAGACCTTGCCATGCGTACTCATGAGAAATGTTAGAAAACAATAATGTTTGTATACAAACTGGTTGTGGCCAACACCAGCTATACACAATGCACACATTAATTGAGTAATTTTCAACTAACTTTACTCGTGTGTTCCGCTCTTTTTGCACACGTAACCTTTAGGTAAACTAAGTGTTATTAAAAGATTGCTAATGAAATGCAATCATCATTATATCATTAAAAGATTCTTTTCTATAGATGAATTTGTCTGGAATTATCATTCGAATCAGAACAACCTTTGAATAGCGTTCAAAACGCGCAAAGGTCTATAAACATAATTAATAATGATTCATATAAACTCAAAGAAAAATATTATCTTAAAAATTACATCAAAATCATTGTGAGTTCTAAAAGTGCTACGCTGACAAAAAAGACGTAGATAGGTACTATAGAAAAAGATGATTCTCCAAACTAATACTGGGTCATTTTATACCTATGAATTGTATTTTACTTCTACCTATAAAGGCATATCTAGAGACATTTTAGTTATATAACGATGCGTGAGACCCTACAAATATTTTCTCATGCGACAAACAGTAGCAACAACAATGAAGCAACAAACACGTTTACGACTCAACACCTACCCACAGAGACATAAAAAGTCATAACAATTTACGGACACAACAAAGAAACAGAAGCATCTAGTACGGGAGCTAATAATGCACCGAGCATCGTCGGCGCGCATGCGCGGGGGCGTCCATTCACGGCGCTGATTGGCCCATCCGGTGCGCGCTCAATGAGATGATGCGCCCGCGCCGGCCGCCGCCTCTGTCATTGAGCAAAGGTCTCTCGCCTACATTCGTGATCAACAACGTTACTTACATGCCTATTAAATGGTACATTTAACTAACCGAGCCTAGTATTTGTACTGCGTCCCCAAGGAACTTATAGGATAATATGGCGACCCGTCCCCGGCTTCGCAAGGAGTTGAAATTAGTAAAAATCCAACCTTGCCGGATGCTTAGTAGTTTTGGCTGTGCGTTGATGAAGACAGAAACATTCAATATAATACATTACAAGGCAGCAATTTTTCGTAGTGTCCCAAAATAGCGCCAAAGCTCCAAATTACTTTGATATTGCTAAGGTGTGAGCCACGCTACGAATTGTTTACCATATTGAATATTACCGTCTATATGCTTGTCCTTGAACTGCTTAATCTTCTAGCACACGATTGATGACCGTTCGCAACCACATCGGAAATCTGCGAAAAAGCACAGCGATACTATGTTACCCTTTCCAAAAAATTATACAAGTAATTACAATTCTTCGCCCAATTTTACTTTCTGGTACTTGAGAAGATGCCACTTTTATCTTGTTGGCTTTGTATGTCATGTACAAGTACAAAGACTTCACACTTCGCTAGTCCCTTATCCACCAGCGACCGCTCAGGGGAAAATCTATCACGACCTAACCGCCAATACTTTTCCTTGTCGGTTTTCTGTCCTTTTCATTATTATCCAATAAATTGAAGAATGATCTACAGTACAACAAAAACATAATACATAGATGTGAGAAAATAACGACAAACAATTAAAGACATTAAACAGTTCACGTGATTATGCAGCGTTTATTTAACTCATTTAACGCATCACTGACAGGGGAATGTTTTGTGAAATGGCACTTTTACGGCATTGTAAGTAGACCCTTCTCAATGGTCGAATATGTAGATAGGGAGGGAATTACAAAGGTAACCCATTAAGGTGTATTCAAAGTGCATGAAATTTTTTTATGTGTATGACTCAGCTCACTGACAGTAACCCTGTGAAGTTAAAAGAAATGAATAAGCTCAGTTACGAATTGGTGTTCAAAAATTAAAGACATCAGGTGACATCCTGGTGAAACCAGGAATAAAAATCTGTGTATGCGAGAAAATTAAGTGATGCAATTTGTAACAGCAGAAGCATAGTTTGGAAGAAAACATCTTAAATTATTTTTAGCAAATACAATAAAATTCAAATGAAAAAAGTTGCCTGTGGTCATTTTTAACGCAATTATAAACGATGAAGAAGGCGATTTGAATGCGAAGCAGCGCACGCGCCGCTCGCGTCACGCGACGTTCCAAGTTCAAACGTTGAACAATGGCGGTAAAAATGGCGCGAGCTTTTGTTCTGGGTCCCCATTGTGACGGCCAACCGTGTCAGAAGCAATAACAACAATCTATTGAAAAAAGTAAGTGTTTATAGCGATTGATATCAGGGATAGATAGATGCTTTGCTGATATTTAGACCCTGATTAATATATAACTTAAAATATCTTAAGGTATAATATCATAAGTGTTTATAGCGATTGATATCAGGGATAGATAGATGCTTTGCTGATATTTAGACCCTAATTAATATATAATTTAAAATATCTTAAGGTATATCTTGGCTTTACTTTAGATTCTTCTTGGGTTCTTTAGATGCTGGTTGCCATAAATCTTGGTACCAATATTTTGAACCAATAAATAACAGGACCAATATTTTTTGTCTTTAAAAAAGAGCCGACTGAGATGCGTTAATCTAATCGATCATTGTGATGATGGTCGATAGACTTACTGCCATGTATGAGTAAATTTAAGCTTTGTAATATGCTGAATTTACTTTGTGACATTCTTTAACCGTTATTGTATATAAGTTACCATTTCATTTTTAATGTACTCGCATAATATGATTTTGCACAGAAAAAGAATAGAACCATGTTGTTTTACGTTTATTTTTCTTGTTATTTTACTTGCAAATAAAGTGAACTTATAAATATTTAATCGTATTTTTCTCAACAATGAATTCCACCGCGCAACAAGTGTCAGACCGATGCGTTCCCCTTCGTGCACCCTTGTTAGCTTACCACCTGTTGCTTGTAAACCTATAAACATGTGTAAGTAAAACTTCATTGAAAACCTACCATTTGCATATTTTGAGTGCAAATGAATTTCATAATATTATCTATAATATCAGAAAAAAAATATTAAGGATACAAGTCTAATATAGTTAAAGAAGAAAAGGAAGCTATGATAGCTTAACCTTCATCTAAAGACATTGTAGTTGCGGTGTTGTATTCCGGCCTACAACTCTTAATTTAATTAAGGGTTAAAAGTTATTATCACTTGTCCAATAGTCAAGAAAAATATCATTAGGAAATCTACGTATTTGAGAATTAACTGGCTCTTGGAAGACATCTAAAGTCCTCCACAAAAACCATTGTATCCCAATATCTTGAGAATGAAGAATATGTACTAACTACATTATAGCCTTGATATTTGACATGTCTTTTAACGTAGCCCAAAGAATCAGTTAATTGAAGTAGGAAAGAACATAATTATTTAATATCTATCGTTCAGCAGATGTTACGTTTTTCAACTAAATTTTATTCGAACTATTCAAAAGGATAGTTCAATTACTTTATCAATAACTGAATAAAACACTAGTCTATATCAAGTATTGTGAACTAAATGAAAGGAACGGACTTTGCGTCGTAATTCCTCGTAGAACAGCTTTCCAAGCCGCCTGTAATAAAATTGTAACCAAGGATGATAAAATAAAGAATATTATGATTTCATTAAACGCAGACCAGAAGATTACAATGTACTGGGCAAAGGTAGATTAATGAACAAACGCAATCATCATTACATTAATTAATACTGAGTAAATGAAGGCCATTGTGACCTCGAGTTTTGGGTAAGGGTGGTCGGGCGCATCTCCGGTCTTTTGTGCCGTTAACTACACTATTCACAATTCGGCCCACTCGAACACTTATACCCTCATTTACTAATTTAGCACCCACAAGGCCTCGATGACCTGGCCAATTGTTCTTAGAATTGTTTAGAAATATATACAGTACATAGATACTTTGGTCTCAGACAAAATACAAGTACATTATTCTTTTTAATAGATACATTTTTCTTTTGCTTTTAAAAATCTTGAAAGTCAGATTACGTAGATAGTAAACAATCGTTTGATTATACTAAGAACGGTTTTCAAATATAATAATCCAAATCCGTTAAGATGTTTTACGCTTGTTGGTTAAGTAATAAGTATGTTATTGATGGTTAACTACCATCAAGTCAGACAAACTGGCGCAGACCAACTCAAGTTTCTGAACGCATGTACGAAAAGAAAGATTGTAAAAATTTAAAATTAAATATTTAAGTCATCCACAAAAAAGGTGCAATTGATATATATATATACCTACTGACTTATACAATTACAAACTTAGTGTTCATTCAACATCAAAGGAGTCGTAATATTTTTCATTTAATGTCCTTGTCGTGCCACATTAGCAGGTTCATTCATTTAAAGCTGGCGCTGGCCGGTACCACTTTTAAATCACAAATAATGACTCAACTCTTTCAAAGCAAATTTTTAATGACAATAATGACGCGATATGTGACATTATTATGCCTTGGTACCGGCCAGCGTCTCCTGCACCGACGGATGATACTCATCGGAAACCGTAAGCGACAATTAAACCGAAATCGTTCAGTGTTAATTACTTTAATCACGGAAACGGAAGTCTTGCGTCTAGTTTTTTGCTTTAGCCGAGAAATTTCGGTCGAAAAGTTTAATGTCACACGAGAATGTTATTTATGCCCAGTGTGCATAATTGACGTATTCATGCACTGCTCTCCGCAAAGAATAAATTTTTTAAACCAGCAATTAAAATTAAACCTTTTCAGATGTTCCAATAAATTGGTATTAACTAACCCAGGCTTTGCGCAGATGCAATTTTTTCTACAAATGTACACAAACCTTCCTCGTTTTAGTCCAGTATCCCTCAAAGGAATTTTTTTCTGTTTACTAACAGGCTGAATTTTCTGCGAAAATTCTCGAAAATCCTCTGCGAAAATTCTCGATAGAGGTACCTAAAGGAGTTAGCAGCCGTAAAAAACTTCCAAGCGTAGGACTGGGAAAACGTACCACTCAATTTGTAGGACTATGCTGCCATTTTATTATACAAATGTTTACTAGGCTGTAGACAAAAAAATCAGCTCGTTATATTTTTGCATTCATCTAAATATGTAGTTAAACAATTGAAACGATGTTTTCCATATGGAGCTGTAACATAATATTTTCAGTTATTAGCTAAAATAATAATATTTATTAAAAAAATTGTTTTTAATGTATTTTATATTAAAAGAATCACCTTTAGATGCACTCCCCTATGGCAATCCTTTAACAATGTGCGTTATCGAATTACACATACAAATAACATTACATTGCAATCAGATTATTGCACATGTGTTGTTCAAAGATGCGTATGCGCAATAATCATGAGTCAAGTGCAGCTGCGCGAGATATATAGTGCGAGTAAATCACAATGCGATCAAGGGATCGCAACTTGAAATTAATGCGTCGATACCGCCACAGAACCTTAACAATTGTTGCTAATAAACACATTTGATAATCATTAATGTAAAAACAACGATAAAAGCCTCCTCTATAGATATCCGTGTTGTTCGATTTTTGGCTAATCTGGTCCAAAAAGGAGCCTGCTAATCTTATTTCATCTACAGAACGTTTAAATTTTTACTCCTTTTGTCGCCTCTGGGGTGTACCACTCTGTTATTATTTTGGTCCATCTTTCTTTTGTTTCTCACAAAACATTGTCATGTCCATTACCACTTTAGCTTTTTGTAAACACTGTGCACTTTACTAAAATTTAGCTTTATTTGTTTTGCCGTTAATTATTTCTAATTTTATCATGTCACTTCTTCTCACATAGTACACGTAGTGGACCTTTCGTCCAACGCTGTTCTGGCACGCTTTTATTTTGTTTGATAATTGTTCTGTTAGCGTAGCGCCCATGTTTGGCAACCATAAGTTAAACAAGGGAGTATGCGCACATGTTATACACAGATCTTTTAATGTTTGTTGGTATTTCTTTATTCTTAATTATTTCACTAATTTTATTTTATTTTTTGTAACAACAACTTTTATTCGTTCTGCGATTTTGACTAGATTTCGCTATATTATTATGTGTTGTGTAACGTTTACAATACAAATCCGTTTCTCTGTAATTAGCTTTATAAAGTGATTAACTTACACGAATCTTCATAATTATGATAATAAACAAAATATCATAGACAGATCCATTCGTGCAGTCATAAACGAACGGTGTATCATACACATGAGAATAGCAGTCAATTATGTCTGTTTAAGACAGCTCTTGTATGTAATCAGCCGTTGCCTTTACGACTGTAATTTTCGCTATTTAAATGCATTAATTCGAATAAGCAAATATGGATGAAAAATGGATTGTAATATCAGTGTGTGGCTCAGCCTAGTGTAGTGTAGATCGGAACAAGCGGGCAGCGACCGTGGGAGAGGTGCACAAATCTCCGCATCTCAGAACTGGTCGGCAGGTGCGCGAGCGCAGCCAGGCACCCACACTTGCGCGCGAATCTCGCACACACACGCACAAAACCGGGCGTACTTATGAATGAAGCGTACATCCATGAACGAGTACACAGACATACGTGATTTAATCTGGCATGTTTATCTCTGATTTATTTTATACGAAGCCATCAAGTCTCGAAAAGAAGTCAGCTATTAATTTCTTCCTAGTGTTTAATGTGCAGCCGTATAACTACAGTAATTAAAGCCTTGTTCAAAAACTAGGAATTTTGAATTAAATACGAAAACGTTATGCACTTTTCCTGCCATAGGTAATGTTAATATAACATAAAATAAAATATTTAAATTAAATCTGAGTACATCTTCATAGATGTATTAAATAACTCCATAATGTAATGGAAAAACATTACCCTGGACTGCGACATTATTTTAACGCCCGACGCAAAAACAGGGTGTTATAAATTTGACGCGTGCATCTATGTATCTGTGTGTATGTCGAATCGTAGCTCCTACAACTCACACAAATGCGCCGATTTTTATCCAGTCTGTTTTTGTTTGAAATCTTGCGTGATCGGGATTGTTCTTAGCTATATTTATGAATATTTGTTCAGACGTTTGAAGACCATCAGCCCATTTCCTAGTTGACAAAGGGATTTCACTAACTTTCATATGTTCGATTGATATGAAATTCGGTATACCTACTGTTACTTCTGTAGTATTTCCATGGCATTGTAACTTTGACCTGATGCTGAAGCATCAAGTAGTTTGCGGAACACCTAATTCCTCAACAACTTACACCAGATATATAGCGTTTTTGGGCTCAATAGAAAGTCGGGGGTTAGTTTTTTGTTATTTATTTATATTTTGTTTTTTTTGTTGCAGACATCCCGTCACAGGTGCCGCCGCTCACGCCTGGCACCAACAAGAAGATGGCCGAGGCGCTGAAGGCTACCTTCGACTCTTGGGAGAAGGAGCAACTGCGCCTCGGCATACCGAAAGGTAAATTTCACAAAATTTCATTAAAATCTTGTAATTTGAGCAGATTTGTCATTATGTGGTTTATAGCTATACATTTTATATAAAAAACTAACAGAGTTCTAATCGAATATCCTGCTACAATCTAATCCAATAAAAAGCGAACAGCTTTTATTGCATTTTAATGAAATAAATTAAAAGCAACCCTATAAGGCTTCGATTTAAAAAAAAATATCTAATGAAAACAAATTTTAATAAATCATATGTTGTAGTTGAAAACTAATACCTATGTTTTAAAATAATTTACCTACGTTAGTTTTATGTTTCATTAAATGTTTGGTGCTTTTAAACACACATAAGCAACACGAAGAGAGTGATATTTAACACATACTTACTGTATATGAGTTATAAAAATAAACCACAATTGTGTCTTATAATTATAAGACATTTAACATAACTTCGTAGCTCTACGTGTGTTTGCAAAGCTTCGCCGTTAATTGGAGAAAGCATTAGTTGCACCTTGGAGGCATAAATAAGGCATATATAACTACCAGTAAACGTTACCACAAACCGATTGTAATTTTATTCCTAGTTAATGTTTGGGTAATTAAAGATAATGGACCATATTGTGCGACAAAAAGCAATGCGGTGACGTTAGCCCTTTTAATTTTACAATGCACGTAAGAATTGTGAACGATTTATAGCAGTTAATATGAGGCTAAACTATAAAAAAAAATTTATACTCTATGTAGTCTGTAGGGGTTGTAAGAGCCCTTCATCTACTATTTAAACTAAAATGTTTCATAAAAATCCTTTCATTAGTTTTTGCACAAAAAAGAATCAAGCAGTCATACATCCTCACCAACTTCGATAACTCCAATAATAATATCCTAAATATAACAGTATCTGTTAAATTATGTAATGAATTTTTATGAAGTTGTCAGCTTCATTTAGAGTATTTTTTCTTATAATTAGTTTATTATATGATAATTAATGTATTATGATAAACTAATGTAAATATATTCATATTGTCTTTTATTAATTGCACTTGAGTTAGTGTTTAATAATTGCCCTTTTTACTATTCAAAATCCAGCAAATCGCATTTTTATATTTATAAATATAGTTATATCTAAAGTTCTTATATCGGAAAATAAGTTATAATAGGTAGGTACAGTATTTTTTCAACAAAACGTACTAAAAGATAAAGTCATTTTGTGTCCCTACCGTGTACAACGATCGCCTCGTTGGTGTGCGGTGTAATGAAAATCATTTAACCGTGTACCTTATACAAGCAAAAACTGTTAGTGTACAGTGCAAAAGGCGTATAATATGAGTTGTGATTTGCATATGGTAATGTGATGGACGCATCGTGTCCCGACTCGCGACCGCCACACACCTCAGTCACACGCATTAAAACTAACAGTATGCAAACTTTACAGTCTAACTGTTATAATAATGTTTAAATTCAGAGCCCATTGCCTTTCGCAATATAAACCAAATATTTTTAAAGTTAGGCATTTTGTGGGTTAGCTCGCTCCATCGTCGACCTCTTCTTTCCTACACGGCTAGATGCTGGCCAAGAGAAAACTCATTATTAAAAAAATAAAAATCCCCTTATCCTTAATACTTATAGTCTGCAGCGCACTTGCACTTGCACTGCAGAATACCTGTGGAGTTGTTTTTCTTAAAAATTAAAAAAAAAAAGAATTCACCGCTAAAGGGCCTTATAGACGTCACAGGTCTATAAGGACTGTATTGTCTATAGTGTCTATAGCGTAGTTGGACAACCGAACCGAACCATAGCGTGGTTTTCTATAGTTCATTCGTGACTTTAGTCTGTGGTTTAAGATTTTAATTGAAAATAAATATTCTGTTTTTCGGTTGGATCACCTTCATCACTTTGTATCACGCAAATTTTTAGTATTTATTATGTATTTGTATTTTTATAAAGCCATAAAATAAGTATTTTTATATTTTATACTTCCGTCCGTCTGTTCGCTGTAGGTAGAAACTGGCAGTTGGAGAATTTTGATGGTGCGTCTATAGGCTAACGCCGCACTATGGGACGTAAACGTGATTTGCGTCTCGAAAATCATTTTTACAATACCCAGATATGCATGATTTTACTATTTAAATGTGTAACTGAATGACCAATACATCATATAAGACTAATAAAATCGACTAGAATATACTTATTGGTACTAGTACTTGACTTTGAACTTTAAGTTGTATACGGTGCTATTTAAATAGACAAAAATACTTGATGTTTACATGAGTATATTTCTATTTTTTTGTATTAAATCATATAAGTGTTCTATATTGTTGGAAAGGCAATTAAATAGAGTAGCGATTAAAATAATAATTAGGTCAAAAACATTAACCAGAAAAACACAATCTATTTTTTTCCGCAAGACTGTGATTTTCCATGACTGAAAATTTTGAATAGAGTTTTGACAGTTACCTCCACTTGCCTCCACTCTCATTTCACCTGTATCGGATACCTCAGTATTTGTATATAATAGGGCAAAAAAAAAATTCTGCTCATATTTGCTCCATTTGGGATGAGACGTATTATTGGAAAAAAGGAGACAATTCCAAACTTTGGGAATTACATGTTAGTTTAATTTCTTGATAAGATCCATTAGATTTTAATTTTTTCCAATAATTTTTATATTAGTATGGATATTTTTATTAAAAGTAATCACTTAATTCGCGTCTAATACGAAAAAAAAATTATCAATTTACTTATCGGTGTCTAAAAATTTAATTTTTCCATTTTTCGTTGATAACATTATTTTGTTCCCACGTGAACATCATATATAGGTAATCTCACACTGAAGTAAATAAAAATAAATATTCACGAAATAAGCAAATTTTAGTATGAAAAAAAAAAATTGTATGAAAAAGTGGCATTTCTTAAATTTGTATGTTTATTTATATGTCGTAATAAATTAAATATATAATGTTAGTGGTATCATTTCATAGCCTATATATATAAGATTCTGTATGCGAAATTTCGTATCCCTAGGTGTTAGTAGAAAAAAAGTTACAGATTTATGAGACGCAAATCACGTTTTCGTCCCATAGTGCGCCGATCGGTTGTACCAACTTGTTGTCCCGACAGATTGTGTCGTCTATAGGGGGTTTAATACCCGCGATTCCAAATGAAATAGTGAAAATTGGATTAAGAATTCTATACATTTTTGATAATTTATTAAGAAAATCTGTGCAATGAAACATTTCATGATGAGGCAGCCTTATCTTATTTTGAAATTTCGAATTATAAATTTAAAAACTTTTTAATTATTAGAATAGTTTTCACTATGTAATCTATATAATTTATGTATAATAGGATTTTGTATAAAAAACATATAAATTAAAAATATTGACTAATACAACGAATATTTGCTACACGTCATAATGAAAAAAATAACTGGTTTAGAACCAACAAACATTTTCTTATATTTTATTACTTATTTATTTTTAACATTTAACGTTTAATTTATATATTCACCATATTTTAGGATTTCTAATCCGCTCCTGTAAATAAGTCCTAGATATGTGATACACTTTTAGGTGATTAATTAAGTTCCATTACTTAAAATTTATACTGTGCCACCGTCTTTGTTGGTGGTAGCTTTACAGTATTCGCGTAGGATTTGCAACGCAAGTAAAAAATACATCTTGTAGAAAGCTTTATGCCTTTCTATTATGTAATATTATATTTATTTATTGTATCCCTATCGTATTAATTGTTAACTAGTTATAATAATTTGTACTATTAGGAATGCTAATGATATATTATTCTAATTATAAAGAGAATCCATCAGCACTGATCCTGTTCGTACTTCATAAATAAGGCATTATCAATCAAATCACATCTGAATCTTTTACTTTGACTCTTGCCCTCTTGCCCAATGTGCACAAAATTTGCTTCAATATTTCGAGCTCTATTGTTTTTGATTTGTTAAAAAAAATCTTTAAGAGATAGTCTTGTGAGAGAGGATCTACTGTTTAACTAACTAAAACAATGGATTGTTCATTTTACCCCAACTCAGATAAGATACAATGTTCTTCTGGATAGGTTACTATGATGGCGTTGACAGGTGTCGGGTTCGACGGCCGTACAACGGAAGTGCGTGCGTCTACGTCGCGTCTATCCGCGCTTCCGGTGCGCCCGCGCATCTAGCCGCTAACACAAAATCACGCGCAGGATGTAACTAATATATGCATGCAAAACACATCTTTTGTGCATACCTATTGAAAAATTTTAAAAAATTCCATCCCTGTGAACGTGTCTGTTAAATATTAATATCCAATTATCCAAGTAAATATAAAATAAAAAATATTAAAACTTTAAAATATAATTTTTTTAAACGCTAAATAGCTTTTAAATGTTAACTCTATTAAATTTAGTGTTCGCTAAATTTAGATAAATAATAATTATTTGGAGATAATTAAAATATATAATAAATTAATAAACCTAATATATAAATATCCACATAATTAACATGTCTTTAAAAAAAGACGAGCGTACCATTTACAATGTCAGCATATCCTGTTTAAATTTTTTTTTTCAAATATACAAACAAATTAACATAAAATTAACAATTCACAAGCGTAACATGTTAAAACTAATTCGTTTGCCATTGCTCAACGTAATAAACAAAGCAATTTCGAAAACCGGTCAAACGCTCACAAAAATACAGTTACATTTAATTTAAATGCTAAAATAAAAACACATTAATTGATATTTGACATACCACAGAATATAGTCTGCCTACTATTCCGTTCCGTCTTTGATTCTCTTGCATCACTTCTTCAGTTATTGGTTATGAAAATTTGTTAGTTATCTTAATAACATTGTTAGTTAATAGCACCTATGGCTTTGCTTGTGTTATAGGCGATGGTTGACACCTATCATCAAGTAGACCTGCAACCTATCTTGTCGACATTAACACATGAAAAAATCTTTCATCAAATCAAAAAAATTCACATCAATAAAGTTTATACGTCAGAGTAACATTTGATAAAATAAAGTCGCTGTCCTAATGCAACCAAAAACCTGTCTGGCTTCGCTTGGGTGCAATTTTTTTTGCAAATTATATACACAAACTCATTTCATTTATCTCTCTTATCATCAGTGGAAACCGTATCAAAATCCGTTGGGGAGTTTAGAAGTTAGCGGAGGAACAGAAGCGGATAGCAACTGTTTGAATAATAATAAGTATAAGTCAATTATAAGTATAAAGTAATGATTGAGCTAAAAAAACCACTGTGTAAATAAAATTTCAAACGCCTGCCAGTTTCGATAAGCGCGGTGTGAACATGTGATACCGTATAAAAAACAGGTTTCCAGTAATATAGCTTTTACTACCCACTGTAGTAATTAAACGCGTTGAAACAACACTGACTCTTAACTGATAAATGCATTTTTGTTAAGCGCTCTAAACGTTTTGTAGGTATGTGTGAGCGAATTCGTGCGTAGATATTTGCTGTCAAAAAAAGTGAGATTTATTTGTGGAGACAAAATGCGTGTTATACAAAAATAGTAATAGAAATTGTAGAAGTCATAGAAGACACACATACAATATAAACACAGAACCTAAAAACTTTAGAAGTGACCCTCGCCCCACAAGATAAAAGTTTCCCCACAAAGTAAGGTCATAGTGTCCAATTTTATTTATCAGTATGTGGAGATCGTTAGTTGAACATAAAATGAGTGCCTGCCGTTCACAATGACGACCAGATATGTCAGAGGTATGAACCACATTATCTCCGGATCGGTTGTTAATGTAATTGGGTCATTACCATATTATTATGAGGTGAGAGCATGTTTTTGACTTTGACTGACTGGATTGACTGGAGATCAGTTGTAACTTATTGCCTTCAACCCCTTAGAAACATTGATTACGTCTTTATGCAATGGAACTTGTACTCATACATATCCTCTAACTTAGATATATTAGTTAAATCATTGGTGACACTGAAAATCCAAGGCGACAATGAACTGACTGGATTCGTTCATTGAAAGATTTAAAAGCATTAAAAAAAATTAAAAAATATATTAATAAAAGTTATTCCCTACATTAAGTATGTAAACAAAAAATAAACAAACAGAAAAAAGATCATAATATTTTCTACAAATGTTTGAATTAAACATTTTATCAATCAAATTTTATTTATGTTTTATTTCTTGTGTGTTAAATGGAAAAAAGTTAAAAGAAAACATTAAAACTACTTTAAAAGTGTCGTCGCTTTTAAATGGAAGAAAATGAAAAATCGTTGTTAATCATGTTGTGTTCGTCACAAATTGCTGCTAGGCTTTGAACTCCACTTTTCCTCCGGGCAAAGAAGCAGGGCGAGAGCCAACTAATAATAAATAATTAGTTTAATTACGGCTTTTAGCCCGTGGCCGCCTTCGGGACACGCCGGTTCATGTTTATGCAGTAAAATATTGCTTCGACCTCGTTGCCTACACAGAACCACCTCAATATTTTTCCACCACTTCACAAATACGTTAACTTTTACATTTATTCCTTTTTTACGAATAAATTGTTTGATAATATTTGTCATTTCTGTATCAACATTAACCTATTTCATGTATTCAAGCTCCCTACGCAGAGAGGTTTATCACGACTTTACGAATTCTTAAATCTTGATCATCCACAATGTCACACACACGCAAACTTCGCCGCAAAATAAAGTGATCATCATTTGTTATCAGTTTCTAATGCACACATGGATTTGAAAGATCAGAAGTTTAGACCAGAACGGGTTTCAAACCTGGGCTTCAAGCGTTCTTCCCTCGCCGCTAAGTCTTAGTCTTAGATACATTGGGGTTAAAGACCAGTGGTAGTGTAGTTGGAATTACCTACTAAACCATGGAAATGTTACTTTTAGTAAGGACATAGGCATAAGGCGAAGACGCATACGTTTCGGCTTCAAGGTCCGAGTGTTTCCGGCGCGAGCATGTAGCAAGTTCCGTTGTTGGGCAACGCTCCGGTTCGGCGCGCGGCTAATTGTTGCTGTTGCGTTGCATCGCACCATCCGGTCACAATTGTGCATTTTATGACCGTTTGATAAGGGACTTTAGCCTTTTATACACACATAATTATATTGCAACTAAATTATATACATATTTGACGAGCAGTTTGTTGTGGAATACGTTGATGTCAATTTTGTTGTGATGTCTTTTGCGTCATCCTTTTTCAGGAAGGTCCAACAGATTTTTAATATTTTATATAATAATAACATACTGCAATCCTTTTTTATTCATTATCGTCTTGAAACACTACTATAGAAGCTCCACAAACATAGGTATGCGTTAAGTGACGTTTGAATACTTTGAACTTTAAGATCCGAACTTGCAGACATTTGCTGGAACTTTACCGACATATTAGAAGAACTTTATGTGGAAATGTTATTAATTAAATAAATGTTGCCTATGGTGTCGCTCACGCGATTTGTTGATTAATTAAAAATTATTATTGTTAAAATATCCTTAAACTTAAGTAAACCAACACGAGCGCATTATCGAAGATAAAATATTTTGTGTTAATTTAAGAGCTAAAATAGTATGAATAAAAGCAAATATTTTATCTTATAAGGAATTTTATTTATAACAGTTCTCTTAACTTTAAAATACCAATTTTGTGTTCAGATCCTCGGCTATGGAGCGAAGCAGCAGTGGCCGCTTGGCTTCGTTGGGCTGCTGGCGAGTTCTCGCTGGGTGTTGCAGCTCTGCAGCAGTTCTCCCGAGCCCAGGGGAAAGACATATGTGCTATGGGTCGCGATCAATTCGTCGCACGGGCACCGGCTTTCATGGGCGACATTTTGTGGGAACACTTAGAAATATTACAAAAAGGTATAGTAAAAGAGTAGGCACTTTTATTACCTATCTGCAGCCAAAAAATCCTCTGAAAAAAGCGAATTGGGTGACTGAATCCATCCCTTCCATAGTGAAATAAATACTTGTGCTATTGTATTTACAGAGCACAATTTATTCTATCAAGGTTGGCAGCAAGGAGAATAGAGGTAAGTTGGCAGCACACTCGGGTCTACCAGTTTTGATTGTGTTCATAGACGATGGTAGGCAATACTACAAAGTAATCCATCAGCTTGCCTGCCAACTTTTCCACGTAACAAAATATATTTAGCATTCACGCCAGTAACACTATTCTTACTGATCTAATAAACTATTATAAATATATATATGTATTTGTTTTCTATAAGAACAACAAACCAAAAAGAACAAAAATCTTATATGTTTCTTTATCGACAGACGTGGAGAAGGAGCGGTCTCTGCTCGCGAATGTCCCTCCGAACATGTACGAGAGCAATGTATGCCTACCAGAGCTTTCCGACTACATACCACCGCCTGCGCACCACTACAACAACAACAACAATACTGGTAAGTGCTGAACGTGATATTTGCTCAAACATTGGACCAAAAGTAGGCCAAACATTAGTCAACTTTCAGCGAAATGGCTGCACCTACAACATTTTCCGTAGCGGAAATAGTCATCTACTGTAAATTTACATTTAAAATATGTTTTTAATTATTAAATTATATTATAAAGGTTTTAAGCAAAATAACTTGAAATTTTATAAGCTTTCTATTTATCCACTAAAGTAACGTACGTATCCAATAAAGTAACCAATTTTCATTTGTGATCCATAATCTAAAATTTAAAGCTATTTTATACGAATCAAAATGTGTAAGTACCAATAAACTGAACTTTTCATTGTTTTTATACTCGTATGCCACCGGGGAGCTATTATCAACTCGTAAAGATAAGAGAATCGGTTTGTTATCAAAACTGGTGATATAGTCAGCCTCGTTAAACTGTCGTTCAACTATATATGGATAATTTTACGCGTGGATAATAAATGGATATTTTTTTATAAATGGATAGTAATCGCCGAAGTATTGGACGTTGTAAAATGGCGATCCAAAATGCCTTTGACATTACGAGTATATGGTGTAGTTGTAAACTGTTTTCATACAAATGGATTCATCGTCTTAATTTCAACCGTAGAACGTCCACTGCTGGACATAGGATTCCCCCATAATTTGCCCTGTTAAAAGCACCCTGGATCCACCGTCGACCAGCGGTTCTTATTAGAACGTTTGTTCACCTTTTTTATATTAGTCTAATAGATTTCTTTTAATTTTTTTTTTCATTTTTAGAGTAGTTTAGAATTACCTTTGATTTATAATTTTACAGCTAGGGGGGATGGCTGTACAATTTCAAAAGTAAAAGCTCATTTCCATTACATATAAAACAACTATTTTATTGCGTTGTAAATCATCAAGTCGGGATGTTTTGACTGTGCAATGCGGCCGCGCGGCTACTGAAATAATAAATTAACTGAAGAGACAAGAAGTCCTCTTCGACATCGTTAACACGGGTGGTCCGCTTCTCAACGTTTGTATAACCGAATACCCACCGAATTTGTTAGCATAAATCATTTCGCGGAATCGCTTCATTGACTGTCCCTTGATTGATGTTAAACACGCTTTTAATTTACACGGCGCTGTTACTGAATTAAGCACCTATCAGCTAATCTGTTGGCTTTACAAACAGTATTTGTAAAAGCTCATCCCTACAAAGCTTTAGTAGCAGGGTTGCCAGTGTTGCCACTACAGATAACGTGGTTTGTCTATCGACAATAAAGCGCTTTCTGCTTTTTCTTTTGTTGCGTAAAGTAACTTTTCATGTTCACTCACACTGTTCAATAAAAAGATGTTACAAAACTTACTCATTTGTATAGTAGATACAAAATGATCAAAAGATATATTGATAGCAAAACCTGTCTAATATTTGTCCCAAATTTCGCGTCTACTTAAACACAATCAGTGGTTCCACATGATATTGATACGTATCTATTGAAACACCAAACGTGTGGAACACACACAGAGCGCATCGTTTCCAGTCCGCTGACGGCGTCTGTGGCGCAACCTCTGCGCCCTTGGCGTTGTTTTTCCGCTCTCTTTCAGCCGATCCGAGGTCTTCGCGAATATTGTCTTGTGCCGCAATTTGACGGAGCATCTTTATCGATTTCATAATGCATCTGCAAATGACGTTTTCACATACATATTTAACGAGGTCATTTTGTCAGGTCCGAGGTTGTTGCGGACCCATCGTACTGTAAAATTCGTCCCATTTCTTTAATCTATGTAACAAAAATTACTATAACGAAATGCAGGAATAGTGGTTTTTGCACATATAAAGCTTCTATTGATAAATAATACTGGCCGGTATATCTACGCTACAAGTCAAAAGATAACAGAGTTATGACATTTTGAAAAAACTGCACTTTAGCCATTTTTTTTCGATTTTCTCCTAAACTAACTTTCCGATCGAGTCATTCGACCTACAATTTTATTCGTGTTTTCATTGTCTACAAATTGTCACCCTGATAGTTATTATTACCCTGATAGTTTCAATTTTATAAGCAAAAAAACGGCGATTTTTTTTGCATAAAATGGTTAATAACAATAATGTTATAAATAATAAAGTCGAGTGAAAAAAATGTCATGAAACTATTCTCCAAACAATAACGCAGTTGGTTTTCTGCTAATACTTTTTACATGTCAAAATTTATATAGTTTGGCTTACTACCCCACTACCCCACTATCATCTCAATATACCTTACTTAGTACCTAATCTAATCTACCTACTCTAATCCCTTATTATTTTAATTACATTGCCAATTTAGCCATAAAACAAACATTAAAACGTTCGAATATTGCTAAATATCATTTTTAATTCATATATATTCGCCTATATTTTTTTTAATTACCGGACAAA
Organism: Synanthedon vespiformis; assembly: GCA_918317495.1. NCBI lineage: Eukaryota > Metazoa > Arthropoda > Insecta > Lepidoptera > Sesiidae > Synanthedon > Synanthedon vespiformis. The sequence goes on from OU906962.1 coordinate 4,059,149, forward strand.
TAACACGTTGCTTACATACTTATATGCGAAATAATTGCGCATATCCTCCAATCGAACTTAATATTTTGTAATAAAAAAATCCAAAGCAAATGTCAAAAGGCTTCTTTTTCTTACTAGTAGGCACCAAAAGCATATAATTATTTTTATAAAAGGTACCATTCTTTTACATAAATGAAGGTCGGTCGCCAAAGAAGGCCCTTTGGAAAAAGTCATAACATAAATATGATACATACATACATAAAGGTTGTTCCGGTATTAATTAATCAAAATTGTGATAAATTGTTCTCTCGGTCATTAATTGGCCATATCAAAAAACCAAGCAAACCATTTCTGAGCATTCATCTTTTGACATTTCGTTCGCTTCAGTATAGGCCCTATTTCATTCACTATTTCATGAAAAAGTGCGATCCTCTTATATCTCGGAGAGTTGTGACGATAATATGATATTCAAAAAGTGCTCAAAAGATGCGTATTCATGAGAGCTGTAAGATGCAAAAAGAATTTTTCAAAAAAGTCAAAAACGAAAAAGTTGACGAAAATGTCCGAAATAGTAAAAAATCTTTATTTTCCGAATTTTTGATTTAGGCGCTTGATATTTTGGAAACGAAGAATTATATAAAAAATTTGAAAAAATTACTCTGGACAATTTAGTCAGCTACAATTTGATCCTAAAATAAAGACGATCGGGTTAAGGGTTTGCCCTGTAGCTTAACATTTTTTAAAGAAGTCAAAAAGTCAAAATAACATATTTTTTCGAATTCCGTAGATTCATTTTCAATATGCTCGATAGTCGTGTGAGGCACGAAATCTGTGATTTTTTTTATGATTGGCTCTACGAAAAAATACTTATTAAAAAATTTTATCAGTCGTTTAAAATTGCATTAATTTATACTTCGAGTAATAAGTTTCAATAAAAAATTACTAAGTTACTAAAACTAATTGTTCAAAACAAATATTGGTTTACTCCCCTACCACTGAAATCCCTCCACGCGGGCGTGGTTTGGAAAGCGCGAAGCCTCGACGGTCAGTCTTCAAGCACACTACGCATGTATAACTATAGTTCTAAGTATATTTAAATAATCAATTTAAAATAAATTCATACAACTTATATTAATTTATCTTTTTAATACACGAAGAGTTTTTTATATATTATAACTTAGTATGGAAACAAAGTTAATAAGTTACGTGAAGCTGTGAGAAGTGTTTAAATTATAAATAATACAAGTGATAATGGCTGCCTTGGACTCAGGCTAAGCTATGTTTTTGCATCCTAGTTCCCGCCCTAGGGACTATACTGAACTGGATCCTGTTATGGTGTGGCGGGGTAAGACTTTTGACAATATTAATATTTTAAAAAATTAATACTGTTCATAGATTTCTAACTGCTCATTGAAATCTAAAGCTGTAACACAATTTCAATTTTTTTTTTCTGACTTATACATACAAATATTAAGGTGTAAAGGACAAAGAAATAACTTTATTTACTAAGAAAATTATCTTAAAATATAAAAATAGCCAACGTTCCTGAATGATTTAAGAAGAAAAAAAATCAATTTAATATTTAGCCAAACGGGATGAATTGGTGATAAATATACTTTTACGAGGTTTTATACGAAGGATTTGTATTTTTTTAAATCACATAAAATACGTATATAATAAATTGCTTTCTATATGTAATAAACTTGTCAATACAATTAAGAATAGACTTTTTCACATATATTATATTTTTATTTAATAGACGCATGATTTGTGATATTACATCTAGGATCAACTTAAAGAATAAAAAAAATTAAGAAAATTTATTTTCATGAATTTTTCACTTGTATGACGTTTCTACAATGCTTTTACTTTTTGGGGTGCTTTTTTATAATAATCATCATTATAAGACCATCAGCCTGTGTTGCATACACGCCTCTCTCCAGGCTTGCCACCACAGAAGGTCCTCCTTCGTATCCAACCCTTTCTACGATGTCTTTCATGTCGTCTGTCCACTTGGCCACAGAGCGTCCAACGCTGCGTTTACCAATTATAGTTGCCTTTATTCGACAACTCATCTACCCCATCAGTTAACTAGCTCTGCTTTAGATGTACCCCATGGCCTCTTCAGCTTGCTAATTCCCTAACACCTAAAAGTCCCCGCATAATTACAGCACAAGACAACGTTAGTTGATTTCACGTGTCCTCTGGGCAACTCGAGCGTGTCTAAGTAATGCAAGTGGGGCGAATACGAAGGTTAACATACAAAAACAGTGAATTTAGCAACTGAGCTCATATTAATAAGTGGTGGTATATGGCTAATGTATATGCAAGTGTTGGGCATCCGCGCTGTCGCAAGGGGCGATCGGCACATCCTCCGCTTGCGCACTCGGACGATAGGTAATTGGCGGACGTGCGGCTCGGAACAATGTTGCGAAATGCGACTACATCCTTACTTGCACACTGAAATTTTCATGGCCACTACGAACGCTTACCTACCTTCAATCATACGACGCTCAAAACAATTAAATTGCCTCTTGAGCATAGGGTCTCATATTTTTCCAATAGGACCGGTCAGAAAAATACTGTTGAAAAATATAATACCTACGTCAGATATTGTAAAGAAGAGTTGCATGTGTAAGTTTCATAATACTTGTATACATATACATTGTATAAATAAAATATATTTTATTGATAAAGCATTACCTATGGTTTTACCTATTAGTATAGGTACCTAAGTTAAACAAAAAATCAACAGATCTTATTATTATATTATGCTACAATTGACCTGACCTTATTTATTGTATATTCATATTTTCATAATCCTACTAATATTAAATTTGACGAACATATTATATGATTAACATAATATGGGATACTTTTTATCTTCGAAAAATTTTAGGTTCCCGAGGGTATCCTGAGGTTCTAGTTTTATGTCGTAAGTACATACTTATTAAATCATTTTAATATAACTTTTTTTCTAAGAGCTCAAAATAATCATATCATTATACATTCACAAAATTACTAGACAACTTTAGAAGTAAAGTGATTGAACCTTAAAACATCAATTGCATCTCATTGACATATCATTATTTCGAACCGATCAAACATAAATTAGTTTGTCATCCTTATTAGTGTACATTTAACGATCCCGTAGAATAATAACACGGGTTACGTGGCAGCCAATCATGATAATTTATTACCATAAAGTGATATGGGCAGTTAATCTAAAGCAGTGAACGTGGTGACGCCAGTATCCTGCGAACTAATGATAATATATTGAGTGGTCGTATAGCTCCGCCCATCGTGTTCGCTTACATACCTACTGCATCGGTTTCATATTAACCCATTTATTTTCTATTTAGTATTTCTTCTATATTTTTCTGACTTTTTGCACATATTTCGAGTCTAACAAATTTATTGTTAATTCCAAAATGGGAAATATTTTATTAAGAACTAATTAATGTATGATTTAATAAGTATGGAGATAATATTTGTAATTATTTATTTTAATTTTTCATATTGATTGCATACTCAATATCACTATATATTTATAAAACAAAGTCCTCCGCCGCGTCTGTCTGTTTGCCTGTCTGTCTGTTCGCGATTTTCATGCTGTTTTCACCAATGGATAGAGTGGTTCTCGAGGAAGGTTTTAGTATATAATTTACAAAGTTACGCGGGCGAAGTCACGGGCAGCAGCTAGTTATTAATAAAGTACCAAAGTATTTTTACAATTATTATAATTTATTGTTCTGTGTGGTATAATTGTTTCTTTGGTCAAACAAATCGTTTCCTTATTGGCAGTGCATTTAAAAGCGAAATACATTACACTAGGCGAATATACTAGAAAAAGGCTGTTTTACAATAAATCATACCTAAGTCAATGCACGAAAATACCTTTAAATTTATCCACTTGACTGATCAAAGTTAAAAATTGTTTTCTACACAACAAACAACCATATAGTTCTAGTAAAAAATATATACTTACATATACCGCGTTTAAAAAAAATAGTAATGAATCTTCTAAAAAGATTAGAATAGACAGTCAAATGGCGCACGTGAGTGGGCAAAATAAAACATAATAACGGGAGTTACTCAATACCATCATGCGCCGCTAATGTGAATCGATATTACTGTCAAGTGTTGACAAGAAAAATATTGGGTCTTTCTAAGATATCGATAAAAAGATAGGTGTCGATTCGAGCGGCCACTTCCGTTCGGTATTGTGCGCCAACTAGAGGGCTTCCGGTGCAACCCGATACACTCCTGCGCACGTGCGTACTAAACCTTTTCATATTAACAACGACGAAACTGGGACAAAAGGTGATTAAAGAATGATAGACGATATAATGAAATAAGCAATAAAATATGCGGAATAAACGACATAATCAAACGACTTTTACATTTCAATGAATTCTTCTATTCTTTTGTGGCGTTGGACGCAATGATAAGATTTTTATGTATGTATGTACATAATAAGCTCGTAATATTAATATATCACAAGGAAATTATAATTTACAATAATTTTGCAAGCTTATACGCGGCAGACTTAAAGTACGAATATTTGATATTCAATCTAACATGAAGTTTTATAAACTAACTTAAAGATGTTATTCAACATATTCTAATGTAGTTTTATTGTTATTTTTTTATACAATTTATTATATACAACCTTAAGTACCACGTAGCTTTTTTTTAATGATTGGTTTATACTTGTCTATTTAAAAAAAATACAATTTTTTAATAAGTAATTTCTCACAATAGTTTCGTAATAATTTGATATATCTAAGCAATCTTTAATCCTTTTTTTTTAAAAAACGACTGTTCATTGTCTGATACAATAAAAAGGGCACAAAGGTCTTGTGTACAAGTGTACGTAGGTAGGTACCGGTACGTAATAAGTTATAAAAACGTCAACTTGTAAGGGTTGGCACACGAAAAGAGCAAGGGTGTCTCTTTAATGTGTGTGCTTGTAGGGCTCTCGCAAAAGCCCGCTTGTCGGTAGCGAGAGGCCTTCAATGAACCCTTAATAATAGCCCTTGGGAAGGGTCTATTGAATCAATCGCCTTTATACGCCTGTTTCATGTGTCCTTGATTTGATTCGTAAATCTGATTTGTTTATTAATGTTATTGGATTCAAAATAGGGTCAAGGGTACGAAAGTTTTTATTAATAAAATGCTATTATCATGAAATCAACTAGAGCAATAATAGACGGAATAAAAATACCTGTTATTATATGTAAAAAAAGTATTCCTAGTATGATTTAGTATTCTTGCCATTTTTAGTTGATATTTAATTGAGAAAGGAGATCAATCAGTTTTGTATGGAGATCAGGCCATCAGTTTATTTTCGTTTAAACGGTTGAAATTTGTATCATTAGATAAGAAGAAATTATAAATTTCACTGGGAAATTACAATCTGAATTTTATATATATGAAATATTTACAGGAAATTAATAAAGACTTTAATTACCAAATTCTCCAAAGTGCAAAACAATGGCCTAGTTTTGAACGATCTCCCTGTACAAATTTAAATTGGGTAAAAAGACATTTTAAAAAAGAGTCAAAATGGTATAAAATTAAATAAAGGTCACAAAATATTAAATAAGTTAAAAAAACTATGTTTAATGTTCATTATTATAAAAATATATTCTTTAAAAGTAACGTTCGCCTTCCCGGTTTTCCCCTCTTTATCAGTTAAAAATATTTTTTCCTTATACGCTATTCTTAGGACGACAATATAAAGTACATATTTATTTATGTATACCATGATTGTGTATACTTATTAAATGTTAGTGGGAATATTGCACCAATACACTAGGTATTATTGATCACAACATTTTAAATTACTTTTATTTTTTATCATCGAACAACTGCTTTAATTTTATATAGGTACATAATAATTGGATACTAAAAACATAATTCAGTACTGAACGAAATATTTCAAAAGAAGTTAACAGTAATTACCTGGATTGATATAATTTATTTTCATAATACACTAAGGAATTATAATTAATATAAAAAAGTATTTATTAGTAGAAATGAGGAACTTAAATTAGCATTCATCAGCAGAGACCTTTTTTTTTGTTGAGCCAAAATAAAATTAGGACCCATTGTGGCCTTTCGGTATTACGAGATTTGATCACCTCAATTACCTAATAATTTCTTAATCGTAGGTATTTTCTTCGATTCATGAAACGTTTTCTATACATTTAATTAAGATATCTACAGTTAACAGTACCTATCATTACGATTCAGTTCTTGTAATAGCAATAAAGAACTTTATTATTATTTTATGTTGCTGTTACTGTCAATTAGAGGTCGCAAAGTCTATGTCGATTATCATGCATCATGTAATAATAAAGCGTAGAACAAGAAAAAAAACATTAGACACCATTTTATGTTTAATCATGCAATTGACATAGACTTTTTTACTTACGCGACATTGAAGTTATAAAATTTTACACATATTAACTTTTGCTAGACAACTTAATTGTTGTTTAGAAATTCATATGAAATTTTTGCAGTAAATCTAAGCAATAAAATGTCCCTAACTAATATGGACTAGGTAACTAGTCTAACTAACTAACTAATAGACTAGGATAGGATAGTGACAGAATGGTATCCACGAGATAATAAAAGAAACAGAGGTAGACAGACCAAAATATGGAAAGATGATTTCTTGAAAGTGGCTGGACCTACGTGGACTCGTACAGCAATTAAGGACAGGACTAAATGGAAATCTTTAGAGGATGCCTGTTGCAAACCTTCTTTTTATATGTCATGTTTTTGATAATAGTAAAAATATATATGAAAGAAAATAAATGACTTCAGATTTTGACCTCGAACCAGCCGTTTGATTTACTCAATATTTTCAACAATGCCTATGTCGAGAGACAAGCTGAATGACAACCGTTTGCCGATTTACGTAAATAATAAAAAAAATATTTTTTAATGTATTTAGTTTAGGCATTATAATTTTTAAGTATGCATGTAAAGAAAACAGAATGTATTTTAACTAATATTATTTATGCGACCAGGTGGTTTATTACGTTTTCACGCCTTAACTGCTGGACCGATCATCGGGAAATTTTGCATTCTCTATCAGGAGTCCTACAGAAAGGAAAAAGAGTACCTCTCGGTAATAAGGTGAACTTTGATATTTGATAACACGTTGGTTATTTCAATAGTAATATTCAATTATAAATTACTGCCCGCCTATATAGTATTCAAATTACTTTACTATATTACTGAATTATTGAAAGAGGAATAAATGTGTTAAAAATTCATTAAAAATTGTAACTATAACATTAGTATAATGTAGGATTGAAAAAATGAGTTATCGAAATAATGTAAGGAACACCAACCATATAGAAAACGAGTTCACTATAAAATCAACAGAGAAAAGATATTTGTAATATAATTTTTTTGAGCAACGACTTACTTACATTTTAATGTCTTCACTTCATGCAATCCTTTATCTAAGTAGGTACCTACTAACATTTTCTATGAAGGTGTTTTGTTTCTTTTCCGACATCTGCAGTTGAAGTGTTAAACACGTGGGAATAGTCCACATAATAGGAGAATTTTAGCGAATCCGCGACCTTTAACAATGGTTATCGAGGAATGTTCAAATAAGTGTCGGGTTACTTGCACTTTGCGTTTCTCGAGGCGCCGACAAAGCCCCGCGGCAATGGCTTTGAAGTGCCGAATTCAATTAATTGTCGTGTTTGCGGTACTCTACGCTCATTGTAGGAATCCCGGCAAAAACAAATATTTGCCGAGTGTTCATTATCCGTTATTAGGTGGTGCGCATTTTAATTGTCTCCTCTCCTACAGCCGCGATTACTCTTTAATCGGCAGACGCTAAATTTGATAGTCCCTTTATATCGACATTTTTCTTAGTATTTCATAAAGGTGAATGATAATTAAAACTATATATATATTATCTACACAAATATTATAAAGATGGGTTGAATTTTTGTGTGTTTGTTTGCAATGGATAAACTAAAACCTAATTAACTGTGATCTTAAAAATTCTTTCATCTCTAGAAAGCTACATTATCAGCTAGTAGCATAACATAACAGTAACATATCTCTGTACCTACTTTTTATATAAAAAATAGATATCTCAACGAAAATTGTAATAATTAAACCCAAGGTAGGATAATTCATTATTGCGAAAACACCAAAAACCTTTTAAATTATATATTTTTTGAAAAAATATACCTATACGAAAATTTTATATCTTAGATATCGTTTCAAATTATTAAGAAATATCGTAAATATAATATAACCATGCCTAAATTAAAGCAGTTTTATTAAAAAAACATAAAACAAACATTAACAATATAAAATAACTACTAATATTTAAAAAAACACTATTTTTTAATAGTAGTTTTTTGGAGTTTTTGATGATTATTTCATATTTATCCGAAACTTACGTCTTGTCGCTATTTAACGAGGAAGGCTATAGACTATAGAGAACGCGGACGAAGTCGCGGTCGCGGGCACCAGCTAGTGTCTAATATACAAGTTGTGTTGCAGTGTGTAACATAATATGTCATTTTGTTAATTGTGTATAATATTTTCATTGATAATACGTTATCGCGGCCTACGGAATGTACGATTGTAGCGAGTGGTGGGGATAGAGTCAAAACAGCTACCGGACGGTGTGGGTGGAAGCAGATTGTCCTTCGCACAACTGCCCCTGAGATAACTCTGTCATAACAAACAATAGCCAGTTTTGACACAATAAGCACTCACAAAGCAGACATGTGATATTCGCGATAAGACGATAGTTCTAGAATTTTCAGATAATTTTTTTTGGTGTGTCATCAAAAATTTTTTTGTAAAATACAATTTTGTTAAATTTATTTGAGTCGATAAAGTTAAGATAAAATATTATCTAATATCAAAGCGACCCTGTTCGTCTACAAAGAAAACTATAAAATATCCTTAGAATTTAGAACTTTGCACATTTTGAAAATACTCAACTTCCAAATATGCTTCAAAATTCTCATGGATCCCACACTTCTGCCTCAGTTTTTATTTATTTTTTAAAATAATTTTTCAACGGTTATTATAAAAAAAAAGTATTTTATAAAATACTAGCTGTAGCCCGCGACTTCGTCCGCATTGAAAAAGAAAAAAGTAGCCTATCCTGTGTCCCGTAAGTCTAAATGTTTATCTCTACCAAGTTTCATGAAAATCAGATGGAGGAACATACATACAATACCTACTCTTACAGATTTATTATTAGTATTGATGATTGATTGATACATATGTTATTTAAAATACTCTTAAGAGATTTAGTTTAAAAAAATATGATTACGAAACATTGAAGACGTTCTTCCAACGTTTCGCAATTTCGTCAACTGGGTGACAGTCCAAGCATTTAATTCGAGGTTCACTCCAGAACAAGAATAATAATATGTCACACTCACAATCATAATGTTCTCGGAAAACGTTTCAAATATAAACGGGAATAAATGTCGCATCTCATCACATGACGGAGGCCGAGAGAAATAAATTATTGGCACCGGAAATGACGTCCTATTCGTGCTCCATTTTAAACACACGCTTCGTCTGAAGAGCTGTCGAATACAGTTGCAGCATTTGTTAAAAAAAAACACCCACACATTGTAAATATTATTGTTGCTTTTTCTACACTTTGTGTGTAGACTGAAGAAAAGTTTTGTAACCTAAAAGAGAATATGTAATAGCAGTGCATACATACTGCTTTTCGCAGTCATTTGGGCAGCCTGTCTAAAATAAGCACATAAAAACCTTACAGAAGAATCACCGTGAAATAACAGCACGGTACATTTCAAAGTTTCGGTGAGTGTATGTGTCGATGTCAAACTGTTATTAACCGTAGGCACAAATAGAAGAAGTAGGTACATTTCAAAGTTTTTCTCAGTTTTCTAAAAGCAATTTATAAAAATTTACAAGACAAGATTGAAGTAACTATCTACTTCCATTTGAATCATGTTTGAATTTGTTTAGCTTATTATTTCACCTCGTAATCCTGTGTGACCCACAGTCCCATATAAATGTTCCTTAATTACAGGAAAGAGTCATAAGTTTTTGAATTTTAAATTTTTAAAAGAATAGCATTAGACATGAATTCGATTACGACCGGAAGCGAGGTTTTTGTATTTTTATTATCATCGCTTAGGTCGCAATATAAGCGACATTTCGATGTCCTGAATAATTTAAAAATTAGTAAATTCATATTATATATTATACACACAGTCTGCTCGGACCTATAACCTGTGAGCCTTTTATGTTTATTTAATTACAAAATTATAACTAAGCAAGAAATCTAATAGGTCCAGATTTTTTTTAAAACTTTGAATTATCTCGTTTCGGACTACAATATAGACTTTGGCTCCTCACATATAATATATCACAACGTGTAATGTAATATTACAGGTTTATAGAGACACAAAGCAGCCATTTTGATATTTATAAAGCCCGGTATTAGTGTTAACCCCGCTTTGACAGTTCTGGATGAAGTGCTCCCTCGCGTCGCACAGATTTATGGCGTGTTTTTCAGTGTTTTATCTAAAAAAGATTGTTTATCTGGTACTTCCGTCGCCTGTCGCAGCCGATACGGTTGCTAGCGCTTTATTGTTTACACTTAATGTAATTCAAAGCAGGGAATTCCACGGTAATATGTATTTTTAAATTTAAACGCGGCCGCTACGCGATTGAAGTTTACTTTGTGAATATCGATTGACCGCCGCCATTATTTCTGTATCGATTCGCTCTTATACGATCAATAGTAAGGTAATATGTGCTCGTGCTTGGAGTTCGTAATTTGTTTGTTTTTTTATGCACCGCCAACTTGCGCTTCAGGGAATTCTCTAGTTTCTAATCTTACATTTAGATCCAAAAGGACCGTCTTAGTCAAATGGTAAACATTATGCCAATAAGCCGTCTTACATTTGAATAGTGGAGATGTTATAGAATAAATCGCCATTATCATCATCATTTTGGATTCGTAGGCCTTTCCTATAATTTTACAGTTGGACCGGTCAGAAGCAGCCTGAATCCAACGGCCATATTATAATATCTATGTAATCTAATAGCAGTGCTATTCCATTGCTAGTACTTTCTAGTACTTGAGATTATTTCACTGTAAGAGGTTGGCCCTTACCATGAAATAATGTTGCCCTTGGGTATTTTTCGGTGTATTTTTTCGAAAGCCCCCATTCATAATTATATCCTCCCATCCCATACATAATCCTTACATTTTCCTTCCTTGCGTAGCTTACAGTGTAACTTGTGGACCATTAGAATGTCTGTCTGCTGTACTTTATCATTTAAAAAGCCTTAAAAATAATAATATTCACGTTCAAGTAGGTACACTAACATATAGTATAGGTGTTTCCTCTCGAACAACATATGAAAGTTCAGTTCCGGCGAGAACTCCCGTTGAGTTAGTTTGTAAAAGATGTTTCAGTGAGGCAGTCCAATATCCTGTCTGTATTTGTTTCCGCGACCCATTTATTCATATATGGAACACTCATTTCCCGCGCCATTTCCCCTTTCGTTGCAGCCGCGACTCTGCTGTGTTGGTAATTGCATTTCATTTGTTTCTTAGTACTTTCCTCATTTTATATTTAACTAGCGACCCGTCCCCGGCTTCGCACGAATGCAATTTTTTTCTTCAAATTATATAAGCCCTATCCAATTGGTAGTTAATTTTTTGAAAATCCCACAGGAACCTAAAATTTTTTCAGGACAAAAAGTATGTAATATTTTAATCGAGATAATCATTAATAAATCAGTGAAAACCGCACTCAAATCAGTTAAACCGTTTCTGTTAACCAATCAGTTAACCGGATAGACAGGCAAAAATTCTAAAAACTTTTTTTTTAACTTCTATAACCGTGTACAATACAAACAGCCTTGTTTACAATTTTATTATAGGTATGTGCATAGATTGCTTTAGATGTTTTGAAACTCAACCAACATATCAATCACTATAGAATTAGCGTGATTTATGTATCACTAATCAAGTATAATGTTAAATGACCTCATGTTTTTTAAAAAAGATTTTATGAACTAACCACACCATAAAAACACATGGTTAAAATTCGTCGCATATTTAAAACTCCATAATAATATACACATTAGTCGGCGGCATTTCTATTGACACAAAAGCAATAAATATCTCGACTTAAAAGACTGCCGATGTATGAATGAAACTATTTCGGTTCGTGAACCACGTAACTGTACGCAGCTTACTTATTTATGAAATTAAACAACAAATCGTATTTACCAATTGGAATTCCTCGAAGTGCGCACAAAGTACACACAATCTACGTCGTTCACGAGATTACAGGAATAACATTGCACTCAATAATTTTATAAATAACAATTCAGTTGTTTAAAAACGATAATAAATGTCTACGAAACGTTGGGATAAAAAATATATTACGCAAGAACAATGAGCCGTGTATAGTTATGGAATACTAACAAAAAATCGGCGTCAAATCTTCGAACGCGTCGAAATCGCTTCCTCCGGTAGACAATAGCCGACTATATCCGGTCGCACACGTGCTCAGGTACCCATTATCCCGGGCACCATCATCGGCCCCTTCTTCGTACCTTTTGTGACCCTCATAGTCCAACCCTGTAACTTGACCCGGTTATACGCCCTCCAGCTCGTGCCCTCCCATCCAATATTGTTGACATTCCTATATATCGCGACATCTAAGTATTTTCTTACTAAGTAGATATTGATATTTCGAACATCTGCCCCGAGGTATTGCCACCGCCTTCAAGGTACGATTTCATGCCAATCTTGTATACGGTTATTAACTTACAACAGAATTAAGTATACCTACTTATAAACAGAAGTATGTAAGAATGCTTACCATAACTTGCATTGATAAAATTTATTTAAATAAGTAAATATGTAGGTAAGTAATTGTCAAACAGAAGTAAGAATACTTACCTACATAACTTGCATTGATAAAATTTAAGTAAGTAAGTAAATTAGACTGGACCTTTACATTTCCTTTACATTATTATGATTACTCGTAGTCTTGCTTCATTCGTATTGAAGTTTATCTTTCTGTTGTAAATACGATAGTATAACATAAAAACTAAATAGTTTCCAGTGAAACTGGCGTCGGATGATTGCTATCAGACAATGAGAATCATCGTGGAATCGAGTTAGAACGCCAAGTCAAGGTCATGTGTGCGTCATACCCATTATTTTATATGTAATTACGGTCTAACGTCTTCGCAACGCTGTGGATTGGCGAAACAGTTTTACAGATAAAAATACACTGTTTTTTTTTCTGTCACTGTAATGACTAATGATGACAGATCTAAAAACGAAAACTATTCAAGTAAACGATACCTAACTACGTACAAAATCAGCTAATTAAGCTAAACCACTACTTTATGTTAAAACCACTGGTTTAAAATATATATTTTAAACTTTCATGTGAAAGTGTAGCAGACAGGCTAACAGTCCACTTTATAAACGGTCGCTTGTTACAAATAAATACCTAATAGAAGGAATGCCAAGGGTGCTGACTTCCTAAAAATAATTCTAACTTAGTATACCTAAGTACTCATATTATGTGCCTATGTCCAAGTCCATCGGGAACGATTTTTACAAACAAATGCAGAGTTTCCAAGGTCTGTTTATAATATTAGTATAGAAAAGATATACCGATATTATAAAGAGAATATCATTTTGTACTAATATTATAAACAGAGAATTTGTAATGAATAAACTCAAAAACTAATTAAATTTTTCCACCTGTAGAAAACTACGTTTATAAAGTTACGCGGGCGAAATCGCGTGCAACAGTAGTATTAGATTTTATGTTAAAAATGTATTATGTTTTCTGTGGATTCCAAAACGACAGCCTTTAAAACGTAATATTAAACATAATATTATAACATAATTTAAAACATCCTAATATTTTTTTACCTATACACAATAATTAATAGACTTTGTCGTACATTATCTTAGCGGCACTACATTAGCCAGCTATGTTCTTAACAATTTAATCTCAACATTATATTTTTTATACCTATTTGAAACAATGGGGTGCTGTAAAACATACCGTACTAACTGACAAGTAATTTTAACCTACAACGCGATAAATTACAATGCATTGTTTTGTTCGCACTAAAAGAAAACCCGTGTATGGTTTGCTCAAGCGTGTCGTTTACTAAAGTTGTTTTCTTGCTTGAAAACTAAAGTTTTTCCAAAATAATTTACTCAAATTTTTGTTGTAACGCATTTTGTATTTTCCTTGATTTTATCATTATAGTTTTATTATTGTCATGATACGTTATTTATTATTACATAATAACAGTATTTCGAAGGCCACGAAGACTTCGTCATAATACAAAACAAACATTTTTATTAATCAAAAAATTTTTTATACTTACTATATTTATATATTATCATAGTAAATGTGTAGTAAATTTATTATAATATTTCGTCGTGTCTTATATATTATACTATATTATATATTAAGTATATTATTATATCCAACGAATTCGAATATAATAACCGTAAAATTCTTTGATCCTTTAACTAACGAGTGGTGTAATTAGATTTTAATATCCCCCGATATTAAATTATGATCAGTTTTCTTAATTGTCTTAATTTAATTTAAGCAATTTACGTAAAAAAAACGAACATTCGATTGAAATTACAATTAAATTAGTATTGAAATATTCAGACGTGTAATAACATTCATTAGCGATTACGATTATAAGTTCTAGCGCTAATTTTTATTATTCTCTTTGTGGTTCGGCAAAAAAAATCAACGGTCGCGCAACAGTTGGTAGCGTAGCAGGTGGCGCGACAGGTCGGCGGGTCTCTCTGAATGCGTATAATATAAACCTATCTCTCTCTGCGATTTCGCTCGGCTAACTTCGTAAACGCTCGGCACCGACTTTTCCACGGCCGCCCTCTCGATCCGCCCGAAAGCTCGTACTTGCTTAGTCGTAGATTAGGCGCGCTGTGAATCGGGTGCTACGAACTAAAAAGCTCTCACCTTACATCACAAGTCGCTTTCGCGTACGACATAATAACTTTGCGGCCAATCCATTTACAGTTTCGCGTGAAATAATTCAATAATTGTCTGTTTGTTTATTAATATAGTATAATTTAATACCTCTATAGTGGACGGTTTAGTGCTACGAACTAAAAAGCGCTCAACTTACATCACAAGTCTTCGCGTAAAATTTCATAAACTTTCCATTTACAGTTCCGCGTGTAAAAATTCAATAACTGTCAGTTTGTTTTATTTTTTTTTATATAGAAACATATGGTTTTACCTACGGTGGAGGGTTTAAAAGTGTTGTGAGCAATGAAATTTTAAGTGTTGTCGTGCGATAGAGCCATGTTGCTTGTGGAAACGCCACAGGAAGCCGCCGTGCCTCCGTGTGCGGCGCCCCTGGATTTCCCTATGTCGACCCTCACCAAACTCAACTTCACAGACTACAGTGTCAAGGTTAAACCCTATGAGAATACTGAACAAAGAGACAATAGTAGACTGAGTTATGAACACGCGATAGCGAGTGCGGCGCGACTGGGTTACGAACCGGCTACAATGAATACGGCGAAACTCCAATACGCCGAGCAAAGGCTCGCGTATGAACCACCGCCGGTCGAGAATTTGTGCACTGAAAGTTCATATATTTTACCGACAGGTTTGTTTATCTTTATAATATTATTTTATATTAGGCAACCGTCTCGGCTTAGCATGTATGATTAATTTTTCCGACTGTTCTCTTCATAAAAATGTTCCTCGAAATATGAAATATTATAACACCTTAAAAATATATGAATAATATAACGCCTGATATCTTTATCGCTGTGACAATGGTGGCACCACTGCGATTTTTTTAATATTTTTAGAGGATCCTTTGGGAACCTAACATTTTTCAGGATAAAAAGTATCCTATATGTTAATCCATACAAACTATCGTATTTATAATATTATAAAGATTAATAAGTTTATAATACAATGTATCAGAATGATTAATTAATACAACAACAATTACAAAGTAGTTTTAAATCCTCGTTCGGGACGTTATCGCAACAAGTAGCCGATCTCATTAGCACCAGCGGCCAAGCGGTCGTTATGTAGTAGGTAAAACTCCTTAATAAACATTCAATAATAATCCGATAATTACGCAATTCCAATTAAAATATACGACCCAACATGTGCTTGTGAATAATAAAATTTCAATGTTATTAAGAAATACGCGGAAATTAGTTACCCGCAATCAATATAAATTAATGTGTAAAATTTGTGGGAGTATTTAATTTTATGCTGTGCACATATTCTTCTTTGCATAGTATATTTGAATTCACTCCTAAATCATACAACGAATTTTGATGCGGTTTTCACCATGAGTTAGATTATTTTTCATAGATTTAAAAACCTAATTAATTTTTTTCTTGGGCGAAGCCGGGAGCGGGTCGCTTGTTATTGTATAATACAAAAATAGCGACCAGCAAAGTCATGATTTTAAAAGTATAGTAGAATACAATTT
Source organism: Synanthedon vespiformis (assembly GCA_918317495.1). Classification (NCBI taxonomy): domain Eukaryota; kingdom Metazoa; phylum Arthropoda; class Insecta; order Lepidoptera; family Sesiidae; genus Synanthedon; species Synanthedon vespiformis. The sequence continues at coordinate 4,075,679 of OU906962.1, forward strand.
CAGTTTATTCTTTAATGTCTTTTCGATAAATTAAAATCTTAATCAATACTAATAATAAATCTGTAAGTGTAGGTATTGTATGTATGTAAGTTCCTCCATCCATAACTCTTAAACGAATTAACTGATTTTCATGAAACTTGGTAGATAAACATTTAGACGTACAGGACACAGGATAGGCTACTTTTTTCTTTTTCAATGCGGACGAAGTCGCGGACGCCACCTAGTAACAATATAAATGCGAAAGTTTGCATGTTTGTTAAGTAGTTTATTACTTACTTACCTCGTTTTTTCAAAAAACTTCAAAATAAACTGTGCTGCTGTGCGTACGAGGTCGCAGGCACGACTAGTATTATATAAAAATAAAACTTTCATAAAATAAAATTCATCCCTTACCGTACGCGACGATTTATCAAAAGTTCAAAGACAACTTAAAAGAATGCGTATATTATTATTTTTTATATTATGCTTTTTTATAAACACATTAGTGTTATAAAATGAGCGAGCGGTTCACGGTGAAGTTTCAAAGATGCGGCCGGAAGCACTTTCGCCGGCCGCCATGTTGGATCCGGCGGGCTGAGGGCTGCGCGGGCGCACACCTCGCGCCACTTCCGCCGCGTGACGCGCATAAAAAGCTTCGCAGTATTGTCACACAGTCATTTGCATACGTAGATTACGTGAAAATAATACAAACCCCTTATATATTATTACATCTTTGTGCGTCAACGATATTCTTAAATCTATTCGGTCGCAGCTAAAGTTGCTCTTGCATAACTTTACTTCAATAAATAACCAACATATTCCATATACCTACCTAAGTAGGTATCCTTTACGATTCCAAATATTCAGTTGTTAAATTTATGTAATAATACAACTCAATATTATTCCAAGTATATCGAAGTTTTACAAAATAAGAACAATAAAAAAAAGGTTTAAAAAATTTACTTGTTCAGCTAAAATGTAGTTAAAAATATATAAATTACGTTACATATAAATTGATATCATATTATTTTATTATGTTAACATTACATATAATATAAGTAGGTAATATGTATGTAATGTAAATTAAAGTAGGATCAGTTCATCTAAACCGCAATAAATATATCCATTGAACTTGACATTTAGATAAATAAATAAATATTTTCTGTCTGCCTATAATGTTGTCTGACGTCTGTTTATATCTATTTATAAAATAAAAAAGGAAGTCCGTTATTGGCTTTAAGATTTAAATGTATTTATTCATAATAATGTATTTCCTTGTTATATTATAATAAAAAATAAAATAAAATACACATAGGTTTTCTCATTATAATTTTCTTAAATTAAACACACAAATTTGAGGACTCACAACGAATGATATTATAGGATTGTTCGAGATTTAAACGAATGGTCCACTTGATGGTATTAGATATGGCTTACCGTTGCCTATAACACAATCAACGTCACATCTGCTGCAAGTGTGCTCACGTGAGTCCTTCCTCCACTAAAAGTTACCAAGCTTTCTTTAAACTAAGCTGAGCTTTGTGCAAAAGTCGTAAGAAATGTTAACAGTAAGCATGTACGCTAATATTCTCATTCGGAACGTGCATTGAAACAATGAATATTCATATCGTCACTTCTGATATAATCGCTGTCGACCAGTGTAAGATATCCATGGCGAGACGGTATTGCTCCTATAGTGTAGTTAACATTAGGAATGGCAATCGATTCAAAGGTAACGGGTTTCGGGTCGATCACCTCACAGCAATTGCTTCCTTCCTTTTGCGGATAATCGTTATCTTATTCGGTGGTAAATAAACGTGATCGCAATATTTTACAAGTCTATGATTCATCGTGCTTAATATTTTTACATAATACCACACTCTTAATTAAAGAACTGGCATGTTTAACTCGTTCCTATGTCCAATCATCATGTCTTCATGAAAATAGGTAGGGTACACTCTATTCTGAAGCCACAAATACTTACCACCGTTAAATAGATTTTAGTAAGTGAGTAAGGGATGCCGTGCCTATTCTTAATCTTATATTCATATATCGTCACTTCTGATATCCCTTCCCCTTTGTCACCCCCTCATCCCTTAGTTTACACTTAGTGTGAGAGGTTATGAATTTTAATGAAGTGTTAGGAATTATGAGTCATAAATTAATCTGTGTAATTCGCTGATAATGTAGCTTTCTATAGGGGAAAGAATTTTTAAAATCGGCCCAGGAGTTTTTGAGTTTCTTCTCTTTTATAATATTAGTATAGTTCAGTTACATTGTCAAGGCTTTTTCAAGGAGGTTCGTTTGCTAGGAGTAATATTATAAATGCGAAAGTTTGTATGTTTGTTACTCAATCACGCAAAAACGTCTGAATGGATTTACCTACTTGAATTTGGCTCACAGACACATATTACCTGAATTAATCATACCTATAGCATTTTCAAAAATCGAACTAAAGAGCGTAGGTACGAAGTCGCTAGCACAGTGAGTCTGTTATATTTCAAAGACTATAAATAATTTACTTATTTTATTACTAATGCGCTCTAACGGTATACCTAACTCTTGAAAGCGTTATAGACCGATGGCTTCATTTAATTTGATTCCATTTCAATTAATAATAACTAAACTAAAAACTGGTTGGGGCCCTCATTATAGTGATATCATTAATTAAATGACTCGAACATGGATACACTTGTAATGATTTTTTGTATGTTTTTTAATAATTTATTATTCCTTTTTTAAAATTTATTTACATCTTACGGTCGGTGTGATAAGAAGTATGTTAGAAACACCTGTCTAACGTGACCATGACATAAGCGCAGATGTTTAGCAGATGACCCATACCATGTGGAATTACAATTAACTTGTATAAGTATGTAATTAACAAACAAAACCTATTCTATGCTGTACTATACGTTCCTGTTTGTTTGTGTTAAAATTTTTTTAGACATAAATAATTTATAAGTTTAAATAGTTATTTAATTTTGATTAACGTAAAGTAACCTGTTCAACAAGCTATAATTAAAATTATAAAATAAACTCCGGCTTTCTAATGAGACCAAACACGCAATAACTATTTGCTGTAAGGTGCTGACGAGTTGGGTGTAAAGCAGACCACTTGCTGCAGCATCAGGTCAAGGTTACCATAATTTAGCTTCAGGTCAAGGCATATTATTTGAATTATAATTGCATTAAATATACCTACAAACAATCTATGTCAAATTATAAAAGACACCTTTCTTTTGAATTTATAAAAAGAAAAAAGTTCTAAATCAGTCCAAATTTAAAATTAGAATTTGAACTTGAACAATGGTATCCTCTAAAACACTTGGTATAAATATCGTAATGTCGGTATGACGTTAGCTTCAAAGTGTACGTCACGTAGCGTTCATTCATAAGTATGGACGGCTTCCGGCGCGCCCGCCATACTTCCGACCATGTCTCACCACCGTTCGCATTATAGAATTAAAAATAAAATACTTATTACACTTCACTTCAATTTCTGAATTATAGCGAAAAAGAAAAATTGCAAAAACGTAATTAAAACTATTCTAAACAAATTTATGATTATTTAAAATTAATATTCCATCTGAACAATTTGTTGTTATTCCGAAATATGGAGTCGATTTTTTTGTACAATAATCGCAGTCCATAATTTTATAAAATTATAAACTATAATTTGAATTATCATTCCTAAATACCAATTTTATTAAACGCATTTAATTAAACGCGAAAGCTTGTGAGGACACAGTCATGTATGATGAAGACTCAAAAATTTCTCAATGGAATGTGATGAAACTTTGCAAGTAGGTAATAATTAGTAAATAACTTTAATATTTTCAGATTGTCCAAAGTCCAGTTCTCTACCTCAGATTATTAAAACAGAGTTCTCTACATATTAAGATCAGACGTGTGGTGCCAGACGCCACCACCCTTTGAAGGAAGGTCATCACCACCGTCTGGTTTCCATATCTAGTCACCTAAAATTTAGTACAAAAGAGAGGGAAAGTACTTGTGAGCTCAGTAAGCAATTCATTCACAGATTCACTCATTGAGTGCAGCGTGCAACGCTTACGTAGTCACGTAGTAACAGCGATGCGCTTGCGCCGCGCAGTGACCGCTCGTTTCCGGCCGTAAGCGCCGTCACTTCCTGCCTGAAAGCAGTCGCGATGTACGATCATACCGCATTTAACTTTCCTCACCTCATAGTAGATTATCTTATTATTTACTAGATGTTGCACGCGACTTCGTACGCCTAACTTTATAAAATATAGCCGTTGTTACTAGCTAATGTAGCTTTCTACAGGTGAAAGAATTTTTAAAGTCGGTCTGATAGAATTGCCTTTTCTTTTTTTTTTGCCTTTTTGGCACTCCATTTCAATTAAATTATTGTCTCCCCTTAAACTGTAACTTTAGTAAATACTTAATATTATGTAGATTTTATTTTTAAATCCCTATACGATTACTTATAATTTTAAACGGCTGTTCAAGTTGAATTAGGTTCGCGGCAATTTGATATTGACTTTAAAATCGGCTTATAAACGGTCGAATATAATAATAAGGCGGTATATGTTTAATGGCTTCCCTCATATTATAATTTGAACATGAGGGTTTATAAGTGTATAGATGTTTACAGTGTAGCAGGTCGCGGCCATGTCCCCCCCAAACCGAGCCGTTTTTGTAACGACGGACGGCGCGCGACGCGTGCGCAGGTGGCTATACACCTGCCACGTATAAACAAAACTAACGCCCGTATAGACACGGCATAAACCACATCATTTGCTAACAACATTACACTCTGGTCTCTTTATGTAAACACACACTAGTGTGTAGCTTTTCCAGCTGTAAATAAGTTAAGTCAGTATCAGCCATAGAGTTGCCCACGCCATGATATTTTTCATTAACTGGATTGTCGGACTGTCTTTAGTACTTAGTACATACGACCCTTTGTATAAGTAATTTAGATGCTGGCCTTAATGCTCTGTCTCAGGGTTCCGGGTTCGATTGCTAGCAGGGTCAACTTTGAAAATGAACTTTCCAAATTTAACTCTGGTCTGGATTTGGCAGGGCACAACTGCTTTTCTTGGTCATGCTTAAAATAGAATTCTATCTAAAGTACTACTATTGATTCATACTAAGCTTACAATTCTTGTAGATATTAAATCCAGATCCAGATCTATGAGTATGTCCTAAAAAATATTTTACTTCATATTTACACGTGCCACTTCTTGTAAAATACTAGGCTCTACGTTTTATTAAGTCTAGACAATGTAATAGTGCAACGATTGCGAGCACTTTGAGCTTTTATTGAGCTACGATTGGATTCCAATGAATCGCTTTAATAGCTTCAACATGTGCATTATCATTCCTTGATACTTTAAATTTTATTTACACAAATCTTTTAGTGTTTCCCTATAATAAACTATTTTCTCTCTATATCTTGTATTAGCTGTTGAACGCGACTTCGCTCGCGTAACTTTATAAAATATAGCCTAGGTATGTTACTCGCTGTAAACGTAGCTTTCTATAGATGAAAGAATTTTTAAAATCAGTTCAATACTTAGTTGTTGAGTTTATGGATTACAAACGTACAAATTTCTCTATTATAATATTAGTATAGATTAATTTTCTTCATTGTCTATTGGTCAATTCGCTACAATAAACCTGTCGGATATGGAGATTCGCCTTATTTGAATTTTTTCACCTAATGTTTCGTACAATAGACTCGCTAAATTAAAAATTATATCCACGACTTTGTACAGTCAAGTATGTATAGGAAATTTGCAGTGAACAGAAATTGGTACAGTCGAGTATAAAAATCAAATAAAAATTGAAGGGAAAGAACGATATTGTTTTAAAATAAAATAAAAAAATAGGTATTATTTTTCCTATCATCAAATAAAACTCATATTATTTAGTTTTTACCTAGATATATGTGAATATGTGAATAAACAAAATTAACATCTGGCATGACAGCTCGATTTATAAATTAAGGTTAGCGTAATCTTTAACCGGATATTATTGTAAGTTAAAAAAATAACGTTTTTTGTTTGAAATATGAAGTCTGCGTAATTACAGCGTATCGTGCCATACGCCATTTTATTGGTAATAAATATTGGTAGATCTGGCTCGGATCCTCTTTATTTTTAACCTGAGCTGAGGTTGTGTACCTACTAGGTGCATGTATACGCATATATTTTAATTACTATAGTTTGTCGCCCAGTACTCGTATTACATGTCTTGCTTGGAAGTCTTGGAAGTTTTATCTGAATCATCAAAATGTATTCCTCATACATAGCTTAAGTTAAACATGCAATCATTATTCGATGGGTTTTGAAAACATATCTTCTGGATTGGATAATTTCTTTACTACTTATTTAAAATACCTACAATTTTAACTATTGTAAACATTAATTTATAATGAATACTTCACCTATTAGAAGTATTTAGAACTCATAGATTCTAGTTACTTAATTAATTTAATTAAAAATTTAAATAAATATTTATTCCACACTATTTCAAACCGTATTTCATACAATATAGTTCTATGCCAGCAACTTCGTGCAGGCTCGTTTAGGATTTTATATAGATTTTATATAACTAAATACATATGTATGTTGTAAATAAATAAATAAATATAATAAAATCCTAAACGATATAGGTATATTAAAAATAAATTATAATAATAATTATATAGCATATTTATTATGACTACATGACACAGCACATCGTCGTCAACACGACATTAATATATTTAACACTTCCTCTCTCGAAAGATGTCCCAATTTTATATTTGATTTAAACTTCTCGTCGACGACGGCTATTTCCTCTCACTCTAAATTATTCTCACGGTTATTGTTCATCTTTCATATTGACACTCGTTCGCAGTTATCATTAGAAATGTGTATTTATATTTAAGTAAGTGGGAGGTCACGTGCGTAGGCTTCGAACAAGGACGCAATACACGAGTGGGTATGCCTAGTTAAGACTTACTACGGTGGAAATTTGTAGGTGGGTTCGCCTGTGTAATAGCGTGCTGGTAATCATTTTACAATAACGTCCGCTTTCTTGTAATTTATTTATCTACTAGCTGACGCCCGCGATTTCGTCCGAGTTACCACAATTTACCACAAGATTCATGAAAATAGGTTGATTCGTTTAAGAGTTATGAAGGAACATACATACATTTACACTTACAGATTTATTATTAGTAATATTATGATGTAATCTTAATATTATTTGGGCCTTGGTCACCGAAATCGTCCTTGGTATCAACATAGGCACCTACCTACTTTTTAAGTTTATATTAAGACTAGCTGGTGCCCGCGACTTAGTCCGCTTTATCTATAGCCTATATAGCCTTCCTCGATAAATGGACTATCCAACACAAGAATATTTTTTTTAATTCGAACCAGTAGTTCCTGATATTAGCGCGTCAACCAAACAAACAATAAACAAACTGAGCTTTATATATTGGTATAGATATATTTCAATTTATAAGTTATAAATTTGCGTGAGTTCCCAATTAGATCAATAGAGGAATAAAGTCTTAAACAGTTTCTGTGAAAATGCAACGTTGTGTAGGTGAAAATTTCAAGTCAATCCATAGACTAGTTTTCGAGTTTTCTAGACACAAATATCCTGAAATTGATTATTTTTTATAAAGATTTCAGAATTACAATACATCCTGCTAGATATAGGTACCTACGCAATTTTGTCCATCACGTGAGAGAAGACATAATTATATCACTTTTCGTGCAGTGATGTGTTATACAAGTGTTTTCGTGTCATTTAGTTTCATTACAGGAAGTACAGTCGGGGTAAGAAAAGGTTCGTCACCTTAAAGTCGAAATTTGCTTGCACTAGGGCAAATGTCAGTCATGCTAAAATTTCATTTCAAACGTCTGTCAGTTGGTTGTTTAGTAGTTTAGTTTCAAAAGGTACTAAGAGTCTACGATTTTGATAAAGGAATGAATTTGAAAACTGACGAAGGTTTTTCTACCCCGACTTTACTTATTTACGTAACTGTCATAACCTGACAAGTGACAACACTGGACTCACTGGATTGGGATGGCAACCCCGTGTTAATTTTAAGACTGTCAGATAGGTGTTGTGACTGTAAAAGAAATAAATAAAATATAATAACGAGTAATGAATTAATTTACCAGTTTTATTGCGAAATATAATAGTAACTTTTTTCTACAATAAATATTGAAACCAATTAAAAATATAAACAAAGTTTGTGAACGGCCCGGTGACACGGCGCTGTCATCGAGTCGACTGCTGCTCACCTGCGCTAGCTAAACTCAGTGATCTAATTTTAAAAATTTCATATTTCGATTTCCGTTCTCAAATGGGATTTGGCGCAGTACGTAGTCGCGCGATCGTCCACCATTTTACAATTCTAATTTTTTTTTTTGCCCTGCAGTAAATTTATTTGTTTTATTTTCATAATAAATATACTTATTATGTTTGGATGCCTCCAAAAATGGCTGAACAAATTTGGATGAAATTTTAACACACAAAAATAGTTTATTAACTGGAGGATTAATATTAGGTAAGTATAGGATACTTTATATGGTGGAAAAATGTTAGGTTCCCGAAGGTTGTCTAAAAACATAAAAAAAATCGGCGAAGTTTCGGCAACAGTGGCGGCACCACCACGTCGTTACATTGATAAATATGTCAAACTTTATCACTCATATCTTTTCATTTTTCGACGTAGGTAGGTACCTACTATACGAAGTCGCACGCAGGCACAGCTAGTAAATTATATTAAGTACCTACTTACATTTTTCTTGGCTCAATATTTAACTCAAAGTCTGACCGATAATAATAATTTAAGTAAATATGCAATGTATCGAGAAATAATGAAGTCCTCGCAAAGTCTGTCATCAAGACAGCACCATATGGTGTGCCTATATAGCGCGTGCTCGTCCAAAAAAAAAACGTAGCGAGCTACATTTTCGCGGGTCTCGAGTTTCGTTCTGAAATTACAAATAAAAAAGTTTTTCGGAGTCGTGTTGCAGCTGTCTCGAGGTCTAAGGTTACTGTCGCATGTGCCGACTCACTCGTGCTCACTTTAATAATTATATTAATACGAATTTCGTTTCGTTGGAGTTTATGAGGGATTTTTAATTGAGTCTAACTAAAAGCCTCATAAAGATGGCCAATCGACAGCGCCCGCATTTTAAGCCACAGAGTAGAGATACAGTTACTTATATCACAGAACAATATGTATAAATTATTTGGTCAGTAGAAAAGTATTGTTATACCTGCATGGATATTAAACTAATTATGCGGAACTAATGCTTGCTTCTATATTAATTTAAATTTAATGTATTTAATGTATAATTTTAAGCATTTTTTTTAATGTGATGACATCATTGACGTCGGTGAGTTGGTGGGTCACATAAGGTGACTAATTCAGCAATGAGTGAGAAGATAAAAGATTTCTTGATTCAGTTCTTTGTTTCCTGTTTTTACTTGACAAGATACGCGTTTGACTTTTATTAAGGCACAGAATAGGTAATAGTTTAATTTAGAATAGGTAAAGTTTAATAGTTTTTTTTTTATTAGAGATGGGTTTGCTCTTGGCAAACAACCATCTGAGCTTCACTCTAACTTTGAAAAGATTAGGGTTATATGAGCTCGGAAATACAGACGCCGGCAGGGCCAGTTTAAGGTGATAATAATACCTATCACTAATCAAAATTTAACTATGTAAATTACATTACAAGATTCAAATAAAGTGATTGATTTCTTGGTTTAAACGTTACAATTGAATTTACCTACTTAAGAGTCTGTTTATTATCTATTTAATTTTGACATTGTTTGTATTACCTATACAATTTGAAAATGTTTCTTTAAGTAGATAATATATTTTTTTACAGTTCCAAACTGCGAATCTAACTTTGTGCAGTTGCATTATTCCACTTTATGTTCATTTCTTGTGTCGTTTGGCTATATTTTTATGGTAATTTTTGACCATATCTACCTACTAAAGATTAAAACAAAATAATTCTTGTCTCAGTGTTCAATTGTTCAGTGTTGTCTCAGTTCAAACAAAATAAATAAATCTCGCCCTGCACACAGAGTATTTGCGATCTGCGTGTGTGCCAAAAAGATCTTGTTCTGCGTCAATGGTCCGCTCGAGTGGCGACCTTTCGACCTGGCGCGTGGGGCGTGGCCGCGCTCGATTGGCTCGCCCCGCCCCCCGCCCCGTTTACCCCGGCCTCTCCTCACCGCCGTTCTCTCACTGATTTCCCACTCAGTATGCGCTTTTGTTCATATTCTCCGACTCAGAAATGACCAGTGGCGACAACAAACAAACAAATCTAACAACCAAACAAACATAACTATATATTATTATCGTTATTATTAGACTAGTTTGTAATCCTTAAACTATAAGTGGAATTTTTTTATTAGGTGTTTAGGTACACCTTCTATCTATTCAAACTGTTATACCTCTAAGTTTCTCTAAAATAAAATAAATAAAAAAAAATAAAATATCTAGTGACTTCCGACTAATTATTGTTTTTTCTTCAAATAGGATCAGAGAAAAAACTAACTACTTTTAGAACTTGAAACACTTGGTACCTAAATAAAGTTCAATCACACAAATAACTAAGTACCTAGATCTAAATCTACTTGAGCTTAGATTTCTAATAATTCCTATAATTTATATTCATACTTATGTACTTGTAGGTAATATTTCTTTCTATGAGGGTTGTAGGTAGGGTACATTGCTATTAAATACCTAGGTAGGTATGTCTTTACTTGGTATATATCTAGCAACCTTTTGAAATAAATACCTAAATAAGTAAACCTACACATAAAAAAGCAATTTTGGCGGCGTAACATATTTTACGTATTGAACTCATTAATCCAAATTCAAGTTACAATGTTGTGTTTAAGGAATTTTAATGGACCATTAAAAGAAGGGAATGTTTTTAACAAACGAAATTACCCGTGTGCTGAAAGTAGACACATCACCGATTGAGTTACAAAGAGGTCACCTCGCCGGATGGCGACTGTTCCCGGTGAATGATATATAATTATCTTCGAACATTTTAAACTCACATATAAAAAGTGTGTTCAGATTTATTTTGTGTGTAAAAATGCAATTAGCCAAATACGGATCGTTAAAATATTTCTATTTGTCGACAAAGCTAAGAGAACAAATTGTCTTTGCCTTTGTTTTTTTTAAAAATAGAAAGAAATGTTCCGTTTCCGGTTACCTTCGCCTAGAGTCATGTCATTAAATTAGTAATTTAGCTTCACTAGTTTTAAAATGGAAATCCTCTTTAATAAAATCTCTTATTTCTTAATAATTTACCTAATCTTAATAAACCTACCTAATTTGTTTTTAATTTGTAATTTTTACTTGCTCAATTTTCTTTATTAATAATCAATATAATGGTTTTATTATATTTAATGAATGTTTAATTAACTATTATTTTTTATGTGACTTTGAAATGAAGTATTCTATCTACATACCTAGAAATATTAAATATTAGGTAGGTACCTATGTTAGCCACATTTTAACGTTTGGATCTATAAATTAGATAAGTGTAGGTTAGTAGGTAAGTATTTTAATGAAAATTATGCAAATTTTAATTGTGTTAATTATCTATCTATAGGTAGGTAATTGTAATAATTAAGACATTAATTTTGAAAATAATGTGGTTTGTTAAAACCTACATAATTAATCATTAGGTACCTAAATAAGGCGGTTGTGGCTTCGGCGTCGCTACTTTTAAAAACAAGGTCATTCCAGATTTTAATCACCTTAACCGGTTGGCGCTCAATTTTTTAAATATATTTAGTTTAATTTGTCTAATAATAATTAATAAAATTAATCCTTTATAATGATATGACAATTATTTTATTATGAAGTTAAAAAATTTCAACGAAATATGAAAGAGTTTGTTAGTTAACTTATCTTTACATCTAGCATACCACTTGAATACAATTCAAATCGTTCCAAATCTTAATAATCACATCAACTACAATCTGTTGAAGGCAAATAAGCAAAAAAACACCTTAACATTTATAGATATAGCGTTCACTTTAGCTTGTACTGAATGAGCAGATGTTATACCGACTGGATGTACAGTTACAGTTATTATGTGGGTGACCGCTGACCCCGGTCCGGTACACAAAAATATATGATAGCACGCATAATAGGAACGAGAACGTAATAATCACAGTAGCCGGTACAGTCACGGACAAAAACCATAGGCAATAATTATTGATGAATATTTACTGCCATAGAGTGTAAAATATGTAAGATAAAAAACTATCAATAATAAATAATAATATAGGTAGGTACCAAAGATTAGATTACCATTTTTATTTTGGGTTCTTAAATTGTTATAGGTCTTATTATGTCTTTGTTTTAATTAAGTAAAAGATTATTTAAATATATTCAATTTAGTGGACTATTTTACTGATATAAAATATGCATTATTCTTAATATGTATATTATATTATATTATATTATATTATATTATATTATATTATATTATATTATATTATATTATACCTACTTAATTATTAATTATATTAATTTTAATAACTACTAATTTTATTGTAGAAAACAATTTTTGAATTAGGTACCTACTTACTTTTATTTATTTAATTTTAGTTTATATTACTTACCACAATATTAATTAATTATATGTATACTTATACAACTAGCGATCCGCTCTCGGCCTCGCACGGGAAAAACTTAATTAAGTACCTAGGTTTTACTATAGATATAAAAAAATCCATGACAAATTATCTAATTGATGGTGAAAACCACATCAGAATCCATTACGCGATTTAAGCTTTGATTAATTATGCAGATGTAGTTGTACCTATATGGTTAAATAAAAAATCTGTAGGTATCAGACATGCAAAGTTGTGCGTGCTGCCTCAGTCACCTCAGTGCCAGTATGCGGTGTGGTGCGGGAAGGGAAGGGGGAGTCCGTCGCACGCGCAGAACAAAGGGCGCGTCGTGAACCGCGACCGTCGCGCTTCGGTACTCGCGCCCGACGCCCGAGCCGTCGCGCACACACCTCCATATACACAAAACGCAATACTTTTTCTAACGCCGCGACTACAATGAGAAAAACTCCTGCATTTTTTGAAGTGAAAGCTTCTTTAGGCGCGTTGGGCACTTTCAGTATGGGGAAAAACTATGAAGTCTCTCTGTTTGAGCGACACCCTCAGTAACATTTAATTTGTATGAAACAAGAGCCATCTACCCGAATTAGTACGTACTTCTTGGTTCATAATAAGTTACTTCGTAAATAATTTGTTAGGATATTAAAAGATGGCGTAGTTTTCACTTCTAATGTTCCGTCCTACTGCTGATATTTTTTAGGTATAACAAAACGAAGAAATCATTTTGAAGGAGACATCCTCATTTAGTGCATTCTCTTTTACAGGTGGCTACACGACAGGTGGTCCCCGAGAGACGAACGCGTACGGGTATACGGAGGCGAGTGGAGGAACTTCAGCGCCGGCCGCACCGTCCGCGCCCCCCTCCGCCTCCCCCCTCGACGAGTACTACCAGCCGGAGTACCCGCCCGCACCTCCCGCGCCGCCCTCTCAGCCCTACCTCGAAGAATATTACCACCATGCGCACGCGCACACCCAGCCTATGCTACCGCACGAACAGAAGTACCAGCCTCACGCTTACCCCAAACCGTATCCCAGAGGTAAGAGCTTACATCTTTTTATAACCTACTGTTTTCATTGAGGGTCATATCGAATTTCTATCCGTGTGATCAGAAACAAAACTTGTGGTCCAAAGGGTCAGACACCTTTCGCACATTAATAGCTACTTACTGTAATTTTATGTGATTATGTATATACGACAAATTTTAAATAAAGAATAAATGATAAAATGATCCACAAAAAAAACAATAGTAACAACTTTAAAGTCAGCATAGAAGTCGTTGGCCGCTCTAAACAACATGAGTATCTCTATTAATTTATCTAACAATATCTTTATTAATTTTTAACTTTCAAAATCTTGTTTTGAAAGATATAATCAGTAGTTGGTAGCGAAGACTTCGGCTCCGCTTACAAGAAGCTTAGGAACAAAGAGCCTTTAATAATGTGTTTAAATTAATGAAGAGATACAATTTCACGACAGTAAGTCGTTAGTGAAGTTGAATCTTTCATCTGCTTATTAATTCACGGTGTCGCGTTTCGCTTGTTTTTTTTTTACGTGTCTCATGCGAGTGTTGGTCACTAATTGGTATCTACTGCTTGATTGCTCCTATTTTTGACCGTTCCTTCAGATGGTATAATATTCCCTTTATGTCGAGTCGTGAGCTTTTTCACCTTACGTGGAACATTTTGATTTTTTACGCACTTTAATTCTCTAATCCCATATAATCTCTTTGGCGCATAATTTTTTAAACAATCGTTTATTTACTGATGTTACGTGAATAAGTACTTAATCCCACTTGTGACCAGAAGCAGCAAACATACTTCTTCTAAGATTAAATGAAAAATTTATAAGAACACCTATTTTTTTGCCTTTTTTTATTTTACTTACATACATAACTTTTACATATTTATATAATTTTTACATTACATTATTTTATTTACATATTTTTACATACATAGTTATATAATTTACCTAAGTGTAATACTTCTGCTAATAATAAATTAGACTTAAGAATAAAATAACTCAGCAATAATGACCAATCTGAATCTAAAATATTTTAGCGAAGAAAGGAGTCGTAGCTAAAAACATTATACCTAACTAGTGTTCTGAAGAACTAAAGATAGACAGACGGAACAGAAGAAAAAGACAATTCCAGGCTGACCATCAATCTTCACTAGTTGGAATCAGAAATAGATGAGCATTAAAAGAATTAACTTTTACAGGCGGTGGCGGCAGGTATGGCGGCGACAGTTACGGCGAAGGTTACGCAGCGGAATACGGCGGCGCGTGCACAGAATGGTCCGAATGGCCCGGAGAACAGCACTCTCTCGTCGGCCCACAGGACAAACTCGCCTACCCAGCTACAGGGCCTTGCTTCACCGGTACGCTACCCAACTTACAAAGAAGACACATAGGAGTAATTAACAGATCTTCGGAAATGCACGCGGCCCCGCTAAAGAATAGAGCGTGCCTCGGAATTGTCTAGCTCGACAATTCAATCACGTGTTTCGTCACGACCAACAAGCGAGCAAACAAATGCTATTGGTCCGGCAGTTGTGTGCGTGTAAATGGGTACGCCGGGTCGGTTGTCAATGTGTGCTATTTGTAATTACGTGAGTGTGCGTAATTTTAGTGACACGGTAGTTTGTTCTAATATGCCATATCTCTAGCGGGGCGCCCGGACGCGCACATTTCCGAATATCTGTGAGTAATTAGTTCAGTTCACCTTTTGTTCATTGAAAAAGCCGAATAAAAGCTGAATTGAGCTTTGTATGTTAATTACTATCTAAAGCTACGCCGGCTCTATTTAAAATACAATAAATGTCTTGAAACTAGACTTGACTAAAAACTTACTCATATTCACAGAACGAAATACAACAGCACACATGACATGCTGTTATTTCACAGTTGGTCATTTGTAAGAGTGCCCTGCCCTTAGGTACCTTCGAAAAAAAATCGCCAATATAAATAGCAATTACTAAACTAGCTTTACTGTAAGCATTCATGGTATTGTGTAAACAATGATGTTACGCTTTTATCACCTCGGCAACATGTTATCATTGATTGATTAGGTAACATTTTATCCGTCTTAAAATAAGGAGCCTCGTCTGACGTAATTAGGAACATGAAAAATGGCGTCGTCCGATCAATCGGACGAAGTAGTCGGACCACGTGGTTTTTTTTTGCTGATCTACCTCACGAGAAATAAGAAACTATAGTGCTGTATATCGTAAAGCAACCGTTTGTGACGGATTCCAGGTTCAGGTCCCATTCAGTTGTGGCAGTTCCTTCTCGAGTTGCTCACCGACAAGAACTGTCAGGGTTTCATCTCGTGGACAGGTGATGGATGGGAATTCAAACTGACGGATCCCGATGAGGTAACTTAAATCGCTTTTATATTTTAACGTTCTTTCCATTAGCGAAAATCTAATGAAAATCAGTTTAACAGTTTTTGAAATTATCTCTAACATATAGACATAGAGACACACGCAACATGAGACTTTGTTTTATAACTTGTCACTACTTCATTTGTTCAGTATAAAAAAATAAATTATTTTACAGTGATTTTGTAATTCGTCACCATATTAAGACGACGCATTGGAAATTTTGGTAACAGGGATTTAGATTTTTCTCAGCAATGACAAAACATATGAAAGTGATGTTTGGTAATCTGTTTCTTCATGTTATTGACTTCATTTTTACAGTTGGTTTTCACGATTGATAAACTTTTATAAGATTAAAACACAGATTTACAATTTAAAGCCAAACGGGGCCAATTTATACCTCCAAATTTTCTATATACATTAGTATAAACATACACTTTAATTTAATGGTTGGATTTATTAAAATACATTTTTATTTAAATGATAAAAATCGTATTGTCGCATACGACCTTACGACATAAGCAAGCGCGCTCACGCTTATGTATGGAATGGAAGCCCCTGAGTCTCTCCTCAGATTTTAGATTAATTGTTTATCGCTGCGTCGCCTTAAGTTGACATACAAAATCAATAAAACTGGCCTTAACAGATCAAAGTAAAATTTGTTGTTAACGCAGTGATTGTTTGGTTTCAGGTGGCAAGACGTTGGGGCATTCGAAAGAATAAACCTAAAATGAACTACGAGAAGTTGTCACGCGGTCTCCGCTACTACTACGACAAGAATATAATTCACAAGACAGCTGGCAAACGTTATGTGTACCGCTTTGTATGCGATCTACAGAGCTTGCTAGGGTAACAAAGCTTTTTCTCTTAAATCTCTCCCATATCTATGATTTACCCTCAAGGTAGACCCTCAAACACGCTGAGGCTCATCAAAAAATACTTCATCTACCAAGTTTCATGAAAATCAGTTAATTCGTTTAAGAGTTATGGAGGAACATACTTACATACATACATACAATACCTACACTTACAGATTTATTATTAGTATTGATTGATTGATTGATTGATCATGTTATAGGTGTGTCAAATTTGATAAAAATCCATTCAACCGATTTTGCCTGAAATAGTAACAAACCTACTATTATAAAGATGAAAAGTTTGTTTGTTTGTTTGTTTGGTTGTACGCGCTAACCTCAAGAACTACTGGTGCGAATTGAAAAAATTCTTCTTATTTACATTAACGCCATCTATCGTTCAGTGGCAGAACTATTAAGACAAACAGCTTAGACTTAACAAGTCGGCTACTTACCGCGAGAGGGCGCGATAGTCAAAGGCTTTAGGCTATATAACATTTTGAACGCTTACGAAGTCGCGGGCACCAGCTAGTTCATAATATTAGTAGGATTAGCTTTATCGCGCAGCAAAAGCGAAGGCATCCTTCGCATTCGCACCTTTACTTAATTAAACCTCCTACTACCGGAGCCCAAAGATAATAAGCTTATATAAATACTAGCTGGTACTAGTATGAGCGCTTTGAAAAAGAAAAAAGTAGCTTATACTGTGTCCGGTACGTCTAAATGTTTATCTACCAAGTTTCATGAAAATCAGTTAATTCTTTTAAGAGTTAACATACAGAAAAAAATTCTAAAAATCGTCAATTTATTTTCAGTATCTTATATATAGGATAGAGCCTATAAACACGATATCCCTGAAAACAAAGTATACCTAACTTACTCCATGACCAGCCCTTACAGATTTATTATTAGTATAGATTGATGTTTTTTGTTCTCGTTCACAGAATATCACCGGAGCAACTGCACGCTATGTACGAACCGAAAATGGAAAAGAAGGACGACGACTGAACCCAAAAAAATGGCGATTGGATCGCAACTCTCAAAAACACAGCGGTCCCGTCTCCCAACAACGCAGCACTTTAAGAAAGCCCTTCGAAAACGGTCATTAACTCATGTCCATTGTTTTCAAATGTTTTCATACCTTTGTACTCTATATGGTCTGCAATATTCGCCAACTAAAAAAATGATACAGTAGTTACAGTACCTACTAAGAAGTCTACTTTGATCTCAAACGCGACTACCCCCCAGTGACATCTTATTCGTAAAACGATCTTCATACAAAACTATGCCTGCGTTTTATTACATTAATATGTATGTATTATTATTGTTATTTCACAATATATACTAAAGAAACCAACGGTGCCTTAACAGCGGATGTGGACTGTAGATTAATCTACATTTTGTTTTCTTCAAAGTTTCGTGTTAAGTGCCAGTATTGAGGTGATACTACATTATATTGAAATTAATTATTTTCTAGACACTGAGCAATGTATTAGTCACATTATTCGAGTATTAAAAACTAGTAAATGTGGAACTCTTTTTAAATTTATTTAAAAAAAAATGCAACTGTCGAAAACTTTTAGTGGTAAATAGTAAATTCTGCTATTATTTTAGCTTTAGTAAATGTAAATATAAGTTAATTTTGTTACTTGATATAAAATAATTAGGTACCCTATTATATTGTATAGATAATAAGTGTTGTATGTTTGATATGTACGCAAATTGTTGCAATATGCGGTTAAGTGAAATGCATAATTAGAGGATTTTAAATAAAAAAATAGTGCTTTTAAAAATTATTTAAATTCTGTATCTCCTTTTTAACCCAAAGATTTAAAAATCTTATGTATGTACCCACCTGTCGGTAAACACCTGTCGTTGAACTACCAAAGGGGCATAAACGCGATTAGTTAAAAAAAAATATTTAGGGTATTTGACAATAATTTTGCTAGTTCAATATTAATTTGTCCGTTTTCCATCAATTAAGTTACATTTTTAATTCTACAAATAAATAAAGTTTTTTTTTTCATAGATAAGTGATTGGTCTCGCTGATACCTAATACCTAAAAGCAATAGCTGTGTGAATGCGGCAACTTTTTATTGTAGTGTGTGTAAAACATCGTCACTATTTATCGCTTTTTACACAGTTTAATTATATTTTTACAATTAAACTGTTCACTACGCAAATTGGCATTTTATCATGCCCAAAATTTAATAAAACAAAATTTAATAAATAAATAATAAAACACAGACAGTCTGCAGTGTGACTAGCTCGGGTTATTGCCGCATTTTTCAAGTACGGCGGCTGTATCTAGTCGAGCGCAGCGATACCAATCAAATATCTTTGAGGTTTTTTTTACATTTAGAATTTAAGTTACAGAAATGTGTGAAATTTCAAATGAAAATTCCCCAATTCAACTTTTTTTAAACAGTCAAATACCTTAAAGATAGAGCAGTCAAATTGTAATAATTTCGTTTTAAATTATCAGAATAAATTGTTATGGCAACACCGGGTGACCAAATGTCACTGATCTCGTGGTAAGGGATTGTAATGTCTTACTAGTAATGAAATTAATTAGTTGTATTATTTTCAATTTTTTTATAGCTCCTAGCGTACACCGAAGATATTTCGATAAGTTTTATTTTGTAAAGTATTTCTCCTCCATCAATATCATGCGTTCCACTGGTTTTCACAAATACTCAGCACAGAAAAGAAGAAAAAATACATATTTATTCGAATGAAGCCTATTTAAGAAAACTGTACAGACTATTTTTTAAACCAAATGGGGTTAAGTTTTAGCTAACCATTGCGTATTTTATAGGTACACTTGTTATTAGATATTACTCCTGCCTGCCCTCTAATGAGAAATCAATGTCTTCCCCGACTTAACCAGTAGGTCTGACTAGAAATTTTTTTCACTAGGTTTAACGTCGAGTCTTGGGTTTTATGTACTTTTGAGCCTTTTTATTTTAAAGTAAGACCTATTGTAAATATGGCCAAAATTGTAATATTAATGTCGATGTATGTATTGATGGAAGACATAAATCTAAATATATATATTTACGAAACTATTTGTCGTTTTTATTTAAAACCTGCAAAATACACTTAATATGCATTAAATGTTATGAGTAGATACTTAATTAAATACTACAAAATAAGTAGAAAAGATAATCACCTATAAAAAGGTGGCTGCACTGAAACTTACTGGACCTTTTGCTTTGCGACCTTGATACACAAGGCCAGACGTTCGCGGATTGTGTCGTCCTTGTGTTTTCCGAATAAAAAATGGATTACACACAGCCTGAAGCTAAAGGGTATGCTCACCTGTCCATGAGGCTTAAATTCTCAGCAAAAATAAAAACAATCTTATGATGATGACGAGGAAGTGAAAATATGGCTACCCAGTAGTGCAGATGGATGCCATGCCTATTAAGGTAAAATTATTGAGCTCCTAGGTCCTAGGCCTCCTAATCGATAAAAAATTAACCAACGCAAGTCACTCGCGCAACGCTGCGTTATCGTTATATATGTATAAGTACCAACCGCTAAGTAGATCCGAAGCGTATCACCGCGCCACCGCACGCGAGAGCGTGCGAGACTGAAGCGCAGACACTGCACATTTCCCGCGCAAAATTAAGTAAATGTACATATAATTATTATAAAAATCTTCACTAACGATATGATGGTCACCCTATTAGAAAGGGACACACAGCCTCTCTACTACATAATATCCTGCTTGGGGTCGCTTTTTAACTGCGAGTAATCAGTCCTGTTTAATATATTAGATCCATGGCTTGACATTATCTATATAAAACACAGAAAAGTTATTTGTTTGTTTTCTATTTTATTTGTATCTTATCTTTAGTGTTCTGTGCCCTGACTGCTGAAGGAAGGAAATCTTCCGACAGATGTCCGACAGCGACAGTTCGTGACTGCTGAAAGAAGGAGATCTTCCGACAGCGACAGTTCGTTCGACGATAGAGTAACTTTTTATATCGTTCGACTCAGAGTACTTAACATAGAGTAACTTATAATATTAGTAATATTCGACTTTCCGTCTTTCCGTATTTATAAATAAGTTTAGTTACTCTATGTATTCAACTTCGGTCTTCGTCTCATTCTCATGGTTTGTTGACTATTTTAATTTAGGTTAATTAGTTTTTGTATATGAAATATCATAGTTATTTAATTGTGTCACATAATGCGATTAACTCAAATACTGTATAAGCAACATGCTGGATTTTGGTTTAAAAAGCAGTGGGTTGCCCAAGGAAAACGTGTGCCCATTGATACTGGTGTGGAAGAACACTTGAAAGCTAAAGGAATACCTGTTGTAGATGCTTTAGAATTTGTGAAAGGACCACCCGAAGAAAGAGAGAAGTAAATTAACACCATAATTAAAAAATTGTTTACAATTTAGTTGCAATTATCATTATTTACATTTTATTTTTTACAGGGTCACCATCGTCGGAATGGGCGATGAGATTTTACCTTTAGACGAGAACCATCCAAATTACAAACAAAGACCTTGTTTTACTCTTAAACACACGAACGTTTTATTAGAAGGTATTTCGCAGGCACAGGTCCTTACTAAAACAATCGTAGCAGAGAATAAACTGCCATCTAAAATAGAAGAACTTGCTAAAGTGCCAGCACCTAAGGCAATTCATGAAAATGTCAAAAAGGCAATTTTATCAGCTAATGTTTATGATTGTGAACAAAAAAAGTTGCCAAAAAACAAAGACCCAGTGAGGCCGGCTTATAATTTCCCGAGAATATTGGGAATCACGGATAGAAGGCGAAAGTAATTAATATTTTGTGCATTTTATTAAACATACCTGCTAACATTTTGCTTCTTTACTTCACAGAACTTAAATTGCTTAATTTGCATATTCATACAATGTAACATTCAGGAGTTCATAACATTTTTTTTTAGTAACAAACTAATTTTTACTATACGTAGTCACTCTATGTTGTAAAAATCAGTATGGGTCAGATTTGTGTTATCTCCTTGACTTTTACTTTAAGCATCCAATTATTTAACTTGTAGATGAATAGTCATATATGAATTTTATTGGTTTCCAAGTTTACTTAGGTGTGAAACATGATTCCATTACACTTTTTATTTTTTTTTAAACTGCTTCTCACTAGTACTACTAGTAAATATTTTAATAAAGCGAGGCATAGTTTAATCAGTTTCACTCACCGTCCACATGGCCCTTGTTCCCTAAATGTAGAACTGATACACTAAAATTAGTGAAAACTGTGTAGAAATTTCCATTAAATTCCTTTTTTATTCACAGTGAAATTTTAACAAATAGACTACTGCAACTAATTGAGAAAACTAGTGACACAGAAGTGACTCAAAATAAATATGTATCAAATGATGTTGAAAGCAATTCCATATTCAACAAGGAAGATGAATTGATTCAGTTCCAAGAAGTCTCTAACATCTTGGTGACTAGTGACAAGCCATTAAAACATGATTTGTTAGAAGAAGATGTTCCATTTGTGGAGATACCGGATTTGTATCCAGTAAGACATACTGTCACTTTAACAACTGAACACTTCTACGGTGATAACAGCAAATATCGTAAGTAATATAAATTATATATAACTAGCTATACCTGCAACATTTTTATGCATTGTAGTTCAGTTTTTGAAAAAAAAAATTGGATTAAAGTATCCAAATAATAAACTATCTGTGTGCCAAATTTGTTTAGCCGTTTTGCATGATTTAGTAACATTTATAATATTAGAATCAAGATAGTCTACCAACATATACAAGAAATGGTAATAACTCGTATATATGTATACCAACAGCCAATATGAGTCAACAATTAAACTAATATTAAACCTTTGATAAAGGATGCTCTAGATTCAGAATCTCAAACAAAGTTACTGAGAAAAAGTATCTACTGGATTTTTTGAGATAGTCTCATATGGTTTAAAATGCAGATGGTCTATGGTAGCTACTCGTATAACTGTTAAAAAAATAAAATGATAAATTAAAAATATAAAAGCAATTATAACGCTTGACGCCTTGTTGCTGTGCTGTAACACATTGGCCAGGCGTTAGTTACAGTTTTATATTTTAGATAATCCCTCGGGAACTGTACTTTTTTCTTAGATGAAAGTTACTCCATGTCCTTTCTGGTGTCGCAAGCAGAATTTCATGGTGATCGGTTCAGTAGTTATAATATTAGTGAGGATTATACTTACATTGTAATACACTAATATAATAATACTGATAAGATTTTATATAATCTTTTTCAGCAATACGTCCCAATGTCACCAAAAGGCATCCTCATACATCGTGGTTGCATTATAACAAGACAGAAGTTGGCAACATTTATGAAACTACAGTGACACAACAGCAAATACTTGCTCGGTCACTCACAAACTCTTTTACGGTTGCGACTGCATATGCGAAGCAGTTATATGGGGTAAATACATTAATATCTTCTCCCTTCCGAGCACATTTTCTGAAGTGTACAGTCGGCCACAAAAGTCGATTAACATTAATACATTCAAAAGTGCAAAACAACTGAACACTCAACGCGCCATAAGTCGTTGTCACGACTAGAGAATAAAATAAACTTCACATACAAACGATCGTAAAAAGCTTCAGTAAAAGTTGAGTGTTCACTTGTTTTGCACTTTTGAATGTGTTAATCGATTTATGCGGCCGACTGTACATGTTTTGAATTTATATTAGGACTTCTCGAGTCTTTGAAGAGTCTTGCTAGTGTCTTTGAATATGCAGTCTTTGATATAGTATTTTATGTACTTAATTGTACAGCAAGTGATAATTTATAATAAAATTAGTCCACACCGTTTAACGACAAAAGTACTTACGAGTACCTAACTACGGGCTAAACTAAAATTTGTACTTACCTGCATATTAATTTGTAGTTCCTTATACTAACTAGGCTAGGTCTAAATGAAAATTTAGCCAGTCATATTGTTATTATTTAAACTTTATGATGGAAATATTGGAAGTCACTTATGCATTTTAACTAAGATCAGATTTAGATAAAGAGATTTAGACAAAATTCATAAATTTTGTTGCATAGTGACGTGATTCACATTTAGCCTTAGTCACAATAACCCCGTTTTAATTTTTTTATAATCATCCGCTATCGGCGAAAGGCGGCTTCATCAAAGGAACGCGCAACATTTGATATTCCATAGATTCCATAGAAAAATTCTGGCAGTAAAGTTCTTTACACGCAATGCAAATGTAAAACATGCGTTGACATCTTATCTTACGCAAATAATGCAATGAGCATTGTTTCAGGAGGATGTTAAGGATCTACCGGAACCGGTATATGTGAATTGCATACAAACCGACGGACAAAAGTTTCATTTTGGCGTATTTCAATTGAACACTGTTGACGTGGACGGATCGGATGGCACCAAAAACGTGTGGTATAGCAAAAACGACATGAAACTCTACGATTCCAGTAGATATTTCGATGGAATGCCCGTCTTGGAAAATTACAACCCAAACGTTTATGGCTACATTAATGCTTTCTATAATTGTTAAAAAACTAACAAATCATTCATAGCTTAAATTGATAAAATTATAGGTATAGTAGAAAAAGTTTGGATTTTCATTTGTTGTTCAATATAAGCCCTAATTCCAAATGAAATATATAAAATTCTCATGTCGCATGTTTGTTCGCGATGAACTCCTAAACCGATTTTGATAAAATTTCGTAACTATGTGTAATTTGGTCCATTTTAAAAGATAGGATATAAAGACGCGAGTGGGTGAAGGTGGTATGTCACATTTTTTGGTTTTTTCGTTTTTTTTCCCCTCCGTCCACTTGGCTCCCACGTTTGCTTTGATGAAGGTATATTAATAATAATAATAAGCCATTTATTCTACATTTATTATGTCCATATTAATGATTACAGACAGAAAAGTTGAAAAGGGTGTTATGTACAGTTAATTTTAAAAAGCAAAAAGTGCAGAAAAGTTAACTTTAGTTATTGGAAGAGGGAGCAATGTTCACTTTTCTTTTAAATTTAATAATACAAGTGTTTAATTGCTATCTTACCATTAATATATTAGGTTGTTTACACAACTTTGCATCATAATTTAGTACAAAAACGACATCTCAAAAATTAAAAGTAATAAAACTTTAACCTCGATTTATTAAAAAAATTGGAATTATGCGACATATCACCTTCATCCACTCACGTCTTCCATATATAAATTGCACCCCCGGCGAGCCACCATAGAATACCATATATAAATTCCACCATAGAAGGATTAAGGATAAGGAAGAGGGTAATGGGCTCTGGCATCCCTTAATCACTCACCAAAACACTACAGTACATATGCTATTATTTCGTGGTGTTCTGTAAATGGAATTTTACAGCGGACTACGCCCTGCCACTACTTTTCAAATCTAGACCAGAGCCATTTTTGAAATTATACAGAAGGTTAAGGCTCGTCGAAAATAAATGAAAATGTGTAAGAATATTCCATTTTGTATTCATGTGTATATAACATTTATATTTACAGAACATAAATACCCCTAGTAGTTATGATTACAGAAACTGTTTACAAGTACCGAAACACTTTGTACAATAAATTATATGTAATGGTTGAAACAAAAAAAGTGTTGTTTAAAATGAATTTCAGTTCTCTATAGTAAATTTCTGAAGTCTGCGTCTCCTTAGCTCTTCCGCGTCGGCATCAGTCTTCTGTCTATAAAGTAAAAAAAGTTTTTATTAAATATATTTTATTGCAACATAATATTAGATACTGTCCTAAACAAAATTAATCTTCTATTCCCATTATGTCCCAAATAGGTCTCACATAAATATTATAGAATAAAATAGAGGTCTAATAAAATAATTAATAATAACTTCTGAAAATATTCTATTGAATCAACAAAACAATTTTGATTGTTAACAACAATTACTATTGTATCATACATATTCTCAATTGAAAACACAATTTATACTAGCTATGTCGGCGACTTCGTACGCGCTGTAGTTAGTTTTTGAAAATCCCATAGAAACCTAAAATCTTTTCAGGATAAAAAGTGTCCTATACGTTAAACGAGGTAATAAACTATCTTTTTAACCAAAATTCATCCAGATAAGTAGATTCTAATATTAGCGTGCATAAACGCACTGACAACTGTACATTAAATATTTTTCCAAAGAAAAAAAAAAATACAATTTTTATACGGTATGTGGGACAAAATTTAAAACAAACTAGCACCAGCCAGTGAAGATATAGTATGTGGGAGGTATATATATATTTTGTGTATATATGGGCCAAGAGAGGGAAGGCAATTCGCATTAAATTTGTAACTTACCTATTGGGGTCCGTGTCAGGCATCGTGGTGTCCGGTAAATGTTCTTCGAATGCTCCTGCACTGGTGGAAGGCACCGGGGACGACCGGAATCCGGATGTGGTGGGCACCACGTCCGGTTCCACTTTCACTTTTGACGGTGGCGCCTCGTTTTCTGTCCTGCTGTAAAGGGAGAGAAAAAAAAACGATAAAATCTACTTTCGGTAAATTCTTGTTTGAACAGATTCCGTTATCATTTGAATTTTAAATTTAAGTATTGAATTTTAAATTTTAACTTGAAAACCGACTTTAAAGACCGAAAACTTTATGAATTGAAACGTTCAATAAAGTTTTCGATATTAATCATAAAAAATATTTTAAAACAGTACATAGAATGACGCCATCTGTGATGTTAACAACACACTAGGATGATGACAGCAGTCAATGTCATGCGTGTTTTTGAGACAATTTTTATAAATAGCTGGCGCCCGCGACTTCGTCCGCGTTGAAAAAGAAAAGGTAGCCTATCCTGTGTCCTGTACTTCTAAATGTTTATCTACCCAAGTTTCATGAAAATCATAATTAGTTCGTTTAATTCGTTTAGTTATTACAATATGTATGTATGTTCCTCCATAACTCTTAAACGAATTAACTATGAGATTTATTATTAGTATTGATTATAACATTTCTTCTGAGCTTATTTTAGATTTCATGGTTATTATAGTTGAATTTTGTGTTGTGTTATTTGGGGTTATAACTTACAGTTCAGTTTGTGTCCCAATGGTCGAGTTGTTTTGTGGCAAATTAGCTACAACGGTTGAGTATTGTTGCATTAGAAGTACCGAAGCGTCGAGCATCGCCTGTATCTCTCGTAGTAACTGAACAAACATTAAGGGACAAATTACTTATATATAACAATAGCTTCAAATCAATTATTTCAATAATAGTAGGTCGGAAAAACTATTTACTAATTTTATTAGTAAAAAGTTGCAGTACAATCTCTTTGGTTGCACGATTTGTATCTGGCTGATTTTTACAACATTAATTAGACAATATTTAGAAAACAAATATACGCCGCGAAAATGTGCCCTTTGCGACTTTTATGGACTAAAGTAACGACTTAAGTAAAGTAAGTAAGTACTGACTTTTATGACTCAGTAAGAGTTACCAATAGTTCAAAATAGTTTCAAACTTTTGCTAATTTTGCTATAAATATTTACTACTGTGATATTATATTTATCTACACCACAAAATAAGTCGAACGAATTTAGTGCAAGAAAAGTGTAATTTTTAATCCGTTTTAATCAAGTTAAAATTAAAGAAATGAAAGGTTACATGTAGTCTTGCTTCGATGTTCCTGCGCTCGATGCCCTCCATGCGTTGCAGTTCGGCGACTGACAAGTTGGCCAGCGAGGCGGGACGAGGCGGCGGCGGCGGGGGAACCCCCCAACCCATCATCGCTGCACACACAAACATAAACCAATCAAAGACATACTAATTCTGCTCAAAATGTGTTTTCGAGTTTGAATTGTATTAAATTTTCAATTAATATTAATTAATTAATAGTAGTGGTAGGCCACACTGTGTTTCGCAGTCACTTGGGCAGCCCGTCTGGCGGCAGTAACCACCACCTTACAGAATACCACCGTGAAATAACAGCATTATGTGCTGTTGTGTTTCGGTGAGTGAGTAAGGGATGCCAGAGTCCATTACCCCATCCCTCCCTTATCTCTTATCCTACTTATACCTTGCTTGCTTCATTTGATTCTAGTATTTGTAATGAATGTACTATCTACCTACCGGATTTCCATTTCATATAATTTGTCAAGAGTTTCTGCCCAATTTAGATACATCTTATTTATATATGTTTATATATCATATATAAATATGTTTATATATTATTTATATATCTAAATCTTATTTATATATGCATAATATTAAAAATTAAATGAAATGTGAACATAGTCCGAAGAAATTTGTATGCGCGTACATGTACGACATCACCACGGAGCAGCCGTTCCCGTTGGACGTAAAGATCCGACATCTCGCCGCAAGAAGTCGCCTTCTATGGTCGGCAGCGCACTTGTAGCACTATGCGTGTTGTGTACGGAAATTATAAAATTTGGTTCACTTTCAAGAGGTTCAAGAGTCACGAACGAGTACGCAACTGGTATCTCACTGGAGCATTTTATCTAATGAGTACCTATCGGTGCGATTGCGAAGGGCCTTTAAAATACGTACGTGGCGGCGGCGGCATGTTGTGGAATGGCGGTGGCACAGTGGGAATGGCACCCGGCTGCGCTTGGGGCGGTGCGTGGGCTGCCGGCGCAGGTTGGGCGGGCGGCACCGGCGCCGTCTCGGGCGCAGGCGCTCGCAACACGTTCAAACGGCACGTGGGACACGTCTGCTGACGTTGGAACCATAGTCGCAAGCACGCCGCGTGGAATATGTGGTTGCACGGTAGCTTCTTTGCACCTGAAAACATTTCATATTTACGTAACTCGTACGTTACGAGTAATTTTTTCTTTGAGCGTATTATATGTTTATGTATAGGTATGTAACGATTTCGAATCCTTGCTAATATTATAAATGCGAATGTTTGTGTGGACGGTTGTTTGTTACTCTTTCACTTCACGCAAAAACTAATAAATGTATTTCAATGAAACTTTACAATAATATAATATAATAGCTATATAAGATGTAAAACGCGGACGAAGAGCGGGCACCAGCTAGTATCACATACATATATACTAAAAAAATATTTGTTCCAATAGCTATCGAGTGGTATAATTAATATTTATTACTGGTACATCGATGTATCAAAGTATGATCGGTACTAAATAATCTAAACCAACTTACAATGATTTTCTAAAATATTAATATAGGTATTTTTTATAGTTCCTGCAAAAATTTTAAATTTTCCTGTACATTACAACAGCAATAAAATCATGGATGTTGTTTATTAGGTATTCGCTAAGTGCATAGAAAACGTTATTATAAGTTAGTTATATTACATAATTTTACGTACATTGTTAACTAGGAGTCTATTAGATAACCTTTTAATGTGTGTATTGTTGATTGCGGGCGATACTTATACTTTCTCGTTATATTTTTTTCATACGGCCTGATAACAGATTTTTTTTTATGTTTTATATTAAGGTGTTAAAATATCACAAGCAACGGGGATATTGAAAGTGGCCTCTAACATCGCTTACTCACTCATCGAGACACAAAAGCACACATACATATTTCCAAATTTGATCCTACCGGGAATCGAACCTGGAAACGCTTAGATGAAACGTTAATGCAAACAAACTGACCACTCATCCGAAAGGCTCGTCAAAGGTGCTTATTAAACTATGTCGAGTTAATAAATACACTAAAATCTTTAACATTTCCAGTAATAAATTAGGTTAATTCCATTGTTCCTACAATATGAATTCGTTGAATATGCGTAAATAAAACCTGTTGATGACATTTGTCATTAAATCATAACATCGTGATCATACTTCTAACAACATTTACATTCAATAACTTAGCAATCAATTGCTTTAATAAAGTGAATATTTTAAGCAATTAAATATTGCGCGAGCGCAACCAGTTTCACTAACAACCTTGTACTTTATCAATGCGATATTTTGGTTTATTGTAGGCATAGACTATTTTTTATATCGATAATTGAGTTTGAAACTTTGCACTTGACAGACTGAAAAAAATAATACTAATATTATATAATGTGAAAGTAAGTTTGTTTATTGTTGTTAAGCTTTCGCGTCCAAACTACTTGACCGAACACATACACACCACACATAAATAAGTCTAGGATACAGGAACGAACATGGGGGCGCCGACGAAGTCGCGGGCGAAAACTAAAAGTTTTTATTACATTTTTTATCAATAGTATTTAAGAGAGGATGAAAAGATTTTTCTATATGATGAAAAAATATTTCAGCATATTTTTTTGATAAAATCAATATCGTTTCATTTATAGTCAATATCGATCACAATCACGTATTATATCACATCACCCAACATTTATATCACGTTCTTCTGATAAACAATGTAACATCACATTTACATCAGTCGACAAGGCTACAACACATTTTTAATACTGCGATCAATTTCTTTTACACGATTGTTACAATACAGAAGATTTCTTTCATTACATGGGTCGTTTTTTATAAATATTGGATTGGATAGCAGAGAAGCTTTAAATTTTTTAAGAATTTTTGGTTTCATTATCATTATCTAAGCTTTCCCCATAATTATCCATTAGACCCCGTCAGAAACAGCTTGGATTCAGACCTAGGGTTTCCAGATATAATCTATCATATCAGTGTAAAAAACGATTAGCCTAAAGAACTTACCGGAATGCATTTCTTCGCGACAAATAATACACTCATTGTCAGCGGCGACCAGTTCATCGGCTGTTGCATCTGGGTACAGAGTGTTCATGTTGCGAATGGCGCGCCTCGATAGGACTACATCGTTGTACGCCTTCTTGAAACTCCTAAGGAAATAACACATACATATATAACACTCATTACCTTTCAATTTATCATTTTTTTTTTCACTCATTGGTTTCCAAATCTATAAAAGATTATATGATTATGTCTTGCATCCTTCTGTGCAACTGTTTTCACTCTGTGCGTGAACCAAAAAGCTTGTAGTTCTAAAACAGCTTATAGGACTTCGGAACATCTTTTTGGTATATGTGCATCTGAATGTAAGAATATTTTATTACATTGGACATTGCAAAGTATTTGACAAAATTGTGGTTCAGCTTTCTTTGGGACATTTTTCACATACTACCTAACCTTTCCTAACGAATCTAATCTAACATTGAAGCAATAATTTTTTCAACAAAAAAATATTTCAGTCAACAATTGAAATATTTAACCAACTTTAACCACTCCGGTCGTTCCTTGCTCGTCGTCTTCTTCATGTCATACATGTCGTTTTCCTAAATATGTCATCCCAATCTAAATCTTTTGACTATATCAATTATCTTTGTTTTACAAAATGTTTTCCTCAATCTATCTGGTAACACTATTGGAATACCCAAAATTGTGACGTCTCATATAAAGCTTGCAAATTATTTTAAGATAATTATTACTAGCTCAACCTGGCCAATTTGCTGTGACTTTTTTCTTTTTTTTTCTGTTAAAATGAAATGTAGTGTTAAATTTCATAGTTCATAGTTTTCGAGATTTTTTTTATATAAAGATAATCCTACTTGTAATGTAATAATAATAATTTTAATAAGATACTTAATACTTATAATCTTACCTCATCGTTTCATACATGGGTCGGAATGCAAACAGAGGTAGAGTGTAAATTCGAACCATGACGGCAACAAATCCAATATAAAGTATCACTTTGAGGAAATTTATAGCCAACTCCGTGTAAAGCAAAACAGCGGCTTTACTCTCCCACGGGGCTTCCCATCTTGAGTCAATAGCGTGTAGGATATACTATAACAAAAATATATACATTTAGTTTGGTAAAAATCTGTAAAACTATGAAAACTTTTAAACTAATTTATGAATCTTACAACCTTTCTTACAACTGTTAAATTAATTAACTTTTATCACATAATGATCTCATTGACCACTCTATTGAGCAAATACTTTTATACAGATAATGTTAATTTCTTTTTAATGAGTTTACAAGGAAAAAAGAAAACAATGAATAATCGTACTAACCTTGATCAGTATATTTACAATAACAATCACCAGTATACTATATTCAAATCCGAAGACTAAATGCACTGAGGGTCCCTTGGACATGGTGAATTGATATGCATGATGAATGAAGTACGAGTCGGCTTGCGCGAGTAACATCAGTAAAGTTAAGATTCTTGCATGAAACAGCCAGCCGATAACAGGGCTCCTTTCCATCTATTGAAAGATAATTCATTTTAAGCATACTTTACATTGTAATTTTTTTAAAATAACTAATTTTACAATAATGATCTCCTAATAATGTAATATTTACCTTATTAATAGGTTATATTAACACCTTATTAATAATATTATGACCAACCTGTGTCGTGTATGTCTAAATATTTATCTACCAAGTTTCATGAAAATCAATTAATTTATTTAAGAGTTATGGAGGAACTTATATATTTATGGCCAACCAGAAAAGTGCTTTATCAGTTTCAATAACAAATTCCATTCATTTCAAAATTAGCTAAGGCTTAGATTTGAAATAGGTATTGATTACTGTTTGACATAATTGTCACTTTCAATTTTCAAAGGAAAACAAACGTTATCATTCTACAATACACAAAGAATGTTCAAACTTAAGGTGACTTTATTTGTCGAGTTTACAAACCCACACAGTCCCAGACTAGAGTCAAGTTTGAAAAGTTAAATTTGCAAAGTTGGCCCTGACGAGAATCAAACCCAAGAAAAGTCAACTTACATAGTCAACCCTGTCTTCAGCCAACCAGTGGAATGCTTTTAGAAACAGAAGGAGAGTGAAGAGGGAGATAAATTTAGGATTGAAGTCGTCTCTAAACACAGTGAAAGCCAAACAGGTTTCTGTTATCGCATACCAGGACCTCTCTATCAGATGCTGAAAATAAAAATAAAATTTTGTCCCTTTAAATAGTTTATATTTCAAGTTATTTAATTACACAAGTGTAAGCATACACTTAAAAACATTATAAATGGCATGATGTAATAATACTAGAAATGTTTAAATAAGTTCAGTATATAATTGTAATTTTTTAATAAAAATTATGTAAAAAATATTGTTACCTCAAATTCAGCAGCTCGAAGTTGTCCAAAGAATATCTTTCTCAATATTTTACCTACCAATAATACTAGTATAAAAGCTTGCAAGTACATTACCTAAAATATAAAAATATTTCAAACTGTTAGTGATTGTTCTAATAAATTGTTCTAATCAATAACAAATAGAGTGACAAAATGTTTAGCAATACTAGCTTTTGCTTGCGACTGCATTGAAAAATAATAAATATTTTTAATGCATTAAATTAAAAATAATATTATCTAATCTGATTAAAAATAATAAATAATTTTATGAGCAATATAATGCCTGACATTTTTATTTTTAGATGATTCTTCGGGAACTGTAACAACCCTGACAATGTTGAAAATTTTTACAATGATCAATTGAGTAATTAAGGGGGTAAAAGGTATCAGATAGATCACCAGAGTTACCTCAACATTTATATTAGTAGGTATTGATTGGTAAACTAACTGTTCAAATAAAATATTAATTCAGGACATAGGGAAAGATTTTTTGATAAATATAAACACAACTCTGTAACAGTCTGCAGAGAAAAAATAATAACAAAACAGAACTCACAGCCATACTCGGATTGGAGTTTGTAAGGTAGACTATCGACGGATAAAACTGTTTTTTCTGGTAATAGGCATTGCCGATAACAACGGCCGTGAGACCCAGACTGATCATGGTTGCAAGTAGAGCCTTCATTGTGGTGGCACTCGATGCACCTGGACACTAAAATTTTCACTAGCACTAAGCTAAAAAATTCTAAGCACTACGACGAAACCACTTAATTGTCAACAAATACATTTTCAAAACATAGTATGGTAGGTACAAGTCGCTCGCTAAAGCAAAAAATTAATTTTGACGTGTTCGATGTTCATTGTGTCATTTTATTATCATATATTTTGTTGGTTTTGTTGGTTTGGTGACAAATGACAAATGTCATTTGGTGTCAGTCACCACAGAACACTAACCATACCCAAATGGACCATGGATCTATCTTTTCATAGATCATTTATATCCCCAAAAATAGACCAGTTTCAAATGTGCAATAAATTTTTTGAGATCTTCGCTATATTTATTTAGGATTTCCTGAGAATCTGAAACTTGTATATTCATTGTGGAAGAGAATTCATAACTTATGATTAATATTAAATAAATCTAATTTTTCTATGACGTGTCTATGAATCGAAACCACGGCTAATCTTCAAAGAAAAATCACTAGACATAGCAATTTTATGGCATGTGGTTATAGCAAGATAGGACATGACATTTGACCTGATTTGACCTCCTTTCTAATTAGAGAGAAGCCATTTTGTTTTGTAAGATAGTTGTTGTTTATATTGTTGCGTAGATTAATTTCCGCATTTTTGTACTCATTTATAAATAAAAATCTTTGGATACATACATATTAAGTATGTATTACAAGTGCTGTGTACCAGGATATACAAGTTCGGGACAGGAAAACTGGAAAAATGGTTCAAATCTATTCTTGATGATTCTTTACGGAATAGAAAAAGTGAATCTGCCACAAACATTTTGAGACTCGTTTTGTGACTCCAAAGAAACCTATAAAAGACCATCGCTATTTCAACAATCGGAGAAAGTGGTAGTGTTTGTGTTCTTTTTCTATATGCCTATAAATGTTTTTTATTAATACATATGTTTTATGGTGTATTTCAGTTCTAGTTTGTATTGAAGTCGTATATTAAGTCCATGTTATGTTTGTGTATATCCTAAAAATAAATATGTACCCATTATTTACTGTGTTTTAATTGTGTGATGATATCCATAGTTAAAAATAAATTCAGCCCGTAAAAAAATAAAGGGGTGAGAGGGGCGGGGGAAGTCTATCTTGCTATGACCAATCAGGTGAAGGTAAAGTACTCTTGTCCATGTCTAGTGCATTTGTACTGCAGTAGCACTACCATGACTTGCTATCGAAATCTTACGTTAGTTTACTTCTGTCGATAACGAACCTTTCACCCTTCAATGTGCTAGTGAATGATTTTACTACTAACGTTACGGTATTTCTCGAGAGCATCAGTCAAATTTGTAACTCATGGTACCGATTTTGTATAGAAATGTCAAGTTAAACGTCAAGTTAACTTCAAGTCAAGTTAAAAGTTAACGTGTCGGTAATGGTCGCTAGCGACTACATTCGATAGGTTATTTACTTATGCAACTCATGTTACTGGTTTTAGTTCTTTGGTGACCGCTAGAGGCGCACTACCATGAGTTTATGATGACCGTAATCGCTAGCGAGAGATGAGCGAGAACGTAAAATATTTGTATGAAAAATTGTACAGCGCCTCTAGCGGTTACTCAAAGATCTAAAACCGGTAACATGAGTTGCATAAGTGAAAACCTATCGAATGTAGTCGCTAGCGATCATTAGTGACTAACGTTTAAGTTGACATTTCTATACAAAAGCGGTACCATGAGTTACAAATTTGACTGATGCTCTCGAGAAATACCGTAACGTTAGTAGTTAAATCATTCACTAGCACATTGAAGAGTGAAAGGTTCGTTATCGACAGAAGTAAACTAACGTAAGATTTCGATAGCAACTCATGGTAGTGCTAATGGTAGTGCTACAGTATCTACTATATAGTTTGTGATCGAAACGAAGAAAAACACTGGGATCTCTAATATACCTCTGGATGGGTCATCCTATGACCCGCCGTACGTTTGAAGCGCCGTCGTACGTAAGTACGGGAATTAGTTTTGACGTTTGCGTATTTTTAATCCTAACCCCGCCATCACACTCTCGCGAAGTTCCTCTACGATGTATTCGGGAAAGTTGACGTAAGTATGAAATATGACGTTAGACACTCGTCGAAGTAAGGCGAAGTGTCCGTTTACACTCACGTATTCGTTTCGCCTCGCCCAAATTCGCGAGAGTGTGATGCTGGTGTTAGATAAGTTGAAATAAGACAGCAAAACCTAGATATATTAGGTTTTATTCAACATAAAATTGTACATGGTAATAAGACAGACAAATAGAAAATAGATTTACAATGTGACATGTTATGTCACTACAATAAACATACAATACAATATTTCTATGGTCAGAGCATGGACCATGGAGGGTTAATATCACATCATAAGTAATAGTGTCTGTTTTATTCACCATTTATTCTATTTATTGATGTCTTAGGGACTGTTTAAGTTTATTTGTGTCCGCTTGAGTTTTGAAACATGAAGAAATGTGCATTCTGTAAATGTCTCTATCATACGGACATCACTAGTTTTAGTTTTATGTACTTACACTCCATAGACACTAGTATACTAACGTAATAGACGCACAGACTCCCCGTTTTCCGCGTGACGTCAAAAATTATTTGACAGCAGCCTATCCAGAGGTATATTAGAGATCAGTGAAGAGAAATCAATTAAAAAAAGCATAGACAAGACGAGACATCAAACAAATGTCAAACAAATAATAACAAATTTAACTTGTCTTGTCTCTTGGACACTTGGACTTGGACAAGCAAGCAAGCAAAGAAAGAAAGGTAGAGACTATCAAAATCAGATTATTTGTTTATATTCCAATTTGGATTATTATTTATTATATTCTTCTAGTTTTTATTTCTCAAAAAGAATGTAATCAGCATTGTGTTTCGCATTTAGAAATAAAATATCACTTCAGCAGGTACCATCAAAATGATGACTGTGTCCTTTTGCTTATGTTTGTTGACGACTGTGATTATTTTTTGCATCAGATAGCAATAGATGTTAATAATTGTTCCAATAATTTAAATCTATGTAATCGTAAATGGTTGTTCCTTCTTTAACTGAAAACCAATACTGTAGAAGTTTTGTGCACAACTGCATAACTTTTTGAGGTAATACAACGTAACCTAACATGTAATTTTTCTGTTTATGCGGCATTATGTTTGCTTTGAAATGCTTGTCTTTAGAGAGAGGTATCTAAGTCGGAGCACCTTTCAGTTTTCTTATAATAGGACCTTTTTCCAAACCTTTAACTTATAAACTTGAAGTAACCAATATTGTTTCTTTTTACAGGATAAATAAACACCTTCAGTCAAAATTTCACTATTCCTGAACATGGTAGGTTAACCAAAAGGAATTCTATAAATCATATTATAAAGTAGCTAATACCTATTATAATTACATATATTTTCACTTTTACTTTTAGCAGGGAGATGACCCACCGTTCCTCGTGGTGGGGACAGATGTGAGTGCCAAATACAAAGGTGCTTTTTGTGAAGCAAAGATTAAGAAAGTTGTTCGTAACATCAAATGCAAAGTTAGTATCAAATTACTTTTTGTAACCAATATTTACTGTACAAATTTTCTGTATTTAATATATATTTTGGTTTTTCTTCTGAAAATCTTCAAAAATACAACACTGTGATGTTTAACAACATTAACTGTTTTTAGTAACTCATTAGCGATTAATTGCCAGTTATGCATATAAATATAAGTAAATAAATAAATAAAGTTTTTATTTCTTTTATTCATTTTTTCTAGTTTATTTTCTTTTTAAAAAGTATCTATTTGGTTCCCTCTTTATGCAAATGGAATACCTTTGATCCTGGAAAGATGTTAGTTTCCTGTGGGGTTTTCAAAAGAACGAACTACATGACATACAAAGTCGCAGACACAGCTAGTTTACTACATATCTGTTTGTTTGTATTTATATTTGAAAATGTAAAAGAAATTGTTCATTTGCTGAGGCCTTTTGTACACATTGTTTTATTCCATTTTTAAGTTTTTTATTTATTATTTTTATTATTTAATTATTTTTAAGTTTATGGAATTTTAATTTTTTTTATTTATGTTAATTAATAGTAGTAAACATTAAAAATTTCGATTTATGAGAAAAGCTGTAACATATTGAATTGAATA
This sequence comes from Synanthedon vespiformis, assembly GCA_918317495.1. NCBI lineage: Eukaryota > Metazoa > Arthropoda > Insecta > Lepidoptera > Sesiidae > Synanthedon > Synanthedon vespiformis. Next base: position 4,113,520 of record OU906962.1, read on the forward strand.
TTTGCAGGTGACATTAAAAGGTGGTGGTACAACCACAGTCAATGATGATGTTATTAAGGGAACCTTGAGAGTGGGGAGTAATGTCGAAGTTAAGCAAGACCCTAAAAAGGATGCAATTGAAGCTGTTATAACAAAAATACAAGATTGTAGCCAGTACACTGTTGGTATGTTTTGTCATATTTTTGGTGATATTACCATACTACAACTGTGGATTTCACATGCCATTCAAAATGCTGCAAACTTTATAGTAGAACATTTGAAAATGACATTATATTTGTAAAGCATAATTTCTGTCATTTAAAAAAATGTGACTATGTCAACACATTGGACCATCGATGCAAGATTCCGTTCTAGGTGTATTTTTTTATGTGCCGCTTTGGCATTTGTGATGCAAAATCCATAGTTGTAGTAAATTGATATATATTATACACTTTAACCTCGTGAGTTACAATTAACTGATGGGTTGTATAGTCTTTGTTAAAGGAATTCGACAGGAATCTTGCTATTTAGTTGCTATTCGGTTATAATAACAGTTAGGTATATCCGGTTCTTACTGTATTAATTTTGTTATATAATAATCCACCATGGCCAATAATAGAACTAACATATGAGATATTTTTAGGAGAGGAGCTATTGAGGGGTAGACAAGGCCCTTTTTAAGCCTATAAAAATATATTCTAAATGTAATTTCGTATTGCAGTTTAATTGTGCTGTTATTGCTTGTTACTTAAAAGATTAATTGCATTGTTCCCGTACAGTATTCGATGATGGCGACATAACAACTCTGAGACGCTCGGCGCTGTGTCTCAAGAGTGGGAGACACTTCAATGAAAGTGAAACATTGGATCAATTGCCTCTGACACATCCCGAACATTTCTCCACACCGGTCATAGCTGGACGTCGCGGCAGGAGAGGCAGAGCTCAGTAAGATTTATCTTCTTTACTTTTTTTAATATATATTGTACCTAGAGTAATATGGAAGGATTATTAGATTTTTGAAGGCAAAGATAATAAAAAAGGCCTTGAAGATTTTTTCATCAGTTGAAATAATAGTTATGAAGGCACAGTCTTTCATCAGTTTGCAAACATACGGAGTATATATTTTCTAGTTGTAAATCCGTGGGTTTACTCTCCCAATTCGTTTGTCTTAGTTTGCTTTTTGATTTTTCTTATGGCCCCGGTGTGATGTTTGTTACCTTATAATTTTCCTCGTGAATTTGGCTACTAAAGCAATTAGACTGTGTTTAAAGCTATTGATCCGCCGTCTTATGTCGGTAACGGTTCGTCTACGGATCTCCTCCATAGATGACTGTACGTTTTTTCTAGATCTGATGAGAGCGAAGGCGAAGTGACGAGCACGCGCAGGGTGAAGGCGGACAGTGCGGAGCGAGAGCCGCACGTGGGCCGCGTGGTCTTAGTGGAGGCAGCGAGCGGCGCGGAACGCAGGAGGCCTCACCAGCCAGCCTTCCCCGCACTAGTAGTCGCTCCCACACCGCAGATCAAAGTCAAGGAGGATTACCTAGTGCGCTCCTTCAAAGACGGCAGATAGTGAGTCACTTCTCAGACCATTAATTATGCCCCACAGATTCAACAGTAAGCGAGCACGAGGGAATGGAAAAATGCATGTGTAAATAGTACGCATTTTAAAAGGGATTCTTTGGCATTTAAATTAAATAAATATGTAGTAAGTTGTAGATTTCACGCAGAAACGTTAAAAAGAGCGTCACATAATCGTTACACTGAAACGATACACAATAATCGACTTTGAAATTTTACTCTCATCGCTCGCAAATAAATTCGCTTCAAAAAATCAAAAAAGATTTTTTTTTAAACTTACAGTAATATCTCTGAAAAGATTTGAAATTTGACTCTAGAAAATTTTTAGGTTCCCCTGTGTTTGACATATTCTCCTTTTTTTTATATTAGCAACCCATATTATAGCATGTCTGCTCATCACAGTTCCAAATAGAAACAAAATCACAACTTACCAAAACTTCTACAGTGTTGTCATGAAATTAAATAGTTCGATTGCGTTTTAATTCCAGTTACACGGTCCCCAAGAAAGAAGCACGCGAATTTCGAAAAGGCAGTGCACCCCTCGAGTGGGCGGGTGTGGAAGCAGCCCTTCAATACCTCAACAATAGCGTATTGCCTCCCCACTGGGACAGGGACTCGCTCTTTAACGAACCGAGAAACACGTCCGATGATGTGAGTACATCTATCTAGTGTAGGGCCATCGAGAAGCGATACAAAAGTTTATTCACCCCACAATCTATTATCTCTTTCTATGTTGTATCTATTTGATTTACACAAGATAGAAAGAGACAATGTAGAATACGAGCTTGCATTTGATAATAATATTCATAAAAAAATGACCTTGTGGTAACTTTGTTTACATTTGGTATCGCTTCTCAATGGCCCTATTAGTTTATAGCAATATATGAAGTTGAAGAGTTTGTTCGTTTGTTTGTTTGATTGTACGCGCTAATCTCAGGAAATACTGGTTTTGTTTTTGTGTTGGATATCACATCCATTTATCGAGGAAGGCTATAAAGAACGCGGACGAAGTCGCGGGCATCAGCTAGTACTCTTACACATATAAGTATGTTCGGGATTGGTTCTGTAACTATCTGTAATTACACATTATTTAATAATAATTAATGTTACTAAGGATTCTAGTAATTATTCCCGTTCATATGGAACAGATTTCGATGATTTGTTATATAATTATAAACAAAGTATTATAAGGTATAAACTAGGTAATAAATTAACTAACTAATAATTGATTGTAAGGTTTGGCAAATGTAATAATTGTTCTATAAATAATTTTAGAGCTCCGATGATGAACCACGCGAGGAGAAAGATCATTTCGTGGCTCAGCTGTACAAGTTCATGGACGACCGTGGCACTCCGCTCAATAGAAACCCAACCATAGCCAATAGAGATATTGACTTGTACAGATTGTTTCGGGTGAGTTTATATCGAAAATGTAGTGCTAAGTAAAATTCAAGTTTCCTAATTCTCATGTAATACATTCATGTGTGAACGTTCACAGGTTGTTCAGAAACTCGGCGGGTACAACAGAGTGACAAATCAGAATCAATGGAAGACCATTGCAGATAAAATGGGTTTCCATCCAGTCACCACAAACATAACTAACTTATGCAAGCAGGCATATAAAAAGTATGTATTCGAGATACGATTATGTTCTCTTATCTTTTAATTTTTCACATTACACAAGCTTTTGGATGTGTCTTTGCTTTCCTTATTAGTTAATAAAGTTGTAAATGTCACCCTCAGGTCTTCCCGGAACTATACTATATTCGTGTATTACGCCTTCTAGTTTAAATGAATTACATATATTTTTATATTGTTAAGCTTCTCAGACCGTCTCACGGTTCACTTGATGTCATTCTATTCTATAACACAAGCAATGCCTCTGTTCCTACAAGTGTGACCAGTTTTTCGTTACGGAGTAATTTGAACGAGCTCAATCTAAAATGAAATATTCGCTTTCCTCTTGTTAAGGTTTCTCCATAGCTTCGAGGACTTCTACCGTAAGTTGGGTGTGACTCTGGTGGCGCACCCTCGCGGCGCGCGCACGCCCCCCGCCGGCCGATCTCTGATCCGCGACCGGGACAAGCAACCGCCGGCTCCGGCACCGCCCGCCGTCGCTCCGTCGCCCGGCACCGCTCCCTCCGCTTCTACAGCTGTCGCCCCCGCGGCCGCCGCCCCCACTGCTGCCTCCGCCGCCGCCTCCCCCTCGCCCACGCCCTCCGCTCCCTCCGCCCCCACTCCACCGCCCGTCCCTCCGCCAGTCGCAGTGCCACCACCACAGGTAAGCACAGGTCCTCCACGCCTCTATTCTCTAAGTGCCATTGTCATATTCGGGTTCACTTGTGCCTTCATAATGTGTATTAACAGGCTGACCACAAACAAGCAATTGAAAGCAACAGCTCGTGTGCTTTTAATGAAAAGACATACATGTTATTATAACAAAAAAAAAACTATTTAGTCTTCTCTCCAATGGCTTTCTGTAATTAATGACTACTTTTTTTAATTAAATAACAATAGACTAAATGGAAAATCGTTTAAAAGGACATGTAATGTTTCTATAATTTTTTCTTTGGTTAAACTTGGTCAAATATATTTAATCATATTATGTAAAGTCCAACTTTATGATGACAATTTGTTGTGGTCTAAAATATGATTTGAGAAATGGGGCAATTTTTTTTTGTTTTCTTGTCGCTTATAATTTTTAAATACAACTTCGTACCACCTGTTTCAGCGTACCAAAGACAAAGACTCGGACAAGAGTGAGACAGAGAAAAGCGATAAGAGCGAGAAGGAAGATAAAATTGATAAGAGCGAGGATAAGAAGAAGATAGAAAAGGAGAAACCTCACGCCAGTGATGGTGAAGACAGCGCTGACAACCAGCCCCTAGCTGTCGTCACACCGAAGTAAGCCCACTTTCAGATTATTGGGGATGTATTATGAAATAGTTCTTTATTTTTCAGGGAAATTTTAAGTGCCGTTATAATATAGTCACAATATCTTTCCTAATCAAAGATTTTCATTGAAATTTAAGAGAATACTGTACATATATGTATTAACATTAAGATTTCTCATTATAATAACTCGACTCTCGACTTGTTTAAATACTATTACCTTGTTTAATCTTAACTTTACTCATTGACTATTTCATTTTAGAATTGAAAAAACAAAGGAAAACAAGGAAAAAGACGAAAAATCAAAGGAAAAAGACAAGAGTTCAAACGATGATAAGGCTTCTTCCATAAAGCCTCGCTCGCAATCAAAAAGTCGCAGCATACCGCCAGCGAAGACCGACTCGCAGGAGAAAAAAATTGTAAAGAGACGACCATTATCATCAAAAGGTAAAAGAAAATAAAACATGGTCCTATATGTGTAAATAGCAAATTAATAAAAATAAAAAAAAATTAACATAATATCTGGAGAGATGTGTAAAATATTTTTAAACATTTTAGTTATAATGATGGTTTCAGGTGAAAGTAGCTCAAGCTCGTTACGCGCTTCGCGTCGCCCTCACGTTTCCACGGACAGCGATAGCTCCGGACGAGTTTCAAGGTAAAAAGAGACTTTATCGTCTATTATTTAAAGGCTGAAAATCGTCTGAGATCTTACTTAAAGCCCAAACATGACAGTAACTACATTTACTCAACTCAATTCAGTTTTTGTCCATACAAAAAAGAAAATTTTCTTTGGACAGGTGAGAAGCTGTCAATGTGCAGTTGCCCAGGTTAACTGTGATTTGTTTGCATAAATTAAATTTTGGGACTTTATAAATAACTAGTGGGTGCCCGCGACGTCGTCTGCGACCAATTTTTTCCTGATTATTATATATGGATGGATAGAGGGATAATCAGGAATTAATCATAAGTGAAGACAGAATTAAAATCGTTCCAGCCGTTTAGGAGGAGTACAGTGACATACACACGCACAGAAGAAATCAATACTAATAATAAATCTGTAAGGGTTGGTCATGGAGTATGTTACTTTGTTTTCAGAAATATCGTGTTTATGGGCTCTATTTAAACATGATACTGAAACTAAATTGACGATTTTTAGAATTTTTTTCTGTATGTATGTATGTATGTTCCTCCATAACTCTTAAACGAATTAACCGATTTTCATGAAACTTGGTAGATAAACATTTAGAAGTACGGGACACGTGATAGGCTACTTTTTATCTTTTTTAACGCGGACGAAGTCGCGGGAACCAGGTAGTATATATATAAAGATTTAAGCTAGAAATTTTAATTGAACCATGTTGCATCTATAAAAATATAAAATATATCAAATATATACAATAGTTGAATTATGAATAAATAAACATAATATTGTATTGTTATTTATATTTCCTATTTTTTTAGATGTGGTTTAACAAAGAAGGTGCAGTGTCGTCGCAGTCAAAGTGCCAACTCGGCCAGTAGTGGAAACACAATTGCATCAACTGGCAGCAAGAGGCCAAGGAAAAGGAAAATAACCGAGTAAGATTACACTCATTAAACCTGAAAAAGTTTTATATGTACTTTCGTTGTGTATATTCACTGCATAAATGTTATTTCACAGACCATCGACAAATGAACCGACCCGTTCGGCTGGTACAAATGTTAAAGCGCAAGTTGGGGATAAGCTGAAAGTATACTATGGTCCCACGCAGTCCGAGTCAAAGGTAAAGGTATAATAAAAGTCACATCAATTTATTTTTTTCATAATTTAATTAATTTTAATACTAGTATTTTATTTCAAGTATTGAGTAGTGGAATATTTTAAATGCGTATTGGAATATTTAACATGGAATATTTAAATGCATGGTAATTTTATTTTCTATAGCAGATTTATGTTATGTTTCAAATATTAAGAAGTTTTTAATACTCGACGCAAAACCGGGGTGTTATAAGTTTGACTTGTATGTTTGGTTTTTGGCTAATGTTTTTGTTCTTAGCTATAATTTATGAAGATCTCTTGAGGCGTTTGAAGATTTCCTAATTGACAGTTAAAGTTCGGTACAGTTTATACTGGTTACTGTTTGGTTTACTGTTACTTCGATGGTATTTCTATGACATGGGTAACCTCAATCTGATGCTGCAGCATCAAATAGTTTGCGGTATAGGATACCCAACTCCTCAAAAACTTAGACATACATATAGCGTACAATACATATAGCGTGTTAGTGCTAAATAAATAGTCGAGGTTTTGTGTTTTAAATATTAAGGCGTTACTTATAGTAGTTGTACTTCTTTTTAGTGATACTGTAAGGAGGGCACTTTGGCTGATAGTGATACAGTGTTCAGTTTCAACAGTAAATAATATGTTTGTTAAACACTTAGTGCTACCGAGTAAAGTATGAGTGAGTGTTTCACCTGTGTTATTTATTATAGAGTGGCTTGTGTCAGGTAACGTACGAGGCGAAGGTGATTGAGGTGTCCGCCGAGGGAATGCTGCGCGTACATTACACCGGTTGGAACACTCGATACGACGAGTGGATTAAACCGCAAAGGATTGCGCTCAATGTAACACAACACGACGCCAGAAACAAAAAGGTAAAAAAAAAACTATAAAATTAGTTATTACTTGGTGTTTGTAACCGTCTCGTATGTACATTTACCAAGACAAAATGGAGCTAGATAAAGATATAAAATAGCTCAAACTATGTACTTAGGGTATTTCAAATTACTTCAGTTTTAAAGTACAAACTAATAGGTACTAAAGTAATTGCTGATTCATTCCATTTATCAAATTGAAGAGAAAAATACATGATTATTTAATGCACTTTTTTTTTTCATTTCAAGATGAATTAATAATAATGATGAATATTGTGTCAGAGTCGCTATTCAATGATTTTTTGATTTTTTTTGTGTTGATTTAGAAAAGCAATAATTTTCAAGAGTTAAATTTTCATTGCAGCCAACCGAAACCGAGCCGATCACTTGTTAATTAACATTTTACAATGTCTTAGTTTTATTTATTAATTAATATTTTCATTCGCCTTTGTTTTTTATAAATATGTATTTCAATTTAATTTTTTTCAGGGAACAGGTAACAGCAGACGTGTGAGATCTAAGAGGACAACAGAGGGTAAATTATTTTTCTTTAACATATTTAATTTGTATTTCATATTATACACGTACGGTATAAATTATTAACGTAATATTTTCTTACAGAATCTTCAGCTCGCTCTACTGACAGTGATTCGGATAGCGATGACGATATTAAACGATCCAAGAAGTCCGAAGACAAATCAACGAATAAAAGTAATCTTTCTTTCTATATGAATAGGGTTTTATTTAAAAAAAAAACATAATTGAATTGGACGGATTTTGTTACAGCTCCATCAAGGTCCAAGGATACAAAGTCAAGTGACAGCAGTAGTTCCAGCAAGCCTCGTAAAAGACCAATAAGAAACGTGCCGACACCGACAAATGTTTCACCGCTTAAGAAACCTCGTCTCGCTTCCACCGGACATCAGGGCCGGGATTATGACCTTAACGAAATAAGATCGGAATTGAAAGGATTACATACAGTAAAACAAGACGCGGAGGAACCCATTAAACAAGAAGTTAACGAAAAAGACAATGTAACAACTTCTCTGCAGCCGACTGCGCCTCCTACTGAACCCGCACAGCCTGACAAACAACCGGAAGATGTATACGAGTTTAAAGAGCCTGAGCCATTCGAAATTGAATTGCATGATGAAAAGAAAAAGAGGTCGCATAGAATTTTTGATGACATCTCTCCGAGCAAATATTCGTCAACACTGTCCAAATCGCTGAGCGAAGAGATATCTGAGGATCCATTACGGCCTCGACCCTCGACATTGAGGTCGCCATCTTTATCGCCGTTTAGAGATTTCGGTGCAACACGAGATGCTCCTGAAAGACAAAGTCCCGAGGAGGATTCAAAGGATGGACTGTTTTCCTTGGACGATGACTCGTTCCCGGGTGAGGGCAGTTCTGGTCCCATTTTCGAAGGATTCACACCAGCCAAAAATCAAGAAACTTATTCTAAAAAGAATAAGGTTTCGAAGCTTAGGGAACTAATGGATGATTCGCCCGAGAGTCCTGCCGACGATGAACAGTCCTCGGATGATGATACGGAAGATATAGTATTGAAGGAAGAACCCAGAGAACCGAGTCCAGTTATGCCTCCCGTGGAAACACCAAAACCTTTAGAAGAAAATAAAGAAGAACCTAAACAAGTGGAGCCAAAAGAACCAATGGTAACTCTTAGTAAAGAGACGCCCGATGATACTGAACCTTCATCACAGAGTGTAGAACCACCCAAGAGTCCTTTACCTATAAACACAGAAGTGAGTGTTACATCTAATCCTTCAAACTCTGTAAGCCTTGTCGTGGCTGTTAATGAGGTAATAAAGAAAGAAGACGATAAAGAGCAGGTAGCAATCGTTTCCAAAGATACTTCTCCGTCTAAAATCGATGAGAAGATTGCCCCGGTCAAATCACACGATAATAATTCGAAGACCGAGAAGACTTCTGAGCCTGAGCCAAAAATATACAAATTGGAACCACCATCAAGTCCTCTCATTGACACTGAAGAGGATAAATCGGAACCCGACAGCCCAGCAAGACTCGACGTTATACCTGAACCCCCGCCTGGTTTCTTACTACAGTCTGAAGGACCAAAGATTGCTGAGAAGTTATTGAAAGCAATAAAAAGTGCAAAACGTTTATCTATGTCGCCACCACCAGTCGAGGAACAACCTAACACCACTAAACAGGATATTCTCACTGCGAATAAACCAGAAATCAAATCGGTTATATCGGAAAGTAAATTGTCACCAGTTCCGCCGGAAATTAAAATAACAACTGCAAAGGATTGCGCAAAAATTAAAATAGAACCGGTCAAGAAATTCGGTCAATCGGAAACGACCGATTCCGTGCTCGGGGAACCGTCAAATATAAGCGACACGAAACCGGAATATTTGGACATTAAAAAGGCGAAGACAGAAGGTCCCACTCCGCCCAGACTTCACAGTCCACTGAGTATACTAGAAAGACGCACTAGTGTAGCAGATCTGCCATTGAGTACTATTGGAAAGAATAACAAAGTATTGAGTGATACTATACAGAAACTCTCCAGCCAAATTAATCAAGCGCCGATTACTTTAGTAATGCCTCCATTCCCATCGGAAGATAGAAGCGAATCTAGCGACTCCGACGACTCTGACAGAAGGTAAAACAATACTGATTAATTTGTTATTTATATAAGTCCTTCTATTACCCATATTTGATATGCAGTTAGTATTTTTTGAAGTTTAAAATGAATGCACGTTTTTTATGTATTAATTTTGAAATAATACATAAAATATCAATGGAGAAGTTTTATGATGTTTTAATGGTATATCAAAACGTAATGAAATTATATTATATTCAAAAAATATATATACAGATTCACTGTATATATATTTTTTGAATCCTTCAATAAACGACAGAGAAATAGTTTATTTAAGTGTACTAATTTGATTTATCCGAGATCGTCACACCGCAAATCACTTATTAGTTCGTCGTCTAGGTCAAGTGACGTCACACGCTGTAACGAAATTATTCTTGCAAGCGCAACTTTAAAGTCCCATAACTCCCATCCCGTAACATATTTTTGTTTCATTTTAATTAAATTATGGGTTCACAAGGGTTCACTGTAACTTTTAACAGGTTAATAATAGACAAGCTTTCGGTGGAGGAATGGGGCAGCGGGAGTTGCGAGCCCCCGGTGCGAGTGGAGAGTGCGGTGGCGGCCTCTCGCGCCGGACCGCACGCCGGCAAGTCGCCGGGCGAATGGAGTGCCGGCGAGTCGCTGCTCATGCTCGAGGACGCCTGCAAAAACGAAAGGAAACACAGTAAGGGACCTAATATTTCCCTCTTTTTATATCAGTTCCATAATGTTAGTAATATGTCATATCTTTATCGCTGTGACGACGTTAGCGCTGCCAAGGCAACAGTGTCCAGGATAAAAAATCAATACTAATAGTAAATCTGTATGTGTATGTATGTATGTATGTATGTATGTTCCTCCATAACTCTTAAACGAATTAACTGATTTTCATGAAACTTAGTAGATAAACATTTAGACGTACAGGACACGGGATAGGCTACTTTTTTTTTCAACGCGGACGATGTCGCGGGCGTCAGCTAGTATCCTATATGTTGATCCAGTTAATAAACTTTATGTGTGCAAAATTTCATTCCATCAAAATTTGCGTGAAAGGTAGCTTGAGGTGTTAAGGCGATATGTTTGTAGGCGCCAGCGTAGTGGTGGCGGGATCGGCGCGGGCGTCGGGCCCGAGCGCAGTGGCGGCGGCGAGCGCGGGCGGCGAGGAGGACAGCAACATATCGCTGTTGCTGTGCGAGGAGACCATCCCCGGGTCGCCGGCGCCCGACGCCGAGCCGGCGCCTCCCCGTCAGCGGCTGCACATGCCCTTTGCCTCCGCACCACAGCACCACCATCATCCCAAAGGTATTACTTTTCGCCCCTTAAGATGACACAAGTCGGCGGCTCGAACTCATCGGCACGTGTAGCTCTAAAATTCATTCTATCTCATACAACACAATGCGCAGGAAGAACAGCAAATTTGAAGAAATGACACAAAACGCACCATTTCATAATTTTTTTAACGCTTCTGTTGGAATAAACTTATGAAAATCGGTTGCAATTTAAACTTGTACAAGTCTAGAAATTTGCACAATAATCTTCCCACAAAAGATACTGTATACTTGTGCAAGTATATAGTTACACTTGTGGCTACTACCAACTTGTGGAACTAACTGTTTTAAGATTGTGCCGAGTCTCGGCGAGCGACGGGGCCGGCGGGCGCTAGTGCGGCTCGGGAAGGAGCCGGCGCGGGAAGGGAGGGGGGCGGCGCGGGGGAGGCTGAGGCCGGCGGGGCCGGGGGCGGAGTGTGGGGGAGGAGGCACGCGCTGCTTGACAACACCCCACCGACCACCCCCGACAGCAGCCTCGATATGTCGCCTCACAGGTATCTACGTACTTACTTATTCTATCCTCATTAGCATTTTGCAGAACATCTAATACTTGTAAAACGTTTGTCCTGATTGACTTTGAAAGTATCAATAATATGTTTTGGTTAGCAGAGAGCGGCGCATATCGGAACGCGATAGCCCATTAGAGCGAAAGGAGGAAGAAGACGAAGGTCGCGGAAACGACGCCTCCGCTCTTGATATGGACAAGCCATTCCGTAAGTGTTATTTTTTATAATAATACAGGCCGCCAAAAGACCACTCGATGGATTTTTGTATTCGAACAGAAGTACAGGATCCGAAGAGAGGTCATCCTTCACCCACCTGTTTACCAAACGAAAATTGTTATCCATTGGAGAAAATAAATCTCAATTGTGTTGCCTATTATAGCTTGTTCACAGTCCATTAGTTGTTAGAGTATGTTTGATCGTTGGTCGTTGGGTTGTTGTCCAGTAGGCGTGCGAGCCCGCAAGGCGTCCGAATGCTCTGGCGCGGGATCGGGACGCGGACGCGGACGGCGAAGGCGCGACACGGACGAGCACATGTCGCACACCACACACCAGACGACCGCCTCTTCCAGATACAACTTCCTAATAGATCTAGGTCAGTAATTCAGTATTTATTCCTTTTTTAAAAAATAATTTCTAATGTCAAATGGTCAGTTTTTATTCCTTTAAAAAGAAATAATTTTCAGTACCATTACTTTATAATGTCAAATTGACAGTTTAAAATAAATACTATGCGTGTCAAATAAGAACAGGATCGCACTTGCTGCAAGCTTCACATGATCCGAGTCATCATAGTACTGTCGTTAAGAAAATACGAATAACAATTGCCTGCGTCCGTGTTTCCTCTAAATTGCAACCTCGGGGTCTTCTTTAGTCAGGGGTCTCGGATTTGATTCTCGTCACAGCAATCTTTGGAAATCAACATTTCAAAGGTAGCTGGATTGTCTGGATTTAGCAAAACAGGCAGGATTTAAAAAAAACTGACGGCAGTTTTTCTCTCACTGAATCCATCCAGTATATTTTTGTCACTGTGTTTGTTGTTTTTTAGATCCACTGTGGGATTCGCAAACACGCATCAACGTACTGACCTCTCGTATGGCCGAGCTGCGCAAAGTGTACCATTCGGTGAAAGGGGAGTTAGCCGCCATCGACCGCCGACGGAAGAAGTTGAGACGCAAAGAGAGAGAAGGTGACTTATTTCAATAACTATATACATATATCTCGATTTTAACGAAATTAAGATTTATTAATTTTTTTTTTAATGAAAATGAAAACAAATTGTCACAAGATTTCGTTTGATTTGTTTCAGCGGTGAAAGCAGCGAAGGCGGCATGCTCCTGATGGAAATCCTAAAGTTTATTCGTTTTAGAATGAACTCTATTGTATAATAATAATTTTTCTCTCGTTAATTTTAATAATAAATATCTAAACAATTTTTTTTGAACTCAATTATAAAAATATATAAAACAATATATATATATTTTTTTAAACATATTATGTGTTGGTTTATGGGTGTTTATTGCCAAACCAAACGTACACATAATTCTTCTTTGAAGATTATTCTCTTCTTCGAATACTGAAAGACCTAAATTAATATAATGTGTAATTCATTTCTCTACACTACTCAAAAAAAGCACTGCAAAAATATGCAGTCAAAAACAAATGTACATATATTGATTGAAGACTTTATAAAAAATATATATTTTAAAATGTGAGAAGATTTCTAAGAATCTTTAGAATATAGAGATAGAATAATGCTCTAAAAGTATAATTTTAACATGAAATTTCAATTTGAACATTAATTACAAATTTATATTTGTAGTATTTTAGTACGAGAAAGCGATTTACGAGTTTATCATATTTTTCATATTCATTCAGCTAAAATGAAAAAATAAATAAATAATGCAAAATAACTATAAGATTTAAAATAAGACACTGAAAGGTATTAAAAGTCAAACGAAATATTTGTTCCGACTTGAAATTAGTGGTGACAACTAATAATAATAAAAATAAATATTTGTTAACGAAACTATATAACTAAAAAACATTTCCGAATATCATTTGTAATTTTTAAGTATACTTAGCGTCTCTTTCACAAACGTCAAGTAGACCAAACTGTCATTTAAAGTCACCGGTAACCGGGGAAAATGGAGCTGATATACCTTTGTTTGTACGGTAAACGTCCCAAACATTGAATAGAAAATAATAAAAATTCAGCTATCGATGGATGCACTAATACGAGTGCATAATTCAATAAAACAGAAAATGATTTCTAAAAGTAATTAATCAACACTTTACTTGACGTTGGTGAAACAGGCGCTAAGGGTCAATTCATATTGGAGGATATCAGCTAAATTGTTCCCGGTGTTCGGCGACTTTAAATGACGGTTGGCCTACTTGACAGACGGTGAAAGAGGCCCTTAGATAAAGGATACACTAGATATACTTTTGAATTATCTTTTTTAACATTTAATTTTCTAATATTTACTGTACTATTTAATGTAAAATAAAACACATTTTAATTATATTTTTTTTCTTATTTTTATTTCACGAATACCTTAGTAAAATCTAAGTTTAAATTAGATGACAATGTCAAATATTGTAACATTACAAGATTTCTTAAACAACGTGATTGCTCAAGTGTCAATTTTATAAACCGAATATACATCTATTAAAAATAAAAACATCGCACATAAAGAACAATCACGAATATGAACGAAATCTCCGACATAATTATACAAAAATTATAACATCTGTTCAAATGCTAGGTTGAAGCGTCATATCAAATTATATGACAATGCTAATTATTAATTAGATAGTAGTTCATTTATTTGTTTCAATCAATTTTGTTCTTTAACAAACGATTTAAACTGAATACTCGAAACTGGAATTGTAGTTAAAGTTAATTTAATAGATACGTTAACAAGTTGAACTGCACAATTGCTTAACCTTTCCAGTTAAAATACATGTTTATTGTAACAAAATGACAAAAGATGAAGCAAAGTGACAAATGTCAAATGTGATGTAATAAAATTGGCCGTAATATATATCACTCACCGAATCGCTTGAACACTCAAAATAGTTTTTGAAAATTATGTTCACACGATTTAATTGGAGAAATGATCTATATATATATAACAAAAAAAAACATGCATATTTTGCATATAAAGTGCTTATTTTTACACAATTTAATTGGCCAAAATATCATCTATATATATATATAACAAAAACCATGCATATATTTCGTATATAGTGTGATGTTTAGTAATAATTGGGGTACTGAGGCCACGGATGTGGGTGCTGATAGGGGCCGGGCGGTTGCTGGTAGCCCCACGGCGGCTGATAGGGTTGCTGGTAAGACTGGTCGTAGGACTGAGTGGTCGTCGCCGCAGTTTGGTAGTACGAGCTGTTGCCGGCTGTCGTCGTGGCGCTGTTTATCGTCGTCTCCTTCTTCTTGCTCGACTCGGTCATTGCACTGGGTGGTAACAAATTTTTAACTGTTAGTAAGGAAAAGATTTAAAAACACAAAAAACGGTGTATGCTTTGACTACAGGAGAGAAGTGGAAACAGTTTCTTTTTTGTTTTGTATCTATCGATTACTTGCAGCAGCAGTGACGCGTTGGCTACATCTCTCTCACTCCCTTATTCGACTCGAGTCGAATTTACTCAAACGGACAAGCGTCTACATAGCCTAGCGTTTCAACTCTGCCTTCACTTCAAAACGCTTAATTTATGTGTGCATTCCGCTTTATACTTGCCTGGGCGTCGGCGGATGTGCTTCGTGCTTGTCCTTGCGGCGCTTGCGCAGATGCCTGGCGCGCGCGGCGGCCGCCCTTGCCGCGCTGGCCGGTCCCAGCTCCTCGGCTAACTCGCGCCTGCGCCACACGAACAACGCCACCTGTTCGGGCTCCGCGCCCTCCGTGCGCTCGTACGAGCACACCAGCTCCTCGAGCTGGTCGTAGGGGACGTCGGGCGTGTGCAGTGCGAGATCGAGACGCTGCGAGTGCACCCGGTGGTTCAGCGGGTCGCGCGCCACGGCCTCGTCGAGAACTGTGCGCGCGGCGGCCGGCTGGCGTCGCACGTGGAACAGGAAGCGCGCGTACTTGACGGCCAGCGCAGACGCCACCGCCTTGCTCTTGGCGGCCGCGATGTACGCCTCGTACAGCTGGCAACACTTGTCGTAGTCGCCGCGGCGACGCTCCAGGTTCACGCGTCTGACAATACAATACACACGGTCGAATGACTACCAAAAAACAGCACTCCAACTGATGCTTACCTACCAGCAAATGGTTGAAACATACACGCACAAATATCGCATAATTTATTGCAGAACAAAATAATTTGCCTCGCACATACTTTAAAAGTCCGAGTATTTTACTTGTACAATACTTTTCTCTGAGTTGCAAGAAACAAAATTCATTTCTTCTTCTATGCAACATTGTTTTACAACTTTTAAATGTAAAAAAAAATAAAAATATTTGTTAATTCAGAATAGAACAGACATTAAAACAAAATGGTCTTTTTCTGATCTAGTTGATCTAGTTTTGGACATTGCCGACGTGCGAACAGAAAATGAATCGATTGGCGCTTCGAATAATTACCTGTATTGTATTTGTACGAGATTGGGACAAGTCTTCTCGATGCGGTCGAGAATCTCGGCGGCCTTAGCGGTGTTTCCGTGGGCCTCTTCGAAGTGGGCCCAGTACAGATGGAGCTCTGGCTTGTCGAGGTGATGCACTGTGCATGCTCGTTCCAACACTTCGCGTTCGGCCGCAATCAACTCCGGAGCGCTCTCCGATCGCTCTTCGAGGAACTTCACCAGCTGCCAAAAAACAGACATTTATTTATTTACGCGTCCGGTCCATTACAACCAATTCCCAAATTGCCTGATTCCCATTTCACCTGATATGCAAATTGCCTTTCCCATTACAACCAAATCTCAAATTGCCTGATTCTCATTTCGCCTGAAATCCTAAATGCCTTAGTACCAAATTGTCTGAAAATTTGAAATTTGAAAATATTATTAGTTATTATGCATGTTTATAGTTTATCAGAGCCAATTTTGTTATTTGCAAATTTGCAATTGCAAAAAAGTTTATTTGCATTTACCAATTTCTTTCTTATTTTTTGCGCGGGAACATCTGCGAACCATTATCCCCACCGGGAATCGTTTGGGAATTGGGAATTAGTCGTTTTGGGATTTAGTCGATTTGAGATTCAGTCGATTTAGAATTCAGTCGATTTAAACTTCAGTCTATTTGGGATTCAGGCGTATTGACATTACAGACAATTTGGGAATTGGTTGTATTGGACCGGACGCTTATTTACATATTTTTGTTGGGGCCCTTGTCCGGGCTATAGGTATTATCAGGCTCAGGGATAGCCGCAAACACAAAATAAGTCTGGAGTTGCTTTTAGTACACGATTGTATATATTCCGATAGTAATCGAAGTTAAAACTAGCTCGAAAACTCTACACTTTGAACTCTAGAATGGATGTCCGTCCGTTCATCATCGTGCCTCATATCGATCGCAAGGCCCGCTCGTATCATTCGCGAGCCTCACACTACCCCTCATTCCTATAGTATCACGATTACTAGTTCCCCAAGACTCTTTGCTGTATCTATTTAAAGCAATAATGGACGAGCATACCCTCATCCAGAACTCCTCGTAGAGGGCGCAAGCGATGAGGCAGCGTTCGTGCAGAACAAGCGCTCGCTTGAAGGAGCCGTGCTGCTTCTCCCATTCCAGATAAGCCTTCCAGTTCTTCAGCTGACATCGCTCGAGAGGCTTCACGTGGAAGTATGGCCTTTTTATCTGCTCACAAAAATACATTATACATTAACTTGAACCAAAGTTACTATGTAACTATGGATAATGATTAATTTACAATTATTGTACATATTATTACTTTGTAAAGTTACTCTTTAGAATAAATTTTTTTTTTCGCGAATTTTAACACAAGAATTGCGGTATGTTACTGTGGTTCCTGATTCTTGTAAAAAAGTTAGTGAGGGTGTACCTTAAAAATATTTTTTTGAAAATAAAGTCTCCCCACACAGACTGTTTCCAGCATTTTACATTTAGGCAATATGTAGGGAATGGACCATAGAAAATGTGTGGGGGGAAGGGTACCCAGTGCCAACATTGTGTATAATTATTTAAATTTATACAAACTATGAATTTGATTGTTATTGAGGCAATTAACAAACAATATTTAGAAGAGATTGGTAAGATATAAAAAACGCACCCCTTCTTCAAAAGTCCACCGAGCAGCCACTTGCTCGCCAGTCGTCTTGTGGACCTTCCTGCGAGCCGATATTATGCGCTCTTTGATCGCCTGTGCTTCTTCTTCAGAGGCCTGAATCAAACATCACTATTATTAGTGTTCGAACAAACTAAGTTCTGACGAGCCCGTTGAATGAGTGATTACGCCCCGGATTCGATTCCCGGCTGAGTCAACTTTGAAAAAACTAAAGGGCCATAAAACAAAAAGATCCGAAAAATGTTTTTATTGCAAAAATACAAACACAATCCTTCATATTGTACGTTGCAAAAAGACTTATGGTTGTTTTATTCCATATTTAGTATATTTTGATAATTTTTTATATATTCAAAAGTAACTTATATGCTTAATCTCTTCTATTATTCAGTTTATTTATTTATTTACGATGTATAATATGCATATATATATTTGATAATATTATGTATCTAATAAGACAAAAAGTAATTTAATATTTTACGATTAGCTTTCCTGTGAAAAGTGTAATTTTGATTAATTTGTGACCCTTTAGTTTTTAAGCAGCGATGTGTATGGGAGTGTATTGGAGTGTGTGAACGACGAGGCTTACTATGTGATCGAGCGGTTCGTCTTCGCCGGGTGGCAGGTCGAGCTGCGGTTGCGCGCCGGCCGCGTCCCGCACTTCCCCTCGCAGTCGCACCAACTCCGCGCGAGACACGACGCCCGCCACCGGCTCCGACATCACGTGCTCCTGGAAACTATTGCGTTCACACATTACTTCACTGCAGTCACCTTCGCTACACTAGCCTCGTCCACAGTCACCTTCACTGCAAGTCACCTCTATACGTTTCTGGTGTTCCTTATTCGCACATTTTACTCCTTTCTGTATGGTTTTTTGGTCAGTGAGTCAGTGTTAATTAATTATACTCACTAAAAGCCTTACTTGTTTTCTGGCGTTTCTTATTCGCACACTGAAATTTTACTCCATTCTGTATGGTCTCACTGTGTGTCGGCTCGCCGGTTTTTTGGTCAGTATTAATTAATTATACTCACTTAAGCCTTACTTGTTCAGCTTTAGTATAACTAATTTAGTAGCTAAACTACTCGCCACTGTCCAGAAATGTATGCAAAATTTCATCGGTTGTTGATCGGTTGCGTAGTTAAAGCATGAAAAGGTAACAGACATTAGAGATAGATATTAAATGAGACTATTAGTCGAAGTTTCTATATCCGTTGCTTAAATACGTACTTGTCGAAGTGAGATGTGTAGCCTAGCGTCGGCGTCGCCAGCAAACGGTCGTAAATGCTGGTTACGTTCAACGCGGAACCGTTTTCCGCTTCCCATTTTATGTACGAATCCCAGAGACGATCCGAACGGAACTCGAGACCGCACGCATCTGAAATTACACAAAAATGTCATTGACTAGGATCTAATAGATGTCGAAGATCCGTGCTGAGGGCTAATTGAACAATTTTTAAAACGTCCGTTTTGTATGAACGATACCAAATGTAAACAAAGTTACCACAAGGTCATTTTTTTATGCAGGGCTTATGCGCGGCGATGTCCGAGTTGTCCTTGAATATTATTATCAAACGTAAGCTCGTATGCTACATTGTCTCTTTCTATGGTGTGTCAAATTGACACAACATAATAGATTGAAAGAGATAATAGATTGTGGGGTGAATAAACTTTTGTATCTCTTCTCGATGGCCCTACTTTAAAATGTTGTGATTAATTTTCATGTCTTATATATTTTTACTTGTATTATTTTTTGTATAAGGGAGCTTTAACAGAGAGAAGAGAGTTCCTCAATACAGTGGGTACATTTTTATTTATGTAAATTATGAGAACTCTACCCACCTTGACAGAATTAAATTAATATTAGGCGTAATGAGTTGTAAGGTTCTGGGATCGCTTTTACTAATCAATGTAACCAAATGACACAAGACAGGCTGACCAGTTTGCGACCAGTTAAAGGTACTATCTGATGTCCCGTAAAAGTAGACTTAATAGACTCACCTATAGCCCTCTCGTACTGCGATTTAATGTAGACGTGGTCATCGGTGCGTGTCGACTTTATATGATTCAGATAATGTATCCATAGGTCTACCGACAAGGGTATCGCTTTGAGCCCCCTTTCCAACACCTGAAACGTGGTCTCTTTAAGTCGACTCGCTCCAATGGACTCGGAGCGCCGACGCGGCTTCGCATCGACGCAAGCAAGGGAAATAATAAACAGCATTTGTATACATATATTGAGAGAGAGGTTGCGTCTAGACAACGCAATACCGCGGGTTTCACCTCCTGGTATTGCATGCGAGGCAACGTCCCACTCCCATTCAATTTCAAATGAATATATTATATTTTATTGTGTTGACATATTACACCTGTTCGGGGGGGACTCGTCGCGCCGATGAAGTAGCCGTTGCCGTAGCCGATGACCGCGAGGCCTAACGCCAATTGGCTATTTAAATGACCTGTTCCGCTCCATGCCATCATGGATTACTTCAAACCAACATATTATATAATACCTTAAATATTATATCCACCATTCATTTTGTGACTTAAAAATACGTATAGGTACAATATTAAAAAAAAATCCATTACAATATACATCATGCGTGTGTGTACAAGGTACAATCGTAAATATAATGCACTTAATACGTAACTATATATCATATCAAATATACACCACAATATAATATGAAACACTAGAAAGATATCTATGCGTTCGTTTAATACAATAATTCTCCGCGTGCGTACTGACGAGTTCGCCTTACGAACATGGTGGACCTCGGTGCACTGTTGGGAAAAAAAAGCAATTGCAAAATACCACTTTATGACTAATATGACAATTCAATTACCAAGTGTTTTTTTTTAAATACGACAAAAATAATTATATCAATAATATGTCACAAACTCATCATGATTCACTAAGTCTTACCGGACGTATCGAATAAATCCGCGTCACTTAAATACATTAATAAAATTCAACCTAATGTCTTATGAAATACTCACCTCGAGACACTTCTTTTTACTCCCTTTGCGTTTCTCGTAGTCAGCGTACTTGCGCCAGTAGCCGTAACAGTACGGATAGTGGGATAGGAATGCGTCGTAGGCCTCTCTAGCCGCCTCCACCTCGGTCTGTGCACAAAATGCCATTAAGCGTCAATACAACATTCAATCCACATAAACTTTCCCATGTTTGGATAAAGTCTACATAATCAGTTGGCCCTTGCGAATCGACATTTATAATTCAGTTCTCATCGCTTCATAAAGCGATAAGATTAGCAATTTATTTCATCATAGTAACATTGGGTTTGTTATTTATGTCGACTGAACTTAATTAATTAGAGGCACAAAGTTAGTATAAAGTAAAGTACTCTGTGGCATGATATTAAAAAGGTAATCGGTCAGTTTAACGAAAGCGTTTCGGTCGGTCATTAAAAGTATTAAGACTATATAAACATAAAATGGTTTTAATTAATAAAATAGATAGTGATAAATAATTGTGTTCTAATATAATTGATGAGTTTGGGAATTTGTTTCTGAATATCAGATAAATTACCTCTTGATCAACATATTGAAGTAAATACGTCCAACCGGTGAAGTTTGTCGGATCATCGTTGACCACCTTCCAGTACTTATCCAGTTCTGGGAGAATCTTCTTCTTTGGCTTCTCGTCTACTGATGCTCTCTTCTCAGCTGGTATCGGTTTACTTTCACCATTCTATATTAATTTCAACACAAATTAACTAACAAGCAATGTTATACACAAGCTATAATTAAAACATCATGTCATTTTCATAATATCATTGAAGTATAAATAAACAGTATACCATATCTATCAAAGCTGTCGAAGTCAATGAAATCCCTTAAACTGTGAAATGGGCTGTTGGTATTCAAACACCTGAGCAGATCTTTTTAAATTATTAACTAAAAACTTAAATCTCTTAAAAAAACTTGAAATAAGCATTCACATATCCACATGTGCGTATGTTGAAAATGACAACTCTGCTCTATTACTATATTCTACTGCTTTTTTTCATACCTTTACAACAGCCTGCTTCTTGCTAGACGACTCCGACTCGGACGTTGGTGAGCCAGGATCGTATCCACTTGTTTCATTATCATCGCCTTTGCGCTTTCTAGACTCTTTAGTAGACTCTTTCTTCGAAGCTGGCAACTCGTCTTCAGAAACAACCTGCCCAAAGGATAAATAAATTAATGGTTGGATTCTCAAGTAAAAAATAGATTGCAGTATATTTGTGATGCATTAATCGCAACAAGACAATATTGTTTCCATCAATTTCGACTTAGCAATTTCATTTATATATATAAATTATATATATATATAATATATATATATATATATATAGTCTAGCTTTTTATTGCAAAAACCTAAATCTAAAGTAGAATGGTTTGGTCACATAAAGTTTCAAGAACTGTGGAATGTGTTAGAAATTTTTATGTAATAGAAATATGCACCGAGCATAACTGTACTGTAACATATCTGCTCTATATGAATTAAAAAGAATTGTTGTTACCTCCGTGTCGGCAGGTAGTTCAGCTGGCTTTGGACCAGGAAGTTCATCATCGGAAACATTTTCCGCATCTTTGACACTGGGTTTCTGAACTTCAGGTAGCTCATCTTCAGATACCACTTCTGTTTCCTCTGCACCACCAATCTAAATAATTGGAGTTAGACATTACATATTTTGACTTAATAAATACCATAGACTATTAGAATTGATTGCTGAAAATGATGCCCGCGACTTCGCCGGCGTAACTTTGTAAATTATATACAAAAAAAATCCTCGAGAATTACTCTATCCATTGGTTAAAACAGCATAAAAATCGGCGCAGTGTTTTTGAGTTTATCGTGAACAGACAGATGCAACAGAGTGCTTTGTTTTATAATATGTAATGATTATTTTGAATATAAGTAAAAAATATACAATTTCACATTTAGTAAGACACCAGGAAGTAGTGTTACAATACTTAGAGCAACTTTGGGAAAAGTATTCAAAGACATTTTGAATAGGTGACTTCAAAATGTATTTGAATAAAAATTGTAGTCAATTTGCATGAAAGCAATACTGTCAGACATATCTGAAGACAATTTTTATTAACAATATTTTAAAATGGTTGAGATAGAGCTTGCTCTATACTTATGACTAACTGTTGCACGCGACTTCGCCCCTGTATCTTTATAAAATATAGCCTATGTTGCTCGCTGATAATTTAGCTTTCTATAGGTGAAAGAATTTTCAAATTCGGTCCAATAGTTTTTGGGTTTATTCATTACAAACATACAAATCTTCTCTCTTTATAACATTAGTATAGATTTATTAGTTAATTAATTTTATTTATTAAAGTAAAATCACAGTTTTGATGTCACGAAATATCACACAACATAACTCTGGATATTTTATATCTCTTGTGCTTTGGACATAGGCAAGCATAGACAAAGTAGAGCTACCTTCTCAGCACCCCTGCCTCACCGCAAACATAACTAAGCCTTGGTTGAACTATAATAAGTGTGTACCTCAACATTTTCTTTTAACAGTGTATCCTTCAAGTCATGTTCTTCAGTACATTCAGCATTTGTGCTTATTTCTTTTAAAACTGAAGGTTTAGTCTCAATGTTATCTTCTTTATTACTAGCGATTTTAGCTTCTTCCTCTGAATGCTTTTGTCCTTCACTCTTCATTTCTGTATGTGTAGTTGCAGAATCTGGTGGATTTCGAGCACTGGCCGCTTCGGATTTATTTAAACTGTCAGCATCAAATGCATCATGAAATGTTTTGATTTCCATATTAGTATTGCTATCATCATCCATTTTAGTCTGTGCTGCATAATTTGATATTTCATTGACTACTTCACTATCAGAGTCCTTAACTCGTGATTCCGTAACATCGCCCTCGGTATCTGAAGCGGTTGTTTTGTAGGTAGCGCTAAGACGTGAATCGCCATCGGAGAGTACATTATGCATTGAATCACTAGCGAAAGTTACAGCATTGTCACCAACATCGAACGAGTTGAATTCCTCATTGTGATTCTCCAAATAATCACCAACACTGCCGGTTGAAAGTTCGGCAGCGTTTAAAAAGCCCTGATTAGATATTGATGATTCGTCTACACCAGCAGCATCGACACTGTTGAACTCTCCTTCGGTCAACAGATGCGATAAGCCATTTGAGTTTTCATTGATCAATGGCCCTTCGTCTGTATCCATGGGACCTTCGGGTAAATTAACCTGCAAAAAAAGTCAAGAATTCAAATGAAAGGGAGAGCGTCTGAAAGAAAACCAATTTTATAACCTCGAATAAATCAACCACTTACAGGCACGTCTGAACTAATTTCATCGTCCATTATTTATTTCGATCAGGATATAGATACGAATGAACAAACCTTATCGAAAATAAAAAGAATTGATGGATTTGTTTCTAACAAAAACAATTAAAATTTTGCTTTTATCGACCATACACAAATTAAGACACAGAACAGACCAACCAAATCAATATAAAAAAGGGTAGTCTGAGTCTTATAACACAGACTAAACATTTTAACTCACAGATTACAAATTTTTGGTGAGCTCCATGAGCTGTGTCAAATGTCAATGTCTTATCATACCAACCTACCAACCAATGAACTAGTACCTGTCTTTCTTTTCTTCATATTCTAAAATAAATAAATAAACACAAATAAAGCTCGTAAAAATATATTTTAGCGTTCAAAATGATCGCTTTACGCTCTTTAATGAATAATAGTCTGTTTCCAGGCTCAAACATTGCAATTCAACAAACAAGGGTAAAGTATTTATGTTTTTATAGTATCTTGTGCTATAATAAAAGAGTAGTTATTGGTTATACCGATTTTTATATTTTCTAGAATACTTTTGTTTTAAAACGAAAAACTCCTGTAAGTCTTCATAAAAAGGGAGGTGCCCCGCCCCGTTTGAGATCAAGGCACTTTGAATATCAATTAGTACAGGATACAAATTTGATTAAACAACCTGATTTGAAGGTTATATTAAAACAATTTGTAGATGGTAAGTCATTTCTTTTTTTGGGGGGTGCCTTTCCACCAGCTGATGTATGAGGTAGTTGCGTAGCAAAATTATTTATTATTTAATCATAATCGTTCCTTTTAAAAATCAATGCACCTTAAGCAATAAAAAAATATGATCATACATATCTTTGCTATACAGCTTAGTGCATCTTTGGAAGAAAAGCACCCTGAACTCTTTTTAGATTATATAAATGATGACTGTCCTTGGAGTCAAATATAGTTGATTATTGTGTTATGTAGATTGCTATGTATTGTTACGTATTACTTTGTAATTTATTTATGAAAAGAGCAACTAGGGGGTTTCTTGCCGAGTTCTTCCTCCTAGAAACAGCTTTCCGAACCGGTGGTAGTTTGTAAAGAATGTTGACGAAGATAAATGTTTTGTAAAAACTTATGTCGAATAAATGATTTATTATTTATTATTATTTAGTTAAATAAATTATTAATAATATGAATGTTATGCCATACTGTAATCCTTTATTTAATAATAATAATAAATGTTACTTACTGATAAAATATTACTTAACCAGTATAGCTGCTAGACTATAGATAAACTAGTCATTTTGCAATAATTATATAGCAATGAGTTGTTACCATATTTATATAAAATATCATAGATTAGAGATATACAGTTTTAAACTATAAAGTTTTTAGTCATCTTTTGACATTCATTGTTTTTCCAGAGGAGTCTTCGTTTTTTGGTTCCAATTAGTTACAAAAATTTTATTACAATATGAAAATATATAGATTTACAGTTCAATGGATTTTTCCCATCTCAATTTTTTTTTTTTTTTTATATTAATCAATTACACATTTCCGTAAGTAATGAGTTCAATGGCTTTTCCCATCTCAAAAATTATTTTTTAAAATTAATTGGTTACACGGGTACAGTAACAGGTTGCTAGTTCAATAGTTTTTTTCCATTTCAAAAAGGCCCTAAAGAAGTTTTCACTTCAAAAATTGTTTGAAATTATGGAGGTTGATCCAAATAAAAAATAATTTTATATATTTTTATATTATTTTAATATTGACTATTTTTTAGGTTATGGAAGGCCTGGCGATGTGCTATCATTACGACCTACAAAAGCTTACAAAGAGTTTCTTGTCCCTGGTTTAGCAGTATATGCCAGCCCTGAAAATTTGTTAAAGTACAAAGTAGATGAAAGCGAACCCGAAACCGAAGATGCTCTTAGTTCACCTTTTGTTCAAAGAGTGAGTTAATGTTTTTTTACATTTTTTCCATATTTTAGATGACAGACAGAAGACTGGATGATAGGTGGCCATCGTCGCCTATAAAGTAAGCAACAACACAGGATTGAGGATAAGATTGGGAAGGGATAAGGGAATGGGCTATGACATTCCTTACTTGGTTACTGCCATCATTCTAGGCTGCCCAAATGACTTTTAAACACAATGTGCTCTGCCATTACTTTCTAGATCTAGACCACAGCCAACTTTGAAAAGTTTAAAAGTCTAAAAAGATGTATATTAATTATTATGTAACTTAACTACTAATTGGTTTCAGCTAATTATTCTTTTTTTATCATTTTATGTGTGTTTTTATCATCTGTCATAATGTCTACAATATTTAGAAAGTGATGTTGATGATTTCTTTATATACTTGTACTAATTATTCTTTGTAAAAATAAAAGAAATATTGTTGCAGACAATGGACCGTCTGACGAGATTAGTCTTACAAATCACAATGAGCAAAACTGAACCTTGGACCTTGGAACCGTGGCATGTCAGAGCATCATTTCGAAAATCCGGCTTTGTTGTGCCCGAATATGCCATAGAAATGCCTCCAGTGCAAATAAAAGGACCAGATCTAACACTGCAAGAGAAGGAGTTCTATGTTACTGTAACGGTAGGTAATATTTTTACTGCTTTAATTAAGGCGTCAATTCATCTTTCAGTCAGAACATGGTAGTAGGTATTTGTTTTAGGCACACTATTCATTAACTATATAGTAAGTCCCTTTATAGAATAGGGTGTGTGCCAGTGTTGCCTTAAATCATCAAATAAAACTACTTGAAATCCTTAAACTTTTACTATTATCATTTATTACATATTATATTAACATTTAACATCATATATCTTTGACTATTTAGTGCAGAAAATAGATGTGACAATTATGTCCTAAGCAAAAAATTTACTTTGTTTAAATTTGTTACAGATAAATAAAAGAGAAAAAGTAAATGTAAGATGCAGAATTCACCATTGGAGTACTGGCTTAGAAAAGTTACCATATGTAAACGAGCATTGGAAGAAACCTTGTGAAGCTCTCATTCCAGAACAGGCTGCCGTTTTGGACAAAATGCCATTGAATCAGTAATAGATGTTCACTAAGTTTATAGCTATTAATAAATTAGTGTTTTTTTTTTTTTAAATATAGGCAAGGTAATATAAATGAATCTTAGTTCTTTTCATTTTAAAAAGCATTCTTTGCAGTTAAATTTTGTAACCAGTGACAACAGTATACCAGTAAGTATTACCATGGTATTACCCCTTCACATATCAAATAACATCATTAATCTTTTGTACATGTTAAAAATATTTGATAGGGTAAAATGAATGTGCGTCTACTTACATAGTAACTTATACAAGTGATTTTTATTATTTATGTTTTTTAGTGCGTGAATAAAGCGTGTTTTAGTACTACTTTTTCAAATTACAGATGAGTGCATCCTTGTAAATTCCCTTTGTCTATTTTACATAAATGTAAAATCCTCTACTTGCTGACAATTATGTTATTAATTGTGTGTAAATTAATCTATCAAAAATTGGATTTTTTTGAATAAACCATGTCGCATGTTAGTACCTACTCGATTTACGAGTTCTTCTATTAGACCTATTGTTTGCTGCTCATATTTCATACTTAACTACAATTAAAAAAAAAAAAGCTACTTAATAAATTTTATAACAATAATAACTTATATTGTCATTCAATAATACATGAAATTGATGTGCAAAAATTTTAACTAAATTTTATTTAAGGGTTATTTTCTGCTGCAACTTGTTCCAAGTTGCTGGTTGATATGTCTTCGTTTTCATTGTGTTTTTCCTCAACATAACCCTGTTCATAGTCTAGTTGTTGCTGAATTTGCTCTACACCTTCGTTATTTTGCTGTTCATACATTGTTGTATCATGTCCTTGTTTATTTTCGTCATATTCTGGCTGTGTCTGATTGTAACTTTCCTGGTCATAATGTATTGTTTCTTGCAAGTTTTGGTCATCTTGGGGATTGGTCTCATATTGTTGTTCATAAGTTTGGTCGTATTGTTGTTGATATGTTGCATCATGTTCATTTGATTCAGTAGGATAACCTTCGGGCTGTTCATTGTTATAATAAGAATATTGATCAGTTATCTCTTGATTTTCATTTTCTTTATATTCTGCATTATAAGTGACTCCATCTTGATTGTATGTGCCATAGTTGTATTCACCTTGTTCGGAGTAATACATTTCTTTTTGTTCAGTGTCAAAGGCTTCAGTTTCTGAATTAACTATAGGGTTTTCGGCAGACGCATTTATGTGCGACTCGTATTGAATATTAGGCTCAGCATTTTCTTGCGCTTCATATTGAATAGTAGGTTCCATATTATTTTGCGACTCGTATTGAACAGTGGGTTCAGCATTCTCTTGCGTCTCGTATTGAATAGTAGGGTCCGCATTCTCTTGCGACTCGTATTGAATAGTTGGCTCCTGATTCTCCTGCAACTCGTAATGAACAGAAGGGTCTGCATTTTCGTGCGATTCATATTGAATAGAAGGCTCTGCATTCTCTTGCGACTCGTACTGAATAGTAGGCTCCGCATTATCCTGCGACTCGTATTGAACAGAAGGGTGTGCGTTTTCGTGCGACTCATATTGAATAGAAGGTTCTGCATTCTCGTGCGACTGGTATTGAATAGAAGGCTCTGCATTCTCCTGAAAACCGGCGGGATATGCTGTTTCATTATTCATTTCGTTACTAGAATATTCTTCTGTTAACTGAAGCTTTGTCGGTTCATTTGAAATTAATTGTTTGTGATGTTTAGCTGCTGAATCTTGAACGTTTATATCTTGGGTCAGTATATTTTCCACATTATTATTATTTATTAGCGGTTCATTGTCTTGTGCGCTTTCTAGTTGTGTGTTACTAGTATTATTCACTTCATACGTGTATGCTATGTTTTCCTCTTTGGCAACATCTGCAGTTACATTTAAACTTTCGGGATTATTTTGCATGTAGACATTATTTTTATCTTCATTGCTAACATGATATTGAGAGTTCAGATTTGAAATTTCAAAATTATTGGTATTAGAGTTTATTTCTGCATTATTATAGTTGCAATTCTCAGTTTGCTCGTCATGATGATTGTATGTGTCTCTATTATCAATTACATTTGAAACATTGTTTTTATTGTCTAATATACCCTTTACATCTATTTCGTCTTTTGTAATGGGTATAGATTCTTTTTTCACTAAATTACATTCTAAATCGTCGGTGGTTAAATCTTTTTCAGGTATGTCGTCATAATGAAATAGCGACTGATATTGCTGCATATGTTTGTTATTTTTGTTTTTACCAATTAATATTTTATTTATATCGTTTTCTTGGTTATTGTTATATGTAGGTTCTTCTTTTTCATCTGCTTTCAATTTGTCAAGTATCTCATATTTTCTTTTCCAGTCAACGCTATCCTGGGGTGATACATTTTGGAGATGTTTATTATTATTATTATTCTCTACTTGTGGAAGCTTTGGAATCAATATGTATTTCTTGCTAATTTCTTTTAACAATATGTTGTTGTTTAAAATATTTGTTGAACCATTCAGTGGTATTATTTGATCTTTTTTATTTATTTGAGTTGGATTTTCAGTATCTATAATATTTTGGTTTACGACGCCATGGTTTTCCATTACGGAATTTATCTAAAACAAAAACATTTATTTAAAAAGTGGTTTGAGCTAAATCCAAATTTCGTTAAAAAATCTGAAAAATAATCCCAAATAAAATTCTATCTCCTTCACTACTAAAATTGATGCACATACAAAAAGGGTATGGTTAAAAGCTCAGAGATCGATGAAGGCTCAAAAACGTGGCGTCAATCCGAATTAAAACTCATGCAGAATTTCACCAATTAATCTAATATTTAACAAACGATTAAAGCAATTATTAAATTAACATCACTACTGCCCAGGCCAGCTCGGGCCGGAAATAAAGCAATTGTCGAGATAAAGAATTGTCTCTAACTCGCAAGTATAGGTAAAATCATACAACAAAATCCATTTCTTCGGATGAAGGATGCTCAGCAATTTCTATTATTGTTCTCAGACACTACCTCAGAAAAGTCGATAGACTTAGAGATAGTCTTTTTTATAATAGTGTTGATGTTAATGTGGCTGTTAAGATGAACTTACTTTATATCGTAATGGTAATATTGTAGTAGAGAGGCGCATTTTGTCAAGATGTCCGAGAATATAATCGTTGCGCTCTTTACGTTTCTTGTCTTCTTCGAGAAACTCATCGTACTGTTTCCTCAGAGCGTTGATACGATCTGACTTCACTCTAAAATTATAAAAAGAAAAATAATTTTTAAAAAATCACCACAACCAAACTGACTGTTACTCAAAACTATCAGTACTTTTTATTTGATTTTCTCATTTCCCATGAAAATAGAGTGAAAATTCTTCGGAAAGTAACCTCTATCTAATAGATTTAAATATTTTGTACTGATGTAAACAAAGCAATGCTATCACGACCTTCGCAATTTCGACGTGATTCTAGCGACTAGTGAGGTATCTATATGAATTGTAAGAATGTAAACAGGGAGGTACTCAAAGATGTGAGCGTACATATTTTAAGCACCTACATATGGATATAATATTCTGCTGAATTTTATACATAACTGCCTATGTTTTTCACCAGACACCACTGCGTTTCACAGTAATTTTTTGCGCTTGTCTAGCGGCAGTAACCGCCCACTTACAAAAGACCACCGTCAAATAACAGCATGGTGCTATGGTGTTTCGGAAAGAGTACGAAATGCCAGAGCCCACTGCTCTATTCCTTCCTAAATGTCCTAATCCCTTATTTTCAACAGAATCCCCTGGGGGATTCAGTTAGGGGATCCTGGTGGACTCACTCAATCCTTCTATGGTCGGTAGCGCACTTGCAGCACTTATCAGAAAGGCGTTAAGTGCACATGTTGTTAATAAGCAATACACTATGCCTTTCTTACTACCTTTAAATAAAAATATCAATCACATCACGAGGCTTTTTTTAAAATAGTAGGGTGTCTTTATCTGTAACATCATTGTCGTACCAAGCGCATCCTGGCACACCACAATATAGCTGAAATTATACTTTACCTGTTCAGGAATATCACGCAATCAATGACCTTCGACCTTGCTTTAAAACTACTTACATATAGAAAATTCTCATGCAATAATTTCAACGAACATTGTTCATGACTTTTATTTTTACCTTGAACTACGTATTCTAGACATTAAATAATACCTTACTTGTCTACATCTTCAAATTACATATTATATTATGCCTACCTAGGTACCTTGCCGGATTCAAAATCTTTTTATCTGCATGGTACCTACCTAAGTAGCTTCCTAAAATATGGACCAGTTTTTTTTGCCATTTATGAAGATCTGTTCAAGCGTTTGAAGATCAGCTCAATTCTTGATTAACTAAGGGATCTCGCTAACTTCGACAGGTTCGATTGATTTGAAATTTGACCTTGACCTGATGCTGTAGCATCAAGACATTAGCCGAGAGAATCAGCAAGTTGAAGTGGCAATAAGGCGGTGTGACTTCTAGTGGCGAGCCTTGGGTGAGGCAGCAGCGGTGAAGACAGGGGCTGATGATATATTATCTATAAAATCTTTCACCTACTTATATAGGTATACTTATACTTACTTACTACTATACATGTAGCTAGGTACAATTCTCTAATGTTGTGTGAAGCTGTAAAAAGCTTCCCGAAACCAGAGTGGTATCAGCGGGGTATTAACATCTCATTTCTCAATTGAAATTTAATGTTACCATTTAAAATTTTAAATCTTTAATTTTGTACATGCATGGAGCCAGGCTAGGCTGTGGCTAGGCTCCTGTATAGTAGATAATCCTGATGCAGAAAGAAAATGTACATGGAATGCCTGGAATGGACATTGGACGTAATAATTGAGGGCTTGATTGATTATCGTATTTGTTAAATTAAACACTGTTGCGTTATTATAGTTCTACTGTAAAGATCTTTATACTTTTATAAATTAGTTAAATTATTTATATAATATATAATAATGGTAATAATGAAGTTAAGTAACTTTTATATATCATTATTATGTTAGTTCTCTTATACGCCGCGTCCATTCTCTTTCTGCACAGACTATTACATATATTCAATTATCATACTGTTTGAATAATAGAATAGTTGAACTTTTTTAGTATGTGGGGGTCGACCAGCAGAACTGGCCCCTACCCACTAAAACTCCCCGGTGCCTCCTTGCCCTTTGAGCGGGGTGGACCGGGCTCTGCCGAGGCAACAACTCCGATCCACCCCAGGGCAGCCTAGCCATTGCTGGCTAGGCTAACGCCAACGGAGGATTGCCCGGAGACACCCAGGCAACCCCCAGACGGGGGAACCTTGTGCAGGCACACACAGTTAGCCAACCATGTGCGCAGGTCCCCCTTGGACATTTAAAGACGGGCTAGGTATGCCCGCCTTCTCCTGCCCAACCGTCTGCGTCGGAGGGAGGCGAGACCGGCCTCTTTCTCGCGCTCCCTCTCAGCTTCCTCCTTCTGCGACATAACAGATTCGCAGAAGGAGGCAACTGCTCTCCAGGCGGTCTCACTGTCAAGCATGGCTTCAACCATGCTTGACAGTGAGACGTCACCACCCCCCAGCGCCGCACTCAACTCCCGACGCTGGGATCTCCAGGCCGAGCATACTTGGAGCGTATGCTCGGCCGTGTCATCAGGATCGCCGCAGTGATGACACTGCGGCGACTCCTCCCTTTGTATACGGTGGAGGTAATGACCGAAGCACCCGTGTCCGGTCATTACCTGCACCATACGGTAGGTAAGGCCACCTCGTCGACGCCTTACCCACTCCTCTAAAACCGGACGGATGGCGGAAATCGTCCGGTGGCCGGCGGTGGGGTTGAGGAGTGCCTCGTCCCAGTCGTCCATGGCCCTCTCCTGCGCCTCTGCCCGGACCCGTTGCACTTCCTCGGCAACGGGTCTTTCTCCTAGGGCCCTTGCGGTGATCCGATGCCGATGCACCTGGGACAGAACCAGGGCATCGACATCCCACGGGAGAGTGCCCGCTAATACGCAGGCGGCCCCGTGGCTGACCGTGCGATAGGCTCGCACGGCCCGGATCGCCATGACCCTTTGAGGCCTTCGCAGGAGGGCCCGGGTGCGAGGAGTGAGGCACTCCGCCCACACCGGGGCTCCGTAAAGTGCCATCGACCTTACCACCCCGTGGTAAAGTCGACGGCACGCCGAATTTGGTCCTCCCTGATTCGGGAGGAGTCGTCCGAGCGCGGCTGCGGCTGCAGTCAGCCGTGGAGCGAGGAGCTTGAAGTGCTCCTCGAAACTCCAGCGGGGGTCCAGTGTTAGGCCAAGATACTTAATATGCACCCCGACCGGAATCCGGACCCCCTCCACTCGGACGCGGAGCCCCGGAGGGATCCTGCGGCGTGGGGGATGGAAGCCCATGGCCCTAGTTTTGTCTAAGGCCACCTCCAATCCTAGCAGGCGGATGCGCCGGACGACCAAAGATGTGCCGACCGATGCTAACCGCACTGCGTCCTCCCACGTCTGTGCCCTCGCCGCGACCAGAGTGTCGTCGGCGAAGCAGACAACCTCCATCTTGGGAAGGAGTTTGCCTCGCAGGACCCAGTTGTACCCCAGGTTCCACAGTAAGGGACCGAGTACGGCCCCCTGGGGTACACCTGCCGCCATTGGCCGTCGGTGGACGCACCCATTAGCGCCCTCGTACAACACTACCCGATCGGAAAGGTAGTCGAAGACGAGGGCGCAGAGGTAGGACGGCACCCTGTGGAACTTAAGTGCCGCCCTTATGCATTCATGAGGGAGGCTGTTGAAAGCGTTGCGGATGTCAAGCGATACCGCAACAACAGCCTCCCCCCTGCCGGTGGCCTCCTCAGTCCACCTTTTGAGGAGGCTCACCGCGTCCATAGTGGACCGACCGGTTCGGAAGCCGAACTGGCGTTCGTCCAGGTTCGGCCCCTCCGTCTCCAGGTGCTCGACGATCCGACGAGCCATGATTCTCTCCAAGGCTTTGCCGGAATCGTCGAGCAAGACCACCGGTCGATACCCCGCCGGAGAGTCGGCAGGGCGACCCTCCTTGCGGAGAAGGCAGAGTCGCCCTACCTTCCACCTCGCCGGGAATTTGCCCCGGGCGATACACGTGTCGAGTATCGCCCGGAACCTCTCCTCCAGAGGCCCCAGGGCTATCGCTAGGGCCTTAGCCGGAACCCCATCTGGTCCCGGGGCCGTCCTTTTCCTCCCGATCCGCTCCCTCACCGCCTCAAACTCTACGTCGGAGACAGGAGGGCCCTGCAGCTCGGCCTCCGGCAGTGATTCCGGAGGCACCATAGGGGGG
Organism: Synanthedon vespiformis; assembly: GCA_918317495.1. NCBI lineage: Eukaryota > Metazoa > Arthropoda > Insecta > Lepidoptera > Sesiidae > Synanthedon > Synanthedon vespiformis. The sequence continues at coordinate 4,148,011 of OU906962.1, forward strand.
GGCTCGAATGGGCCGGGGTTCGGGAACAGAGACCCCACGACCTCATCGAGCAGAGTCGGGTCGAGGTTAGCTGTGGAGGGGGAGCTTGATGCGAACTTCCCCCTCACAGCCCTATATGGACGACCCCAGGGGTCGGCGTCCAGGAGGGCCAGGAAGCGCTCATGGGCCTCTTCTTTGGCCCTGCAGATACCTTTCTGCAGGGCGTTATGAGCCTCCCTGTACGCCTGATGAAGGAGGACCTCTTCATCAGGCGTCCTCCTGGAGCGCCTTCTCCGGCACCGGAGGAGAGCCCGTCTGGCCGCTAGACAGGCGGAGCGCAGTGCCTCAATTTCCTGCGCCCACCAGTATACTTTCTTCCAACGGGGAGGAGGGCGCCACAGTGGCATGGCTGCATTGCAGACGTCCCGAAGGTCGTCCGCAAAATGGTCGGCCATGCCGTCGGGATCTCCTGCGAGGTGAGGGGGGAGAGACGACCATTCCCTCACCATCGCTGCCTCCTCCGCCACATCCGGGCGGAGCTTGGCAAGTGCCCACCTGGGAAAAGCGACACTCGCCGTAGGATCCCGACGCTGTGACGCGCTGGGGGCCAGCGTAGAGACCTCATATCGGATATAGAGGTGGTCCGATAGGGTCTCCACTTCTTCCTCGACCCGCCAGCTTCGGATTTGGGCAGCAAGGGCGGCAGTGGCAAAGGATACATCCACGATTGACGTACCCTGCCACCGTACGCACGTGGGAGAGGTACCACGATTGAGCACCTGGAGCCCCAGGCCCAGCGCCCAGGACTCCAGAATACCCCCCCTCACGTCCGTTCTGGGGGACCCCCATGCCGAGCATTTGGCGTTGAAGTCCCCCGCCACCAAAACTGGGAGTGGGGCTGCGCGCCTCACCACACCCTCCACCGCAGCCAGGAAGAACTCAAAATCCGCCCGACTACGGTTAGGGGAGAAGTAGGTGGACACGACCACCATTCTCCCCCAGTTTGCTGCCACGAAACCCGAACCTCTCTCCCTGAGAGAAAGGGGAAGAGCCGTACCACCAGGTCTCACTACAACAGCAGCGGAGTCGTCCAGGTCCCCTAGCCAGTTGGGATTTTGGGGAACCGCGTATGGCTCCGCCACCACCGCCAGGTGAATTTCCCACTCCGCCATGGACTGGCACAGTAGATCTTGTGCCCCGGCGCAGTGGTTGATGTTCGCCTGGAGGATCTTTGTAGTGGACCTACTGGGCATTGGTGGTGTCCATAATCTCCTCCCTTACAGCACGGGTGGCCCCTGTGCTGGCTGTCGGTTTAGCCGCTATGAAGCGGCCCCTAACGGTTGGGGGGGAGCAGTTCATCCCCCCCATGCGATGGTTAGCCGGGAGACCGGCGTCTGCGCAGACGGCACATCTGTACGCCGCCTCACAATCGTTGGCGGAATGCCCATCCAATCCGCAACGGTAACAGAGACCGCTGCGATCCTTGTTGGACGGGCATCTGACCACTGGGTGGCCGAGCCCCATGCACTTATAGCAGCGCATGGGACGTTGTTCCAACAGTTGGACGGAGGCGGCGCTCCAACCAACCGTCAAACGGCCACCGGTCACCAGCTTCCTGGCTGCTTCTACCGGGCAAGAGGCGAAGGCTGAGCCTACTCCTCTGGCTCCAGGGTGAACTCTGCCCACCCTAAAGTGCTCGAGGGGGCAGCCCGTGCTCAGGGCCAGCGCAGCCTGCAATTCCTCGGCCGACACCGAGTCGTCGAGGCCGTTGACCCGAATGTCAACCGATTTAACTGGGCGCGTGACCTTCGCCTCGTCACCCAGTACTGCGCTTATTTGAGCCGCCAGCTTGTCCGCCTGCAGGGGCGTAGTCTCTTTCGGGAGCTCGAGAATACGGGCTCCCGTGACGCCCGTGCGGAATTGGGCCGGGCCAATCCCAAGTGCGTCCAACGAAACCATGGCCTTGGTCTTATCTAAAGCCTTTTTATACGTGGCGCCCTTCTCGATCGCCTCAGGTTTGAGAGCCACAACCACAGCCAGCTTCTTAGGCTCCTTGGGGAGCTTGGGGGCGCTTGCCTTTCCGGCTGTCGGAGCTGGAGCAGCGGGGGTGCGCTTCTTGCGCCTTACCACTTCCATCCAGGTTTCCGCAGATCCACCTGGCTCTGACGAGCGCCCCACCTGCGGTTCAGGAGTCTTGTAGGCAGGGGGTTTCGCTACTTTGACCGGCCTCGCCTTTTTAGGCAGGTTAGCCGGTGGGGCGAGGGTTGACCCCGACTCTTGTTGAGAGGCTACTGCGCGGTCCTCCCGTTTCTTATCAGCCTTTAGAGGCGGACGAAGCTGGCGTGCCGGGAGCAGCCTCCCGTCCACCTCCAACCCGTCTAGGTGGGCATTGACGACACCCCCAACGTGGGCCGTCAGTTCCGCCTGGAGGGCCGAGAAGGCCTCCAAAAATTCCGCCCTGGACAGGGGCTGAGAGTCAGCCACTGTCGAAGGCAATTCTACGGCCTCTTCGGTAGGGGTCTTCGCAGGTAGGGGCCTTTCGGAGAAAGCCCTACGGAGCGCGGTCACCTCCTCTGTGAGGGCATCAATTTGCCCACGGAGGCGTTTATTATCGGCCCGAAGTCGCCGAATTTCATTCGACGGCTTACGCGCCGCCACCGCCTCGACCACTCCCATTATGGACCGCATGCCTTCCTTTATTTCCCTATGGGAGGTGCCCTTGAGGTTGCCCGACTTGCTGACAACCTCCAGTATCGCCGAGGCACTAGCCGCCGCCTTATGAGTCAGCTCCTCAACGGAGCCAGCTGACGACTTAGCCGACTGGTAAGTCGTCGCAGACCTGGTGGATTCCGAGTCCGAGTCCTCCATAAGCTCGCGACGGGCCCTCGAGATTCCGACATCATGGCCGAACGACTTGCCGCCGCGGCCCTTGCTGCCTCTCTTATATTTAAGAGGGATCGCGGGTTCCGCGAGCTCCTCCGTCTCCTCCGACCCCGACACCAGACTAAAAAACTTACTGGTGGCTTCGGGCAGCCCCGTGGCCGGTGCCTCCATCGTGGCGGCCCGCTTACGAGCCACCGACCGGGTCAGAACGCTGGAGTACAACTTACGTCCTCCCTTGTTGCCAGGCCCACTGGTCTCGGTGGAGTCCGACATGGGCCAGTTGATGGCCCTGCCGACCTCCGAGCTCGTGGGGGAGTCCACCCCTACTAGAGGGGGTACAGAACAACACAGTATTTAACGATAAATCAACAATTTTCCTTAAGACTAGAAACAAGAACAACAATAAAAACTTAACGAGAAAAGATAGCAGCAGCTGGTTTGGACTGGTTGAAAGCGCCTCCGAAGAAGCCTCTTTCAAACCAATCCGGGACAAAATCCGGCCACTAGAACCGGAGTTGTCGCGGATTCCAACTTTGCAACTTCAATGAAAACAACAACAATCAACAATAACAAGAAAACAACAAAAGTCAGCGACAGCTGGTTTGAGCTAGCTGAAAGAGCTTCCGAAGAGGCTTCTTTCAAGCTAGCTCTCGACAAAATCTGTTCGCGCGAACCGAAGTTATCGCGACTTCCGACTTTAAAATTTTAACATAAAAACAAAAAATCAACAATAGCAATTTGACGAATAACAATAATAACAACTGGTGTAGGCAGTCTGAAAGAGCCTTGAAAAAGGCTTCAAACAACATGCGCCACACCGAAAAACTCCAAGAAATAAGAGAAATATCGCCGTTCAAAATTTTTTGAAAAATCGGTTTTTTCAGAATAGTTGAACTTACTTTTAGTATTTATTGTTTTAAGATATATCTACTATCTAGTAAATTAATAAAATATTCATTCGTTTGCATGAGATTTAATTGAACTATGTACATGTTAGCAGTCCTGATCTCTAATAAAGCACTGGATTGGTTATCCCATACAAATTACAGATACTTTCGTGTACCATTTTGAAGAGCCGCTGTACCACGCTGTACGAAAGTAGGTATGGCACGGGAACTAATTTTGCCGTTTGCGTATTTTTAATCCATATATATAAGTGTAATAGTGTCTGTTTTATTCTATTTGTTGATGTCTTAGGGACTGTTTAAGTTTATTTGTGTCCCGTGTCCGCTTGAGTTTTGCAACATGAAGAAATGTGAATTCTGTAAATGTCCCCATCGTGCGGACATCACTTGTTTTAGTTCCATGTACTTACACTCCATAGGCGCCATAGTCTACAGTGCCAAAATGGCGATTTTGAAATAAACATAAAAATAATTTGACAGCAACTTATCCAGTGCTTAATTAAAGACATTAAAGATCAGTGTCAGTAGTTCACACAGAACCCTATCTATGGGTATCTATTTATGGTTAGCTTAGTTCACTCACTGTCAGCTGTCATTGTATGTGTCATGTTATGTATTTATTTATTTATTTTCTTTCATTTCATAAAATTGTAACCAAAAAATAACCAAATACTTGTTTGTTTTTTAAATTACAAATATAGATAAACAAAATATAATAACTGCAATTGAAATATTCGAATAACATATGTACCAATGAAAATATTATATAACATAAATAACCTTACATAATATACTTATTTTAATAAAACAAATGGGTTTAGTCGGTATTTCTAAATAATCAAGAATAAGTAATTAATAAATAATCATGATACACAAGTGGTGGCATGTATTTATTCGTCGAAGAATGAAGCACCCGATTCCTGAAGATCAAGCAATCCTTTGGTCTCGTCGCCTAAGCCTTGCTTACGGATTTTTTGCCTGGAATGCATTCGGTTTTGTTATATATAATATGTATAAAGGAAAAGCTGACTGGGCTGATTATTATGGCTTAAAATCTGATGATGACCAGAAGATTTCACCAGGTCGGTTTCACATAATTTTGTATTGTATTTATTTTGCATTAAATTAAGTATAAGGGATAAAAAATATTGTTTATAAATTACAGGTGAAGCATGGGCCAAAACATTGGGAATGAAAAATGTTAAAGTATACAGAATATCAGGATTTACAAAATCTGGTGAGTATGATATTGTGGATGGAATCAGAGTGAAATTAGATGACAATGATACACAAACGGACAATGAAGAATTTTCCTAAAGAAGATTGTTTATCTAGTTAGTTATAAAATAAATAATTTATTTTTTCTTTCCTATTCTAGTACCGAATAAAATCTGTTCTTATACATTTCTTGAATTTATTAAATTAATAAATGTCAAAGAAACCAATACTTTTGGAGTCAGATTCTGAGGAGTTTGTTAACGCTTGTTTTATCAGACTACTATAGTAAGGACAAAATCTCGCTGGAGGTAGAATCATAAATTATTATTTGCATAGTACTGTGCATGTGCAGGCAAAAGTTATTGATGAACTGGTTAATATCCGCAACAGTAGGTAACAAGATGCTAACACTACAACACTGAAGTAGTCACACATAGCGGAATCATTTATAATTAACTAGCTGGTGCCCGCGTAACTTTGTAAACGATATACAAAAACCTTCCTTGAGAACCACTCTATTCATTGGTGAAAACAGCATGAAAATCAGTGCAGTAGTTTTTGAGTTTATCGCGAACAGGCAGACGCGGCGGTGGACTTTGTGTATAATATGTAAGTATGTAAATAATGATTCCGATGACGACTTAATTTATAATCCGTAAATACATAAATAACTTAAATATTAACTTCTTTGAAGTTATCAATAACATTATCGACACGGACGCTCTGTAAATTACTACACGTTCCCATGAGGCCTATAAGAGTAAGGGAGTGCGTCTATACTCTTCTCTATCTCTACTCACATGTTTTATTGCCGCGCCTAGAGCGAGATTTTGTCCCTACTATAGATGGTGCAGCATCAAGTCAAGGTTACCATTTCATAGAAATACCGAATTGCACATCAAATCGAACTTGTGGAGAATTTCACATCAGATGTACGTTAAACTTATAATATCCCGTTTTTACGTCGGGCGTTTAAAGTGCATTTTAATAACTTATGGTAACTTTTACCATAAACCAAATTCTTATTTGTTAAAATACATAATACTTAAACCTTTGAATAGCCGATCTTTAAAACCACCTAAGTTGGCCTACCTAAAATTAAAGTGTGTAGTGACTTTTGTCGTAACAGGTCCTCAGTAGTAAAAATCGATATAGGGAATGTGATAATTATAATTAGTGTTCTAAGGGAAAAAATAATTACCCGTGGTCCACCCAGGTGAGCTATAGGCAAAAATGATTTTCTATGGTATACCCAGGTGGACGACGGGAAAAAACAAATTCCCGTAGTCCACCTAGGTGAACTAGGCAGGTGGACCACGGGTAAGAAAGAGACAAAAACTGAAAATTTTATTGGTCTCGCTGCGCTCTGCTACATACAGCCTTGTATCTAGACTTTATATATATTTCCTTGACTTGGAAAATGCGGCAACAAATACTACGCCGAATGTTGCAAACTGTCTGTGATGTGTATGTGCCAAATGTTTTATTAAATTTTGGGCATAATAAAATGCTAATTTGCGTAGTGAAACTGTGTAAAAAGTGATAAATAGTGAGGATGTTTTACATACACTACAATAAAAAGTTGCCGCATTTATGGAGCTATTGCTTATAGGAAGGGCCGTGTCTAGTCGAGTGCAGCGAGACTGATCATTTATGTAAATTCGAACATTTTTGTTTTTTATTATATCCATATTTATTCTTCTCTTGTGAATAGATTGGCTTTCCTCCCCTTTAAGTTTTATTTTCCCAAATATAAGTATGACTGTCATTTTTCAAGGTCCTAACTACTTATTTCTATACTAGAATTCATCACGAAATTTTCAACAATTTAAGCGTGAAAAAAAAAATAACGTATGTAGTAAATATTTTTATTCTTATCTAATAAACTTAATCTATTAGATTACATAAAAATACATATAAGTAATCTAATTAAACATTTTAGTAAACATTCAAAATTTCTCTAAAAATATAAATAAAATACACTGAAATATTGGATCACAGCTCAATAAGGCAAATTTGTAACAAATTTAGCAGTTTGAATGTGCGTAATAAGTAATAGTATGATGACGCCTCCTTTCAATTTCTTGCAACAAGGCAGACCTGAAACAAAAAATACGACACGTTTGGTCTAGACTCTGGTGACTAACTAGTAACTAAGTGACCACTGTTGGTCGCTAAGGTCAAAATGTTGGTTCTAAAAAAAGTGCACATACATACCTAGCTGACTTTGGTGGTATGTATCTTAAAAGACGAATGGAAATAATCACCTGTACTGTTCATATTTCATAACAATCAGCTCCAATTCCTGTTTAAATAGTCTGGTCAACATGTCCGAGTAGAAATCCAATTCGCTCAAACGAAACATGTTCCAACGCAGTTTATGGTCCAGCTCTTCGTCCGCTGTAAGAATACACAATTTATTTATATTATCACTTAGATATTATATAAAACGAAGTCCTCCGCCGCGTCTGTCTGTCTGTCTGTTGGCGATAAACTCAAAAACTACTGCACCGATTTTCATGCTGTTTTCACCAATTGATAGTGTGGTTCTCGGGGAAGGTTTTAGTTTATAATTGACAAAGTTACGCGGTCCAAGTTGCGGGCACCAGCTAGTAGTATTTAATATGTACAAGCATGACTGTGTCGTCTGTGTCGATGGTAAAAGATAGTAACGGCCAAGTTCTACTAAGTATTGATTTTAATTTAAGCTCCAATGTGTTGAGACGTAAGTCGCATTTTCTTTAAATGACCGATTAATAAAATGTTCCATAAACACAGAACACTACGAACTGTATTTCAATAAAATACAGTAAATTTTTTTTAGATTTTTTTTTATTAGAAAATTTTAATCAACTAATACAAAAACACAATCTCCTTTGGATAGTAGGTATCAACGGATAATCTTTGGATAATTACAAATCAACGTAATTAACATAAACATAATTTAAAACATAAAATAATTCAATTTCTTTGGTTTTTAAAATCAACTTCCATATTATTAAGTGATTTGCAGAAATATTCTAAACAAAACAATACTAAAGTGGTGTGAGGTGTGGTGTGACCCTCCCAGTGCGCTAAACCTTTTTTTTAAAATTGATAATTACGTTTGCGACGAAATCTCAGGACTTTTCTATGGAAATGGCTTTATGTCAGGACTTTACAATTTTCCATATGGTAACCCTAGTTTTGTATGGTGTGCAAAGGCCATAGTTGTAGTGTAGTACATTGATGGGTGAGAAACATAATTGTGGTGAGTTGAGTTACCCTTGGAATAGACGATGAGCCAGTGAGGGATCTCCTCGAGCAAGTACGGTGGCACGAGCGTTGGCACCAGTGGACTCACCAAGTAGCAACCGCCGACCAGACACGGGTGTGCGTATGTCGTCTGGTGCGTTATCTCGCTGGAACATTATACAGGTGATCACAATCCATATTGGACAGTTATAAGGGATTTCCTCTTAGGAACTGAGTCTGAAATAAATTGTTAATTATTGTTACTCTAATGAAATCGATATCGACGCACAGCCATCACTACCAAGGTCTAGAAATCTGAGATTTGGTATATAAGAGATTTTTGAAAATTCAAAAAAATAATTGTCAGTAATTTTAAAAAACTTTTGCTTGTGTAGACGTACTTACAGATAAACTTTTGTGCACATCTCATTGCGGACCATGACAGTTTGAAATGTGTTATGGGAAATGACGGGCTCTCACTTGAAATAATAGACTCCGTGGTGGGGCGTGGAGACCCTCTGCCAGGGTTGCGGGACGCTCTCCAGTGGATGCGTCCAGTGAGTGGTTTGCGTGTTGTGGTCCATATAGTAGCGGCGTCCGCGCAGCGTGCGGTCCGCCGACCAGCCAGGGGGCAGTGGCAACTCGCACTCGTCCGACCCTTCGACAATATTTCTATTTATTTTAACGTGCCCCTCGGACACGGGCGCTCGGGCGCCCCGCTAGAGATATGGCATATTAGAACAAACTACCGTGTCACTAAAATTACGCACACTCACGTAGAAATAGCACACAATGACAACCGACCCGGTGTACCCACTTACACGCACACTCACGTACAAATAGCACACAATGACAACCAACCTGGCGTACCCATTTACACGCACACTCACGTACAAATAGCACACAATGATAACCGACCCGGCGTACCCATTTACACACACACAACTGCCGGACCAATAGCATTTGTTCGCTCGCTTGTTGATCGTGACGAAACACGTGATTTAATTGTCGAGCTAGACAATTCCGAGGCGCGCTCTATTCTTTAGCGGAGCCGTCCGCAATTCCGAAGATCTGTACCCTCGGATGACCGTTTCAGGGGTGCCGGGTTCGATTCCCGGCAGGGTCAACTTCGAAAACGACCTTTTCATAGTAGACAATTGATTCGACTTGGAAACTAATGTCAGGGCACACTGTTTTTGTAGACTGTTTGATGGCAGTGTGCAGTGACCTCTCCATTACGGAAGACATCGTAAAGTAACAGCATGTGTGTTGTTTTTTTCCGTGAGTGAGTTAGGGTTGCCAGAGCACATTACTCTATCCGTTCCTAATTCCCTATAATTATTAATTCTCCTATGGTCATGGCGATGCTCATAATTACTGTAGGGTCACCTTCAAGTGGACATTGTGACTGGTCGACCTTGATATAATATATGTAATGGACAATGGACATGGATGTCAGACATATTGGTAAGGTGTTTTTCATGTGTATATGTGTATGTTACAAGTAATACTTCCCGGCTTACCTTGACTGCTGGATATAATACTGTTTCCATGGTTCTTGTTGTGATATGGTAGAGCAGAAGTGTTCACGTAGTTCGAGTACATGGAAGAAGATTGACTGCTTGTTGGATAAGCTGCAACATCATAATCGTTAGGGCTAAATTTCAATCACTCAGGAGGACCAAATTTTAAAATTTTCTCTACACAGTTTTATGAGAAAAACGTGAAAGTGAGAACCTTAATTGGAATCGCATAGGTTTCAAGCAGTTAACTACTTACCATCAAGTAGACAGTCAGCCTGTTTGTACAGCTTAAAATAAGTCTATAAAAAAAGCAGAAATTTTGTCTTACAAAATAAAGAATATTTACATACTGGACCCTAAATTTTCACAATTTTTACATTTAATTTTCAGAGTTTATTTATTAATTTATTATACAAGGCCTCCGACGAGGCAGACATCAAACAAAATCATCATCGTTCAAGTTAGGCAAAACTTGGTGGAGTGGAGTTGTGATATAATTGATTTTTTTTTAAACTTTTAAGTGTGTGTACAAAGGATATAGATATCGAAGCTTATATTCTCCTGTTCCTATACTGTATTCTTCATATTCTTGTTCTATCATAGTCCCTTCATTCACTTCATGGAGGGTAGAGCGAATAAAGACTTCTCGGCAAATGTGCGCAAAACTCTATTTTTAGGTGTTTGAGGGGGCAGAGGAAAGTGAGGGGCGGGTACGCGTCGGTGTGCCGGCACGCACTTCGTTCGCGCGTCTCGAGTCTCTTAGGTACTGTTGCGTACAGATTGTTTTATCGTATTAGTAAATACGTCATGGTGAATAAATGCCTAAAAAATCGTTGTCCTTCGACATCGCACGATGATTTTAGGGAAGGAATATCAACACTGCCTGTAATGTTAAGTTAGTGAGGTGAAAAATTACGAAATAAGAAAAAAAATTACATTTTCCTTAGCAATATTGTGCGCAACTGTACACATGCGCCGATTCCCCCACTAGTGTCGCCTTCAAACCTTAATATAATAATTCACCTATATGATTGGTTGGTTTCGTAGTTCATAAAACAACCGTAAATAAAATGCAGATAAAATTGTACTAGAGCGCCACACTCCAATGCTACTACAGCGCCGCCTAATTGAGTGGACACTTTTTCATGTAGAGAGTCGATCCTCTTTACCTCTACCCTCTATGATTCACCTGCTGAATAAGCACAGTAATGAGGCAAAACAATGTTGACTTACTGTCAGTGCATGTGTGAAGTCGCACTGTGTGAGGTGAGGGCGGATGTAGTCTCTGCGTCAAACTCAAGTTTGACGAGAGCCTCGGTATACTGGGTTCACGAGAACCATACTGTTGCTTCTTCTGTTGCTGCACCTATATAATGCACAATGCATCAATAAAATGCACTATTTTTTTTTTATAGAAATTATGCATGAAAGGTTGGTTTATCAAAGGCAATTTAGATTTACATTGAAAACTCTATAATATGTATAATTCGTACCTGTTGTTGGTTCTGATATATGGGATCCTCGGCTTGTTGTTTATAATATCTTTGACTTGCTTGTCTACTCAGCGAGTCGTCTATATCATTCAACGCTAAATGTGATGCCTGTAAAATAAGATATTGTAAATATATAATGAAGATTTTAATATTATCATTTTTTTTATTAAATCAAGGCAGCGCTTGACCGCAATCTCACTTGGTGTAAGGTGCACCACGCTTACCTAGTAAGTGCCCATTTACCCTTGATTTGAAGACCCCGAGGTTGTAATTTTGAGGAAACACGGACGCAGGCAATGAGTTCCACTCCCTAGCAGTTCGGACAAGGAAGGTGGAACTGTAACGCATATTGCAGTAATACGAAAGTTAAATTTTTGGTATCCTGTGTGCATAAGTTCTTTTTGTCTTTTTTTAACAGCCGATTGCGGCTATAATTTATAAAAGTAGATTCTAATGTAATCATTTGGTTGCGATAGCGTCCGATGTGATCCAATGAGATCCGATGTAAACACAAAGATGCATAGTTGATTTTTTAAAAGTACTTGATATACAATTTAATAGTACAAATTGTATTAAACAAATATGTAACATGGTAATATATAATATTTATTAAAACTTTTCTATTACCAAATTTGAGTCCAAATGATATTGCGAATTATAATTAGATGAGCTCGATGCATCACTGGTTGAGAGACTTGCAAATCTGAAATTAACCATGATATGCTATACATTCATCATAAAATAAAAGCTAATAAACATAGCTTTCACTATAATGATGACAATTTATCCAACTGAAAATTTATTCATTGAACAGCTATAATAAAGTGTGTCAATTATTATTTATTTGCTAAAACTTGAAATGCAGTTGCGGAGTCATTTGCTTTTCTTATTTGGATTATACTTACTCATACTGAGACTGGAAAAAGAGAATGTTTACCAGTTTTAGAGGTTAACTTATACATATTAGCCAAATGAAAGATGCTATCACTGTTGTTCTAGAATATTTTTTATTATCCAACTTTTATTGTAACGAAAACTGGTTGGTATTTGTTCATTTTACAAGTAGGAAAATACTTTAAGTTAGATTACTATCTGAGAACTTCACCTGTCAGTGGTAAACAATATACAAACAATGGTATATATACTGTACAAACAAAAAGATGTATATTGTAAATATCATCATTACCTACATTTATTGTTGCCCGCGTTTTCATTTGCACTGAAAAATATAACACCTGAGAAAATATATTTATCACTGTGACAACAGTGGCACTTACATAGTGACAGTGGCATTGGCATTTTTTATATTTTTAGACGATCCCTCTAGAACCTAACATTTTTTAGGATAAAATTTATCCTATAAATGTTAATTCAGGTAAGTAATAAACAACAAATCTGTTTAATAGTTTTTACTTGAAACTTGATCTTTCACATTTCTAATATTAGTAGGATAATATACAATTTTGTTATGTAATTATACTGTTAAATACCTCTAAGGATTAATAAAAAATATACTTATTATTCACCTCTGCGCCAAATTGGGAACTGATTCACTTGGTGTATATTTTCCAGCATGTCCGCTCATAGTTTGAGCTTTGCCAAATTTGTTTTCATGGCTTTGAAAGCCATTGTCACTCAAACCGAGTGGTTGACTGCGAGGCCTTTTGTTATGACTAGTGGTCCAAACGTTTATAACTGAAACAATATTTAACTATGTTTTTATACTGTATTTCTATTATTTTCTCCAAGACATTACCAACAGGAAGTGACGAAAATTAAGACGATAAACCGATTGTATATCTAGTAGGTATAATCTTACTTGGTAGGTCCGGAGGTGTATCCTTTTTTATATATTTTCCGACTACACCTTCTTTTATTGCCTTCTGTCCCTTCCGAGATATCATCTTTTCTGATTATTTTGAATGTCAGTGCTCATTACTTCTGTCCAAAAATAAAACAGACATTTAAAAAAAATCTACGTTGCGATTATATAGCAAAGTAAACAATAATTTGCATCACACCCGTCGATCACACCATAAAAAAGTAATAGATAGGCATTACAAGGGCAAGCACTTCTTCTGTGAGCTAGCGACTACCTATTGTTTATTTAGTTTTTTATGCTAATTGACTAAAATTCACCTGATACCCAATTGGAATCCTAGGTCTTCCTAGGTACGCAGGCAGTTGTAAATGTAGTACATTTTTTATTTATATCTACATTTCATTATTTGTTTGATTTTGACCGTATTATTTATTTGCTGTGGTTGTGGCTGTGGTTTTTTTTGACTTTTGACATTAGACACAGGACATTTTATAATTACATAATATGCGATTTTGACATATTTTTATTTATCTGTGGTCAAAGTTGTACAGGCCAAGGACTTATTAGTAAAAAAAAAGTTAAAAATGTGCTGATTATGTTTTTTTTTTCTATTATTAAGGGTGGCAGACAGGCTGACGTCCACTTGATGATTGATGGTAGACGATAACGACACACTTGAGTTGGGTACCGTCACTACCGTCGTCTAAGGAGACAAGCAACACCCGGGGACTGGGGGTAGGCAGCGCACTTGTATATGAATTTGTTTACTACACGTAGGTACAAGGAACAATCTATAATAGCTGCAATAAGTATACTTATTGCAGCTATTATAGATGAAAACACCTCAGAAGGGAGATTGTTCCAAGATTTCTACTCATCTAACAAGTAGGTATATACAATATACAACAAGTTCGAAAGTACCTACTTATGGGGTAGTATTTATAGGTAGGTATTATGTTTCAGGATGATGGCACACCACCATGTAATACTTACTCAAAATGCCTATATAAATAACTATCGGCATTGTATTATCTATGTTTTTTTATCTATGCTAATAATTCAAACCAAAGAACTACTCTCAGATTCAAACTATAAAATTTATTTTTATTTGAATACTTATACTTGACTTATACAAAAAAAATGTATTTAACCTGGTCTTCGTTTAACAACATACGCATGCTTCTCATGGCATGTATGCCTGTAGTAATTTTCTATTTGATTTGGTTAGTAAATACTTCAGAAGCAATTCGGAGTGAGGAGGGAACACTCTTGGACTTGGTCTGTTGGCCTGATGGGAATGCTATTCCGGTGTTGGTTGCTATTGGATCAATTATTGCTATTGTTATCGAAGTATGTACCTTCCTACTAATTACTTCTATGGCACTTCTTCAATTCGGCATTCAAGAACGACTTGTTCTTGAATAATTTTATATGAGAATACCAATAATTTCGAATTACATTTATATTAAAATACTAAATTTACCTATGGAAAAATCAAAGTTGAGAGGATATTTTCATATTAGTTGAAATACCTACATCATATAATAGGTACGCTACTCGTTCTACATGTCTTTTTCTTTGGTTTGTTATGCTTTCACGCCTTAACTACCCAAGTGATCACCATGAAATTTTGCTTACATGTTTTCAGGCGTACCTACCTACCTACATAAAAGGATACTGGTAAGTTGGGTAGGGTACGCTTTCATCCCGATAAAAGTTTGTTCCCGAGGGAGCATCATAAAATGAAATCAAAAACTTTTGGCCTATGCGCCATTAAAGATGAAAATGCGATCGTCAAAAATAACTTTAGGCAGACGCATCTTAATTTATATTAAGATCTCCGGAGTTTAATAACTTTCTTTTCAGATATACGGTTTGTACCAACTCTTCAGGGCTGGATTGCCAAAGAGAGAGTATGACGTCACAAATGGATTCTTCTATTACATTTGGGCGATTATTATTATGATAATAATATTTCTTGCAATCATGTTTTATTCTGGACTTCAGTCAACTATTATACGGGGTAGATACCAATTTGAATGCTTACCAACCTAGCATATTCTATCTAATTACAATACATAGGTAGGTACTAGGCAGGTACGACATTGATCACGAAGGTAGGATATTTTCAAAGTAAAGCTTTCTTTGAATATGTATCTACAAAAGAGAGAAGACCACCGTACAAAATAATAGCATCTGTGCTGTTGTGTTTTGGTGAGTGAGTAAGGGATGCAGAGCCCATTTCCAAATCCCTGTATCCATACCAAGGCAGGCAGCGCACTTGCAGCACACGTGGATCTATCTAGTTTAGACTATATAAAGACAGATGAGCGTATTCCTTTAATTTGTGATCAAAGATTCATTAAGTACTTATTATTATTGTCTTTAAATTATTAGCTAAAATAAAAGGTGGCATAACAAATGCGATGCTGCGCTACTCCAGTCATCTGCCTTCTAAAGTGGCCATAGACAGACTTCAAACCCGCTTTCATTGCTGTGGCCGTGTTAACTTCCAGGAATGGTTTTTCATACCGTGGCTAACAACCGGGGAACAAGCAGACGTCGATGCTTTGTTAGTACCATTAGTATAGTACCTACCTAATACCTAACACTTTATTTCTGTCTTTTAACATAGATAAAACCTAATTTAGCGCTCAAAACGAAATTTATTAATTAAACTTATAATATTTTGATAATATTACCAGTAGACATGCTCTGGCATCAGTGGCGGATTTACACATTTGCTGCCAGTAAGCTATTCAAATTTTGTCGCCCCTACTGACCCCTGCAATTCGATTCTGGCTTACCGCTCTAATCTCTCTATTTACAAAAATAATTTTTTGGCTTACCGCTCCCTAAAATCTGCCGCCCTAGGCTCCAGCCTACTCAGCCATCTGGCAAATCCTACACTGTCTGGCATGTGAATACTCGTATTATTAGGTATCTATAATAGGTGATGATCCTGACAGTAGCTACTAGCTACCCTACCATCAAGTGGACTGTCAGCTTGCTTGCCGACTTTTTCGAACAAATAATAGCTTGCTATTCAACTTTGAACCTGTTTAGAAGTTACGGTAACAATACGTTGAGGTTCAAAAAAATAAGGTAACTATACAGTATTGTAGGTATAGCAGAAGATTTGAAGAGAAATGAAGGCATCTACGGCTACAGCATAAATGAATTTGTTGGTTCTATTATAATTTTTACAAGGATTGGGTATGAATTATGGTCGGGTTCAGGTAATAATTATATATTATTGTATATTGCAGAACAAATCGTAAGTTTGTTGCTGACAATGTCCCATACAGTTGCTGCTCAATGGACGCCCTCTATCCTTGTATTCACCATGGCGTAATGCAGAAAGGAGTCATTTACAAATACAATCCCAATGTATGTATGTTAGTACATACGTCTAATCTAATCTATACCTACTTGACCTACTTCTATTATACTGAGATTTGTATTTTTGTAGGTAATGAATAAACTCAAAAACGAATTTCAAATCAATATAACATTGTGTATTTATTATTACTACGAGTATTATTTGTATTACTTACTTATAAATACACATTTTTTTTATAGGATATACAATTATACAGTTATACAATTTTTACATAATTTATAACTTAAGAACCACTGGACTGATGCCGGCTAAGAGCAAACCCGTCTAATAATTAATAAAAATAAAAAAAAATCATTTTCTCCATACATTTTAAAATTTTATTACAGAAACAGCAAACGATTTGGAAAGCCGGTTGCGAGGAAAAATTAATTAGCGAAATGATGACAATATCGTGGCGATTAAATGCTGTCACAGCGTTAATAATAATTGCTATGGTATGTACCTACCTATTACTTGTTTTGCGAAAATAATAATTATCATTAATCTCGAACTCGAAGGTACAATACCTTCGAGGAAGTTTGAATAAATAATATTGCTCACAAATTTTGTTATAATTTTTCCACGCGGACGAAGTCGCGGGCACCAGGTATATTAGGCGCAGGTATTTTCATGGGCTCTGGTGATATCGTAAACGATTTTGGGACTGTTTGCAACGCAACAGTTGTTGAATTACAACGCGGGGATGGGGTAGCCATGAAATGAGCGAGACGCAACGATAACATTTGCATGAGAGAAAGCAGTTGCGCCGTATTGTTCGCAATTCTACATGTGCAAACGAAAGTTACCCGCTTAAGGTCAGAGCCAAAGAAGATTGGCGATGTTTATACCCACCTTAGTAGCTACACAAATTTTAATATTCTCATTTTAGATATTGCAAGTGGTAACGGTACGGTATCTTCACACTGCGTACAAGAACGGTTTACATGCTGGCAATCAAGTGCCCCGCGAAGGTTACCTGCTTCGTTCGATGTCAGAGTGTGAGTCGCAGGTGACTGTGTTGAAGAGGGCAGTGTTCAGGAAGAGAAAGAGCAAACGTGCGCGGGCGCACTGCGTCGACTCTTGCTTCACTTCGTCCGCTTCGGAACTCAACAGTTCCGATGAATTTTTGAAACCGATTTATGAATAAGAATCGTTTCTGAATAAGGCGTTTGTTTTGTAGCTTACTATTTTCAGTTTTAGAGAAATAAAGGTGAATATGAATGAAGGTACTTTGTTGTTTTTGCAAGTCTAAATTTCATTTTCCAAGTTCCATTTTCTGTCTGTGCGCTCGTTCACGCTAATCTCAGAATTTAAATGGGTATTGATTATTACCTGGATTAGTCTATAGAATAGTTATTATCCCGGTAAAATGTGAGATTCCTGTGGGATTTTCAAAAAACGAACTAGTAATTTTCATAGAGCATCTGTTCAATTTGAAAGTCTGTTTCAAGATATGGATGTTCATAAAAAAATCACTATCCAACATCTAATTCAATTTCTGAATTCCGTTTTTAAAAGAAAAAACTAGTTTAAAATAAAAAAGGATTTATCATCAAAAGTATTTATTTAATGTACCATTTAATATTACATAAGAATAACATTTTTATCATTATCGAAACAAATATTTATGTACATTTTTAATTTTATATACCACATAGCTTAGCTTAGCTTTAATTGCAATAAAGTTTAAATTAAAAACTATTTTTTTCAAAGCAACACAAATGAATGTTTATGCTTTTGATCAACTAAATTAGTAGCAACTCATTTAAAGTCTCAGGATTAAGATTTTTTAAATTTTGATTAAATAAACAAACTTAACATATATTTCATATAAATACGAGTTTTCGAGGTTATTACGATGTGGGTTTTGGGACCTTCGTACATTACGATACTTATTAGATACGACGATACTCCAAACGAAATTGTATCAAATTTAATAATTTCTAATAAAACTATAAAAACATTTTGATTCTTTAATTTCTTTAATTATGTCAGATGTCAGAAAATTAATAAAAAAAAAATTTGGTACATAAACTTGCGGTTATCGCAAGACTAATAGTCGCGGAGTAAAGTTTGCAATTCACCATACTCCAAGGAGGAGCATGTGATATACTCTGAGGAGACAACCTCGAAACTAGTCGTCTTTGGGTATCGTAATGTGAAAAGGGCCTTGGGTGTTGGGACATAAGGTCGCTATTCGTTTGCAAACTTGTGTATTTTGTCGGGTTCGGCGAGTTCCTTTATACGATGCAAGTTGTCCCACCAGAGCTTGAGCCGGTGACGGCGGATCATGTTGAACCAAGGGGTGATGGGACCTTCCAAAGTTGGCAGGAACCTATAACAAACATATCTAGGCTGAGGTTGCGAAACGAGCGGAGTGGGGTCTTAAAACTCTTAAGTTGAAGCTTAAACTTCAAGTTCATATAATATTCTTGAGAACCAGAAAATTCGATTGAGATTTCCTTTGGGTAGCCATACTTTGGCACCCCTCCTTACAAAGTTAGTGATAACAAGAAAAATAATTGAAGACGTGAGTGGATGAAGGCGTTATGTCGCATTTTTGGATTTTTTCGTTTTTTTTGCGTTGATGAAAGTAATATATGTCCTTATGAATGATTACAGACTTTAAGATCGTCGATTTTAAGATTATTTTACGTTTTTGGAAAATAAAAAGTTGAAAAAGGTGTTAATTTTAAAAAGCAGAGTGCAGAAAAGTTTACTTTTGGAAGAGGGGGCTACATTCACTTTTTTTAAATTAAATAATAGAAGTGTTTAATTGCTATCATACCATTAATATTTTAGGTTGTTTACACAACTTAGCATCATAAAATAAAATAAGTCTTTATTCACTGATAAGTTACAGAAATTATTTCAAAAATTTATACTATGATGTGCTTCTCTATATAATAAAAAAAAAAAGGAAATTTTGAAACTAAATTTAGTTGTTTAATATACCTATATTTAATTAATTATATTTAGTTTTATATTTATATATCAATATTTCATGTTAAAATTTTCCATCATATTTTAGCACAAAAATCAGTACCATGGCGACTTATCACAAAAATTAAAAGTAAAACTTTATAGCCTCGATTTATTCAAAATTGGAATTATGCGATATACCACATTCATCCATTCACGTCTTCAATTATAAAAAAAAAAAAACTCACGCGTTGAATTCATTTTTGGGTACAAAACAGTACTCCGATATCTCATTGGAGTTGGGTTTGATTTTGACGTCGTCCTGATATATGAGGATGTGGTCTATTTCGTGTTCGCCCCATACGCCGTCGCCAGGATCTTGGTAGTGGACGCGGGTCATATATGTAAATAGCTCGGGGGTCATCTAATAGAATAAACGTGGCACATTATAAATACACGATCGAGGAATAACCACCAGAAGACAATGAGCATCATTCGACTTTTAATGAAAATTGTTACCTTATCAATCGGTATTCCCAATTCGTGGTTAAGTTTTCTTCTTGCAGCTGATATAACATCTTCCTCCTTTCCTTCTAAGAATAAGGGATGGCTGCAACACGCATTGGTGTAATACTCAGGATATGTAACCTGAAACAACATTTAATATACTATAAATAAAATTTCAAATTAAATGCAAATAAATATAATTTTATTTCAATTCTCTTTGCTGGCAATGGTAACAATGAGAACAATTAGTACACAAAACATTAATCTACCTTTATTATCGTTTTTCTTTTACCAGAGGGTATATATATTATAATATGTTCTTTTCTGTATCCCCGACAACATACATATTATATGCAATTCTTAGGGCTGGCACAAATTGGAGGATGGTAAAGTATTTTAATTATTTATTTTAAATCTGTTCATGGTATTTCGAACCTTAATTGCTTTTAATATATTTGAAATTTCGTTGTATTATGTTAATGTTTACGATCTACTAAAAGAAAGGCTTACTTTTTGACTTGATCTTCTCTGCAACAACATATCTCCTCTTTTGTTAAATAAAAACACACTGAACGCTCTATGAAGTAAAACGCTGCCATCTGGAGATACTTTGTGGCAATCTCTTTTTGTCGCTGTGCCAACAAAGTTGTCCTTTTCATCTACCAGCAGACAAATATCTTTGTCTAAAGCTTCAGCCTAGAAAAAGGGAAACAATATTCATCACACTTGCAATATTTCATTTATTTTCAAGGGACTTGAAATTAACTTGACCAAGGTATGAATTGTATTTGCTTTTGCAATGGTTTAATGTTAAAATGTTAAAATGGTTTAACATTTTTGGGCAATTACACTTTTTATATTTTTCAACAAGTTTAGATGATTATCTACCGTTTGGTGGAGAAGGTGAGAGAACTTTCATAAATGAAAAACTGCTTTCTGACTAATAGCAATAGAAGACCTGCTAAAGCCTCAGTGCTAAGACCTAAGTTTAGTACTGATAATGTAGCTCATTTCACATGCCTCATGCGACTCACAACATTTTGTCATGTTATTTTTTCTTCCTCCTGAAAACTATGCAAAATGTGACTTAGCAGGTTAATGAGTTGGGCCGACGTTTTATTTTATGAATCATTATATTTTTCTCGGAAATTGTGATAGAATAACTATATCTAACCCAAGCAGTCTATCAAATAACCTCTTGAATGCCGATACTAAGTCACAATAAGTACAAAAGTCAGATAACATTAGTTGAAATCATGTTGAAATGCTTCATTTATTCATTTATTTTGACATTCACATACATTTGTTCAAAATAATGCCCGAACACAGATCTGTCTTCTGGTATTCAAGAGATTAAGACTTTAAGACGCTTGGAGTCGTCAATGACGTTAGCCTTCTGGGCAGGGTCCACTATACCTGCTCCGCATACCTATTATTAGTATATCTCAATGTTTTGAATAAAAATGTGTTGACCAATTTACATACAGAACCATGTGGGAAGATGATATAAGTAACATACTGGAGCAACATGGATGAGAAAACCGCGTCTGTCTGTCTGTTCGCGATAAACTCAAAAACTACTGCACCAATATTCATGCTGTTTTAACCAATGGATAGAGTGGTTGTCGAGGAACGTTTTAGTATATAAATTACAAAGTTATGCAGGCGAAGTCACGGGCAGCAACTAGCTTAGAATAATTTGGTCACATACTTGAACTGGATCAACGCCTTCTTTGATATCTGGCTGAGGTTTCGCTGTGTCCGAAGAATAGAACTTTTTCTCCAAACGTATTGTGTTCCAGAAACATCTTGTAATATTTCTCGCAAGCATCTTTCGTTAAGCAGAACTGAAGTAAAAATAATTTTTACATTACAATCTTTTAACTATTTAGAATACAATAACAATTAAGTTCAAATGTGAAAGACTTTAAAGGTACGTGAATAAATTTAGATCTTTTTCGCGGATAGAGTTGTTTCATTTTAACAAAGGAGATGACTTTGAAACAACCATTGTGTTATTACACAAAAAAAGTAACAAACAAGATTACAATATTGAATGAAAGAACGATTTAAGACAAGATAAAACAATATTCATTAGGAAATTAAATAGTAAATGAAATTATACGTACCTTTTTAAGAGGTTTAAAACTGATGACTAATACGAGTTAATTGCTATTATTTGGTTTGTTTTAGCATTTTTCTTTTACCGTATATTAATTATCGGCACCTGTGTTTGGTTATTTTACGCACATAAATAATATTCCCTCTACGTAAATAAGTTATTTTTGTGAAGTCTTCTATTCCTATCTGTATCTATTTAGCGAACTTTATATTTTGACAGATTAGTTCAAATTTTTGACAGATTCGTGACATTGATATGACACATCATATGATACTGTCAGTTTTTATTTTTATTATTGGCAATCATAAAATATTGTGCCAGTATCGACAATAGTATCGGGTTGGTACCGAGTAAAATTTAATAATACTATGAGGGTCTCTTTCACCAAGTAAAAGTAAAGTGTTGATTAGTTACTTTTAGAAATAATTTTATGTTCTATTAAATTATGCACTCTGTTTTTTACTGCATGCGATTTTTTTTTTATTAATGTTTGGGAAATTATCTTCCGTTATGATTACCGGTGACTTTAAATGACAGTTAGCCTAATTGACATATGGTGAAAGAGGCCCTAATAATAAATACCTACTTATTAAAAACAAAAAATATGTGAAATAAAAGAAAATAAAAAATGTATGTATTACTCACTAGCTGGCGCCCGCGATTTCGTCCCCGTTGAAAAAGAAATAAGTAGCCTATCCTGTGTTTATCTACCAAGTTAAATGAAAATCAGTTACCTAATTCGTTTATGCGCCTGTTTCACAAACGTCAAGTATGGCTTACTTGACATAACTGTCATTTAAAGTCACAGGTAACCGGGGATTATGGAGCTGGTATACCTTTATTTGTACGGTAAACGTCCCAAATATTGAATAAAAAATAATAAAAAAAATTCGCCTATCGAATGATGCAGTAAAGCGAGTCCATAATTCAATAAAACAGAAAATTATTTCTAAAAGTAACTAATCAACACTTTACATGACGTTGGTGAAAGAGGCGCTAAGAGTTATGGAGGAACATACATACATAGGTAGAGGTAGTCTTAGTATCATGTATAGAGCCTATAAACCATAGATGTAGAATTACTACCGTTCCGTTAGTTGAAAACAAAGTAACTTACTCCATGACCAACATATTGTGAAAGTGGTTTTCGAATTACAAATTTTTATGATAGGTACCACATACTTTTGAAAACATGCTTCCACTGAAACAAATTACTATTATACTTAAATAAAAATTAAATTATTAAAATATAAATATACTTATCTTTATTTATCTAATACTAGCGACTCTCTCCCGGCTTCGCCTGGGGTGCAATTTTTATATACACAAACCTTCCCCATTTCCCATTACGACAACACACCGTTGAACCGATTATAATTCTGTTTTCACCGGTTTTTACTTCTGAAAAGAGGGTTTCTATATATGAAAATTGCATCCCGGATGAAGCCCGGTACACTTCAGCCACGTAGCGCGTCACTAGTAGAATATAAATTTTATTTTAATACTAGCTGGTGCTCGCGACTTCGTCCGCGTTGAAAAGTATAAAACACCATTTACCGTGGAATGAATCGCTAAAAATATCACCAAGCAATTCTGTATAGATGTCAAGTGTATTCCGGGCCAAGCGGCTAGTATTTACTTTTATTTTAGAAAAAGTAGCCTATATTCATCACAGATAATGTCGGCTTCTAATGGTAAAAGAATTTTTCAAATTGGTCCAGTAGTTTCGGAGCATTTTCTATTCAAACAAACAAACAAATCTTTCCTCTATAAAATATTATATTAGTATAGATAACAGGAAAATATTTCTTAAATATATTCGAGTGAAATTGATAGGTATTTGGTATTTCAATTCATATTCAAATTGAAATATCATAACAGACGCTATCGATATAATTTAATATTTATTAGATTCTATAATTATGACCTTTAAAATATATATTAGAGATTTATACGAATCGAATTTGTCAGTTGAAAAGATAATACGACATGAAGTTGTTATCGAAGAATTTTAGAAGTTTGATTTACAGAGTCGTACTAACCAATAGACTTTCAACCGAAGCATGTAGACTCCAGAACGAAACAACGAAAAACATTGATGTCTACCAGGTATAGTTATTGTAAACACACACATATTTCTGCGAGTCATGAAATTGAAGAAAACAGAAAAATATGTAAAAAAAATAATGCTAATAAATTGTGAAAGTATTATACCAATTAGAAATATTCATATTTCAAACTTTTATTGAAATAAAATACTAATATATATCAAATTACTTAATATATACTTACCTACAACTACTCAAAGATCTATAGAAATTTTAAGAATCGGTTCAGTACTATCGGTTTTTTTGATATTATTTATTTTTTCAAAAAATGTAATTACTTATACTGGTATAATTAAAAAAACGACAAAGTTTTACTTAATTTATAATATTTCTGCCGATGTAAAATCTAGGTACCTACTCTACAGAGCGAGGTTTTCAAAAACCAAGTTCAAAATTAAACATTTTTCTTTGCTGGATCACTCACTATGGTCCAATTCGAAAACACTGAATGAGAAGTATGTACAAGTAGGTACAAAATGACAATTTCGTTTTAGGATGCAGCGTTAGACAAAGATATTTGCATTCTGGTAGACGAGAATGATAAATTTGTTGGTACTGCAAGTAAAAGAGAATGTCACAGAGTCGGGGCTAAAGGAGATTTGCTTCTTCATAGGGCATTCAGTGTGTTTATATTCAATAAGAAGGGAGAAATGCTGTTACAGAGGAGGTCTAGTCATAAAGTATGTATCTACACTTTTATCTTATAACCCGTACTTAATACCGAATAGATGCAAAGGGCACGGAGGTCTTAATGGTTTGTTCTGTTTATAACCGAGTCTTACTTTCACTTGTTGTGTCTTGGTGAGTGAATAAGATATTATGATAGAGCTTTATTCACTCATCCCCTACTAAAATGCCTTATGCTTTATCCTATCAAGATCGGCAAAGTGCTTGGCGTTGTCAGACCTTCACATAAGGATATATTCAATCAAAGTTATTCATCTAAATTAAGAGCTATTGTATTGGATAAGCTTAATATAAAGAGGTAATATCATTACATTTCAGGTGACCTTCCCCTATCTCTACACCAATTCATGTTGTAGTCATCCCTTGTTTATAAATTCATTACATTTCAGGTGACCTTCCCCAATCTCTACACCAATTCATGTTGTAGTCATCCCTTGTTTATAAATTCATTACATTTCAGGTGACCTTCCCCAATCTCTACACCAATTCATGCTGTAGTCACCCCTTGTTTATAAATTCATTACATTTCAGGTGACCTTCCCCAATCTATACACCAATTCATGTTGTAGTCATCCCTTGTTTATAAATTCATTACATTTCAGGTGACCTTCCCCAATCTCTACACCAATTCATGTTGTAGTCATCCCTTGTTTATAAATTCATTACATTTCAGGTGACCTTCCCCAATCTATACACCAATTCATGTTGTAGTCATCCCTTGTTTATAAATGGCAATGAGGAAGACGTAGTCACAGCGGCCCTGCGAAAACTGAACCAAGAACTGGGAATTTCATTAGATCAGGTAGAAAACAGGAATTTTTAGTTTATTTTTTAATGCTTGTTTATGTAAACCAAAAAATCTAAGTTCCAACTAAGGCCGGTTTTAGACCGACGACAGCGTCGGTCCTGACGATACGCACGACCAACCGCGGTATCAATAAAAGCGTGCGTACGGTTTGTCGAGCTCAACGATTTCGAATTTTCATACAAAATATAGGTCGTGCAGCGAATAAAGACTTCTCCGCAAATGTGCGCAGAATCCTATTTTTAGGTCTTTGAGGGGGCAGAGGAAAGTGAGGGGGCGGTACGCGTCGTTGTGCCGACACGTTATTGGTAGACTCAGTCGCTCTTCCCCTCCCGCACTTCGTTCGCGCATCTCGAGTCCCGCCTTCAAGACCTTAATATAATAATTCACCTATACCAGTAACCTTAAGGCGATTCTGTATGAAGTTCTATTCAAGAGGCCCACCCTTTGGCCAATTTTTTATAGGTTGTTTGCACCTACAAGAATATAGTCCTGAGTTTTCGGACATTTCTGTGGTATATTTTAGCAATTAAATTATAGAAAATTAAAAAATGGATATTTTTGAGATTATTTTTTTGGAACGCGTCCTATCGAAAAAAGTTTCAAATAAAATTTGTTCATCATAACGTTTTCTGTAAAAAAAGTGCTAACATTGATATTTAAGCAGTTAATGGCAAATGAATATTAAAATTCTACATTTCATTTTTGTCGCCGCAATCGGGTGTTTATCAACGTATCGGTTTGAAACTCGTATATGACGTTAAAGGAGCCAAACCATGCAAGATTTATCGATCTGTAAGGTATAGTTTAGCAACAATCTCCGACTAGTATCTAGGTAGGTACTCACACGGACTCTTTTATTGCAGATGAATCCGCAAGCCTTTTCTATTGTTTGCCGTTTCCTTTACAAGGACCCTGGCGATGGCGTGTGGGGAGAGCACGAACTCGATCATGTCATGATATATCAAGACGATTTGACGATTACACCAAATCCAAACGAAATAGCTGAATGCGTTTATGTTTCCAAGAAGGACTTTGACAGGTGAGTGGAATGTAGCACAAATTAGTACAAAATTATTGAGTGGGATGTACATTTAAGAAAAATGGTTATTATTGTGTAATAAATAAACGACGTTTTCATTTACTTTTTTACGATAACATTTCACAGTTTTGTGGCAACTTCTAAATACCCCTTCACGCCTTGGTTCGACTTGATTCGTCACAAGCGTTTAAAACTGTGGTGGGATAATCTGCACTGTCTACACAAAGTTGCTGATCCACATTATATACAAAAATTTTACAGTGGATGATTATATATTAATTTATAGGTATATGAATAATGTTGCATGTGAATTATTTTATCAAATAAATATTCATTAGAAAAATAACGTATTTTTCTGAACGAGACGCAGACGCAGAAAGTTTTATCAAAATCGGTTCAGTGGTTTTGGAGACACACATACACACATCGCCTTTTATATCAATACTAATAATAAATCTGTAAGGGTTGGTCATGGAGTAAGTTACTTGGTTTTCAGAGATATCGTGTTTATACTATACATGATACTGAAACTAAAATGACGATTTTTACAAATTTTTTTCTGTATGTATGTTCCTCCGTAACTCTTTAACGAATCAACTGATTTTTATGAAACTTGCTAGATAAACATTTAGACGTACGAGACATAGGATAGGAAGATAGGATACTTTTTCTTTTCAACGCGGACGAAGTCACGGGCGCTAGCTAGTATATAGATAAAGTAAATAATTAACGACGATTTTGTTTGATGCCTGCCTCGTTGGGGGGCCTTGTATAATTAAATCAATAAAATAAATTACAATACCTGGAAGGCATCGATGATTTTCGTAGCTTCGTTCTGAATCTGAAGTTTATATGCTTGGGCTGTAATTTAGTATCTCGCTACTTATGACACTGTAAAACAGGCTTCTAAAATTCTTTGATGATAAC
Source organism: Synanthedon vespiformis (assembly GCA_918317495.1). NCBI lineage: Eukaryota > Metazoa > Arthropoda > Insecta > Lepidoptera > Sesiidae > Synanthedon > Synanthedon vespiformis. The sequence goes on from OU906962.1 coordinate 4,175,570, forward strand.
TTCGAATCATTGCTAGACTGACAAACACGGTACATATAAATCTCTATATATAAGTATAGATTTTAAATCAGATATAAAAAGCTATATAGAATCTAATAAATATGAAATTAGATTGATGACGTCTGTAATGCGATTTCAATTTAAAAATGAATTGAAATACGTAATATCAATTTCACTTGAATAGGTACAGGTGCGTGACAAATACATTATTATTCATCTTAACATTGAAATAAATTTTAAGCATATTCTATTCAAAGGATAATATTGTGTGCAATTTTTTTTATACGGTACTCTTTTTGCTACAGTAAAAAAATATTCTAATAACATTTTTAGGCAATTTATTCTGCTTGGTGTTGGTACAGTTGACCAGACCACCGATTTCCAAATATACTTTTCAAAGTTGACTTTGTCGGGAATCGAACCCTAGAGCAGAGTGTTAAGGCAAGCAGCCTAACCACTCACCCAACGGGCTAGTCACACTGTCAAACATGTTTTTTCAAACAGACAAAAAAATCTGCTGGTTATTAATAAATTTTAATATATTGTGATATATTGGGAGTGGTTTTTTAGGATTACTAACCAGATGATTTTTTGTCTACAGCTTAGTAAATATCTGTATACTTAATAAAATGGCCGCATAGTCCTACAAATTGAGTGGTACGTTTTCCCAGTCCTACGCTTGGAAGTTTTTTACGGCTGCTAACTCCTTTAGCTACCTCTATCAGCAAACCGAAGTTACTTACGGAGTTTCTGCCTGTTAGTAATCTGAAAAAATCCAGGTGAGGGATACTGGACTAAGTATATGGTTCTGTGGCTGATAATTGATTGCAAAAATCTTAGAATATCAAAACTTAGCTTAACTCCGTCAACAACTTTACTTGATATTGAATAGTTGATATTTTGGTTCGTATTTTTTAAAGTCGTTAAGTCTATTTTGGTTATCAGTTTCCAATTCGTACAGGAAGCACGGCCGGGGCCAAAAATAACTGAATGTCTAACGAAAATGCGTCTCCGAATGCATTTGTTCATGTCTTGGGTTTTCTGTAGACACCTCTTGTTTAGCTGTGTTGTAAATTAAATTGTATTAGCTGTTGGTAAACTTGTGAATTCTGTGGATTATGTCAAATGTAAAACTGGCAGTTAGGGTTCGTCCTTTTACGGAAAAGTAAGTGATTTTGACATTCTACATACATACTAATTTAAGGTTTTAGTTTCTTTTACAGAAAGAGTGTATGATATTTATGATAATGTAGTAAAAGTATGGACACATTTTTTAATTTAAATTTATAAGTGTTTTATTTAAAAAATTAGCTGTTGCATGCGACTTTATAAAATATATCCTAAGTTACTCAGTCATTGTGTACTTAGTTTTCTATAGGTGAAATAATTTTTAAAATAGGTCCAGTTAGTTTTTGAGTTTATTCATAACATACAAATATACAAATCGTTTCCCTTTATAATATTATTAGTAATAAGTATAGATATATATAATGTGATAAAAAAACTGATCCGAATGTTCACAATATCTATATAATTATATTATTACTCGTATAGTCGCCGTCCGCGCATGCCTGTTTCTCCGCTAACTTTTAAACAACCCAACGGAATTTGATACGGTTTTCACTAATTACGACAGTAACTATTATTTAATCTGAGCTAATGGCAAGAGCGATCAACGAGGAAGTTGTTTATGTAAATGTTATATAAATTTGCAGAAAAAATTGCATACGTGCCTTCGCATTTTTCCGGGGGGTCAATTTTATGTCTAAAAATGAATAAATTACGGAATCTTTTAAGACAAACTGATTATTTTTGTAAAGAACGTCAGACAATCTGGCAGTTCACTAAACTTAATACTGACCATAGTATAGAGACTGCAATACCTATGTAGTATGCCCTGCAACTACACAAATTTCACATCTAAAATTTGCTTAGCCGGGAATCGAACTCGAGACTCACAGAGCGCTAAGGCAAGCTTATAGTGGATTTGACATTGCTTTTCCACATTCTAATGAAGTCTGGAATACCTTTCACATTTAATATATGTTTGCAGGAATTTAAATTGGACTAAGTATCTCTCTAACTCTATCTAGTTAAAATTTGTATTGTTAATGTCTAGAGAACTGAAATCGGAGAAGGACAAAATATCAGTTGTTACCGTTCTGGACGAGAACACAGTTACAATTACTAATGTTAAAGTGAGTACAAACATGTCTTAATTTATTATGGTAAATTAATATTTTTTCATAAAAGTAGCATTACTGTAAACAATTGAAGGTGGCGAACATATTAATCCGTACTTGGTTGTATTTTTACACTGTTTTTATAAACGAAATTAGGTTCGTGAGATTCTCCCTAAACTGCCAAGGTTTAGAACTCGTTCTGGCAAAGTCTGTGTTACCGAGCTCATGTAACCCACATTTTTTCAAAGTTCGAGTGAATAAGTAATTTCTGGGTGATCTCACTCCATCCAGAAAAAAAAACCGCCTCATATAGTGACCACTTATGTGGACAGAACATGAGACAGGAAACAGTAAAATCAATGCCGCTTGTTAGTAGCAGCATTCCAGCATTGGCTCTCATCATAATGTTGATCTATGATTAGGGATAATTTATATTAGAACGTGGCCTGGACGGGGCACGCGCTTGGCACGTTACATATAATTTGTATGAAGATGTTTATATTACAACGTACCCCGTCCGTGTCCCGTCCGGGCCCGGATGACGCACGGTGTAGTATAAACATCTACAAATTATATGTAACGTGCCAAGCGCGTGCCCCGTCCAGGCCACGTCTGTGGCACGCCCCGGACACGCCACGTTCTAATATAAATCATCCTTTAGGTGAGTACATCGGGCGCGGGTGATAGCCGTGAACGTGTGCGACGATACTTCGCCGACTTTACATTCGACAGTGCATGCTCTCCGAGTCTACAGAACTATGCGTCCCAAGAAAAGGTATTGTATATACTAATATAATATTGAATTACATTTGCCAAATTCACACACGAAACTAAGACTTTGCCTTTCTTTTGTCAAGAGTATTTTAAAGTACGTTTTAAAATATTTAATTAAAACGAAAATTGAAGGTATATGAATCCATCGGCCGTGAAGTTTTGTCCTGCCTCTCCCGTGGGTCTTCGGCGTGTGTATTGGCATACGGCCAGAGTGCGACCGGCAAAACTCACACAATGATGGGCACCGAAACTCAACCTGGCTTAGTGCCTAGACTGTGTCGGGCTATCGCAGAAGATGCTGGTTTTGAAGTAACTGTCAGGTTAGTCTCCTTAATACTCCGACTAAGGGATGATTTATATTAGAACGTAGCGTGGCGTAGCGTGTCCTGGGCGTGCGTCATCCGGGCCCGGACGGGGCACGTTGTAATATAAACATCTTCATACAAATTATATGTAACGTGCCAAGCGCGTGCCCCGTCCGGGCCACGTTTGAGGCACGCCCCTGACACGCCACGCCACGCCACGTTCTAATATAAATCACCCCTTAAAGTAGGTACTATGTCAAGAACTAAGGATGTTCTTTAGAGCAGATCAAAGAATTTTTTTGTGTAACAAAGAAATTTTACTTCGCATTAATATTAGGTGAGGTCTATGTAATCTTTACAAAGTGTCGAATTGATTTAATAATTTGTATAGTACGATTTATCCTCTATAAAATACAGGTTACGACTCAATAGTACGATTTACTTAGGTGTTTCATTATGCATTTCGTGTGAGAAAGCAATATAGGTTTTATGTGCTCACGCGATGCCTTCGTATTTGTCAAAATAAAGCGACTAGCACCTTTTCAAATATACTTAGTTGCACCTGTATCGCGACACAAGGTGCATATCTATACAATAAGTATATAAAGCTGAAGAGTTTGTTTGTTTGTTTGGTTGTACGCGCTAATCTCGGGAAATACTGGTTCGAATTGAAAAAATATTTTTGTGTTGGATAGTCCATTTATCGAGGAAGGCTTTAGGCTGTTTAGTGTGACATAAAAGGCTACAAAAATAAATATTACCTTATTTAGATTAACGCCATCTATCGTTCAGTGGCAGAACTATTATGACCAACAAGTCGGCTGCTCACCGCGAGAGGGCGCGATAATCAAAGGCTTTAGGCTATATAACATTTTGAACGGGGATGAAGTCGCGTGCACCAGCTAGTATAGGTATTATATTTATAGAATGTATTTATTATTTAAGTGTCGATAAAGAATACACTTAAACAACTTTTAATTTACATTTAATCATACAATGATGTTGTGTTTCGGTGAGTGAGTAAGGGATGCAAAAGCCGATTATACCATCCCTTATGTCTTCTATGGTCAGCTGGTCACTTGCAGCACCTATGGAGTTGCTTGTGTTATAGGCGACGGTAGCCACCTACCATCGAGTGGACCGTCAGCTTGTCTGACCTTTACATAAAAAAATAGGTTAAGTATTTAATTGCAAATTATTAATTTATTCTTACACGTGCGGTGACAAATAAATTAATATAAACTACTGATTTATATTATTTAAGGGATCCCTTAGGTACTCATTCACTGAAACACAACTTGTAATTTGGTAGTCTTCTGTAACGAGGTGGTTACTGCTTAGCCCTCTTTCCATAAGCGAAAACCGAATTAAAATCGGTCTAGTCATTTTTAAGTATTTGCGAGACTAAGGCACGGCAATCGATTCTTATATAATATAAAGACTAAGTGATCCGGTGCAATTTTTATATATATACAAACCTTGCCCGTTTATCCCTCTTTCCATAAGTGAAAACCAAATTAAAATCGGCCTTGCCATTCATGAGAGGTGAATTTTTTATATAAGGATAAGTTGTTTCAATAGGTACTACCTACATAACTACGACTAGTAAGAGTTTTTGATTACTTTGCAGAATCGATTTGATGACCGATTAAGTGAGTCGTATAATTTTTTTATTTCTATTAACTTTGAATAGTTTGTAACACCGAAGGCAAGGTCGTCGATGCACGCAAACCTTTCCTACCCTTTATTACGATACAGCTCTATCTTCGGTGTTATCTGGCGTACGTATCTATCGAATAGCTCGTGTAGAGCGTGTTAGTCATTTACAAGTTACTAGTTGTGTCTCGCGGGTTTATCTGAATTGAATTTTATTGCCGTGAAACTATTAATTCGCCTTCAACTTACTGCATTAATATTTCTCTGCTGCTATATATTCATATTGGCTGAAGTGCTCTTCGCATATTTTCGTATTGTTTGCATTATGTTTTAAAATAAGCCAAAAAACCTCTTTTCGGTTTTCTTCCCTCCTGAACTGTAAGATTTCTGTATTAAATCTATATTCTATATTATTTATTGTGCTTCTGGCAAAGTGTACACAAAATTTCATAATAATCGGTGAAGTAGTCAAGGCGTGGTGGTGAAAGTTCACAAACATACTTGCGCATTTATAAATTAACTAGCTGTTGCCTGCGACTTCGTCTGCGTTAAAAAAAGATAAATTACGTGTCCCGTACTTCTAAATGTTTATCTACCAAGTTTCATGAAAATCAGTTAATTCGTTTAAGAGTGATGGAGGAACATACGTACGTACAGAAAAAAAAAATCTAAAAATGGTCAATTTAGTTTCAGTATCATGTATAGAGCCTATATACATGATATTTCTGAAAACAAAGTAAATTACTCCATGACCGACCCCTACAGACTTATTATTAGTATTGATAATAAGTATATTAAAACTTCCTATACATTTGCATTGGAAAACTTTGACAAGAGTGTTTATACGAGTTTTGTTGTAAAAATAAAGAATTATTTCGATGGTAGTAACATTATGTTTGTAGGCCTTGACAACGCCACGTGACTGCAAACGTGTTGTTTAGTAAGGCTTCGCTATTTGACGCTACGCCATATTCGTCTCTAGTGGATTATTAGGCGGTTGCCGCCCGCCCAGTCTAACGTCGCTCGCTGAAGCTTTACGGATTAACGTGCTGTGTTTTCTTGAAAATTTTCTGAATATTCACATGTGAGTGAAAATTTACAGTTTCTAATAAGTTATTTAACCATTTTATTTTTTTCAAATCTAAAATAGTATGCGCTGTAATTAGGCTGTTAAAATTATCAAAGGCTTTGGATTCGATTCTTGCATAGTCTACTATTAGTTTGGTATCATATATTTTACTAGTGAAAATAATGGAGATATTTATCTTATGTTTTATTACAAAAGTTTATCAGTTGAATATTAATTGTTTAGTTAAATTTTTTTATAGCTATTTAGTTATAATTTTATATTTTTTAGATTCTACTGGCGCTGCAGAGCGCCTATATAGGATATCTACGGTAATACTTATTCTATCCTTTAGGCGATATTAGCCACTTGCCATCAAGCGGACCGCCAGTCTGCCTACCACATTTTCTAATAACAGAAAAAAAGTGTAGTTTTATCAATATAATATATTTTCCATTTTTATATAATAGTTTACAGATGTTGTTACCTTGTAGTCCAGGGAAGTTAGTTCCAGGCAATTTCTGATATAAGTTTCTAGAGTATAGATACAATATCGATGCATACAATTCGAAGGGGTGTAAAAAAATTAATAAAAATAAATTAACAAAAATTGAAAGTTTCCAAAAAATAATGTCAGACAAATATTGTATGTCTTACATAAAAATGTTTACTTATATATTTTTTTGCTGAAATTAAAATTAACAGTTAGAGAAAGTTAGAAGATAAGGGTTGATTCTCTTTGGCTAATAACTGTGATTTAAAATGTTGAATCATGCAACAACGAACATCATGGTATACTTGCATGTGATTGTTTTAATAAGTTTAAAGTAAAGGTTTTAACGTAAACAGACAATGACATTTTGCTACAACAGTTTTGGTCACGATATGTGGGAAGTTACATGTGGGAAAGTTTTGATAAGTTTTAAATTAGGTCATATTTAGATATTACAAGTTTCGTATATTTCCAAAGTAAGCCAATGAAAATCTAACACAAAATTTTGGTGCGATTAACGATCACATTTCTCAGTAGTTTTGGATACCTTTCTTGATAGTTTCTATAGTAGTTTTATTAGTTTTGGCGTTGATAGGACAAACCGTTTTAAAAAATATAGACTTTTTGTAAGTTATTAAGAAGTATTATTTTATCATTCTAACTAACATTTTCTTTTGTCTAGCTAGACACAAACAACAGTTTTATATGAAGCAATACGGCGACTGTTCATTGACTGTATAGTTTTTCGTGCAAAGTGTCGGCTTTATTGTTTCTTGTTTGGAGAATTTCCATAGCACGCCTTTATGATGGCGTAATAAAAAACTTTGTGAATTTATTTTAGATACTTATAACTACACTTATATATAGTACAATTTAAAGCGGTCAAACAGATGTAACGACTTTTATAAAGTTACTAGCTTGACCCCCGACTTCTTATGCTTTGAAAAACAAAAATATCTATATGAGTTATATAACGTCTTTAAAATATTTAGCGTTGTGACGACGATAACACCGAATTTTAATAATTTTTTTAGGATAAAAAGTATCCTATATTTTAATCCAGGTAATAAATAATATGTGTGCTAAATTTCACCGAAATCCGTTCAGCCGTTTTTGCGGTTTAATAAGTTTAATAAGTTGGTTTAATAATTTATAATAAGTGGAATCTGTGTAAAGTTGCGGCGACTCGCTATAGTCTAGTCTGTTTAGTTTAATATTCATTATTAACTCTCACAAAATTTGTCGCCTAAAACAAGTTTACTTTAAACACCAAATTGAGGTGATTAATTATTTGCAATCGTGACAAGGAGCAGTTAAGAAATTCGTCGTCTGACTTGGTGGTGCTAACATAATGAGAGAAGTTGTGAATTCGCTGTTTAACACCACCAGTTTAAACCAAACTACTTTTATTGGACCATGAAACAAGAACTTTGATGAGATTCCTATAGAAAAACAAATAGGATTAAACGTCAGAAGTGAAAACTTAGTTTCACTGAGCGTTACTGAGCGTGATGACGCGAGTTCAGTTCTCCCGATCCGAAAAGTGCCCTGACGAAAACCGTGGTGTGAAGAATTACCCGAGACCGCGTGGTTCGACTGCTTCGTCTGATTGATCGGACGACCCCAACTTTTTTCCTGTTGCTCCGTTTGATCGTTGCTTATAAAATTATATAATTAGTGAATTTTCGTCCTGAATATGACACATACTTTTATATAAGTATTCTCATATTCTTATACTATGTAGTTTCCTGGAGATATACAATGAACGGGTCCACGATTTACTAGCCGGTGAAGACGCTCCTGCCACTTGCCATTCCTTGCCACGTCGTCGAGGAAACGCGCGAAAAGATCTTCGAGTCAGGGAACATCCGTCTAGAGGACCTTACGTTCAAAGTAAGAATCTGTCCTTCTTTTTTATGTCTGATTTTATTTTTATAACCCCGACGCAAAAACATGGTAACCTTGACCTGATGCTGCAGTAACAAGTAGTCTGCGAAATACTCAACTCCTTAGCAACTTACAGCAAATATATATTACTCCGTCCCTTCTTTCTCCATTGTCCTTAATCTTTCTATGGTCGGCAGCACCTTTTGCAGCACCCATGGCGTTGCTTGTGTTATAGGCAACGATAGCCACCTACATTAAAATGGACTATCAGCAGGTCTGTCAACCTTAAAATAAAAAATTAAATTGTCCCAATGGAAAGTCCCGGGTTAGTTTATAATTTTAATTATAGCTTGCTCGTGGTTAAACTGGTGAAGCATTTATTATTTCGTTATAGCACCCAAGTTGTCTTTTAATTTTAAAGTTCGCTGAAAAAGGGGGAAAACGCCTATACAATTTTATTCAAGACACAAGTTAAGTGTCACCTTCGGTGTTCTTTGCGTAGACCTTCGCCGAGTATCGGTCCGTAGTGTGGAGGCACTGCTGTCGTTGGTGAACGAAGGCGCTCGTAGACGACGTACGGCTGCCACCAGAAGGAATTCCACTTCGTCACGATCCCACGCTCTCTTGGAGCTGGTCACTTTGAGAGCCACCTTGCACCTAGCAGATCTTGCTGGCAGGTACTTATACCATATACGTTTTTCAGAGCCAACTACATTCTTTCAATGTTGAACTCATTGTTTGATTATTCCCATTTTTGATACTATGCTTAAGATTTAAATAATTTATTGAGAGTTTGTGAGATAGTTTAGAGAGATAGAGTGAGAGTTTTTTGTGATATAGATCTTTGAAGAAGATCCTATGAGATTATATTTAGAGAACAGAATTGCATGGTTAAAATTGTAATCATTTTAGCAAATAAATTATTCAAATTGAATATTTTCAATTTTCTTTTTATTCGGGAAATTTATTTTTTGTACGATTTATTAATATTTTTTCATTTATAAATATCTATTTTTCTAATATTATATGGATTTTTTTTCATTTAAAATTGGTTTGTCGTTGTCGATAGTTACTATCTATAAAGATTTTTCTAAGAATGTCTTGCGTCGCATTCTGTCTTCAGTTATTGAAGACAATTTTCAAGACAACAAATTCAAAGTCATACTTTGTTTTTGCATTTTTTCAGCGAGAAAGCAAGCTGGGAGGGTTGTGGAGGTGGTCGGCAGAAAGAAGGTGCCAATATTAATAAATCATTGGTGGCGTTGAGCAATGTTATCTCTGCATTAGGTGAAATTGTTTGTCTCACTCATGTCTGTCTGTTCTTCAAAGACTTACTTTTAAACCCTTTTTATATAATTATCTTTGATTTTCCATAGTGAATAGTCGCGGCGGTCGCGGTCGGTTTGTACCTTATCGGGATTCTGCACTTACTTGGTTGCTCAAAGACTGCTTCACCGGAGGCGCTAGCACTTTCATCATTGCAAGTAAGTTAATTTTTTAAGTTAAATGTACTCATGCGTTAGCTTCTTAGATTACACATATATATTTCGTCTCACTAATGGATAAAAACATCTTTCCTACATGAGAGGAGGTAACGCTGTTCCCTGTTCCTACTCGTATGACTTGGAGGGCCTCCAATGGAGGCATCGAACTTTTGTTCTACTGGACTATCACTCACAGGGTAATTTTTTTAAAAAATTGATGAAATTCAAATGGAAATAAATAAGGAAAATATGAATATTTACCTTGTTTTCATTAGAACGTTTAATTGTTTAATCATAATCATTTAAGTATGTAAAGTTAAACATTAGTCCTTGCCACAACTTTTTGCTTTTTGGTTTTTACTCATGGAAAGACGGATAAATGAGGAAGGGAATTTAATGCTGCATTTAAAAAAAAATGCATCCTGAGAGCAGCTGGGAGCGGTCGCTAGTATGTTTTCTTACTAATAGATACTTATATCAAAGTAGAATAGAATAGAATAAAATTTTATTTGCAACTAAGGACATAGATACTTCGGTACATATAAAAACTTAAAAAGTACACACAAACGTCCTCTGCCATAAACCGGCTCCAACTCAGCATAATGCAGGCTGTAGAGATGAAGTAGTGATATCAAATGTACGGTAACAAAAATTCTTTTTGAATACCTACAGCGGTATCCCCGAGTGTCGCGTGTTACGGGGAATCAGCGTCAACGCTTCGCTGGGCAGCACGAGCGCGACAACTTCCAACACAACGGGTTGTTCACCCATCATTGAACAACGCGACGCGAGCCGCCTTACAAACCCAGTTCAACCAATTACTAGCCGAGCTTGCCAGACATCACATACGATATGTAATTGATCTCTTATATTCTGAGTGAAGACACAGGCCGAGAGTCACCGAGAAAGTTGTCTAATTTAAGATTCTGACGAATTATGAATCTGTTCAAAATTGACTATCAACGCACAATCAAAACTACTAAGTGAACCTGAAATTTAGAAAATAGGTTTATTTTATAACCTAAGCATGCGCTAAGAAAGAGTTTTTAAGATTTCTACTCCGCGCGAAGCTAGGGGCAAGTGCTAGTATGGCTTATTCGTAAGATGATTAACATTCGGCTTATTATTAGTTTTTTCAGGACTCAGTATTAGGATACCCAAAATAAATATATTCACTTGTCTCTAGGGTAATTTATATCCTTAGAGGCAATTTACACACTTTTTGATAAAATATAATATCAATAATTATTATATAATATGTATTATCAACTAGACGGCTAACAAATCAATTAAATTATTATAATTTATATTTACTGCATAATTGAAAACCCATAACGTAACTTGTAATTATTTTCCGCAGATACATGAGACCGGAAACATAGCCTATGACGACAAACACTGGACTCTCGAAATGAAGAAAAGCGACTCTCAACGACAGGATACACCTAATAGTATATCAAGAAATATAATGAATGCAAATAATTTAAGAGGAAATGGGAAATCTACGTCTACATCGTCTTCTGTTGCAAGCGGAAGTTCCGAAGTTATTTACACCATGGACACTAACGCTAAACCTGCAGTGAATCAGGAGGTGGAGGATTTGTTTGGTCCAGCTTTAGAGAGAACTAGAAGTGGAATCGACCTTAAAACTACAGTGTCCTTGAAAGACAAGAGACAGTATAGGTCACAAGAAGTCTTACCTATTGATAAAATATCAGTTGCGCGACAAAATAATATGAGTGATCTTTTTCAAAAACAGACCGATTTAGTTCCTGAAAAAAATAATGTTTCGAACACAGCCCCTGTTACTGTTGTGTTCGATAACCAGAGAGCAGAAATAGTAGCATCGGTTACAGAAAGATTGTACTCTAAAATGAAAAAGAAAGAAGAAGCAGCTGTCTCAAAAATTGAATCAGTCGTTGATAAAAAACTTGTAGAGCCTTTAAGTGAACTGAAAATATGTACCAATGCTCGACAACGCTTAATGGATTTGAGTCAAAAGGCTATGAGACACAAAAGAAGAATCGGTATCCCAGCACATACCCAGACTCGAAAATCTGTTGTTCGTATGAGAGAAACAGGTACAGATATACAGAGTGATTTGGAGCCGTATGTTATTAAAGACAGAGACATGTATACTTTGTATCGTGATGTGGGAACAGAGACTATGATAACAACACCACGCTTAAGGGAGAAAGCAGTAGGCCCATGTGGTTCTTTAGATTTTCACGATAAGTCCACTGCGACTAAAACTGTGATTTGTGTTAATTCTGTTATGATGACAGATCTAGTAACTAAATACAATCGTTACACACAAACTCCAATAGTGCCACCCCCAAGACGCAAAAGGCGATCGTCGTTATTTAATGATTATAAGAAAAGTTTTAATGATTATGATGCAAGAGACGTGTCTGAGGAAGACTTCAATGTTTCTCCTGTAATTAGTATTAACATATCGCAGTCGTATGTTGGCGATTCAGACTCTCAAAGTTCGGATACAAGTCCAATCAATGTTATAAATGAGAGTACTTCTACAATGATGATGACACCAGACCTATTGACTAATCACGGTAACATGGATATTATTAACGAAAAAAATGAAGATATTATCCAGATGACACAGAATGTTCAAGAAGATATTACTCCAGCTTTTCAGAAAGATTATGAAGATTTTTCAGATTCTGATGACTCTTTATTGCCAAGAGTAACTGCAAATACATCACGGGAAAAGGATAATCAAGAAATAAAACGCTTAATATTAGGGCGTAACGAAAATACGTATCCATATAACATTGTAATTTCTCCATTCAAAGAGAGGGATCAATCAGAAAAGTTAGTGAAATTTAAAGGATATGATACAGCCCCACCATCTTTTAAGTCCGTACAAGTTGATTCGGAAAATGGGAACAATCAGGATAAAAAAAATATAAAAGACTTGAGTAGTGATGGTGGCAGTTTGGAGGCTCATAGCAATCGATACAAAAATTCACAAGGAAGCACATGTTCAGATTCTGTAGCGTCAAGTAAATCTGATACAGATTCGTTCATTTGGAAGAAGGGTGGTATTATTTATAAGCCCAATAATGGTGACTGTTATCGATGCCAAACACCAACATACAATTCCAAATACAAATTGACAAAAAGGAGAATTTATAAAGAGTTTCTAGGGCTAGATTGTAATGAAGAGCATTGTTCAAACTGTTCTGAAACTTCTAACAACGTTAGTTCCAGTGACAGTACTGAAGTAAGTCAATCATCATTGAATCGATTTAGAGAAAGACGAAGGTTCTTCGAAAATAAAAATTATTGTAATGGAATAAATAAATATGACACTTTAGAGAAAAAAATATTGCATTCTTGTGACCGATTAGAAGCTGCAGTCAATAACTATGAAGATCGTTCATTGGACCACCTAAACAATCGCGTTTCATTGACTACTCCAAAGAAATATCTTCAGCATTTGGTGCAGTTGAGAAGGGAAGTTATAAAAGCTAACTCTGATTCAACGTAGATATCAATTTGCAACCTTTTTTGTAGGTACTTAGAATTAAGTGTAAGTTTTCAAATAAATTAATCATCGTATGTAAATATGCATTTTCATTGTATAAAATCAGATGTGTTTTGTAATCCTGTGTTATCCTGATTTTTTTTCTCACAGGACTGCAGTTAGGTCAAATATTGGTTCAAGATAGATCCTTGAATTTTGATTTTTTAAAAATATCTACAATAATTTGTTTTAATTTATATTATTTTTAAAAGCTAAACGCAAAAGGTTATATATACTAGTATATTAGTTCCTTGTAGTAATGAAATGATAAAATGCTTACTAGACAAGACGTTTTCTTAATAAGGAAATAATAATGCAATTGCGGTATAAAAATCCCAGTATGAAGTTATTAAGTAAGCACATTGGTTTTTAATGTTCAATAGGTATGTGAATTACATAAATTAATTTTAATCATAATGAAAAAAAAAAAGCCAAATAACCTCAGATAATCAATCACAGCTGTTAATTTCATATGATTAAGGTAAAATACTGACTTAATATGTCTACGTAATACAAAGACACAGGGGGAAATTATCGATCGTCATATTAATTTCCTCTTTGTCATTAAAAAATGCGCTTTTATTATGAGTAACTCAGAGTAAGTACGCATCTAATTTGTTACTATAGAGAGATGGTATTAATCAATACTAATAATAAATCTGTAAGGGTCGGTCATGGAGTACGTAACTTTGTTTTCAGAGAAATCGTGTTTATAGACTCTATACATGATACTGAAACTAAATTGATGATTTTTAGAATTTTTTTCTGTATTGTATGTATGTATGTACCTCCATAACTCTTAAACGAATTAACTGATTTTCATGAAACTTGGTAGACAAACATTTAGACGTACAGGACACAGGATTGGCTACCTTTATCTTTTTCAACGCAGACGAAGTCGCGGGCGCCTAGCTGGCTACTATAAAATTATAAAGAGAGATTTGTATGTTTGTAATGGATAACCCGGAAACTATTGCTTCTTCTGTTCTGTTCTTCTTCTTCTGAACAATACGCTGGACCGATTTCAAAAATTCTTTCACCAGTAGAAAGCTTTTTTTTATAAAATACAGTTAGTTTTCTTGAAAGAGCTTTTTTGACGAGACTAAGGTTTTACCACCTTATCTCATCAACCCGACATAAAAAAAGTAATTTTAACTCCGAGTATAAATTCCAACAAGAAGGTAATTTTAAGATTCAGCGCTAGCAGGATGCTCGTGATTTCTTTTTGTCATTAAAAAAAAAGCGTAATTTTCATTGACCACAGTTAACACGTTCATTGCCGCATCAAAAATTTCAAATGTCATATGAACGGCCAGCGGTATAACATGTTGAACTCGTGTGGTGAGTCGTCGGCCGTACGAATGAGGAGAATAGACTCGCGACGCGAGTACACGGCTTTTGAATTGCATATCTACAGTCATGTCAAGGTGGTTTTTGAATGAAAGATTTCAAACTAATTTTAACTATGCTGTGTGTGGTTTTGTGGTAAAATGGGTAAGGCGAGTCCTTGGCAATGAACGGCAGGCTTATTATCTAAATGCCTCTGCCGACAGGCGAAAAATGCGAAAAATTTGTACAATATCGTTAATTTTTACGCAAACCACACTAGTGTTATGTGAGCTACGTGATACGATCATTTTTCGCCTGTCACTCAGCAGAGGCATTTAGTTAATAAGCCTGCGGGTTAATTAGTCAACAGAACATATTAACCTTTTATATATTTTAAAAGCCATTTCCCCATTCCTTCCTAATCCCTTATGCTCGCACACATGCTATTATTTCACGATGGTTTTCTTTAAGCGTCTGATTAGTGATCATTAGACAGGCTGCTGCCCAAATGACTGCGAAATGCAGCGTGCCCTCTGCCACTACTTTCAAAATCCAGACCAGACCCAACTTTAAAGTTCAATTTTAAAGTTGACCCTGCCGGGAATCGAACCCGAACGCCTGAGACAGACCGCTAAGGCAAGCACCCTAACCACTAATCCAACGGGCTTGTCTTTGTAGCAACTTTAGGTTGTAATTGAGAAACAACTAACATCTTCACATAGTTTCGTATTATTATTATTATCAGTGACTAGTGACTTATCGGTTTCACAGAAATATCTTACTGTAAACTGCCTTTTGCCACCTGTGTAAATCAATACTAAAGTCGCCCTAAAATTTCCTTATTATAGTGTGAAATATTATCCCATAGAAATATGTTATCGAGACCAAAGGCGCCAATCCTATCTTTTAATTAATTCAGTATTTTAATTAATTCAGTATATATGCGCCAAGTTTTACTTAAATCCGTTTATAACGGTTCACATGTTATATAATAATGGTTATCCGTCCATTTTCGAATAAGGTTCCTTTAAGGATATCTTTAGCAAAACTAAACTATGACTTTCTACATTTAAAAGTAATATTTATTATAAATAAATAGTAAACAAATATGAATCACACACTTGAATCACTATGCGCAAATCTTAAGGAAGGAAAGTTCCTATTATTGATATTTCGCACGTAATGAAACAAGGAAAGACATTTCTATGTACGTACATCATAATCCATGACAATGGTAAATCCAAGTCCTTTATGTAAGGTAGCTAATAGTTTTAATTAATTATTCCCTAGTATCAGTGGTGCGAAACATTTTATAGAGAGTACAATATTATATTGTATAGTTTTTTAGTAAAAATGTGCGTGGACGAAGTCGTTTTAATATCAAGGTTTAATGTTTGTATTCCGTGTGTGTGTGTTAATTTCAGCACAATTCTTATTTTTTTTTGAAACCCATGACTCTCAATTGTTGACAAGATTACTAATTCCATATACAAAATCAAAAACTGTATTTATTCACAGTTAATATTATTTTCATAAATTTCATATAAATTAAGTAATTTAGGTACACAAAATAATAAGGGGATATAATTTTTTTATTTATATTCAGGATTCAATTAAAATTTATTATTTATTTAATTTGATTTATTTTTATTTATTTACTAGCTGGTGCCCACGATTTCGTCCGTGTTGAAAAAGAAAAAAGTAGCCTATCCTGTGTCCTGTACGTCTAAATGTTTATCTACCAAGTTTCATGAAAATATATACATACATACATACAAAAACAAATTCTAAAAATCGTCAATTTAGTTTCAGTATCATGTATAGTTTAGAGCATATAAACAATATCTCTAAAAACAAAGTAACTTACTCCAACACCGACCCTTACAGATTTATTATTAGTATTGATGATGATTAATTAAAAAAAAAACCCTTAAAAATTTGAGGCCTACTGTCCTAACTCGTCGAATAGAAGAAATACTTAAAAAAATATCGTGTTTCCTCTTAGGTTCACGACCTCTGATTTTTCGAAAGGACGATTCGTATAGAAGGGTATGCGTATCGTAGCCTTCTACAAGTCGCTAGCACAGTACTCTGGTGTTTGTATCTGGGCTTAGCTCACTCGAACGCAGCACGCAAACAAAGTCACCGAGTTTACGTAATAAGAACGTTTTATTCAAAGTGAATTTTGTTAAGTGCTCGCTGAATATTGGAATCAAACATGGCATTGTTAACCACCATTGTCAGTGAAATTATCGGCCTAGTCCTGTTCGCGGCTTTTCTCACCTATCTGTGGTTTCAATACAAATTCTCGTACTGGTCAAAAAGAGGTGTTAGCGGTCCGAAGCCGGTGTTTCCTTTCGGCAACATTGAAGATGTTATAAAGCGTAAAGTGCAGTTCTTTCAGCCTTATTGCGACAGTTATTTCAAATTCAAACATTTGCCGTACGTGGGCATGTACTCGTTCGATCAGCCAGTGTTGTGTATAAACGATCCAGAAATCGCTAAGCTAGTTCTGATCAAAGATTTTGAGCATTTCGAAGCGCACGGTATATTCTCTGGTGGCGCCGGCGATCCTATTGCCGGACACCTTTTCAATATTCACGGAAAGCCTTGGAAAAGTCTGCGCACAAAAATGTCACCAACGTTCACGTCTGGAAAACTTAAAACTATGTACCCTCTAGTGAATAACGTGGCCAACCAAGCTCTCGACTACGCCGATCTTCTGCATTCGAACGGAGAATCGATCAACTTCTCGGAGTTTTACGCGAAATATTCAATGGAAATTATAGGAAGTGTCGGTTTTGGTGTTGAGTGCAACGGCTTCAAGAATCCCGACTCGGAATTTTATCTCAGGGGCAATGAATATTTTGAACCACGCTCAGCATACTGGTAAGATCTCTTTCATATAATTATTGGGTTTACATAGAATTTTAGAAGTTTTATTTATTTATTTTCAGAATAAATTTTTGTTTTAAATTTTCGTCAAGTAATTATTAAATTCTCATTCAAAAATCGTGTTGCTAATCAGATAAAATTAAACCTCGATGGCTAAAATAAAATATGTTTTATTTGACAATCTTTTTTGGGTTCAAGATTTTTTAACGCGTGTTCAATGAAGTGTAATTAAAATGCATTGAAACAACTTTGACGATAAAAAAAAGTTAAAAATTACGCTGTAATACAAACTTTACAATTTTTTTTAATATAAAGACTAACACAGTGGGAGGCAGATTTTAGAAGCAATGACACCTATTATATCTATATATGTGTGAGTCGCAAACACTGTTTTCGCAAAATCGTGTAATGATTATTACTTCCCACATAATTTTAACGAATGCCGATCTTAGACAAGCTGGCGATAGAAATATACTATGCCCTCCTAAATCAAACACTGAATAATAAGTTTTAGAACTATTCGATGCTATCTAGGATAGATCGGCACTTCGTGTCGAAAAGTCTAATTTTTAATTGATTTTACGAAACAATTATGTATAAATAAATCACTCTTTAGTCAGTAGGCGACGGTAGCCACCTACCATCAAGTGGACCGTCAGCCTGTCTGTCGACCTTAATATAAAAAAAAGAGCGGTGGAGAAAATCAAGTAAAGTTAGCTACATGACTTTTTAAGAATATTCAAAGAATGCGGAACGAAAAACGAAGTGATGAAAGGTTAAAGAAATCAGGAAGATAAGAATGAATGTATGTCCAATTAATAATAAGCTGATTACCAAGATAGAAACTGTCAATGAAAAGCCGGATTTTCGATCGATTTCTGTAGTCAAATTTAATCATTAAGACATAATTAGTCACTTACGAATATATTATATATTTTTTCATGTATTTTTCCAGGACGTTCGTGCGAGCTTTAGCCTTCATAATGCCCAAATTCTTTAACGTTTTGAATATCAACCGAATCAGCCCAAAAATAGTGAACTTTTTCTACAGTTTGGTGAAAGAAACCGTTGATTATCGACAGAAAAATGACTACAAAAGAAATGATTTTCTACAAACACTTATTGAATTGATGAATGGACAAGTTGTCGATGAAAAAGGTAAATATAACAATTCGTTAATGTCCAATTAATTGACAGTAAATTTATTTATACGACACTTTTTATGATAATAAAATAAAAATTGACAATGCTCTAAATTTTATACTTAATATTAATTATCTAAATGCGAAAGCTTGTTAAGATGGATATTTGGTAGAAAATATAGTTTATAGATGATATATAGCTAATCCATTATTAGAGACAACGACACACTATATAAGGACACGCGGACAAATTCGAGAGAAAAAGCTACTTAATTGAAAAATAACAATGACCTAACATTACAGGCGACGTGAAAAAGATAACTGACTTTCCTTTCTCAATGGATGAAGTAGCAGCTAATACGATGTTGTATATGTTTGCTGGATACGAGACGTCAGCCACTACTGGACAATTTGCAGCTTACAGACTAGCACTGAACCCCAAAATTCAAGTTAAAGCTAGAGATGAAGTTAATAGAATACTGAAGGAACATGGAGGCGAATTTACTTATGAGGCACAGAATGAAATGACCTATATTAATATGATTCTAGATGGTGAGTCCTAATGAATGAGTCCTCCTAAATGAGTCCTAATTTAGAAGAATTTAGCGATTGAAAAATATAATTTTCTTTAGGATTAGGTAATCCTAGTTTAGATAATATGTACCGTACTTAGATATTTTTCTTTTAATTTCTGGTCGTCGATATTTGTCACAGTAGCAAGTATTGCTTCGAAGATTTTTCTATTCAACTTTTATAGAAACAAGATCAGTTTTAACTATTTTTTTACTCTATTTTAATTGTGGTTAATATGAATTTACAGAAACAATGAGAATGCACCCACCGATGAGATCACTGTTCAGAAGGTGCACTAAAGATTACAAACTGCCGAACAGCAATCTAACAATTGAGAAGGGAACGTTAGTGTTCATACCAATCCAAGCTATACAAATGGATCCTGAAATATTCCCGGAGCCAGAAAAATTTGACCCGGAAAGATTCTCTCCAGACAAGAAAGCAAATATGCACCCTTGCCACTGGATGCCGTTTGGAGAAGGACCGAGAAAATGCTTGGGTAAGTTTAACAATATGAATATGAATTCAGTTTGTACTATGTATTACCTATAATCTATTGACCCCGATCGAGCTTAGCAAGCGAGAGTCATTTACGAGCCCGATAATATAGTTTTATTTGATTTGTTTATTATTGGAGCTTTAAGCAAGAAATCGACATTTGCTAAGAGTATATTTACAGAAAGAATTAATTCTATTGAAAGAAAATATCCAGAAACGTAAACTTATAGAATACATTTTGAAATTCTATATCGACATTATAATTAATTATTACATTATATTTTTATAACTAAACTAAAATAGACGCGTAATGTTATGATGCATCTTCCTCATCGAATCGACTTCCTACAACAAGGTCACGTCCTTCACCTATAGCCATGCAAGCAGTAGAGGTCATTACTGTTTTCAAAGATGATAATGTGCAATCATCATGTCAATATTAACAATGATTCAATGTTTTTAGGTCTCCGTCAAGGTTATATTCAATCGAAAATGGCACTTGTAAAGATACTGCAGAAGTACGAGTTATTGTTAGATGAACGCAGTCCGGTCCCTATGAGGATCAAGGCCTCGGCTCTAGCGTGTGCGGCCGATGGAGGAGTGTGGGTTAAGTTAAAACAACTAAATTCCGCTTGAAAAAGGACTAGCAACATTGCCACACATTTCACAACATCATGCGTAGAATTTTGATGTCTGTGTGTAGCTTAGTGTGCGCATTTCTAATACATAGTAGACTAATTTGTGTCACTAGCACGTGATATTGTAAGATTGTTAACAAATGCCAAAGAACTGTGAATCTTTATTAGATGTAATAGTTTTAAGGAGAAGTGAGAGTGAATGTCTATAGATAGAGTTTGGTCTTTCTATTGCAATTTAGATTAATATGTGCCTAATGGGTGTTGCGGCTGTTATAAGGGAATTTATTTACATTTTTACATAATTATTAAATATCTTTAGTTAAATATTTATTAGGCATTTTTCTTTATTTAAACGTCTTTTTTATTCATGTCATTAATATTCGTCTAGCGAAATATTTGGGAAATTTGGTAAGACAGTTTACCCTAATAGAATTTAAAACAGTCTTGAGATATTTAAATTTTAGAATCTACATAAAACCACCGTGAAATAAAAGCATATGTGCTGTTGTGTTTCGGTGAGTGAGAGGGATGCTAGAGCCCATTACCCAATGCCTTCCTTATCCCTTATCCTTAATCATTCCATGGTCGGCAGTGCACTTGCAGCAGCGATGGTGTTGCTTGTGTTATAGGTGATGGTAGCCACGTACCATCAAGTGGACCTTCAGCAAGTCTGTCATAAAAAAGCAACCTTGACATAAAAAAATCTACAAATGAGTAATAATGTCCATCCAATGGGATAGGTACTAATATTATTTTATTGTAATTTAACATAACTAGCACTTAGGTACTTATTATTAATGAATAGCCGTTTAGTATGGTCTTGGTTTAAGTCAACAAATTAGACTGAAATGTTTATGAATCGTTTTATGGTGTATAAAGTTCTAAAGTATGCACGTCTATATTTAGTACACACAATACTGAAAGGCAGCCTTAGTCTAGATTAATTATATAGACAATCGAAGGTTTTCTTTTCTCTTCTACGAACTAACTAACAAACAGACTTTGCTTTAAAATAACTATAGGTACCATTAGAGAAGCATAAATTAGCATAACATTTTTATAATGTATACTTGTATACAAGTGACCCGCTACTGACTTTGCCCGGGCATTCCATTTTTTATTTATTTTTTATTTAAAAAAACCTTCGTCGTTTATCCCTCTTTATATAGGTGAAAACCGAATTGAAATTGGCGGAGCTGTTGGAGTCCATAGAGGAAAAACTTATAAAGATTTAATTAAATAGTAAAGAAGAAATAATTTGTAATAAATACCAATGCACAAAATTAGCAAGTCTATGCATACATCCATCAAATAACCTTGAACAGTTAAATTCGTCACATGCAAAGTAAAAAGCAAATAATATCTTTACATTGAAAGTAGTGCTGCAGTGGAATCAAGCCGCGTACGTGTTATGCAATATTTGGGTGCTTTAGCAAGAAGGGAGCAGTCATGATGACCGTGACACCGCTGAGACCACTTCATTACGAAATTCAAAATTAAATCATCAAAATATACTTCATCGCTATATATAATACTAGCTGGTGCTCGCGACTTCGTCCGCGTAGAAAAGTATAAAATACCATCTACCGTATTTTGGATAGATGGCGCTATCTCCCGGGCCAAGCCGCTAGTATTTACTTTTATTTTAGATTTCCCGTAGGAATGAAGCATTTTCCCGGGGTAAAAAGTATCCTATGTTCATCACGCATAATGTCGGCTTCTAATGGTAAAAGATTTTTTCAAATCGGTCCAATAGTTTCGGAGCTTATTCTATACAAACAAACAAACAAACAAATCTTTCCTCTTTATAATATTAGTATAGATATATAGAAGGCAGAATTTTACTATGTTTCAACACTTAAAATAAGAGGAGGTTGATATATTTCACACTAGCTGGTCTCCGCGACTTCGTCCGCGTTGAAAAATGTAACCTGAGAAAATATATGAGTCCGACATCATTATTTTATATATTTATATTTATATATACGATCCCTAGGGAATTTAACATTTTTCCAGATCCATTTAAAATATATGCTTTATATAAATTCAGGTAATAAACTATCAGCGTTCCAAATTTCATCCAAATTTATTTAGCCGTTTTTGTGTGGAAGAGTAACAAATATCCATCCTCAACAAACTTTCGCATTTATAATATTAGCAAAATAATAATATAGTTCGCTTTCTCCTTCTGTCTGTTTCTCTGCTAACTTCTTTTTAATTACACATATCATATCCTCATACGGTTTTCACCAATGAAAAGAGCGATAAACGGTGATATTTGTTCATATAGATAAGTGTTCATATAGATAGATACGACACCTCGAGCGAATCGCTGGTTGTTTACAATTTTATAGACATATAAGTATATAAACCAGAATCCAAGAATTCGTTCAACCTTGAACTTTTTAACTCATATTAAATAATTACTCATACTTATAATGTTCCTACGAAAGCACGTTTTTATCGTCGAATACTGTTGATAAAAATAATAAATACCTACCTACTTAAGTACCCAAAAGGACATCGTTCAACATTCAAAACCACACCCTCGTTTTTATTTAACCAATTATAATAATGTCAATTGAACTACTGAGACTAAAATGTCCCACTTGTTCAATTAGGAGTTCAATTGATTTTTTTTAACTTACACTTTAGTGAATTTGTTAATTTCATGCGAATATTTGATATTTTGTATTATAAATGGGAATAATATTCGAAAATTAAAAATACTTTTTTATACTATCTAATTTTTTTAATACTTTCAAACTTGACTATCTTTAAAACCCCCATTACTGATGGCATGATCTCCTTTATATACAAAACTGATTGATTTACTAAAAAATCTAAACAGTTATGTTTTTTTTTAACAAGTTTTATGTTACTAGAGCCTTAGCCCGCGACTTTACCTGTTTATCAATACCTACTAATAATAAATCTGTAAGGGTTGGTCATCGAGTAAGTTACTTTGTTATCAGAGATATCGTGTTTATTGGCTCTATACATGATAATGAAACTAAATTGACAATTTTTAGATTTTTTTTCGGTATGTATGTATGTTCCTCCATAAATCTTAAACGAATTAACTGATTTTCATGAAACTTGGTAGATAAACATTTAGACGTACACAGGATAGGCTACTTTTTTTCTTTTTCAACGCAGACGAAGTCGCGGGCACCAGCTAGTAATAATATATTATTATCACTGTTTATAATAACAGGTAATACAAAATTTACCTGTTTATAGTATTAAATGCAATATTTATTTAATTAATCTTGTTTCTCCTTTTTTTTAGTTTGCTTATCTTTGACGATTTTCTTGGTTTCTTTATTGGATTCCTCGGAATCAGAATCTTCTGGTGTATGTGTCTGTAAATTGGTGTCTGATTTAGACAATCTTATTCCAATGTTGTCTTTCTCTTTTGACAATCTTCTTCTAGGAGTTGTTTGTACTGAAGCGTTCTTTAAAATTGATTTTTTCTTAACATGTTTATCCACGCCTTCTGTTTCTATTGAATTCGTCTCATTTAGTTTTGTTTTTATCTTTGTTTCTAATGTAAGTAACAACTCAGAAGTAAGGTTTAATTCGGATTTATAAGGCGACGGCACAACAAATTCGATGTGATGAGCTTTTTTATGATCTTTAGACGTACCGGGTTGCATTTCATCTTCTTCTGGTAAACCTTCGCTGATTTTGTCTTGTAAAAAGAGTTTTAAATTCAAAGCTAAGTCTTCGGCTGTGTGCTCATCTACAGTTGTTGGTGATGTCTTCTTTAAACTTAAGCTCTTTTCAGTTTTTTCAAATGGCATAGAAAATATTTTTTCCTGGCCCAACTGTCGAGCGATCGTGAGTGATGAGCCGCGCATTTCTTCAAAACTTTCATCACTTAAAGATTGGAGAGACGTGACATCGGGCAAACTAATGGAATCAAGTAGATCATACAAATATTTCACAATGAACCGTTTATTTTTAGGTACAGAATGATAGATATTCATCTTAGCTAATCGATCCCTTTCTTCGGGCACTAATGACATTTCAGATTTTTCAACCTCTCTCTTGCAGAAATATATAGTGTCGCTTGGTGTTTTACTAAGATTAGCGATCTTATGATCAATAATAACTGGCTGCAGGTACACATCAGTGTGACGCGCTTGTTTACGCTTGTCTCTTCTTTCATGGTCGTCTGATAAAATGCTGTGCATTTGTATCTCTTGGCGTTGCTGAGGAATAAAGTGAGTTTCATGATGATTAGGTATATCTTTCTGTAGGGATAACTTTTATAGTTGTAAGCCTTATAGTTTTTGAGAAAATCGAATCAGAGTTCCAACGTAGCGGGTGGCCCGGTTTATTTTCTGTCGAGTGTATGTTAAGATCGATAGAGAGGCCGACGATCTACGTGATGGTAGGTGGCTACCGTCGCCTATAACACAAACAATGCCATAGGTTCTGCAAGTGCGCTGCCTATCATAGTGGGATTGAAGGGATTGGGGAAGGGATAAGTTTTAAGTTAATGTGGGCTCTAGCATTCCTTACTCACTCATCAAAATACAACAGCACACTTACTGTTATTTCAAATATGGTATTCTGTAAAGGCGAGTGATGCCGCCAGGCCGGAAGTAATATCAAATACTAGCTATGCCCGCGACTTCGTCCGCGTGAAATAGTGACTTTGGGTAGCATTTTTAATTATTTAAGCTTTTTATTTTACAAATTAGACACATTTTATTGAATACTTATTAACTCTAAAAAGAACATTCTAAAGCCGACAATAGTCGTATGACACTAATCATCTTTCAAAACCCCGAGCGCAAAGAGTTTTCATACAAATGACGATACTTCCATACAAACTTTTATCTCCTTTTTCAACCCCTTACAACCCTTTTTCCGCATTAAAAAGTAGCCTATGTCCTTTCTGAGGTTCTAGACTACCTGTGTACTAAATTTCGTTTAAATCAGTTCAATAGTTATGGCGTGAAAGCGAGACAGACAGACAGAGTTACTGTCGCATTTATAATATTAGTATAGATGAATAAAAATCAATGTTTCTACTATAAGATGTATAAACTTATTTTTTCGATAAATAATTATAAAAAGTTTTCATGACTATTAGAAGTTTTCAATTAGTTGTCTCATTTAAGATATATTAATCAGTTGTTGATAAGCAAACTTACAAGCATATTTTCAATGTTTCCTTGGAGTTCAGCCTTGACTCGTACTAGTTGAAAGTCCACCACCAGGAGCACTCTTAAAATGACAAGAGTTGCGGACATCAACCAACAGAATGTGTTAAGCCATGCAGAGTAGATGGTCAAGCGGGTCGCTTGGTATACACCACGAATTCGACGCTCGTAAGCTAACGTCGCCACATTTACCACATATGTGCAACTGTAAGTATAATTAAATCCTTAATATATACTATATACATCTATCTTCCTTTCCTTTTAATAATAGCCATTTATTTCCGAACTGTTACATTTATTTTTTTGAAAAAGAGTCTCTTTTCCTTACATATTATAAAACAAAGACCTCCGCTGCGTCTGTCTGTCTGTTTGTACGCGATAAACTCAAAAACTACTGCACCGATTTTCATGCTGTTTTCACCAACGGATAGAGTGGTTATCGAGGAAGGTTTTAGTATATAATTTACTTTATAATATATAGGATATAGTATATAAGTTTCTTTATAATATATAGGAAGTCTCTAGAACTACTAGGTACACCTATTTGAAAATATCTTTTACTTTTTGAAAGGTATATTCTAACAGTGAAGGATTTTTGTTTCCAGATGAATTTAATGTAATTCCTCGAAATGTTGATGAAACTTGTGTGGCCTATAACACTAAAAATTTAAGAATAAATGAATATCCTGCCAATCGGTATTAGGCTAATTTGGTATACACATCAATTATATTTTCTAACTAGCGACACGTTCTGGTTTCGTATGAGTGAAATGTGGCTTTGCTTTCGTTCAATAGATTATCATGGAATTTTGCAAACACGCGTTATAACAAACCTTTCATAAAAAAATACTGTTCCGAGGGATCATCTAAAAATAAAAAATTAAAATTAAACCCTTCAAAAAATATAAGTATAATCAATAAAGATTGTAACACCTAAGAAAATAGGTCTGACGATATCGAGAGCAAAACCTAGTGTGAAATAAAGGAGCCATAGAATTTGACTCGTGGTTATTTTCTCTGGGCTTACCCAATACAACAGTTTTTTATATTTTGTATAGGTAAGTGGGACCACAGCAATAAATAAACTGGTATAAAATTCGACTTGTAAATAAGTGTTGTATGTTTATTTATCTTAAGAAGAGCTAATTAATGTAAACTTAATTTTGTATCCATAGTAACAAAATGTTTGAATACATTAAATGTTCACAATTCTGATACAAACAGCGAGTTTCTGCATAATCTTCCGGGTTTATAAGATCTGATGATTAACGCAAATAACAACTTGCCAAATGTTTTTCCTATCAAAGCATTCCGACGAGTTTTTTCAAAGCGGGTTTTATGAATTAATTCTATATTAGGACCGGTCTTATCAGCTGACAAAAGATTTTTTAAGTTAGTCTATCTATACTAATATTATAAAGAGGAAAGATTTTATTGTTTGTTTGTTTGTATAGAATAGGCTCCGAAACTACTGGACTGATTTAAAAATTCTTTTACCATTAGAAGCCGACATTATCTGTGATGAACATAGGCTACTTTTTACCGCGGGAAAATCCTTCATTCCTACGGGAAATCTAAAATAAAAGTAAATACTAGCGGCTTGGCCCGGGATACACTTGACAGCGCCATCTATCCAGAATCGGTGAAGCGACTAACATGACAACTGCTTGGTGATATTTTTAGCGATCCATTCCACGGTAGATGGCGTTTTATACTTTTCAACGCGGACGAAGTCGCGAGCACCAGCTAGTAGTTTATAAAATAAGGCATTTGTTCATTTGTAAATCGCAGGTCAGTGGCACAACACAGTGCGTTTCGCAGTCACAAATTGGTAGCTCGCGTTTGGCGACAGTAAATGTCCTCTTTCAATAAAATAGAAGACCATCAGTGTACCATTAGTGTACTAAACTTTTGATGCGACGTGTGATTATATTACAATCACAAGTAAAACTAACCGTGAAAATTTGGCCCAAGTTTTTCATATAGGAATCGAAACTGAAGAACTCATAAATTTCTAATTAGTGATACATTGACCCCATTTATCCTCTTCGACCGGTTTTTAAAAATGTTCCTTGAATAACATAATATATTAACATAAAGTTAATAGATTCACATTCAATTTATTAATGAAAGGGATTACGTAATAAAATTTGTGAGGTTAATTAATTTAAAATGAACAGGTGTTTATAGTTTTGATCAATTTTGAGCAGTTAATTTCGGGATTCCCTCTGCTATAAAGATAAGTAACAATGATAAATGTCACATATTTGTAGAAAAAAAGATGATTAATTTTATGGTTCTACACACCAAAATGAAAAAAAAAAGCTTCTCATGAACACACCTAACGGAGGTAACGGAGGTATATAATGAAATTGAAATGTAATTCTAGGTAACATCAATTGAATTGATTTGACAAGATATGAGAACATTATTTTCTTAATTTGTAATAAGGTACATTGATTTAACTAATATTATAATTGAAGACGTGAGTTTGTGTGTTATGATTTCACGCCTTAACTACTCAACCTATGTTGTTAGGGATACAAAAAAGGATATGGCTTACCTTTTCTGTATCCCTAACAAAGTATTTTCCCGAGAGATCGGATGAGAAGTTGCGTATCAAAAAAATATTACTTTTGCATTTACAATAAGAGGTATCTTACGTGGTACTGCCAGTAAATTGGCCTAACTTAAAACATAAATCTTCGAGTCCGTTATAGGTAACAATCGAAGTGTATACGCAGAGACTACCCATCGCCAATGAAAATAGAAATACTGGTGGAAGTACACGCCACGGTCTTTGCATTCTGTGGGAAAAATAGTATCAATAAGTAATTAATCTCCAGAAGATCACACCAATAGTATGGTCCGATATTATGTAAGGACCATACTGTCCGAAATTAATTCCGAAAATCCCCAACACAAACATACCATAACCTTAAGGAACCACACCACAGACGGGGGCTAAAGCCAATGTCCTTACTAATATCAATTAAATAGAAGAATTTATGACAAGATTGTAACTTCGTCCACTTTGTGTCTAATATTTTGTTCTATAATAGTATTTAGGATACTAGTGAGGATACCGTTAGTGAGGACATTGATAAAATGACAAGCTACACTGCGAAACAACAGCATGTGTGCTGTTGTATATAGGAGCAGGAATCAGGATGTAAGAACCTATTCCACAATTTCCCATCTAGTCCTTTAACTTATAAAAGTCGTCTTCACAGGTAGCCACTTACTTTCAATACATCCATGAAATAACTGCACAAGTGATGTTGTTAGATCTATTATACTTACCCACTGGTCGTTTGACTACCCGTGGAACACATCAAAAACATAGCTGTCCATATTAACCCAAATATTCCCGATATGAGTGGCACATACGTGGGCAAGTAACAAGTGCTCTTGTCTGCCCATTGGCTGTTAATAAAGTCCACAGGAAGAGCTGTTGAGATTTGATTAGAATATGAAGTATAATTAATAACTCTTTTTAACAAAAAAAAAACCGACTTCAAACCGTTTTCTTTTGGATGCCATTGTCAGAAGTAGACCAAATTTAAATGGGATCACACGGGAAGTACCAGATTTCAAATAAAAAAAGAATTCACCCGATCGAAAGTTGTGAGATAACAAAGATACAAAAAATACAGTCGAATTGAGAACCTTTTTTGGAACTCGGTTGAATAAACAAGATAATGGGTATGATTTCGGATTTTGGTTCGCAATGCAGCGAACAAAATAACTACTAAACAAAACAAAATTACACTAATGTTCTTCTGACCAAAGCTATATGTCTTGTAAAACATATTATTTGATTTGAAAAACTGTCTTTATTTGTTTTGTTTTGTCTTTATTTTTATTTGTACTTATACCGTCTGGTTACCAGATTCTGCTATGTTGGACCGGAAGCGGCTACTTCACTACAGGTCTTGTAAGACAAGCATTTTTCTCACTATGTATTCCCATTCATTATATTTGAATACGATTGAGATGATATTTTAATCCACACGAGAAATCGTGAGGATTCGTCAGAACTAAACACATTGAAAATTTATTTCTTACCACCATCGTCTTCATGATCGTAAAAGGTATTCTCGGGTATAAAGTCCGGAGCGATATTGTGACGATTAATCGACAACAGTTTCGGATATAGGACGCAGTTCTCATCAAACATGTACATGACCATATTGAAACAGAAGGTGCAGAATGAACCAAAAATAAACGCGAGAAAGAAGAGCAGCAGATGGGCACCTGAAAATAGAATAAACACCAATGGTTTTGGTGTATACTGACTGTATCTATATCAATCAATATACTCAATAATAAATCTGTAAGAATTGGTCATGGAGTAAGTTACTTTGTTTTTAGCTATCGTGTTTATAGCCTCTATACGTGATATTTTTGTAATGTTAAGCTCGACAAACACACTGAAACTAAATTGACGATTTTTGGATTTTTTTTCTATATGTATCCATAACTCTTAAACGAATTAACTGATTTTCACAAAACTTGGTAGATAAACATTTAGATGATGAGCTACTTTTTACGATAGCACACAGGATAAGCTACTTTTTTTTTAACACGGACGGAGTCGCGGGCGCCAGCTAGTGGGTAATAAAATCGTAAACTTGCCGTATCTGTACATGAAAATTTTTTTTCAAAAAAAATTGTACACGTTGTACTTATGTTATTGTGGTCTGTGCGTTTGTGCATGCTAATCTCAGAAACGGCTTAACCTACTTGAATGTGGTTTCAACTGATATTATTATAGCAAACTTCCCGTAATATTTAACGAATAACGAAATACCAAGGCCAAGCGGACGAAAACCACTGAACTAATAGAATTTAATATTTTCCTACAAGCCGATGAATAGATAGTAGGTAGTAGTATTAGAGGTACTATTTAGGCGCACGATTTCTTCGTTTCTTTAGAAAGACTTATAGGACATTTTTAGAGGATTCTATGTCTATTTTTCGATAGGATTATCGTCTATAACTACATGTTTTTACGCAAGAAATTATTCTGTTGTTTTTTTAAACGCTAAGGTTGTTAACAGGCTGAAGGTATATTTAATGGTAGGTGCATCGACTATTAATAGATTTCAGCCAAGGAATATTTATACAATGTTGTCCCTATATTGAACCTTTATAGATATTTATACAGTAGGTAAGTAGACCATCTTGAGCCAACCTTTCCAAGCCCCGTTGATTTCACCTTCATCACGCTCTACCAATCTATAATCTTCAAACAACAGGATTTGTTCCATTTTTAATAATATGTTCACTTACTATTAGAAAAATAATTCGTAATTAATTCATGAAGACATTATTTGGACGTAACGTTTACATTTTTAAGACGTATAACGTCAATTTGAATGAAAATTGAGGTATAAAATGGTAATTCGCCACTCCCCCTGCGTTAGCATAGACGCAGTCGTCGCGTGGCAACGCGTTGGGTCTGGTTCTGGTCAATGCCACAGATTATATAAAAATTCCAGGACATACTAAATTTTTGTAAATTATTCGAATTAATAGTGCGGTTCCTCAATTTATATTTATTTGTTTATTTTATATACAGACGGTTATATAAAATTTCGTGGTGACGCGAACTCGAGTAGTTAAGGCGTAAATGCGTAATTAACAAATCACATACCGGCAAGTGTGGTCACGTTATGGTGTCGGTTACGTTACGGTAACAGGTCGCCAGTTTAATGGTTTTTTCCATATCAAAAATACTCAACGCGCCTATAGAAGTTTTCACTTCAAAAAAATGACAAGAAAAGCAACGAAGTTGCTATTCGAACTCTATAATAAAATGAATGTATGTACGGAGACATCAATGGCTATTGTAATCAGAAACTTCGTAAACAACACGATTCTGACCACACGCCGGTTGATTGGTGATAAATCGCAGTAATTAGAGATGTGCAGTTATCGATATACCTTATTGTCAGTATCGATATTTACATTAATTTTCGTTCGAAACTCTACTCGCACAAAGTTTGCGAATCTGATGAACTCAAAGAAAGGCAGTACCTATAATAAAATGAAATTGTGTACAGCGAGTGTTTTGAAAAAAAAAAAAATGTTTTTGTTGAGTCTTTAAGTTATGCAAGAAGATATTATACTTATGCCAAGATAAACTATCTGTCATTTAGTTATTATTATGTAAATTTTTGTATAAATATCACTAAGTTTTCGTTGAAAATAAATAAATACATATATAATTAAAATTACATTTTGTTTTATTTTAACTACAAATTGTAGATAATTTGCTATTGTAATAAAAAAGGGACGTAGTATCGATAACACGACCTGAACATCACGAAGCAAATCATGATTTATTACCTCTTCTAAAGTAAAATATTGTTGAAGGTAAGGATTTGCCTAACAGACCAAAATATTAAGCTTTTAGGGACATCTTACATTAGCACAGCTGAGTAATAAGTCGCGGTTACAAATTACATTACAAATTTGCATTGTACAATTAATTACCCCTCGACAGTTTTGGGAAAACTCATAGTCATAAGAATAGTTCACAGAATTATGACGTTCTAAATCTATGAGACGGTTAGATGAGTGGTTAGAGTGCTTGCCTTAATGTTCTGTCTCAGAGGTCCCGGATTCGATTCCCGACAGGGTCAACTTTGGAAATGAACTTTAAAAAGTTGGCTCTGGTCTAGATGTGTTTCGGTAAGTGAGTAGGAGATGCCAGAGCTCGTTTGCCGTTTCCTAATTCCTATTATACTCAAACCTATCAGTTATTGTAATGTGTACCTCTGGTACACATTAGTATGGTAATAAGAATTATATTCAAATATAAAAAGAAAATAACCTTTGTGCAGTGCCTGTGGCGGTGCTTGTGTTATAGGAGACGGTAGCCACATACCATCAATTAGTGGACGGTCAGCCTGCATGTCTATTGAGTTTAACATTAGAATTATCTCGTTACATCAAACGCATTGCATTGCGAAGGCTATGGAAGCAGCTGGTGGTCGATGCCATCAAGGCATTTCAGAGTTGGCACGACCTTCAGCAATGAAGAAGCCGATTCTATCTAACATTAATCGCATTAATAATTCAAATAATAAATATTGTTATAATCGATACGCTTCCATAGCACAGCATTATGCGATAAGATTGCCAGGAGAGCTATTGTTGTGATGTGAGCACATATTGTACATCGGTCGCAATATT
The DNA here is from genome assembly GCA_918317495.1 of Synanthedon vespiformis. Classification (NCBI taxonomy): domain Eukaryota; kingdom Metazoa; phylum Arthropoda; class Insecta; order Lepidoptera; family Sesiidae; genus Synanthedon; species Synanthedon vespiformis. The sequence continues at coordinate 4,208,420 of OU906962.1, forward strand.
GAGATAAAACCTTTTCATGTAACTAACTCTACGCGTCTGATCTGGTATTTCTTTTGGGCCGTTGCGTTGCTATGTTGTTAACATTTATTTTGACAGTGACATTTTGTGCGAATATAAATCATGTTGCCAGTGAAATATTTGTAAAACCATTGGAATCTTCTGAGAGTACAACTTGGACTTTGGAAAATAAAAATGGATGTGAGTTTAATTAAAATACAGTTTGAATTTGAATATTTCTTACTATGTGATTATATAATATATGGACTGTTTGATTGATTGTGGCAATGAACTTGTGTTTATGAAAATGTAATAAATTGTTTGACATTTAACAATCCTATAACATTATAAAGTTTATTTGTTTGGGTGTTTGTTCAACAAGTAAATGTAACTTAAAAACGGCTGAACAGATTTGGATGAAATGTGGCACACAGATTCATCCTAGTTTATTACCAGGATCAACATATAGGATACCTACTTTTTATCCTGAAAAAAATTAAAGTTCCAGAGATCGTCTAAAAATATAAACAATTCGGGGCCATTGTCGTCAACAGTGGCGGCGCCACCGTCATCACAGCGATAACGATGATAGCTGCCGGGAATCGAACCCGGGATTCATACTAGCCCTACTCAGATTCATACAGATAGCGGCGTTAATTTCGAACATTATTTATTGAAATATTATTCAAATGAAATCTTTCAAAACTGATTTCCAATTCCAATTGTTTACTTTAAACTAGCGGGCTACCCCCGGATTCGCACGATTTTTTCTGCAAATTATACACTCGACGGCAAATAAACCGGGCCACCCGCTACTTAGGCTTTGGAACTCTGATTCGGTTTTCTCAAAAAGTATAAAACTTACAAGTATCAAAGTTATACCTACAGAAAGTGCGTTTCATGATGATTATTGATTAGGTATAACTTTTTGTAGGTATAACTTTTATAGAGTTTTTGAGAAAATCGAATCAGAGTTCCAAGGTAGCGGTGGCCCGGTTTATTTGCCGTCGAGTATATTAAAACCTTCCTCCTTTAACGCTGTTTCCACTAGTGAAAACCGCATTAAAATCCGTTACGTAAGTTTAAAAGATCTAAGTGTATGTACATACAGAGTGACCTATTAGGACGGGAAACGACTTTGTTTTATACTATGTAAATATTGGTACTGCTGGGACATATATCTGCTTGCATCAAATGACGATCTTCTATTTACCAACTATGCAGATTGGTTGTTTTGGCTTGTTGACTCATTAGACTTCATTAGATAAATCATTAATTAATTTGATTTCGATGTTTTTTTTATTTATTTTTATTGGCTTGCATAATAGCGACATAATTCACACAGTGAAGAGGCTTTTTTATCTCCATCAATTGATTAAGTATATCAGCAAAATGTTTGTTACACAGCCATCAAGGTGCCTGGCACCGTCCCAGGCGGTGTGTATTCAGATCTACGAAAGGCCGGTGTTATTGGAGACATACTGTCAGGTTTTAATGACGTTCTAACGAGATGGGTGGCTTACGATTCGTGGACTTATACAGGAGTATTCAGTGGTAAGGAAATGTGATATTTAGGAACATCTTTATATATAATAGAGGTCACATAACAAAGAGGTTTCTCCAGGATCTCCAGCACAAAGAAAGCATGCGTTAAGCACTACCAAAGAGGATACCCCAGCGTGCCGCGAAGAAAAAAGTTTGATAATATTATAATATTATATAAGTACTTTTTTTTATTTTTTTTTATTAGAGATGGGTTTGCTCTTGGCCTACAAGCAGCTGGGTAGCAAGGGAGAGGCCTAAGATGGAGCGAGCTCACCTAGAAGATGCCTATTCACTCGAACTTTGAAAAGATTAGGGTTATATGAACTTGGAAACACAGACGCAGGCAGGGAGTTCCAAACCTTGGCGGTGCGCATTATAAAGGATGTTTTAAAGCGCTTGGTTCGAAAAGGGGGGATTTCGACAAGATGAGGATGGTAACCAGCCGTACGTCTGTATGTCCGATGGAAGAAAGGGGAAGGCGGTATGAGCTCATGGAGCCCTTGAGCACACTCACCGAAGTACATCTTATAAAAGACACATAGACTGGCAATTTTGCGTCTATGTGCCAGGCTCTGCATCTTAGATTTTAAAAAAGTACCGTCGCCTATGAGTCTCTTAGCTCTGCGTTCTACCGAGTCGAGTGCGGCAAGTTGGTATTTCTCCGAGCCATCCCAGAGGTGGGAGCAATACTCCATGCAAGAACTTATAATGAATAAACTAAAAAAACTACTAGACCGATTTTAAACATCTTTCACCTATGGAAAGCTGCATTCTTAGTAAGTCACATAAGCTATACTGTAAAAATTTACGCGAATGAAAGTAATAAATTCAGAGAGATTGAAGAATCTCTTGAAGAAGATTGAGATTGAATACATAAAGATGTAAAAGTGACGACAAATAATTATTCTTTGTGTAAACATCGATCCTGTAAACAAATTAATAATTGGAAGTACTTAATCCTTTATATTCCAGTAAGTAATGAGCAGCTTAACTCGGCCACAGCTCATCTGGTGCTAAATGGAGTGGATACAATTAGCTTTCTTGAGCTAAATGGTCATCCCATCGGATCTACAAACAATATGTTTGTGCGATACGTTTTCGATATCAAACCTCATCTTAAGGTAAATGTTATCTTTTAAAAATACTTACATTATATATTTTATCGCAGCAACTCTGTAACTGTATGGTATATGTGTTAAAAAGGGAACCCGGAACACTACAAAAAAGAATGTATCTTACAGGTTTGATAGTGTAGAAGACGTAGAAAGTTATTTTGTTAATTGTTACCATTTGATATAATTAATGAATCATTAATAAAATTAATTAAAAGAACTTACTAAAATTGCGTGCTGTGGATACGATCGCAATTAGAAACGTGAGTTTCTTAATCTTTGGGTGCATGAAAGACTTACTTACATATTTTTTAAATTTAATTTTAACACTGTGCACTGATAGGTTAATGCGACGGAGACTAATAAGTTGTTTAAGTGTGAAATAAGTTTTAATAGAGGATTTTAATATTCTTAATAGCACGTTAATTTCTTATTTTTCCAGGTAGGCGAAAATGTATTGAAAATAAATTTCGAATCTCCAGTCGAAGTTGCAAAACGTCGTTCGGATAAGCATTTTACTGCTCCTTCGTGTGTACCGGACGTTTATAATGGAGAATGTCATGTAAACCAACTGAGAAAGATGCAGGCTTCTTTTAGTTGGGATTGGGGCCCTGCCTTTCCTTCTGTCGGTCTATGGTAAACCAAGTATAACATTGTTTAAAAATTCTACTTTTATTAATGGGCGCTGTGCGTAGTATGGTTCTGCATGTTCTGTGAATGTTCTGCATGCTTAGCAATGCAAAGTAAAGAACGCATGTGAAGGCGCCATCACAAAGAAATACTGAAACCAAGGGTCTCCAATATGAAAATTTTGTGAAAAGCGCATACTAACAGAGAGCTATTGGTAAATACCAGGGCTGTATGATAAATACCTGGCCTAGGCAAGAGATTGCGCTGCTAGTATTTAAAAAGTGTAATTTTTGGTAAATATAACCCCTTTCAATAATACTGTCAAACTGTCAAGTCGCTGCGTGGTTTAGTTTGTAAATGCCAGTCATTTAAATAGAGCTACTTTTGTAATTTTGCAATAACGGAAAAAATTGAATATCGAGCAGTTATAAAATACTTGTTTTTGAAAAAGAAAACAAATAATGAGATTAAAACGGAACTCAGTGAAGTTTATGGGGACTCTGCTCCTTCGTTATCCAGCATAAAATATTGGACAACTGAATTCAAACGTGGCCGTACAAGCATTTTTGATGATGATCCTTCAGGGCGTCCAAATGAGGTTACCGCATCAGAAATGATCGAAAAAATCCACGATATAGTAATAAACGATCGGAGAGTGAAAGTGCGTGAGATTGCTGAGACTGTGGGCATCTCAATTGAACAGGTACAGAATATTTTAACAACTCATTTGGATATGAAAAAGCTTTCCGCAAGATGGGTGCCGCGATTGCTCACAATTGACAATAAACACGCACGTGTGTCAACTTCAAAAGAATGTTTGGCGATCTTAAAACGCAATCGGAATGATTTTTGGCGTCGGTTCGTAACTGTTGACGAAATGTGGATTCACCACAGCACACCAGAGACCAAAGAACAGTCCAAACAGTGGGTTTTCCGAGGCGAATCTACGCCAAAGAAGGCTAAGGCGACATTATCAGCGAACAAAGTCATGGCTACAGTGTTTTGGGATGTACGCGGCATAATTCACGTCGATTATCTTGAAAAAGGCAAAACGATTAATGGAGAATATTATGTCAACTTATTGGATCGTTTCAACTATGTTCTAAAAGAAAAACGTCCGCATTTGGCGAAGAAAAAAATCCTATTCCATCAAGACAATGCACGCGTGCACACATGCGTCGTCGCTATGGCAAAATTCCATGAGTTAGGGTACGAATTGTTTCCACATCCACCATATTCGCCAGATTTAGCACCCAGCGATTATTTCCTATATCCAAATTTGAAAAAATGGCTCAGTGGAAAAAAAAATTAGCTCTAACGATGAAGTCATTGCTGCAACAAACGCTAATTTTGAAGGGTTGGAGCAATCTAATTTTTTAGAGGGTATATAAAAGATAGAAAAACGCTGGACTAAGTGTGTCGAACTGAAAGATGATTACGTCGAAAAATAAAATAAATTTTATACATATTTTTTTCATTTTCTTGTCAAGGCCAGGTACTTATCATACAACCCTCGTATTTAGGTTAATAAAGTCGCATATCTGGGTCATCTCCTGAGTTGGTATCAACTACTACATGGTTCATCTTATCATGGCGGGCAAGATTTAAGGACGAAGAAAGGTGGGCTTCCCTCAATGCTTTCAGGGGTCCTGAGTTCGATTCCCGGCAGGGCCAACTTTGGAAACGAACTTTTTCAAAGTTTTCTGTAGTCTATGGATCTGTAAAGTAGCGGCAATCATAATATATCATTTTATTTCAGGAGAAACGCTGCCATAGAATTTTACGATGGTGCAATCATTAGATCGATAACAACGCACACAGATAAGAGAGAGCAACATTGGTATCTAAAGATAAGAGCTTACTTAGAGACAGGGAAAAGTAACAAACAATTTGCAGGAGGAATGACAGCCGATATATTAGTTGAAGGTCATCAGCATTTAATAATTGGTCACAATACGTCATTTACAACAAGAAATGATGGTACATCCGAAGTCGATTTGGAAATGACAATAAGTGAGGTAGGTATTGCTGAGATTTAAAATTGGGCATCAGAATTTGTCTAGTGCAGTTTTAAAAATATCTGGTACATTAAATGCTAATGCACATCTAATGCTAATGTCATCGACAACTAAAAACTCATGAAAAGGGCTACCAGGCGCATTTTAGCAATTTGCAGGGCTTATATTGTTAAATTATTGAAATTACTAAAATTTTACTTATTGTCTCGCCTTTAAGAGCTCATTAAACCTCTATCTATCTAAAGTTTGATTTATGTGCTTTCTCACCTTAATTACTCAACCAGTCATTATGAAATTTTGCACAGACGTAGTCAAGGGATTTTCTGTAAAAATTAGCCTGTTTCTTTGTTTAAGAACGTAATAAGGCCGTGGTGGCCCAATGGATTTGGAGACCAGCCCCTATATGACTTGAAAGTGTCGATAACAACGGAGACTAATCCGAACGAAGTTCATTCCAAACACATACAAATAGGCTTCCGCACTTTAGAACTGGTTGAAGAAGACGCCTCTTTGAAGATGGGTAAGTATTAATTTTAGAATGACGTATAAAAGTGATTAGTTTGAATTGAATGCATTCTTTAACCGCTTATGTAAATTTGGCTTGTGGAATATTTTTATCGTTTAAAAATAATTTTATATGCTAATTCGATAGGTAACACAACAGCGGGCCAAGGTCTTACGTTCTATTTCAAAGTAAATGGGTACCCGCTGTTCATGAAAGGCTCCAATTGGATACCAGCTAATATTCTTCCAGAATTTGGAGCAGATGTTCGCACGGGTGAGTATGATAGAAAAAAAAAAACCAACAGATAGGTATATTATGGACTTCATTCTATGTGGACGTTTCGCTACATGAACGCGTGTTTCGTTGTGTGTAAGTGGACCATTAGCGATATGGACTATATTATTATGCTCATTATTCGTAACATTGACATAATTTCAGATTTCTTAATTTGAGTGGATATTATATTTAATTAAAGGTCGTGAGACAGGCTGACGGCCCACTTGACGGTTGGCGAATACCATAGCCTATCACACAAGCAATGCCATTTGTGTTACAAGTGCTCTGCTAACTAAAACATAGGATAAAAGATTGGTAGTATATGGGATTAGAAAAATATAGTTAAATATGCTCTTTTATCGCTTATTCACTCACAGAAACATAACTGTTCACTTGCTGTTATTTCACGGTGGTCTACTGTGAGTAAAGCACCCCGATACTAAATGTTGTGAAATATGAGTTTTAGTTGTTGTAGTTTTAATAACAAAAATAGTGTGCACGAAAAAGAATGTAATTATATCAATTATTGTGAGTTAAGAAAGGTAGACTAGATTATAAGTAGGGAGACTAAAAGAGCCGGCGATGTCGATACTAAAATCTGATTTTATTTTTAGTGGATAATCTTCTTCTGGCAGCTAAGGATGCTCATATGGCGATGCTCCGGGTTTGGGGCGGTGGAGTTTATGAATCTGATTATTTCTATCAAAAATGCGACCAGTTGGGCATTTTAGTTTGGCAAGACTTCCTTTTCGCGTGCTCCATGTATCCTGTTGACTCTGAGTTTCTCGAGTAAGTAGGTTCCAGTACATATTGTTATCTTTTTACATATATATATTGTAGGTAAATATATTGAATTATTCTTCCAACATTAAACTTTCAGAACTGTTAAGACTGAAATAGAACAGAACGTGTTGCGGTTACAATATCACCCATCTGTAGCAATTTGGGCAGGCAACAATGAAAACGAAGCGGCATTAAGAGGCGATTGGTACGACACTATAAACGAATTTGATAAGTATAAGAGCGAATATATAAAGCTTTACGTTGACACTATAAAACCTATAGTGAATGGTTTGGATCCAGACAGAAGATACTTAGTTTCGAGTCCATCGAACGGAGTTGAGTCAGAAAGAGAAGGTTATATAGCTCAGAATCCGTACGACCCGCATTATGGTGATACTCATTACTATAACTATGTAGGTGATAACTGGGACTACAACATATATCCACAGACGAGATTCGGTTCTGAATATGGCTTCCAATCTTTGCCATCGTTGTCTACAATGAACCAAGCGACAAAGAATAAAGAAGATTTCCAGGTCGACAGTGAATACTCGAAGCATAGACAACACAGCCCAAACGGAAACAGTTACATTGAAACTCAAATGAACAGATATTTCGTATTAGAGAAAAACGACTCTAAATATTTTGAGAAGTTTGTGTACTTCAGTCAGGTGATTTGATATTTTATTTTTTTTAGGTACCAATATTATCCCATGGAAAGACAACCAAGAATTGCCTAATCTTTTCTTCTATCAATATGCAAAGATTCATCTAAATAAGTTTTATTGCTTCATTGGGAGACATAACATAACAATCATCACATCTACACATCCACATAACATAAGGAGACTGTGGTCGTGAAATTGTAGATCATGTGTAGTGTATAAAACGTGTCGTTGATATCGATAGGCATTAGCAAGCTATGCCCTAAATATAAAAATCGTAAATTTCATCATTTATTTTTATTTTCTATCGCTTATGGTCGATTAGCTCTCTCGCCTCGTACCTACATCTGATGCTGCGTGTGTTTGTAGGCGACAGAAAGACCCTAACCATCAAGTAGTACGTCAGCCTGTCTGTACTGTAGCTATCAGCTATTCCCTATAAAATATAAATAGTAAATAAATTTAGAAAAACAAATAACATTGAACTCTAATTCGATTTTTAGATATCACAAGCGATGTCCATGAAAGCAGAGACGGAATTCTATCGACAAAGTCAACACGATTTTTATACAATGGGAGCATTATATTGGCAGTTGAATGACGTGTGGCAGGCGCCTTCGTGGTCTGGGATAGGTTAGTTAATTATTCTTTATAAAACGTTTTGCCAGAGGGGGAGTTACACTCGGAGTATACAAGTACAAGTAACTTTCCAAGATGGTTAAACTGCATTTTGGGTTACAAAGTTTATTCTATTCAATATTTGTTAATATAATATTATTGTAAGTATCTTATAGGACAAAAGAGGTCCATCCAACCTTGTAATCATTACCTAGAATTTGTCATAAGTTGGTTTACATGCAAAACTTATTAGTGTTTAAAATATTGATTTGGCAATGGCCAATGGCATGTACATGACTACTGTTTCAGTCAAAGCCTTGTGATCTAGTTCCAAACTAAATGTCTTTTAATTCATTTAATTTCTACATTTATACAATGGTCTCTCAATTTTCAGAGTACGGAGGCAAATGGAAAATGCTGCATTATTTTGCCAAAAATTTCTTCGCTCCAGTATTAGTTTCACCCCGTTTACTACTATCAGGGGATGTTGACGTTTATCTTCTAAACGACAGATTTGTTCCCATAATTGATGGACAAATAACAGTGGATTGTTTTAATTGGAGCAGTTTGACGCCGATAAAATCGCAAACTTTCGCGGCTAGTGTGGATGCCCTAAGTGCGAAGAAACAAGATATACATTTAGACATGTGGCACGAAGATGATAAAGCAGAAGTGTTTTTACGATTTTCACTCCAAGCAAGCGGGGTACAATCGTCTCCTTTCAATTACATATTCCCCAAACCTTTGAAAGTAGTGAAAGGTATAAGGAAACCGCACATCCAGGTGATTATATTATATATTATATTAACCGCACATTATATACAACTTGTTTATACTATAATAATACAAAAAACATATATCACGCCACAGTTGCGTGGTCTCGGTTCTATTTTTTTTTAAGTATAAGAATCAGTTCATATCGAGATAATGTGTACTCAATGAACTGTAGGGTACAAGTTACATAGCAAAATATATTCCCAATGAGCCACACTATCAACAACCTCGATTGATTGGTTGCGTATGGGACAGCCATTTAAAAAGGTTGAATGAAGTATTCACTTACCTATTTCTTTAAAAATCGAAACCTTCCAAGGAACAAATTGTCGTATTTCTTATGGTTTGAGATTTGCCCTAACTGACCTTGTATCCTTTTTATCAAATTTAAAGCAATCGAAGCCGGGAAGCACAGCTAGTCCTCCCTAGCTAATAATATTGATAAACCAGTATATTTCTTATGATGATCACCAAGCAGAATTATGTAACTTTTGTTTTTGAAAATATATCTATAATAAACTATCTTTTTTCTTTCAGATTAAAGTACAACAGGTTAAAAACTTAACACAGTCATTCATTGTGTATATTGAAGTAGACACAGTGGTTCTCTTCCTATGGCTAGAAGCAGACTCAGTTGAGGGTCATTTTGAGGAAAACGGACTTATCGTGACTCAACCGAATATTACCGTGAAATTTAAAAGCGAAATAAAATTGACACCGAAAGAATTGGAGGATGCAATAACTTATCAATATTATGTAAATTAAGCAATTATGAATATTATGACGCATAAGAAATAAATAACTATAAAAGAGTTGAAGGGTTTTCTCTTATAGCTTGTATGATCATAACTTCATGGTCCAGTATCCCTCACCTGAATTTCTTTCAGATTACTAACAGGCTGAAACTCCGTAAGTAGCTTTGGTTTGCCGAGGCGTCCACCTTTTTCCTGTGGGAAAATTCTCGATAGAGGTAGCTTAAAGAAGTTAGCAGTCGTAAAAAAATGTACCATTCAATTTGTAGGGCCATTTTATTATACAAATGTTTACAGACAAGAAATCAGCTGGTTATTAATAGTTTTTATAATGACCTATTTATTGTTATATTGGGAGCGGTTTTTTGGGAGGGATGGGATTACTGACCAGCTATGAATGTAGAATAAACATTTACAGATAAGTTTATAAAATAAGAATTGTGGTCCGAAATGGTTTTAAAAGGCCATGTTTTTCTCATGAACGAACTCAGATAGTGACTATTAGATAATATATTATTTTTTTTGTTCTAATAATATTTCTCGACTAGTTTTGTGGAGATTTAATTGTTTACTGTCGAGAGTTGTAAATATATGTATTACTATTGGAAGTATATTCTAGACAAATTTGGCTCAAACTAGGAACAAGTGGTTCCTAGGGGCGAACCATCGTGAAATAACAGCATGTGTGCTCTTGTGTTTCGGTGAGTGAGTAAGGTATACAATATACCAGAGCCCATTTTCTTATCCCTCTTCCTTAATTCTACTGTAGTCGGCAGCATATTTGCAGCACTTGCTTGCTGTGTTGGCTTGTCTGTGGAACTTAACATAAAAAAGTACCAATCAAAATTCTAGAAAAAGACAACTACTGACCGCACGATCGTTTCGTCTCTCTCACACTACATATTCTGTCCATATTTTCTTTAATATACTGAGGATAGGGAACGCTCAGTCCATACAGACGCTAATAAAAGAAAACATTAGAAAAGCAAATCAATATATTAACATACATTTCTCTTGTTATTGCATATTTGCGTGCGATAATTACGAACTAATTATAAATATCTGCAATACAATATCGTATCATGCTTAAAATCAGTTTTGGACGACTTTTATTGAACTGGTAAGGGCTTCGCTTGAATTTGGTTTATTGAGTATCATTTATTAAGCGCGACGGTTTCGCTAGTCTAAAATCTGTTCAACACTGTGTTAAAAAATACCTTTATTTTAGAAACCAATATAAACATATAAATTTAGGTTAACTTATGGTCGACGGACCATTACATGGAACTTCAAAATTTAAATTTAAATTTAATGGTAATTTTTTTCTTAAAAATTCATTTTATGTTATTTTATGTTGGGTCTAACAATATAAAACAGCACTTGTAATAACAAAAAAAAAACTTCAAATATTTAAAATCTCTTTGTTAGCGAACAGATTTTAGGAGATCGAAACTTATTATTATTATATACATTGTGTTATGAGGTTTGCTAACAAGCTATGAAGAATATTAATTTGTAATTTATCAATAATAACAACAGTATGTATCAATTTTACAGTAATCAGATTCACAAATAATTTCGAGTATTTATTTATAATTTACTACATATAGCAAAATTGACTTCATATTATATTCAAAAGGTACCTAAAACGATACATTACTTGTTCTTAGAGAGAAGCAATGTTGTAATATATTTGTGTAATCTTATCACAGAAAAAGAATTTAACATTAATCTGTGCTTTTGTAATTTAAATTTAAAATAGGATGCTAGTTAAAAACGTTCATTTTAAAGCACCTTATAATGTAAACAGTTTGTAACATTTTTACAATCGAATCAAACACAAAAAAATATAAAACAAGTACAATAAAGATACAAAATACAACACGTAATCGTAATTAATATAACAATATCATTTGGCGTTCACGGTCAGTAAGAATTGTTTATATAATTTCTTTTAATGACATAGCAATATTATAATTAAGAACTATTTATAAATCTATGGTAGATAGTTTTTTATTTGTGTACACCGTTATAAATGCTAAAGTTCTCTTATTATTACGTTTATTATGGTTATTCTTTTTGATAGCGTCTTAAATAATAAACGGTCAATGATGAAAAACAAAATACATTTAAGGAGTTCGCATTTAAATGCCCTTACCTACTTAAGCGAGTACTTAGTACAAAGTAAACTTATAAGAAAATTTTGTTATTGAAGATTTTTTTATTTATTTTGCACTAAAACAATGAAAACTGTCTCGTCTTTAGATTGGATATCTTGAAAATGCATGTTACACGGAATAATATTAATATACTTTTGGCGTTTAAGTAAAAAAAAAAACACGCACAAAACACACAGATTGAACATTGACTTTTATTTTATATCAGAATAAAAAGTGTTTTAAAAGCACCATTTTTGTTAAGAAATCACAACTTCACAAACACCTTCAGTTGGCATCGAGTCAAGTATTTTTTATAACTTGAGTCAGACTACAACTTGAATCATCTGACTATATGAGTCATATTAAAACTTGAGTCATCTGACTAACTTAAGTCAGACTATAACTTGAGTCATCTGACTCGTCAGATTATAACTTAAGTCATTTGACTAACTTGAGTCAGACTGTAACTTGAGTTATCTGACTCGTCAGATTATAACTTAAGTCATTTGACTAACTTGAGTCAGACTATAACTTGAGTCATCTGACTCGTCAGATTATAACTTAAGTCATTTGACTAACTTTAGTCAGACTATAACTTGAGTTATCTGACTCGTCAGATTATAACTTAAGACATTTGACTCTTTGAGTCAGACTAAAAATTGAGTTATCTGACTCGTCAGATTATAACTTAAGTCATTTGACTCTTCGAGTCAGTTTATAACTTGAGTCATCTAACTCGTTTAAGTCAGACTACAACTTGAATTATCTGACCCAATTAAGCCAGTTTATTAACTTGAGTCATCTGACTCGTTTGAGTCAGATTATAACTTCTTAAGTCTTTTGACTCATTGAGTCAGTTTCTAACTTGAATCATTTGACCCATTAGTGCAAACGACAGGTTGATTTAAGACTTTTTTTAAGACATATCAAATACATTGACTCGTAATCACCGAACAAAAAAAAACAACACTAATTTAGTTTATGAGTCGCAGGGACTTAGTAAAGAGTATAATATACTTAAGTAATAATATTATTTATTGAAAGTAATATAAGCAAAAGACTCGGTTACTTTCAGATCTAAATAAGATTTTCAGCTTCATTTGGCTTCAGAGTATAAATATAACAAATTCGCATAATTATAAACGTATTTTATATAATTTTAATATATTATATAAATATTTTCCTTCCGTATGTTCCGTATTCCGTATGTCCACAAAACTCGAAAACTAGCCGAGGGATTGACTTGAAATTTTTACACAACATTTCATTTTAACAGAAGTGTGTTTTTATATACTTTTAAATTCCAAAATTCTAACGGATGCAAAAAATTCGAGCCACATTGAGATAATAAACAGTTCACCTGAAACAGCGATATTTAAAAAAAAATCGTGTTTACAGTTACATTACATTTATAAAGAGCATTCTTAAAAAACTCTTTAAAAACAAAATACTATATCAGGCTGTTATAAATGTTCTCTTGTAAAAATAATGCGAATTTGCTAGTACATACAAAATATAAGCTAAAGTTTTATTATATAATTCAGTTAACAGTCAGTATTTTCAAAAATTGCTTACACTAAATTGACATTAAAAAAAAAAAACTATAATGTCGAGAGAGTGATTGTTAGTTTTTCATGCATGACCTTCATAGAAAAGCACCGAGCCTGCAAACAAACATTCATACAATTATATAATATTATTTTAATTAATTAAAGATAAAAATGTGAGCGGAAGGAGGCAGTAGGTAATAAATAAATATAATAAAATAATAAGTATATTTTTTTATATGAGCTTATATATTAAAAATTATATTTATATAAATAGTAAGATACGTATTTATATAAATCTGTTCATAATGTAATAATTCCCATATTAATTATTTCTATTCGAATTTTCTAGACATAACATTAGAGATACATTAATATCAAAGCATACACACTTTACTTTACTGTAAATATATATCTTGTTACTACTTAGTTTGTTGAATAATTTTAAAAGAATGTTCGTAATATGTGTGGTGTAGAAAAGTAAAACATGCGGCACTGTAATAAAGCTCGAAATCGCATGCATAGTATGGAGTATGGAGAACTAATTAAATATGAAAGCGAATAAGCCATTTGGGGGCGTCCATAAATTACGTGAGGCGATTTTTCGACCCCTCCTCCCCCCGGTAAGATGTTGTGAGATTTGGCCCGACCCCCCCCCCCGCCCCCCTAATCTCATGTGAGATTTTTCAAAATGCGTATTTTTAGTGTTAATCTGTGCTTGATTGATTGTAGTGTTATTATTTCTACAATTGGTTGTTTTATTAAATTAATTATGTACTCGTACTATTACAAAATTATTGTGTAGGATTTAGCTATATTTTAGTGGAGAAACATTTAAACACCTCAGTTAATTTATTGACGCGCCCTTTGCAATGGCAACATTAGAAAATTACATTGAAACAAACTTCAAAATATGCTTAGCTCAACATTGTTTATTATTTGAATACGTCAACTAAACTACTTATTATACTAATATTTTACTAAGTTTCTGTATTGTTTATTTTTTTAATAGTAGAAACTGCTCATCCGGTTTAGTAAAAATCTGTCACCGATAGTTAGATAATAATTTCAGGATTGACATAGCCTAAATATTCCCCTCAGACGAAGCCACGGGCACCAGCTAGTCCAGTCCTAAACAGTTTGGCTACAGTTACAAATAAGTAAGTAAGCAAGTGACTAAGTTTACAATGAAAATTTATTTATAATGATATTAATATTGATTACATTTTGACGTGTTCAAATGACAAACAAAAAGTTGCCTTTTTAATATCTGCCAAAAAAGTTCAACTATGATCGTGCAATAAGAATTAAATTAAATGAATTAGTGCGTTGATTGATTGATTATTTGAGTAAAATACGCACTGTGAAAATATTAAGTTAATACACACCTTAATTTAAGAAAATCCTAATAATGACCTAAATCAAGAAGTGTATGTTAGAATTTGCAAATAATGTTTTAATACATAATTACATAGTAAAAAATAATCACAATTGAAAAATAAAAAAAAACACATTCCACTTGTTCCAGTGTAATTATTATAAGTGTATAAGTCACTAGTTTATTATAACTAGTTTACATATTATATTAATGAAACAATAACCCTGAAAATAACAATAAGTATGATCATTTGAAGAAGAGGGACGTTTACCAGTGCAACCTAGTATATTTATTTTGTTTATAATCTTGTATTTGGTAATTAATACGACTATTAGATATCTTTTGGTTAAATGTGTGTTGAAAGTTCAAACTTATGTAAATTGGTAAAAACTCTCTTTCCGTTATGATCTGTATAAGGAGGTGTTAAAATCATTTATTTATATGTACTTTATAATGTTTATATTAAATTTATAATGTTAAACTATATCTAATAATATTTATGTAAAATGGTAAAAAACTTGTGAAAATTGGTAAAAAAATCCGTATAAAGGTGTTATAATCAACTTTAACATGTGTACTTTAACTTTTATAATAACCGTTTATACTTATGTAAATTATGTAAATTGGTAAAAAATCTGTCCACTATGAGTGTAAAAATCATTTATTTTTACTTTAAAACTTTACAAGTCAAATTATAGGTACTGTGATGTAGTGTTTCTTTAGAGTACATACAATATTATATACAGACAGACAACGAGAAAATCCACACACAGTATGTGCAAAAAAAGCGAAGTATTACAAACAAAAACTGTGGAGGATTCAATTCAATTGGGGAAACGATTACCTGACGCGAGAATGTAGTGCGGCTCTCTTTTCCGAAGGAGTCTCCCTTAGGAAGGCCGATGATAGATTCAAGACTACCATAAGGCAGCACAGCAACAATGGGCCCAGGATAGCTCCCTCCGGACCCAGGTAGAATATGCCACCGGCTATGGCCAATCCGGTAACATAGGGATGACCACCGCTGTGGACATAAGAATGATTTGATTAACCCACTGATCTGTAATAAAGCACTGGATAGGGTGTGCTGTTAAATTATTTTTATGTCTATATGAAAATAGCCATTTTGGCGCTGTAGACTATGGCTAGCTATGACACATGGCACTAAACTAAGTTATGTCCGCATGATAGGGACATTTACAGAATACACATTAATTCTTCATGTTTCAAAACTGAAGCGGACACAAATGAACTTAAAACAGTCCCTAAGATATCAACAAATAGAATAAAACAGACACTATTTACTTATCTATGGATTAAAAATAGGCAAACGTCAAAATTAGTTCCCGTACTTCCATACGGCGGCGCTTCAAAATGGTACACGAAAGTATCTGTAATTTATATGATGATAATAATAATAATACATTTATTTTGAAGAAAACGTAATCTATGTATACTGATTTTTTTTAGAACTTGTCGACAATGTAAACAAACACTTTAGTCCTTAATTCTCCATGCACTAATACTATCCATGCACTAGACGACCAAGTTTGATTTCCTTCTTCATGAAGTATTATTAACTTTCTTATCATTCTTAACTCAATCACAAGATATTATATTCATTAAAACTAAATAATTTCACTAACATATAAGTTTAGAACCACTTACTCTTTAATTTCAGCATACACCGCTGCGTCTAAGAAAGCAATTGGGGCAGCTTGCGCTATTGGCAATAGCAGAGCAGCCATTGGTCTGCCCTGTAACCATACATCCAGAGCTGCCGGTATACCGGCCAGGTAAGGGCCTAGGAATGGAGCTGCACCCAAAACAGCAGCAAGAACTGAAAGTTGTTTTGTAGATATTAACACCTCTTAACTAATAAGATCTTAGCACTCTAAACGAAAAGTTAGTAACGAAAATATGTGGGTGGTATTAGAGACCGCATTCACTGAATATGTTCTTAGGTAATGCCATATTCACTGTATGCTGGCGTACTTTATGACAAAATAATTTTTATTTTTACAAAAAAAAAAGCATACTACACATTACTCCGTCAATATAACTCGGAACTTAGTTTGAATGTAACCCCTCCTCTCCCAAAATCTCGCTTACATAGGCATAACTACATCATAGGATCATAAAAGTCTGCACCATTTAAATAGATTAGCTTAGACAGACAGATAATTATTATAATTAGTGGTTTTATTTTCTGAAAATGATGTATAGTATTACAGAAAATTAATCTTGTTTTTACAAAAGACTAGGGGAATTGAACTACTGGAACCTTGAATAGTCATATTATGTAAACAAGATGGCTATGGAACATGCATTTCTTTATTATTGAAATAACCGATAGAAATAATCTCATTTACGAGCTACATTACGACGAAGGGATACTTCACTATTTTTACCGTTAAGTGGGGTTGCACTTTGAAGTATTTACTTAATTGAGAAGATGGTAGGTACTTTTAGAATAACTTTAATACGAATGTAATCTGTATAGCAAGTAAAATTAGGTTTTCTTTTTCCGATTATCACTCGGTTTTGGTCCTCGCAGTTGAGCGTACACATATTTATAAAAATCTAAAGCTTTTTGTCTATCGCGCGCCACATTATTTTTGCACGACCCTCCAACACAACGATTCAGATATTCCTCCCTTGGAGGCGTTTTGGGTTCCTCCGTTGGCCTCCTGTGATTCGTACTCGTACTTCGCAGAGTTTCGACGAAATCCCTCGAAGAATCGAACACCACTTTGACCATAGTTCTATTGGTCATGTTCAAGTGACTGTCTTTCAACAGGTTGTCCTTGTCAATGGCTGTCATTGCAGCACTAGCGTCGCCTTTTGAATGCGCCTGTCTGATTAGATAAAACGTTGGAGCCGACTCTGTGACGTCATCGTCGGTTGCCACCACGTTGGTGCTCGCATGTTTATCGTTGTACAGCAGACACATCACTTCGGGGTCAAGGTTGAGTTGACATGTGTTCTTGTCTAATATATTGACGACCTCAATAGGCAGCAAACACGGTGCAAATAAGCATGTGTTATTGCGACCTACGTCTAGAATTATGTTATTCAATTCATTATTTGAACCGGATTTTAGAAATGCAATATTCCGGCATTTACAATCGAGACGATTGTCGTTGAAGACGATCGCTGCGTTCGTCTGTTTGCAACTGGTATAATCAAAAATTAGGGAATTCCATTCGATTATTTCTATTTGATTTCTTGAAAAGTTGAATTGCTTTTTTATTTTCTTTTCCTTTACACATTGAACGCTCAATAACGCGTTCGTTTTAAGGGAATTGATAACGTTGTCGGTTATTTCTATATTAACTGATTTTATTACAACACCGTTCGCACTTATGTCTTTAAATACGTTTCTTGCGATCGCTGTATAATCAGCAGTCACGTTAAGAGCTAGAGGTGGTAAATTACTAAATATATTTTCGGAAATAGTAACTCTTGAACTTTGTGCAGTTATGCCTCTGACTGCTATTCTTTCGATTCTCGTATTTACAATACTGAAAAACGTATCATCGTTTTTCATAATCGATTCAATGGCCTCATTTTGTATATCAAAAATTGTTACATTCATTAATTCTATCATCTGTACTCCCGTAACATTATATATAGCTTTTGTCTCTATAGAGTTTATAATAGAGTTCGCAATACGTAACTTTTTCAAAGTGGATGAACCAGAACATTTCATTTCACTACTAGTTTTTGGTGATTTAAACATATTCCTAGGAATAGATACAATTTCTTTCACATTTTCTATAACAACTTCCGGAGGCGTTTGTGAAATTGATGTACTTGTCAACGTAATAAACTCCAGCCTGTCGCAATCCTTAATTTTAAAACTTTGCAGTCGTGAAGGCTTTTGTAATATCGGACAGTCTAGCACAACTTTGAGGTCTATACAGTTTTGTAATGTCACACTCGTTATGTGATCTGTGTAGAAGTCTTTTAGATGAATTATGAAATCCTAAAACAAGGAAAACTTTGGTTTACTTTTAAGCATTACATATGTATGTGTATATGTGTAAGAATCACGAAGTGTTTTTACTCACATTGTTCTTGATAACGGAACAAGTATATACAATATCGTTGGGGGAATCGTTGACACAGTACCACTCTCGGTTTTGACAATTGGTAAAATTTATTCTAACACTTAAAACTAAACGTATCACAAGAGCGAAAGCAATCAACAGTCTCTCTTTAAACATCATTGTATTGAATTATCGCATATTATATTTTTCTTTCACTGAATTAAATTTCTCTCGAGTCACTATTAACGAAGCGATCAATAAAAATGTCACATTGATTGTGTGTAAAAATGTAAATATAGGTATTTTATCGACACGAGATGAAATAATTAAAAGTTCAATGACTACTTCTATAGGATTGTAAACAATTTTAACAAAAACAAATTCATTTCGCGAAATGTGTAGGATTAATAATTAAATTATTGTTTACACAGAAACGATAAAAATTATCAGCAGGTTAAGCAATGTATGTGTAATTCAATATAATTATATCGTGTGGAGGTCATGTTAGGCGATTAAATAGAATGGCACCTACCTATTAAGATAAAAACAAAAAAATGTTCTACAGAGATTTTTTTCAGGAAAGTTCAGTAGTTATATAGTTATATAATATATAGTTATGCGAATTCCAAGGTTACTTTAGGCAACTTCGCGTTGTGGACAATTAAATCTCGTTTCTAACTATGTTGCTAATATAGGCGTTTACATTTATTCACATTGAGTACGTATTAAGGCAAGGACTAACCTCGGACCAAACACAATTTTTACCAAAATGACCGCAACCTAATATCCTATGAAATAAGGTGCAATATTGCGCAACAATTTTTTTGTAGTTCTTCGGAGATAAAGAAATAAAAGTAGCCGATTCAAACTTTAGTGTAGAACGCAAGTTAATTATATAATAAGCCAAAAAAACAACAGTAAATTTTTTTAGCAGTATTTTACTAAATTTTTTTTCTCATAAAATGGTTTTTTTTATAAATATTTCCGATTCAAACTTTTTTCCATATAGTCTATTATGCACTGAGTTTTTATCTAACTTGCGATTTTACTTTTACTAGACGACGAAAATAACGCTTTTCATTTCAGCTAAGTGCACTCCTTAAGTTTAGGTTAAAAGTTTAAATAATTTAGTTTTAGAAATTTTGTACCATGTCTAGCTTTAAACACAAATTAAATGAATACATACAGACCAAGGTTAGAAATTAGCTTAATTTTCTCCGATGTAAAGTGAACAAATTGTTCTATTATGAGAATAAAATTCTTTAAACCGAATTACAAAATTAATTTAGAATAACTCACCTGACGGCAAGTAGACGACTTTGGCTCCGAACAAATTGTGCACCAGCCAAGTCCACAGGCCGTAGAAAAGTGCCATTTTTAATGATGCTCTGAACACCTGAAAATTGGTTAACTTGAATTTAAATTGGTAAATATTAATTGAATTGCCCATTTTTTAAGTTCTCCTTATTGTTGTGCCTTCACGGCGACAATGGCACCTAATTTTTTTAAAAATATTTTTAGACGATCACTCGCAAAACTAACACTGTTCGGGGATAAAAAGTATACTATATAAACTATTTGCGCGCCAAATTAAATTAAAATCTATTGAGAAATTAAACTTTCTTGCTATCTTATAAGGTATCAAAAAGAAGCAATAATTTGTACATTTTAATATAACAAAGGCTTTATACCTGATTTATAGCGACAGAGAGTGCGATGCCTAGACGCGGACCGAAGTTGGGCTGCACTTGTGTGATAACTTCCACCGGCTTGTAGAGGGCGTTGCTCGATGCAAGCAAATAGAATAGAGTTGTGAAAAATACCACCTGTGAAAAAAATATTTTTAGACGATCCTTCGGCAGCCATACTTTTTTTTTTCTTGAAAAAAGTATCCTTTACGTTAATTTTGGTAAAACTTTATCAAAATCCATTCAGCCGTTTTTGGATGATTAGAAACAAGCATCCATCCGTCCTCACAAACTTTCGCGTTTACCTATAATAATGCAAGGTGCGAGAGGCACGAGGCGAGTGGCGAACCAATCGCGCGGTCGGTACTACGTTATTTTGCCCCTTTGCCCCGCTTGATACCCGACCAGATCTAAAAAAAGACTTCTGCGCATCTCGCCATTCTTGCCAAGTTACGTGCCGAGAATTATACATACCAAATTAATGAACCAGTTGATTATGGCTCCACCGCCACAGAGCAACAGAGAAGTGAAGGCGCCTAGCGAACCGGCAAGCAAGGACACGTTGCTTGCGAGAGGCGCCCATACACTTCCGGCGATTGCGTTCAATGTGCCCAAATTTTCGCGCACCCACGACACCAACCCAGTGTAGTCGAACAGTCCTGAATTACCGAAAACATGCGTATAATCAGATTTATAAATATCTTATAAATATACATTTTTGACGACACGTTTGGTCTAGTACATGGTTAGTAACCCGCTGTTAACCAAACGGTCGCGGGTTCGAACCCCGCTAGGGGCAAAATTAAATGTTTGTGTGTTAACATTTTACGTTTGTACCTGAGTCATGGATGTTTTGTATTTATAATATGTATGTATTTACAAAAATAATAATAATCTATGTAGTATATCAACTGTCTGGTATCCATAATACAAGCCTATAGTTGCTTAATTTGGAACTAGAAGGTGCTGTATGACACGTGTGACGATATTTATTTATTTATAAAAATATTTTTATTATGTTAAAGTAAATCGATACACACCTTGTAAATTCCACATAAAGAATGCTAAGGAATTTAAAAAAGAAAGTAAGTATTAAATTTACTCCCAGTGAAAAATTTGTAAAAGATTTGGACAATTTCTGGAAGATGTTTCACCCTTTAGAATTCTGAAGACACCAGACAAAAGAAAAGTAGCACCAGACACGTTTGCTTCATCATCTCAGCCTCATGACCTATCCTAGGCCTCCCCTATAACCTTCCAATAGGATAGATCGACCCTTGGCCCTTATCGCAATTTATATATCATATCTTTTGAATTGGAAAAATTACACATAGTTACGAAATTTTATCAAAATCGGTTCAGTAGTTTAGAGAGTACATCGCGCGCAACGCATGACACGAAAAGAACATTGTCATATTAATCATTTACCATGATTGTTAGAGACATCATTGACCAACTGTTCCCAAGAGTCGGAGACTGCGCTGGCGTCCACTTGGGGTCCAACTTGAGTAGCGAAGTGGCCTGAGACCCAGCTCTGGTATACGCGGTCCCATATCTCCAGGATTTGTTGTTCAACTCGACTTATTTTTTCAGGATCACCCTCTTTCAAAACGCTTCTCAGCTGTAAATTTTTTTTCACCAGTGACTAGCTGTTGCACGCGACTTCGTCCGCCTAACTTTATAAAAAAATGCCAATGTTACTCGCTGGTAATGTAGCTTTCTATAGGTGAAAGAATTTTTAAAATTGGCCAGTAGTTTTTGAGTTTATTGATTACAAACAAAAATACCGCCGTTGGATGCAAGTTTTAACATTTTGTTCACAGGTTCGATTCCCGGCAGGATCAACTTTGAAATGACCTTTTGAAACTTGGCTCTTTTTTTTTTTTTTTATGTTAAGGTCGACAGACAGGCTGACGGTCCACTTGATGGTAGGTGGCTACCGTCGCCTATAACACAAGCAACGCCATAAGTGCTACAAGTGCGCTGCCGACCATAGAAGGATTAAGGATAAGGGATTAGGGGGGGAGGGGTAATAGGCTCTGGCATCCCTTACTCACTCACCGAAACACAACAGCACATAATGCTGTTATTTCACGGTGGTATTCTGTAAGGTGGTGGTTACTGCCGCCAGACGTCTGGATCTAGAAAATAGTGGTCATTTCGCAGTCATTTGGGCAGTAAGCACCCCCAAAAGACACTTATATAACACAACAGCACAACAGATAATTAATTTTTCAAATCGGTCCAGTAGTTTCAGAGCCAATTCAATACAAACAAACAAATCTTTCCTCTTTATAATATTATTATAGATAGTATAGATTCAGCTCACCCCAGTAGAGATGCCTTCCCTTCCATAAGTGTACGCATTGTCAATGAGAGAGTCCAGTTTATCTTCCCAACCTTCGGGAAGATATGCGTGCAGTTCACTGTTCTGAACAAAAGTACTGTTCAGGAGACTGCCACTTAAGCGCACCACGACTATTGTTTCGGAATATATCTGAAATGTAGATAATTTTTGAATAAAAGAAAACTGGATTTTTTGGATCCAAATAAATAAGAAAATGGCGATGATAGGAAAAAGTGAAAATTTAATTTATTGATGATAAAAAACATTACTGGCGAAACTTCTTTGGTGTTCTAATGTTACAAGAAGTGTTAATTTATCGCTTCACTGCAGCGTCACACAATATTCGATCTTGATATCTGTGTGATGAGGTCGAATATCGTGTGACGCTTCAGTGTATACTAAGCTTGATCGACAAAGGAAATTCACTTCTGACAAGTGTATGTTTCTTTTTCAAATTACGTTACCTGTATGCAAATAAAAACGGTAGCCACAATGACAAACAAAATCAGCCCCACAATGACGATACAAGTTGAGACTGTATCGACGGAACTGAATGCGATGTCTGTGATACTCCTGTTGATGGCGGATAGCATCTTGCCAATACCGCGGACGTGGGCAGGTATTATTGCGGATTCCCTGCAAACATGTACAAGTTACATTTGAAAATTGGATTTAATTTAATTGATTTGGCAACATTTTTACATAATTTGTAATCGAACCAAATTCTAGACCGTTATATACCGTTTATATTCGTAAATGCCTTCCAACCTCACAATACCTACTTATTAAAAACTCAAAACATTCACTTTAACAACAGTAAGTAATTATTTGTTCCAGTTAATCTCCGAAACAGCTGGATCGATTTTGATGGGTTTTCACTGGCAGATAACTGATGTTATAGAGAGTAACTTTGGCTACTTTTGTTAGGAAAATACAAAAGTATTATAACAATTTCAGGAGTATATTTTTTTATATATCAATATGCACCTATAACGCAAGCAACGCCACAGGTGTTTTGGGACGTCTAAGTAGACCTAGTTCAGTTTTATTCACAATGCGAATGCCAAGAGGACAAAGCTTAGCTGGGTAAGAGGAAAACCATAATAATATAAAAAAATCAATGCACCTGTAATTCCACCAACTCTTAACTTTCGCCTTGAAATTGTTGTAATGGTTCTCGAAGAACAACCATACACCAAAGAAATCCAGTAGGCGTTTGATTACGTGAATTGCCAAGAAGAATAACATGACCGGCAAGAGCCAAATATGCTTCCATACCAGCATACAGAAACATCCAAAGAACAACAATTTAAAATATAACGCTGTTTCATCGTCATTATCAAAGTTACTTCTCATATAGCTTTCATCGAGAGACTTCTGTTTCAAGGAAGCTATGAGGCGATTTTCAAATGCATTCTTAGGTTTAGTATTCGACAAGGGGAGAGCGGACAGTGTTCTCTGTTTGTATAGCATTTTTGCATGTCGCGGGGAACTGTGAATACTATCATTTTCTGCCCAGCTTCCCCTTTTCTCTAAGACTTCGGGTGTGACGGCCGATGATGGGCTTTCTTTATCGTTCGAAGCTTCCGATTCATCGATGCTTGGTGGCAATGACTCTTGTGATTTCTCTGCTGGTTCGTCAATGTTCTTATCGTCACTTACAGCTCTGAGAAATGCAACAATGATTGAGCTTTCAGGATCTGAAAATCAAAGCGAGTGTTCAATACGTAACGCCATTTTTGAAGATTTTTGATACCATTTTAATACCATAAATGTACTTACTTTTTAATTTCAATTTCTTATGCACATCTAAAACCTCAAATGTGAAGCCCGCAATGCAAACTAATTGTAGAAGCACAAACATGTAAACTTGGAAAGAACCCGTCAGGCTTGCTAAAAAGCTTATAATCACCAACCATAGGAATGGTGAAGTGCCCTTAAATATCTTCGCCCTTTCTGGAGTCCATAAAATGTAAACACTTATTACGTATGCTATTACTATTGTTAATGTCTGTAAGAGAAGAAAAAAAAAACTAGTGAGGTTTGTATATGAGCAAATGGAAAACTTAAGGATATTAGTATATTAACTTCATCAGACCAAAAAGTGATTGACCTTATTTTGCGAAACAACAAAAGTATTGGGTAATTATATAGACATTTGTTAGTACCTACTTGTAAAAATATTTTTTTTTCTCTCTTTATAACTTTTTTAGATAAAATTCACCAATAGAAAGTAGTTGTCACCTTCATTATATATTGAAATTATAATTAACTAGCTGGCGCCCGCGACTTCGTCCGCGTTGAAAAGGAAAACATGTTTTAAATGATTATTAAAGAAATTCAGAAACAAGTAAATGACTATTTATTATTTAGTAAACTCAGTATGTTACTTATTCTGACTGCTGATGATTTTTAAAATAATAATTTGTTCCATGTACGTAAACATTTATTTACTTACAATGTATGATGTGCACAAGTTTATGAGCATTGTTGTTGAGAAGCTTATGAAGCTGCTCAGTTGCCAGAAGAGGCAGGAGATCCCGCGAGGAACCGAATGGTACAGCCATGGCAATATAAATATCGTTGATAATAGTCCTATTACAGTCTGAAATTGAAAATAAAAAATCTGTTTTAAACTAACCCATTTTTAAGCCTACAATAAAATGACTTTCAACTCATTAAGTAATAAAGGTATTTTTAATTACCTTAGGTACAATATTTAATCTATGCAGTGGAGGATTTACACATTTACCACCCCCTAAAATCTGCCGCCCTAGGCTCCAGCCTACTCAGCCTTCTGGTAAATCCGCCACTGTATCTATGTGATGGTAGTCAGACAGAACTAGGTATACAGAATGTTGGTTTTGGATGCAACTTCTGAGTTGGAAATTCACAATGCAAGCTCAGTCAAGTCAACACAAGTCACATAAGTACACAAAAGACTTGATGAGCGGGTGCCTTAGGGTTTAATTCCCAGCAGGATCAACTTTGAAACTGAACTTTTTACATAAGCATAGCACAGTTTTAATCAACTTTGACCTACCTTATAATTTTCTTTGAATTGATGTCCTACGGTGTCTGATGCGAAATTAACGACATTGATCGGTATAACCGTTAGACCGAATATCACAGATGTTTCCGACTTCTCCAAATCTTCGAACCATGTCTTCAGTTTCTTAGAGAGCTTATACTTGAACGGGTGAAGCAGGGAACCAACGAGTAAAGCCCAAAATAGCGGCTTAAAAAAGGGTTCAAGTATAAGGAACAGCACGTACAAGGCTGCACAGCAAACGGTTAATATAAATAAAGCAAATGCATTGTAGAATCCATGTTTCATAGGCTTTTCGTTGCCCTCTGACAGACCGCCTATTATATTAAATATGTTTTCGAATGGCGATTGTTGCATTGTTTTAACAATGGCATAAGAGCACAGTTAGAAAATTTGGTAATACTAATTAAAAATTGATAAATAATGAGATCATAGTTAAATTCATTTTATTATTGATGGATGAGGTTGAGGTTGAGGGAGTGAGTTCTCAAATTTGTCAATTGTCAGTTGTCACTTGTCACTGTTAGTGGCATGTCAAATTAATTGTATTCGTTTCGTTTTGCTGTAAATCTACGGCTGTAAAATAATATAACGAGTTCTTATGTGACCCAAAAGTCATAAAAAGATAAATCAAAATTTAAAAATAAGTTGTACAATCTAAGATGCTCTAAATTTTACATTAAAAATAATTATAAAATATATTTATTTTATATACAGTACAGTGGGTGGCCATATTATTAGGGACAGTAGCTACTGAGATTTTTAAATTTTATTGTCTACCTAATTGGATTTCTCTAACAAATGATTGGTTGTAGGTCTCTTATGTATTTTTTATTTGTATCTGTATTTTATTAGGATCATAAAAACTACAAAAAATATATTGTTTTTATGACTTATTTCTTATAAAAAATATATTATAGGTAATATTAATATTGATAAAAATTAATAAAACAAGTTTCAATATTGTGATGCCTGCCTTTGACAATTAATGAATTGTTTCCACTGTGTAAAAAGGCTATAAAGAATATCTAGGATATCTAGGTATTCTATAAGAACTCATTATGGAAATTAAATACAAGACACAAAAGTCTCATTTCTCAAATAAAACGTTTTTATCACAGTAAAAAACTTTACTTAACGACCTATTGTAGCAGGCACAACAAAAGAAAATCAATTTAGCTCTAGCATTAAGATTATTAGATATTTTTAATACAAATGACCAAGTGTCTAAAGTCAGTTAGAGAACATCGTCAGGCTTCACCCTGCTACACGACTGTTTCATTTTCTCATTGAATTCATATAAATATGG
The DNA here is from genome assembly GCA_918317495.1 of Synanthedon vespiformis. Lineage (NCBI taxonomy): Eukaryota > Metazoa > Arthropoda > Insecta > Lepidoptera > Sesiidae > Synanthedon > Synanthedon vespiformis. Next base: position 4,235,624 of record OU906962.1, read on the forward strand.
CGATTTGGTTCTCAGTCCTCAGTTATATTTCATTTTCAATGATATATTTCTGCACTGGTATTTTTCTGAATAACTTTACGACAAAAAATGCAATTAATGATTGTTTAAAAAAGTTACTAGAATTTCAAGTCGTTCCATATGATAATGATATTACACTTGTGAACGCTACAGATTCTTTGGCGAAAACAGTTTATAGCATACAAAATGCTAGCTTTAACTCCCGAAAATATTTATCTATAAATAATACGCACTACAACAGAATGTACGTTTTGTTTGCCGAAAACTTAAAGGAATTAACAGAAGGTTTCAATGATATTAGAAAAGATCGTTACTGGAATCCAGAAGCGAGATTTATAATAGTACTAGAAGACTTAAATAATGATATGCACAACATTTCTAATCTCATATATTTTAATAACGTCTATAATGTTACTGTTATTGCAAAGGATTACGACGAGGATAATAAGGTTTATGCCTTTGCACCATATTACGATTTATGTAATAGACCAGCAAGAATAAATCTCCAACCAAAATGTCGATGTATAGAGCTCGAGGCAAACACAACAGTGTTTAATGTAATGAATCACTCCAGTATTCGTGGATGTAGACAAAGACTTGTCACTCATAATTACTATCCATTTGTCCAGATTAGAAACACAACTGATTGTGATACTATAGGAGTGGAAAGATATATATTAAATTTGGTAGAAGAAGTTCAAGGAGTAATTGTGAATTTGATTGACTATGGAAAAGATGAACATTTTGGTAACGTCTATTCCAATTATTCACACACAGGAATGCTTAGAGAGATAGAAGTAAAGAACGTTGACGGTGCAGTGGGCGGATATTCAATTACACTAAATAGAGCAAACAGTTTGAGATATGCATATCCGTATATGATAGACCATTACAGCATTATTGTGCAGCGATCAAGGTTTCTCGACACATGGGAGGCTGTGTTAAGGCGTTTTACAATTTTCCAAGCTTTTCTACTACTGTTAATGTTCGTTATTTTCTGCTTAGCCGCATCACTGTTATCAATATTCAAAATTCGCAGAAAAGATACCATTCGAGATATCATTATCGTGTACGGTTATTTATTGAATAACATAATGTACAAATACATGAAATCTGGTATTCCCCATCGAATGATCGTATTGAACTTGTTGATATTCACAATAATGCTATCCGGTACAATTCAATCGTGCCTAATGAGCGCAACAACACGACCAATAAGGGATTATCAAGTTAGAGATGTAGAAGAAATTTTTGAAACTCATCAGTTTATAGTGAGTGCAGGCACATGGGAGTACATGATATTAAATCCTGTTTATGATATGACCAAAACACAAATACGGTGCAATATTACGTTGCAATGTATAACGATGGTTAAACAGAGTGACAGTAAGTTATTCACAATAGCTTCAAATATATATAACGCTTACATGATTGATGACGAAGGACTTTATAAAACTGGCAACATAATGGGAACTATATTGCAAACAATGTTATTTTCCCGCGGATCAACTGTGTTGAAAGGCTTTGATAAAGTAATAAGTAGAGCAACAGACAGTGGACTTTTGAAGCATTATTTTTCTAAAATAGACTTTAGCAAACGTCTTAAGTTTTCATATCATAACGAAAACAAAACACACGGTACACAATTTTTCGACTTAAAGCAGGCTTTTATTTTATTAATTGTAGGATATATAATATCCTTTTTAGTATTTATATACGAATGCAAATCTAAAATAAATTCAGAAACGAGGTAAAAAATTGTCATAATTATAGTCGGTATAAAATAAGAAATCAGCACTCTTGAGATTTGAATTATAGTGATTATTTCAAGCCAGCCTAATTTCTTCATTTGGCGTTACACTTTTTTGTGATTTTTGGTTTCCTTCATATTTCATTTTGACGACCTTCTTTAAGTATCTTTCTATTAAGTAAGATCTCTCCATCTTCATCAGATACCTACTTGGTTTTCTTTGTTTAGATCACTTTACTTTCATCTATTGTGTACGTCGGGACTCGTACAACCTTTCAACTTTTCAAACCTTTCACATGTGAAATGGTCCAACTCAGTCATTTCACCATGCATTACCAAATTATTGTCTTTTCTGAACGTGCAGCTTCTCTACGACGATTGGCGACCATCATGGCTATCTCGACCTTGGAAGCTGAAGAGGGAACGAGTGCTTAAGCCTAACCACTCTCTTAAATTCTTCAACCAGGGTGTCTTTCTCCTGCCTCTGCTATGCTTTCCCTGTATTTTCCCTGTATTTGCTATGTGCCCGAAATTCAGAATTATTATCTTTCTTTCTATATTCAACGTCGTTAATAAAGGGTGTTATCTCTTCTGCTATTCTATAAGTATAGTAATGATGAAAACGTTTCTGGATTAGTCTCTTAAGTTTCTACTTATTTTCTACATCCAACACAATTAATAGTTATATCTATTATTTAATAACTTGCACATTGTTAGGTACATTTTATTATAACATACTCGTATGTATATGTAGGTTGCATATATAGAGGATATATATACTTACTTCACATTAATCTATTAAATTTTTATGGAAAGGGCCTTTTTCACCAACTACAAGTAAAGTGTTGATTTTAGAAATAAAAGTTACTTTTAGAAATAATTTTATGTTTTATTAAATTAATGCATTATTTTTAGTGCATCCTTCTATAGGCGAAATTATCTTATTATTTTCTGTTTAATGTTTGGGACTTTTACCATACAAACAAAGCTATATTATTCCCGGGGACAGGTGACTTTAAATGACGGTTAATCTACTTGACAGATGGTGAAAGAGGCCCTAAGTGTACCTATTTTAAAATGTAATTACCTAATATTAATTGTCATTAACGTGGCTCACGTGGCTGTAAACAATAGAAAAAATCTCAAATGTGTATTCTTTCTTTCTTTTACGTATAAGGTTCCAATAATATATTTAGTTTTGTTACATCTATATAAAAATATATATATTTATATATAATATATAAAAAATAATAATAAATAAATAAAAAAAAAAACAGTTTTTGTTATCTATAAGTGGATTTTTTTTATTAGGTTAAGTTTGTTTACTCACCACTATTATTAAGTAATTATACCTGTAAATTTCCCTAAAATAAAATAAATAAATAAATATATCTAACATATCGAATTGAATTGACGTGGACGAAGTTGCGGACTAAAGTTAGTATAATAAAAACAGCCTATGATTAGTAACAATTTAAGTAATAGAAAATTTTGAAATTCATTCACATCTCTCTGTCACTAAGGTTTTACAGAAAAATATATGATAATTATATATGAAAATATATCATAATTATAATACTAATTAATAATTATTAATATTGATAATAAGATTTATTAGGCCGGAAAAATCTATGATCGATAGTAAATAATTGCTTCGGTATATGTATATTCTATACTATTGTCTTACTATTATATACAGTTGACGAGTTTGTTTGTTTGGTTGTACGCGCTAATTTCAGGAACTACTGGTTCGAATTAAGAAATTATTTTTGTGTTGGATAGTCCATTTATCGAGGAAGGCTATAGAGAACGCGGACGAAGTAGTGGGCAGTAGCTAGTCCTTTATAACATTATAGTATTTTTGTTAAAATAAATTATTTAAAAAAATCAGTTCCTATTAGGAAAACAGTCTAAGTAACCACAAAGAATTTGGCACCTTACAAAGTGATTTCTTAGATTACACATAATGCAATAAGTACTTAATTGTTAATTTCTCTCATTCATCATTCCAATAATACTTTCAATCTGGTATTAAATATTGTATGTCAGATATTTATCTAAATAAAAAATTGTTATTTCACGAACCTATGTTATGATAAGAACAACAAAAGAGTACAGTTAATGCTGTTGTGGCGTCATGATTGATGTCATTAAAGTTTTATCGGTAGGTATTGGTGATTTATGTATTTAAATCAATTTTATTTCCCATTGTCAGACTTTACACAAGTACGCGTTGACTTCAATTATTAAATCTGACTTGACTTATTTAAATCTGTATTAAAAAAATGGGGAATCGTATCATCATCGGTTACTTCTTGTGTTTATTCATATATTTATGCAATGGTCTTTTGCAGGACAATTTTTCTAAAACGATTGCTATTGATGACTGCACAAAACAGTTACTAGAATTTCAGGTTGTACCACATGAAAAAGAGATCACCCTCGTGAACGCTACCGATTCTTTGGCGAAAACAATTCACAGCATGCGAAAAGCGTCAATTAATTCTCGAAAGTATTTAGCCATAAATAATACTTACTACAATAGAATGTATGTTTTAGTTTCCGAAGATTTTAAAGAATTAGCCGAAGGGTTCAAACTAATAAAAAAAGATCCATATTGGAATCCTAAAGCAAAGTTTATAATATTACTACAAGACTTTAGTGACATGCATAACGTTTCGAAACTGGTACTTGACCATAAAATGTATAATGTAACTGTTATAGCAAAAGACCTCAATGAAGATTTCGTGATCCATGCATTTATGCCATTTTACGATTCATGTAATAGGCCAGCAATAAAAAATCTACAACCAATATGTCGATGTTCAGAGCTTGAGAAAAATACAGAAGTATTTAATTTAATGAATTCATCCAGTATTCGCGGCTGCAGACAAAGACTTGTCACTCATAATTTTTATCCATTCGTTCAAATGAGCAATACAAATGTCGGTGAAAGGATAGGATTGGAGCAATATATAATAAATATAGTCCAAGAGTTTGAAGGAGTAATTGTGGATCTAATAAGCTATAAGAACAATGAAACTTTTGGGAACGTTTATCCCAACTATTCACATACGGGAATGCTCAAAGAAATAGAATCGAAGTCAGTAGACGGCGCAGTGGGCGGATACACTATTACAGCAAATAGAGCTAACAGTTTGTGGTTTCTATATCCATATATGAATGACCGTCACAGCATTTATGTGCGCCGTGCCAGATTACTCGACACATGGGAAGCTGTTTTAGCGCATTTCACCATTTTCCAAGTGTCTCTTATACTAACAACTTTCGCTATATTCAGCTTCGTTGTTATACAGTTGTCAATATTTAAAAGATACAGAGAAGACATGATACGTGATGTTCTCGTCGTCTACGGCTATTTATTGAGTAATGTTACAAGTAAATTGATGAAATCGTATATTTCCCATAGAATCATTGTAATTACAGTGTTAATTTTCTCGATGATATTGTCTGCTATTATTCAAGGGTGTCTTATGAGCGCTAAGACACGGCCGTTAAGAGATTTTCAAGTTGACAGCGTAGAAGAAATTATTAGAACTCATCAGTTTATAGTGAGTCCGTCTACATTAGATTTCATGTTTTCTAATTCTGTTTTGGATATGAGCAGAGCGCAGACAAAGTGCAATTTAACAATGGAATGCATTAAGATGGTTAAGGAGAGTAAAGATAAACTATACACGACTGCCTCAAACATGTATTACGATTACTCTGTGATTGATGACAAGGATGACTCAGGTGTATATAAAACAGGTGACGCGATGGGAATTGAATGGCAAACGATGTTTTTTTCACGAGGATCAACCGTACTGAATGCCTTTAATAAAGTTATAGGAAGAGCAAGAGATAGCGGTCTATTGCTTCATCATTTTTCTAAAATGGATTTCGAGCGGCGTCTCAAGTATTTCTATCACCATGAAAAGAAATCATCTAGTAAACAATTTTGCGAGTTAAAACAGGCATTCATTTTATTAATTCTAGGTTACGTTTTATCATTTTTAACTTTTATATACGAGTGCAAATCTAAAAAATAATATACAAAGAAATTATGGTGATGTAGGTAGTGTGGGTCTATATCAATCAATATACTAATAATAAATCTGTAAGTGTAGGTATTGTATGTATGCTCCTCCATAACTCCTAAAGAATTAACTGATTTTTATGAAACTTGATAAATAAACATTTAGACGTACAGGACACAGAATAGGGCTACTTTTTTCTTTTTCAACGAGGACGAAGTCGCGAGCGCCAGCTAGTTATAAATACAGTTTTAATTGGATTTAAGAATGGTGTTGTTATATGGTTAGACTCAGACAACAGATATCGGAACCATTATAACTGACTTAGACCGACCATCTTTACCAAATAGATATTGTAAGAAAATGTAGGTCACATATTGCGTGATTACTATATATGCAGGTATTTGTATTCAAATATTTTTGAATTGTGGTAACAAAATGTCCAGCGAGAATTCTAGTTAATATTACTGAATAGTTTAAGTAGATATACTTACCTTGCAAGCAATGAATGTTCTTATTATAACTAATTAATAAAAAAATCTGAAAGTAATATTATATGTGTTTCTTTCATGAATAGAGAAAAGAAGAGAAGGTGACATTTAAATGATACAATTGGTTTAAATTTACCAGACAATCAGATGTCGGTTATGTCGGAAGACATGACTACAATCCTCCAAATAAATTTCAATAGTGTCAAAATTAAAACGGGAAGGAATTAGGACAAATTAGTTTAAATAGGACAAACAGTGTCCATGCCCTCTTTTCGTATTCATCTAAAGAAATCGAGAAAATCGACTGAGATTAGGTAAGATAAGCCTATATTAAAAAAAATCTATTAAAACTTCGAAATATTAGAATGTTATAAATGTATTCCTTTAAGAAATAATGTTCCTGAATATTTAACTTTCCCCACATGGAAAAGTATGCGATTTTTTTTTAAAGTGCAATCATACAAACAGTTGAAAAGAAAAGATAAAAGTCGATAATAGAAAATTACGTCTTGGACCCTCTGCCTTGCAGACGTTTTTCACAAAAGTATCCTTAGTATGCAAAATTCACGATGACCGGTTGGGCGACTTGGGCGAGTAGTAAATCAACTCAGTTGAGTAGTCATGCCATGAAAGCGTAACAAACAAACTTAACCACCTTCGCATTTATAATATTAGTAGGTAATGTAATTTAAGATACTATCTGGTAAAATATAAGATACAATGACATATCGAAATAAAAAATAGATATTTAACGACCTTTAACGATGATTACAACAATATAAAGAAGCTAATCTTTTTATAACATTTAAATTAATTATATGTTTTTAGTAAAGTAATGTATGTAAGATTAATGTATTTCACCTCCGTCAGGCTTCGCGTAGATACTCAATTTCTGATAAAATTTCAATTTTAAAAATGGTGAAATGTATTATTTTCAGTTACTTTTTAATTCCATTGAGTTACATGTGCACTTGTCTTATTTTTTCTGAAAAGACTAACTTTTCTGAAACGAATAGTTTAAATAATTGTTTAAAAAATGTAATAGAATTTCAGGTTGTACCACACGATAAGGATATTACCCTTGTGAATGCTACCGATTCCTTGGCGAAAACAGTTTATAGTATTCAAAAAGTCTCCTTCAATTCCCGAAAGTATTTCGCCATAAACAATACTCACTACAATAAAATGTACGTTTTAATTGCCGAAGATTTTAAAGAATTAGCCGAAGGATTCACATTAATTAAAAAAGATACCTACTGGAATCCCAAAGCAAAGTTTGTGATAGTAGTAGAGAATTTAAATGAAGATATTCTAAATATCTCCAACGTAATACTTTTTCATAATGTGTATAATGTAACTGTTATCGCTAAAGATAACTACGGAGAATATACTATACATAATTTTGGACCACATTACGATTTATGCAAAAGGCCAGCAAAAAAAGCTCTACAACCAGTATGTCGATGTTCAGAGCTTGTGCAAAATACAACAATATTTAACACGATGAATTTATCCAGTGTTCGTGGCTGTAGACAAAGACTTATTACACATAATTACTATCCGTTCATACAAATTAGAAACACAACTACGTGTGATACTTTGGGAATTGAGAGATATATAATAAACATAGTACAAGAAATTGAAGGTGTGGTTGTGAGCTTAATAGACTATAAACAAGATGAGCATTTTGGGAACGTGTATCCAAATTATACGCACACTGAAATGCTTCAAGAGATAGAAACTAAGAATGTGGACGGTGCAGTTGGTGGATATTTTATTACAGCAAATAGAGCTAACAGTTTGAGTTTCCTGTATCCATATGTGATAGACCATTACAGGATCATTGTACGTCGCGCAAGATTCCTCGATATATGGCAGGCGGTATTAGCGCACTTCAGTATATTAATAGTTTTTCTTATATTACTAATGTTTTCTATATTCTGCTTGGCTACTATTCAGTTGTCAATATTTAAAACGCGCAACAATGACACGATTCGTGACATTCTTGTCGTATACGGTTATTTATTGAATAATGTAATAAGCAAACATATGAAGTCGGGAATTCCCCATAGAGTAATTGTGTTGAACATGTCAATATTTGCAATATTGCTAACTGGAATCATTCAAGCGAGTTTGATGGCAGTTACGACACACCCATTAAGGTATTATCAAGTTAAAAATGTAGAGGAAATTACAGAAACTCATCAGTTTATAGTAAGTTCAGGTACACGGGACTCCATGATAGAACTCCCTGTTATGGACATGAGCAGAGTGCAAATATTGTGCAATGTTACGAGGCAATGTATAGAAATGGTCAAAGATAGTGATAATAAATTATTCACAATAGCTTCAAATATATATCACGATTACCTGATTCCCAGTATGACTGATGATAAGGATGATTCAGGTTTATATAAAACTGGTGATGCAATAGGAATAATATTACAAACAATGTTATTTTCTCGAGGATCAACTGTATTGGATGCGTTTGAAAAAGTAATAATGAGGGCGAGAGAATGTGGTCTTATAAGTTATTATTTTTCTGAAATAGAATATACGCAACGCTTGAAATATGCATTTCATCGTGAAAAGAAACCATACAGCAAACAACTTCTTTTGTTAAAACAGGCTTACATCATATTAATGTTAGGTTATACATTATCTATCCTTGTATTCATCTACGAATGTAAATCTAAGAAAACTAGGAAATAAAGAATAGGTTACACAAATTAGATAATTGACGCTGTCTCTTATAAAATTTTAAAATTTCGTTTAACTTAAAAGTCACTTAATATTTTAAAATTTTACTATCTGATGTCTTTCTATAAGAATATTTTACGTCGTTTTATTTTGGTTACAATTTAGCTCGTGTTGCATGTCTTGAAGTTTTATTTGAAATATTGACAAAGATTTAAATTAAAATATGTATGAATGGTTTCTTAGATTACCTCTTACACCAAACCTATGAGCAAAAAAAATATCTCTTTATGTTTTTGACGAAGAAGTAAATTGTATTGATACTTTTTGTTTTGAAATTCCGTTTACCGTTTTTAATGTTTTTCTTTTAAATATACGTACGTACCGTACGTACATAAAATATGTAATGTACATATATTATTTTATTTGAAACCAACTATATTTTTTCATTATTTTTCCAAATCGGAAAAACAAGCCTGCCCTGCCCAAAATCTCGAGCATCTTTTTTCTTATGTTAAGGTTGACAGACAGTCTTACGGTCCACTTGATGGGAGGTGGCTACCATTACCTATAACCGCAACACAAGCGACACAGGCAAATAGAAGTATTAAGGATAAGGGATAAGGAAGGGATGGGGTAATGAGCTTTGGTATTCCTTATTCACTCATCTACATCCATTATCTAACTAATATCCTACTAATATAATATCGTTTTATGAAAATAATGAAAAGATAACTATGACATTTATTACCTTTTATTTACTTCTACGGTCACAGTTTTTAGAAATGGACGGTGATTAATTGTAAGGGCACGTCCTACTTTACTTTAAATGTAAATGGAATTACGTGTTACTGGAATGCGTTGGCAGGTAATTTATTATTTAGTAAATTGACAAGAGTGAATGAATTGGTAATTGATATTAACATCAGAATCGTAGAACTTACAATTGGGTCAGAATGTGTCACTGTGCTCTTGTTTTCTGTAGTTTTGTATTTGTTTCGTTTGCATCGTGTACTATAAGAAATATTAGTTTATATGACTCTCCAGAAGACAATCCGAATAGTTGCATTGTAAAAATAATACAACAGTTACAAGACTTTATGTCAATCAGAGACGTTACACTTATGAATCCAGACGATTCATTGGAATATGCTATCAAAGATTTGAAAGGACTAAGATTTGTAACAAGAAATTATTATTGGGTTAATGCAAGTCTGTACAACCACGTATATGTCTTTTCTACTAAAACTTACGAGGAATTGTACAATGGAATAAGCGATGCAAAAAAAGATGTCTTTTGGAATCCAAAAGCAGCATTCATTATAGCAATCGAAGATCTGTTTGTGGACAACATTAAAAAACGTGTATCAGAGCTTTTACTTAGTTATAACATATATAATGTGAGCGTTATTGGAAAAAGTGAATCAAATGGGTATTTAATTTACGCATTTCCATCTCAATTTAATTCTTGCCATAAACCGGAAGTAGACGTTGTACAATTCATGCAAAGGTGTTCTAAATTTAAAAGTCAAGAATCTGTGTATCCCATTATAGACATTAAAAGTTTCAAAGGATGTCATTTTAAATTAATTACACATAGTTATTGGCCATTTGTCAGTCTCAATGGCAGTGATTTAGGAGTAGAGCAATACATAATCAAACTTATACAGGAAGCGGAAGATGTTTATATTGAACTAGTAGATTATGGCGAAACAGAAAAGTTTGGAAGAGTTTTGGACAATTTTACTTTGACAAACATGCTTCATAGGTTAGAGACCAATGAGGTAGAAGGTGCTCTAGGCGGATATACGCTCTCGGTAAATAGATTTAAAGCATTATCTTTTGTGTATCCATATATGACTGATTATTATAGAGTGATAGTAGCGCGAGCAGACTATTTGGATAAATGGAGTGCTGTTTTAGTGAAATTTAAATTTGTAACAATTTTCCTTCTTTTTTTGGTGTTTTGTGTTGTCTGCTTTGCGGTAACTAAACTGTCTGTCTTTAGTTATAAACAAAAAGATTACGTTAAAGACATATTTATTGTCTATGGATATTTTTTAAGTAACATCAGTAATAAAGGAATGAAAAGTGACACACCCCGCAGGTTAATAATAATATGTTTGTTGATATTTGTAATGGTGTTTACTGATGTACTCGACGCTTCGTTGCTAAGTGCTACCACAAGACCAATAAGGGGTCATCAAGTCGAAACACTGGAGGAAGTGTTTGCAACTCACCATCTGATACTCAGTGCGTGGTCATGGGATTTTATTCATAGACAAGCTGTTATTAATATGGACAACGCCGAAAATTGTAGCACGACACTTGAATGCATGATGAGAATAAAAAAATACAAGAATAACAAATTGTATACTATTGCTTCTAATATATATCACGAACATATAATATGGAAATTAGCTGACAGCGAAGGCAATTTAGAAATATACAAATTGAAAGATCAATTTTGTCTAGTGCTGCAAACTATATTGTTTCGTCGTGGTTCATCTGTATTGGAGTGTTTTCATAAATACATAGATCGTATGGTGTCCGGCGGGCTTTTGGGTCGACATTTTTCACACCTTCAGTTCCAAGAACGTATAAAATATCACTTTCACAATCACGAATACGAGTTACCTTTCATGGAAATGAAATTTGTTTTAATTATAATTTCTTTATGCTATGTAATATCAATAACAGTTTTTATTTTAGAAATCAAGTCTAAGAGAAATGTATCTGTTATAACCATCTAATGGTTACTGTCTTCTGCCCTATTATTATGAATTATAATCACCTCATTAACTGTATGTTAATTATCATTAGTTTTGAATATAGATCTCGAGTGTTTAATATAAATATTTAATTATTTTAGTGTGTTATGTAGTTTGATTGTCTTTTTGAATATAAGTTGTGTGTGCTAAATTTTTTCATTTCTGTGTTAAACTAGCAAAATTCCGAAGACTTCTGGGCAGTGTCGCCATCAAAATAACGATAAATATGTATCCAACATTGTACGAACTAATTTATTTAAATTGGTTAGATCAAGTTTTTTTTTTCTAGAAAAACATTACACATTAACAAGCCTACAATTAAAAGTTACAACAAAATTTAAGAGATTTGAAATTAAATGTGACTCATTGTTAAAGGAAAGACTTTTTTATCGATTTGAAATTTTATTGCGTTGAACTCAAATTCCCCAAATTCCATACTAAGTATTTCAAAGGCTATTCAAGATACGAATAAAATGTAGTTATTCCTATATCTCCTTCTCTCCACCTAGGGTCAAGTGTATACTCGCTTGGTGATTACGGTAAAGTATATCTAAGTATATACTTACAGTGATTTACACTTTATACGCCTCTACCTTAGCGGTGAGCCATGACTTGCAACATTATTAAACTCTAAGGACCCTGCAAAATATTTTTTCATCACGAAAGTGACTTGGCAAATCAGTGTACAAGGCACCTACACTTTACTCATTACTGCTTGAACAGGTCTAACAAAATGATCCACTTGTAGAAGAAGTTTGGTCATTTCAGTACTTTAACGAGATTGTATACCTAAATATACCTACATCTGGTATGTTAGATTATATTAGTAGCCTCTCTGACAGACTAGGTACTACTTTACAGAAGAACCTTTTGATGTAAATAGAGCCCTACAGTTCATATTTGATGTAATTACAGTAGGTCAACATGTTTTCATGTTGACAATAAACAATACTTTATGTTGGTATGTTGACAATAACACTTAGAAAACAAAGTACCTAGACTTAGTGCTTCTTTTGAAAACTGTGTAGTTTAACTTCAGTAACTTATGTCAGAACTAATCATCGAACGTGCATTAAAGTTTGTAAAGTTCAAAGCTGTCGAGTGATACCTATAATTAAATTTTGAATGTAGATGATAGATATGTAGCTAGAGCATCAAACCGCTGTTTGTTGTTGGTACAGTTGGATAAGTAGATACAGTTAACGATCACAGTTTAAAAAAATTAAAAGTCGTCCAGTTGACCGGACCTGCACACCTTTATTTTAACTGTATCCCGACTTAGTTATCATATCATCAGTATGCCACTATGTAAGCAAATTTAAAGACGTAATCACGTCAAAAAACAAGGAAATTTCATTGTATAAATTATCTTTGTGCATTAGGTAATTTCGATGGGATTACCTAGATGGCGCTATGCGTCACTATAATTGTATGGTCTGTCCTATAGGTGAATTATTATATTAAGGTTTTGAAGGCGGGACTCGAGATGCGCGAACGAAGTGCGGGAGGGGAAGAGCGACTGAGTCTACCAATAACGTGTCGGCACAACGACGCGTACCGCCCCCTCACTTTCCTCTGCCCCCTCAAACACCTAAAAATAGGATTCTGCGCACATTTGCCGAGAAGTCTTTATTCGCTGCACGACCTATATCAGTGAATAAATTTTTATTTATTTCAATTAATCTTTATTGAAATACGAGACCAACTACTTTATTGTTACTAATATTACAACTTCACTAGGTTGAGCCTGCTTTTTGAAGTTGTTAAAACAATGTTCTCTAAAAATGGCAAAAAAAACACACAAATTTTTATAAAGTTACGAAATGCCACGACGACGCCACGAAATGCTAAACACGATGGTTTTATTGACATTTTTGAGATCTAATTTCACAGACATGCCCTAGGGAGTGGCCTCAGGTATCCTTTTTTAGGACCACTGCTGTATATAGCTTTCATTTGTAACTTAAAAAAAAATTAACTTAAAAAAATTGTCACAAATGAAAGCTAGTTCTAGCAAATCTAATTTCCTTTTACATCCGGATGATGCTCGGAACCCGCAACAGGACCTTGACATACTTTAGGCATTACTATATCTCTTGACAGAATTAAAATTAACTTATCCAAGTGCATGCATATTACTTTCATAAATAAGGCCTGTTTTTTATGTTAAGGTCCGTAGACAGACTGACGGTCCACTTGATTGTAGGTGGTTACCGTCGCCTATAACACGAGCTCTTTGAAAAATTATTTTTGTGTTGGATAGTCAAATTCCGAAGGCTATATAACATTTTGAATTGAACGCGGACGAAGTCACGGGCACCAGCTAGTGTAATATAAAGTCACTATGCGCCTCTGTCTGTCTCTCCTCTAGTTTCATCTAAACCATCCAACGGTTTTCTATACGGTTTTAACTAATCGAAATCGCAATTAACATAATTGCAATTAACGATATAATTTGTAGAAAAAAATGCATACTATTTCATAAATAGCAAAGAAGAAATCTTGTGGTTCAAAATGTTCTAAACTGTCTTAGGCAGTTTATACATATTAAAAATTACCTTTAAGCAATCGTATGCAATCGCAATGTAAATCGTAAGTACTATTACATTAAATATCTATACTATACTATTATTATAAAGAGGAAAGATTTGCTTGTTTGTTTGTTTATTTGTTTGCATTGAATAGGCTCCGCAACTACTGGACCGATTTGAAAAATTCTTTCACTGTTGGGAAGCTACACTATCTCCGAGTGACATAGGCTATATTTTATAAAAATACGCGGACGAAGTCGCGTGCAACAGCTATTAATAATTTTAACTGAATATATTGGCGATACCAATACAGATCTATTTATATTTTAGAATGTTCTAGAATGCCAATACCAACATTACTTAGGTAATTGAAAATAATAATTGATTAGTTTCAGTAAATACGTGAAGTAATGAAATAATTGTTGTCACAATATGGCACGATAATTTTTACACTAGTATGTGAAAATGCTTGCGGCAATTACTCAGTTTCTATGCCTAGGTATTTTACATTAGGTAGTTTATTGGTTGGTATTTTGCAATACAATGTTTCCCCTACGTGATGACTGTGGTACATTTAGTATGCGGTCACATACATGAACCTCGCTTGCGTAATCTCGGAGTCTCCCAAGCCCTTCCAAATACGTCACCCGTTACGCTTTATGCACCCGCAGACACTGTTCTACGTTGACTCATTGTCGACTTGGACACGAAACAAAATGTGATGCAATCATAATATATGTATATTAAAAGTATCGACAATTAGATAACTTTTTATAATTTTTTTTTCTAAAAATTTGAACTTTAAATCACCTGTAAAGTTTGCTCAATGTCGCTTAGATATTTTTGCCTTTCAAGCGTCCATATGCAAGTACCTTTGTAGAATCCTATCCCGCTAAGGCGCTAACATTATAAATGCGAAAGTTTGAGAGGATTTCACGCGCTAAAACGGCTTAACGAATTTGGATGAAATTTGAAACGCATACAGTTAACAACCTGAATTAACAAATACGATGCTTTTTATTTTGGAAAAAATGTTAAGTTCTCTAAGGATCGTCTAAAATTTTTTCCCAGTCTTCACGGCGATAAAGATGTCAGATATTTTCTCTGGTATTATATTTTTCATTTTTTAGCGGGCACACCGGCTAGGTGCCGTTTATGTAATTTTATTATTGTAAAAAATTGAAAAACTATTTAGTCTTTTAGTCGGTAAAATGTGATCAAATTGCAGAATTGTGCTAGTTACATACTGCCTTCAAATGTACTGCTAATTTATGCCTGCGAAACACAGTATGCCCTGCCACTGCTAGAACGCCTTGGCCTCACGAGAATTTAACTAAAGGCTCAGTTACACGTGGAGAGTTTCTCGAATGCGAGAATTCAATATGTCGCGAGACAGTATCTGCTAGTGTAAACAAAATGCTTCGAGTTTCGCCTCTCGAAAGAAATTATCGCTCCTTTAAACTCTTCTCGCTCATTGCCTGATACGATTTTTTTCCACTCGTTTTCGAAACTTGCACAAGAAACTCTTCTTGTGGAAGTGAGCCTTAACTTAACTTAACTTAACAAAAAGAAAATGTACTTAATTTAAATACACACACAAATTAATTATGCACAAATCTTAATACTAGACGGAAAACTGACATGTAAAAGAATTTAATGACCGCTTTCAACGCTAAAATACACTGCTTTCTTAAATGGGCCGATCTCGAAAAAGTTGAAAGTTTTGATCAATCCTGCCTAAGTCAAGTTTAACCTTACCTTCGTAACATAATTACAGAAATTACAAAGTAATTTTAATATCCTCGATCAATATTTACCTTACCTCCAGATACTTTGGTTTAATTAATTCGATATTTTTATACTTAAACTTAAACTGAGTACCTCTCAGGACCGAAACCCATTCTGATAACGTTTTATTATAGAAATAAATTAATATTTTAGATATTACAACATTTTCCTTTAAAACCATTGTAATACAATATTAAACCAATTAGTATCCTCATTAACGATAGGTAACTATGAACGATAATATTATACTAATATAATACTAGCTGGTGCTTCCGACTTCGTCCGCGTTGAAAAAGAAAAAGTAGCACATCCTGTGTCCTGTACGTCTAAATGTAAATCTACCAAGTTTCATGAAAATCAGTTAATTCGTTTAAAAGTTATGGAGGAACATACACATACATACAATACCTACACTTAGAGATTTATTAGTATTGATAAAGAGAAAATATTTGTATTTTTGATTTGCAAATTTGCATGCCATATGTTAAAAAAATCAGCAACATTTAAAATGAAGTTTAAAATTGGCCATAAAAGCTCCATACGAAGTCCTCGGCTAAAGCTAGTGCAAAATAATCTAAGTAAATATTGTGAAGGCAATCTCCGGGGATCGGAAGTTGAGTGGCTATTACGATACGCGGCATATTTTCACCAGTATTTATTGCAATAATCTGAGTAGCCCGCTCCCGTATTTCATCTTTATCGAGACTCCAGGCGACCCCGAACGACCCACGTGGCCGTACGGTTAACGTTGCACGTATTAAATACTTTATTTGCTATATATACCTATATATCTTTAAATCGACTCTGTCTTATACATACACGTATTATTAACCCCCGACGCCCGACGCAAAAATGGAGTGTTATAAGTCTGACCTGTGTGTCTGTTACGTTTGTTTACGTTTACGTGTAAACGTTTATCTGTTTACGTTGTTAATTAAAATGTAAGTAAAAATTTCTACTTAAAGTAAAAGCTGACATGATCATAAAGCTATATAATTTATGGAGATCTGTTCAGGCATTTGAAGACCATCAGCCTATTTCCTAGTTGACTTCTGCAAGGTCTCTGCTAAATGATTCTAAACAACCCAACGGATTTTAATTCGGCTTTGACTCATGGAAAGAGGGATAAACGTGGAAGGCTTATGTACATAAAAAAAAATTGAAAATCGGACGAAGCCGGGAACGGGTCGCTAGTAATTCGTTAATTCGGTTAAATATGTATATAAGTTGACTCTTAAAATCCCCTTTAAATCTATTAAGGACTTTACTTTACACATATTATGAACAACTGCCGATATGCTTCAAATATGATGCAGGAAAAGCAATAATAAATTTAATTAGAAAACAACGTGTTTTATAAATAGATAAATAATAAACAACATCTATGTACTCATAGGACCTCTGATGCTATTGCGTTTATTAAGGAACATACGTATAATTTTGTTAGGGGGATTTCCTTTTAACAAGTACTAAGTTCGTTTGAACTTCAATAATAAATTGTCACTAATGTAGAGGTGATGTAAATTGTGATTCATCCTCTGGGTTATGTAAGAGGGGACTTTTGCATTAAACAAAAACGCGCATATAAAAGGAGATAGAATACGATCCCTCCACACTTTGTCCTCTCGACGCGTTAAACGCGACACAGTTTCGCTTACGTCGGTCGAGGATATATAAAAATCCAACATGGAATCAACTAAAATGTGCTTGAAGTTGGCTTTAGTCCTCACTATTCTCGTCATAGTTGAAAGTCGCGTTATAAATGTTAAGTCAGTACCAACCCAAGTGGAGACTGTCACACTAGATGACGATAAATTGAGAGTAATACCTTTAAAAGTGACTGCAGCTAAACCAGAAGAACACGAAGTTGATACAAAAACGGAGCAAGAACAAGAAACCAGTACACAAGTCAAAGCTGAGGCGGGTGAAGCAGGAGTTCATAGTTTACCTGCGGATTTTATACCATCGTTCCTGCCTCGTTCCGGTTTTCGTGTTAGCGCTTGTGCTGTTGGATACATAAGAAGAGGTCCCATTTGTGTGCCTGAAGGTGCTTAAATACCATTGGCAATAACCGAAACATCTGCAAATCTTTTGGAAATCTATGGCACCAAATGGTTTTCTTTTATTTTTGGATCTCATTTTACAAAACCTGTTTTCAAATTAATATTTAATGATTACCAAATGTTCGTATTGTGTATTGTGATATTTTTTTAATAATGTTGTACCTAATAAATTCAGTGAAATTTATTCCGACGTAAATTGGTGTATTCTTTTGTTGTATTCCACTAGCTTTTTCCCCGGGGCAAAAAGGTATTCAAGTATCAGGTTATCTCCATAACGAGTTTCATCAGAATCCGTTCACTAGAATAACCGTAAAAACGCAATAATTGGGATACATAAAAGACCGGCAAGCTTATTATCTAAGCCTCTGCTGAGCGACAGGCGAAAAATTTGTGTAATATCACACTAAATCGTATCACGTAGAAACGATTTAGTGTGATATAGCACAATTTTTTCGCATTTTTCGCCTGTCGCTCAGCAGAGGCATTTAGATAATAAGATTGCAGGGTACAGGGGTAATTGGGATTTATGAATGCATTCAGATGCATTCTATTTTTTTTTTCAATTATGCTGCTTATTTTTAAAATGTATTAGTGTGAACAAACTAAGCGCGGGCTATCACTAGTCATTAAAAAAACGTTTTTATACTATTACTAGCTGATGCCCGTGACTTCGCCCGCGTAACTCGAGAACCACTCTATCCACTCCATGGAGTAGTTTTTGAGTTTATCGCGAACAGACAGACAGACGCGGTGGAGGACTTTGTTTCATAATGTGTAAGAATAAGGATGCATATTATACAATACTTATTGTTTCATAATTTAGTGGCAGGGCACACCACTAGGAAGTAACAGTATGTGTGCTGTTGTGTGTATGAGTAAGGGATGCCATACCCTATTTCCCTATCCCGTTCTATCCTATCATCTATACTAATATTATAAAGAGGAAAGATTTGATTGTTTGTTTGTTTGTACAGAATAGTCTCCGAAACTACTGGACCGATTTGAAAAATTCTTTTACCATTAGAAGCCGACATTATTCGTGATGAACAAAGGCTACTTTTTACCGCGGGAAAATGCTTCATTCCTACAGAAAAACGAGTACTTATCTTTTTCACATTATAATTTCTAAACGGCTGAACCAATTGGGTTGAAATTTTGTATGTGTATTTCCATGGTTTCATAGACACGAATATATTATATTTTATAAAGTTACGCGGACGAAGTGCAACAGCTAGTACTTAATATTATAGTATCGTGTCCAATGCACTTGCAGCATTTGTGACGTTGCATGTGTTATTAGCCACCTATCGTAAAGTGGACCGCCAGCCTGTATTTAGACCTTTGAGCAAAAGTATTATTTATATTTGTTTATAAGGCTTACATAATATATCCATAAGTACTTAAAAATAGATATGTAAATCAGTGTGTATGCTTCATTTCCTTGTAGCTGCGCTCCACATATTTAAATGTACAGTCGGCCGCAAAAGTCGCAAGTGCAAAACAACTGAACACTCAACGCGACATAAGTCGGATTTAACTTTATATTGTAAGACAAGTTTTTATATGTTAGGTTTTAAGGTTTATCCTACTGAGATCGACAGCACACCTGCTGCCTATATATTAAGGATATAGGCAGCGATAGTTATTTACTTACCCCGAAATACAACAGCACACATGCTGTTATTTCACGCTCGTCTTTTGTAAGCCCAAATGTGTTGTGCATATTCCAGTATTTTCTGCTTGCTTGTTCTCATGGACAAGTAGGTTTGCTTATCATATTTTCCCTATTTCGTTGCTTGAAATCAAAAGTGCCACAAATCAAAATTACGCTTTTTACACGAGAGCTAATAGAAAATAAATAAATAGTATATATTTTTCTTATTAGATATATATGTAATTATGTATATCAAATATATGCATATTATACATCGTTAGAAGCGTATTTTTAAGGGTATTTTATTTTTTTAAATCTTTTAAGTACTTTTATAATAAACTGAATACTAGAGGATATATAAGCATATGAGTTACTTTTGAATATAAAAAAAAAATATCAAAATTTACTAAATATTGAATAAAACAACCATTTTTGCAACATAAAATAGGAAGGATTGTGATTGTATTTTTACAATAAAAACATTTTTGTTTTATAGCTCTTTTGTTTTTAAGCAGCGATTTGTTAGTAAAAGTGACCGTTTTAAGGCCGACGAGAAATCTGACTTATTACCTACTTATAATCATAATAATCATTCTCCAATAATTTGATTAGAGATTTCTTAAAATAACTGTGACTTTTCCTGTTAAATCACGTTTCTTATAATATTACATAACAACTTATAAATAATAAGAGTCTCGGTTTGAATAATATCATTAGGTTGTATTATATGACTTATGGTGGAATTTATGTAGGTAATAAATAATTATATATTCATGAGGATAATCGTAGAGGATAAGACGACATACCTATAATCATATTTAGAAAATTGTTTATTAGGTACTTTTTTACAGAATTAATATTATATTAAATTCACAGATAATTTAACCTGAAAAAAATTATATTTTTCAAATTTTATATATATATATTTTTCTTATAACGCCTTACTTTTCCATACACATTTATGTCTGTAATTATATCATTGGAAACTGGATTAATGTTCTATTTATTAATTACATCGTCCGCGTTCAAAATGTTATATAGACTATAGTCTTCCTGGATAAATGGACTATCCAACACAAATATAATTTTTCAATTCGAACCAGTAGTTCCTGAGATAAGCGCGTACCTACAACCAACCAAACAAACAAACAAACAAATTCTTCATCTTTATATAAAGTAATAGATATTTTATCACAATAAAAATATATTATAAGAAAGACGTATAATATGACATTTTTAGTTATAGAGACGACATTTTAATGGACATGCAAACAAGCCAACATGAGTGTGAAAACATGACGCTTGAATACGATTACTTACATGTATCATTTTATAAAAGCATCGATGCGTTAAAATTCAAGTTGGATTTTCCGAAATAAACTTTGTATTAAGTATGTATTAGAAACATTGTTACCATAACACAAGTGTAGATGGTTGGTGATTCATTGTTTGGAAAAGATATTTAGCAAAACAGACAAGGTAAAATATTACCTCGCTGTCAATTTTACCGCAATTATAATGCCGTATAAAATACCTTTGACCGATCCGCTCCGTCCTATATTGTCGCTGGCCTCCAAGACAATCTGACTTGTGTTTAAAAATAATTAAGAAATAATATACCGGTTGTAACATAACAAGTTTTATTATAAATTTTTAAAATGTCAACTTTAAATATAGTTGCTTTTGTGTTGTGCTTGATCATCGCGGTGGTCCAATCGAGAGGTTTGGTATTTGAGGATTTAGACTTCACCCCAGCTGCTTCTAAGGGGAGTGAGATCAGCGTATCGAAAGACTTGACACAAAAAGATGGAATTTTTTTCAAGGAGGAAGACAGCAATGAAGATTCGCAAGACTCCAAAGTTTCAGTAGGTTCCCGATCTAGTTTTCGTACAACAAAAACATGTGCTGTAGGCTACACCCGTATAGGTACGATTTGTGTACAAGCGAAGTAAAGACTTTAAAACTCATAATTGTGATAAAATTATTTCAATAAATTTTTCGACTGTCTTAAGTTCTAATTGTTTTCTTTTTATGGATATAGAATGTGTAGTTTAAAAAAGAAAAAAAAAACTAACTATAAGAACAGTGTGTGTGTAATCTAACTATATAAGAACAATATTTTTTTATATATAATTTGTATACAGGTTTACTTGTAAGTGGACGTACGTATAAAATACATTGAGATGTGTTAGTATTGATCAAAACTAACAATTTAAATTATGTAAAATTCTGTCCAAAAATTAATCATTTTCGAGATATTTAACATTTCAAGTTTTTTAGAAAAGTGTCACTTTTACATAGTTTTCGGGTTGTATTTTCTTTTTGTTCACAATGTTGCCTAATTTTTAAAAACACTATAACTTTTAGTAAATTAGACAACACTAGGAGTCTTATAAAGTAATAAAAAAATATTGTCCGGTGCTTTATATGGCTTACGCTGGCTAATCTTGATTTTCATGGCCGTAATTGGGCCGTAATAAAACCCTTGCGAAACCGGGGCGGGTCTATATTATATAAATGGTCAGTAAATGAACAGACTAGCTGAAGAATATTTTTTCTAATGAAGTTTTTGTCAATAATTATGGTTTATTCTGAACTAAAATATATTGAAAAACTATTGTGAATTTTAAATTTTAAGCAATAATTATAAGCAAGTATAGTAGTTTTATTCAAAATTGGATCCGAAATTATTAAGAACAAAAATATGTTTACATTAAAAAACAGATCATCTTCAGTGATCCTATCATATACTGTAATAATTAGAATATTTTGTAATATAACAACCTGTTAAATAGAAAGTGTTGTAAAAAATATTATACCAAGAGATTGTTAATCACAAAATATGATTAATTCAAAATATATGTGTTTTTAAAATCATTTTATTCAATAAGTTTTCTTTAGCGGCTATTACAATGTTAATTTACATAACAGGTTATATTTTTGCATTTAAAATTTTAATTGGCTTATTACTCCAAAATTGTAATAAACTTATGTGATATAAAACAATATGTAAGCACTTAGACTGAGTTATATTTAAATGTATGTGTAATGAAAAATATTTTAATACTATCAATAAAGAATTTTTGAATGCATTATCAATAAATTTTATTTAGTTCTCAAAAATTACAAGAGAATGATGGTGAACTTGGCGGTATGTGGCTACTCAAGCAACGGGTATTAACTCAAGCATGGCCGCAGGAGTTACAAGGATAAAGTTTAAGGATAGGGAAATGGGTTTGGAGAACCCTTGTCGCTCACCGAAACACAATAGCAATAGCCC
The DNA here is from genome assembly GCA_918317495.1 of Synanthedon vespiformis. NCBI lineage: Eukaryota > Metazoa > Arthropoda > Insecta > Lepidoptera > Sesiidae > Synanthedon > Synanthedon vespiformis. The sequence continues at coordinate 4,258,704 of OU906962.1, forward strand.
CACAAAAACTTCTCATACACGTGACGTCATCCGCAACGAAAAACTTACCGGCCAGTGTTGCAAGCGGTACTGAGTATGTGACGAGATTACGTCACCAAAATAGCGGGCTAGCGCAATAGCAATTTGTAGGACTTACGCACCCTCGATTGGGCAGAGCAACGCGCCGCTTTATAGGGTTGATTTAGCCCCACTACTCCCCAGCCAGGTCTGTAGTTCAGTGTTAGGGTATTATAGAAGAGTTATAGGAAAAGTTTTCAACTTGCCTCAAATACCTATCCAGAAATGTCTACCATCTCTCGGAGTATGATCTCGCTGCCGTCCGTCGTGAAAGCGATGGTCGAAAGCCTAGATAGTGACTTTGGGTACATAACAGGCGATGCTTGCGTTTCATGTATATGGTCCAGTATCCCTAACCTGAATTTTTTTCTGATTACTAACAGGCTGAAACTCCGTGAATAGCTTCGGTTTGCCGAGACGTCCACCTTTTTCTTCAGGGAAATTTCTCGATAAAGGTAAGCTAAAGGAGTTAGCAGCCGTAAAAAACTTCCAAGCGTAGGACTGGGAAAATGTACCAATCAATTTGTACAATTTGTAGGACTATGCGGCCATTAATTTTATTATACAATGTTTACTAAGCTGCAAACAAAAAAATCGCTTCTTTTGGTTTGCATGCATCTTCTTTTGGTGTTACTTGTATTTACAGAAAACCGGGCCACCTATAGTCAGCTTGGTTGTCGACAAAAAAAGCTAATAATAAATCTGTAAGTGTAGGTATTGTATGTATGTATGTATGTTGCTCCATAACTGTTAAACTTATTATGATTTTCATGAAACTTGGTAGATAAACATTTAAACGTACGGGACACAGGATAGGGCTACATTTTTCTTTTTCAACGCGGACTAAGTCCCAGGCACCAGCTAGTGATAGAATAAAGTTGCTCTCCGCTTCCGTCTGTTTCTCCGTTAACTTCTTCTAAACCGCCCAATTGTATATGTCATGAAGCCTCGTGAACGTCAGCTGCGGCTACGTGGGTGGGTTCAGCAGTGATACTCTCACAAACACGTAGAAAATATTAATTTTCTCACCTAATTTCGAACCGAACCTAACCTAATGTCTTGAAAAAAAAAAAATAAAAAAAATAAGGCAGCTGACTATTATACGACAGCTGATCACACAAATAAAAAAAAATATTAGTGATTTCTTCTTAGTTAAAAATTTATCAGATTTATGTTTATATACTATGATTAAATAAAAAAATAACGATACTCTGAAGCATATTACGAGTGATCGCCTTATGAAGAACTTGGCCTTATGGAAATCTCTTATGGAAAGAGCGATAAAAGAGAATATAAGTATAATTTGCCGAAAAAAATTGCACCTGTGCAAAGCCATGACATGGCTAGTTATTAAATTTATAAACAGACAGTAAAGATTCCTTTAAATCTATATAATATTGGCGTCTTATGATGAAAACAGCTGTTCGCGGATTATTGATCCAGATGGTAAATAATGAAAAAATAATCAAATAAAAAAAGTTATTCGTTTTTATCTTTTATTGAAAGAACTTGTAACATGTCAATATTATTATGATTTAAGTTATAAATGCACTTACCTTTTTTCGTCGAAAAAAGTTTTAAGAATTACTAAATACTTAGGTACTCGTACTAATGGATTTTTCTTTAATAAAAATATAACAGTTTTGACCTTCAGTATTCCCGAAGCTAAGTAAGACGCATGTCAAATATTCTGACAGCTAAACTTAGCTAAAGGAAAATGATTTTCAATATTATTACGTTCTCTTTGGATTTATCGAGTTTGCTATAACTTCAATAATTTTTTTTTTATGTTTATAATTATTGTACTTATTTACGTTAGTTGGTACTTATTTGAATAGGTGCTTCTTGTAACAATAGTATCTATGCTTAGATTAAGAAAAATCGTGTTAAGAATACACATTGGCATCCTGGGTATGGACATTTCGAACACGGTCGAGTTTAGATGTCACTTGGAAGAAAAGGCTACTCTAGCTTCCAAAAAAATTGGCGTGCTAGACAGAGCAAAGTGGTATTTCACACCGGAGCAGCGCCTTGTTCTTTACAAGGCCCAGATTAGGCCACATATGGAATACTGCTCTCATCTCTGGGCTGGCGCGCCAAAATACCAGCTAGATCCATTTGACGCCTTGCAACGTCGAATTATTCGAATTGTTAACGATCCAATGCTCACTCAAAAACGGTTAGAACCCCTTAGTTTAAGAAGGGATGTAGCCTCCCTTTGTGTGTTCTACCGGCTGTACAATGGTGAGTGCTCTGATGAGTTGTTCCAATTAATGCCTACACCAAGTTTTTATCACCGTACTGCGCGTCATAGATGTGGAGTTCATCCGCATTACTTGGATAAGGTGCCACTACGCACGGTCCGGTTGAGTAGAAACTTTATCCCGCGAACGCGCGAACTTTGGAACAATCTCCCTTCTGAGGTGTTTCCACCTAGCTACAATATGGGCTACTTCAAGCGAGCTGTTAATAAACTTCTGCAGGGTAGGCAGCGCACTAGCACTCTCCTTGGTGTTGCTGGTGTCCCTAGGCGGCGGTAACCACCTACCATCAAGTGAGCCGCCTGCCTGTCTGCCACCTCTATACTATAAAAAAAAAAAAAAAAAAAACACAATTAAATCAATTTGTCATGTTTTTTTTATTTTAAGGTACATATAAAGACAGGTTGACATATCCCATTTGCAATTTTGTTGTTGCTATGCTGCTATTGCAAAAGGTGTTTTTATTTTAATATGTCAGACAGTAGACAGCTTCTATATCCGATGAAATGTCGCCTAGTAGCGATAACACAGACGATACTGACTCTGTGACGACAGGCAGATGTTACAGAATTTAATAACAAAAGTTGTAGACGCTGTCGATCATCACAAAGCAAAGCTAATCAAGCGGTATTTTGTAAGGCTCAAATCAGGCGTCAAAAAAACACTGCTCTAGTGTTTGAGCCAGTGATATAAATACCAACTGGATATATACAGGGTGGAATTTTGTAATGCCACCTGAAGGGGAAGTACTCTTAATACTGTAGATAGAAAGTTTTACTCAAAGAGAACATTCTTTTATTTTTGAATAGAAAGAAAACTGCATTCAAAGATTTTCGAAAATTCACTTGCCACACCCGGGAATCGAACCGACTAAAATCCAAAATTGGCAAGCGAATTTTCAAAAATCTTTGAATGCAGTTTTCTTTCTATTCAAAAATAAAGGAATGTTTTATTGAGTAAAATTTTCTATCTACAGTATTAAGAGTACTTTCCCTCCAGGCGGCATTACAAAATTCCATCCTGTAGGTATATTTGATTTCCCGGAGTCATAAGGGTTTTTCGGTAACAAAGGACGCTGTGAACAAAATTTAGAAAAATCTTTTATAATTGAGAAAGCTTGTAAACGATAAATTCTACGATTTGAAGTAATCTCATTAATTTTCATTTCATATCTAATTTCAATAGACAATATCTCTTATTGAAATTTTGTTCAATGTTTTTACGCGGCTTGTATTTACAAGTGAGTATATGTTACTTAATGGAAATTGACGGTATCAGGTGTAAATATATTTCTTATCATAAAAAAAATCATTAAAGGGAAAATCTTCCAGAAGGTTTATGTTTAAAATTATATATCAAAAACTTTATATTTATATAGTCATCTTCTTTGTGTCGTTCATCTCTTTCTAATTTCTTTGGCGGATTTTATATCTACGAGTAGAAAAGCCAAAATAACGAAACGTCACCCACCATATAAACTATGAAATAACTATATAAATATTTGAAAAAAATTTGGAACCTTCTCTCATTGATCGTATTTTTTAACACAAAAATTGACAAAATTCTGAAAATCACAATTCTAAACTATACGCAATTTAAGAAGAATCCTTAAATAAACACGATCTAGGGTTTTTCATCTAAAATAGAATCCATAAATACATAATGCTTCGTAGAACAACGTTCCTACCGATGAAAGGTTTGTCTAAGTACTACGTCAAAGTGACCCTAAGGATTCGGGCACAGTACCTTTCCATTAGGAGGCTTTTAAAAAAGATAAACAAGCGACAATCAGCGGCGGCCTTGGTTGTGCATCGGGCCTGTATTTGTACACGACCGCTGACGCGCTTTGCCCATTTGTCAATTGATTCCCGATATAATGGAGGTACATGGTAACATTGGAGCTAGCTGTCAGAGGTGGTCTCCTACTTTCGGTATAGATTTGGGTCGGGGTGGGAGGTATGGGTGCGGGTGGATCGAACATTGCGTGCGCATCCCAGCAGTCATCTCGCCCGCGCTACAGCCTCTGCGGATTTCTCTCTCTCCTCCTAACACTGCCTACGCGAAAGTTGTGCGTGATATTTGATTATGCCACGCGTCTGTGTGGTCCCTTGTTTATATTGGGCTTGATGCCTCTTTAAATTGATTAATTCATCGCAATACCTTTGTTTCTTACGGTCCACTTGACACAGAAACCGATCTATGAGTGAGATCGTCTCAACCAGTTATAACAATACAAATATATTTTATAAAATCTATAAAATTAAAGTTATAAACTAACCCCCAACTTACTATTGAACCTTAACACGCTGTAGGTATCTGCTGTAAGTTGCTGAGGAGTTGGGTGTCCCGCAGACTACACGATGGTGCGGCATCAGTTCATACGTTTACCATGACCTCATTTACCATGGTGATATACTTAATTTGAGAATAGAACATGTGAAAGCTTGTTAAATCCTTTCGTTAATTAGGGCTAATGATCTTCAAATGCCTGAACAATCCCGATCACGTCAACTTTTAAAAAAAATTCGTCCATCCGTTTGTGAGCTACGATTCCACAGACAGACACACAGATAGGTACACAGATACTAAATTCCTTCAACAATTGCTAGTCGTGACTGAGCAAACTATTGAAGCAGCTCATGCTTCTGTGTTAGCATAGTCCCATTAATTGAATTTCGAAATAACTTTCATTCCCGGATAAAAAAAACTATGAATTCTACGATTAAAACTTTTATTTAGACAGACACTAATTCATATGTAATATTAGTTAACTAGTGTAGTGGCCCACTGCAATTTTTATATTACAAACCTTTCCCGTTTATCCCTCTTTCCATAAGTGAAAACAGAATTAAAATCGGTTTAACAATTCTTGAGTTTGTGCAAGGCTAACGCACGGCAATTGATTTTTATATAAGAAGTCTTCTTCTTGTATATAAAGGTAATAGAAGAATAATAGAATAAAGAAATTAGAATAGAAGAAGAAGAATTAATATCCTATATTCATCCATTAGTATACATACTAACAGGATTTTTATATTTTATTGCTATGGAGCAATAAAAAATATAGTGATATATTTTTGAACTTAACGCGTTGGCGCTATTATGAAAGCGCCTTTACAGAGTTTTCCACAACTCACGCACACATCCAACTTACACGTGCTATGATGATTTTCACGCACACAAAACTGTCTGGCACAATAAGCGTCTGAAACTCGAAGCGGTCTCGCCGAACAGCTACCCATCTCTTTCGCACTCATCTCGCGTCCTATTTCAACAGGTTTCGCCTTTCAGCGGTTGCAGTGTAACGCGTGCTTGTAGTACAGCACAAACAGTACGAGGTACACACATCGCCTTCGAAAACTGAAAACACAGTTTCACTGACAGCTCCGAAACCACCTGACATTCACCGCCGTCCGCCGAAGTACGGCAGTTTATCGTACGTCAGTGAAACCGCCGCCACGTTTCTTAACTATTTATAACATAACGCCTGTAGCGGGCGCGTATTCAGTAAACGCGACGGACTCCAGTTGGAAAAGCCGCGTTACCGCTCGCTCTTTACGTCACGTGCGTGCCATGAAAACCATAAAATGTGACTGTGCCACAAACCATAACCCAAAGGATACAATAGACTGCTAACTAAACCTTTAAAAAGCTCTAACAATTGTGCTATTGTGTGCGTCACACCATGACGGATATACATGAAAAATCCATCAGTTAACAAGATGTAATATCGTTACGAATAAATGTTTACCTCTTCAGTGTTGTGAATAACTGTTAGTTCTAATGTACAAATAGATTGATAAGTAAACAAAACGATGTAGCCTTGTGTTGTTGTAGTGTTACAAGAAACTAATGAACAAAAGGTGGTTGTGATTAAGAAATATAACAAAAAAAAATCTTGTGCACAAAATCCTGCCGCTTTCTCGGTCTCTCGGAAAGACTTTGTTGTTAAAAGGTTGTAATTCATTCTTAATTAATGTTGTGATTAAATAAGGGGGCTTAAGTTACCCAAAATTATATTTACACTTTGAATAACTAAAAACGTCATAATATGTCTGTAAAGTTTCAGACACTATCCTGTTGCTGAAAGACATTAATAATTTTTTTGTTGATTTCCCTTGTGGTTGTGAATATTATGAACTAAAGAAAACTTAAAGCTCACATTTTCAAATAAAGTGGGGTTGTGTTTTATCGAAAACTTCAGAGTTTACTATTAGTTTGGATCTTTTTGGACAATGTCAATTGTTCTTCTGAATCTTACGTAAAGGCTTCGGGGAGTTAAGGTGAGTGGTATATATAGTACTAATAAGATTCTTGAAGTATTTATTTATTTATTTATTAAAAATTATGACTATTATTATTTTAATTAAATTTTAGGTGAATTTTATTTATTTAAATATTTGTGTATTGTTACAACATCCCCATTGTGTTCAGTTTAAGAAATCCATCTATTTATATGGATAAGTTAATAAATAAATGAATATGATATAATTATGTTAAATAAAAAATATTTTGACATCAATAAATATTACTAAAACATCTAGGTATATAATAATATAAAGCACAAAGCTTCCACAACTGTGGAAATAATATTTAAATTTGCACTAGTTTCGTACCAATTATTCTTTCATCGACATTTATGTAATACTAATTGCTGCCGGCGACTTCGCCCGCGTAACTTTGTAAATTATATTCTAAAACCTTCCTCGAGAACCACTCTATCCATCGGTGAAAACAGCACGAAAATCGGTGCAGTAGTTTTTGAGTTTATCGCGAACAGACAGACGCGGCGGTGGACTTTGTTTTATAGAAAAAAAAGTTTGAAAAGCTGAGTTAAAAATATCGTAGAGAAATAAAAAATTGGAAAACAAATGAATAAGAAATGCATTGACCTAATTTTTTACCTGTGTTATAGCTATAGCAATATATTGTTATGTTATATATAATCGATTAAATTAAATATTAAAAAAAAAAACTACACTCCATATTATTTTAAAATGAAAGTATTGTATACATGTGTCTGTTTCGACATACCTATATAATGAAGACTTAATCTGGAATATTCTTTATCCTTTTTCACAAACTAAGCTTATCTTTGGTGTTTAATATTTTTTATAGGATTAGAATGCATAATATTAATTGGATATACTCACCATCTACTTATTTGATATTAACTTTTGGTCGCGACTTCGTTCATGCCCCTTTTTCTTAGGTTACCATAGTTATTTACCAACAGATGGCGCTAGTATTAAGTTTAAGCTCTGTTTACCAAGACCGAGAAAACACGAATATTGAATAATCTCATATTAGTTGAATTTATTTAAAATTGGGATGATGATCTCTCCATTCCATAGAAGTAAATCATCAGGATAGCCACAAGCCAATCTGCCATAAGATGTAATAAAAAATATTAAATTCCTACTATTATAGCCAAACTCCGACAGAAACGACACCAGAAATTCATAATTTTGGAAAGCATCGACGAGGCTTTTTATTATTTTTTCGTCACACATAATATTACAATACAATGCATTAATTAGTTAATTATGATGACATACACAATGTTACAATTGCAGTAACAATAATTTGACGCCTTGCAATTTTTAATTGATTCCTAATTTATTTATATATAGAATTGACAAATTGACAAATATTTTTATTACAATTAACAAATACAACAATGAACAATGTCGAGTGTTATCTAATTACATATGGAAGCGATGCGTAACGTATTTTTTATAAGATTGCTCTATTAAAAACTGTGCCAAAAACTGTGCTATGTGCAACGAGAGACAACAAATCATTATTCACTATAACGAGTCACTCGTTCATTTCATCACTTATGTTTTAACTAAAAATAATTCTTTTATTTACGTCTAAAATTATTTAAAAAATACAATTGTACTAGTATAAGTATAGTTTATAGTTATAGCTTTAGGTATGTAGAGGTTATATTTTATCAAATATTTCAATCACTGTTTTTCTTATCACACATTATTTAGATATCAGCATAATATCCTATTTATGTTCGATCTATTTGCATGTCGCATCCAAAGGATACAGGATAAGGGATTATGAGAGGATATGGAAATAAGCCGTACTGCGCGTCCTCCAATTTGCGTCGGCCCTTATTAATATGACACAAGTCGGCGGCTCGATTCTGTCTCACACAGCACAATGCGCGGGAAGAGCGGTCGACTGAGATGCACAATGATTTATACCAAAAAATCATAAATAGACCCTTAGGCATATACTTTTTTTGACAAAACCACGGCATATATCTATTTCGTGTAAAGTTATTTGAACTCTTGAATAACTAATCAATGTTTGTAGGCAAAGTTTTTGTACACCAGAGTGACCTATTCACCCTCAGAGTTGCATTAAAACTTGTGTTAAAATATGGATATCTTTTAAATTAATACGTTTTTTTATGTTTGTATGCCAAGCAACCTAGTTAACGACAAGATAAATCGGTATCATGCTTATTTTTGTAAATTAAACATACAACAGCGGAGTAATAATCATTCTACGTTTGTAGGGAGGAAAGCTGACTTGTATCACCTTAATTCACTGAAACAGTACACGCCATGCTGTTAATTCACGATGGCCTTCTTAGACGGTGGCTACTGCCGCTAAACGGACCACCCAAATTATGACTGCAAAAGTGTGCCATTATGTAATAAGCTTGTGCCACTAGGTTTGTTGCTAATAGTTCTAACAAAAGTTCTTTATTAGGTTCTTAAAGGGAGATTGTTAACTTAAATTTTTTTATTAAATAAATTACTTATATAATTTACGAGTTAAAAAATTAAATATTACTTATTTTTATAGGTATAGGTAAAGGAGATAAATAATAATAATTTCGTACTTATGAATTTTTGTCCTTCGCCCGCGTTGAAAAATATAACAAATTAGAAAATATCTGACATATTTATTTTCTATATTTTTCAACGACGCCTCAGGAGCCAAACCTTTCTCCAGGATAAAACATATTGAGTAACAAACATCCATTCATACATTGAACCTCACAAAATTTCGCATTCATAATATCATTAGGACAAACATAATATGATATAATCATCACTTTTGAGAGATATTATTTCATTGTTAACCTCATTGGCGTGCGTGATATCCGTAAAACAGAGCAACTAATTAAAATTAGTCTTAAACTTCACCTCGATTTCAAAGTACAATTCATAGAACACGCTTGTTAAAGTGTGTGAAAGTTTCCGTTTGGAGAAACGTTCTAAATGAGATCGTGCTGCAAGATGTGACCTGGGGTATTTACGATCATGTAACTTTCCAACTGATCGTTGTGAACTATTGTGAACTAAACTCACACCACATAACTAACCTACCTACATAACGCATGACAATAAAATATGTCACCGGCTACAAAAATTCAGTCCCGCATCTCTCGGCGCTTTGCCCGAGTGCCAAATCGCCACAGAATAATGTACGATCGACTGCCAAGGCAAAACCTATTGCTATGAGACAACGGCCTTCTATTGTCTCCGATACTCGACTTATGAGACAAAACAGGTTATCAGAATTGATGTACTAGAGATAAAGAACATATGTTATGGGATTATTCGGGCTTCACGCGAGTGTTCTAGTCTATACTAATCTATTTTAATATTATGAAGAGAGAGATTTCAATTTTTGTATATTTGTTTGTAATGAACAAAACTCAAAAACTACTGGATGGCTTTAAAAATTATTTTACCTATAGAAAGCTACATTATTAGGGAGTAACATATAGGCTCATCTCATTAAGGATTTACAAGTCAGTTTTCCTCCATACTAACGTATTACGTATATTACTCCGCTGTTTTATGTTTAATTTACAAAAGTAAGCATGATACCGATTTATTTTGTCGTTAGCTAGGTTCCTGCAAAGTACAACTTAAAAAAAAGTATTAATTTAAAAGATATGGTCCTTGAAAAATCCATATTTTAATATAAGTTTGAATGCAACTTTGATGGTGTAACATTTCTAGTGTACAAAAACTCGAGAACTTAGACCACAAACATTTGATTAGTTATTCAAGACTACAAATAACTTTACACGAAATAGATATATGCAGCAGTTTTTTCAAAAAAAGCGTAGGCCCAAGGATGTGTTTGTGATTTTATTTTTGGTATGAATCATTGTGCATCTCAGTCGACTGCTCTTCCCGCGCTTTGTGCTGTGTGAGACAGGACGCATTTTAGTGAGACCGATGAGTTCGGGCCGCCGACTTGTTTCACCTTAAGTTACGCGAACTGAGTCACGTGCAACAGCTAGTCTGTTGTATACCATCACCGTCTATGTTTATTGGAATTTTGTGTAAGAAAATATTCAAAAATTTAAACAAATAATAAGACTTAGCTTGGACCCGCGATTAGTCTGCCATGCTTTTTCTTATTTGTTAATTTATTTAAACTTTATTACTCATACTAGCTGTTGCCCGCGACTTCGTCCGCGTTAAAAAAGATAAAAAGTAGCCTATCACGTGTCCCATACTTCTTAATGTTTATCTACCAAGTTTCATGAAAATCAGTTAATTCGATTAAGAGTTATGGAGGAACATACATACAGAAAAAAAAACTAAAAATCGTCAATTTAGTTTCAATATCATGTATAGAGCCTATATACACGATATTTCTGAAAACAAAGTAAATTACTCCATGACCGACCGCTACAGATTTATTATTAATATTGATATTTTTGTCAGGTGTTAATTTTTTTTATACATTTTAGCTTAATACAAGCGTTAAAACGAAAATAAACTGATGGCCTGATCTTCATACAAAACTGATTGATCCCCTTAGACATTAATAAAAATTTGAATTTTTGAAGAAAAATTGTCCCTAAATTAATTTTCTTTTGTTGCAAAATCAGTCACATTCAATTATGATTCAAAAGTCATGTGTAACAGCCTCGAATCCTGGTTTATTGAGCGCAAAGGCCGCCCACGAGGCATGTGCAATAGAGTAATCCATCATACAAAATTCTTTTTGTTTCAGTCAAGTCATTGTTCCCATGTTTCCACTATTCGAAATTTCGGCCTTTTCAATCGAGACCGAGTTTACAACAAAAACGAATTTCCGAACCTTTTCCGAGTGTCATTATTTATCTAGGATCGGCTGTCGGAGCTATTTCCAATTCAGACATTTCGGAGACTTCCGTTCGTTTCGGAACAACGATTGAATGCTTTATTATGAAAGGAGGACCCTTTACTCCCAACTAATATAACGTACAGTGTCTACAAACTCTAAGCAACTAATAACACAAGTTTTACGACTTTTTTTATATATATATTTAAACAAGTTGTTTTATGTTCGTATAGTTTTCGTGTGTAATGGATCCTTATGTAGTAATGCAAATCTATCAAACTAATTGAAGTTTTGCTCGAAGTTTCTCCCGTGGAACTTTGCACTTCGCTAGGAATTATTGAGCACGAATCACGCTTTGTTTGTTGGATAATATCTCCATAACGAATTCCTGTTATTTGTTCAGCGTGAAAAGTTAATTGATAAATACAGCCTATTTTTATTTTGATCTAAAAAATATTGAACGCCAAAAAATTACTGGAATTAAATGCAATTAATTACTGAGAAAACAACACCTATGACCCTTTTTTTTAATAGATCTACAGATTTTGAACTGTGTTTATTTATTAAAATAGTTGTAATTTATGTACCTTTTTATTTTATAAATTATAAAAATTATATATTTTGGTACACTTTTTTTTTATAAATTATACAATAGCAATACTACAATGTACAATGTACCAAATAAACATTTTTTTCTTTACCTGGAATATCTCTAGTCCACGACCGGACACACTTTAGGTTTTTTAACGAATAACTTTACTGGTAGGTAAGTGCACTGCCGACCTTGATAGAGCAAAGGTCAAGGGACACTATATAGGGACAGTGGAATGAACTCAAACATTTCTTACTCACACACTGAAACACAACAGCGCAAGTAACGTTTTTTTATTTCACGGTTGTCTCGTGCAAGGGGTGTTTTCGCCCACCGAGCGGACTGTCCAGTCGAGTTTATGACCGCGAAATGCACTGGGCATAACACTATAATATATAATTTAAGTTACAATATCTCCTTAAAAACTAAAGGGCCACAAATCAAAATTACACATTTTACAGGAGAGCTAATCGAAAATAAATAAATTATTTTTTGTCTATTTTTTTCTTATTAGATACATATCAAATATATGCATATTATACATCGTTAGATGCGTATTTTTAAGTAGCATTAAATGTTTTAAGTACTTTTATAATAAACGGAATACTAGAAGAGATAGAAGCATATAAGTTACTTTTGAATATATAAAAAATGATCAAAATATACTAAATATGGAATAAAACAACCATAAATCTTTTTGAAACATCCAATATGAAGGATTGTGATTATATTTTTGCAATTAAAACATTTTCGCATGTTTGGATTTTTTGTTTTATGGCCCTTTAGTTTTTAAGGAGCGATATGTAGTTAATTAAGATAATAATTATTATTGAAGCTATTTTATGTTATGAATCATATTAATCTTCATTACATAGTATAAAAGAAATATCGCTTAAGCCCATTTTATAATTAAAATATATATGTATTTACAATGAAATGGACTAAACATTTAAGCAGGTATAAGACAAGGAAAATAATTTACATAAGTATACAACACTTAACATACACATAATATTAATTCGTAGACAGCAAGTTAAGTTAAATCAGTGTTTTGAATAAGATTTGCATGTTATTAACTTGGATGATTGTTTTTATTTCAAACTAGCTGACGCCCGCGACTTCGTCCGGAAAAAGTGGCCTAACCTGTGTCCTGTACGTCTAAATGTTTATCTACCAAGTTTCTTCGTTTAAGAGTTATGGAGGAACATGCATACAATACTTACACTTAAATTTTGCATACACGCTGGCACAGATACAAGAAAAGACATAGGGTACCTTCATCCAGAAAAAAAAGGACTGTTCTCGTGGGGTTGTCTAAAATAAAATAAAAAACCTAACGCCTTGCCAAAGTGTTATAGCAACAAGCGTTTATATTTATTATATACCTATATTTATTTTTTACTTAAACGCAGACGAAGTCGTGGGCACCAGCCAGTAATATTATATGCATGGAGTGTATATATTATCCGTAAAAACAGCTACTGAAAGCAATAAAATTTAATATCCACATTCACAAAGCGATAATAACATTTTTATACATTGAGGATTCATTAGTGAAAGAGTTAATTATTATAAAAGAACAAAACAATCGTAAACTCGTGGCGAACAACTTTTATCTTTCGGAAAGTAATTAGGGAAACATTAATGTTGTTTTAATCCCTCCCTAATATTTTAGGCCCGAATTTTCATTAATATATCAAACAGATTAATGAAGGTTTTTAAATTCTTTTTCATATTCTCATTTAAAACGGCGCCGAAATGGCCAAAATTTCTTTTATTATATTTGTATGATGCTTGATCGTTCTTGAAGAGTCCCAAGTTGTATTATTTTGTAGTGGCAGATTATTATAGACAAATTATCCTTGTTGATTTGTATATAATTGCTCTTAATGACTTGTTTATAATTCCATCAGTGAAAACAGTATTTAAATCGGTTGCATGGTTTAGAAAGAGCTTTTTGCAAATTATAATATGTATACAAACCTTACTCGTTTATCTCTATTTCCATTACAGAAAATCTATCAAAATTCGCGAGTTGTTTTAAAAGAAGTTAGCCGAGAAACAGACAGAAGAGCAAGAGCAAAGAATCTAACATAATTATAGATAGATAGTATTACTAGTGAAAATAGCGTTTATTTATAGGTAAAATTTAGCAATTAGCACTAAGTTAACGAAAACAAAGACTCATCTGTCAAATACACTAAATCAAGGTCAGCGGAAAAAGCGTGTTTACGTAAAAATAGCATCAGTGTCGATTCGTCATATGTACCCTACACGTGTCCGAAAGTTGTTCGTGTCGACATCTTGCAAACGAATTTTCTAAGCCAATGACGCATCACTTGTGACGTTTTAAAAATACGTTTACAAATGCATTGCACTATGACCTAAAAAGGCGATATAAAAAAATCAGTAGCAAAAGCCCCTCTAAACGGTTGTTTTTTCCCTATGAAAGATATCCAATGTACTTTTCAGTACCCTTGATAACGTGTGTGCAAAATAGCACGATATTCGGTTGAGTCAAGAGGGAAGTATAGCTATGCGATAGGTATTTAGGAAAACACATGCTATCGCTTGTGCGCTCTAGCCCCGGGGCAGTCATGCGATAGAGAGCGTTGCAGCTTCCGACTGACAATAGTACTTTTTTTGATGAAATTTCATTTCGGGAGAAAACAATTTCCACTAACTAAATCACTAGGTTTATAGCTTTCGCTTTTTTTAAAAAATTAGATTGTTTTTATAAAACAAACGATTTAATTCGACAAAGTTTTAATCACAAAAATTAAGTTATTTGAGGTTAAATAAGTTTGACTCTATTGAAAATTTTGAAAACAGGAAAACCTATAAACTTAGTCTTTCACTGTGTCAATAACATGCAAAAAAATCATGGAGATTGGAAAATATTTAGAAGTGGAAAAACGTTTTCTCTTTTTGTATGGACGAGTGCGTGCTATTCTTCCCTCTTAACAACAAACTCACTTTCGCATTTATAATAATTTATTTAAGATTTTATTTTCCCTTCTCGTAATTTTATATATTACTAGCTGTTGCCCGCGACTTCGTACACGTTAAAAAAGATAAAAATCACTTGTCCCGTATTTTCATGAAAATCAGTTAATTCGTTTAAGAGTGATGGAGGAACATACATTACATACACACAGAAAAAAATTCTAAAAACCGTCAATTTAGTTTCAGTATCATGTATAGAGCCCATGTGCACGATATTTCTGAAAACAAAATAAATTACTCCATGACCGACCCCTACAGATTTATTATTATTAGTATTGATTGATGATGTAGAATAGTAGTGTTCACGTGTTCTAAATAGTTTGAATTCCAACAAAAATACTTTATTAATGAATGATCACCTAAGGTCAATGATATTATATTATGTGGAGTTTACAACGATACTAACCGCAAACAGGTGACCACAGATTCTGACCAAATATCATGAGTCATTTTAATGACTAGTGATATAACGTTTTTGAAATAAATAATTGGTGAATTTATTTCTAAAAAATAAATATAAAATATAAATATTTTCTATTGGGAATTATGAACAATTTGTGAAATTGTTAGTCCCATAAAAAATGGATAATTGGTGAAATACGAGTACATATGACCAGAAATTTCGTCTGCCGGCAGCAGCGTGCACTTTTAAATTTTTCAGCTTCATATATTTTTTAAATTGATATAGAAAATATTATCATATTTTATATATGCGACAGTTTATAAGAATGGATGTACGGATGTTTGTATGCATTTGCATATGGGATACTTTTTTATACAAAAAAAAATATTAGGTCCTCTAGAGATCGTCTAATAAAATATAAAAAGCCTCATAACGATAAAGATTTTTCAGATATTTTCTCACGTGTTATTTTTTTAATTTTTCAATGCGAATTTTTCAAACTCTTGGGCACTACTTAGTTAGTTAGTCATAGATATAAATAAAAATTAAAAATCATCACGTGTGAATTATTTTCAATTCTAAATGGCTTTATTTTATTTTTTTTCAAAATATTTTTGTTTTCATTCTGAAAGACTTTCTAAATACACATTTATTATCTCCGTGATACGGTTGACGCAATGCGGTACTAATAAAGAGCTGTTTCTGTGCTACTCACTGTCATAACCCATCATAATTATATTGAATGTATTTTAGATATTAGCATGTAACCGAGCAACAAAACAGTTATCGGTGTGATACTAATTTGGTTAGAATGTATAATATTTATGTCTACAGTTAAATCAGTTAAAATACACTTTAAATTTAACTTATGACAAAAAAAATGACATTGATTGGTTCAGTATTTGAAGCGTGGTGTAACAAATTCACTTTCGCGTATTTTGTATAATTAGTTAGAACTCGCAATTATGACATTTTTAGAAGGGCTGCTTATATATATGAATATAATAAAGTCGTAAACGAGCCGTGTCTGTGTGCCACATTTAATATATAAAAAAAAATTGTACGTACACACATCGTACTTATATGTTAACGAGGCCAAAAAAATTGTGTTAAGACTTTTCGCCTGTTTTTCTGTGCACGCTAATTCAAAAATTAATGCGGTTTTCACTGACGCATTGATGATTACCTAGATTATACTATAGGATACTTCTTATACTGCAAATGTGTTAGATTCCTGAGGGATTTCCAAAAAACGAACTACGGGGGCGTACAATATAACTAAGTGTGCCTTTAATTTATTCAAAACGGGGGCGAACACGACGGACCCATATTAATTACTATTAAATCAATAACTTTATAAAAACCACTACAATAGGAATATTTGAAATAAAATCTTGACATTACAACACTTACCAATAATGCGATTTTGAGGCTGAAAGAAATCTAAATACATATGTAAATATCTTACGACATTGTTTTCATCAAGGAGAATAGAGGTAAAGGAGCGCAAGCTCCGTGTATTAAAAGTGTCCGTTGAAAGACGACGAACTGATGGCGCTGGTTGCAGCTAGTGATAGTAAACAATTCAACTCAGCGCGCACTTCACTCCGTTTCATTTCATACTCTCAAACTCTCTAGATCACTGCCCTAGACACACCAGCGCCATCTCAATTCGACGATTTTAGTTGCCACTTTTTTAGTTTAACACCCATATAAGATTGTTCTCCTTATCTCTATGCTCCTTAGTTTTCATGCATGTAAACTCATTTTTAAAGCGAATTCATTGTATTTAAAAACAAATAATCATTGGCAGCGTGGGTTGTGGGTGTAACTGGAAAAAATAAGCATAATTGTGACAGCTCATTTACATAGGCTGCCTTTGTTTTTGCATGCAACAACGACCTTTGCGCGTATTATTTGACTTTTGAAAAATACAGACGTAATAAAGTGAAGATGAAAAAAAATGTGAAACAACATTGGTTCTATTTGTAAATTTCTTTTAGTCGAAACAAGGCAAATTGGAGGCGACGTGCCTCTAATGACACGCGAAGATAAAGTATTCAGTATTGTTCTTGAGATCAGAGTTAGCTGATATAACTAAGTACCTATATAATGGCATGTCTGTTACATTTTTCTCTACTAAGTAATGGATTTTAATGCGGTCTCTATTGTCATTTGGGGCAGGGTTTCCCAACCTTTTTCATTTAATAAGTCGAACCCCTATTGCAACCTAACTGTATCCTGCAGACTTAAACATGAAATGAGAAAAACTGCTTTATTATTTTTTACTGAATTTTCTCAGGTTAATTAATGAACACTCATACATTAAAATCCACCATTATTGGACACCCGTGCAAAGCTGGTTGCGATTCGCTAGAAAATTAATATAAAAATAATAAGAATAAATATAAATAAGTATTTATCATTTGAACAGAACCAATTAAAATTTTTAAATGAAGGAGAAATACTAAAAAAACTAAAATGTTAAAAATTTATATGTATACGTCTACTTATTATGGTACTATCTGCCGGCCGCGACTTCGTCCGCTTTGAAAAGGAAAAAAAATACCTACACTTACAGATTTATTATTAGTAGTGATGATTGATTGATTGATTGATGATTACGTCATTCGTAAAGTGAAAGTGTGGGGTGCTTTTTCTCTATTATAAAATAAAACAGGGCCACAGTACGACTGGCAAGTGTAATTTATATCTAGCTGGTTCGACGGAGTTTGACAACTAACTGATTTATGGGGGAAACTTGCTACGCAAACCGAGTGGTCGTTTTTTTGCTAAATCTGACATACCCGCGTCAGATTTCGTGTAAACTACGACCAGACATTATTATGAAGCAATATTTATTCTAAAAACAACAAAGTGCCTTTCAAGAAAAGATTTAATAGCTCCTCTGTTTTTCTTATTCTTTATTTTACATTTCATTCTTTTTTCAAACGTAGTTTAATATAGAACTTAGTATTTATTCATCGCTTGAGTTATATTATGAAAAATCTTTTCAAACGTTTGTAAACATATATAATTATATACTCTATCTACATGGAATTACTTTATATCTTCTTTTTTATACACTTTAGATATTTGTGTGTAAATATTGTAAAAATATTTTTGCCATCTTTATAATAAAATATTTAATTATGTTCGTAACCAAAGATTACAAACTTTTGAGTAACCATATGTTAGTTAATTAGAGCTCGGTCTCAATACGCGTTTAACATAATAAATATATTTAAGCGATTAATGAAAGAAAGCACATTCTGATTTAAGATTTCTTTTTTTCATCTTTTAAAAATTTTAAATTATCAAAACAAAGACTAGTACCTACTTATAAGAAATATTGACTTTAATCTTTTATTCATTATATGTTAATCATTTATATTTACCCGTAAAGTCTCTTTACAAAAATATATGAACCAGTCTTTTCATTTATTGTTTCTGCATCAACATTTTCATAACATTAATAAAAATATCAGACTTTATTTTGCTCATATATTTTGTCATGCGCAATATTTTATTTTTAAACGCGGTCGAAGTAGCTGGCACCAGCTAGTATATCATTTATATTCCTATAATGTAGAATAATAAGCTAAGTTCATTTATATGTCTATAATATTTTACATGAAACAATTTTAACTAGGATTTCATAAAATCTGCAGTCAACTGTCTGATAGCAATGTCAATGCCTAATAATTATAGCAGGGATGTTGAGAATTCGAGTGTGAAACATAAAACGCCTTTGTTAGGAGGAACGAAAAACACAACAATAGAGTTGTAGGCAGTTGGGGTTCCATTGAAAGTTCTCCCGTAGGGTTTTAAGGGAGACTGGCCCAGTTTTCACCGTTGCGCTTTCTTTCCCGCGTAATGACGCCTCCGTGAAGTGAGTCGACGAAGTTAGAAAATATTAAAATGAACAAGCATCTTGTTTCATCCGCTGCTGAAGCGTTCGCGTTTTGCGCGTACACCTTTTAAGGTACAGTCGGCCGCATAAGTCGATTAACACATTCAAAAGTGCAAAACAACTGAACACTCAAGTTACTTACTTACTTATTTACTTACTGGAGCTTTTTGCGATCGTTTGTACGTGAAGTTTATTTTGTTCTGTAGTGGTGACAACGACTTATGGCGCGTTGAGAGTTCAGTTGTTTTGCACTTTTGAATGTTTTAATCGACTTATGCGGTCGACTGTACTTGTGCAAAGATTTTTACAAAAGAAAAAGATGAGGTGAAAAAACGTATAGTGTAGTTATTTACACTTGAGGAGTGCTCGTAACTTTTCTTAATTTTCTGTTTTTACTTATAAAATTGTTTGCCTCGACTATCAACGCACAGTCAAAACTAGCTGAATTTTTATTTTATAACGGCCTCAGTTTCGCACGGATTTTTTATGCAAATACAAATTTAGATTTTAGATTCTATTATCTATTTTCAACTCTATGTCTTCGACTTAGAAATCAATTTAGTGTAGTGTATCAACTAGTTCACTACTTAGGTTCCTAAATTGGTTTCGTTCAAATTGAATAGTATAATAGCGATTTAACCTTTAAGAAAGAATTTTAGTGCCATAAAGCGACGAGTTGGCTACTCGCAAATGTAAAGAAAATAATATTGGTTTCCTTTGCTATATTCGCGATTGTGACTTTTGTTTTTCTACATTCTAAGTTTCAGAATAATTTATGTTTTCTTGAACAATGTTATTTAAAGAAACATCATCGTAGTTCCTTTCCTTAATAAATATTATCGCTATACTAGTGGGGATCCCTACTTGAGGTGGAAATTTTTCTTTCATCATTGCCTACTACGTAACAAGCATTTTATATATTACCTCTAGAACAGTTAATTTCAAAATTGTAATATACAATTACAGTCTATGAAGAAATCATCGGTTACAATTTTCATCATCTGTCAGTATTACAATAAAACCTTTTATAGAAATAAAAGACAGTATAAGACTTTTTTATTCATCTGTTCATTATAGACTATGAAACTAGATAACTCTTTCATTTATTAATTAAATACATATTTATGCGTCAGATGAGCTCAGAGCAGCGAACTTGAATGCAGCAGAGATATATTATATCGATGGCTCAGAGTCCCATTAACGATACTCTTCATAGAAGTTTTAGTCACATTTTTGCCTTCAGAATTTGTTGTTGCAAATCTCTAAAATTTGGTATTATTTACGAGCAGCAGTTCCATTTTACTTGCAAATCCGATGGCGTCTGTAGCAGGGACGCGAGAGAAAAATGTCGAAAAAATGAGTAACGTGAACTATGAAGGATAAAACATTTAGATATTCAACGCGAAATTCCTTCAATTAAAATTCCAATGAGACTACAATTTCTCTAGAATTTAAAACTGTATAACTTTTTATTTAATTTACCTACGGTGTCCTTCGAATATTTTGCATTAAAACAAGGCGTATAAAAGTTAAATAATTTAAGTAATATTTACTTTAAAAAAATCGCGCTTAAAATTACTTTAGTACATTTTCAATCGACTTCCAAAAAAGGCCTCCTTTTTTCTTAATTCGACTGTATTTTTTTTATATTTGTTACTTCATAACTTTCGACTGGGTGAACAGATTTTGATGATTATTTTTTTAATTGAAAGCATTTTAATTTGGTCCAGTTCTGACAGTACCATCGATGAGAAAATGGTTTGAAGTCGGTTTATTTTGTTAAAAAGTGTTATTATAGGGATCTTATTCCATGGTTATTATATTTGTATTATTTATATATTTTACTAGCGGCCTGCGTTCGCCTTCTCACAACCTCACTTGACAACCGTATCAAAATCCTTTGGGTTGTTTAGAAGTAGTTAGCAGAGAAACAGACAGACGTGGACAGATTTTTTTCAACTTACATAAAAACTTAATTATCGAACTGATGGTGAAAACTGCATCAAAATCCGTTGCGTTCTTTGGAAGGAGCAAGTTTTACAGACAGACAGACAGGCGACAGATAGCCACTCATCACTAAGTAGATCAATCACTTCAATATAAAATATTATTTAAAATTGATTTTTTTAAGCTGTTTAATTAAAAAAAAAGACATGGAATAGAATCACAGTGAATAATGTCTTTTACTATGAAACCGTTAGTCGCGCTCGATAAGGTACGTTTGTAGTTCATGATTTATATTCACATCGAGCTTTTGCTGTCAAATATATACTGAACAGCGCACTAAGCCAGACTGCAAATATTTGAAACGAAAACTTGAAATTTCACAACCATCTAAGAGGAGAGCGAATTTGGATTGATTTGTTGACTTGTGAAATTGTTTACTCAATTTAAAATGATAGCCTTTAGATTGTGTTGGTTAGACGCAGAATTGTTTCGCGTTTCTACTCAGTGATATCGAGCAAAGTATAAATTTAATATATTATACAATTTAATAGTATAGAGTACGAAGTTATCGTTGAATACCAGGTCATTGTTATTTTAAAACTAACACCTTTGGAGAATTTGGTAATAATAAGGGGTAAAAATTTATAAAAGACGTATTTATACTTTTTATACTTTCAATTTTTTTTTAATACATTCAAATTTAAATATCTATGAATCGTCATTACCAAATTACACGATATTTTCAAAAGTTATGTCAAAAGTTTTAAACTGAAAACTTTAAATTAAACTGATTTCAATTTTCTTAGGACCTTGAAGTTTATTCTGGATAAGAACATTTTAGAAACGTCATTTTTGTTTGGTCTATTCACAAAAAAAAATATATTGAAAGAAAATTTCACAAGGGAAATTTAATATCCGTCACGAAAATAGTAAAATCCTCGAGTTACATAAACTCTAAATTCAGAGATAGGAATTTCAAAAAGGCAATGAAATCATTCTTAATGAATAACGGAAACTTCTTGATTTTTTTTAAAGTAGTTAGACAGTTTAAACTAAAACAATAAATGAGAATTATTGTCTCACAAACCAGAGGTTTAAAGAAAAAAAGACAAAAGTCTCTTGAAATGTATATAAAACAAGACGAATCTAGCAGATGCATGTAAATATTGTACGCACAGATTTGGGTCGGGTCTGAAAGCCCGGCACTAAATCTTGCATTGAACGTGTATCGAGCACCCTCATCACATTTTGACCACGATGGGAAGGATCCTTGAGAATTATGTACAGATTTACTAAAAAGGGTATATGTCTTTCAAAGCGAACTCAAAATATTTAACGAAGTAGCCGTTTTCAATTAACTTTTAATTACAAATGTTAAGATGCTGAATGCGAAGAATACGAAAGCAGGAGCAACGGAACGTAAATTGATTGTTTTTATTAATTTGTTTTCAGTTTTCTAAATCACTCCACTCTGTCGTAACGATGAATCAGAGTTGGGAAATGGGGACGACGTAGAGACGTCGAAACAGTAGGTGAGGTGAATTCTTATTGATGTAGGTAATATTAGGTAAACTATGCTTCAATATTGTCAATAAATTTTACCATTTGTAGCATTATATTGTCACTAAAAGGCAAGTTTAGTTTTAGTTATTAAATTTTAAAATATATCACTAACCATAACTGCGATGCCATTTGTCGTATCAATTTAAAGAGATTTACTTTCGACAAAATATCGACATTTCTTTTACTTCTGTTACAATGGCATTAGTAGAATAAAATATAATAGAAATGTCAGATTGAATGGTTAAAATTGTATAAATTAGATAATGAATTTTATTCTTGTTATTTGTATTTATTTAATTTTATATTTATACACACATTCGGTTTTGTGTTTTTTTTTTCGTTAATTCCTTCTAAACCACACATCGAATTTTGGTATTCAATTATTTAAATTAAAGCGATAAGTGAAGAAAGTTTGTGTATTTAATTTACATGTTTCGAATCTGAGGGTGGATCGCTGATGCCGTATTATAGTATGTAATTTTATGTGTCTTTAAATTCATATTAGATTACTACTCCATCTGCGTTACAAAAGAAATGTTGTTCCGAGAGCATAGTGACGTACTGTTTGCAGTTTGTAACGTGATTAGGGGTGGCGACGAGGTGCGGAGCGTGAAGGACGAATGCTAATGATTTATGTTGTAGCTCCGAGAGACATCGTTTCATGCAGGCGTATGATAAATGTTGGAGAGTTACGCAACATGTCTGAGTGTTTCTAGACCAACGACACAACTGCAGACCGCATAGTTAAAAACTTCACTAGCGACTGCAATTTTAGCATACCAATTAATAGTCACTAGGGATTCGAAAGGAGTTAGTAAAGAAGTACACAGAATCGGACAAGGACTTTATTTTATAATAATGTCCTAGTTATAGATATAGATTATATTTGCAAATTCAAAGGATTTAAGTTATAATAACCCAGACAGAGAACTGTTTCTTTGTACATCTCTGTCAAATATGTGTAAGTTTATATGGATTTGTATAAAAATAATTACATTTTTAATTATTGTACCTTAAATACAATATATTTTATAAAATAAGACACGCCAATAATGTACTATAATGTACACTTATGGATAATTCATTCCTTATTTTAAGCCTGTTCTCGTTACACAAATTTTCATTTAATATTTCCTCAGTGTGTCGTTAAAAAGCCCATTGTCAAAGGCGTCACATTAGGATTTTACCATGAAATTTGTAATCTGAAAGCGTGGAATCGACATGAATGATTTATAAACGGCAGTAATACGGCACATTAGCCAAACCACAACACGTACGCTCACTGGATTTAGCAAAAAGAGATCTACCGCCATTATTGCGCAGAAAGATTTATTAGCCGGTGCAGGGCGGGCAGCTGGCGTTCCATATTGTGCCATTTTTTGCAGAACACAATGTACGCGAAGAACTTTATGTACTATAAGAATACTGATTTAAGTATATCGATATATATGCGAAAGCACCTCTTTTTTGTTTGGTTAAAGGCTTATAGGCGATGGTTTTTGATCTTTACAGTATTTCTTAAAAATATATATTTATCTATTGAATGGTGGTATCTAACAATCAAGCAAAAATTCATATCCGTTGTAGACTATATATGGAAAGGCGTCCGTCCATAAATACACACATAATATCTCAACAAATAAAAACATACATCCACATCAAATATATTCATAAACATTCTCGTGACAACTGACAAATTCCAGACGTTACTGGTCGTTTGGGCGTACTATTATGTTTTTTGGTATGCGTATATATTGAGTCAATAAAACAGCGGATGTAGTCTCGGCGCCATGACAGTCGATTTCACTTCCGGTCACGTGCTTAGTTCAGGAACGCGAAGTTAAGATGGAGTGCGCCAACTTTCCGACGAAAGACGTATCTACTTTTTGTCGGTTTGTGTAACACTAATTAGCAAAGATTTTCTTTGAAAAAATGTCTACGTAATTGAGATTAATGAATTGATTATTATTACACATATATGTTTCTTTCTTTCATAATATTAATGTAGAGTTAATAAAACAAATAAAGTAGTTACCTATAGGAGTTTGAAAGTTATCTAATTTGTAATTTTATGACGTAGTTCTAGGTTATGTTAATATTATACAATACTGATTAGAAAAATTATTATTTACATTATATTTTTATCTCTATCCTCAGTCCTTGGCAGAGCTAGCAAGGCATCTATCTGACCGAGACTATAGCCGAGACTTTATATTAGCAGGTATATTATGTTTTTTACAGCATATTGAACTTTATGGTCATGATGATGGGTAAAGACGCAGTAAAGAGAAAAGTTGGGCGAAGGAAGAAGTCGTGGCTGAGAAACATCAGGGAGCCAAAGCAATCACAAATTTATATTCACTGTGATTACACAAATACACCAATTCATCACAAATTATTTTAATATATCGTATTTATTTTGAAAGACGCGGCAAATAAGATTAAAAATAGAAATAAATGTAACTGAAGCCAGGGAATAAACTCTATAATAGGTACTTACGTAGGTGGTGAGAAGGCGAATGTAACGTTTTGGGTTTCTTCTATTTTTACATAAAGGGAATAAATAAAAGTCACGTTAAAGGTGACATCACGATTGACACAAAACAAACTTAATAGAATAATATAATTGATTTGTTTATAAGTAATTTCTTTATAAGTTCATTGAATAATTTTTCAAAAAAACAAGTTGTACACGTTTTTTTAGTCTGTGCGTATGTACCCTAATCTCAGGAACGGCTTAACGTGTTTGGATGAAAATTTTCACACATAATAGTTTATTAGGTGGATTAACATTTACGATACATTATCAAAAAATCAGAATAGAAGCTTACCAGCTAGTTTAACATTAATCATACTCACGGCCTCTTTTCGCCTTAGGCTAGTCACGTGGACAATATCGTCAGACATTTTGCACGATTTGCCTTTGATTTTGGCACACATTTATGACGTAGTGTATGAAGTCAAAAATCTGATTCAGCAAGGAAAGTAGTTGAGCGATACCTTGGCGACCACAATAAATGTCGCATTTTAAAATCGCGTGCGGACTATCTCCTGTACTTTTTTTCAAATTCATGTGCGTATTGGAAACGGGGATGAGCGAATGAACCTGAGGAATTATTCGCATGTGTGATTAGCTTCTTTTGAAAATTTGTCTTGCTAATAAGCAGATGGCTGGTGTGGAGGACTAATAGCACAATACATATCTTCTCAAGCAAAGGTATTCAATAGGTAAATATGAGTTAGTTAATTGTTTGCTGATAGCAGACTTGTTTTGCCTAATATTAGATTTCAAACTCATATTCGATTACGTGGTTGCGTAAGACGATTGTAAGGCTCACGTTACGTTGTTAGCAGATAAAGTTTTCTCGTTCGGAATATAAGCAATAACTAATTTCGGATTACACAAACAACAGCTATTACGGTTGGCAGTAAATTGTGTGTCTACATTGAACTTGGTCTGAGTAGTTAGTGGCGAGTTTGTATCCAATCTTTGTAAACAGCCCGTGTTATTATTGGCAGTAAAAAGCTATGAATAACGCAGGCGGGTCCATATTGAGAGCGTATAACTCGGCCGCTGTAGACCTAAGAATGTGCAAGTTAGCTAAACCTATAGATGTCGGTAGGTAGGGCACCCTTCGTGAAATTATTGCCCGCCGAAAATAGGTCAATTGCCTTCCCCTAACCAGAGCGAGAGGGAGGATAGCGAGTGGGATGAAATGGAGATAGAAGCCTTAATTCGTTCAGGTGACGTCACGAAGGTTTTAACGGACTCGTTCGTTTTCTTTTTGCGAGCTTTTGTTTTGAAAGCTCATGCACGAATTTCTCTCGTCTCTATCAGTCGGGTTTATTTGTTCGGCGACGTGTAGAATCAGTAATGTGTCTCCGCCATTACGTTTATCGCGCGCGGGCGTTTTGTTTTTCACTCGTGTGTTTTTTCATTTCCTCACAAGCCCGATAAGGTTCGACGATGTTTGGTGGGACTTTGAGAAGGAAATGAGCGGGATAAAACAAACGACGTCACTTTGATCTCAACGATCCTGTTTGTTTTGTTACAAACAAAATCAATAGAAATACTCTTTATAAGACTGTTGTTTGTTTTCAAATGTATTCTAAGACCAAGACCAATCGTGTGACCATTCAACTGCATGAGAATTAAATTCAACAAACAGCCATCCCTGGTGTCTCATCATTAAAATTCACACATTAATCCCAAGCAACACAGAATGGCTGAATAAATGCATTTATACAGCCGTTATTCAAGCAATTGGGCACAAAATAAATTGCTTTAAGCTGTATAGTAGCAACATAATAGCTGAATAGTAGCTGAATAAGCAACAAGAAGTACATAATAGCCCATAGTGTTATAATAGCCCAAAAATCATTCAATACAGCATTTGCCTATCTTGTCAGCTCTAATACCCTTATAACAAAGCTTTAAACTGAATAATTTGTGAATTTCATACTGTTATCTGGCCTATGTTTTGCCTGGGATGTACCTAGGACTAGCTACTGCATGCGACTACGTCCGCGTAACTTTATAAAATATAGCCTATGTTACTCGCTAATAATGTAGCTTGCTATAGGTGAAAGAATTTTAAAAATCGGCTTAGTAGATTTTGTGTTTTTTCATTACAAACAAAAATACAAATACATCATTTTATATAAGTATAGATTTAGCAAGCGTAAGCCATTCGACATATTATAAGTAATTTTTAATTGTTCGTCACCACACGGTTCTCCATTTTCCAATGCTCCAAGTATTTTGGCATGGACGTTTTTATTCAACGTGGTATTTTTTTGAACAGGAAAAGCCACCACTCAAGTGGCCTTGAGTGTTGGCATATTTTGTCATTTTTTTTTTTGTCAAAACTATTATATAAAATTATATTGAAGACTTTTAACAACAGTACATTTACGTAGTAGGGATAGGTGGATGAAAAATTTCAACCTATCCCAAATGGTAGGGATAACTGGATTTTATCAATGGTATCTATTTGTATTTTTTTAAATGATTGACGAAAGTGTGGCGGCCGATATTAGAGGCAACAAACCGCCACGAATTAATGGGTGACTTTTCCAAATTAATGCAAGGGCTTTGCGGTGAATAATTATTTGCTCTAATTAAACGTTCTCCAGAAGCACTGTTCGAGTTTTCTGGGCTCCTTTTGCCTCTTTTGAGAATCAGCCGAGTGTGTGATTAGGGAGGTCATGGAGGCATGTTCTATGTTGACACATTGTCGACAATTAGCAGTGACGCATCTCTACTTATTAAGGCTGTGTTAGTCTAAGACTGAAATCATAATAATGCATAAATAATATATTACTTACACGTGGCATAAAACTAAATTATTTTGCTGTATAAGTATTGTGATTAAAAACAGAAATTATATTGTGACGAATAAGATTCCATCCATTTAACTTTTTTTTTTATATAATATCGATTGTTTAGCTTTAGACCTAAATATTATTTGGCTTTATGGCATTTACATGGTGTTTCGTGCTTATAAGTGATATTTAAAGACATATATTTATTTACAAGTACGCTTGGTAAATGTAATTAGAAAAGTCACCGCGTATAAATGCATAATGTATATATATTTACTGTCTTTGATATACAAGTTTGTTCCATGTTTCTTTGTTAGTACTGTGGGTGTACTAGCACCCACATGAATATGTGAGCCCATAATATATGAAACGCTTGTTTGATTGTTTGCGGGTACGTCTCGAATAATTTAGAAGACGGCACTTTGAGTAATTCTTGTTACAACAATTCGTACTAATGTTGTTTTAGCGTTCGTCTCGAATATTCGCTTAGTACGCCATGTTTAAACTTTAACTGCATAATTATATCGAGAGTTTCATCATTGTAGTCACAGAATGAATTCTTTATCATAATCAAAGTTCAAAAAGATTAATAGAAACCGCGGATATAACGATACTAGCTGTGTCCTGTGTCCCGTACGTCTAAATGTTTATCTACCATGTTTCATGAAAACAGGTTGATTCGTTTAAGAGTTATGGGGGAACATACAGTCGGCCGCATAAGTCTATTAAACACATTCATAAGTGCGAAACAACTAAACACTCGTTGTCACGGCTAGAGAACAAAATAAACTTCACGTACAAACGATCGTAAAAAGCTTCAGTAAGTAAGTAAGCTGAGTGTTCAGTCGTTTTGCACTTTTGAATGTGTTAATCGACTTATGCGGACTTATCGTACATACATACAATACATACACTTCAGATTTATTATTAGTATTGATGATTGATTGATGATAATGGTTACAACGGCTAAATGGCAAGGTCCCTTAAAAAGCTATATAACGAATTAATATTGCTCATAAGCAATATCCGTTTACCAATTTTTGTGAAATCCTCGAGTGTCCAATCGGCTTCTTGAAATGTTGTTCTAGTTTTCTAGCCACATATAAGTAAGTTTCCTCGCGATGTTCAGAAACTGTCTTATGTATGTATATTCTTGTTTTTGTTCCAGCACTTAGAGGATCCAGGGATCGAAAATTCAAATTTTTTTAATGATTTATTTTTATGTAAAGGCCGCCCATCAGGTTGACGGTCAATTTTATTGTAGCTGGATATTTTTGTTTATTAATACAAGCGGTGTTGCAGATCTTAGTAAGATTAGGGATTAGGAAGGGATAATGGAAATTGGCTCTGAAAACTGAAAACAACAGCAAACATGCTGTCATTCTCTCGGTGGTCTTCTGTAGTGGGATGATTAATTTAATTAAAAGAATTAAAAGACAGCAATTAAAAGAAACATTTTGCGAACTTCACAAAAGAAAGAGATCACTGGCCTGTAATCATGTCTGTATTTTTAAAAAGATATGGTCCGTGAGCCAGCGACAGATTTTCATGACCAATTTCCTCTCAGTCGATAACTCGTAAAATGACTGAGAGAGTTGTATCATGAAGCGTTGTGAACGTCAGCTGCGGCTCCGATGGTGGGTTGAGCAGCAGAGTGGTAGTCGCCCACGCACATAATAAAAAAAAATTAATTATTTATTTCCGATTAAAAATTCATCAAATTATAGTTAGCCTAATATTTTGAAGATACAAAATTGTTAGCTATTTATAAAATGGCGGATTATACGTCAGCAGGTCACACAAATATATACGTGTTCAGTGATTACCTCCCAATAGAAAATTTATCAGATGATAGTTTATGTATTACTGTTAATAAATAAAAAAGTAAACTGGCTATATCTTGGTGGAATGCTTGTCAACTGATGCTCTGAAAGTGTAACGAGCTACCACTGCTCAACCCACCATCGGAGCCGCAGCTGACGTTCACAGCGCATCATGATACAACTCTCTCAGGCATTTTACAAATTATCGACTTAGAGGAAATCATTGACGAAATTAGTGCCTGGCTTACGGACCAATAATTCATAAGCCATTATATATGCTAATGATTATATTTCAACCATTTGTTAGTTAATGAATGACATTGTGCGAGTTAGATTTTATGTTATATATATAAAGATGTTATATATATATAAGATTTTATGTTATATATATAAGATAAGATATTATATGGGTATGTATGTACGTAAACTTTGACGCGATGATAAAATACATTGAATCCATATCAAGGCTAAAACAGTTATTAAGACTACAAATAATCTATACAGTACATTAATATTGTAGAGCTGAAGAATTTGTTTGTTTGGTTGAACGCAGAAATCTCAAGAACTAGTGGTTTGAATTGAAAAATTCTTTTTGTGTTGGATAGTCCATCTATCGAGGAAGGCTTTAGGCTATTTAACATTTTGAACTCGGACGAAGTCGGGGGCACAAGCTAGTTTACGATATTTAAGGCGAATAAAATTAATAGTGACATTCTAACTTCTAACTTCATGCTTCGCTAATAATAAGTATAAAGTCTCCATCTTTGTTGGTGTCATATACTTTTTAGATTATCCCTCGATAACAGTAAGTACGTTTTCACTTGATAAAAGGTACCCTATGTCTTATTCCTTATCCCTGACAATGTGTATGAATGCAAAATTTTATGATGATCGGTTGTGTATGCTATCACACGAACAGACAGAGTTGCTTTCACATTTACAATATGGGTTGGATAAGTTACATAATATGTAGATAAAAATTTAACCACCCTTACTTTAACAGTGAAGTCGTAATGCTAACACATCGGACAGTTTTAGGTTTTAATAAAGTTTGTTGCCAAGAATTAAACAGTGCTCGGGGCACTAACAGCTTAATTAAACGGAGTCTTGTTAGCTTTAACGGCCGCTGTTAAATGTAGAAAGTCTATTGCGCGGTGCTGATGTCTACGTAGGTACTTCGTTTTTTTCCGGTAGGGATCCGCAGCAGTAGATTAGTTTTTTATCCCTTTTCTAACTATTTGTTACTTTCGTGTACAAATGAGTGGTGAAAGTGCTTGCCTAACGTTTCACGGGCCCCGGGTTTCAGGTTCAGGTTCGATTCCCGCGGGGTCAACTTTGGAGATGAACTTTTCAAAGTTGGCTCATTTGTAAAATTACCCAAAATATATTGTATTGTTTTCATTTATATATTATTGTGAATAATTTTGTAATAAGTAAAATATTTGAAAATCTACTCTAATTTTCAATGCTTAACCGCAATATTTTAATGTACGTAAAAATCTTGCAATATCAATCCTGGTAATATTATGGTGATTCTATTCCATAGAGTAACGTAACTTATTTCTATTTCCTCATTAACATCAGCAATTTTCTAGCTACCTTAGATCTTTATATCGGTATGTGTATTTACAATTACACATACAATAGTGTATCTAGTTTTAATTAAGTTTGTAAGCAGAATAAATGTTCATATTAAAATTGCACGCAATTCTCGCTTTAATATCTTGGCTTGGATCATATTTGAATTAAGTACTCCCTTCACCTCTTGAGTCAGGTTTCAATAAAGACATTATTTCCTTATTAGACATATACACGAAAATATTGAGAGTGGTATTCCTTGGAGGGTGCGACTCCTTGACACTCGAAGGGGAAATAGAACTTTTAGCTTTGATAAAGTTTTAATATATTCTCTGGCAGGTTTCCAAGTTGCTTCGTAGCCTTCACGAAGCAAGTTATGACGGCTCTATGTGTGCCAGCCTTTCTTTCGTTACGAGTTTTAACAATACTTTCGTTGGTACGATTAAACAGGTGAGAAATTGAATTGCTTTTATGACAAAATATTAATTAATATATTACTCGTAATGTTCTTTAATGACTAATAATATTATAAACTGACAATATCATAGGATAGTTGAAACGAGGCCTCCAGCAGCTATTGGGCGTCACAAGAAAGAAAGCTCAACGAGCTATGGAAAAATATATATAATTTAATAACTGAATTAATAAAAAGATCACTGAGGCGTCTCTTTTTTGAGAAGCGTCACTTGTACTGTTTATTTGAAAGTGTTTAATCTGTCGTTCAATTCGCATAAAAAATAAATCACTTTCGCCACAATAGGCGTCCTGATTGCGAAGCATTTTAAATTTTGCTTTTTGTTTCGAAATTTCCCGGAAAATTCCAGAAGTTGTCCCCTGTTGGGAAAATCCATTAAAGAAAATAATTACCTTCATAGCTCCTGTCAAACACCGTAAGCTTTAAAAGCGTCTGTGCCTTTTGCTTCTAAATCTATGCTGTCGTAGTGTTCGATCATAATATATGAGATCCAATTTTAGTGCTGAAAATATAATATACTAGCAACCAGTTCCCGGCTTCGCACTGGTCCAATTTTTTCTGCAAATTATACAAAAATAATTTTGTTATAATTAGACAGTGTTTTCGATGAATTCTACCAGCCGGAATGATTTTTTCCGAAATTTCAAATTTCAACCATTCAACCAGTTTATACAAAACCTTAATGAATTATATCCTCAGATATCACTCTCAGATCATTATTACATAAGTTAATCTTTATGATAAGGTCTGCAGGTAGGCTGACGTCCTACGTGATGGTAGATGGCTACCATTGCTTATTAACGCAACCAACGCAAAATAAATATAAAATAAGTAATATAGCTTTATTAATACATAATTAATTAAGTAACATTGTTTCATAATGTAATGTTTTCAATTGGTAAAATGGTAAAGTTTGAATGTGACATTGGTCTCAGTTAAAGAAGAGAGTTCATTAACATACAAAAAGATTCCAACATAGTTTTGACGAGAAAAATTTGCTTCCACAATGGAATGCAATTCAGAAAAATTATGATAACAAAATCGGGGGATACAAAATTTGATATCGATCATCTACACTACATCCAAAATTCAATTACACCACTCGATAGCTAATAATATTTATTTTTGTTGTATGTATGGTATATTCGAATTAGTTGAATATATAGGTACATATATCCAATGAAAATATTACTCGTAACGTACATGTATTCACATAAAACACACGATTTATAATGACGATCATAAGAGTTTCTTGTAGCCATTGTAGAATTGAACCCATTGATAAATAAATATTTTCATTTGATTTCATTTTGATCGTGTCCACGAAACAGCAGCTCCCATCTTTTTTAATGTATACCTTTTAGACAATATTAAAATTCCTTGGCATACCCAACTGTTATTTCATGACAGGCCGTAACGCAAACCAATTGGCTGAAATTGTCAAAACTTCATACATTCTGGTCTCCAGTCAGTCTGAGCACTACATAGTAGCCTAGACTGAGACTAACATTTATACGTTTGTGCCCATTACGAATGTACGACGCGACAAACAATACTTTGATAGCTTCTGAAACGAGGGCAACACCATTAACTATCCTTGTCACTCTTGCATCTATATGTGTAAGCTGTCTCTTGCGGTCTGTAATCACTCGCCACTGGTACTGCCCCAATGATATTTGTGTTTGAATAAAATTAAACTCATGCCCTCCTTCTTTTAAATGTCACGATGTCTTTAATTAAAGACACGTTACTTATAGATCGACACGCGTTTTTGTCTTCAAACACTTATGAGAAACAGTTACGTGAACCGGAGAAGTTTGGTTCTATAACTTCTCTCATGTTACAAAGACGTGTGTCATTTGTGTATAATATGTTAACTCTGTTGTGCAACACTTGAATTTGTTTGTCTTCAGTGTGTGAGAGTCAAATGCGTATTTGCTGTGTTCCACTAACTTCAGACTTAGAATGAAGTTGTGTATTGTTAGGAGAAGTTGTGTAGGATTCTACATATGATCTTGTCTTAACCAACTTCGTAGGTGACAAAAACTCAGATAGGTACAGATCGTCTATATGGTTTTTATGTTTTTTCGTCTAAGAATGTCGGAAATGTGACATTTTGGAAATAGACCACCATAATCAAGAAAAATGTTTTTCTATTGTTTTCAGATTTTTAATGAAATTCTTAATTATTCTAAATCTTAACTTTTGATCTTAATTTTTTTTTAACCCAAAAGTACGTTTGATGACAGAAATTGTGCTGCGAATTAATAATATACCTACTTATTACAGCTTTAGCAAAAACTTATGTAAATAATTGATTTGATTAAATTTAATATTATTTGCATGGATATATTCTTCCACAAATAAATATTACAATACAAATGTTAATGTAATTAATATTTCCTTAAAGTTAATTATGTCATTGTAAATTAGAATGACCTTTTTTTATCTTATCTTGAATCTCTCTTCATGGCTATTCCATATGGCTCACAGGCGGTTATTATTATTATGGTGTAGTGTAGGCTGAAAAACATGGGCACCAAATATTACGTAACCCAATATACCTTCATAGAAAACCATAGCACCACAGAACCGGGCGCAAACATTAGAGCTTGGCGAAAACAACACAATTTATCACGAGGGGAGAGATACTGGCAACTCTTTTCGCTCGAGCCATTCGGAGCAAGTCGGGCAATAAAAGCTACGGCCACGTTTTCCCGCGTAAGGATTTCATATTCAAATACGGCGGATCGTCGCATCAATGACCAATTCACTTATACTGGGGACGTATGGGCGGGAAACTTTGGCGAAACTGTTACAGACTTATATGTCGTTGTTACAATGTAGATATTTGTATTAATCTGTTGATAAATGTACGTGTAATTTAGCTAATGTTGACTCGTCACATGGCTATTCTATGGAGTATAATATACAAATACATATTATAGAGTTTGTGTTTATATGTTAATGTTAGGACATTTGGAAAGTTCATTAGATAGAGTAGAGATTAGGTCTGTAGATTGTCCTTCTAGTATTGTATAGGTCTATAGATAGACCTTAGTAGGTACTAGGGTTTGCAGTGGACTCGATAGAAAGGTGAGGAAGCAAATAAGATTGAATCTGGAATTCCTTACTCTTACACAACACAAACGCGTGCTAGTGTTTTACTGGGTCCTTTTGAAAGAAGGTGGTACTGCCACCAAAACGGCTAGTCTGTCAGCAGGGATCGCCGCTATTTTTTGGTTTTTGCTGTATCGTTTTCCATCGCACAGGATAGTCATTTACTAAAGCGACAGAAAAGGATAGAGAATGAAAAATGCGATTCCAGTGCTAAAAGATGTGGTTCAACCGCAAAGACTTCACAAATGTTTTGGCAAATACACACAATAATACCTAATAGCTAATACACACCTATTGCTATTCCTAATCGCCTGTAAAGAAACAAACAAAATGAAATGTTTTTTTTTTACTGAAAACAATGGATGTCGTTTTACGTAGCGTAAATATTTTAGTAGTCGGCTTCTCTCAACCACAATACATGAAATAATAAGCAGGTGAATTATTTATTACCTCCTGCATACAAGCAAACAGTTAATGAATGTATTTAGGTAGTAATTGAAGAAAAAAAATGCAAGAAATGTAAATCTTAACTTATAATATAAATGCGAAAATGAATTTGTTTGTTTGTTACGTTTTCACACCTTAACTTCTCAATCGATCATCATGAAATATTGTATATACTGTCAGGGATACAGGATACAAGATACAGGATAAAACTTACAGACGTATTCACGTCAAAAAAATCGTCATAATAATATGATAATGTTATAGTGTAATTTTTTTTTGTATACAATCCTTAATATAAGCACATAATGCACAAATATTTAATAGAAAACCTACTGCTTGAATTATACAGTGACACAATAATATAACCGCTTGACGCAGGCCAAGCATTTTTATTTTTCCCTTGCGCTTATTCTTTTTATAAGTGGTGAAATAAAAAACTTTGCATATAAAGGATTCAGCGAGTGGGTTTAAAGCTTTTTAAAACATAAAACACTCTTTTAAGACAAGGAAGAGGGCAGCAACACTGAATTGACGCAATTAACTTGCAGATAGGTAGCGTTAAAAATATTAAAAAGGAAAACTCGCCACTTACGCCACATGAAAACACATTTCATAAACATTTTACTGTTTACAGTAACATAGCACTTATGAGATTGTTTTTCGCGTAGGCACCTACTACCTAAAATTACTCATTTGTTTATGTACTATCTCACCTGTACTGTATTCACGAATTATTCTATGTAAAATATTTTTTGTGGAAATAAACAAAGTGTTACTGATAGGGTTATATCAAGATGTAGGCACGTAGGTTCTGATATTGTGTGTGAAGTTTTAAATCAGTTTCATTTATTTCAATTGTTAATTTAATTATATAATGAACTAGCTGTTACCCGCGACTTCGTCCGCGTTAAAAAAGATAAAAAGTAGCCTATCACGTGTCCCGTACTTCTAAATGTTTATGTACAAATTTTCATGAAAATCAGTTAATTCGTTTAAGAGTTGGAGGAACATACGTACATACATACATACATACATACGTATACAGAAAAAAATTCAAAAAATCGTCAATTTAATTTCAGTATCATGTATAGAGCCTATATACACGATATTTCTTAAAACAAAGTAAATTACTCAATGACCGACACCTACAGATTTATTATTACTACTACTATTGATTGATGAATATTTAATTTCATTAATTTAATTTGTATTGATGTTAAATCCAACAAAATTCGGGAAATATTCAGGTATAGATTCTCAGTTCTCAGTACCAACTTTTACATAGGGTTCGAAATAACTACGGTTTTATAGTTATAGTCCATAGCACAGCTAGTTATTTATATAACTAGCTGCTGCCTGCGACTTCGTCCGCGTTGATAAAGAAAAAAGTAGCCTATCCTGTGTCTTGTACGTCTAAATGTTAATTTACCAAGTTTCATAAAAATCAGTTAATTGGTTTAAGAGTTATGGAGGAACATACATACAACAATACCTACACTAAATGCGATATATCTACTGTTGTAGGTACCTAATAACTATAAGTAAGTACCTATTATGAACCAGGTTTATTGTCTGGATTTATAAGTATTTTTCATCCAGCCCACTTTTACAAGTATTGTTACAAAATGTTTACGTTGGTTAATTAGCCATAACAAATTTTGTTTGGACAACATTTCATATTTTGTACAAAATTAGAATATCGTGTTGAGACGGTCAGGCAATTACATGCGGCTTAAAAAGTTATGAGCCCAAACCCAACAGGAGACAAGAATTTATCTCTTTTGGCTTCGATTTGCTTATTTTGTGTTCACCATTTGAAATTGGATACATTAATTTCGTAAAGTTTCTCCGTGGGCACGGTTATAAATGAACAGCGAGCGGCGTATCACCTGTGACACGTGTTGTCATGATCGCGACAAATTTATCAACGTAATGTAGAGTATGTAGAAATATTATGTTACGAACTTGAAACTACAGTCACGTTTCATGTCAGAATCATTACGTTGTTACGTAAGATTCCACATTTTAAGGATCTCATTGAAATGAAGAAGAGATTATTCAACATACACAAGTTCAAAGGAAAAGTGGTGGCATATTTTATAAACTTGAAATTGAAACAGAATGTAGAATATTAACTTGTTTTATCAAAGAAAAATTGAGATTGGAACTAAAATTGCAAGATTTTTTTATAATATTAAATCAGAAATGAAAATGGTTCATAATTTTAATTTTAACCTTCGACTTTCTGACTTAATATTGAGATCAAATACGCTACATCTGCGGTAAGTTGCTGAGGAGTTGGGTGTCCCGCAGACTACTTGATACTGCAGCATCAAGTCAAGATTACCATGTCATGAAAATACCATCGCACTAACAGTAAATCAAATTTCACATCAATCGAACATGTGGAAGTTAGCGACTAGGAAACGGGCTTATGGTCTTCAACACCCCCCTTTTGTCGACGAGTCGCGGACTTAGCTAGTACACAAATGTCACGTTGAACAATATGAATGTATTTATTAACAAAATCAGCCAGGGAACTGAACTATTCTCTCTATGAAAAGAATGTATTTGAAAATGAACGCTTCCGCACCAATGTGAAGTTCTTAATGAGCGTTATTAGTGGTCCATCTCGGAGGACCGCGCATTTGCAGTCATGTCACGTGTACTCTGTTACGTAGTATCTGGAACGTGTCATAACTGGCCCGCTTTTAACCCCCCCGGCCCGTGTCGAGTGCTCAGGCAACGCATCAATATGTAAAGCAGACACAAAATCGACACAATTGTCGGAAACTGGACGATTGTCACGCCGCGCCGACTCACCTGATGGAAATCGCTTAATCGTGTATATTTTAACAATGATTTTACTAGTTATGTAAAGAACTAAAACCAAGTAAGAACTAAGTATACACAGAATTTCGTAGACAAAATAGTGAAGCCGATTTTATAAAGTTGTGTGCGTAGGAGATTGACTGTATTTGAGATTTTTTGTTTCTCAATTGGTTGATCTTTTCATTGAAAATATTGCTTTCCAAGTTTACTTAACTTACAAACTTGATCTTTACACCTTTTTACTACGAAATTGGGAATTTTCACTAATAATATTTTAATGTGGCATGATGGTGGCGTAGTTTGATTGCATTTATGTGCGTGTAACCGTGTAATATACACGACAATGGTGTAGTTTACCGGTATCACTCTGCCATCCAGTGATGAGAGAGCTCTACCTTATTCTGTCTGAGGTAAAGGAGTTTAAATGCTCGTAAATTTCCATAACATACCTACTTAGGTAATTAAGATATAGAACACCAGCACCATAAGGATATATTAAAACATGCATAACTATATTAATTTCAGTTTGATAGTTGTTTTTTAGAAGTATGAGATATCTTAGACTCCATTCACCCTTCTTAGTGAGTATTAGGGATACTCACCCCCTGTCTGTGCCCTGCCCTATATTCTATCATGATCGGTCGTACTTGTATTCCCTTCGGAGGAGCTTGTGTTTACAGGTGACGTTCCGTAAACACAACCACCTAATTACCAAGTTTACCGTTAGTCTGCGTCTGCCGACCTTTATTATAATTATAAAAAAAAATCTTTTGTATAATATGGAGGCAATCCTTACTAATATTATAAATGTGAAAGTGGGTTTGTTTGTTTGTTTGTTACGCTTTCACGCAAAAACTACTGAACCGATCACCATGAAATTTTGCATACACGTTGTCTGGGACACCAGAAAGAACATAGGGTACCTTTCATCCAACAAAAAAGTACTGTTCCTGAGGTATAATCTAAAATATAAAAATGTAACTAACGCCTGGCCAATGTGTTATAGCAACATGGCGTCAAGCGTTATGGTTGCTTTTATATTTTAATATTATTTATTTACTGTTTTATTGTTTTTTTTTGTACTAGCTGTGCCCCTAACTTCGTATAGGAAGTTAGGGGAACAGTTAGTACAAAATCCCTAACTTAATCCCACAAGAATCTACCACAAGGTATCCTACCTGTTAATCCAGGTAATATCTGTGTGCCAGATTGCAACCACATCCAAACCGGTCAAAACGCACAGACAAAAAACAATCTAAAAACTATCCTTTGTTACAGGTACGAACATCAATCAAATACTGGAGGAGTGAGTTCCTATTAATTGTATCTGGGTACTAATTATCTGGTTTTTTATTTATTTAGATTTCTCATTACCTTTCTCACACATATAAGTGGCAGGTAAGGTAACAGTCCATTTGATAGTAGGTGGTTACCGTCACTTAAGTAACGTCAGGTGAGATGTAAGTGCGCTGCTGACTTTGAATAGGGTAAAGAATAAGGGACAAGTTAGGAGTAGGATAATGGACAGTGACATATATTATTCATTTACCAAAACACAAAAGCACATTACAAAGTGCTGCTTTTTAATAGTAAAGTTCTGTTCTTTCACGATGTCGCCACACGTGCTGCCCAGTTTATGATAACTGCATTTATTTTGCGCTGCCACTACAATGATTTAGTAAAATTTTTGTTATTTTTTTTATGCTAAAAGTACCTATACAACACTTTTTTATTGAACTAAGTTAGTTTAATTAAAAAAAAATATCACTCTTATTGTTTTGTTATGGGAAAAATTAAAAGGCCGCGCAGACCGATCATTTTAACATTCTATTTCGCAACACCGAGCATAGTCCTCTTCATAGCTCGTTGAGCGACATTGTGATTTCTTGCGATGGCAACACATAACAATAACATATTAATAAATTTAAAATTTATGACTCGAAGTGAACAATTTAGATTCTTTCAAATACTTTTAACTTGAATCCGAACGAAGAATGGCTATGAAAATAAGCGACAAGATTTCTTTTGTTTTGTTAAAAGGCGAGTGCAGAAATTGGAGAAATTTCCACGGAAAACATAATCTACATATTTAGTCTATAAATGTCTTGCATAAAAGAAATTACCCGGGAAAATTTCTACGATCATTCAGTATGGTACACTCACTACAAAGGCAATATGAGACTGCTTTTAAATTAGATCGTAGAATTTCAAAGTGGAATCAAGTCATACTTTCTTTTCAAATTAACTATAAAGCATTCACTGTAAAACCTACTTAATTAAACATTCGTTATTTTTAATGAACATCAAGATGGGATTAAGATCGCGAATTAATTAAAATTTGTACAACAAAAAGCATCATTTGGGGCGTACTAGTTATGTGTATTTATTTATGAATATTTTTGTATGTGTTTGTACTTTTGTGTGTGTGTGTGAATGTTATGTGTATATACATTATACTTATGTTAGTGGGCATTAAATACCTTTTAGGTATCTGTATCTTATGTAGTGCCCACTAACGTAAGTCGTTCTTTACAATACAAGAAGTAGAAATTACATTCGTGTTACTAACAGTCTTATAGGTACATATTTAAGCAAAAAAAAACCTGTCAATATTTTAACATAATATGTTAGACTTTACGTTGTTGGTATGCACAACCGTGGTATTGGGTTGATTAACCGATACAGGTTATTAGAGAGGATTGCTCATAGCTCCGCATTCGTTCTGGACTAACGCCAATAACGCGACATCGCGACCCAACATCGGCATCGGAATACAATAGAACGCCGCCCACCTACTTTGCTAATACACGAGATGGGCCGTCAGTTCTCACTATTATGACAGCTCGAGATAACACACAGACATAACTTTTGCATGTTATTTTTTATTGTTTAAAAAGCTTTTGCATTTGCTCATGTGTCACATTATATCTACGAGTAGATTAGACATTCACATTCGCTTCTTTGTCTTTCACCCCTAAATTCTTTTAAACCACTTAACGTATTTTGATACGGTTTTCACTAATGGAAAGAGCCATAAACGTATGTACCTAGTTATATAAAATGTAAAAGCAAAAATGGAAGTTAGTTGAATGAATTCGTCAAATAGTAAACGCTTGATAAGATATTCATAAATTATAGCTAAGAACACTCTCGCCACGTCAGCAACTATCAAACAAATAAACCAGATTAAAATTGGTCCATCCGCTTGTAAGCTACAATATAATACACATATACACGGACACGCATGCACGTCAAACTTATAACACCCGTTTGTGCGTCGGGTGTCGGGGTTAAAAATAAAATTCACTATATTTAATTTCTACTGAAATTCTCGCTGTACTCAAATAACAAACCCAAAAAATAATTATTCCAACCTCATAAGGGTGGGTTGAACCAGGATTATCAGTATTAGCACTTAGGTCTATGATGTTGGCACAAGGTCTGAATAGGAATTGTCGAAAAAGGGTTTTGCCCTGTGGGTGAATTTTGGTCATGGATAAAATAAGACCAGTAAGGCATTTCAGTTGAGTATATTATGTAATATTATGAATATTCCATTAAACGCTTCAATGTTAAATTATTGCTTACTAGTGACACGGAGTAATGTTGCTAGTGACCCGCCCCCGGTTTCGCGTGGATGCAATTTATTTATTTTCGCAAATTATATATAAGTACATACAAACCTTTCTCGTTTATCATTCTTCCCGCAGACACAGGCAGAAAATAAAATGCAGACTTATAAATTTAGCAAAGCCAATAATGAAATATTTATTTAAACACAATACAAAATGAACATACAATTTTTTTAACTTTCATTAAAATTTGTCCTATTATAAATCCTATCCTATTATTTGCAGCCTGTCCGCCTCACCACGGATTTGGTATAATAGCTTTTACTATAATCTCTTAACTACGAGTATGACAGCTATTAACCAGGACAAAATGTTTCTATCATAGAAACAAAAACACACTCCTTAGTCATTGGTTACACTTTGTAGGCAGCGAACTTGAATGTTTGTATGTAGGAAAAGTCAAAAGATAAAAATAGTTCGGAAGATAAAATACAACATGGCGTTTTGTTTGAATATTCGAAATTTAGAAACGGACACCGACCATAATCAAAACTACTGTCTGCTGACAAGTTGTTTGTTTTTGTTTAGTGCAGCCATTAGTAGGTTTTCGAAAGTACATTATGCTTAATGTTAGGATATGTCAAATCAATACCAAATGATGTCGAGAAACCATAATTCATATGCCTATCGCTAAATGGTACTTTTTTTCTACCTTGCGAATTCAGAATACTTATATAACATTTACTGGTCGTGCAAAAATAGGGGAAAATATACTGTTCACATTATTAGTTGTCGTTTTCATAATCTAACCAAGTATATACCTAGATTAACTGGCAATGTTGAATAGTCACATAAATGATACGACTAACGACTATCTACACCTTTATGTGGATTTCTTTAACAGTAAACAGAATCAGGCTTGGTTAAAATTTTCAACGAATCCAAGCTACTTTGAAAAACAAGAATTTTCCTAAAATTAGGGCCGGTGTATGCCGGTAGAATACAACTGTGGAAGCAAAAAATACTTACTGGCCCTTTCTTCGCCTACTTTGTGGCGTAAGTTCATGCACGTCACGATCCTAGCCTCCCGAATAACTCGAGATTGGTCCGAATTTGTGTAAGTAATCGTTTGTTTTATTATTTCTTTGTCCCGAATTTCTTATCTACGTCCGCGGCAATCGGTTGCGACCTCTCTGAACATACTCTGTCTGTATCTGCCAAATATGGTAAACGCTCTATGGGTTTCAGCCTATACACATATAATAGGAACAACGGAAATTCAAGAGCTTTTATACTTTTTCATAATTTGTTCACATACTTGTTTAATTTTTATACATATCATTCAATTGTTAATCAATTTGCTAAATTGTTTGGATTGAAAAATTACCAGCAGTAGTAAATAATAATTTCAATTTTTATATTGACGAGAAAGTATATTTCCCAAAGCTTACTCTAATATGTGGACACAGTATAACTCTTTCTAAGAAGACATGGGTCAAACCCCGTCACCATAAATCACTGTGAATCGGCAGGATTTCGAAGACTTCAAGGATTGTTAAGTCTTTGAACATTATTCTTGCGATGTTTTCTTTCTCCTTTAGGGCAAGTGATTATCAGCTCTGATTTACAAGATTCTGAAGTTGCCTCTCTGTTAAAACCTACTAGAACAGTTGCTCGACTTAAGTAATTCCAGTCAACTACTGGATGTTTCGAAACCACGACTTCCTCCTTCGCCTAGCGCGTCTCTTCCCCTTTTAAAAATAAAATATCAAAATTATATTCACAT
Organism: Synanthedon vespiformis; assembly: GCA_918317495.1. Taxonomy (NCBI): domain Eukaryota; kingdom Metazoa; phylum Arthropoda; class Insecta; order Lepidoptera; family Sesiidae; genus Synanthedon; species Synanthedon vespiformis. Next base: position 4,302,503 of record OU906962.1, read on the forward strand.
TTTAATTTCTCCACTAGTGTAGCAGCAGTGTCATAAAATTGGGCCAGGTTAATTAAGTTTTAAACATTCGTCGCGTATGTTTATGTACCTACGAGCTGAAATGCACTTGACTTCAAACCTGTTAGTTTAGCTTATATATTACATTATAAATGTTGGGAACAGCTGCGACTGAAATCGCTCTCTTTTATAGCGTTGGCGTTAGGTAAATACTTGCTTTTTGCTTTTAAAGATACTTCGAGGAGATTAAGACCTTTCGGTTGATATACATAAAACATAAGAGAACCTTTTCACTTTTATATATTTTAAATACAGATGTTATGATAGAATTTGAAAAGCGTTCTAAATGTATTGAAACCAAGCCAAACTTTTGACCTTTGATAATGTGTCCGATATTTTCTCTAATCTTTTTTTTCTTACAATGAACATTTTATGCGTAAAAGTGACTAAAATAACTTCTTTAAGATGGTTTTATAAACAAATTTGATGTAAGGAAAAAACCAAGAAAGGGTAATAACATAAAGATGGACACTGACTGGATAAGTAAAAACATAGATTTGTTAGGTAGGTACTTATACTACATACTACATGAGATGTGTGGTTTCGTTTGCTTTAAGATATACAGTTTAAACAGTTTTAAAATTTGAAACGTTGACGTGGAAGAACACGTGAGAGCTTATTAGCTTATTAGCTTATATAGAATTCCTATCTGAAAATTCCTAAACCTATCAAAGTTAGTCCTTTCAAAAGCAATATACTTTTAGAATCAAATTAGCCTGTACTAAGAAACATATTATAATGATGATATAAGTAGGTGTCACTATTGTATTCACTCCAACTGTATTCATAATTCGTTTTTGTCCAATACAAACGGTATAGGACAAAAACGAATTATGAATATTAATTATTCATCGTCGCGTTACATTTTGCAAATCAAGTTTCGTTTGAAATAAAACGTGTCACAAAACTCAGTTGGTATTAACGTCAAGCTGATTCTGCTGATGTCAAAAGAGCGAGAGACGAGCATCAGGGTTGACGTATATTTCGTTAAATTTAAAATAATATAGTTGCTTTCAACGCTATAATAGCTCTTTGTATCATTTATGACACAAAATGAAATAATTGGTTATCCTACCTAATCTTTTACATTAGTATAAAATATAAAAATTGCTGCACGCGGTCTGTCCCTCTGTATGTACGCTTAGATCTGTTAAACTTTTTACAAATAATTTACAGAAAAAAAAATGCACCCACGCGAAGCCGGGAGCTGGTGGCTAGTAATATTATAAATGCGGAAATTTGTATGTTTCGAATTTGAATGTTTATTCATCAATAATGCAAAAAAGTCTCACTGGAATTGGAATACAGATAGTTTATTATCTGGATTAACTTATAGGGTGTTTTTTATCCTGCAAAAAGTTAGGTTCCCATGGGATCGTCTACAAATATAAAAAAAAATCGGCGCCACCGATAAAGAGCGTTATATAATACACTTAATATATTTTCTCTGGTGTTTATTTTTCATATTTCAACGCGGATGAAGTCGCGGGCATCAGCTAGTGTAGATATTAATATTAATTTCATACCTTTGATACGATATTTTCACTGTAAGTTACAATCTCCATCGGCCTTATTTTGCTTTATATAATCGTGTTTTAACATGTCAAATACATTATGTATTTCCTAATTATTATATGGACGTCGCTAAACTTGGAATTAATTTATTCACTGATTTTCACTGTGTAAATGAAAAAATATATATTTACATTGAAATGTAAACTCTGTGACTGACTGTGACTGATTTCTGCTATAAATGTTTTCCTATTATCAAACAATTAGTACAACGTAATTTATTATTACTTACATTAAAAATTTGATTAACCGACTTTAGTTATAACGAGTGATGGTTAGAGCGAAAGATTGGTGCATTGGCCATACCTCCTATTCCTGGTCTCCCATATCCTGGACTCAAGGTCGATAACAAACTTGCAACACCTATGGGATTGCTTGTGTAATAGGTAACGGTAGCCACTCACGATCAAGTGGACAGATAGCCTGTCTAACACATAAAATAGGTAATTCAGTACGACAAATGAATGGATTGGAAATAAATCAATAAAAATATTTAACATATTTCGCCCTATTTATAGAGACGGTAATGTAGTATAATAGGAAGGTATTATATTTGATAATTCTTGTGTGGTATATCGATTGTCTATGCCAATAATCTATTACTGAACAATGTATTTTCACTCAATTGATTGTCTTGTATCGTATTATAAACTTTTATGTTAGTTGAATAAAGCCAAATTATCTATCTTAATTGTCTTAATTATGTCTTGGTTATTATTTAACATCTTGTTTTATTTTATTGAAGACTATTGAATATTTTTGTCCATTCCAGACATTTTATGAACATTCAATAAAAGTGTCTTTCTCCGAAGCAGCAATTTTGACAAATATTTCATTGGTTAGATTTGGAGGAGAATTTATATTACTTTTTGTTTAATATTTATAAATACAGTACCTAGTAAATGTAATATATAATTAATCAATGCTAATCTTTGACGCAAACGCGATGCTTCGCGCGTCGAACCCTTTTTCACCTAACGTTTCGTCCGGACTGTTGCGAGTGGGCACGCATCGTATTCGCGTGTGACACATACCGTTATTTTTGGCGCTGCGTTTCAAATGCGATCGCATAATATTTTATTTTCAGTGCGTACTCGTGTTTATTCGTTTGGTGACGCGTCGAACAACATATCTCCAATGACGTTATTTGGAATAATCTATGACACAGTTGTTTTATCTTTTCACATGACAAGCTACCACTTTCTCGAGGGTATACAATAGCGGTAGTTTAAATCGAACTTGAAAACGCAAACATTATTATTATATACTACTAGCGACCAGGAGGCGCTTTTTTTCACAAAATTAATCGGGGTTTAATTTGATTCTCCGCCCATGTGATACTATGCGTTAGGTATAGCTATCTCTCCTATCCCACGGGACGCAAGCTCCGGTCGGAAAGCACTAACACATTCCTTTTATTTCTGGTCTTTTTCGTTTATTTCACTAAAAACTGCTGTAAGTGGCTTCTTTTTATTTCATATATTTATTGCGCACCACTTCTGGGCACAGGGATTTCGTAAGTGTGAAAAAATGAGGCGTGGCTGTGTCGTAGACACGACTGACCGTGTGCGTTATGTGAATACGTGTACGCTGCAAGTAATATTTCCTTTTAACCTTCTATATCCAACTGTCGAATATACTATATAACCAAAAAAATCTTTGATTAATTGGGTGGTGTGATAACAATTTTTCTTTTTTCATCTTCGTCGTTATAGCAATATTAATGTCAAGCGTTGACTGTACTTATATATTTTCTTTTCCAACCCGGACGAAATCGCAGGAACCAGCTTGTGTATGTCAAAAGTATTCTCTGTTCCTATAAGTAAAATAAGTAATTTTCGCTGGAGGCTGGGAAAGGGCTTATAAATAAAAAAAAAGCTTTAAAATTTCCATTTGTCGACCCTGACAGCTGGGGTGAAAATTAATACAAAGAACTTACGGAAGCAATAATGAACTCCGCCAACTGATTTTTCCAACCGGTAACCACGCGGTCTCGAAGTAAAAGAAACATATAATACTTCCAACCCAGGTTGTTGTTGCGAGCGACCGGTTGAGAAACAAATAAAAAAAATACTCTAGCGAATTGCAAAGTTCGCAACTCGGGGTTGTAATTTTAAGTCGACGAACGAAACGAGGCTATCGGAGTGTAGGAATTGTAAATCGACTCACGCTCAGCCGAGCGGAAAGACAAGGATGTATTTAAATTAATTTTCGACGAGTCAAAGCCGGGACAACTCCGCTTATCAACATCGACGTACACAGAGGAATAGGGAACAAACAACACGGGAAACGCCGCCAATCAAATACCTACTGCATTCAATGTTTGCGCGTTTGCGCTAACACTTAATCTTAACAGAAACTTTAAATATAAAGTATACACAACGTTGTACTCTCGAGATCTGCTAGGATGTTAATTTTATTAAGGGCCATACACACACGATACTTTTAAGATGGTGACTTTTTTAAGTGAATACGTCTTTAAATTTGCTTCGAAAGGCGATTAAGAAAACTGATGATTGAAAGTTTGATGATGTATGTAGCTACATTTCTATCATCTACATCCAAAATTTAATGCTTATCCTTAATCCTACTGTAGTCAGCAGCACTCTTACAGCATCTCTGGCGTTGTTTGTGTTATAGGCGACGGTGGCCTCCTAAAAACTCTACTCTAAAACCTAAAAACACTACTCGATAGCTAAAGGCACAAATGCATCAAAAATTAATGGTAAGCAGAAGTGTTTCCGAGAAATCATCTAAAATATAAAACTTTCCACAACTGAAATAAACATTAGTATTTTATGAGCAATATAGATTTTTCAATGCCCGACGAAGTCGCAGGAAAAAGTTAGTTCGCAATAAATATGTGAAACTGGTAATCAAAGTTCGTGCAGTGTGACGTAGGTACAAATGCTACCAGTATCGTGTCTGCTATGACCCTAAACAACGATTTTGTTAATTAAATACTTCATTTGTGTACAATATTTCAAACTGTTTGTATAAGTCTGTGTATCCTTGAAACTATGAACGTTGAACTATGATTTAATAAATCCACATCCACTGCTTGAACCCTTGATGTATAAAATTACTCATGTGTTGTCTGTTTTAATACTTTTATTTGTCATACAAAATTTAAAAGAAATTGGAATTGGTACGAAACTTATCATAGAAACGCTCTTGTGTGGTCTGTTCTGAGACAAGATTCCATTTCCTCATGAATTCCTCACATATATTTTTTATTGGTTAAAAACTATTTGTCTATGTTGTAATTTTGATGAGATTTGGCCCACAGATAGATTATTATCTGGTTTATCCCGGAAAAATGTTAGGTTCCCGAGGGATCGTCCGAAAACATATAAAAATTGGGCGCCACCGTCGTCACAGCGATAAAGATGTCAAACCTTATTTCTCACGTATTATGTTTTGCATTTTTCAACGCAGATTTAGTCGCGGGCAACCGCTAGTGTTACCATAAAAATAATTTAAAATGACCAACACCATCGCCATAGCTTTTATGCGTTTTCTATAAGACATTTAAAAAAAATCATATAAACAGCTTGTTTCGATTGTACTCAAAATTGTTTAGGAAATTAACTACAATGGACATAACATCAATCTTCCCGAAAGCGCTTTATTTAAACCAACTTCCTTTAAGAAAAAGAGTGTAATTTGTTATTGGACGCAAATTAAGACCGAGTTTCATCAGTTATTCGAACAAAAAAATGATGAATAACAAATTTGGGAGTCTCCCCTCCACGGGGTTTTTCTGTTGATCTGTTTATTAACTACTAGTTCCCTTAACAACTTTGATCGTGTAGTGTTTTTGCTCTCTTTATGTTCTTTAAATAATAGACCTGTAAGAAAACTTTTTAGTAAAAAATACGCTAACAAATATTATAAATGCGAAAGTGATGTTCCTTGTTTCACGCCTACTCAAGCGATCATCATGAAAGGACATTTTTCAAAACCAGGCCATTGTTCATTTTAAAATTATATATACTTTGGAGAATTTGGTAATAAAAGTCTTTCTTAATTTTAGTAATTTCTTGTGAATATTTCAGATTTTGTAAAAGGGGGACAACATTCGTAAATTAAAAAAAAATATTTCTTATTCTTTTTAATTATTAGACGACACGTTTGGTCTAGTGGCTAGTAAGCCTAGCCGTTAACCAAACGGTCGTTTAGCGATCATCATTGTTAAACGTAATTGTATAGTTATAGGTGAATTATTATATTAAGGTTTGAAGGCGACATTAGTGGGGGAATCGGCGCATGTATACAAATGCGCACAAAATTGCTAAGGAAAATGACATTATTTTTTCTTATTTCGAAATTTTTCACCTCACTAACTTAACATTACAGACAGTGTTGATATCCCTTTCATAAAATCATCGTGCGATGTCGAAGAAGAACGTTTTTTTAGGCTTTTATTCACCATGACGTATTACTAATACTATAAAACAGTACCAACAGTACCCAAGAGACTCAAGACGCGCGAACGAAGTGCGGGAGGGGAAGAGCGACTGAGTCTACCAATAACGTGTCGGCACACCGACGTGCACCCGCTCCTCACGTTACTCTGCCCCCTCAAACACCAAAAAATAGAATTCTGCGCACATTTGCCGACAAGTCTTTATTCGCTACACGAACTATACTACATGCATCGTGCTTTCGGCTCATCCTGAGCCCTTACAGGCATCATCGGGCTCAGTTACCTATACAAGCAAATACGCATCGTCCGATCAATCGAAGCAACAGAAAAACAATCGGCGTCGTCCGATCATCGGTCGAAGCAGTTGGACCACCGGTCTCAGGGCTCATTTTCCTTATTTTACTTACTGTAAATTTTACAAGTATAAAACTTAAGTTTTACACTTTCCATCTAGCGACGCAACAAAGTTTCTCTAAAAAACGTATGAGATAAACATCTATTTGTTAAAACTGACTAAAGAATTTATTGAATAAGTACCTAATTCAGGAACACCGTTGTGATATACGACAGTCGTTATAATTTTACAACCGGTCACAAAAGATATAGTAGGTACCTACATTATTATATACTTGAATATTTGTATAAGCTATTTCAACGCTTCTATAAATCATTGTATTAAGAATGTCCTCGAGTTGAGAATATTTACCAAACAGTAAGTATAAAGAGTCACATCTGGTCTCGTGAGAATAGCATATTTAGCTGATCTCTGATCAGATATTAATACTATGAAGTACTTTATAGTGTTTTTACTTTATCATAATATAAAATTTATGAAAGTATTCAAGATGGTTTTCTATTTATGTAATTTTCCTATTCAGTGCATAGAAAATTGGAGAATTTAAATTTTCTGTTATTTTATCTTTTTAGAGCAAAAAGTCTTTGGACTTATTGACTGATTTATTAAAGACTAGTGACGTATTAAAAACAACAGTTAAATCACAAAAAATACGTTGCTTTCTTTCGTGGAAATGTCAAAAATAATAAATTTATATTTTTGGTAGTGACCAAAAATATAAATTTATTATTTTTGACATTATTATTTATTGTTAGTGAACAAGTTGATATTTAATAAATCGAAGAGTTGAGATAAGGAAGAATGTGTGTCTAAAGTTAGATGTATATTGTGTATGTGTATAAGTATTTCTGTGAGTAGTGTGTAGTGTACATTAATTATCATTAACAAATAGTACACCATAAAACTTAGTTCCGACCATAACACATCTCGGGTAAGTCTTAATAAAACTCAATATTATTGTGTGTTATGGGGAACCTTATGGGTGAGTTAGCGTCTTTGTAATAAGGTGAGAATATCATTAATGTGGACTTATTCAACCAAGATTAAAAATGTACTCTTAAATAGTTATTATGACCAACTAGCGACCCGTTCCTCACTTCGCTCAGGGTGCATTTTTTTGTATACAAAAAAATAAAGTAAAATAAATGAAAAATGAAGTCAGCCCATTACCCCATCCCTCCCTTATCCCTTATCCTTAATCCCTCTATGGTCGACAGCGCACTTGTAGCACTTATGGCGTTGCTTGTGTTATAGGCGACGGTAGCCACCTACCATCAAGTGGACTGTCAGCCTGTCTGTCGACCTTAACATAAGAAAAAAGGTTTGGTGGTGGATTGGTGTTCGCAAATAAAATGTATCCCAATTTAGGTTAAACATTTAGTGCCAGATTTCCGTAACAAACTTTATTCGTGCTAGACTCATAAATTAAGCTTGTTTTGTTCAGTTTATTGCTTTGACACGTCAACAACAAAATCTATTTATATATATTTGCAATTCCTGTTTGTCGTAGACTATCCGTAAACATTCTTTATGAACTCATAATCATCATCATGAAATCATAATTTTTAATATCCAGCATAACTCCTAAACGGCTGAACCGATTTGGATGAAATTTTGCGTATGCTTGGGTGGGTCCTTAGAATCGGGTTATACTTTTATTAATATTGATGAATTGCTGCTACTATTATCTACTATTACTATTATTGCATTATAAGTTGTTATATTGTTTATCTATGTATTTAATTATCAAGTTATAAATATAATATCTATGTAAATTTTAAAATGTATCTGTATGGCGTTCGCGTGAGTCACACGGTGCTGGCTGAAAATCAGCGCTGCAGATGCTTGTCTAGCGTCTCAGCACAATGCTGAGCCAGTATCCGATTCACTGCCGCGAGGACACACACGTCTTACCCCCTTTTTTCATTAATTTCATTGTGTCATTTTGTTTTTGTTGATTCTGTTTCTTATGTAATGTCATGTTAATGTCCTTCGTGCAGTGAATAAATGTCTTTCTTTCTTTCTTTCTTTCTAACTCTAATACTTGCTCTTATTCAGCCATAGACGTCATCACGATATAACAATTTTCAAGAAGGAAAATACACTTTTTTACTTTAGCTGTAAGTATTTACTTAACTTTTTTTCTCTAATTTTATTCGTACCTGCTGTAACAGAAAGCATACATTTTTTAAAGAGTTATAGATTTCGGTTTCTATATAGTTTCTATATAGGTATATTGTCTATTTGCAATTTAAATGTTATTTAAAATCAATATTAAAATGTCAAAGGATTTAAAAAAGAAAAAAAAAGACTTATATAAAGTTTAGGTATGTGAGCAAATAAACCTTTCTCGTAACGAAAACACAAAACGAGTGAATTTATTTTTGCAAAAAAGACAGTAAAATGTTAGAAGTAGTTATTTTGTCGTTGGCACTATTCGCATCGCACATTGTAAATAAGAAAAGCGGTCCATCCATCCCGTGATACTAAACTATGACAATATCCATCAAACATTAACGAGCATGTTTCAGTGATCAATAAAGTTATTTCAAGTGGCCTCCGGGACCTTTACGACGCCATAGAAAACACAACTGGGTCACGTTTATTTTGTTTTTCAAACGAAACTCACTGAACTTAATTACAAACATTAATATCCGGTCGCGTCTAGAGCTTCATAGACAAACGTAGTCTACTTGACTATGAAGTAATGTGACATATACTCTCAACAAATAGTACAAAACAAAACGTTTTCCTCATTTCTTTGAGCGGTTTCCTAAGACAATATTGATTTTGTAATAATTTTCAATATGCCTCAAAGATTTTCTAATAAATAAGACGTGGTTATAGTTGCCATGGAAACTAGTTTAGTTTTAACAAAGAGTTATGTTTGTGTTCTATACTCTCAACAAATACATAACAAAAAAAATTCTTCATTTCTTTGAGCGGTTTCCTATGAAAATTTTGATTTCGTAATAATTTTCATAGATTTTCTACTAGATAAGAAGTGGTTAAAGTTACAGCCTACAAAGAGGTATTCTAGGGTTCTATTGGGTTCTATGGAGTTGTCAGTTAAACGTCGTAAGCATAACACATACTGCACTCGCGCAAATAAAACAATACTACCCACTATGCCAACGAAATGTGATAACTGTAAAAAATTAATTACAAAAACGTGTCCGGGTGTGGAATGCTGCAAATGTGAAAATATCTTTCATCTAAACACCAAATGTACGGGATTGAGCAACAAGCAGATAACTGCCTTAAAGGCCGCCTCTGGTTTAGAGTGGACATGTTTACAATGTCTAAATGAATCGCCTAAACGCAGCTCATCTATAATTGTTCCGGAAGATAACGAGACCGATGATGAAGATGCTAACATACAGATCAATGCAAACAAACTGTTGAGCAACATATCCAGAGAGGTTGAGAAAGCAATCAAAAGGGAAATGGGAGAACTAAATGAATCACTGCAATTACAAAGCAATAAATTGGATGAACTCGTAGAATGTATTGAGTATTTTAAAAAATCCATTAAATCCCTTGAGAAAAAAAATTTAGAGCTTACTAATAAAAACACAAATTTAGAAATCAGGGTGGGAGCAATGGAGCAGCGCCTACATGAACTGGAGCAAGAAAAATTAAACAAATATATAGAAATAACTAACGTGGCAACCGAAAACAATGATGAAGCATTTAAAGTGGTAGAAAATATTGCGAACAAATTAAAACAGCCAAAACAGGTAATAAAGAGCACTAGACGATTAAAAGAGAGAAATGGCCAATCACCAATAATACTAGTTGAATTAAAAAATGAGGAGACTCAAGCTAATTGGTTATCATCATTTAAAAAAACAAAAATTTTGGTATCTGCCGTAAATCAAACACAAACAACGAACGATAACCCAGTGTATTTAAGGGAAGCTATGACTAAATTCAATAAACAGCTATTCTGGAATGTGAAACAAGCGTTGAAAATCAAGTTGCAGTTTAAATACGTCTGGTTCAAAAAAGGTTTGGCTAGAGCTCGTATGGATGATAACGAGAAGGTGTACACTATAAGAAATATGAACGATCTTCAAGCTATCATTAACAACCAATCATCTACTCGTAATTCATAAGTGAATAAAATAGGTAAATTGTATTATATCCCCAAAAACATTCACATCTCTTCTCAATGAATGGTAGAAACTTATTGTTCAATGACATGAATGAACTTGCTGATTGTCTAAACATAAATGATTTTCTGTCTCAATCTTCTACATGTAATCCTAATCTATTACGTAAGATCAACTATAAAAAAACTTTGCCGCTTTTGAACGCTTTTGAAAAGTATTTGTACTTTATTTATAAAATAATTCAAATATAAAAAATATTAAATATAAATTCAAAGAATATTTTAAACGTTATTGCAACTATAAATTTATATGTATCTTATGCATATGTATGTATGTGTGTGGATATCTATATTATATTATAATATATTATAATATATAACTAATACTAAAAAATTAAAAATAAAATACCTAGATAAGTGGGACAAGCAGAGGTGTTGTGTTAAAATTACATCTACCTACTTCTTCTAAAATGTATTGTATGTACTCTTTTGTTTGTATTTGTTTGTTCAGAATGTATTTTTGTTAATTTAGACAACTCAGGTGTACGGCAAAAACTCAATTGAGTTTATAGTGCACCTAAACTGTGTACCTATTGTATTTTTTTTTGTGTAAATAAATAAATAAAAATAAAAAAATATTGAAACAGCATTTATTTAATTTTTCTCAAAATGCTCTATACTCCAGTCTATCGGGTAACGTGCGGTCTACCGGTATAGGTACTTTATAAGTTTAACAAAAACTTAGTGTTGTTAACGTAGATGAAAGCTAAAAGAAAGATCAGCGCATGGACCTCATATACTGAGTCCAATGAACTCAGTATCATTCAATCGCTCAAACGTACACGTCTTGCATACATGTGATACGTTAAAAATAAGGACGCAGTTTTTGTTGAAAAATTTAAATACATTTGTTGTTTGTTTAATTGTTGTTGTGGAGATGAGCATTGAGGCATCTAATTTTTATAGCCCATTTATCCATTACTTAATTTAAGAGTGTACCTTATCTTTCTATTTACTTCCATCTATGATTGTTAACAATATAGTCTCCACGATATAAGTAAGTATATACTCGTAACACAGATATTATTATAGAATATTTTTGTTTATTTTTACATCAAAATTGTATTGATGCCAACAATTTCATGATCATTCAACGAGGTTCATTGCACTACTCATTCAGAGGTGCGATATTACGCTGTTATAACGGATTCGTTGCATTTCAAAACTGAGAGCAATGTCCTATTCGATAAGTTTCTTTTTATTAGCTCTAATACTGTCGTTGGATGGTGGGAAAATGAAAATTCACTGACGTGAATTAGTGCTCGACAGATGCGAGTTTAGGAACGCATTCCAGCTGGTCATTTGTTACTGGAATAGAACGTAATCTGGTCAAGTGACACAATGTTTTTTTTTCTAAACTGCTCAGAAAAGTTTCGACCTTGCGTCTCTGTTCTAAAGATATACTTGGTCAACATAATTTACAACGGAGCGTGTTTTCTTTCATTCCTAATTATGCGTCGGCGTGTGTAAGTTAATGTGAGATATTTTTTAAAATTTATTAATAGATGATTACTAGATATTTATATATTTTAATATATTTTATATATATTTTATAGTCCCAAGTCGTCTAAGAATTGTAATTTTACACGTATTTTTATTATAAACTAGCTGACCCGACGCAAGTTGTTACTACAAAAGCTAACAAAAGAACCGGGTATTTTTTTCCCTTTATAAGGGTTCCTTACCCTTGGTAAGGGATGCCAGAGCCCATTTTTCCTATCCTATCCCTTATCCTTAATTCTATTACCATGGTCGCCAGTGCACATTAAAAACCTGATGTAGCCGAAATTGACAAAATTGGATCAAGAAATAGAAGATAAAGATAAAAATAACCAAAATCTATATTTGTGCTATAAATTGAGGTATCAAATTTAAATCATAATTTTTTCCATTCACTTTTCAATTTTTAAAAGTCTTAATAGTTTACAATCTTGAACATTCACAAAACATATGACGACTATATATTATTACGATTTGGCACTTTTCCCACTGCTCTTTCAACGGAAGGAACAAAACAAGAAACTAAATCATACTATTTACTTAATTGATACTTTTTTTACTATTTAATAAAAAAAAATGTATTAAGTGTTACGATTTGTTTTGGATTATATCCTACACACTACTACTGCGAGATATTTTTTTGTAACCGTAGTTCTCGAATCATAAAAGGACATTATCTTTTGTTTAAAAATAATCTTAAAGCTTTATTGGAACTAATCTCGTAAGTAATGCTATGATTAAATCCGGCTATTGTTTCAAGATGGCAAGTGTATATTACTCTTTATAGCTTAAATAAAATATGAAATGAGCCCTGCGTGCGGCAGAGTGAAGCCGATAAAACTACGCCGTGTACATACACACACAAATGTAATCAAACTATGCCTCGCCTTATTAAAATATTTACTAGTCGAATAGCGCAGTGAAAGGTATCATATAGTAAGATATTGCAACTAAAACCATTTAAATTTCACCTAAGTTACATGGACAAGTTAAGTTAAACAATAAACTAAGTAATCTGCTACGCCGTAGATGCTACAGTGCTACGATGTTTTACTACTTATGTCCTGTAGCACTACCATGAGTTTATGACTACCGAAATCGCTAGCGAGAGATGAACGAGAATGTAAAATATTTGTATGAAAAATTGTACAGCGCCTCTAGCGGTCACTCAAAGAACTAAAACCAGTAACATGAGTTGCTTAAGTAAAAAACCTATCGAATGTAGTCGCTAGCGACCATTACCGACTAACGTTTAACTTGACATTTCTATACAAAATCGGTACCATGAGTTACAAATTTGACTGATGCTCTTGAGAAATACCGTAACGTTAGTAGTTAAATCATTCACTAGCACATTGAAGGGTGAAAGGTTCGTTATCGACAGAAGTAAACTAACGTAAGATTTCGATAGCAAGTCATGGTAGTGCTACTGTTATTTTTGATGTAACGTCAGGGCACGCTACGTTCGCAGTTATGAATTAGGTACAGTCGGCCGCATAAATCGATTAACACTTTCAAAAGTGCAAAACAACTGAACACTTATGACACTTAGACTTATGCGGCCGACTGTATGTTCCCCCATAACTCTTAAACGAATCAACCTGTTTTCATGAAACATGGTAGATAAACATTTAGACGTACGGGACACAGGACAGGCCACTTTTTCTTTTTCAACGCGGACGAAGTCGCAGGCACCAGCTAGTGATAAAATAAATAAATCAATTAATTTACCTATTTAAAAAAATATATTAAAAAATTATTATTAATTGAGTCACCTTCATAAGGCCCACAGTTACAAGCCACGTTTATGAGCCATAAAGTCATCACTGGAAAAAAATAATTATATTATCTGAAGTCAGATACGAAAGCAAAACATTGCGACAAAAGTGTAATATTATTTACAATTTCATTTAATATTCTTGCATTGAACACATACTGCTGTCGTCTCGAAATATTGCAAGTCCCTTCGCCTTTGTTACAATAGATAGTTGGTGTGCTGCCAAATATCATCACAAAAAGTTGTATCGACCAGTATTTCTGCATGACGGAATCGATTGAAAATTACGACACTATAGTACCAGTAATGACTCTGAGTCAACATCAGCTGGGTATGTGCCACGAAAAACCGACATTATTATGGGAAATGTTATTATGTTTTAAGGCACAACATTACAGAGCAAAATTCTATAAAATGATAAAAAAAATGATACGAAACGATAACGCTAAAAATTGTTTTAACAACTTCTATAATTATATATCAATTTAAGGGCATAATCACAATCTTTCACTTGTATAAGCTATTGCAATTTTTTTATAATTTTACAGAAAAGCTAAAAGAACATACAAATAAACTTGTTTGTCTTAACTTATTTTTAATATTTGGAGATACAGTATTACAAGGTATCAGGGGCTTCGGATTCGATTCCTGGCAAGGACATCTTTAGAAAATGAAAAATGAGCATCTGTGGTGTGCTTGTGATAATTATAGGCGACTGTTGCCACTTACCATCAAGTGGACCGTTAGTTTCTCTATCGACCTTATCATAGAACAAAAAAGAACTCTATTAATTTATAATTAAACTCTATTATTTTGTTAAATCGTAAACTTTCTTTTGAGTCTAAAAATAATAATCTATACATACATAATATGATAAAATCGCAGAGGAGCCGTGATTGTACATTGAATATTTTTTTCAAAAAATCAATTTGTGCACATTGTCATTGTGCTTATGTTACCAACAACCTACTTGATCAATAAAAAATATAAATAATAGTTACACACAATATGTAGAAGTTAATTTTCAATGTACCTATAGGTACGATCTTATTACACAGTAAACTTGCGTTAAGGTGGAACTTTCAACAAACAAGTTAGTCGATAGTTGTGCCAGGTGATCCGGTCAACTTGGGTTACTTGCAAACTTTGGATCCAATATTGGTCCGGGCTTAGCACGAACGGGATTAGTATGTTGAACCATACCCTGCGACATACCCGTATGTGTTTGTTTAACGAACCTACGATTTATTTCCTTGTAACAACCTACTTTATAATTATATTGTTTAATCCTTACATCATATTATGATTTGAAGTCGCTTACCGCGTCCTACTGACTGTAAATTCACTAACCAAGATTTCGATGCGGTTATCACCATCAGTTAGATAAGGTTTATTTATTTCATAAAACCTAATAAGGCCTATGTCCAGTCCAGTAGTGGACGTCCTATGGCTGAGTTGATGATTTCCATATCTAGTTATCGTTAACAAAGCTAATATATAAATTCTACAATAAGTGTATGTACAATATATCCTATTTACTCCACACATATTATCATCATCTGCTTTATCTTATTGTCCTATATTATTCTTCTTGAAGGAAGTACTGTCGCCAAACAGGGTTTTAATTTTGACTGCAGAACGCATACAAGTCCAATGTAAGATAAATTAAACATTAAAGCATTTTAGGTAACCAATTCTGACTGAAACCGCGTATTAGTACGAAAATTGCATCTACATGTTTATACATATGTAAGAGCACTTTGGCGCGGAGCTCAAAGTAAGTAAATACAGTAAGTAATAGTGCATCGCTCATGTTAAAGTGCTCTAAGCAGTGTAATATCCCACATCAGCGCAGGGTCAGCCTTCAGTTTGTTCTCTCTACCGTGAGATGGAACTTAGGGCGAGTGCAGACCAGTGGAAACCGCAAAATATAAATAAAACACAATATATTATAGATAAAATTGCCAACTTAATTTTTTTTTTTTTTGTAAAATATTTAACCATAGTGACAAAGTTGCGACATGGAACTTGTTATACTGATAGATAGATTATTTATAAGTAGTACTAAATTTTATATATCTAAGCATAATTATTCCCAAATTAATAGAAAATCGTGTTGAACGTACAGGCAGATCAAATCGTTTTGTATGGAGATTGTCAACGTGTTAAGTGGATTATAAATAGGGAATGCAATCTCGTTCTTGCGAGATCTCGTTTTCGGGAGATCTCGCGGTATTGTTATTCAAACTCGCGAGATCTCGCCTGAGCCCAAATCTCGCGAAATTGCATTCCCTGTCTATCTACCGTCATATTTTTAAAAGCTGCATGAAGTCAACAAAATATTTCTAAATTATTGTATTAGATATAATTAACTCGGGTATGTTCTTCCCTTTCTTTTGTGTTCTTTGTATCCTCAGCTTAAATTAACTCGCAAGGCCCGTTTAAACTCACTTTAAAAGCAACATTCAGGCTCAAAGCTGTTTGCTTAAGCATTAGGTATTTTCTCAATAGACATTGTTTGCTTTTCAGATCAGCACTACTATAAGTACACAATTTGTTTATGATCATCGTACTCATAGATTAAAACAGATTTGCTTTTTTTTTTGAGTATAATTTTCAGAGAAACGTAATAGGTTAGTAAGTAGTCTGTTTAAAATGTGGATGGTAATCTCCGGAACCCTGCACTTATTTGAAAGGAACATTATATATAACATACGGGTATATTATTATACACATTAATCTGCCCTAATTGCTCTCAGTCAAAGTCGGGGCGCGTCAGTCTAGTTATAAAATAAAGCCGTTTTACACCTCTTTCCGTTTCTCCATTAACTTCTTTCAAACTACTCAATGGCCCGTCTGGTGGCAACAACCCGTTTATGTATCACGGTGAAATAACAGTATGTGTGCTTTTGTGTTTCGATGAGCAAGTAAGGGATACGATATCCCTTATCCTCAATCCTACTATGGCCAGCAGCGCAATAGCAGGCGTTTGTTATAGGCCACGCTAGCCGACCGTCAGCATGTCTATTAAACTTAACACAAAAAAAATGTCGCTACAGCTGAGTCTAGTAGGAGAGAAGGCCCCGCCCCCCCTAGGTGGGCCATGACCTTGTCGTGGTGGGGGGGCTTACCCTCAACAATCCGATGGGGTCGCGGGGGGCCGGTGGTTCTCACCGGCCTTTCCTCGTCCCATGGGATTGTTGTTGGGGACCAACAAGGCCCACACCCGTGTGCTCCGAGCGGGCTCCGTTCAGCGGAGCTCGTGTCGGAGCGCACTTTGTTGAAGTCACCCCGGCGGCTGGGGCGGGACGTGTAGCCCTCCATGCATGTTCTCGCCAGCTGTCGTCGGGGTGTTTGTTGGAGTTCAGGGGAACAGGGTGGCCTGGGGGGGTGGCCCCTGGTCCCCTGCTCGTCGTGGAGGCCACCCCGGCGGCTGGGGCAGGACTTGTAGCCCTCCATGCAAGTTCTTGCCAGCTGTCGTCGGGGTGTTGTGGTGGAGTTCAGGGGAACAGGGAGGCCTGGGGGGGTGGCCCCTGGTCCCCTGCTCGGAGGAGTTGCAGGAGAAGGCGGGCATCAGCCCGCCTTCAAATGCCCTCGGGGACCTGCGCACACGGCTGGCTGGCTGTGTGTGCCTGCACGGGTCCCCTCCATCTGGGGATTGCTCGGGTGTCTCCGGGCAATCCCCCCGTTGGCGTCAGCCTAGCCAGCAATGGCTAGGCCGCCCGAGGAGGGTGGGTCGGAGCAGTTGCCTCGGCAGAGCCCGTCCACCCCCCACTCAATGGGCAAAGGAGGCACCGGGGAGTTTTAGTGGGTAGGGGCCAGTTCCGCCTGCACGTGCGCAAGCGGAAATACTGGTCGATCCCCACATACCCCTGTCGTCTAGCCGGCGGCAGGGGATCAATAAAAGGATTTCTCCTCGACAAAAAAAAAAAAAAAAGGAGAGAAGGCCCATAATTGCGATAGAGTTTTCAGTATATGCTGCCGTGAACATTACCGACCAATTATACTTACGGACCAATTCGTAGAAACATTTTAATATAATCTCCATCTCAAGTTAAAAATTTAATTTAACGAAAAATTGTTTTGTAATAATATAGAGTATTTTGAATATTTAATAAGTACATGTTTAGGTGGAAAACATGTAGGCTACCAAACGCTTCGGGGCCGCGTCCCGTGTTAGGCATTCGGTATGTTTGCGGTCTAACAACTCCGGAATATGTGCCCCGGCGAGTTCAGCCTTCTAATATTGATTAATTGTACCTACTCGTTTCATGTTACGACAACCCGAATTTAATAAGTAACTAACAAGCGGGACGCAAATTTTCGCACGGTTTGATTTATTTAATTATATGACGTCTGTATTCAGTATCCGTATCATTGGAGTTAGGAAAAAGGGTCCGGAAAAAGTATATGATGACGTAACTAGCTAATATTCGTTGTGATTTCCAATTCCTGTAATAATGGGTCGTTGAATATAGGGGCCTACGTCCCTAGTTGCATATAGGGGAGACCTAAGTCCAGTAGTGGATGTCCTGCGGCTGAGATGATGATAATAATATGCCAGATATAATACGCGTAGAAGCTGAATATGAACGGCTGTAAAGGAAAAATACATCTGTGTCCCTATGATGATTACCAGTAAAATTAAAGCTGCTAAAAGAATTTGTATTCATGAAGTCCGTAGTATGTGTAAAACTCTCTTTATTTGAACGTTCGACAGTAGATCATGAAGCTGTCTTTGGTGTATACGCATGTGTTTCTCGATGTTTACCCATGTACCCTATGTCCTTTTCTGTACCCCCGAAAACGTTTCATGCAAAATTTCATGATGATCAATTGAGTAGTTAAAGCTTGAAAGCGTCAAAAACAAACAAACTCACTTTCTCTTTCATAATATTAGTTTGGATTAGACGTGTTTTCCTTGGAAATTGTTTTATATACTTCTTTTGTATAAAGTACGCTCCAATATTCTTACTTCTTTTGATATTTCTTCTTTCTCGTTTATGAAATGAGACTTTCAAATAAAAGGACTTTTATGTGCTTACTAATTGGAACGAACTTGCTTTCTGTAAAATATGGCTTAGATTTTACTCTTTCATTTTGAAGACATTTCAGTACATTTTTGGAATGGCTATAACCGAATACTAACATATTTTAAGTACTTACATATTTCTTGTTCCCAAAATTTAGTATTCTAAATTTCTAATGTAATTATATTTTTGAAAAATGTCATCATTGCGTTCCGAAATTTTCACTACTACTGTATAAATAAATAATAGGGGTTCAAATATGAAATATCGAAATGCAAAGTTAAACTTGCATGGTGCCACATTTCCGAATGAAACTTTTTTAAGCGAAAACTATACAATAATATTTTAAATAAAATAATTTTTGGATGTAAATGATCGATAATGTAGCTACAGCATCAAACCGTATCCCCCGATTTGGTTATCATTAGTTTTGTGATTTCCTCCCACTATAGCAAATTTAAAGACGTATTCAATTCTCGTTAAAAGTTTATTAGGTATCATTTGTCAATAAGAGTGATGCAGCGAGGTAATGGAATTTTGTTTATGAAGTTAGTTTTGTTTATTTTACTTTAGTATGTACGGTACACAAATTTTATGCGCATGTGGTTTTCATAATAAATACTTTGTAAATAGCATGCTTGTTTACCTAAATAAATTTGACTAATAAATTATGGCTTTATTCGCGGTCACATCGGTTTGACATCATACGCAATAAACTATCTCATTATGTTAAATTATGTTGCCAAAATGTATACATTTATTACTTTATGCTTATGCACTTTGTCGTAGACTTGAAATAGTTGCAATGTTTATTATTGGCTTAGCCTCGTGATCCTTTAATTTCCCCTTTGTGACTAATATCGGTTTTACGACAAAATTCTTTCATTGTAAAAATAATGGTGAAGAAACGCTCTACCTATACAGTGTAATCTTTTTCTGTAAATATGTTGTCAGATTGAGAACCAATGTCAACTTTTCTTTAACTCCGAAGTCCTGTAACAGCTTCCAAGACAAGATGGTTGCATAGAATGGAGTCTTCAATCTTTAATATCTCATTATCATCATTTAAGTGGCAGACGACCATTGGCCTCCCCATAATTTTTCGTGATTTAGTGCTTTTACATAGCTCAACCGGTTTGAACACACACATGCCGGTCTGAATTGTCTTGTTTTGTACGGTCGAGCTTCAACCCTCGAAAACGTCTTGTTCTGTAAGCTTTGGTGTAATGACGTACATTATACGGAACGGGGTCCCTGACCTGACTGAAACTCCTGATATTTTTTATACTTAGATAATAAATATTTTTGTACTTAATAGGAGTGCTCCTACTCCTAATTTTCACCTAAGTTTAAGATAAAAGGTAATAAACTATTTCTTTTCAAACTTCAAAAAGTTACTCGCTACTCCAAATCTATTCCAAATACCACGCGTAACGACGAAGTCGAGTGAAACAGCTAGTGTTTTAATATAATGAATCTTAACGAGCTGTGTATTTTGATTCGAAGCGTTAAATTGGAGTGTATATAATCTGTTGTTGGTGGAATCGTAGCGGGTATTAAATAGCATCCGATGAACCGATGCCGCGCCAAAACAACGATCTAATGAGTGCCAATTAGAATAATATTATTATTAGAACGCTCCGTGAGTTGTATTGATAATTAACGGCTTTATCGACTACATGCCTAGAGATTTACGAGCCATCAACATCGCGAGATCACAAACATCTGTACTTTGAGTTTTATGACATGTATTTATAATAGGTGACTATTTCTTAACATACTTATTTATATAATGTAAACCTTTGTTGTGAATATAATAAATTTTCTAACATATTAGTTCAAGTTGATTAGTATCAAATGTTCATTCTGTGTTTTGAAATGAATCAAAAAATGAAATGAATTATTAAACAGAAAAAGTTCAATAAAAATATTTTATTTATATTATGCATGACTACATCGATGGTATGACTTCGTCTGTGCTCCTTTTTCTTAGACGTTAAAACATTTATTCAAAATTCTCATAATAAAAAAAAAGAATTATGTATTTCTTCGCTTACTAAAATTTTTATCAAAAGTCAGATTGCTGCATTTGAACGTAGTCAACTCATATAATAAATTTTTAGGTTTCCATAGCTATATGGGAACCTAAAAATGCGCAAAAATTATTTTTTATTATGGAGACAATGACGTCACGTTTCATAGAACAAAGGAGAGCTTACCAGTAACATTCTTTATTTTGTATAGCAAAAACAAAACTGTAAAAGAGGAGCCCTTAGCACGTTTCGCCAGTTGATACATTGCTTACGAATCCATTAAACGAATTACATTCTTGGCTCAGCTCAATAATACGATATCGTGCAAAAACAACGTAACTATGGGAATAATGCGTCCACTGTGTGACGTATAGCGTATAGCGGTGCCAAGAAGGCTTCGTGTCATAAACCGGCCACGTAAGAAAGCTCACGCGTGCTCACAGACGTCGCATTGACAATGCAACATCGAAATTAGTCAGTTGTTTTGTTAAAAATTCTAAATAGGCACGTTGCTAACGGACGAAAGCTGATCTACGGAATGTAGAGCGCGTCAACGGCGTGACGTCACACAGCCAGAATAAATTGTGACAACACTGGCACGCACTAACTATACAGTAAATTGTAATTTGTGGCAAACCACATGCAAATAACGAGAAGAAGCGTGGCTTTTTAATTTTTCCTAAGTGTTTTTACTAACTTTGCAGGCACTACTGTTTCCGATTGTCCCCTTATTAGTTGGGAAATTTTATTAGATGTTTCAAAATACTGGCAAATGAGGAATAAAATAAATAAAATATACATAGATTTTGGCGAAATGTACCTAACTATATATATTAAATAAACTGCCATACCTACTGTAACTATATGTCAGTTAGCAATTCCAAACACCTATTATTTTTTTTAAATATTTTTAAGCGATTCCTCGGGAACATTTTTTCAGTATATATATTTTTCTAAAGCACCACTTCAAATACCAGTCTCAGTAAAGTAAAATAGAAAGATGCTTCAATGATTTTGAGAATTAAAAAAGGAAAAATGTATATAATTAAGTTGAGCTCGGTTATTACCACCACAGGTATCACCTCTGAATTTGTTTCTTTATAATGACGACAAGCGCGTTCTTGGTATTTGATAAAAGAGACACTAGATAACACTAAAGTAATTGCACGATCCTTGCCACCTATTCACAGAATTTTTACTCCACTGAATTCCAGACCTTGTATAAAATTTTATTTCATTTCTCATGCTTGTAAACTCCGTTATTGGCGTTGCTTTTACTATATAAAATTATTTTTAAAGAGGCAAAATATAACACTTTCGTGTATGAACATTAAATACATATTATGATAAACAAGAGACCCGTTCCCGGCTTCGCATTGAGTCGAAATTTTGAAAAATTCTTTTTTGGCGGATGCTTTAGTGCTTAAGTTATAAAATAAATCTATTTTCCAAATAAAGTACGTTGATGGCTTGACGGTCAGTTAGGTGAAACAATTTTACAAGTAGTAGCAGAGCACACTGTAGGTAAACACAGCAACAGCAAGTATGCTATTGTGTTTCAGTGAGTGAGTAAGAGATTCAAGAGACCATTTTTCTATCCCTTCACAACCCTTTATCCTTAATCCCACATTTAGTGCACTGTAGGTACCTTAGCACATTACCTGAATAGGACAGGTTAAGTTAAATTCAACTAAAATTAATTATAATTTAAAGCTAGACATTTCTTTTATCAAATTAGGGCCCGACTCTATAAGTACAGAGAGCAAGCAGCCTCTTTCATTGCACTTGTACTAAGTTGATTATAGCTAGATAATACACTCAAATTGACTGGGTCTCGCTACAATGTCGAATTCAAACTGTAGCCCCTTAACGATGTAAGAGAAATCTAGTCCCGCAAAAGGCTCAGCGACCCCTTCACCTCCAGACATCACGTTCTGAGAGGGGGTGGATGTCTCCGGGTCACGGTCCCCACCCATTTCCATAGCAACAAATCACCGCTGTTGCAAATATTTCAGAGTCACGATTTAAAATTAGAGCCCGCTCGGTACAAAAAATACATCTGTTCTCTCCAACCTGTTTATAGATATTTTAAAACCGTACTAATGGTGTTTTATATTCCGTTTGGATTCTCAGATAAAATAAGAACCAAAGATAGAGCCATGTCAACGGCAGAGTGAAGCTGGTAAAACTACGCCTTCGTCGTGTACAGTCGTTTTACGAAAACCTTCGTCAATTTTCAAATTAATTCCTTTATCAAGTCATAGACTCTTTTTAACTTTTGAAATATACAGTTCTAAGAAGACAACTGGTAGACGTTTGAAATAAAAAAATTGCCCTGTGATGCAAGCAAAAGTCGACTTTAAGGTGACCCCGACTGTACATACATGCACGGTTACACGCACACAAATACAGTTAAACTACGACTCGCCTTATTAAAATATTTACTACTGAAAATGGAAAATTGCGTAAAGAGAAAGTGTAATAAAAAGAGAAATGAAATCACATTTGAAACAAGTTAACTTGAAAACCAATATTTTCATTAATAAGTATGGTTCCTATCCTCTATGATTAGTAATAAACAAAAAAATCTGGTTATATAATAGCTTGAAACACAAAAACTTAATCTAATCAACGGCCTACGCACACAATTGTTAACAAAACCTTCACTTTATTGTCCGCAAAATACTGTCTTTATTTCTTATATTTGACCTGAGTTTGGATTAAGCAAAATATTAAATTTCATCTCCACTAAGGAGCTATAATTTTATTTTTCTCTTATACGAGGAGGTTCTTTGATACTCATCGCGCACTGGCATAATTAAATCTGCGCTGAAATAAACATAGATTTCCATACGACAGCGGTACTGACCGACGACGAATTAATTACAGTTTGTGCTTAATGAGATATGCATGTATATACTACATCCGCAGTACTGTCGATGTAATTGGTATTGGTATTATGTAACATTATTAACTAAATAATTACTTTGTTTTGATTACAGTGACTGCCATTAGGGATTAATATATTTTCGCCAAATCGTCGCGCTCTGGTTAACAATCGGGGCAAAGAAGATCTCGTCAAAAACAAACTATTTAACTGCAGTTTATTGCTTTTGGATGATTAAATGGGAAATAGTTAACTGATAATACTATATTATATACCAAATTTCGTTTCACCCATTTTTAGTATCAATCTAAAGAACATATTTATGAGTCACAAAATGAACATGTACATACATACATACAGAAAAAATATCTAAAAATCGTCATTTTAGTTTCAGTTTCATGTATAGGGCCTATAACACGATATCTCTGAAAACAAAGTAACTTACTTTATTATTAGTCATAACTAGCTAATGCCCGCGACTTCGTCCTAGTTGAAAATATAATAATACTAGTTGGTGCCCGCGACTTCGTCCGCGTTGAACGATGAAAGGTACCCTATGTTATTTCTGGCGTATCACGTAAAATTTCATTGTGATCGGTTCAGTAGTTTTTGTCTGAAAGAGTAACAAACATCCATACACATTCATACAAACTTTTGCATTTATAATATTAGTGCGGATATAACTTTTTATCGCTGTAACGACCGACGGTAGCGCCGTCACAACAACAGTAGCGCCCATTTTTTTCAGAATTAAAAGTATCCCATATGTTAATTCAGGTAATAAGCTATCTGTGTGCCGAATTTCATCTAAATTGGTGAGCCGTTTTTGCGTGAAAAAGTAACAAGTATCCATACATCTATCCTCACAAACTTTCGCATTTATAATATTAGTAGAATTAACACTAAGCATCATTTTATAAGACGAAATTGTAAAACATAACACGTATACGTACAGTAGAAGTTGTCTGAACTTTATGACAATGTGTCGCCGGCGCTAATACGCTCGTTGGTACAATTCCGCGATGAATTTCCAACTGTGACATAATTCGTACAGGAAACATGTGCAACTGAATCTAATATACGTTCACCCACATTAGTTGAACAATGCTCTTCGGCTGCTGTTCCGCCAGTTCCACTATAATTCTGTATTAAATACAAAACGATTCTAGGTCACACTCCGGCATTGACCCATATCAATCCTAACTAATATTATAAATGCGAAAGTTTGTTAGGATAGGATAGATGTGTATGGATGCTTCTTTTCTCGCAAAAACGGCTCAACAGATTTAGATGAAATTCGGCACACAGATAATTTATTATCTAGATGAACATGAATACTTTTATCCAAGAATAAATTAAGGTTTCAAAAAATATTAAAAACTGGCGAAACTGTCGCCGTGGTGGTGGCGCCACCGTCGTCACAGCGATAGATGTCACACATTTTCTCAGGTGTTATAGTTTTCATTTTTTCAACGCGGATGAACAATAGTAATAGTAATAAATAAAAATATTTTTGATTACATAGGATCTAAAATGTTACATTTTAATATTAGAGCCTTTATAAATTTTACAAAGGCTTCGCTTAGAGCAATCTTCGAAGAAATTTAATGTGCAGTCTCTCTAATCCTTGGATGGATACCTTATAAGTGAAGAGGATGTTTCATAATTATGTTAAAACTATAGACAGGCTGAAGACAGTCTATAATAAAATTGATGATGGATGGCATGGTAAAAACCATTCTAGACACTACTTACCAGTCACTACAATAACACCAATGGAACTGTGGTTCCCAGTCATAACTCTTAGAATTTACAAGCTGAAATGGAAATGAGTGTAATCGATGAATACGCAAAGGAACGCGTTCAAAGTGTTTTATTGTTGAGCAAATAGCCCTCCAGCAGACATTCATTGACGCCGACTCGACCGTAAAGCTTGTGTGGCCGTGTAACTCATTTCAACAACAACATACGAGTTCATACACTATGTCAAATTTCCGTCGGAGAGTTGCTGACGCTTTACGTACTATTACTTAAAATGAAACAAGTCGGCGGCCTGAACTCATCGGTCTCATGGCTAAAATGCGTCCTTTCTCACACAGCACAAAGCGTGGGAAGAGCAGTCGAGTGAGATGCACAATGATTCATACCAAAAATAAAATCATAAACAGACCCTTGGGCATATACTCTTTTTGACAAAACTACTGCATATATCTATTTCGTGTAAAGTTATTTGGACTCTTGAATAACTAATCAATGTTTGATTGCAAAGTATTTTGGAGTTTTTGTACACTGGATTGACCTAATCACCCTCAGAGTTGCATTAAAACTTGTGTTAAAATATGGATTTTTCAAGGATTGTAACTTTTAAATTAATACTTTTTTAAGTTTGTATGCATACGAACCTAGTTAACGACAAGATAAATAGGTATCATGCTTACTTTTGTAAATTAAACACAAAACAGCGGAGTAATAATCATACTACGTTTGTATGGAGGAAAGCTGACTTGTATTACCTTAAGTTTTATCGTCACTTCATTACGGTGACTTAAAATGACTTCATTTTATATATTTTTTTATGTTAAGGTCGACAAACAGGCTGACGGTCCATTTGATGGTAGGTGATGGCTACCGTCGCCTATAACACAAGCAACGCCATAAGTGGTACAAGTGCGCTGCCGACCATAGACGGATTATATACACACAAACCTTCTTCTATCGGTTTAGTAGTTTAGAAAACAACTTCTGTTTTTATCGGATTATAATAATTATTCATTCTGTTAAAACGCAGTTCATCTACTGTTTTATATGTGTTGTGGTTTACGCCTCGTGTGGTTTTGTAATCAGAACTTTTATTACGGCGTCTATATACGAATGCAACTGTAATGAAAAAGCGACGTAGCGCAAGCCAGCAAGTCAAATTTCGAAACAATATTTGTGTAAAAAAATCTAAAAAGATTGGCCTTAATATCGAAAACTAATATGACTGGAGAGTTTCGTTTGTTAACGTGTCGTACTAGAGTAGTTACATTTATTGCACAATGTAGGCACGTAGTTAAAATATTTAAAAATTTAAAAAAGTACATATAACACAAAAAACACCTACCTACCTAAAGTAATTTCATAATATAAACTTTATTACATATGAGAAATTTCTTTACAGATTGATGACATGTCTTTATTATTTGGGGTTCAAATTAAAAAAGTATACATATTATTTAAAAAAATCGCTCTCTGCTTCTATGAGTTTCTCCCATAATTTCTTTTAAACCTATAAAAGGTTTTCACTAATCGATAGAGGGAAGTGTGAAACTTCTTTTAAATCAATGAAAATTGAATTAAGTCCAATTTATCTGACTCATTTATGTAGCTACTTAGCAACAGTAAAAGAAACGTGTGTTTGTAAAAAAACATAGGTTTTGGATTTGATTCAATTGTTAATAAACTGCTTTGTGTTCGCGAAGAAACGTTCAATGGCGACCACTAATTCAATTTCATTAAAAGGTGCCCTCAATAAGTGAATGTCGCAGAGTTTTACCCAAAGATCCATTCCAACTTTTTACTCGTTGCCTCGCATTTGCACAATCCTATCAACCTTTTAGGACTTCATCTACTAGCAAATAACAATTGATGTCACGACTCGTAGCTTCACAATTCTATGTTATCTGTATTTGTGATGATTATTTAAGGCGCTTGTAGTGGTTACATATTATACATATATTATTAGTCCGGGAAGGAAAAAAAGTTTGTATGGAAAAATTACATTAAATCCGACAAACGGTTTTATTTTGTAGTTTGATTAAATATTAGTAAATGATATTTTCGAATTTGCTACAAGGTGACGTTCGGACTTTTTTTTTAAATGTGTTGATACGACAGATTAATTTTTTAGTCGCAGTATCCGCTTAGAAGCAATAATGAATTCAAAAAACCTTTTTTTTTCCTCTTTTTTTGGTCTTTTTTTGGTATGATATATTCGAATCCACTGGATATATAAATATAATACGCTCAAAGAAAACAGTCATTTCTCGTGACGTACGTGTATTTACATAAAACACGCGGCATTTTCTCTTAAATAGTCTTCTTCCTCGAAAAATTTACAATTTTCACAACCTTCATAATGAAGCTAGGTCTTATTACCTTAGATTTTTTTTTTCACGTTCATTAATTCATTCCACTCTCTCTAAGACTAATTTAGGAATATCTTCGGCATAAAAATGTAATATTCTCCCGTGCTGCAATGTCTTCCACTTTATTAAAGCGCTTCAAGCAAAGTGATAAAAATGATTGTCGTGCCTTTGCCAAGCTCTCACTAAGTATGTCTTATATTATTTTGTATAATTATATACACTTTCATACACAATATTTATGCACTTTGATATAATGTAATATGAATACAAAATGGAATGTTTATTATATTTTTTTATTTTATAAACTTTCTACATATATAACTTTTTACTCACGACATAAACATTTTTCTATCTTTTTTTATGCGTATGAGACTGTGCGACATATTAGTTAGTTTATAATATAAACTGTGAATTCCATAAGTAGTTGCCTAATAGTAATATGTATTAATAATAACTGGCGGGAATCTATTCAAGAATTTCGTATGGCACCCGTATAAGTTTTCTAATTAACTGAGTACATATACTTGAAGATATCCTGCCGCGAGCTTGTTTTACGTTTCAATATTACATCTTACAGGAGCTTTTATTAAGTGAAGTATGTTTCTAAATTATAAGAGAATATTCATGAATATGTGGGTCGCCTGTATAGAGGGCTCCCCAGCTGTGGGATGGTTTATATAATGTTCCCACGTATGTACATATATTGGTATGCAAGCTGCAGACTATCCCCGACTTCCACCAGAATGATTAACAAGCCTCAACTTAGTCAGCAGATAATGAAACTCAAAATACATTTGCATTAGCACAGAAAAAGTCAGGTTGAAAAGCAATAGCAGAATGTTTATTTACAAATTTTGGCAGCCCTTATATATTTTCATTTTGACAAGACATTCTATTTAAAATTGAAATCAATCATGGAGTTATATTTAAATGTTCGTTCGAATTTTTCATGTTGACGTTTTCGAATCTTCGCTGCCAGCGTGCTATGAAGAGGTTGTATATGCGTGTTTTATAATGTGGACTATCGCCACAAATACAAGGAATTTTGATGTCGCAGTTAGATGAACTATGAGATTAGGTGAGTAATAGTGATAAAATTAATAATATGGATGTCCAAATAAAATTAGTATGTATACATTTGTAAATATATATTTTTACAAAACTCTCTTTTTACTATATGAATTTGTATCTAGCATTGACATTTGTGACGTCATCCACTTAGCGCGGGCGATCTTAAATTCGCAGGATTAGTTAATACCAAAAAATAAATAATGTAATCCATTTTATTTAAAACTAAATTAATTAATTATATTAGTCAACTGATCAATCTTTTTTTGAAAACCAACTAGTTACTACAACTTTTTCAGTTCCACTAACTAAATCTTAACAAATCACTTTGATTTTCATGTCGATCGTTTCAGCATAATATATGCTAGGTTTATAGGTTTCGCTTTAAAAAAAAAATAGATTGTTTTATAAAACATAATTCGACAAAGTTTTAATCATAAAAATTAAGTTATTTGAGGTGCCTATATAAGATTGAATCTATTGCAAACTTAGTCTTTCATTGTGTCAATAACATACAAAAAAATCATTTAGATTGGAAAATATTTAGAAGTGGAAAAACCTTTTCTCTTTTATACACGAGTACGTACTATTCTTCCCTCTTAAACGAATGAACTGATTTTCATGAAACTTTGTAGATAAACATTTAGACGTACGGGACACAGAATACCACTTTTTTCTTTTTCAACGCGGACGAAGTCGCGGGCGCCAGCTAGTTTCAAATAAAAGTTGTTCATATTTTTATACGCCTCAAGTACTTAATAAGGTCCCTTATCAAAAACCTGAAAACGTCTCGTATTTTCATATATATTTTCAGTGTTCATATTAAATCGACTGTTATGTTAAAAAGTGATAAATTCTTTTATAAATGTATGGGGTTTGACGCTCTGCGCTATGACCGCGATTGCGGTTGGCACAGTGCTACCAAACTCCTAATAAAATTTATGTACTCTATAATAATCAACAGTGGCGTATTAATTTTGAAACAAAAAATTTTCAAATAAAAAAAATACTGCATGTTAACCTGTTTCTCTCATTTCAACTATTTGTTAACTGTTCAGTTATAATGTTTGTTAGTTATACAAGAAATGTTCCATTTGGAAAATTTTAGGAAAATCATCAATACTAATAATAAGTCTGTAAGTGTACATATTGTATGTATGTATGTTCCTCCATAACTCTTAAACGAATTAAATGATTTTCATGAAACTTGGTAAATAAACATTTAGACGTACAGGACACAGGATAGGCTACTTTTTTCTTTTTCAACACGGACGAAGTCGCGGGCGCCAGCTAGTAATAAATAAATGTTTTTATTTTGCCCAAAATGTCCCACTCTATTTATTGCTTATTGCAACTTTCAATAAATATTTTCCTGTGGGAAAGTTTCAGCCTTACCTATTTCGTAAAAAAATTAAAACACTTTCATAACGCAGCAAGTTTGACTCTTTTCTGACAGAAACGGCCAATTGATTTTTTTTTTTCTAAAATATACGTCGTATGAAGCATTATGTCCTAATATCTAACGCAGTGAAAGAAATTCTTATTATCTCTATAAGTATATTATTATATAAAAGTAATGTCACGTTGTTTGTCTCCAATGAACTCCTAAACTACTGAACCCATTTTGATAAAACTTCGTATCCATATGTAATTTTGTCCAACTTAAAAGATAGGATAGTTTTTATTTAGAACCCGGGCGAATCCGGGAGCGGTCCACTAGTTTTTTTTATAAAAAAGGATCATCACAGTCGGTAGGCAAGCTACGGTCCACTTAATGACAGTGGTTACACAAGCAACGCCAAAAGACAAGCAAATTCGCTGCACTGCCTACAAAATGGCTGCCAAATAATATATATTCAGAACAAGACCCTTTTCCACAAAAACCTTATTCATTACCTATGAAAAAAAATTAAATTTCATAAGTCACCAAATATATGAGTATGTAAATTTTAGTATTTCATTTTGCCAAGATGTTGTCCACAAATTTAATTTCACCTCTGTAAAATGCCGCCCAGGTAACCGTAATAACAGAGTATCAATCTTTCCACGTCCAGCGTTAGGCGGCGGCTTTGAGGTTGGTAATAAATGATTTTTTAGGCCTTACCTCCTCTCCTCACAGCCGTCATCAGTCGGTTTTTTTCTCATGACCACGCAACATTATGGGTAACAATTATAAATATATAAGGGCTGCCAATCAGTAACAACAGATTTATGATACACTAGCTGTTGCGCGCGTTGTCCGCGTAACTTTATAAAATATAATACATTCGTGTCTGTGAAACCATGGAAATATAAATACAAAATTTCAACCCAATCGGTTCAGCCGTTTAGAAGTTATGTTAAAAAGATAAGTACGGAAGGATAATTCTTACTACCCGTTGTCTTATTACCCGTTTTCCCGTAGAAATGAAGCATTTTCCCGCGGTAAAAAGTAGCCAATGTTCATCACGGATAACGTGGGCTTCTAATGGTAATTTTTTTTTTCAAATCGGTCCAGTAGTTTCGGAGACTATTCTATACAAACAAACAAACAATCAAATTTTTCCTCTTTATAATATTAGTATAGATAAAACAAAGAAAGAAATACATTTCATTAGCTGTTGTATACATCGATGTTTGCACGCGACTTCGCCCGCGTAATTTTATAATTATAAAATATTTTATAGCCCATGCTACTTGTTCATAACGTAGCTTTGTATAGATGAAATATTTTTTTTTTAATCTGTCCAGTACTTTTTGAGTTTATTAATTACAAACATACAAATCTTGTTTCTTAAGTATAGTAAGTATATTAAGCATAGTTTTTATTAGGAGCATACTTACCTATTTACAAAACTATGAGTGATTAATACGATTACAGTCATAGGGTCTTATGGGATGTTCTATGTGGTACCCCATAAGTAGAGGTTCAACATTAATTTCCAAATGTTGGCAAATAATGTCCGGAACGTACGAAACGATAGAAAAAGGAGTTTCCAGCATCAATCAGCCCGATCTATTATTGCAATCTAGATCCTCAGATCGTTAATTTCTCATTAGTATTAATGACAATAATATAATACGTTAATAGGTATAACATTGGAATCAAGTTCATAATATTCACAATTCGCGAACTATGGCTTTGCGCCAATCAAAACTAATCCAATTTCACGATGAACAACCGCAAAACTAACTCATTTGTTTGTATTATCTGTATTAAACACAGATTTATACTATACTGCTCGATAATTTAGTAGCCTTGCCCTATTTTCCGTGTGATTCATAGCCGAGCGGTTCTTCCGGCGAAATCCTTTGTAATTGTGTGTTTATCCTTGAAGTCCGCTGAAACACCTGTGTGGACATTTATGAATGGGTTTGTTGATTTGTTTTCAAGAGGTGTTCTCATTTTTATTTTAGAATTATGAAATACCAGATCTATCTATACTAATACTAATATTATAAAGAGGAAAGATTTGATTGTTTGTTTGTTTGTATTGAATAGGCTCCGAAACTACTGGACCGATTTGAAAAATTCTTTTACCATTAGAAGCCGACATTATCCCTGATGAAAATAGGCTACTTTTTACCGCGGGAAAATGTTTCATTCCTACAGGTAATCTAAAATAAAAGTAAATACTAGCGGCTAGGCCTTGACACATACACTTGACAGCGCCATCTATCCAGAATCAGGTGAAGCGACTAACATGACAACTGCTGGTGATATTTTTAGCGATCCGCTCCAAGGTAGATGGCGTTTTATACTTTTCAACGCGGACGAAGTCGCGAGCACCAGCTAGTATATCTATACTAATATTGCAGAGGAGTGAGGAGTAAAGTTTGTGTGAAGGAGGTAAACACTGCGTTTTGCAATCATAAACTTTGCTGCCGATGTGTCCGCAGGAAGCAGGAATACAACAGAAATAATAGTTCTGTTACCGGGAATAATTGAGATTTACCAGGAACTATTCCGCTATTCCGTGCTTATCTTATAGCTTATCTTTATCTTGTGAAACTGTAGTATTGTTTGTGTTAATAGGCGACAATAATTTAGTCATTACCATTTTATTAAGTACTAAATGCTGGTGCCCGCGACTTCGCGTATGCAAAATTTCATGGTGATCGGTTCAGTAGTTTTTGCGTGAAAGCGTAACGAACAAACTCACATTCACATTTATAATATTAGTAAGGATATACGAAGATTCGTCTTAAAAAATATATATCATAACTAGCGACCCGCTCCCGGCTTCGCCCGGGGTGCATTTTTTTACGTAAAAACCTTCCCTGATTATCCCTCTATCCATGAGTGAAGACAGAATTGAATTCGGTCCAGCCGTTCTCGAGTTTTGCGCTTAGCAACACATTTAGCGATTCATTTTTATTTATATAGAAGAAAAGAAGATGGCTGGCAGATATAAAACTTATTTTAAAGTAATTAAATAAAATAACTAAAAAGGAAAGATACGAGTTGAATATTTCTGAAAAAAGCTTACCTATATTAAATTTTATTATTTATTATATTAAATTGTGCTTATAAATTACTAGCAACCACTCCCGGCTTCACGCGGGTGAAATTCTTTTGCAAGTTAAAAAACTTTCCTCGTATAACTCTTTCCATTAGTGAAAATGATACTAAAATCTGTTGCGTAGTTTAAAAGATCTAAGGAAACATATAATATAGAGAAATAGACGACGGATACTTAAATACCTGATTACCTATTTATCTAAGTAGGTATAGACGTATGAGATACATTTCAAAAAAATAACAGAGCTTTACATTATTATTTTGGTGCAGAGTATCTAATGAATACTGATAATAAATAATTAGAAATAATTCCTAAGATAGAGGATCCTAGGATATTTCTATGACACTGTTACTAAACAAAAAATATATCTTTTCGGCGGCATCCTGCTGTGTTTTATTTATTCTCGCACGTGCACATATTGTGCTTCGGAATGTCCGTCTGATTCAATTTTATTAATGGACTTGGACGTTTGCCCCACTGACTGAAACGCGACTATTCTATTTGTCGCGAGACGTATCTTATTGCGGTGTCCTGTAGGCGACAATGTGATCTATGTACTTGGGTTTAGGTCTCTTGTTGCAGAGCCCCTTGAAAATTCGCCATGGCTCGTAAGGCTTACTGCAAACTTGTTTAAATGCTTCGCATATTACGTCGTACTATTTTTGTAAATATAAAAATTGGGGTCTGGCTATGTAGCTGTGTCAGCCGTGTGTACGTTATGAGTAATATTTAATTGTTTGAGCGTATATAATTATATCCAAATAATTCGAATATAACATTATACAAAAAAAATAGCTATCAAGTGGTGTATAATTATAAGTTTTGGATGTAGATTATTATTATTATAATGTAGATTAGCCCTGATTTTGTTATCATCAGTTTTCTGAAATGATAAAAAATTTATATATTATAATAGTTTTATATATTATGATAAAAAACCGGGTGCGGGTCGCTAGTTTATTATAAATTATTAGGTATTTAAGTAGTTCCGCTGTTTGCAGTGGGACTTCTTTCATGAAACGAACTTCAAAACCATAGAGAAAGGTTCTTAAGATGCATTAAAAAAAAAAAGAAATATTTAAAAAATATGTAGGTGGTGTGTGTAGCGTTCATAAGATGTTCGTGGTCGGAGACTGCATTGAGTCAGTCATGGAGATGTCAACAAGGTCGACCGGCTTTCAGAAACATTAACGATATTGCTTCTGAACTAATTTTACGAACTATATTTGACGATATAAGGGCCGACATTTTGTGTGTGTATCTTTTATATATTATATAAGTTTAATTAGAATGTTGATGAGCTAATTTGTAGAGTTTCCATACTACGCTTACTAATTCTATGATTTCTTCGTAGCAATACAGACAATTTTTGTTATTTTAAAATTGGGTTGTCAGCAGCATAAAGCTTTTTTCTGCAATATTGGAACTCCTGCCGTATATTTTAATTTTTTTCGCAAGTTCAATAAGTGCTGCGAATGTCTTGCATCGCATTCTGTCTTAGGTTATTAAAAACCGAACCAAAGGTTGGCGAAGGAAGCCTACCATCCAGTTGACTCTTAAAGCCTGTTTAACTACATTTATATAAGCTCAAAAAGAAATTTTATATGGCTGTCTATCGTAGCTCAATGACTAAACCACTGAATTGACTTTGATCCAATTTTCTATAGCTTATACAAACTAGTAATGTTAAACTAATCGAATTTCCGCCAACCAACAAAAGGACCTTTTTTTCTATACCGAAAAAAACATGAAACCTAACTGTTAATACTACAATTAATTTTAAAGTCGGGGTATTCTAGATACCTACTTGCGAGTTTTGGCTAAACGTGAAATATAAATCGAAAATTCGGTGTCCAATTTAATTAAATTATTCAAATAAATTGCATATTTATTTGTTTAACCTTAATCCTGATTTGTTTCAGAATGGCCTTGCACTGAATGGGCGTGGCGGTACAGTCGCAATGGCCGCTGTTAATTCGGTGAGTATTACTTATAAAATTAATAATTAAGTTAAGTTTTGTTAAATATTCTGAGATTTGTAGTAGCAGAGCTCGTCTATAGACTTGAGTATTCATTAGAAATATTGCATAGGTCTCTTCAAGCAAAAGAAAGATGTAGAGAAGAAATATGGAATAGGAATGCTGTTACTTTATTGGTCTTCTATTGGCTACTGCTGCCACAAGCATTAGACAGCACTGCAAAAAAAAAAATGGTTATTAGCTTTTATGGAAAAGCGAGCCTCCCGTTTAAAAGGAGTCTTCTATCACGGATTTATTGTAAAAACGATTTTTCTGATAAATAAACATTTTTCTTTTTACTTTTATACTAGCGACCCGCTCCCGGCTTCGCCCGGGGTGCATTTTTTTAATGTAAAACCCTTCCCTGATTATCCCGCTATCCACGAGTGAAGACAGAATTAAAATCGATCCAGTCGTTCTCGAGTTTTGCGCTTAGCAACACATTTAGTGATTCATTTTTATTTAAAAAAAAGATAAATGTATCTTTCCAACATGAATGAAAAGTCAAACGATTGTTACTATTTCACAAGTTAAAACGTCACGTTGAAGTTAAAAAAAAGGTTGTATTCGTAGAATAAATAGAACGGTGCTGCGGATGCCCGTGTTTTCCATAGTATCATAGGCAATCAATTTCTATAGTGTAGAATCGTAGTAACGGAATGGGGTCAGAGTATATTTGCCATTGCAGTGCAGTGACGTCATTGATTTTGTCAGTTTTAAGTTTCAAAGGATAACGCAAGCTGACTTCTAAACTGATCTAAATTCCCTTTCTCGATTGTATATTGGTGGATTTAGAAATTCGATATAATTTCATTAAGCCCGGTGCCGGTGGCCTGGAGCCACAGAGGGCTCCGAGGTGACAAATGTCACGGTTATTCGGGAATACTAAAGCTTCAAAAGTAATCGGTTCTGAGTTTCAGACAGATTATTTGATGGAATGAATAAGATATTCATTAGCTACCATTCATTTTAATATTTTCTATCCTAATAATCAAAACTAATAATAAATCTGTAAGTGTAGGTATTGTATGTATTATGTATGTTTCTCCAGGACTCTTAAACGAATTAACTGATTTTCATGAAACTTGGTAGATAAACATTTAGACGTACGGGACTCAGGATAGGTCACTTTTTTTCTTTTTCAATGCGGACGAAGTCGCGGGGACCAGACCATATAACTTTTAATGTTTAAATATAAAAAAGTAAATATAGAATATATTTATATATAATAAATATATAAATATTTTGTATTTTGTATAATTATAATTAGGTATATTTGATTTAGGTATATTGGAAATGAAGTATTTGAAATATTGATTTAATCCTAATGTAATGAAAATGGATTGATTCTCTTTAGATGAAAGGTATCAGAATTTACTATGAACTAAGTATTTAATGCATAATTATTTAATGAAATTCTCAATTCCAACATTACTTACACATGCCAGTGATGAATTGCGAACGGGTGCGCTGTAAATCCGCATTTAAAATTAATAGAGTATGTACTTAATTAAATGTCATTATGTGATAATAGTGGGACTAGTCATTAATTATACTATAGCGAATCGCTATACAATTTGCTAATTATATTATGCGTCAAAGGTCACCATTTGATTCGGAACATAGAAATTATAAAGATTGCTCATAGCAGTGGCTCACACAGCTATACCTATACATTTCTTATATAATTTTAGTAGTAAAACATCGTTTCTATAGTAACATAATATAGTGTGACCACACGTTTGAGAGTAGCAAATAATCAATTCATTTAAAAATACCAAACCAATCCAAGCAAAAACCCTTGAAAGCTGTTGATGATTCAGAAAAAGCGTTTGCCCAACAGTTTCTGTTAACTGCTGGTTTTTTTTTCATTCGGCTCGTTTAAGGCTTAACAACCAGCCATTGAGGTACGTAACGGCGAGTCGGCTCATCACCGTTCACTCGCAGGTGTAACACGACCATTGCAATAAGAGCTCTGCAGCTTAATACTGCCTTTACCGCTTAACTACATTTTTGTGGAGTCGTAGCGGACATCAAGTGCCAAGCTGTGCTGGTAGTAATATAATAGCAGCGAAGCGTTGGACGCTTCATGGACGCCTTCCAAATCGCCTCGCATTTGAATAGCGACTACAGTTTGTGATAGCCACTTAATGACTTTCATTGATCTATTTTGATTACTTTAAGCAGTGCAGTATTATGTGCACAGCATTACTGACGATTATTTATATTTCAAGCTCCTAAATTAGATTTGAAGGACACATTTTACAAGTATTTTATTCTACAGTATGCAATATATTTAGAGGACGCTTCTACAATAATAACATTATGGTTAATTATATTTAGAAAAAAGTTGAAATACGACTCAAGTATCTTAGTAAAAACATTAATGGACGCCTTCCAAATCGCCTCGTATTTGAATCGTTTGTGATTTTCATTGATCTAGTTTGATTACTTTAAGCAGTGTAGTATTATGTTCTCAGCATCACTAATGATGATATTATTTGTTTCTATTTATCTAAAGCTCTTATAAATTGCACTCTTAATTAAATTAATTAGAGAAAATGACGCGATATAGCCTAAACACTTTCCCAACCCCCACAAGACCATCGCGTGTTGGTTTTTATACTCGTAAGTCACCATAAAAAAGAAAATAGTACATAAACTTTAATGCCCATAAGAGTATAAGCAATATGAGAATTCAGTCAAATGAATGGAATGGATTGTAGAATCCTTTTCTTTGCATCAAAATATTAGCACGCTTCTGTAAAAATATTTTTAATTTATCAATCTTGCCACTAAAAAGATATACCCTTGAAATATGAAACAAGTACTCTATTTTTGTTGTTTATCACATTGCAAGTGAAACACAGGGAGATAATTATAAACTTTGTCTAGAAAAGTTCTCAGATTTATCTACTAAACTCACTGTTTTTCATTACGGCGGAAGCTCTTTGCGTGTTTGAAGCAATTTGATCGGCATCGCGACTACGGTTTGGTTTCCAGAGACTACTTAACCAAGTATAGAGCTAATGATGCTGCTACTGTGTGATACTTAAATGCTGCTAAGGAAATACCTATGCTTGAAGTCCTAATATTATAAATGCGAAAATTTGTATGGGTGTTTATTACTCATTCACGCAAAAATGGATTTGGATGAATTTTGGAACTCAGAGAGTTTATTACCTGGATTAACATGTAGGATACTTTTTATCCTGAAAAAAAAAACGTTAAGTTCCTGTGAGATTATCAAGAAACTACAGCATGTACAAAGTCGCGCATACAAAGTTTATGTAAAAACTAGCTGCTACCTGCGACTTAGCCCGTGTATAATAAATAGCTAAAACCCTATTCTCAGACCTACGAAGTGTACATATAAAATTTCATCAAAATCGGTAAGCCGTTTCGGAGGAGCTGGCAACTAACACTATGACACGAGAACTTTATATAATATTAGATTTAAACGAAGAACTACATTTTGTGTTTCGGAAAAGCTCGGGATCATTCGACCTTTGGACAAACGGGTACTTACGTTTTAAACTTTTAAATTGTAGGACACTCTTTTTAATTATTAAAAGTAATTTTTAGTTCTAAAATTATTTTGAACAAAATCTCGACCTTCATGTTTGATTGAACTCTCATAGCAAACACTTAATAATTGTATATTATTTTATCCAACACAACTGTTTTCTGTTTTGTATTTTGTAATTTGACGTTACAAACTCAAAAGCTAAACTTGACAGTTAAAGCTTATTTACTGTTTAGTAAGGTAAAATACATTTTAGTTTAATTAATTTTATTGATATCAAGAAATACTCCATTAATTTAAACCATTGACGTTTTAAATAATAATTGTAACACCGATTACGTTTTCAAATGTACCTAAATGACTAAAAAATATTAATTTTAATTATCATGCATGCAAAAAATCAGATAAAGATTTCATTTCAATATATGCACAAATTATATTATATCTAAAGTTGCCCTATGCCCTAGTTCTTACAAAATAAATAATATTAACTCCCGGTTCACTTTTGAACGCTAACAATTGGATTTAATATGGCCTTCGTTTTAATTTAATTGCAATATTCTGTCCCGCTGCTTACACCGCACTTATCTGAGGACAAAATGAGTAACAAAAGGCCTTCAGTCAGATTAAATTTCCGGCGGGGTCCACTCGGACCCTCAAGGCTCTTTATTACACCGTTACAAAGGCATCGCAGCTATAGCACTAGAATATTAGAACCCTTTTCATTCATTTCGTGCTCACGCTATTTCCTCTCAGGGTTTGCTTTTGCCCACTTTGCGAGAATTTTAAAAGCTACGTACAATATTTGCTTAAGCGCGCACTAAAAGGTTGCACAGAGTTGTTCTCTTGTCTAATATTTGCTGTTTCCTTAGAGCGGTATGATTTCCGGTTCGTTTTCGTATTGAACGAGTGGAAATCGATGAATATTTGAAGTTGTAATAGAAATTTGTAAAGTAGGTTTAGTTTAATCAGACTGAAATGGTGTTAGAAGTTGGAACTTATTTTAATGGTGCATCAAGAAGCACCATTAAAATCTATATCAATAGGTATCTAAGTGGTTGTCGTTGTCGAACCCAAATCTGCTATTAAACGAAAACACTTTTGGGATATTGACAAAAATCAACCAAATATTATCTCCTGTACTGCGTAAAAAATATATAATTTGTTAAAATTATGGGATTGTCTTCCCCAATCTAATTAATTAGTGATCACAATAAAATCACTAGTGAACTTTTAGAAATCTATAGTAGGAGGTAAGATTTGTATTTTTTATGTTTGTAATGAATAAACTCAAAAACTACTGGACCAATTTTGAAAATTATTTCACCTACAAAAAGCTACATTATCAGCGAGTAACAGTAACAGCTATTGTTAAATATACCTAGGTGTTTCACCTATTCATAATGGTTATATCACCTGAACATAAATATATGCCACTAACTGGTGCACACGACATCGTCCGCGTTCTCATGGC
Source organism: Synanthedon vespiformis (assembly GCA_918317495.1). Taxonomy (NCBI): domain Eukaryota; kingdom Metazoa; phylum Arthropoda; class Insecta; order Lepidoptera; family Sesiidae; genus Synanthedon; species Synanthedon vespiformis. The sequence goes on from OU906962.1 coordinate 4,343,032, forward strand.
ATTCTCTATAGCCTAATAGCCTTCCTTGGTAAATGGACTATCCAACACGAAAATAATTTTTCAATTCAAACCATTCCTGAGATTAGCGAGTACAACCAAACAAACGAACTCTTCAGCTTTATACATTAGTATATGTAGATTTGAACCCACACGACTCAGTTGAAACCATACTTTTGTTAAATAAAATTGAGTTAATCGTAAAATAAATGAACCTGACAGCCAGCCATCAAAGCCGCTTTGAACTGGAGGAATATGGTGGCTTCAAAGAAGCTGTATGAGTTTTAGTTCACGTCTCAGTTAGCGGAAATGATACGGCAATAGGTTACAGCGCTGCAGCGGTACCCTATAAAATTCGTGCTCGATAACATCTAACCGTTTGACCTACTTGACAAAATATGTATTCGTACAATAACTTCACATGTTTAGATATAAATTTGTAGTTCACAATCTTTACATACTTACCTAGTAGGTATAAAATGAAAAAGTCGCATCCCCCCGTTTGTCCCTCTGTATGTACGCAACTAATGAAAAGAGCGTTAAACGAAGAAGGCTTTTATAAATAATTTGCAGAAAAAATTGCACTCCTGCCATAGTAAAGTGGGTCGATAGTAAAGAATGAGAGAGAGAGAGTTTAATCGAAATTGCATGCTGTGCTCCGTGTCAAAAGAAAAGGAATAAGAAAGTATAATGGACCATAAAGAATTATTGTAAACTACAAAATGCAATGATGATAGAACGCTTCTGATCTGTTCTTTTCTCTTTACCATCCATGAAAAGATGAAGGGTGAGATATACAGCCTGCATGTATAGTATACCTACTGTCACCTCAGTCTACTCAGTAGATTGGAGAACGCACCATTTTCCATTTTCAATTTCAGATTTCTGAAAACTATCTTACTGATCTAGAGCGTACAAGTTTTGAATCAGTATTCGACTTCTCCAAATCCAAAGATTTTGGTCAGCGCATTCTTTGTACGCCACATGGTGTTAATAAACATTCACAAGGCGTTCCTTTAAACCGTAATCGTAATAATGACACACTATGGTGTTTATTTACTCGGCGTTGTCTATTGTTATCTTTCTCGTTCTTTTTATTGCGAGAGTTGGGTAATATTCTCGCGAGGACGCCGCATTTACACACGCCCGTTGCTATTTCGGTGCCCACCGACATTTCACTGGCTGTCACAGCACAGTTTATTTGACAATAACATTTTACTACGTCGAAATATTACGTGACGTCATATTATATTTTCGTCCAATAAAATAAACGGAAATTTTCATCTACTTTATGCCGTTTCATTCTTTATACTTAGCAGTTAAGTATCCTTTGATTGTGCATTTCTAGAATCATTCAGAACGTTAAATAGTCATGATCCAATATTATATTCCAAGCGAAATATTCCAACAATATAACAGTTCTACATCAATTTGCCATAATTTAACAAGTGCATAATTTTAAATTATTAAACATTTTTTTAAATTTATACACAGCTTAAATATCAATAACATTTCCACGTCATTGAACTCACAAGTCCAAGCCAATCACACATAGTTTGCCAACGATCGAAAAAGCTCTAAGAGAGCCCTCGTGTGCGCAATAATAATGCACACCTCCGAATGAAAAGATCATTAATATCTAGGTATACATAAAAAAAATGACAAGGCTATTCGGCTCTGTTTCTCCGCTAACTTCTTCAAAACCACCCAACCGATTTTGATACGGTTTTCACTAATGGAAAGAGCGAATGGAAGATACGGGGAAGTTTTGTGTAATATATAATAGTTTGCAGAAAAAGATTGCAGCCGTGAGAATCCGGGAGCAAGTAGCTAGTTTATAGTTACTTAGGGATGTAAGGTCCGATATAAATTTATTTTAATTTTATATTTCGTTTCACGTATTAATTAATAGAAGATTACATTTTTTCTTTATTCCAATTTTTTTCTATTGCATTTTTATTTTTTAATTAAAGAGAAGACTTACAAAACTAACTTAAGAACTATTAGTTTGGGATTCGGAAAAATTCGGGATGGTAAACGCCAAAAATTACAAGGAAAAAGTCTAGTGTGAAAATTTCCACGAAGAAGTTTCATGGTCGATTTACCAATTATATTTCAGATAGATACTAAACGGAGACACGAGTATAAAAGAAGTACTTACCTACAGATCTGAAATTTTTCCGCGCGTTACTATGTAAAAATATGTTACTAAGAGATTCTAACAAAGGTAAACTCTGAGGTGAAATACCTCTTTGGTTTGTTGTAAGATACAATACATTAATTCTGTAGGTAACATTGTATCATATAAGACCAACGTGTGTTATATTTATCATTATCTGACTCCTTTTCAGTAAAAAGCAGCCTTTTCGGTATAATGTTATTTTGATAATAAGGATTAATTTCTTTGAATTATAAAGTAATCCACCACTTTTGTATTACCACGATGAGCTAGCTGATAAGGTAAGGTAGCTTCCTATAGGTGAAAGAATTTTCCAAATCGGTCCAGTAGTTTTTGAGTTTGTTCATTATAAACAAACAAAAATACAAATCTTCTCTCTTTATAATATTAGTATAGATCACAGACTTGGGTTAGCTTGTCAATGGTTATAGATATTAAATCATGCATATAAGAAGTTTTAAATGCAATTCTAATTTTAGAAATGCATATCTAAAATGTCTTATTTTTAGATTATTAGTAAAGATATATTTATTAGTATAGATTAAAAAATTTAACAATAGATACATATAACGTTACTCAGCATCTAATAATGTATTACGAGGCAAAATAATTTACGAAATACACATTTGAAATTGAGTAATGAATGAGAAAAGCTCGAGGCAACTGTAAGCTAACAAAGCTCGCTTTGTTGGTTAATGCTGAGTGTGGTGTGCCGCCACTTTACAGCAAATTGGAGTCATAGCGGGTGACATCTAGGCGGTATTCCCATGTGACGGGATACGATACGATGCGACGAGATGAGGCAGGACAGGGCGGGACGGGACGGGTTGGACCCAAGCCAGCGATGTGTCCCGACGCCGCACCCCGGATAACGGGTTAGCTTAGGTGCCCATTTAAACAACTGGGTCGCATTTTCCTTTACCAGCTGAATTTCAAATTGGATTATTCTGTATTTCCGTCTTTGTGACTTTAAATTGCGGTGTTTTCTTTTATACGTTCACTGGCTGTGTGCCGCGACTTCGTCCATTTTTAAAACTTCGATCCAACTTTATAGCTGTTTATTTCATATTTTAGACATTAAAGGTTATCTGTCAAGAAATTAAAGGAAATACTAAATTGTGACTATAGAAGGAAATTGTGTTTTTAATCAAGAAACTTTTTTACTTTAGATTGTGTTTAACTATTATTCTAACCCCGAATAATGAAGATGAAGTTAATTTAAGTATTAAGTGTGTAAAGTCAAGTTAAGAATGAAGATGCATTTAATGATGCTTTCCATATTGAGGTCACAGAATGTTATTGTCATTAGCGATATATATTTAATATATTTTCAAACAGAAAACTCGAACAAACAACGAGGGCGTCATCAAATATATATTTGCCCTGTAAAGAATTTAATTAGATCTCTGAAGTCCCGGTATCATGTGAAATGAGATACCTACCTTGCAAAGGTAATGTCAGTATCGGCAGTGTAACAACTCACGCTATAATTACTTATGTACTTAAAAAAAATTCACTTGAGTTTTCAAATGAATAATTATTGAACTTTAGGAACCGGTAATTATGTCTGTTACAATAACAAAAATGCATGGAATTGATTTTACTGAGTGCTTAGCAGTGTTTAACATTTAAGATACCGGTACTAGAGTCTAAACTCAGGTTAAAATTTAATATCAAGGTAGATATCTAAACTGAGGTTAGTCTATTGGAACTTTTCGACAAAAAATATAGACAAAAATATTAAAAAATCGATGACAAAATATTATTTAAAAGTATAATAAATTCTATTATGAATTTATAATAAAACTAGCTGGTGCCTGCGACTTCGTCCGCTTTGAAAAAGAAAAAAGTCTAAAAGTTTATCTACCAAGTTTCACGAAAATCGATTAATTCGTTTGAGAGTTACGGAGGAACATACAATACATACAATAGTTACCAACACTTACAGATTTAGTATTGATAATGAAATAAAATGCCACTGCATAATATAATATTGGATGTGCTCCATATAACAAGAAATCTTCTGAAAGTGTCTTCTACAGGTATTGATATTAAATTTCAACGTTACAGCCTTTAGAAATGTCAGCTACAAGTCAGCTAGCGGCAATAGCGATAAATCTCGACATATTTTATCCAATATTTATATTTATACTATATAATAGTTGGAACCCAATGGAACAAACCCTCGGCTACAACAAAACACGTGTAGTTACCAAACCCAGTCACTCCAATATTTCTGAGGATTTTCTTTTCAAATTTAAACCTAGAGACTACAAATACATGCTGAGGAAACGAATCCTTAAGGTCTAATTGTAGGTATATGTCAATAACCTGGCATACACTGCATTGAATTCCTGTACCTATCTATGACTAAATTTCAGAACTAAAGTGAATTAGACCAAATATATAGTGTTGAAAACACTATGTGCTAATTGAGAACACGGGGAATCAATGTGTGATGGAGTAACAAAGAATATTAAGATCTTAACATATTCAAACATAATAATAATAAACGACTGCCTCCGACTTTGCACGGAGTAGAAATTTTCGAATATTGAATTTGTCCCAAATTCGACTTTCTAAACTTAGTAGTTTTGGCTGTGCGTTGATATTTATTCAGGTCAAACACTTTATAAGTATAGATAATGGAGATTTGAAAAATCTTCGATTAGTATTTCGTAAGTCAAGTAGTCTTACGCTTGATAGTCTATGACCATAGAGAAGTATTACTGTACATCGTTATATTGTGTTCCTACTTATCAAACGAACTCCGACGTAATTAAATTGAGAACAGGTGGAAGCTACACAAAATGAATCAAAATTAATCTGGTGTAATTTGACAGGACCGTGTCGTCGGCTTCAAGCTTAATTTCAAGTTTAATTAAATAACATTTCTTAACATACGAACGGCGGGCGAAAATATCAACAATTTGGCTCGTGTTATTCGTTAAATGATACCAGGATAAACTTGTATAAACTTGAAATGGAAGTAAAGGCATTCTGTCTGGAACATGACGTAACCTTAATCTTAGTATTACATATTTTGAATAATGTCGATTAGACTACTTATTTGTCCATTTTCAAATATGTGGAGAGATGAGAGAGAGAGATAAATTTGTACATGGAGAGATTCTGTTTAATAACACTCTTGCGTTGATGCTGTGAATGTGTTTTTCGATGTTTTTCAATGTCTAAAATTCAGATGGCTGTATGTATCCCACTTCGGTTCTCTCTCACAGATTTCCTCATTACGAATTTTGTCACGTAAAAACTCCGTTTTCGTAGTACACTGAATGACTTTGAACCTTTTTTTCAAGATCCGTTAATTAAAATCTTCAGTCTTTACAAACTTTATAAATGTAGATAGAATGATGTAGGTACGGTACTGTAGTGAATGATGCTGTCGAAGAAAGATTATTTAAAAAAAACGTTAATGCGGTTATAAAACATAATAATTAAATATTATACCCAATAAAATAATAATAAAATATTTGATGTGAAGCCTAATAGAACTCATTAGGCTTCTGCAACCAACAAAAGTTGTTTGTGTCTGTTAACATTTGATTCTGAGCCTATACAAAAAGCACCAATTAAAAATAATTGATGATTCAAAAGAATTGAACGCCAGAGGTGGATTCGTGTTAGAAAGAAAGTGGGGAGTAAATGATTCAATACTTGGATCTGTACACTCAAAACTTCGTCCATAAAGGCTTGAAGATATGTTATGATATGTCTTCGGTAACAAGCAAAGTTTTGCCCTTCGACAGCCGTAAAGAGTGTTGGGTGTTTGCCGAACTCTTTACGAGAACAACTTCGCCTTAGATGCAAACAAATTTGGCACGTACTCATACAATGTCCATTTTTTTGTTTTTAGTTCAATTTACCAACATTCTTAGAACTTATAATCTACCAAAACTTACTGTTATTCCCTGGTAGTCTTTTTTAAGGTGGCAACTGTCGCCATACGACCTGGCAACTGATAATTTATTATATTATAATATTATTATGGTATTATTGTGGTTATTGTGGTCACAATATTATTGTGGTACACATGTTACTATGTAGATAAGTAAAGCTAAATAAAAGGCGTAGGTACTAACTGTCGTCACCTATTTATTGTAAGTACCTATTTGTTAGTGGAGATTAGAAAAAGACAAATGTTAGCGCAACTCGCAGTCGAGCTTTTAAAGGGTAAGTTAAATAAAAACGGAAGTGAAACTCGCTGTCGGATATAAATCGTGCTGTATCTGAAGGCAGCTTTGAAATCACGCCGCAAGAACTTATACTAACATAAAATAAATGGACGGTCTCGCTAGCTTCTTTGTGCAACAATGAACCTGTAAATGCCAAACTTAAACTATTTATCTTTGCACGTTTAGAATTTCTTTTAGAACGTGATTAATTAATTGTTAAACAGGTACATTTAAATATGATAACATAAGAAAGTTTATATGATAATAAATACCTATAATACACTTATGCAGAAAATTATAAAATGGTCTGTAATGTCTACAAAAAAGATCTCAAAAATTAATTTAAATTTAATTTAGTTTATTATTTAATTACTGAGACTCTATTATTTAAATTAAATTATTTTAATTTATTTATCAAATTTCATTCACTTGCTCCAACGACGTCACACAAAGACTGTCGATAAGTTTTAATGTTGATTCTCGTAAAAAGGAAGCCGAGAGAAATGGAATGGACAGAACAAACTCCTTTATTTATTATTTGACAAATCTTATAATTAAACTCAATTCCTTTTTAAGTGACTACCCTCGAACGGCGACGGAGAATCGTGAAACGGTCCTGGGAATTTATTTGCAGAACAACGATTTAAATATCGGTCTTGTTTTGTTTACATAGAAAGTTTGTCGAAATGGCACGACACGAAAGCAAACAAGGAACAAGCAAGGCAAACAGAAAATGTTTATTATACTTCTCTAACTATGGGCCTCGTAGGAAAGTTCGAAGTCACTCAACGAGATATAGAGAGGGATGCGCTCGGGGTTACACTGCGAGATCGAATCAATAATAAAGAAATCTGTAAACGATCGATTAGTCAATTGAACTGACAGAGAGCGGAAAACATAGTACGAGGAGCACACGGTTGCTGGGGCACAGATAAATAAGAGTTACTGTCGCTGGGGCAGGAAGGTCCTGGAGTAAAACGTACGTTGAGAGTGGTCGACAGTGGATCAAGGCTTCTTCTCTTTGGAAAATTAGGGGGCACGTTTTACGGCTAATATGATGATGATGATGATGCTGATGACCTGGTGAATTGACAAATTAAAAAAAAAGCATTAATATATTTGCACGCAATACACCAATTGACTACATTGAAACGGAGTCGGCCTTCCGTGTTTTCGTATGTTCCACTCAGTACTTTGAGTAATGATCGATTCCACTCAGAATGAACTCAGAATTTACATAAACACTTAATTAACAAGCGATTCTGTTAGAACTTTTCCAACAGATATTTTTGAATTTTTTTAAACGTAAGTATTTAATTTTATTATCCAGGGATATATTTATTACAAAATCGTATACATTTAAAATAGTTACTTATGTTATGAAGATGCGTTTTATGTGCAAAAATATTATTTTTAAACCTAGTATTGAGATTTTATGTAAAGAGGTCGTCGTTTTTTTACGTGTGTATCTGTATCCCAAACGGATGAACGGATTATGGTCCTTTTTTTGTTTGTTTAAAAGCTGAGATGATCGGGATAGTGCTTAAACTGCAATCACACCATACAATTTGAAAGTTTCCTATTTAGGAATCTAAGTAGGGGGCTCGTGATCACGCTACGCTAAATTGATTTCTAAATCGAAGGTATAGAGTTGAAAATGGATAAACTCTCAATTGAATCCAATCTTTTCTAACTGCGATCACACCTTTCGATTTCCTAAATTGGATACGTTCAAATTGTATGGTGTGGTAGCCCTTAGCTATAATTTATGAAGATCTGTTATGTCGTTTGAAGACAATCAGCTCATTGCCTGGTTGACGACGGGATTTCACAAACGAGCAATGCACAGGTTCGATTGATGTAAATTTTAGTATACTGTTACTTCAGTAGTATTTCAATGACATGGTAACCTTTTAGAATTTTAGACGATTTTTATATTTTTTTCTGTATGTATGTATGTATGTTCCTCCATAACTCTTAACAAATTCACTAATTTTCATTACAGACGTACAGGACACAGGATATGCTACTTTTTTATTTTTCAACAAGGACGAAGTCGCGGGCACCAACTAGTTTTTAATAATCTTTTGTAATAATTTTTATCTTTTGAAATATTCTCTTTCCATAGCGGACTAACTGGGTGGTTTATGGCTCATATGTTCATATCATAAGTAACATGTGTGGACAAAGACGTGAGGCCGTAAATAACATTTGTAATTCATGTTTGTGTAGGTGTACATAAGGCTGATATAGACTATAAATAGAAATAGTGTGCGTCAAGTAATATGGGTAACGATGTGTTCATATATGTCTGGCGGATTTGTCCCCATTGATAGATCGGGCTCTAATGAAGAGACTGACGCGGCCGGGCGCAATTACCGGCCGAAATAGAACCACTGTCGATGCACCTCTATCACTGATTGCTGCCAATCTCTTGTCTCTGTGTTCGCACTGTGATCAATACTAGCCAAAGCTGACATTCACATTCATCTATCTCGGGGTTTAACCGCTTTCTGATTAGTCTGGCACTTTATTTTACCATTGGATTACCGATCTGTGTTATCCGATTAAACCGTAGTAAAACTACACCTAAAATATTAAAATCTATTGTTGCAATTATGCGAAATATTCATATTAATAAGCACGAAGCCCATGGGACAATTTTAATTCACGTTAGTGGAATTATAAATTGTGGAATCACCGATGGTGATTATAAATTTTCTATTTTATGTATAATTTTACTTATAAAAAAATACGAGTAGGACGCCTTCTGAAAGAAATTCTGTTGCGTTAAAAAATAAAAAAAAAATTAAAGACAATAATATATATTTCACATTATATTATTTAACATCAAAAATTTTATTTTTGCTTTATTGGGCGACTGATTCTTCAAAACAGTATAAAAATATTCATTTTAGAATATTTTACTTCCAAATTAAACTTCCCAGTTAGCATCACTTTATTCTTATGATATTTCTTATTTGTCTGATGACACTTGGAAAGACAAATATGTATGTTTATAAAATAATATTTTAATTTTACCAGATTCTACCAACCTTGTCTGTCGTGTATTTTTCTGATAAAAAAAAACTTCAACGAAAATTTCACTATTTGTTTTTGTATTTTATGTTCATTCTAAACTATTTTGGTTTCATTCAACCTTCCTGCGTTACATTATCGGACCTCATCTTCAACATTCTACGTAATTGGGTCATCGATTGCTCAGTAGCTCCCAAAAAGTAGGTCGGTATTGCAATGTACACAAGATAAATTAATATCATCCATAAATATTACCTTTGAACCACACTGTTAAGATGTATTTCAAGACAAAGCAAGCAAGACTATAGCAGTCCCATAGTTCTAACTTGGATTTTAATAGACTTTCAATAAATATACTTTATTGAAAGTCTATTATGGGTACCTAAATGAGAATGAGAAATAAGAAAGTAGTTAACTTTCTTTGTCAATGGTTGTTTCCCAAAGTTTTCTTGTTACTTCGTAACCAACAGATAAATATTCGGTGTGCTTTTGTTTGTGGTTTTATACTGTGTGGTGCATTAAAAAACATACGTAGATATCTCCAATATTATAGGTACCTAAGTATTATATGAGATTATTTTTTAATATCTATAACAATAATATAAGAATATAAACACATCTAGAAGACTTAGCCTTAAAACAATAAAATTATTTCTCAAACCGATAAAATTTAGTCTTACGCCCTCGATGACAATAGAAATTTCTTTTATTTGACAGCAAAAACAAAACCCATCCTTTCCGTTTAAGGATAAGGACAAAGACACAAAAAATGAGATACGTTCCTTGTATTATCCTCTAGTAATATGACAGATGTTACGGGTACGGACAAAGTTAAGTCTTACAGACCAAATTGGTACCGACTCGCTGAGGTAACGTCAGGTGAAATTTTATGCCGTCATAAAAATCTACGCGATAATGGTCCGTGTTTCGTTCCTTTGAAGGATGACATAAAAGGAAAGGCCTACTACTAGGCCTCGGGAATTTCTCAGCGACAAGTATTTGTGGTGAGTTACTACTTACTAGACTATCTACTTGCTGGGCTAGGCTATCTCTCGAAATAATAATATCCTGGAATTTAATTCATGTTTGTTTTTTACCTATTACTTCACTAGACAACTCGCTCATAATAGGTGATTCTGTACAATGGAACACAAAAATTAATTAAAATGGAAATTAGATATTGGTGAGAGCACAAATGACGTTATACACTTTTGTACCTGGTTTTAGTTTGAATAATTACGTATGAGATTGTAATTAAAATTGAATATGTATTGTATATATAGTTTTACCATAATATGTATTATATAGTTTAGTCCTTTCCCAAGGTTCAAGTACCGAACATAGCTTACCTATTACATATCCCTTATTTGTCACCTAATTCTAATTCAAAATGTTTTGTACTTTCCTCAGGAAATGTAACGGACTATCAAAATTACTACACAATATTTGAAATTGGAATTTCTCATTCTCAAAATCAAAATTCTCATTCTCAAAATTTCCCCGGCCAAGCCTGGAGCATGTAGCTAGTTTATTATATTTTCTCGTTTCCGTACGCATCGTTGTTAAAAATTCTTGTAACTAACATTAAAATCTAGTTAGTTTGTGGCAAAGACTTTTATTATTAATAAATAAAAGTCTTCGGTTTGTGGAATGAAACATTATCTATGTGTGATAAAAATAGATCACGCCTTCCACGTGTTGTAATAACTCGACAATAAAAAATGGGGTGTGGCTGTGCCGTGGACACTGCCGTGTTTCGTACGTAAATACTTGTACATTACGAGTAATAGTTACATAATATGTAACTATTAGAGTAGAGCGACATTACATAATATGTACATAAAAAAAGAAAAATTTATATATTTTTACTGGGAAAATATAGTGAAATTTGGTAATGGGGTTTCATATTGACCTAAGTTTGGAAATATTAAAAAAGTTTGTAAGTATAAAAAAGTCTTTTTTACTTGAATTACTTACTGAAATTAAGAAATATTTTTATAACCAAATTCTCATAAGTGTAACTTTAAAAATATTGAATAATGTCTTGAATAACGTTCTTTGCGAAATGATTCATATTTGCACTAGTAAATTGACTAACTTTTGGTAAGTAGGAGTTTTCGCGGAAAACATTGGCTGGTAATAAGAGAGAAATTTAATTGAGTTCTGTTGCTGAAGCCGTACCAGTCAACAAAAATAAACTAAAACCGAGGTAACATGGATCCTTTTCTTTCTTGGAATCATTAATGTAAAAATTGTATTTTGAGAGCTTTTTGTAAGAGAGTTAAAAACATATTATGTGAAATTCTATCTGATTTAACCGTGAGATAACAAAACAAAATTAATCATGACAATAGCAATAGCGTACATTTGAAATTCTAACATATTTGTAACTAAATTAGACACAAAATTGCGAATAAACAAAAAAAAACTTATTTTTATCCAATCGCTACTAAACAGGATCACTCGTTGGGCCAATATGAAGATTACCTGAAAAATTCAGACACGTTTAGTAACTAAATTATTTGCTACTCGACTATTTAGTGCAATATTAGTGTTTCCCCAATAAAACACCGGCCTTTCTGCGCCATTAAGCATTTGGCCACCGCAAAGTTAACAGGAATAGTTCTTCTATCCCTTGTTAAAATATATGTTTACAAGTATATATAAATATAGATACATAGTACCAGGCTAAACTAAATATTTAAACAAATAATTGTTTTCAAATTTCGGGATTGTATTGTGTTTTATTTTATTACTTGTGTAAGAGACACCTGTCACCCATTTTCTCGAGTCATTCTTCATATTATTCACAATTTTTATAAGAATCCATTTTCGTATTCTATCTTTTTCTCATAGATTAAAAACATACCTACAATGTTCGTGTACAATATTTTCTCGCCAAGAAATAGATGGAGGCGCGTGTTTCGCAGGTACTGTGTAGAAAAACGATCTCAACAAAGCTACCGGCGGAACCTGGACACAATGATGGATAAATGGCCGCGAGGGGCGCTTTCCAACCTACAATTTAAACTGCTCTTGAAGGCGAAAACTTTTAAAGGCAACATCTATCTCTTTAAACTCTAACATCCACCTTGTAGTAAGTTGGCAATACTTATATCTTTTTAACTTTGCCATGTAAACGCTGATACATTGCTATGTCTAATATATTATGTATTAATTAATGAAGATTTGACATTTAAGATTGATTGGAACTATAGAAAACTTAAGAATATTTTTAAAACAAATATAATATTAAAGACATACAAACAAATAAACAATCCCAATTTTATTTACTGGTAAAGTATCCTTGAATTTCCAGTAGATAAATATTTTCCAGAATGGATTAGGAAGAGATTATTCATTCACCGAATCAAATGCTGTTATTGCCCTGCAATCTACTACTAAAGAAACTGTTGAAATACTTCTAAGTAACGAACGGTTGAAATAAATATATATTTTTTTAATAATAAAATAAAATGTGATGAACTTAAATTACTTTTTTTAAGTTCGAAAAAGTAATTTACACTTATCAGTTTCGCATTAGAAACTGAATTAGTTTTTTTTTTGTTTTTGTTAAATTAGTGTTATAGTGGCAAAGAAGCAACCATAAACTGGGCACCACGTCTGGACGTAGTAAAGTGCCTCTTACGAGCTGTAATTTCAGGGTTTGTGGACTGCCGCGTGAAATAACAACACTTGTTTTGTTATAGTCGGAGAGTTCATAGAGTTATTATACTGCATAGAGGTATTTGGCACTATATTACGTAATATTATGCTAATTAATATTACGAACTAGCAGCGGTGCCGGCAACTTTGTACCCGCTGTAGAACGCTTTTTTAAAAATTCTACAACAACCTTACATTTTTCCAGTGTAAAAAGTATCCTATAGTATCATAGTATAGTAAAGGGTGGTAAAGGTAAGTTTCTGAGATTAGCGTGCACAAACGCCCAGACAAACAGTACAAGGAGAACACAAGGAGACTGGCATAAATGAGGAAAATCAGAAACAGTTTTCAGCTTAGTGCTGGAGGGATTCAATTATACTGTAAAAAAGAAAACACAAAAAATATCACCTAAGTACGATGAAGATTGCTCGGCTTGCCTCTTTCCATTAAAAAATTAAATTAAATTTACAAATAATAATAAACGAAGCAATTCTACCAATAATTCTTGAATAACTAATGGCTCACTTTTGCCAGAAGCGTTTCGTAAAGAGAAAAGTTTTATTTAAATTTGCTTTAGCGTAAAATCGAATGAAATCGATGTAATTTTGTAGCACTTTGGTAGATTAAGAAAAATATTTAGCGCAACTTTCATAGTTAGGTAGGTATACATATTTCTGTTTTAATTAAATTACTTTTCCATTTCAGGTAAGGGAATATCAAACAACGCTTTTGAAACTGCTTAATGAGGTATGTTCTATTTAAAACTTTCTACTCCCAAAGTCAAACACGAAATCCATACCGAAAGCAACTAGGTATTAACTAAAATATTGTATTTGCTGGCGTACATTGCATTCTGCCTTTGGTTATTCTCATTATAGTAAGTTTAAACAACAAATTCTCCCAAATACCTATTATAAAGACGGCTTCACTCGCTCGCACAGTGTGCCCTTTAAGACCAGCAAGACCTTATGAAAAGCAATGGCTCTTTGACGACGTAGTCCGCAAGTAGCGACTGCCTTCTGGGATTTTAAAAATAACATAAAAGTATTGTAAGAATTCGAAGAGTATCGTAAGACAAAAGAGACAAATTTACTAGAAATGCGGCGGAACATGGAGGTTTGCACCTTTGCAAAAAGTTTACTATACACAGTCGACCTATTTACGTCTGAAGCAGAAACTCGCTTCGGAGAAATAATTTCCAACGCCCGTAGCGTTCAATACAGCGGCCACCCTTCCGTGTGAATGGTGAGAAAATTTGTCGCCTTTGTCGAAGATCGAAAGCCGGCTTTTCAACCGTCTTCTTTCACTGGTGACTTCCTGACACACACCACCGCAAACGAACACCCTCCGAGCTTTTCATAGCTTGCTAAGTCTGTTATTTTCACAATTGAAAGTTATTCCTTACACGATTTCTACCATCTGTGCTATAACTATTATGGAAAACATTGACACAAACACAGTTATACAGTACTATAGTACTATTTATTTTAAGCGTGAAAAAAACTTCAATGCCTGACAAAAATATGGGAACAATAATTGATTCAATCTTTGTTGCTAAGAAATATAAGGATTTATATGATTTCGTTTGCATTTTGTCAACTTTCCCTGTCATGGAGTGTCAGAGACTATTTCCCTATCCTTTCTCCAATCCCTTGTCCTCAATCTTACTAAAGTCGGCAGCACACTTGCAGCACCTGTGACGTTGCTTTTGATGATAGGCGATGATAGCCTCTTACTCTCACCTACTTTGCCAAGTTTGGTCTTTCGTTTGCTAATTTACTAAGTCAATCAAACCATTTAAACTGAAATCTAGCTAACTCTCATTGCACACGTCTCGTACAAATCTTTACACGCATGCCTGACCCCATTACTCTGAGGTCAACTAACATCAAACTACAATACTGCCGCTCAACCGCTGTCACGTCGAACAAAACCACATCCGGCTCACACTCGAAGGAAACTTGTGCCGTAAATTAGTGCGCTCTATATCTGTCAAACACAGAACCACTCTTACAGAGAACCAGTGACGAACGCGACCAAGAAACTGTGACTTACACGATTCGCGCATTGACTGCGGAATTTCCCTTAAGGGAATTCGTCATAATTTCCTATTATTTTATGTTGGTTTAAAACTCGGGAATTCGGAACATAAATTTCGCGTAGCAGTAAGTACTTTCTTTTTCACTGGGACATTTTAATGGAAACTTTTTGTTATTGATAAAAAAAGAAACAATGTTGAGGTCGACAGACAAACTGTTGGTCCACTTGATGGTAGGTGGCTTGACTTGACCGTTCTGATAAAGTGTTTGGAAAAATATCCACTTGGATAAGCTTCATAAGTTAATTTAACATCTTCAAGTTAATCATATTCACTAAGTTGTGATTTCGTATTATAAATTTTACGAATATCCAAGCTCAATGTGAAAATTTAAATGAAATAAATTGGGCACAAACAAAGACTCTCTTGACTCTTGAGGTGAAAATCAAAATAATTGACTTAATAGATATTTTCAAGTGAATTTATGATTCGTTCTTTAATAGGTGTCTGCTACGCATCGAAATAATAATATCTTTGCCTGCTAATATAATCTGTCGAGTATTTTGTCGGCTATTATTTACGAAATCCATCATTTTATAGATCATCTGTTTTGAACGAATGAAGGGGAGATGAAGGCCTGCCTTGTCACCGGAGCAGAAGGGTCCTTTTCAGTCCCGTAGGACCGCCTTAAAACCGGAACCCGCTTTTCATTCACCTGCCTATCTTTGAAGGTTGTAATTGAAAAGGACATTGAAGGGAATCGTTCGAATGGAATTGATTAACAGTATGCAGATAAGTTTGCGTTTGGTTTTCGACATAAATCTTTATTTAAATCTGTTTCTAAATATATATAGAAGTAAGTCTCACAACTTTATTTTATAAAACTTTAATTTATAAACTTTGATAGAATCTTAGAATTCCATATAAGTTAAAAATTAAAAATATTCCTGTAATTTTTTATAAGCCCTCGCAAATGTCAAATAATTAAATTTTAGTCATTATTGATCAATACCTGGATTAACATAATATAGGATTCTTTTTATACTAAAAAAAGTTAGGGATTTTTAAAAAAGGAACTACTTACAACGCGTACGAAGTTGCGGGCACCACCTAAAATTAACAGACCCTCGTTTATACTGTAGCAAGCCAATGTGTTGTAAACTTTTCACGGCGTCGGATTTAGCTCTCCTTGCAATGGTACAGTACTAAGAGTAGGTATAACAATTCAATTCACAATAAACTGGCAACCCCGGGGCTGTCTCTCTCAGGGAATAATCATAGCTATACAGAGAGGTAAAGCTGCCGGCATGTTGGGCATTTTGCCATCGAAACATCTCTATTGTGTCCATAAAGTTAATTTCTTTATCCTCATTTTATTATTACACTTTTTAACATTTAAAAAGTTCCCTTTTTAAACATTACTTAGTAGTAAAAATCTTATATTTTTAACATTTTTACAAATAAAATTTATTACATTTTCTTCTTGGCTTAATGAGATCAGGCATCCAAGATCGGATTGTGGAATTATTTAACCATTAATAGCTGTATTTTATAGCTCAATATATCATACTTTTGATTTGATATACTGTTGATTTTTTTAAGTTTCTGAATCAGAATATTTATGCACCAACCATTCAACTTTACTGTCACTGACATTCGTTTACCAAGTATTCCTAATAATATAAATATGCGAAAGTTTGTTTGTTCGTTATGCTCTTACACATTAACTTAATTTAATTGAATAAATATTTTAACACTAAAAGCTTACAATAAACATGAGATAGTATCTAAAAAACATAGGCATAAATTGAAAAAAAAAAAAAAAAAAAAGTTTAGTCAGAAAATTACTTCGTCTAAAACCACTCGACCTTAATACCGGTTAAAGCGAAATATATAAACAAAATATAGTGTATAATAAAAATAAATGTGAACGAGCTCTTCAATGTGTGCCCATTGCGAAGTTTCACATGGTTAGTCTTCAAAAGTGACTTTTGAAAGTGGACCTCACCTCTCATCTGTTAAATGTAGCGGAACACGGCACAGGATCGGTAACTTCCAGTTCGCAAACACATAACGTATGCTCGATTCCACATTTACCTACATACGTACCTACAAGTATGGTTCGCTGGCGACCTACTTTCTTCGAGTGTACTTACACAGTATTAAGTTAATGTTATATTTTATTTTATTTATATTAAGGAAACATACAATATCTCGCTACACAATATACGATAAAATAAAAACAGAACAGAACAGGGTATCAGCAAAGCAAAGTATAGAAAAACAGAAATCAGCAAAGTTTCCACTATGTAATTACTAAAAATTATAAGTTACTACAGAAAATTGGAGCAGGGAGAAAACGATGATGAACATAGGCTATGTTACTTGCTGACTATAGCTTCGAAAGAATTTTTCCAGTAGTTTCAATTCAAACAATTAATCTTTCCTCTTTATAATATCAGTAAGTAAAGTAAAGTACCTATAGATAAGTAAATATTATTTATGTTCCAAGTATATTAAATACTTTAAAAATGACATTCCTACGCTGCTACCTATATTCATAATGCAGTAACTAAAAATACAACGATTCATATTATTCTCCACCAGAACAAAATATGTAATAATGAACTAGCTACTGCCCGCGACTTCGCCCGCCTAACTTTGTAAATTGTAAATTATTATGATAATCGGATTATATAAGTGAACTGCTGATTTAGTTTTCCTTGTTGTCTACGAAAATAATTGGATTTATCTAGAAGCAAGATAATAACAATATAATATTTTTCTATAATCTAAACTTAGACTTCGTTTACATCAGTATAGTAACTAACCTAACGTTGTATATTCTTCCCTAACTTCTTCTAAACAACTCAACATATTTTTATACGGTATTGAAAAATGGAAAGAGCGATAAACGAGGAAGGTTTGTATATTATGTATATTAGCTGCTGCCCGCGACTTTGTCCGCGTATAAAGTGAACATATAAAATTTCAGCCATTTCGGAGGAGTATGGCAACTAACAATGTGACACGAGAATTTTATATATTAGATATAATTTGCAAAAACTTATTTTGATACGGATTTCACACATAGAGAAAGCGATAAACAAGTAATAACTAGAGTAACAGTGTGTATATAAAAAGCATCCGTGCGACGCCGGGAAGGGTCGCTAGTTTAACAATAAAATATATAAGTTATATAGGTGACTAATCCCAACATAATCCGAACAGAAAAGAACGGCTTCAAATTCGATATCTTAGCAAATATTTGTGTTAGCTGTTTGTAAAACTTATTTTGAGTGTGTGCACTTACATGTAGTATATTATGTTGTAGATATAGTCCCTAAATATATTTGTGGCAGACGTTGATTTTCTTATTTTAAATTTTTAGATTATCGCTAGGGATCAGTACATTTTTCTGGATGAAATTACCCTTTTCTTTACTTAACATTTGGAGATTTGCTGTTTTGAACAAAAAACATTTAGTTTTAAATATATACAATGTACATAAATATAAATACAGAAATAAATATGTTAAGAAATGGGCATCTATCTATTTACACATGTGATAAAACTTGCATGAAAAAATGGTATAACGACATTGACAAGTTATAATACAATTTACTCCACGAAAAATATTACACCCTTTTTCTAACCTGCAATTGGCAATCAATGAAAAAGCTAAAACTTATTTTTCATTTTCTTTTCAACCGACTTCAACCGAGGTTCTCAATTCGACTGTATTTTTTTAAATGTTAGTAACAAACCTCTATAACTTTGGCATCCATGAGAAAACTGTTTGCAGTTGATTTTTTTTTGTTAAAAAAGTTATTACTGTATACATTTTTACACATTTTTACATTAGGTAAAATTAAATTGCTACACGCCTATTTTGAAGAAATTCCTTCGGAAACAGCTCAAATAAATTCGGATAAGCAACAAGGGTGAGGGCTTAACTAGTATACTGGTTCTTCTTCTATGCGTGCTGTTGAGATTATTCACTGTTTGTTTTGAATTGTGGCGCGAATGTGAACAGTGAAATGCAAATTCCGTTTGCCACGGGGCGCATCATGTTTGCACAAGAGCTCTACGCAAACTTCGCCTCTACAATGTATAAAGACGTTTCCACCTCTAATGCGATGCGAAGATAATTGAATGATACCCCCCCTCCTATTATTAGTTGAAATTGATTTAGTTCGCACCAAGATTTAGTTCGAAAGTTCATTTTGATTATCAACTTCGCTGTAAATTGTCATCATCATCATCAGCTTGTGTCTCTCTCTTGTGTCTCTTGTAATGTAGGCCTCTTCTAGGGCTCGCCATTACGCACAAACGTTCAGACAGGTTGTCTGTCTGTCTCATGTATTTATTGTCTAAATAGCTACTAAAAGTCTATAACATTCCATAATATATAATGGTCCGTGAGCCAGCGACAGATTTTCATGACCAATTTTCTCTCAGTCGATAACGCATAAAATGACTGAGAGAGTTGTATCATGAAGCGTTGTGAACGTCAGCTGCGGCTCCGATGGTGGGTTGAGCAGTAGAGTGGTAGCCGCCCATGCACATAATAAAAAAAAAAAATTATCATTTATATCCGATTAGAAATTCATCAAATTATAGTTAGCCTAATATTTTGAAGAAACAAAATTGTCAGCTATTTATAAAATGGTGGATTATGCGTCTGCAGGTCACACGAATATATACGTGTTCAGTGATTACCTCCCAATAGAACATTTATCAGATGATAGTTTATGTATTACTGTTAATAAATAAAAAAGTCAGCTGGCTATATCTTGGTGGAATGCTTGTCAGCTGATGCTCTGAAAGTGTAACGGACTACCACAGCTCAACCCACCATCGGAGCCGCAGCTGACGTTCACAACGCATCATGATACAACTCTCTCAGGCATTTTACAAATTATGGACTGAGAGGAAATCATTGACGAAATTAATGCCTGGCTTACGGACCATAAAGCGCAGCATCTTTTTGAGTAATGACAAAAGCTACAGCTGATGTAATATTTGGTCAATGGTTGTTTATAGATACGTGTATTCAATTATCATCAATACTAATAAGAAAGTGTAGGTATTGTATTTATTTATTTATGTATGGATAGACTACTTTTTTTCTTTTTAAACGCGGACGAAGTCGCAGGCACCCAGCAGCTAGTATTTAAATAAATTTTAACTAAAAAACTAAAACTATTGCTAAAACTTTCCTCGATAAATATTTTACAAAGTGGACCCTTTAAAAACAGTTTTAAGGTTTTATCTCCCCAAGTTCTATAAGTGGAATTTTTTATTAGGTTTAAGATATTTACTCACTACTATTACTATGTAATTATACCAGTAAATTTCCTTAGAATAAAATAAATAAGTAAATAAGTAGAAAATATTAAGTAATAAATCCCATTTCAAATTAGAGCCTACGTACGGGCGGCCTACGGAAGCCTAAGTTGTCGTCAGCCTAATTGGCGAACTTTATCATAAAAAGATTTAAAATTAAAATATTACTAGTTAGATTTAAGACACTAAAAATCACATTAATACTTTTGGAAACAAATTGTAGCTTTGTGAAACTTTTTATCAAAAGAAGTAAGTTTAAATGAAATAAAAGTTATAGAACTATATATGGAAACTGTTAACAAAGTCACATGTACCTAACACATTTGTGACAAACTCGTATCTAACTTTAATATACGGTATTTACAGCACGAGTATTTAAAACAAGTTCGCGTACATTATTACATACGATGGTACAGTACAACGGTACCAATTGTTTTGGTTGTATCAAAGAGTAATATTAGAGCGCTCATATACGAAGCTTTCATTAAAATTTACATTTGTGGAGAAGCGATGTAACGTATTAGTAAAGAAAGAAACGTAGGTATTAAACACTTTTATTAGTATGTCATGTGAAAAATTTTAAGAAAAAATGTGCTAATGTAAAACGTAATTTATGAATAACTAGGCTGTTGCACGCGACTTCGTACGCGTAACTTTATAAAATATAATACATTCGTGTCTGTGAAACCATGAAAATACACATACAAAATTTCAACCCAATCGGTTCAGCCGTTTAGAAGTTATATGTAAAAAAGATAAGTAAGTATGGAAGGATAATTCTTACTACCCGTTGTCCTATTACTCGTTTTCCCGTAGGAATGAAGCATTTTCCCGCGCTAAAAAGTAGCCTATGTTCATCACGGTTAATGTCGGCTTCTAATGGTAAAAGAATTTTTCAAATCGGTCCAGCAGTTTCGGAGCCTATTCTATACAAACAAACAATCAAATCTTTCCTCTTTATAATATTAGTATAGATATAACAAGTGAACCGTCAGTCTGTCTAACAACATTAAAAAAGTTTAACTCATAAAAAGAAGTAAAGCTTTGTTTTTAACTAATTTGTGATTTTACAAATTGATAAAAAAATCGCCTGAAGAGAATAAAATTTATTTTGCAAGATCCTATCCGTCAATATAATATCGGTAAATGGTCATTCAGTTGCGGCCACGGTTAAGTAGGACGTAATATGACGGCTAGTCTACCAACGAAATAGGCGACCTGATAAGGATAATTCAAGGACTTTCAATGAAAGAGACTTTATTACAGCTGTTTGGAAACTGCTCTCAAGCGTGTAATGATGATAATTTTTTATTAATCTGTTGCGAATAAACAGCAATAGCTTCTATAAATTATTTTGAAAGTTAAACGAGTCAAAATGATTTAAAAGTTTAAAAATCAAAGAGAGTTAAATGTCTTTGTTAGAAGTAATAATATATATACTGCCTCCCACGCGGTTCAAGGTAGACTGCGGGCTAAAATTAATCAAATAATCAAAATGGGTTGCTCCCATTGATCATAGGAAGTAGATGCGGTCATTCAAACATTTTCTTCGAGCGCATTTGGTACAGAAAAAACTAACACCATCTATTGAAACTTTATGATACTACTGCCTTTACTTCTGCAGCTGTCTCTGTGTCTCCGTGACTAAGCTGTCATTGGTGTCACTTTCCGATGTCGACACCGGCGCGTCGGTGCTACGAACTAGGAGCGTTATGGACCAAGATCCCAGTCGCCCCAGACTTACGTCATTTTAGGAAGCTGAAATTTTCAGGATCGGTAGTATAACATAAACTTAGAAAGGAATGGATACTCGCTAAGCTGAAAGCGGGGCCGTTTTATGGGTTGCCAGGTATCAAGGTAGAAAAAAAATGTAAGCTAACTTACGTCATTTTAGGAAGGCTAAATTTTATATATATTATTAAGTACAATATTTTAAAATATTTTCCAAAGAGCCAGACAAATCTGACGGGCCAAACAACTTCCCAGGCTCGTTAAAAGTTTCGCTGTGCAAGGAAAACGAGCAAGGAAAGCAACCCATAAAACGGCCCCGCTTTCAGCTTAGTGAGTATCCATTCCTTTCTAAGCTTATGTTATACCACCGCTCCTGAAAATTTCAGCTTTCCTAAAATGACGTAAGTCTGGGGCGACTGGGATCTCAATCAATTAGTCTTGTCCTTACGAAGTAATATAATATGTCATCATTGTCATGTTGTTCCATGAAAACTCCGCTATTGTGTCACCGCCACCATCACAGGGATAGAAAAGTCACATAATTTCTCGGGTATTATATTTAGAACCATAATTATAAATAATACTGGTAAGAACCAGCTAATTATAAAATAAATTAAATTTTATATTTATTTAGTAAAAACATAAATTAATCAAACTTAAAGGTAGGTACCCATTAAGGTACCCTATAATTTTAGCTTAATTATTATATTATGAGCTATATTTTGAAACGTCTTTGAAGAATATTGAATTTAATTTTGTAGTAACAATGAAGAATTTAATATAAGTAAAATATTATAACGAACAAGGAATTTCATCAGTTAAAATTTTATGATTTAAAAATGTACACGAAGCTCCAGTGTTTTTATAGTTCAACATCTCAAAAGGAAATAATGGGAATAGTTTTCTGTTTTTATAGTATACGTAGTATACCTCCAAAAAATAAAAAAATAAGGCTTCCCCAGAATTGTTGTAAAATTTATATAGAAACTAGCTGGCGCTCGCGACTTCGTCCGCGTTGAAAAAGAAAAAAGTTGCCTATCACTTGTGTCATGTACGTCTAAATGTTTATCTACCAAGTTACATGATTTTCATGATTTCTATCAGTTAATTCGTTTAAGTGTTATGGAGAAACATAACAATATGTACATACATACAATACCTACACTTTGATTGATAGATAATAAAAAAAATTCGGAACCCTCTGAGCATTTCCAACTCGCGCTTGTCCAGTTTTTTAAATTTTACTATTACCGTACTATAAGTAGAGTGCTCCCATCGATCTTACTGAACAGTATAATAGATTGTAAACGAGGCGAGCGCACTCCTCTTTGTAGATTAAATGCTACAAAAACAAAAATGTACCTAGCTGAACTTTTTCTTTTACTGTTCAATACGAGTTAAAAGCGAACGGAAAAGCCGATTTGCGAAATAATCGGATTACATCATATATAGACTCGATCGTATCAGATACGTCGCAACCGCAATATTGATGGAAACATTAGCGTAATAGAATTACTTTTTAACAATGTTCTATATTATATTGGTGCTGAAGGCGGATCTTAAGGATACCTTTGACGGTCAAACGTACAAATGCGTCTTTTCGTCCTAGTAGTAGCAGGACACTTGTAGAAAAAACTACTGCTGTTAGTGAGTATAGGATATTTAAATTTCTAACATTTAGATTTCTACAAACATTACAATTTATGTAATAAGACTAATTGCTACGAACGAATTTGGAAAAGATAAATAACATTAATTTATCAAAGTCGAAATATATATTAGAGAAGATAATATTATGCTCTATCGCGTTGTCTTAATCAAGCAATCTTCAAATGTTCTGTCGGGTTGAATGAGTAGCAAACACGATAAGCTCAGAGCCAGTCCATTGTTATCGGCGAATGTGGTCTCACATAATATTATTGATGTTACATGACGAGAATGTACAAAAACCCTTAACGACCGAGCGCACATAATATGTGAATAAACATAATCCAATAGAAACTGTATTAGGGGATTTTTTTTCTAAGAAAAAGGGTAGAGTTACACTTGTGAGCATCGATAATAATCAGCGAAATACATGGTTAAATAGTTATTTATATTCTAGTGGCTGCGCAATTATTTGACATGTGCTTATTTGTTCTACTTAAAGACGATTAGAGACCACAAAAAAAATCGGTATAACTGTCGCCTGCACCACGGTACAGGAATTGATTTCAGTGTTAACGATTTTTTTATTTTTATTTTTTTAGAAATTTATATATCTGTAATACTCGTATTGTGAAAATTCGGCCCAGGGGTTTAAAAATTTAAAGAGATTTTTGCAAAAATTTAAAGAGATGTTAGATTTTTTTTTTTATAAAAGTACACAAAAACAATAAAATAAAAATTACCTATTTATTTTTACTACATTATACGTAACATATATAATACTTGTGTAAATTGATTTTATTTATATAGATAAATGTAAACATCTTTCTTGAGATTATCTGTCATTTTTAATGAAAGATGATACAAAAGTTACAAATATATTTTATAATTCAAAAACCGTATATTATTAACTGTGACACTTTGAAATAATTCCATTTATTTTCTTTTCACAGCTAATTTCAATTGACAGGCTTTTATTGAGTTTTGCTCAATATTTTTTACGTGGCATGCTTCACAAATCAATCTAAATGGAAATTGATGGCCTCGGATAAAAATTCAGTGCGCGTTATGTGTTTAAGCCGCTATTGCAAATTAGTTAAAAACTAAGTTAGATAATAGAACTTGCATTGTAAATAAATCAAATTACAATCAAGGTGACCACACTTTTATAAAGTGTTATTGCTTATTGCCTGAAAAAAAGAACAAGTAAAATGTATTTAATTAAAACAATGTATGCAATTTTTTACATACAAGAACCTTCTCCGTTTATCCTTCCAGCCTTTAATGAAAACCGTATCAATATCCGTTAAGTGATTTAGAAGTAATTAGATGAGATACAGACAGACGCAGACAATTTCGATGTTTTTTGCTTTACTTGCATAAAAACTCAATTAGGTTTTATTAAAGCTTCCATGAAAAATTATCTAAGCGATGGTGAAAACCGTATCAATAATTAATCCGTAGTTAAGGAGGAGTTAGCGGATGTAGAGACAGATAGACGCGGAAAGCCACTTCAATTTATGCCATGTAAAGAACTAAGTATGATGTTTTTTAACCAGTCTGGCTCTTTCAAAATTGTTTTCACAGTCTATTTTGCTTGTGCCACATAATTATATGAATGCAGAATGAAAACTTGTTCAGAAACTAATTACCTACCTTCTATTGGACTGCATCTTTTCAATGCAATGTGCATTGTGTTACGATTTCCGCCAACTAGGTACCCTACAGCGCAACTTTTGAATGGCTGTTGTGCAAAAGCGCTTTGCTTTCTAATACAGGTAGGCAAATAGAATAAATAGCCCACTGCACATACAACGGAGCACTTGAACTGCTGTTGTATTCTTAACTCAATAACTGACTCTCTCACAATAATGTTATTGTGGAATCTTGGCAATTGTCATACTAAACTTGGTAGTAAGTTAACTTCACAATTTCAGTAATATGTAAGGATAGGCTACTTTTTCTTTTTCAACGCAGACGAAGTCGCAGGCACCAGCTAGTTAAGAATATAAATTTGGAAAAACTTCGTTATTATTAAATCGTAGAAAAAGATTTTCGTTTATTTATAGATTATAGACTTAAAATT
Source organism: Synanthedon vespiformis (assembly GCA_918317495.1). Taxonomy (NCBI): domain Eukaryota; kingdom Metazoa; phylum Arthropoda; class Insecta; order Lepidoptera; family Sesiidae; genus Synanthedon; species Synanthedon vespiformis. Next base: position 4,368,957 of record OU906962.1, read on the forward strand.
GCCTTTCAGTATATTGCGCCTGTCGTAGGTGATGAAAATCGTTAGTTTACACAAATCACCCAAGTGCAAGTTGACATCGATTTTAGAAATAACTTAAAGGATCTTCTTTAATTTGTATTTCTTGGAATTATCTACACACACTCGCATAGCAAGTAAGTACCTACTATTTATGACTTAACAACACGCCCGCAGGACTCTTGAGCCCTAATAAAATATTTTTCAACAACCTCTTCAAGAAGGAGCTTAATGAAAATTTTATAAGCAACCCCCACCTCAGTTTTCTCAGTTGATATTTATAGAAGCCCAGCAAAATCATATTACAAATTGAGTCCCTCAAATTATTTCTCAAATGATTCTTAATTGCTTTAATACCAGAAATTAATAGAAATCTCCAAATAAGTAGGTATTTCTTTTTGTTTTTAATAAGTAGGTACCTTTTGTATTTCTATGCGAATAACAAACTAAATTCAGAATTTATATTCTCAGTGAAATATACGGTTGACTTGTACGGAAGCTTGGAAGCTGTGGGACCTTAGACTTGAGACCTTTTTGTTTCTGAGAAAAAATCCTGAGAAAATAATGTACAACTTGTTCCATTTATGTTGCTGATGTGATCTGGAGATTCTGGAGTTAACCTTCTTCATATAAAGTAAAGAAATCTGAAGCCCATATTCTCTATTTGTGGTTTTGCTGTGGTTATAGACTCGATGCAGTTATAGACTCGATAATTGTCTACTTTGGTATTCACTAAGCACCTGTAATAGACATTTTTACCGTGGTTATACATGTCGATGAAGTTATATGTGGTTTTTATTTTTGACAAAGTAATTTTCAATTTAATGTTGACATGTTGACAATTAAAAACGACAGATAGAGAATAAGCCCGCATTCTCTCCTTATTATATTAAGATTTAAGTATAATTTAATTATATTTACTTCTAAGAAATAAGCCATAAAAATAATCTTTAATTTTCAACTGCTCTTAATTTCAAAACAACAATTTGTTCCATTTATTTAGTTGGAGTAACACTTCAATGTCATGGCTAATGAATAACATTTCGTGAAATTCGAGATGTCTGTTTCATATTTCGAAAATGCCTACTATGTTTGAAGCGCTTGTAATTAAATGCCAATTATTATATTTAATCGAAGCATAAATTCCTTTACGAGATCAAGGGGTGACGAGACAGGGTGGGGTGCGACACGGCGGGCGCCTCAAGACTTCGACATAATTAGCGGGGTTAGAAATTCATGGAGTTTGGTGTTATTCAGCCCCAGGTATTTCTCTATTGATGGCGGATGATTGACTCAGCAAACGTTCACGAGAGATTATTGAGATGTTTGCTCATTATTAGTTCCAATTAGTCGGCTCAATTTCCTCATATTTTGATAAATTTAATAACTTGCAGGCCTCGAACAGAGTTTTTCATGCTAATATTATAAACTATCGAACCGCCAACGGTTTCACATGCGTGTATTCTTTTTCTACAAGTTATACACCTACACAAATCTTCCTAATATATCGCTCTTCAAATTAGTGAAACCCGGCGCATCTCCATGAAGTGGCCCGTCATATCTGACACACCTTTAAATTAAAAAAAAGTTAAAATAAATACTTACTTAGAAAAAACTTTAAGAAATATATTTTCAATTTGTTTGTTAGGTTCCTAACACCCAAACAACACATGTTACAATTTATTGTCAAAAAAACATTAAATCATGGGTAAAGTATCAATAAAATTTTCCACTACAATTAAACTGTAAAGAGGGTCGTTTCGTGATATCGTAAAACTAAGTCGATTCCGATTGAGGAAACTTTGTAAAGTGTAACCGTGCCATAAAACGGGAATATTTACGATCGCCTCTAGCGGTAGATTTGTCTGCGTGTGCGGTTTCGACCTGACTAAGTATTATAAGCACCTGCCACCTTAATAATAATATTGGAGTGTGTTTTAATATTGAAATTAAATGCAGCAGCTAAGACAAAGAGAATTGGAAGCGTCTAATTGTGACTTTTACCCAAAATGGGTGTATAATTTGAAAAAAATCCTTGTTGACTACAATTAATTTATTGTTGTTATGGAATAATTAATTATTAAATTAATTGGAATTATGATGAAAGAGACGTGTTCTCGAATAACGGACACGAATTGGAAAACGTAGCGTGGTACGTCCTGCAGCAGCAGCTGAACATCAATTTCAGGGCATAGGCCTCCTCCATAATTTTTCAATACGTCAGAAGAAGCCTTAATCTAGCATCGAGCCGCGACCCTTATCAGATCGTCTGTCCACCTTATGTGTAGACGTCATTTCATATGTTCATACCTTTTGTTTCAGTAAGAGTCCGTGCTTCTACGCCATACATTATAACTGAGAACACGTAACATCTCAATAGACAAACTCTAGTAGGGATCCTCAGAGATCGGTTACAGAGAAGATTACTAAAGTTTCGTCAAAGCATTTTGATTCACACTGCTGCAACACTTGAATATTTCAATTGAAGGCTTTACATAGCCAAGCTAAACCAAAACAGAATGCCTTTGCCATTGGAATCGTATTGAGGATCTTCAGGGTTTGGTTAGAGAGAAGGTTACTAATATTTATTAAAGCACTACCTGTGTCCTGTAAGTCTATATGTTTATCTACCAAGTTTCGTGAAAATCAGTTAAGAGTTATGGAGGAACGTATATACGAGTACATACATACACTTATAGATTTATTATTAGTATTGATTTTGATTTACACTGCTGCATTTCTTGAATGAATATTTCAATCAAAGACTTTACCTAGCTGTAAAACAAAAATGCATGAAATTATCATTATCATTGGAATAGTACAACGTAAAAACCGTAGTGAGTCAGTATTATGTATAAGTTATAACCACGTAGCAGAGCGCCAAGTTTCCAAGTTGGGGCGAGTTGGCCATGATTAAATTTGGCAAGTTACGAACTTGCGGTCACAAGCTCACCAATTTTTTGTCCGGCCTCAGCTGTACATTATTTATTGGTCTGATATGAAATATGCATTGATCATTCCGTGAAAAGGCTCCGTAAACAAGTTTAGTTTGTGAACTGTTCAGTTTTTAATGAAGTTTGGTTTTTGACATGTTATTTATGATACGGCCTTTGATGTCAAAGAGAACGAGATTATATTCATCTGTTTGAGTTCGCATATATGTATGTGTGTGTATATTTGATACAGTTTTGTAACAAATCACTTCGAAGCTTGCATGTTTTTTTTTATTTATTTACCAATAGGGGAAAATATTTTATTTAAACATACAGATAGATACAAAGCGACCCGCCTACGGGTTCGCACGGATTCAATTATATAGACAAACTTTTCTCCATTGTCGCTCCTACCATTAGTAATAATGGCATCAAAATACGGTTTGTAGTTTAGAAGAAGTTAGCAAAGAAATAGACAGAGGCAGATGTACAAACATACGTAATCAGATTAAAATTTTGTCGCAAACGAACAAATTAATTTTCAAAATACATATTTTATTAAAATATGAATCGCATTAAATGAATTTCATATTAGTTCTAGCCTTTTGAAACTTTTTAAACATTTTTCAGTGTGCTTACCAGTACCTTCATATATTATGACATAAAACCTGTCCCACTTTCAAAATACGGGTTGCTTAAAAGCTTATAGGATTTTGAATGTGGTCCGTCACTTAAAATTATTCTTACTGAAAGCTTTACATTACATTTTGGCATTTATTCATACAGAAGTCATTAAATTTGTATGCTAGGGAAAATACATACAGCTCCAGTCGAATCCAGCTCGCACGGGACCTAATCTTGCGTTTAGGAAGCTCCGAGACATCTTCTCGTCCAAATTTCGACCAATGTGTATTGCTAGTGATGACGTCGCTATGGAGAAGGTTACACTGCGGGATCGAATTAGTATTAAGTAGATCCGTAGATAAAATAAAGTTACCGATATAAGTCGGTAGAAGTTGAAGTGGCAGTGGCAGGACACATATGTATGTAGCATGGTGATCCAACGGCCGCTAGGGCTAAAAAGTTCTCGAGTTAAGGACACAGACCGGCAAGCACTAGTAGGACACAAGATGGACAAACAACCTGAAAAGGGACGCGGTTTGACTGAGGATCCAGGCTGCTTCTGACTGGTCCTAATGGAATATTATAAATAATTATAATTACTTAACAATTGTTGCAATATAAGTATAATACATCTAATAGGCGAAGGTATTCTATCTAAGTAAAGTATCTAAGCCGTAAACATTTTTATTCCAATAAAATTGGCGTTGAATCACTCCTGCGGGAAATGTGATTGACAGATGAGCTGTCTGGATAATTGAGACGAATGCGTGCTGCTTGTTTTACTCGATAAATCTCATCTCAAATATTCAGTCGATTTTAAACACAGTTATTATCTTTATACAAAATTTTAGTGTGAAATTATTAGCAAATAGTTTAATCATCATAATCAATACTAACAAATAAATCTGTAAGTGTAGGTATTGCATGTATGTATGTTCCTCCGTAACTCCTAAACAAATCAACTGATTTTCATGAAACTTGGCAGATAAACGTTTAGACGTACGGGACACAGGATCTTTTTAACACTTTTTTCTTTTTCAACGTGGACGAAATTGCAGCACCAGCTAGTAAGTTATCAACTTAATAAGGGAACTATATCTTTTGTCAGCAAAGTATATATTTGTCATCAACTTAATAGATCTATCGTCACAAAAAAAAATTATCGACAGATAAATAAATGGGTATCCATGATGGATTCCTCTTGTAAAACAAAGGTATGACTTACCTTTTTATTTATCTCGTAGATATTAGTACTATTAAAGTCTTTAAGATTGCTGCGTATCAACTATTTAATGACATTTCTAGAAAATGTTTCCAAGCCCTGTACTTGGCAAAAAACTGCTCCACTTAAAAAAACTGAATAAAGAATGAAGAGGGCAGTGGTTGTAAAGAATCGAAATTTGCAAGAAACATGAGCTCTAGGAAAAGTTCTGAAGTTACTTCTAAAGTTACTCTGACGACCGACGAGTCGGCACGATAACGTGTGTTCTCAAATGTACTGCAACTCTTCAGAACACCGAACAAAGCAAAATTCTCGTTCAATCGTCGTTGCTTGCAACGCTCTGTGCTCAAAGACGAAAACGATTTACAAACAATACTTTTATAGTTATCTGTTTGTGGTAAGTAAACAGATCGATTCGAAAAAATGGGGTGTGGCTGTATTGTGGAGGGAGCCGTGTAAAATACACGTATCTACATGTTTTATAAATATGTGTACTCAACCACTTCGAATTATACCATACTTCGTCCATGTAACTTTATAAAATACTAGTTGGTGCTCACGACTTCGTCCGCGAAAAGTATAAAACGCCATCTACCGTGGAGCGGATCGCTAAAAATATCACCAAGCAGTTGTCATGTTAGTTGCTTCACCTGATTCTGGATAGATGTCGCTGTCAAGTTTGTCCCGGGCCAAGCCGCTAGTATTTACTTTTATATTAGATTTCCCGTAGGAATGAAGCATTTTCCCGTGGTAAAAAGTAGCCTATGTTCATCAGAGATAATGTCAGCTTCTAATGGTAAAAGAATTTTTCAAATCGGTCCAGTAGTTTCGGAGCCTATTCAATACAAACAAACAAACAATGAAATCTTTCCTCTTTATAATATTAGTATAGATAGTATAGATATATAGGCTAAAATAAAATAATATAAAATATATATTGCTTGTGTTATAGGCGACCTAACGGTAGGCACCTCTGATCTGTGGACCTTAACATAAAAAAAAGAATTCGTTTGCTGTAATTTTATTTTGGATGTATACATATAACATAATACAAAATGACAAAATTGGTTTTTGGCATTTTGTTTGCCAACGCGATCTATACAAAACAGCCTGAGGCTACAAACAGATACAGAACTAATAAAGGTCTACAATCGTGAACTCTCGCAAACTATTCACATTACTCAGTGGTGTAACTTATCGCAACAACAATCGACTAGAACTAAGATATAGGATCTTAGTAGGTCTCGAATGTTACGAGTTAGTCGGCGCTATCTAAGTTAAGCTGGGCAATGGCCGTCGAAAGATATACGGCGAATTCAAGTTAGAACTGCATTGGGATGCGGAAACTTTAGCTGGTGACCTATTGAATTTAAATAGCTCTTTACACATATTTAAATACTTTAAATAGGTACATTTATCATCAATACTAATAATAAATCTGTAGGGGGGTCGGTCATGGAGTAATTTACTTTGTTTTCAGAAATGTCGTGTATATAGGCTCTTTACATGATACTGAAACTAAATTGACGATTTTTAGAATTTTTTTCTGTATGATGTATGTATGTTCCTCCATCACTCTTAAACGAATTAACTGATTTTCATGAAAATTGGTAGATAAACATTTAGAAGTACGGGACACGTGATAGGCTACTTTTTATCTTTTTTAACGGACGAAGTCGCGGGCAACAGCTAGTATTATATAAAATTATATTAAAATAGATACATTTATTGCTTTTGTACATTATTATAATACTGAGCGTCAAAATCGTACTTTAAAATTTTCTATATGATGAATTAAGTTATTGGAAAGTTATACAACATGAATTATGTTAATTTTCAAGTATCATGGTCCAATAAAGCTTTGTTATAAATATAGAAGGTACTCATGAAAACAAACCAATGAATAAGTTGCTTTAGAAAAAAAATACAGAATTATCTCAACTTAATTAATAATCTAAAAAACCAATTTAGTAGTCGCTGAACTTTTTAATACTGTTACGAGAAAGGTTTCTTTTTGGCATTAACTATTTTAAATATAGTCTTTTATGAACTGTCCGTTATTTTTATCTAATCTAAAGTCAAATTTGGCGACCAAAATAACGCTTTTCTGCTAAGTATTCGCTTAAATTTTTGGTGAATTTCATTTACACTCTTCTCGTAATACAATTAAAAATTACTTTAGCTAAATACCTTAAAATTATTTCGAGTATCTTCTATGTTTTATAAAATAAATTGAATACGTAACAAAAATAAAGGTATGTATTCACAATAATTATTGCTGCAACTAAAGTTCCGATTCCGTTTGTTACTCGTAGCTTCTTTATAGACAAAGGACTGCTGTTCTTTTATCTTAATTTTCTTTTACTATTTTCTAGTCGCTTAACTCTTATTTAATCGCCTGAAACAGAGAAGTCATTATGGATTCTATGTGGCATAAACGCAAGTACATAGTCAAGTTCCCAACTTAACCCTAGATTGCATTTCGGTGAGTAATGACCATTCGAGCAACGTTATTTGCTAAGTTAACAAACTCGCATTAATATCAATAGGTAAATAGAAAACGTTTAGGAATGGAAATTTATATATATAATTTATATAATATATTTTATAGTAACTAAATTCTAATAATAATTGGTAAAGAATACTAGTTGTAGAATTATTTAAAAAAATAATTACACGAATGGGTCCTTAAATAAATGAATTTTAGCACATTAGGTGAAAAGGAACAAAACAAACCCATTTTATTTAAACTAAACATTAATTTTATATATTTTTTATACATTTAAGTAATATAATAAGGGTACCTCAATAAGGAAATTAAAGTGGCAGTGGACAGAACATCTAATAGAGACAGCCGAAGGCCGGAATGGCCCTAAGGTTCTTTTTTTACTAGAGACCTACCAACTAAACCTCTTCCGTAAGACGTCCATCGTAACTCCTCCGATAGTCGAAGTTACGATGGACGTCTTACGACTGAGACTTTAATGATGACCTTAACTTGTAGCACTTTATGACATTTTATTTGTTGATTTAAGAAAAATCTACGCCCTTTTCAACGGCAAGGACTTATTCATAAGGATCTTAATCGTAAACAAATTTTACACAAACAAATATTTTCTATTTTCGAATATTCCTGGATTCTAAGAACCGTAATTTCAATAGACTGTGAAACGTGAATTCTTAAGAAATAAGAGTCACCTTCAGTCTGCCTTCATTTAATCGAGGTTATGATAACATTTTCCTTTGGTATATAAAAGATAACATTAAATTTTCGTTACGTTTGTCATATAGATAAATATGTCTTAATTACACATTTCATTTTCATCAACCCATTTCCTAGTTGATGAAGGGATTTCCATGACTTTGTATTGTAACTTTGTATTGAAGCTTCCATAACACAATAACACGGCTTCGGACCCTTTGGACCCACAAGGTTTTACCCTACCTACGAAAAAGTGACCGTATGACCCTCTAGTATATTTTATATGTCCCGTTTGACCCGCTGTTATAAAAGGTATAGTCTACTAGTTATATGTGACCCAACTAGTTTATATGTAGTGTAGATATATTTCATGCCTTCATACCTACATTGTTTTTACTCTATCTAAGCTAGTTTAATACTCGCTTAATTAAGTTTATGAAAACGGTTGCAAATTTTTAATTAAAATTCTGCGGCTTCATTAAAGAGTTTCATAGACACGACATAAATAATTTCCAATTGTGTAGTTACAAAAAAATAATTGCGTAGCACTGGGACGCCTGTACCGCGGCATATGGATATGAAATTTTAATGTAACAAGCCTCGGGCTGCATACGCTTTTAAACGGAATTTTGATATTCAAAGTGAATCGACGCTGTAAAGGGCGTACTATAAACATGTAGCTATGCGTTCATATTTTTAATTAAGAATGGAATCGGCTTGTATAACTTATTTGTTCACCGCAATATCGAATTCCACCATTAATATATTCAACATTTTTCCCCTAAAAAAGAGCTAATAAAATTTTCTTTTATATGTTAAGGTCGATAGACAAGCTGATGGTCCACTTGTTGGTAAAGTGGCTACCGTCGCATATACGTAAACAAGCTTCACAGGTGCTGCAAGTGCTCTGTTGACCATATTAAAATTAATGATTTAAGGGATAGGGAAAGCACGCATACTGTTATTTCGCGGTGGTCTTCTGGGTGATAAGAGGACGGTTACTACCGCCAAACATGATTAATTCATAGTTTAAAATTATTGAGAAATTTTTCGTTTGGTTATTAATATTAAGATCTTAATGGTATTTCTCCGCTAACTTTTTCTAAACTGGGTGGTTTCGATAATATTTTAACTAATTGAAAGAGCAGGGAAGGATTGTATATTTAATTTGCTAAATAAACTGCATGCATACGAAGCCAGGGGCTGATGGTCGCTATAGTTGAATTATAAAATATTACCAGAACTTAATGAAAGTTCTGGTCCGGAAATTTCCTGCGAAACTCGGTACTGTAAAATATACTAGTCTGTTATAAAAATTACAATTATGACATTAAAATTTCACTTGACCCAACGCGTGACCGGTCATTGGAAAATTGCCAATTATGTATTGCGTTCGGGATACGACTTCGACATGGCAACCCCGGTCGCCTGAGTACAGTTTTTAACCAAGTATGCCGAGTACGCGAAAGGGAAAAGCCAATTTGTTATCTTTTATCAAGTAATTATCAGTTTTTATGTGTTCTGTTTTTTATTCTTAACGTCTATTGGTGTGCCTAGGCTTGGCGTATGCCGTGACGGCAAAAGGCGTGACGACATTAAAATTATATTTTCTGTCAGGCTATACGATACCATTGTTATCACAAACAGTACCCAGTAGGTTTTCAGTTCATTTTACACAATGAAATATACGAAATTCAATACTGTTAACCGTTGAAGCGGTTACATCTCCACCCACTGAGTCTACTCCGCAAGCTGGAATTCGCCTTTAATAAAAATTTCACTTCGGCGCGGGCCCGTTATAAACTCACAAATTAATTTAGCCCGGTTTTGGAAACTCAATTTTCGGTTTATTTTATCCGCCAATATTTACTGAATATCAATTATCTGGTGCCCTGTTGTGCCGACCGTCGCCGCTATCAATCTAACTGTAAAGTATCCCTCGTATATACATATTATGTTTACTTATGAGAGGCTCTGTTCTTTGTTTGAAAGACCACACTTTTAGATTCAAATTATATGTGTCTATGACGACACAGAATAGAATAAGGTTATTTATTCCAAAAAGAGTCAGGTTTTTTTTAATGTTAAGGTCGACTGACAGGTTGACTGTCCACTTGATGGTAGGTGGCTACCGTCGCCTATAACACAAGCAACGCCATAAGTGCTACAAGTGCGCTGCCGACCATAAAAGGATTAAGGATAAGGGATAAGGGAGGGATGGGGTAATGGGATCTGGCATCCATAAACACAACAGCACATAATGCTGTTATTTCACGGTGGTATTCTGTAAGGTTGTGGTTACTGCCGCCAGACGTATGCCCAAATGACTTATTATTACTAATTACTAATTATTATATTAATATTATTAAGTTATCTAAAGTGATTTAGAGTAAAATTTAGTCAGACTGCAAAGAACTTAAGCTGCATTTTCTTAAGAGAACATGTTTTTATGTAAAAGTCGCCAAATAGGCTGACGGTCCACTTAATCATTAACGACATGCATTAAAAATATATTCAATTTTAAAGTCACCTTCACACGAAAAAAAATATACGAAACCACTATGTACAAACTTGCACCCAAAAAACTACCAATTGACCCCAGGTTGAACACAAATAAAACGCAGGGAGTTCAAATAGGTAAGTCGTAAAAGTTATCTTTATTAAATAAACATTTTGAAGATATAAGAACCTCCATGAAAGAAATGTTCGCGTGTACATTTTCACATTAGCGCCATCTAGATTCAAGTCGTGGTCGCTACTTGTCATTTGTTAAATACGATTTAACATATCGCCCCCCATGGACCTAGTCCATAACAACAATGGTTCATGCGGCTGCAGACTATGGAAAATTTTATTCAAACAAGAATAAAAAACTAAAACTAAAAATAATAAAAAAGACAAAATATAAAATCTAAAACTAAAACTAAAGAATGAAACTAAAAATAAAAAACTCAAACAAAAAAATAAGAGAAAAAAAAAAATAAGAAGTAAAAAAAAAACAACAAGAAAATACAAAATAAACAAGTCCTATAACTAAACTAAAACAAAAATCGACAACAAGTGATGCACATGAAAAGTTTCCTAAACAATTTCAAAGACAACATTTCAACCTAACAAACAAATCAACAATTTCAACATTTCATAACAATTTAAAATATAACATATACATCTACATATTCGATAGCAACAACAAGAATGACGGACAAATCATCCTCAAGGGCAAATGGTCTCCTGTTCTCTACAGGTACCTATTACTCATTAACTACTTAATCTGACTTGGGAAGAATAATCAATTTAGAAACCGGACGCTTTATTATATTTCCCCTACATTTGAGGCTGACCACGTGAGTGAGACCATCTTGTCCTGGATGCCTTTCAACTATTAAACCGTACAACCAACGAGCTGGCGGCAATCCAGCTTCCTTTATGAGTACTACATCTCCGACCTTGGGTTCTGAAATACAGTTAGTCCACTTATATCTATGCTGGAGCCGTGTTAAATATTCTTCAGACCACTTGCGCCAAAAGTCTTGAGTCATTCTTTGGATGAGATGCCACCGTCTCAGACTGCTGATGTTAGAAGTCTCGTAGTTGCCATCTGGTACAAGAACGAGTGGCTCCCCCACGAGAAAATGACCCGGAGTCAATGGACAAGGGTCGTTGGGGTCACTTGACAGCTGATACATGGGTCTAGAATTGAGGCAGGCCTCGATTTGAGTAAGTGTAGTAGTCATTTCTTCGAATGTTAGTGTGTGTGTTCCAATTACTCTTGCTAGATGGAACTTGGTCGACTTGACTGCAGCTTCCCACAATCCTCCAAAATTAGGTGAGTAAGGAGGTATGAAATGCCAGACTGTTCCATTAGATGCCAACCAGTCAGAAATTTCATCGACTGCAGTAGATCGCTCTGACTCAAGTAATTCAGTAAGTTTCTTCGCTGCACCCACAAAGGTTGTGGCGTTGTCGCTCCATATCTCGGCGACATGACCTCGTCTTGCCACAAACCGTTTAAAGGCAGCCAAGAAGCTGTCTGACGTTAGGTCACTGACCACTTCCAAGTGTACTGCCCTTATTGCCATACAAACGAATATGCAAATATAACCTTTAGTCGAGTGATTACCCCGTCCCTTTGTACATCTTACGCTGATTGGACCTGCGTAATCTAAACCGGTTTTACAGAAAGGCCGTTGAGCGGTAACTCGCGCTGTGGGCAATCGTCCCATCATTTGCTGATTGGTCTGCCTCGAGTGACGTAGACATATTATGCATCTGTGGACGTGCTGACGGACTAATCCTTTGGCACCGATTATCCAATATTTCGCCCGTAAGTAATTCAGCACCAGTTGAGGCCCTCCGTGGAGTGTTCGTCGATGGGCATCATCAATCAATAAATTAGTGAAATGTGATTTGTGTGGAATGATCACCGGATGCTTTACATTTTCATCTAATGAGGAATTATGCAAGCGCCCCCCCACTCTCAATATACTATTTTCATCCAGAAACGGATTAAGTGAAATGAGTTTGCTTTTTTTATTAATTTGTCCATTCACCTGCAAATTCTCAATTTCGCCTTGTAAATGTGTATTCTGACACATTTTACTGCAAGCAATTAGAGCATCGTTTATTTCTCCTACTGTTAACCCTTTGCCTGATCTGGTAACGATCGTTTCATGTTCAGACTTTCTCCAGTGTAAAACTCGTCGGCAGAACGATATTACACGAATGAGCTTTTGTAAAGAAGAGAATCTTAACATTAGTTCTTCACGAGTGTTGGATACATTTGTTGCGGTCACATAACTCTTCAGTTTCGGTTTTTTTTCTTCCAGATGACTATCTTGGTCATATGTGTTATTATACTCCACTCGGAGATTGTGCAGATGTCTAGGTCCGTGCATCCACAACTGATTTCCGATGAGTTCTGGTGGCTCTAGTCCTCTGGACGCGCAGTCCGCAGGATTATCTTCGCTAGATATATGGGACCATTGATTCCCATCCAATATTGAAAGAATTTCCGAGACCCTATTTGCTACAAACGTCTTCCACCGACTGGGATGACTTCTTAGCCACGCCAAGACTATTGTTGAGTCGGACCAAGCATGAATATTTTGTTTGTGAACGTTCAAGACATTACCTACTTCAATAAGAAGTTTGGCGAGAAGGTTGGCGCCACACAATTCTAAGCGGGGGATTGATATCTGTTTAACAGGCGCTACCCTGGTTTTTGCTGTCAGTAAGTGAACTTGGATATTGTTGGCATTGTCGATTATCCTAGCATACACAACAGCCGCGTAGGCTGCATTAGAAGCATCAGCAAATCCGTGTAGTTCAAGTAGCTGATCGTCGTGGCTAGAGTGCATCCAACGTGGGATTGAGAAAGCTTCCAGTTTGGGTAAATTCTTTCTGAAGCATAACCATTCCTCAAGTAAGCCCGAAGGAAGATCGTCGTCCCAGCTGATGCCTGCCAACCAAAGATTTTGAATGAACACCTTGGCCTTGATGATTGTCGGTGACAACCACCCCAGTGGATCAAACAACTTCGCTATTTCTGATATTACCTTTCGTTTTGTTACTGGCGTATCAACGGAAGGCGGCAGATTAACTTTAATGCGGAAATTATCAGCCTCCTTGTTCCACGTAAGCCCCAGAATTTTCATGATTTCATCTGTTTTGAGTTCCAAGGGCTGCGAAGATGTCGTGACGTTATTTTCTTTACCAATAATGCCTTGTAGCACTTTATTATTACTAGACCATTTCTGAAGTGGAAATCCTCCTCGATTCAACAACTCTGTCATTTGCTTGTACACTTGAATCCCTTCTGCAACTGAGTGGCAGCCAGTCATCAAATCATCCACATAAAAATCAGTAATAACTCTCGTCTTTGCATCAGGGAATGCTGTGCCCTCGTCGTGCGCTATCTGTTGCAGGGCACGTGTCGCTAAGTACGGGGCAGAAGCCGTACCGAATGTGACTCGCAGCAATCGATAATGCTGAATCTCATCATAGGGATTGTCACGCCAAAATATGCGCTGAAAATTAACATCTTCGGTAGCAACCTTGACTTGTCGATACATCTTCACGATGTCGGCGACAAGTGATATAGGATAACAACGCCACCTCATTACTAAATGCCGTAATTCTGGTTGTAGTCTCGGACCTATCATGAGATCACCATTCAATGATGCTCCGTTCCATCCTTTGCACGAAGCATCAAACACAACCCGTACCTTTGTAGTGTCCTTGTCTTCACGAATGACAGCATGATGCGGTAAGTATACTGCTTCCTGTGCATTTTTATCCGTGCAGAGCTCCATATGCCCCATTGATATATACTCTTTCATAACCTTTGAGTATTCAGCTTGAAGAACTGGATCACCCAATAAGCGTCTTTCAAGCGAGAGAAAACGCTTTCTAGCCACAGTATTAGATCCTCCATATTTAGACGCCGGGTCCTTTTCCTTAAACGGAAGTCTTACCATGTATCTTCCTTGTTCATCTCTCCTCGTAGTGCTAGTGAATAATTCTTCACAAGCTTTCTCTTCATCAGTTAAGATTTTATCAGGGAAAGCCGGTTCTGCTTCCAATTCCCAAAAACGCTTAAGCAGTGAATCATCGACTTCGTTACAGGTATGTGTATGAAAACTGTATTGATGATTATTACCTGGAACAGAATCATCAATGGAACCCGATAAGACCCAACCAAATTTTGTATTTTGTGCAATTAAGTTCCCGTCAGCACTATGAATCAACCCTTCCATCAATATTTTGCTATAAACTTCAGTACCCAATAACATATCTATACACCTTGGTCGGTTAAATCTTGGATCTGCCAGTTTCAGCTGTACAAATGTTTTCATTTGTGAATGGTCGATGGGAACCTTTTGACTAGGCAACAAATTCGTTAACTTGTCTAAAACGTGGGCGCGTACGTCCATTGAGAATTGAGGACTATTGAGGGAATTCAATTGAATGTTCACTGAAGCCTTGGAATGCACTGAGGTAGGTCCTCCCAATCCAGAAATTCTAACTGAATCCCTACAT
Organism: Synanthedon vespiformis; assembly: GCA_918317495.1. Taxonomy (NCBI): domain Eukaryota; kingdom Metazoa; phylum Arthropoda; class Insecta; order Lepidoptera; family Sesiidae; genus Synanthedon; species Synanthedon vespiformis. The sequence continues at coordinate 4,383,991 of OU906962.1, forward strand.
TTTTTGAGACCCAACAATTGAACCGCTGATTCGGTGATAAATGATGCTTCGGACCCTTGATCCAAAAGGCATCTCAAAGTAATGGCGGATCCGCTATTGGTCTGTGCCTTTGCCTTGACCAAAGCTGTAGCCAATAAAGCAGTGCGACGCGATCTTGTAAAACAACTAATTAATAACATATCTGAATCGGAATTATCTACACATTCCGACTCATTCTCTCTCGAAGGTGATGGTGCTTCTGTCACAACAGCTACAACCTTGCCTGTTTCAAAATTTTGTCTCGATTTACCTACTGATATTGGAAGTTCCGGGTGCAATAACGTGTGGTGTCGTTTTTTGCATGTGCGACAAGTAGTTGACATATTACACCTATACACTGAGTGTTCCGGACTAAAACAGTTAAAACACAAGTGTTGAGTTTGCACAAAATGTCGTCTAATGTCGACGCTCTCTCCGATAAATTTCTTGCAATTAATTAATTTGTGTTTATCTGAACAATATAAGCACAAAATTTCCCTGTTTGTAGTGGATTGTAAAGATTTTGATAAGTCACCTATGTGGCTGCTCCTGTCGGATAACTTATATTCAAGTGATCGAAATCTTATTTCCAGAAATTCTTCTAGCATCTTGAACCTGGGCAACTCATCGTTGCCTTCACCTAATTTTGTCTCCCATTTCGCTCTGGATTCCGGATCAAGTTTCTGACTGATAATATATATGAGTATTAAGTCCCATGATTCTACATTAACACCCATGTTTCGCAACGACTGCAAACACTCGTTGGTTGTGTCCAGTAACAAACGGATGGCGCTAGTTGATTCCTGGAGCAAGGGTTTTTGTGTCATCAATCGTTTTATAATGGAATTTGCCATTGCTTTCTTGTTATCATATCTGTTAACAAGCCTATCCCAGCATATCTTGTAGTTATCTGCGGTGACTGATATGAATTTAACAAGGGTTTCGGCTTCTCCCGTAAGTGAGCTCTTTAAGTAATGAAGTCGTTGTACATCTTCGAGCGAACAGTTGTTGTGAATCAAAGATGTAAAGAGGTCTTTATAATTAGCCCATTCCGCATAATTACCTGAAAATTTAGGTAATGCTATTTCTGGTAATTTTACAAAAACCTGTCTTGATTCAGTTGTGTTTCTAAGTTGCTCATTGTTTCCAACATCAACCTTCATACTATTCATACCTTCCTTCAACAACGTTTTATAATAGAAATATTCATCTTCAACTTCACTATAAAAATCTTTCTCTGCGTAATCGGTTTTTAAATATTCTTCGGTTTTCATTGAACCTACTATTTTCTGGTGAGTACCTACAAATAACATCCATTGTGCTTCTAAATTTTCCAGTCTAGATTCTAAATATGCAAATGTGAGACGCTCCTTTGGCGATTTTTTAAAGTTAGCTTTGCCCTTGAGAATTTTTGTACCTAGATCATTTTGTATTTTTAAAAAAGATTCGGCCATATTTAGCAACACTACAAACTAACGACAAAAATGAAACTATTATGCAGTTAAAGACTTAGACAATATTGCGTAGAAATGTTTTGAAATTTTTACAAGTATTTTTAACACTTATTGGCAGCAAAATCGGGCATAGGTTCCCCGTCTTAACGTTTTTTCTTAAATTATTCTAAGTCCATGCAACACTTGTAATTTTTTAAAGTTCTAACAGTTCATGCATAATTTAAATTTTTACTCGAAATTTTTCAAAGTTAATTTGCGGTTAATCATAAAGTTCAAAATATACTCACAGTTTAATTTTTCTTTGGCACAACACAATTGACGTCACAAATTTTACGTCACACTACTTTTGACACTGACACTTGACCTTATAACTTCTGAGCTGTCAACTTGACAGATGACACTTGCAATGATTGCAGTAGATGCGATACTATTTAAATCAAACTTGAAACCTGGCTGTCCGCTTGACAGCACTGACAATGATGAAAGCAGCCCTCACGAAGTCTGCTGGATGTCCGAGGAGCCTCTCTCCCGATCCGAAGCTGGCTCGTGCTGTGGCTTTCTTCTTCCGCCTGTGTTGTAGATTCAGCCCTCACGAAGTCTGCTGGTTGTTTGAGGAGATACACCCCTCGTACCAAAGCTGGCCCGTGCTGTGGCAGTCCCTCCACTGCGGCTCCTTCTGAATGCGCTGGATAGCGACCCACTATCCTTTCCAAGCGCGCTGACGGTACAAGTGCACAGTCAACTTCCCTTGCCTAAATCCGGCTCTGAAGGACCATGTACAAACTTGCACCCAAAAAACTACCAATTGACCCCAGGTTGAACACAAATAAAACGCAGGGAGTTCAAATAGGTAAATCGTAAAAGTTATCTTTATTAAATAAACATTTTGAAGATATAAGAACCTCCATGAAAGAAATGTTCGCGTGTACATTTTCACATTAGCGCCATCTAGATTCAAGTCGTGGTCGCTACTTGTCATTTGTTAAATACGATTTAACACACTACTAAACCGTGCCGTTCTTGGAATGACTAAGAATAAGGAATACGGGAACGATAGGGAAATGGCCACTTTTATTCTTTCACTGTAACACGATAGCACACCTGTTATTTCGCAGTGGTCTCCTTTGAGGACCAGACGGACCTCCCAATTTATGACTGTCAAATGAAATGTACCTTCCACTACTAAAACACCCAGATCAAAGCTATAACATTGGAAAATTAATTTTTAAAGTTGGCTCTGCTAAGAACCGAAACCGAAAGCATAGACATGCTTAGATTGATAGATGCTTAGATTGACACTAAAGAGTGGACAGATTCAGATTGAATGAACAAAGCCTAACACGGAACTACCACAGATACTAAAGCTTATATTTATAGAGAACTCAAGTAATAGACGTTACCCAAACGTACAGTAAGATAAAGGCGAACACATTTCTCAATTTGGAACGTGGTTAACCAATGCAGAAAACAATTGAGTGATAAACATGTCTTTGACAAGTTTAGCCCGAGGTGAGTACCAGAATCATTGTCTCCATCCAAGTACCTCCTGGCGGAGGTAATTTAATACAACCGCTTACGCCAATTCGTCCCAATTTCTCAACACGAACACTTGTCTCAAAACCGTTGTACTGACATGTCTTAACTTGTCTCGCGAGTACTAGTAGACTTAGTACGTGACCTTTCAATAGATGACAAAGCCTTTTGAACTGAAAAGAATCTTCATTTGTATAGCTTCTAGAAGCTTTATTGTTGCTTGTTCACATAATCGGATTTGTTTATTTCTTTATATAATTATTATCCTTACATATTATAAAACAAGTCGTCCGCCGCATCTATCTGTCTGTCTCTGTTCGCGATAAACTCAAAAACTACTGCATCGATTTTCATGCTGTTTTCACCAATGGAGAGAGTGGTTCTCGAGGAAAGTTTTTGCATTATAATTTACAAAGATAAGACACAAGCTATTAGGGCTGCAGAGTGAGAAACCTCCTGACAATTCGTGCAGTGTTACGTCCTGACAATTTATCATTAATGTTATTATTATTATTAAAATCTAATATAGGCCCACAAAACCACATATTATTATATTAAATAACAGTTTATTTGTGGAGTCAAATGATATCGCACAACCTTTGAGATTGTCACATACAATTAAATTCCGCTTGTTACTTGTGTACATTACTGAGTTACATTACCATGAAAATAAGGCAATAAAAATATTCAAATATTTTTAAGAACAAAAACAAAGGTTAAGATAAAAATTTGCGTATTAGGTTCAAGAACGGCCTTTACCCAAAGAGCATTCTTTATGTATGAACCCATTGTGGGTCGCCCTATTTTACATTATTTTTTTCAACAACATCATAGAGGTTTTGTCTAAAGTTTATGGTCCATGAGCCAGCGACAGATTTTCATGACCAATTTCCTCCCAGTCGATAACTCGTAAAATGACTGAGAGAGTTGTATCATGAAGCGTTGTGAACGTCAGCTGCGGCTCCGATGGTGGGTTGAGCAGTAGAGTGGTAGCCGCCCACGCACATAATAAAAAAAATTATTTCCAATTAAAAATTCATCAAATTATAGTTAGCCTAATATTTTGAAGAAACAAAATTGTCAGCTATTTATAAAATGGTGGATTATGCGTCTGCAGGTCACACGAATATATACGTGTTCAGTGATTACCTCCCAATAGAAAATTTATCAGATGATAGTTTATGTATTACTGTTAATAAATAAAAAAGTCAGCTGGCTATATCTTGGTGGAATGCTTGTCAGCTGATGCTCTGAAAGTGTAACGGGCTACCACAGCTCAACCCACCATCGGAGCCGCAGCTGACGTTTACAACGCATCATGATACAACTCTCTCAGGCATTTTACAAATTATGGACTGAGAGGAAATCATTCTGGCTTACGGACCGTTAATGTCACATACGAAATTTGCAGTGGCAGTCACCCTCCTACAGAAATAAAAGTATTTGTGTTTTGATGAATGAGTAAGGGATGCCAGAAATCGTTTCCATATCCCTTTCCAATCCCTTATCCTTTAGTTTGCAAAGCACTTTCAGCACCTGTGATGTTATTTTGTTTGTGTTATAGGCGACGGTAGCCACCTACCATCAAGTGGGCTATCAAATCTATAAAGGCTACAAATTTACTAGGATTTGCTTGTTACTAAAATAAATTGCGTTTAACAGTTGCAAAAATTAAAGCTCGTGTTATTCTTTCCTGTCCAAGATTTTAATAATGAACAAAAAATGTTATTAAAACCCAATTTCACTACAGAGGGAATAATTACGAGGCCGGGCTATTAATTATCACAGTACTTTTAATTAATATTTCTCTTTTTACACCGATGCTTAAAAAAAGGAAAGTTTGTTTTTATACCTTGATGCCGAGATAAAAATATTTCTTTTTTTAAATCATCACTCACTGTAAAATAGAGTCGTGTAACTTACATTGTGTCTTTATTTAGGATTCACAATATATTATTGCAATTTGGATCCTATCACGAGTTGGTAACTAAACTAATGATATTGTCTGTCTCGTTTATTCCCTTGTCTATTATTCCATTTAAAAAAAAATTGAAATTTTAATTTCCAGAATTACTATTTCGAAAGCTTACTGAAAACACCATAAGTCTGTTAGAAAATTAATTGATAGGGTACAAAATATATCTATATTATATATACATCTGTAACAATACAATAAATCCTGAATTTCATAGTCATATATTTAAATAAATTATTTATATTACCATCACACAAAAATCGTTCTAAAAATCAAATCCGATTCGAGAACCTAGCAAGAAAATCCAAGTAGGTAGTACTGTCTCCGGTACAAATATACCATGTATACCTATCAATAGAATTTGAATTAAAGTGGGTATATGAGGTTAAAAAGAACTATGTATTTTAAATGAAAACCAACGCTTTCCGTATTTACGATAATGCCACAAACACAGTCATGTCACCCGAGAACATCTCTCTCTCTATTCGGGAAAAGTAAGCAGAGTCTTTCGCTTGCGGCATAATGTTTCCAACGCTCAGCAGCTAATATTTGGAAATGAGGTATTACTGGATACGTAACAAGATTTGGGTAAATCAGGACTCGATCGATAAGGTCGAGCCGATGTTACGGCTAAAATTAGAAGTAAAAGAGAACTAATGATGTTATTGTATGGAATTTGTTACTTATTTTTTAGATACTTAACAGCGTCTCTTAAAAGGGTTTTTGCAAGATATTTTTAGTTTTAATTTAGATGTTTAACAAACAAGTATTGACGTAAATAAATAAATGATACCGATATTTTTTATATTACCATTTTCAGCTTATTGTAATATTTATAAAGAGGAAAGATTTGTATTTTTATTTGTAATGAACAAACTATATTCGTACATTATCAGCGAGCAAATACTATGTAGTTAAAATATTATTATAAATTTAATTATTTTTTTCTCAGAAAATAGATAATTTTTTTGTATTTTTATGTATTTTCTGCACGGTTCAAACTTTTTGGATTTTCATGTAAGTTTTAATTTTGTTATAAGAAGCTGAATAGTGAATATCTACAGCTATTTCTATTAAAACATAATATCAATATTGATCTTTCTTTTTATGGAAAATAAAGAATCTGTTCTTTAGAGGACACCGCCCTTCGTCTCTCGTAGTTACTTGTAAATATCCGAACGAATATTGATTGTATATCGGTAGGTACTGTAGTATATCCTTTGTGTATATTTATGTAAGGAAGGAAAGGAGGAACATTATTATTATTATTTTGCACACAGGTCTACATGCTTGGATACTGTTAATATTATATAAATGTAACTATAACTTTTTTTCGGATATTTTAAGACTCTAAGACTAAGACTCTATGGTTTTTCTAAGATGGTTACAGCCGTCATGTATTAGAGAGATGTGCATTACTAAGTAGGAGGTTTCATTGCGTAAGTTGTAGTTGCTGGTTAAGCCATTTTAGCGTTAAAAGTCACACAATATCCACACAAACTTTGACATTTATAATATTACTAGGATTTTATAAATATTTTTTTTTCTCAAGTTCAAATTTATCTATTTATTTATTTATTTATTTGAAAGGCTTACCAACTAAAGGCACACTTAATAAGAATATACAACATTCACTGGAAGGAACATGACAAGTATGCATTTAAATTATAGGAAAGCACAACATTATTTGAGATTAATTAAATTAAATTAATTAATTAAATATCCAAACTTATTTGTTTCTTCTTTTTGTTACAGGTACGAACACTTAATTGTTATGAACCCTCAATCAAATACTGGAAGAGTGAGTTTCTGTTGTACATGGTACAAAAAATTATTAGTTCACTAAAAAATAAAAAATACACTTCACTAGTTTTCATAAAGTCTCAGTGTATTATTTTAAAAAACCATACTCAACATATCTAATCTAATATATTATATAAAATGCTAATGTTAGTACGTGAAGACAGGGTTTTCTCTATGATCACCAACTCCAATCAACTTCCCGTTGGGGTGGTAAATACGCCTTGGTCTCCTGGTGAAAGTAAGGGAGTTTGGCAGCGGTGGGTGGAAGTGGGTGGTTGTGGGTGGCAAAAATGTGAAAATATATATATCTGTCCTTTTCTAACTCAAATTTCTGAAATGATTTAGTCTAGAAAGTTCCAAAATCTAGAAAGTTCCAAAATGCGTGCAACTGTTAAAATCGATGCGAAATTTTATCTAGAAAAGTCTAGAAAGTTCTAGAAATGATCTAGAAAGTTTGATATTTTTTATACTATTAAACATGCGATGTATTTTAATTCGAGCATCGCCGGATTTCGCTGCTAGTTACAAAATAAAAGCATTAATTCGTTTGAAAAGGTATTTCACGTTAGATGGGCATAAATATTTGTGTTTCCTCATCGGCACAAACTGTCAAGTCAAGCTATGTGAATAGAGACTGGTACTGTCAGATTATGTGAAGGAGACGCTGAGTGTTTTTCCCTGTTTTCTTAAGGCTGTCACGGAAAAAGTTGACCTATACTTAGGTCGGAGGTGGGAGCGGAATATAAAAGTTAAAGCACTTAATTATTCATAAGGTTTTCCTGTAATCCCTCTGCTCGAAAGTTTAGCCTCGTCCTGTCACGGCCTTAAGTGACAAATTATAGCCGAAAATCGAACAAATTTTTCATGAAAAGAGAATTTTGACAGTCCCTTACATCCCAACTTTTATAGGTACACGTCTATATAGTGACGTTGATAAATAAATCAGTCTGACCTGATTACATAGTTAATGGAAAATTTATATTTCACTCATTGATTCAAATAGGTGTAGGTACTGTTTGTTAAACAAATGGAAAGAAAGGTTTTGGTGTAATCTTATTGGATTTGGGTATCTATATTAAATACGTTCTCAGCAGACAGAAACTTTCTTCAAAACTCCAGGTCGGATTCTAATTTGAAATCCAGTTTATAATAACGTTTATTTTGTTCGTGACAGACTTCCAAATTTAATTCCAAATCTTTAAAATAATTAAACGAGGAGACGAGCAAATTCATATAGATTAATTGTTTGAATTATTCTATAAATTATTTTTAATATTCTTAACAATTGGATAAAGTTTATTGGATAAACCTTATAAATTTTTTATTTAAAAATCTATACCATTAAAATAAAGCTTTGTTTGTTTGGTTGAGAACGCGTTAAGCTCGTATGCAAAAAAAAATGCATTTTATAGTGTAATTCTTTATCAAGGTTATGATGATGATTGATCAAGGTTATTATGATGATGATCAAGGTTTGATGTATTTTCTCAAAAAAGAAATCATCATCATTAAATCTGTAAGGGTTAGTCAAGTTACTTTGTTTACAGAGATATCGTGTTTATAGGCTCTATACATGATGCTGAGACTATATTGACGATTTTCAGATTTTTTTTCTGTAAGTATGTATGTATGTATATTGTATGTATGTTCCTCCATAACTCTTAAACGAATTAACTGATTTTCATGAAACTTGGTAGATAAACATTTAGACGTACAGAACACAGGATAGGCTACTTTTTTCGTTTTTAATGCGGACGAAGTCGCGGGCGCCAGCTAGTAATTAATATATTTGATCCTAACGGAAAAAGGTATTTTGATTTTTTATTAGTTGTTCTAAAGATGTTTTACTAAACATTTGAATAGCATAAATCCTAAAAGCATCAACTCGGTTTGAACTGAAAATAAAGATTTAAGTACAAAGAAGAAAAACGTCATGCCACTGTAAATAAAAAACAGATCGCGAAAATAAAAAGGCTTTGTGTTTGGGAAAGGGATTTGGTGCGGTGTGACATGGCAGGCTCAGGGTGAGCCGGCTTATCATATTGGCGCAGGTAGATACGAATACAATGACGTGCTCTATCTGTATGCTTACCCACATTGTGTTAAATTCATCCACCGCGTTTTACAAATAAAAGATATCGCCGTTATGTGGGCTGTTCAAGGTTGCGTGTTCATTCCAAATCTAAACACAACAACCATTTTCTTGGTAACACTTTTCGAATGTTTCTTCAAAGGAAATGTTATCTTTACAGACACCTAAACATATTGTTGCGATGTTGTCCACGTATGTTGATGTACAGTCGGTCGCATAAGTCGATTAACACATTCATAACTGCAAAACAACTAAACACTTAACGCGCCATAAGTCGTTGTAACGACTAGAGAACAAAATAAACTTCACGTACAAACAAACGATCGTAAAAAGCTTCAGTAAGTAAGTAAGTTGAGTGTTCAGTTGTTTTGCTAATCAACTTATGCGGCTGACTGTACCTAGCAATGACGTACCTGTCTTTCATCTTATTTATTTTAACATTAATTTAGATTTATTAAAATTTTATCAAGCCCTTATTTATATGTATAATTGTGATGAATAAGTCGGGAAAAAACTACACATTTTGGGTGATCCTTATATTGCTTGGTATCAGCCATTACTTATATTGCATATATTGGTATACTTATATTGCTTGATTTTATATTGCTAAAGATCTAACACATAAATAATATCCGCTCGGTTGTGTTCGAGCTATTGATACAATAAACGTGTCCCAAGAAGTAATCTCCGGCGGATATCTGTCTCGGCTCCTTCCAAAAGGAACTCGAAACTGTTTTGTCGTTTATAATTACGTCGAAAACAACTTCACCCGTCTGTTTGTGCAAAACAACTTGTCAGTGAGAAGGAAAAAGGAAAGTTAAACACTGGATGTTATTGTTATTTGCGTGGCCTTTTAATTATTTGTACGAAGGACGTTGCTGATAAAAAGAACCACTTATTTTTCATAAAAGAAGAAAACACCGTAAAGACTCGAGCTAGTTACAATTCTTTCTGTGTGTTACGAAACAAATTATCTTGGGAGTACCTATTTCGGTTCGAACTTTCAATTTGTTCTTGAAATCCGCAGTGTGCAATGCAATATATATATTATTATTATACATACAGAAGATATTTTTATTCCCACTGATATTAAGGATTTTTCTTAATGCTGCAAAATTCTCGAATGATATATTCTTGTTTATAGCAGTCAAATATACTACACTGGACCGCAAAGTAAGAGGTCGGTTAGAAAATTTTTAATATCTTCAAAAGTACTTTAATTAAGACTAAATTAAAGCTAAACTAAATAAATTTTATTTTTGTTTAAGCACATTAAAATATTCTTTAATTTAGTCTTTATTTCATAAAGCTAGGTCAGGTACTTTTGATGATATTGAAGATTTTCTAACCGACCTTTTTTCTTTGCGGTTCAGTGTACTTGAGGTATTGACACTGATATACGGGAATGTCAAAAGTAATCCTAATTATTTCGCGTTATCAAGATTTCTTTTTTGCATCACCTTAGAGATCCTTTTAACAAAAGCGTGAACAAAACAATAGAACGTACAATGACGTACATCCATCCATCCATAGTAGTTCCATACTAATACTATTACCATATTACTTATTATATTTATTTAAGTCTAGGGTAAATAGGCACTTACTAGGTAAGCGTGGTCCATCTTTGGCCGCATCTGCACCTAACATCAAGTGAGATCGCGGCCAAGCGCTGCCTTGATTACATAAAAAAAAAAAAAAAACTATTTACTATAATAAGTATATGTGAAAGTAACTCTGTCTGTCTACCTTTTCACGCTTTAACCACTCAACCGATCATTATGAAATTTTGGATACACGTTGCTCGGGATACAAGAAAGGACCAGAAAAGGATGAAAGACACATACATACATTTAAGTAGTGGTAGGGCACACTGCGTTTCGCAGCCATTTGGGCAGCCCGTCTGGCGGCAGTAACCACCACCTTACAGAATACCACCGTGAAATAACAGCATTAATGTGCTGTTGTGTTTCGGTGAGTGAGTAAGGGATGCCAGAGCCCATTACCCCATCCCTCCCTTATCCCTTATCCTTAATCCTTGTATGGTCGGCAGGTAGGCGGCGGTAGCCACCTACCATCAAGTGGACTGTCAGCCTGTCTGTTGACCTTAACATAAAAAAAAAAAAAAAAAAAAAAAAAAAACATGAATTTGTGTTCAAAAATTTACTCCTTACTTTCTCGTAAAATGTTAATTCGATTTCAAACAAAATGCTGTACAATGTCTGATTCTAATTAAGATATTTCAAGCTTGTTGAGTATTTGTATTGTCACGATTATGTCTAAAGGTTATGGCCTATCAACACGATATAAAAGTGTGTTCAGAAGATTTACGAGCGGCTCAGCCTATAAAATGGGTGTCAGGGGAAGCGAAATTGCGATCGACTAAAATGTGATCAACCAGACGCGATCACCGCTTGTGACTAAATTCACTCAAAACAATAACTTATTATGGCGTTAGCGTTAGCAAACATCTATAAAAAAATTAAAAAATAATTTCCATATTTTATTCTATTACATGAATATGGTTAGCCATATGGTTCTGTGCGAAGAATATTTTTTCCTTGTACAATGTTGGTAATGAGCAGGAGAGAGTCATGCGCTAGGAGACTCATAGGTGACAGTACTCTTTTAAAATCTAAGATGCAGAGCCTGGCACATAGACGCAAAATTGCCAGTCTATGTGTCTTTTATAAGATGTACTTCGGAGAGTGTGCTCAGGAGCTGCATGAGCTCATACCGCCTTCCCCTTTCTTCCTCATCTTGTCGAAATACCTCCTTCGGACCAAGCGCTTTGAAACATCCATTATAATGCGCACTGCCAAGGTTTGGCACTCTCTGCCGGCGTCTGTATTTCCGAGCTCATTTATAACCCTAATCTTTTCAAACTTCGAGTGAATAGGCATCTTCTGGGTGAGCTCGCGCCATCATAGGCCTCATCCTTGCTAAACAGCTGGTTGTTTCCCGAAAACAAACCCCTCTCTAATAAAAAAAATATGTAACTTTCTAATGTACGAGTAACAAGGGTTTTTAGTAATATATGTTAGCCAGTAATCGTGAGGTACACTGCATAATATCGCCCTGAAACCGCGTGGTCCGACTGCTTCATCCGAACGCAGTCATTTGAGCAACCAAGCCATTACAGGAGACCAAAGTAAAATAACAGCATGTTTCGGTGAGTGAGTAAAGTATACCAGAGCTTACCCTATCCGCTTCCAATCCCTTATCCTCACCTCAATCCCACTATGGTCGGCACCTATGTCGTTGCTTGTGTTATAGGCAACGGTAACCACCTACCATCAAGTGGACCGTCAGCCTACCTGTTGATCTTGATATAAAAAAATATCCATTTTAGTTTAACTTACTTGAATACTTACAACGGTTAGCCATAATTGGTAAAACTTACTATTACTTCCATATCCCTTCCCAATCTCTTATCCTTAATCATAGTATTCGGCAGCTAACTTACAACACTTGTGACGTTTCTTATGTTATAGGCAAACGTTGCCACCTACCATCCAGTGAACTGTCAGCCTGTCGACTTTAAAATAATATTAAAAAGTTGAATTCTAGTTTTATCCAGGCTTCTATCATTAAAATATAACATTCACGCCTAATAGTAACTTAACCCTCGTCACGTATCTTTATCATAATATATCCTCTAATATGTCTTGCTCGTCTTATGTTATCAGACGATAACATCTGACTAATTTATCTGTCGGCCGCATAATATAACTATAAGCCTAATTTGTCTTTAGGCAGAATACACAATAGTCCCTAAACATATTAGAGCTTACACTTAGAATGTCAAAACATGAAGCCCGAAAAAGAAGATATTCCAACCTTGGAACAGAGTCAGATTTATATAAAACTAGCTGTTGCACTGGCTGGGCAACCGGTTCGAAGAGGCTAAAACGGCCTTTGGGCTTAAATTACCCCTAAAAGGGTTAAATACAAAAGGCAAGGAGAAATAACTGCATATCTTTTTTTCCCATGAGTCACCATGAAGGTTCAACACCTGAAATAATGACCACGACCACTCTGTCAAGAGTGAAACTGACGAATAAGAAGCTGTTGCACGCGACTTCACTCGCTTAGCTTTATAAAATATAGCTTATCTTACTCGCTGATAATGTAGCTTTCTATAAGTGAAAGGATTTTCAAAATCAGTCCAGTTATACATTACAAACATACAAAAATAGTAATCTCCTCTCTTTATAATTATCTGTCCCTTTATAAGTATAGATAAACTAAATTACATAAAATCGAGTAGCATTGCTTTTTTGTTACCAAAAAATATTTTTTTGAAAAATCTAAACTGTTCTTAGTAATCAATTAAAGCTATAGGCAAAAATCAAATGTAGTCAGATTGTGTTCTAGACAGTCCAAGACCAACCCTTCATACGTTGTTACTTACTCATGCTCGATTATTTATTAACATTATACTTATTTCAATGAAAATTATTACCGAAAAAGGAAAACTCCAACGTACAAGTTTCCGTCTCATGTCAAAATTGTCGTGTCAGCTTCCATCCCTCGTTGCCTCATAGTTCATGCCACGTTCTTTACAACGATTCGGTGCTGTCATGTCGGGCTACAACTTTTTTGGACCCTTTCCAAAAGTGTCACAGTAAATAAAAGTTGACTGGAAACCAGCCACACAACCCAAGTAGCGAAAACTGGCCTTTGTTGATGGCACTATACAAGTGAAGTAGTCGGGACGTTCGCTATTTAACATTGTTAACATTTCAAGTTTTCGTATCGTTTTCTGTAAATTATTCGAAATAGGATCAGTTATTATTTTATCTTATTTCGTAAAAACGATGCAAGATAGGAAATAATATTTAAAATATAGTACCTTCTTCTATAATTTCGGATGGTCATAATCATTATATTGTCATTTTTAACATGTCAATTATAAATTAGAACCTACGACCTAACTAAGCCATTAACATAATAAGGTAATTTTGAAATAAGACATTAAAAAATAAAAAATCCATACTAATATATAAAGTTGAAGAGTTTGTTTGTTTGTATGATTGTACGTACTAATCTCAGTAACTACTGGTTCGAACTATGGCTATAGAGAACGCTAACGAAGTCGCGGGCACTAGCTAGTATAAAATAAATTTAGAAAAATAAAAATAATCCTAAATTATAATAAATTACAATGAAGCCATGTGAACACATGGCATATGGCTATGTGAACGACTTCTTATCTTCAATATCAAGTTTGCCAAAACCTTAGAAAACCCCCAGAAATTGTATATAGTATTTATTGAAAACTTTTTTCTTAGATGTGAATATCGATCTGATATCTATTGCTGTATCTTAATGTTCGTGGAGCAAGTTTTCCTACGCTAATACGATTGCAGTAAAATGTTCAGGCAAAGTAATGTGAACGCATTAGCACGGAATATTGCACGAGACCTTGTAAAATTCTCTAATTTATTACTGAAGAAAAAATATTTTACACCAACTCCCGCCGTCCAGGGCTAAATCGCTGCCGCTTATAGCGCTTTTAATCGGGCAATTTAATATAATGAATGCGGTCTATTACAACGAGCATAGCCACATAGTAACAAGAAGGCGGTAAGGGATATTTCTTTAAGGAAGAAATACAGTGTTTGAAGCATAAAGTCATTTCGGCATTCATGCAGATTTCGGATCGAAGCCGGGGCTGGGCTTCTCTGTAGAAGCATTATTACGAACTGACTTTATTTGTATTGACTTATAGGTCCCATATTTATTTTTTCTAAAAATCTTGATCGTCTCAACCGTCGAACATAAATTGCTGGAAATGGCCCTCTCCATAATTCTTCAGAAAGACCGGTCAATAACAACCTGGATCCAGCAGCGGCTGGCAGCTGTTATTAAGGTGGCGTTGGACGAGTGTGCTCAGTAATACGTATTTGGGAGAATTTTTGTCTCAACTTACTATAATGCTAATAACCTAAGACATTCGCGCACTTATTCAACTCACGAAACATACGTCAGCAATTCCAATATTTTATAAAAACCTTTACAAATGGTAACTATTGACATCCCAATTTTTAATGTAGCTACTCTAAAGCTAGGATGTTTTCATTGGAAAACATTATTGGCTTTCAGTCAATAATTACGAGATCTCAACCAGCGAAAATGTGACAAATTCTGCACATTTTAGAAATTAGTTATACTAGATATAAAATAAATTTCAATTTTTTGTCGCGATGCCAAAAACCTTCATATTATGTCTCAGAAAAGTCCTGTTTTTTCATTTATTACTACGACCAATAACTAAAGTAATCATGGAATTACGTAGTATCGAATTGGTAAGTCGCTCCAGTTGGAAAGTGGACTCTTAAGTTGTCTGTCCATCTATGGATAGATCGCTGTTACTTGTTACTACCTTAGTTCGATTCATCGTTGCTTTGCTCAATTCATCTTGATTCAGGATGTGCAAATTCCTTACTGTATGTCTTATTATATTGAGACAATCTTTGACTACGACCGCTTTTAGTAGAACAATGCCTCTGTTAGCGGCCACTATTTGCTGGTTGAAGTTTAAATTAATTGGTCATTAAACATGTGGTTGTAGAAACTCTTGTTTAAATGTATCTATTAAATAGATTTGCAACTTTTGCCCTGAGCCTTTTCTTTTCTTGTATATTTGTATAGCAGTTATATGCAACATAAATTTATTCGAACGATTTGTGCCCAAATTTTAAAACAATAAGTTATAAGATTTTGAATTAACACATTTTTATTCTAGTGTTTGTATGACCTAACAAAACTTACATCTTATACGAACGAGGGCGATTTCAATCTTCATATAATATGGTAAATAATTAAAGTTAAGCTAGAGTAAACCATGGAAACTCTTTTTTGAGTTTGTTACGTCATGAAAACGAATTGCCTTTTTAGGCCTCAAATAAATTTTCATCTGTTCAAATATTTTTACAGCATATATCCAATCCAGACTAATAAAGTCAGGTGCAGACTTGTATAAGAATCGCGGTTTGTGTTTTCTTTAAAGTAAAATTTACTAAAGATTCACTGACTTATTAATCTCTGAAAGACCTTAAATTAAAGAAAAATCTTAAATTAAGAAAACAAAATTAAATTATGTGCCCCCCACTTCTGCGATGCCTGGGTTATAGTATCTACTAAGTTGTGTGAATATTTTCACCGAATTATTATTGAGAAAATATTGACCCAGTATACCATTACCCTGGTATACTGTAGAGGTTAGTACCGTAGTTTTTAAGCCTTCTTCCTCACAAGACATCTCATGCATTATTAAACCGAAGAGCTCATAATGGATGAGAGTTTAAATCCGTGCCGGCCACGCTTATTCTTAATCGTGCAATTTATAATGAGGGAATATGGTCCATTATTTTTCTCCACTTTGCCGCTCCATTCTCGAACATTTAAGAATCTGTCGAGTAAATCATTTGAAATTATAATGGCCCGTGCACTTACCGTGATGGATACGATACTCATCTCGATCCCTGGCGTCTAATGATAAATGGCTATGACAAAACCTCTTACAAATAAATCAAGTTTCGCTCAGATGAACTCGCGAGACTCTCGTATCTTTGACACTAGGAGTTTACGCTTTAAATAATGTTGTCGTCTAAATGAAAACTATATTTATAGATAGTGTTTAAATGTTGATCACTTATCCTGTTTCATTCATCAATACCACTTTCCCATCTATTTATCAATATTATTTAATATGTATCTGTAAGTGTATGTATGTATGTGCGTTCAGGACACAGAATAGGTTACTTTTTTTCTTTTTCAATGCGGACGAAGTCGCGGGCGCCAGCTAGATAAAATCGTAAAAGCGTTATGTTAATACATTAAAGATTTTTTTAAACAAATTGTACAAGTTGTACTTATGTTACAGAGATCAAAATAATAGTATCTAGATTTTTTGTCTGTGAGACTGTCTGTGGATAAAATTTGGCACACGGATAGTTTAATAACTGGATTTACATATATAATACTTTCAATACTGGAAAAATGTTCCTATGGGAATATCCTTTGGGATTCCTGTGGGGTTGTGGGTATCAAAAATTAGGAAGTCGTAGGAACTCGCGGATTATCCTAATTACTAACAAATAAAAGTTATTCTTAATAATATAATAATAAATGTGATATAGAAAGAATCCCATTAAATCAGCAACAAAATTTAAAAGTTTTTGTATTAAATCATTTGAAGCATTAAGGATCAGTACTTTTTAGGAAAATGTTAAACAAGATTTTTCCCCTCTTTCTCCATCGGCTCAATTATCTCGTGAAACTCTCGAAGACGTTAAATACATGAATATTTAATGAACACTGGTCGGCTGACCTGTTAGAGGGAGACAAGCAAGAACAGCTGAAATATCTTGTACCGTGTAATTAATCATATGAAAATATTATTTCGTAGAATTTACTCAGATTGTAATGTACAGTTCCGCGTTCTATTTTTTCTTCCGTGTCTTTTATAATATGTATAAATAAATATCGGCCGGATATAAATCCAGTAAATTACACAGGTATATATTATACTAGCTGGCGCCCGCGACTTCCTACGCGTTGATGGAGGAACATACATACATACATACATACATACATACATACATACATACATACATACATACATACATACATACATACATACATACATACATACATACATACATACATACATACATACATACATACATTTATACAAAAATTCTAATAATCGACAATTTAGTTTCAGTATCATGTATAGAGCCTATATACACGATATTTCTGAATACAAAGTAAATTACTCCATGACCGACCCCTACAGATTTATTATTAAAATTGACTATTATGGGTGGGGATTGTTATAGAGTGAAAATTTATTATGAAAAGTAATCTTCATTATCATGTAAAAATCAGAAAATTTATTGAGTAACTAAGACATGTTGGTACCACCACAGTAAATTAGGTGTGCTTAACATAAACACTATTGTAATTTCATTATTGCTAAAATAGTAAATATGAAATATCATTTGAACATAGATAACCACGTGTATTGCCTAAATACAAATTCATTCATTCATATTACGCCCTCAGATGGGACATAGCTCAAACTAACGAGGCTTTACTGCCCTCCCCTGGCCCGTAAATTCAGTCGCACTATTCTTTCCCCGATAGGATTTCGCAAATTTATTCCACCAATGGCGGATTCAACGGCATTTATTTCAGTTGGAAGTTGGAAGTAATAATGTTTGAAAACTAGAGCGCACCCGTGCGCAGTATTTTCCACGTCCTATATTTTATTTCGAAGTGAAAAGGCAGAATAGAAATGCCAAAAATTAAAGTCAAAATTAGAGTCAAAAATTCAACAGTCACAAAGTCAAAATAAAAGCAAAGTCCACCGCCGCATCTGTCTGTCTGTATGTCTGTAGGTAAGTATGTTCCCGAATATCTAGAGTTAACAAAAATATCTAGGCATGTGAATCGCTTTTCTACCTTACTACAACCAAATAGTCAACAGTATCAAGTAATCGAGTCTCTCTGGAAATGTTTTAGAATAAAGTCAAACTTAAACCACTTCAACTTTTTCATTGATACCTATCCAAAGTAATATAAATCTGAGTAATTTATAAAAAGTTAATTGAAGCCAAAATGCGTTAAATATTGTAAAATTTTTCAATACTTATTAAGAAAATTTAGAACTTTTTTCATAATATAGAACCCTAAAGCCAAGTAGTGACAGCAAAAAGTAGACTTCGTTTCCTGTCGAAGATGTTAATTAAAACTGAGGAAATTTAATGAAGCCTAAATGTATTCGGTACGGTCCTTATCAAAGAGCTTCACGAATGTTTACGTAAAAATTCTCCTTAAATTTTATTAATGTTACTTGATTGGTCAAAATATCCGTGAATAACGTTTGATAGGTATATGTACGTTTCTCATTATTTGAAAATAAGACATCATTACCCATTTACATGCTCCAATGCGGAACTGAACATTTCGGTTGCACAAGAGCTTGTTATTCGGTAAATATTTCCTCATTTAGTGAATGCAGAATACATGTAACTTATTCCACTTTTACAAGGATCCATTCGTGTTTCAGCGAGACTGCTTTGGTTCTTTTCATTTCTATATTTGTTCCACATAATATGATGCACCAAATTAATAAAAGAAATTAGGAAAGCTCTTAATCTTTGGCAACCTTGGCAACCGTAGTTAAGCTTTGGTGTCTTAAAAAAATCGTAGTTTCCTTACATTATTTTGAGGCTGTAAAAAGAGGGGAGGTGTGGGGATTTGATTCTTATACCCGCGACAATATCCACAAGAAAACTGCGTTTAAAAACGATAAAATTAAAAATTCAGTTTGTGGCTCCCACGGCACTCGCAACGGCAGGATAACTGAGACAATATGGGGCATAAATCGGGCATTATCACCGGCTCCCGTCAGGAGGGCCGTTTGATTCAATTCCTTGTCTAAATTTAGTATGCGGTATCCTTTCGACCTCCTTATATTTAGCCACGAGTTCATGTCTCTTACTTATTAGATAAACCCTAAAGCATTAAAATGTATTATTAATTTGCATAGAAAATGTTATACCTAAGACTGTTTTAAACTAGTATATTTTTAAGAAAGGTCCAAAAATTTTAAATTTACTGAAAAAATAAACGAAAACTTATGAGAATTTCTGATACTTATGATACTTCTGAATTTAACTGTGTATTTTTCATTTAATTTATTATTTTTAATGAAATTTTTTTTATTGTCTACAAATCTCCCTCGATTGTTTTTAATCTTCAAGATTGAAGTATCTTATCGTTTGTTTTTCACCATCTGTCAAGTAGACTAACCGTTATTTAAAGTTAATACTTATAGTTGATGAAAGAGCCTCAGTATCTCAATTGTTAATTTGGTAACATGTCATTTTTATGTTACTATTATCACTATAATTCATTATTAATATGGATTAATTTCGATCAAGAACTCTTTAGAGATTTTTTAGACCCTTTTTCTTTAGCGCCTCTTCCACCAACTGCAAGTAAAGTGTTGATAGTTACTTTCAGAAATCATTTTCTGTTTTATTGAATTATGCACTCGGTTAACTGCATCATTCGATAGATTTTTTAAAATTATTTTCTATTTAATGTTTGGGACGTTTACCGTACAACCAAAGGTATATCAGCTAAATTATTCCCGGTGACAGGTGAATTTAAGTGACGGTTTAGCCTACTTGACGTTGGTGAAAGAGGCGCTTAAACAAACAAAAATTACTTACAAAATGTTGAAATTGAAATTTTGCACTGTATAACAATTGTTACAATAATAATTCAAGAATGTGAAAACGTTTAGCAAAAATAGGTGGGTGGGGTACATACAAGTGAAACTGTACGAAAATATCAGTAAGAACATAACGTGGCCCGCGAGAAAAACATCATACTCCTACTATTACTGAATGCGTGAATCATCTGAACAATGTTTGCGACATTTATGGCGCGTTCCTCTCACTTATTGTGTTTCTGACTGAAATTTAGTGTGATTTCGCTTCTTCTGCTCGTTATTTTTCTCACTATTTTCCTTATGGTTTCCAGGATTTTTTGGCGTGCTTGCTTCTTTTATTCAGACATTTTGATGCGTACTCTTTCCAGATATGGAAGGCTATAGAACTTTCCTCAGTCATACTAGTAAGCTTACTAGCTACTGCCTAGCTAGGCAGCCCGCTAGGCAAACATTCAGCGTAATAATAAGTAATGCCTGAGTATATTATATTAAAGTTAAGAGCACATTTACAACCTGAGTTGCTTATGTTAATTTGGCAGTGATACATAAAAAACATACAATCAAAGGATCCGAATTTGATTAAAATATATACATTATGCTTATTAAAATGCTTATGCACTGATAGCCTTTAATTAAAAGCTTTCTGATTTAAATTAAATACATTTGCAAACCAAGTTGCTTGCATTAATTAGGATGCGATGATATAGAAAAAAAACTGACAATCGTATAATTTGAATTGGGGCCATAATGAAGTTGCTTACAAAAATATTGACCAAAATCGTCTTCTTTCTAACCATTGACGTGAGTATTGTGGGGATGAGTCCCTACTATAATTACTATCGAAAATTGCAATTTCCGCGTCAACGAACAAAACGTTGTATTAAATTTCTATTTCAAACCACGCTACCATGTAGTCATTCAACTCGTGAAATGAAGCATCAAATCCACAAAAATTAGACAAGCGAACAATTTAGCTTGAATTTCCGTTCGTACGGACCATTTAACCCAATAAATTTGGACCATTATCCGTGTCCAAGCGGCTCGGCAATAAAACGTTTTAGATCGCCCGCGCCCGTCCCCTTTTCAAAAGTCGTTACACTTTTTTGTCGAAGACACCAATGAAATTAATTTCATATAATTGGTGCTCGAATCAGAAGAAGCTCATCATTAAAGTCGAGAGAATTTTATAATTGTTTAATATGAATAAATTGAAAATAACCAAACAAAAATGACCACGCAATAAATCGTCTCCACCCATCGACAAATATCAAACGAATCTCAGTTAAGGCGCTTAAAGTCTTCAAATGGGTTATTTCTTTAGCCTTGGCTTGACTAAATAGTTTGAAAAAACAAATGAATCATTAAAGTTTAGACAACATTTGGCACATATTGGTTTTTTTCGTATTCATTTCAGTATTAAGGACGGAGTATTAAGGCAAGCACCCAACTATTTGTCAATTCCATCGTAAATAACTCAATTGTATAAACATACATATACCTATATAAGCACAAACTTCGATAAAATTATCTTTCAAATTATTTACCTTACCTACTTAGCGTAAGTCTAAAATACTTTTTGTCGATTTGTTATTCCACACAGTCATGATGAAATGTAAATAATAAAACACCCTCGTATAGGAAAATGTTACGCACCAATAGCACACGGAATAGAATAATGGATATAATGGAAAAATGGATTACGCCCTTCCGTTATAGAAGGCGGCATATACTATTTACAAAGTCGTCCTTGTTAGCCACATAAAAAATATTTGAAAATGTATTTTTGTGTTTTTTATGTAAGTAATTTATACTTACTATTCTATACTAATATTATAAAGAGAGAAAATTTGTATGTTTGTAATGACCAAATTCAAGAACTACTAGGCCCATTTTAAAAATTCTTTCATCAATCTTCAATTATAGGCTATATTTCATAAAGTTACGCGGACACATGCAACACCTAAAATAAATACCTCTCAATAAATAGGTAAGTGTTTTATTATACCTATCGGCAGACAATATAACGATTAAAGAAGAAGCCTTCTTTCTTAAGATACTTAGAGCAATAAATGAGGAACCTTCCTCGTTTATCGCTCTACCTATCTATTAGTGAAAACCGTATCAAAATCCGTTGAGTAATTTAGAAGTAGTGAGGAAACAGACAGACGCGGACAGCGACTTTATTTTATGCATTGTTAATTTACCCTTTTTTCTATTTTCTGCGTTAAAATATTGATTAAAATAAATAAATTACGCGCACATCTAAATGTTATTATTTAGTACCAACGTTGTATTGGCTTAACGTAATACAAAATCAATACAGTAAGCTCCAATTAATCGGTACAAAAGCTCTGTCTGCCCAGGGCCGGTACTAATACATGCACATCAACCTTTCAAGAACTAAAGCCTTTCGAGCGGTTTACACTTAACTATGTTTAGTTTAGTTTTATATCTATGTTTCTAATAGTAACAAACAACTTGGGTAGTACTTAACTGTTCGTTTATCTATAACTTCGAACTTGATAAGAAGTGATTGGGTAAATCGGTTTAGTATACGTCTCGCACAATTTTATTTCGTTCGAAATGTGTGAAAAGCCAACTTTTTTAGATAAAATTTTTAGTAGTTGTCTCGCACACTTTGGGTTTATAGAAAACACTCGGTTGTACAAGACCGATATTTTAACGAGGCCGTTGGATAAGTGCTTGCCTTAACTTAACGCTCTGTTCCAAAGGTCCCGGGTTTGAATCCCGACAGGAAATGATTTCGTAGCACATGCCTACTTTTATGTTTTGTCGACTTTTCAATATTTCTATACATACAATAACCATTGCAATGTATGCCGAGTCAGTTCTATAATAAAAAGTAATAAAAAATCTTTTGTTTTATTTTAAATTAATTAATACACATTTTGGTTCAAAAATAAATATCCATACACATCGGCATGTTGGTTAACGAACATAATTTATGTTTTGTGAAATTTGAATCCTCCGATATCGTTCCAATTAACGTAACGTGTGCAGTAAAACATTCGTTAGGGGAAAACACGTGTGTATTAATTTCCAACTCTTTCAATACGATGTTAACATTGTAGGTACATTGATCGAACAATGAAGCGCTCTGCGGTTTTTGAATAAATATTATTTCTATTTTAATAACGTTTCAGGTGTAATGGAATACAATAAAAATATTTTCAGTGAGTTATTTTATTATATAATTATTTTAAGCAAACAGAGATATCATCAATCAATAAATCTGTGAGGGTTGGTTATGGGTAAGTTTACTTACTCCATGAGTTTCGAAGGTTACGTCATTATAACATCAGTATTGATATAATTATTTATAGCATAATTAGGCCAATCAACCTAGGTTTTGACATGTAAAAAGTCTTAGAAGAAAACCAACTGCGCTATTGTGTAGAGAGAGAAAGTCAACATCATCGTGATTGCCCCGATAGTTTCAATTTTATAAGCAAAAATATAAAAAAACAGCGATTTTTTTCATAAAATTGTTAATAACAATTATTTAAATAATAAACTCGAGTGAAAAACATGTCAGTATCGCAAATTAATCTATTCTCCACACAATAGCGCAGTTGGTTTTCTTCTAAGACTTTTTACATTCATTGCATACTACCAA
Organism: Synanthedon vespiformis; assembly: GCA_918317495.1. NCBI lineage: Eukaryota > Metazoa > Arthropoda > Insecta > Lepidoptera > Sesiidae > Synanthedon > Synanthedon vespiformis. The sequence goes on from OU906962.1 coordinate 4,407,754, forward strand.
ATCTCCGGAGCTTGATGTAAATATATGTATGTTGCCTATAAGCATATGATTGTGTAGTTAGTATACAACAATCTAATGTTAATATAGCATTTTAAAATGCATTTCGTATCTTCAATAACTATCTTCCTCTACTACCTATATTCAATGTATATTATACTGTGACAATCCATTGTTGAAACAGTACGCAGCAACTTTTCTGCTCGCCCAGTTAATACAAAATCGATACAGTAAACCTCAATTAATCAGAAATATACAGGTATTGGTTCGCGTTTACACGGCCACAGGTTTTTGTATGTATGGTTCAGTTCAGTAAATTTCTACTATATTCCCTTTTTGATCGGACTCGGACTTTTGCTCGGTTTTATGTAAATGTGTAATAGAAAGGCAGACAACACGTTACATGGTAAGTATATCGTCTGTTTACCTAAGTAAGTAAGTAAGTTGTTAACCTACACGTAAGTCACACGTAAGTAGGGGAGCAGTGTAGGGGTTGTGGGGTTGTGGATTGTCTACACTAATATTGTAAAGAGAGAATATTTTTATGTTTATAACGAATAAATTAATATACTACTGGACCGATTTTCAAAATTCTTTCACTTATAGAAAGCTACGCTATCAGCGAGTAACATAGGCTATCATCAATACTAATAACAAATCTGCAAGTATAGGTATTTTGACGAATACAAAAGATTTGCAAGAACATTTTGTGTTTATCACCATTTGTCATAAATTGTTTAAGTATTTCTTTTAAAAAAAAACGGTAAACTACGAACTGCACTATAGACAGCAAATCGTCAAAGCTGTGAAAAGCACAATGTATAGAACAAAAACCTTGTTAGGCACATCGCAACTCTAACAATCCCGCATTCGCGTTTTACTGCCCATAAAAAATATATCTGCGTGTGTTTTATGCGTTGACTAGAATTTTAACGATTCGTTTTTCACGCCTTACTGATCGTGGTTTTCATACATAAACTTATAGATTTGAGAATTAAGCTGTGTTTACACGAATTACTGTTTTATAGTAAATTATGTATACAGTATATAGAATTTTGGCACCATTCAGCTATTACTCTCTCGATAACACGAGATAACTAAATAATGCTAATTTACTCAACGAACTCATTCAAGTTTCAATGATAACGTTTCCATTCAAGATTGGGGCAATGTTAAAGATTTATTGATGTCTTCTATACTATTATTAAAAAGAGAGAGGAAATGTAAGTCAAAAACTATTGAACCAATTTTGAAAATTCTTACATCTATAAAAGGTATAATATCAGCAAGTAACATAGGTTATATTTTAAAAAGTTATGCGGGTGAACTCGCGTGCAACAGCTAGTAAATAATAAATTACTAGTTGCCTTTGCTTGTAAGTTTGCTCGAACTATTGACGGAAAAATAAATGTTGCAACAATTGTACAAACCACCAAGCAGGCGACTTCGTCCGCGTTGAAAAAGAAAAAAGTAGCATTTCCTGTGTCCTGTGCATCTAAATGTTTATCTACCAAGTTTCATGAAAATCAATTAATTCTTTTAAGAGTTATGGAGGAACATACATACATACAATACCTTCACTTACAGATTTATTATTAGTATTGACTATTGATTGATGAAGATAACAAGTTGTCGTCACATAATGCAATCTTGTGTAAAACGATCTTTACAATCTAAATATACGTAACGTGAATGTGGGAGAAATAAAGAAAAAATATTTATGCAACTTTAGATCGAAAATAGAGTGAGATATTTATATAAAACCTTCCTCAAGAACCACTCTATCCAGTGGTGAAAACAACATGAAGATCAGTGCAGTAGTTTTTGAGTTTATCGCGAAAAAACAGACAGACAGACAGCCAGACAGACGCGGCGGAGGACTTTGTTTTATAATATGTATGGATGGGTGGCAGGAAAACTAATAAAGGAGCCAACTACCCCTTCCTTATCCTTTCAGAAACGAACTTGCAACACCTAATGGCGTTGTTTGTGTTATAGGCGACGGTAGCCACCTACAACTAAACTCTGTTTATCAGACACTTACCTACCTATTCTCCTAGTATTTAATATACACAAAGAAACCATAGGAGCATTAAAATCGTCGGAGTAAAAGAAAAATTACCTATATGAGTGTAAAATGTATTCGCAACTCGCTAGCGCAAATATACATACTTCACCTTATTGAATAACAAGCAGTTACTTCCAGCCGAACTAACTTCGAAGCAGGCGTTTCTGAAAAATATCGCACGTCGCTCAAAGTAAATAATTGCGGCTGAAATCTGATACGTTGTACGGGGGGAGTATATGGACGACGATAATAAGGTAAACGCGACTAGGTGCGGACAGTCTCGCATGTACACGAACACGACATAAACAGATAGGGTAAACGCACGCATTGTTGGCATAACACAGCGGGGGATCCATTTGGGCACAATACAACCCGTAATCACTCACGCGATTCCTCTCTTAATAGCGTGCCTCAACACGTAATATGAGCAAATGAGTTGCTCATTGTTAATCGCTGCAGAGTTATACTTAAAGCGCAAGGCTTGATCTGATTACCGTTATAATATTTCATAAATTTAAAAATGGTGTGAAGAAAAAGCAAAATAAACATTGCTATTGAAAAATAACCATTAAAAATATACAAATTTAAAAAAAACACATTTTGGAGTTTGTCAATGTTATTTAGAAATACCTACTTAATGTGAAATAATAAATTTTATGAGTTGATATAAGTAAGCCCTACAAATTGCTAATATGCCTGGCCGCCATTTTGGTGACGTAATCTCGTGACACTCAGTACTTTAATTTTGTTAGCTTTTAGTTTCGGATGACATCACGTAAATGAGTCTTTTTTCGATTAGTTCTCTGAAATTATCCCACTAGGTAAGGTATCTGATTCTAGCGTAAATTAGTATTTACATTGGCGTTTAGATAATTACGAGTCAACAGGGGATAATGCGCCGTGTAATCAGTGCAGCTCTTGTGCACCCGAGGGACACGCCGTCGATGCTGTTCCATAATTACTGTTGAATGCTTCCTAGATTTACACCTAATTGTGAATTTCGATTTAGATTTAGACTTTATTTATTAAGTTATTTAATAAGTACGTCTTTAAATTTGCTTCCATAATGACAGGCAATTCAGAACCCTCACAAGCAATTTACCAAATTCAGTACTAACCACACCACACAAAATCTGGGGACAGATCTATCATCTACATCTATCATCTAAATCCAAATTTAATTACACCACTCGATAGTAAAGAATCAAAGAATTTTTGTCATAGCTTCATTTACTTGGTATACAATATATCGATACATCAAAGCAACACTGAGATATTTTGCTAAGTTGACGATTTTGAGTTGTCGCACAAAAACTATTAGATGATCCTATCTGTTTTATACCTTCCCTAGAAGGGAAGATACTTTTCTATATTTTTGTACCACATCGTCGTAATTAAGCGTAATAAACAAACAAATAAAGTCTATATCTATATGATATATGACGCATAAATAACAATGTGTTACTAACACATTCAGTGATATAATCTCAAAACTCAAGTAGACTGGACCAAATCGGCTATTTTTATCCAAATGTTTGAAGAGGGGCCTTATGAAGAGTACAATTCGAAAAATCCGTGCGAAACCGGGGCGATTCGCTGGTTTATAATTTAAATTACTTTTCTGAGTTTTCTTCCTACTATTAAATACATTTCTATCAATATGTCGAATTGGTCATCTCGTTATGAAAATATCAATTTCCTCAAAGTTAACTTTGAAAATATCTGGGTACTTCAACCTTTCTTTAGATAAACATGTTTTTTACGATTTTTTCCCTCGGTGAAGTTCTTCGCTTGTAACTACGAGTAAATAACTGTGTTCGTCGGTAAACACAGCCCGCTTTTATTTGCCTACATCTACCTGTATGTGTATATAGGTTGGTGTCACTAATCACATCGTAATATTCCATTAACGATCCCTGTTCAGGTTTAATTGTGTTATAATCTACGCAGTCGTTACGGTTGCTAACAATGGTCGTACGTAGATAATTGCTTACGCGCGTGGGTCATGCGGAGAACTTTGCTGGAAAATTATTTGAAATTTCCACATTTGAAGGGCGTTTTTTTCTTTTACATCTAAGTCTAATTTGAAGTTAAATGAATTAAATTGAAAAAAGTTTATTCGGTTTTTCATAAGTAAAAATTTGCAGTAAAATTTCTTTGGTATTATATGGCTGGTTTTTGATGACATTTTAAAATGTTAAAATTGTTTTCCGACATTTTTCAATTTTTCCGATTTTTTTCTGTCTGCTAAAACGAAATCTAACGAGGAAATTCGATACATTTTGAAGTTTTATAACAAAAAAACACAGATTTCGTGCCTCACACGACTATTGAGCACATTGGAAAATAATCTACGGAATTCGAAAAAATATGTTGTTCTGACTTGTTGACTTCTTTCAAAAAGGTTAAGCTACAGGGCAAACCCTTAACCTGATCGTCTTTATTTTAAGCTCAAATTGTAGCTGACTAAATTGTCCAGAAGAGTTTTCTCAAATTTTTGATATTATTCTTCGAGCGCCAAAATCAAAAATTCGGAAAACAATGGTTTTTTTTTTACAATTTCGGCCATAACTATTTTCGTTTTTAACTTTTTCGAAAAACTCTTTTTGCACCTTACAGCTCTCATAAATACGCGTCTTTTTTAATATCATATCTTCACAAATCGCACTTTTTTGTGAAATCGGGGCCTATACTGAAGTGAACGAAAAGACATTTCCAATTTCAAAAAGTTAAAGGCTACGCAAGCGACTCATATTAACGCAGGCATTGAAGCTACTACATATTATTACGTGCTACCTTGCTTTATAGGGTAACTAAAGCAAATGGAGGGGAGTCCCCGTTGAACTTGCAATCGTGCATAGAATGCTGTTTTTATGACTGCTTGAACTAAACTAGGGTTTTTATTGTTTTAGGTTGCAACGACGCGGTTGCCACTGCCAAGGTTTTCACCACGCGCTGTGCTTATGTACAGCGCGGCTATAGGTGGCGAAGGAGCCGTGGCGTTGCAGCTTCGAGAAGCGGCTCCAGGCGAACTAGACGATGCTCGGCTACACGACGACCGGTTGGCTATCGCATGCCACGAGCCAGAGCTTCTAGCTGACTTACTACACGCGGCCGCTGACATAGGTGAGTCACGAGATTCCAACGATCATTTTCCATACAATGCTTTGACGTATAGACATAGAGAATGGATTGAGCTGAAATTGATACCCGCATGAAATTTAACACTCTCTATAAAGCGAGAGACTTCGATGATAAGTAATTTTCAATCGACTTCCAAAAAGGAGGAGGTTCTCAATTCGATTGTATTTTTTTTATGTTTGTTACCTCAGAACTTTTAATTGAGTGAAACGATTTTGATGATATTTCTTTTTTTCATTTGAAAACTGGTGCTTTCCGTTTGGTCCTACTACAATTTGGTCCAGTTCTGACAATGGCATCCACGAGAAAAGACCTCGAGATGATTTGAAGTCGGTTTTTTTTTTGTTAAAAATAGTTATTAAATAAAAGCTGCATTCGTTAGTTCTCTTTAGCTCTTGTAATACAATACAACAGACTCATAATTCAGTTTTTCCCTAAGAGAAAACTGCACGTAAAATGAAGACGCAAAAGTCTAGCATAAAAATCTTCTTCTTTATAGAATTTTATGATTATTCAATTAAAGATTCAACTGTTGAAATAAATTGTGATTCAGACGTCGTGGCCACATTCTCTCCGCTTCTGTTTGAATACTGTGAAAGAAAAGAATTATGAGGGAGCCGGGAACAGGGGATGGTATGCGTTCCAGGTTTCATTTTACCCGCACTGAACGCTTGTCGACTATTTTGAATTTCAAATATATCGAATTCTACATTTTGTTGAGACTGGCGTTGAACATCGGTTGCACTGGACATGCCTGTCGTTTGTTATCAGACCCGTTTAGATTGTAAAATATGATATTCATAGAATGTTGCAAAACTTTTCGTCATTACATTTTGTGAACAATTGTAAATTTCATGACGTAATATTCAGATGTAAATATAGCAATTCCATTTCATAAGTTTGAGTGGATCTTACCCTTTTTATATATTAAGTTAAGTTTTTATTTTTTATATTACTAGCTCATCCAGGCCATGCTTCGTTGTGCCTCGTTGTTTTTTTCTTATTTCTTTGGAATAAAAAGTAAGAATAAAATAGAAACATTCTTGCGTAAAAATGCAACGATTTATTAAAAATATGAAAATTGAAAATATATTGCTTGAATATGATAAATTAATGTATGTTTCAACCTAGATCAATCTAGAGTAGTCTTTTTGAATGGAAAGAGCTTTCTAATCTATTGTATTGTAAAGTTTTTATTAAACTAGCTGCTGCCCGCGTCACCGCCCGCGTAACTTCGTAAATTATATACTGAAACCTTCCTCGAGAACCAATCCTCTAATAAAATTTCATTAAATATGTAAGGATAAGGATAATAAAAGGATATGATGCATGTAATCTATACTATTATATAAATCTGCAGAGTTTGTTTGTTTGTTTGTTGTACGCGCTAATCTCAGGAACTACTGGTTCGAATTGAAAAATTCTTTTTGTGTTGGATATTCCATTTATCGAGGAAGGCTATAGGCTATAGAGAACGTGGATGAAGTCACGGGCAGAAGTTAGTTATGTATTAAATTGAAACCCACTTGACTGACAATAAGCCTTATGGTAAATGGCTACATCAATATAATAAAAACCAAGAACTAGTTACCTTAATAGGATAAATGGTATGATGCAAGGCAAGGTAAATAGGTAAATAGGCTGTAGACAGGTACTCATGAACTTAGCACACCTGCCGTTATTTCACGGTGCTTTTCTTTAAAGGCTTTGTTAATTTCGTCAGACGGTCTGCTCAAATTATGATTACAAAACTCATTATTTAAATAAGATTGCTTCATTTGACGTTGTGAGCTTACTTGTATGGAAGGGTGACGTCTTAAACATAAAATCATGCCTATATATAGAACATAATAACTTTCCCCGCAAAACTTGTGTCGAAAACGAAAAGATGATGAGTCCATTAGATGAGTGCTTAGGGTGCTTGCTTACGATGCGAAGGGGTCCCAGGTTCGATTCCCGGCTGGGTCAACTTTGGAAATGAACTTTTTTTAAAATTGTCTCTGGACTTCATCTGAAAATAGATGGCAGGACTAGAGAGAGAAATAGATACCTCATTACATTGAGGATCTAACATATATGTGCTCACATTTGCACTAATTATTCAAAAGTATAGTATACAACATGTTGGATATTTTGTAATATAGATATTACATTACATAAAACGTGTACACTAAAGAGTGTCTCCTGACAATGTAAAGAGTTGTGAAATACATCAAACAATATGTTGCAGCAAATATGTTTGACATTTCATAGCACCTAACTTGTTATAAAGCAAGTTTATGACTGAGTCTGCACCGAAACAATCGTCACACGTATTATTTGGAAACTCAACAGAACCTCATTTTTGTTCTGAATTATTTTGTAGTCGACAATTTCGACAGACATTTTTTAACGGTAATGGACATACAGGCTGACGGTTCATTTAATGGGAGGTGGGAAGTATAACAAGTTTAAAATAAATGTCAAAAGCTCTATTTTTAAGCTTTTATTTAGAAACTCAAAATTATATCTAAAACATAAGACATAACAACTTTTAGGTACCTGTACATAAGTTGAGGCCATTTATGTTTAGCTCTGACAAATCTCCTGGGTCTAAGAAGTTATGTTACACTGTTCATACTATATTGTTTTGAGTGCTCCTTACGGAGGAATGACATTCGAATTTAAATTTTATAACAAAGTTTAGTGAGTCGGGGTCTCCCTAACAATTATCCCAGGGGCTCGGCGAGCTGCAGGACATCAACTTGTCAAAATTCACTTGAAACTCATCTCAATCTTGCTTAAAAATGCAAACTCATGCAAACGAGCTCCGAAGGACCCAAATTGAATTAGATCTCCTTAAGCGAACAATGAAAATTTCTCTCCTATTATTGGACGCATTAATTTATAGGATCTGTCGAGACTAATTTTCAGTAAATCAATGTGCTTCAGGAGCATTTTTTTTATGTCAAGATAAGTAGTGCCAGGGCACACTGTTTCGCTAGCGGCACTACCCCCTTAGAGGAGAACACCGTGAAATAATGTGCTGATGTCAACTAAACGTACATTTTCAAAATTAAACCATTTGCTATCTAATTTAAAATAAAAATATGGAGTCCAGGAAAATTATTAGTTTTTTTTATTTTTATTGAAACACTAACAAAGGTGTAAAATAGAAACTAAGTAAAATGGTATTGAAAATGTGATTGCGTATACTTAACTTAAATATTTTATAACCTTTCAGAACTACGTACCGAAGGTAACTCGGTTCTGACCAATATAAATCTATTTTCCATCTATTTTGTGCTTATCTTTAAACCGTAGCGCAACAGTATGAGAAATAAACAGTAACGTTTCTTGACGGACTGTTTTAATTGTTCGAAGCTCAAGGCTCGAGGTTCAAGTCTTTTTTAGAGCAAATACTAGTTTTCTTTTACTGTTAGAGGCAGTGAGCAAATTCTTAGAACCACTATTTATTGAAACTTGGGGTCAAGTTTCAAGTTTTTTTTTTGTAATCTTCAAAAATAACTCATCCTACTTTTAAAAAATTATTTCAAAATGAAAAATATAACATAACGTATTCCTCGTGATTTCCGGTTGTCAGACACAATGAATAAATTTCCCAAGTTTCGTAACCACTGCCTACAAATACTGCGTACCAACCTCGGCACTCGTGTAAATATACCAGAATTCCATTAGCCAATCCCTTCGAGAGTATTTAAATAACATACGGTAAACAAGTTCATTATCCCCTGTGCATACATTAACTGTAATAATTTATATATCTACCAACCATTTCAACTTGGTTCTAAAACAAAGCTTCGCGACTGCATTAGCCTACGAATTTATAAGAGATAAATTATTCGTTGACACTTATTTTGTTCTAATTTGATTCAGATGTATTGAAAGTTTATCCGTTTTTAGGATTTTTAGTTAGTAACTAATATAAATAATGTCTACTAATACGCAGGAGAACTTATTATCGAGGTACTTATGAGAGTAGATATTGTTCGTATTGTAATACTTTAATAACTATTGTTTTTTTTTTGTACTTACGAGTATTTAAAAAAACAACAAGAGCCATTTACGACAAGCGATAAATAACTCTTTTTAACAAAAAAAAACCGACTTCAAACCGTCTCATGGTCTTCTCTCATGGATGCCATTGTCAGAACTGGGTCAAATTGAAAGGAGACCACACGGGAAGTACCAGTTTTCAAATAAAAAAAAGGATCATCAAAATCGTTTCACCCAGTCGAAAGTTATGAGGTAACAAACATTTACAAAAATACAGTTGAAATGAGATAGAACCTCCTCCTTTTCGGAAGTCGGTTAAAAAGTTATTGTTCGCCTCTTTAAGAAAAATACAGAAAAAATAGAACCGTGAATCCGGAAGAGATATGTGTGAAAAGCTCTTTTTTTCTAACTATGTCTGCAGTCAGCAATAAAAAGCCAACGGCATATAAACAATCCACAATATGAGTAAGTGGTAGTTTCGCATATTTTATTCAGAACCAAGAGCACGGGCACTTATAGAGATGAATTGTCACTTGGCGAATTGTTTTCTTGGTAGAGGAGAGTACCAAAGAATTGGGGCACAATGGGAAAGCGTTTTTGTCAAAATATTTAGGATGCACGTACGCGCGCCGTTTCTGTGCCTGGATTAGATTTCTCCTTTCTTTCTAACTCATGCTTGAACATTTTTTTTAATATTTAAAAAATCAATGTAACTACATGTGTGTGTTCGTTTTTAATTCGATTTTTCAACTTTAATTCGGTTTTTAATAATAAAAATTTAATCTGGGAAGGTCACTAAGTAGATAATAATTAAATGAAAATCCATTCGAATGAACAGTGTTGCAAGAAAGAGACACGAAGACTTTAGTTGTCCTCATAAGCTAGTCTGCATAGCTACAAATTTACAGCTACACACAGTTATAGCTGCAGATCTAGATCTGCCTGCAGATAGCTACTACAACTGCTTGACAGATAACTAACTGTATCACTGAAAAGGCTAAAAAAATAATATGTTTACTTTTAACGAACAAGCACAGTAGTAAGGAAATTACATTATAAAGAATAAACCCTTGTATTATTGCTATAATGTATTTGGTTGTTAACAAATGGATAAAGTTTAACGGTCTTTGACTTCCCTCGGTGAACTTAATAATCACCAGTCCCAGTTTGACCGTGTAGCGTTTCGCGTACGATCATCGTAATTATAGGGTCGGTTTATTGTTATTTACATATGAATTAAATGGTTATTATTACAAACGCACAAATATTTGATTTGATTTGTATTATATTGGAATATTGAATAGCAGTTTATTTGTAATCTTAGTAGCAGGGCACACTGCGATTCGCGTCGTACTTTGAACTACATTGATGTGCTCCTTTCTCGTGACTTTTACAAAAGATTCTCAAAAATTGCCGTTTCCAATAAAGGTCTGACTAATTTGTCTATTAAAAAACAATTATGACTTTGACTTTGACTTATACTCTTATTTCACATAGCTTCATATAAGCTATGTGAAATAAGAGTATAAGTCAAAGTTAAATGTTCTTTAGATATGTGTCAACAAGTGTACTCCATCCAAAATCTTGGCTTAAAACTGATGTACCTATAACATATCTTAGTCATAATTCTTGACTTATCATTGACTCTTGCAATGACGTATTTAAATCCTAAATTTAAATTGTCCATGTATTGTTATTAGGACAGGAACTGACCGGGATCTTGGGTGATTGTCGCCTAAAAAGTTAAAAAGTATAATCCAAACGAAAACAAAACTCGATGGCATTATATTAGCGAACGCATTTCACAATCGTACCCACATAAATTCACGAACAGTGCGTGCGGGGGCGTATTAAATTTTACGACAAACAGGCCCCCATAATATAACTTTGTTAATAAAGGTTTACAGTATATTGTCGGCAGATGTTCGGTTTGACAAAGACGCGCGCCTCGCGGTTTTCACGACTAGTCTGATAATGTAGTTAATAATTATATTATCGAGTTATTTTGAAGTTAATCGATATTAAGTTTATTACACCACCGTAATAATGAAATATGGGTTATTTCTATGCAGTATAATAACAGATGTCTGAGATAGAGTAACTAAGGGATAGAGATTGATTTGGAAATGAAATCAGCTTTTGCCCATCATAAGAAAGAATTTTAATTATAATTTTAATTGCAACTTCTCAATTAGTATCAAATATATACATTAGACCCGTTATTAACTCAAAAGACATTCGAACATGCTATCACTTTTTTACTTCGAGAAAAGGCGAGCTAATAGCAAATCGTATGTCTGCAGTTATAGGTATAGTTTACGATAAAAAGCTTCATAGGTCATCTATGTGATGCTTGAGCTTTTTAATCTGCGATGAACTAGTTGAGTAGACGCTAATGGAGTTCCCTACTTTCACACGCTTAAAATCCTTTTGCGATTTAATACTCTACCTCGTATTTTTTATGAAGGAATTACTACATCACATTGGGTACTCCTGTAATTATGCCTTGAATGAAATAAATGAAGAGTAAATAAATAAATAAGTATAAATAGCTTGTATATTAGACTGAGCCACATCAAAGCGTGGCCGGGTCTAGCTAGTTTTGTATACGTAATAATTAATTAATTCTGTTAAATCTGCAACAAAAACTAAATGCTTATACATGCAGAAAATCAGCAAAATTTTAGTTTGTAACAAACAATTTTATACCTCCGTCATTAATTTACAAACGCGGCAGTTTCGATGTTAATATTATCGAATAAAGCACGCAACCAGTTAATAACTAATGAGTAGGTAGTTATTATTGCGGAAACTGAACGAGTGAATCGTACCGCAAACGTACCGATTCTTAGCAACAGTAATCAGATTACGTAGAGCTTTGAGAGAGTTGCGTCGTCAGAATATAATGCTTTATTATTATAACCGACGTATCCTCTATACATTGGTACATATGCACACGATTATTGTATAAATTTATCCACCCGTCTCGAATGTAATCCATCTCCTCGTTATTGGCGTCTCTGTATCACAGATAACCTGACTCGCTGCATAATAGCCCCCGGGTTGTTCGCCTCATAGAGAATATGAAACTTCTCTATTATGTGTGGCGTTTCGTTATCTTCCCCAAGGGGGTGGTCTACTTGGGTTCACTTGATATGAGAATACTTGTTAAGATACGTCACTCAACCATTTTGTTTAATCCTAGGAATGTCATGGGATATATTGTTGAAAAAAAAAAACAATGTCATTTTATGCAAAGGTCTGCAGATTATCTTAAGGGACAAATCGCATCGAATCGCGACGCGACGCCATCGCAAATAGAGCACTTCATAATGTAGGTATATATTTTATTAAATTTTGCCATTTACCTACTTCAAGTAAATAAACTCAAATCGCACAGAATCCAATTGTGTTTTCATTTTAATTAACGTCTAAGTTTAAGAGCAGAATGATACTTTTATATTTTTTTCTAAAACTCTATAGCCTTAACATTTCGAACCGCGAAGATATGAAAACGACTTGTTGAAGTAGGTACAGTAGTTTAAAATTCATTAACACCTTAAAACCATTACCGATCCCTAAAACGATTATCCCTTTGGATGACAACCACCTTCCTTCTATTTTAAAACTCTTATAAAAACTCATCAAAGTGTTATCTGATGTCATAATTGTCTTCCGCAGACTGAGGGACCGAGGAAAGTCTTTAGAAGTAAAGAAAATAAAATGAAGGGTCATGGAATTTGGGCTTTCGTATTTTTTTGCTATTGTTGTACCTATATAGCGACAAGCAAGTTTTTTTATTTTTAAATGACTAGGTTAAACTAAAATTCGGGGGTTCACAGGGCAAGCTTTAATCAATATTTTACATAACATTTTGAATATTTTTTTGTGATTGTATTTCTTTTAACAATAGTTCATTAAAACATTTCTGCATGTCAAACTTAACAGTAGTTAATTATGTAATTTTGCAAGATTTTTAAAAGAGATGTGGTGATAAAAATCTATAGTTACATATAGGATAACATTTTTACATTATAATTCTAGTCCGCGTTGAAAAATAAAAGATATACTGACAAAATATGTAAAGCAAAAGGCAATATAAGGCCTAATATACTTTTGCCAAGCGTTGGTTCTTTATTTTTATTCCAGTTGGTTTACAAACAAAATAGTTAATTGAAATATCTAATAACGAATACGACGCGTAGGTATACGAAGTCGCGGGCACAGCTAGTAAAGAATAACATTATCCAATACTCACCTAACGAGCTCGCGCAGCCCAGCGATTAACTTCTCTTGACGAGAACTCATTAATCAGGGGCGTTTGAAAAACGAAGTTTTAGTTGGTTTCAAATAGAAAGGCAAGTTAGATTGATGTAAGTTCGCTCCCAGGGAGCCACTCATATCATTAGCAATTTTATGACCGCGCGCTCCGTCAGAGTCAGCGATTTTATATGCAGTTAAAAACCAAAACATTATACAACGTTGCGAATTAAAATTCAGCCGCTTTCGTAGTCATGAAGCGCCGCCCAAAAAGACATTATAGTCCGCTCCGTTACAAATAAAGCGGGGATGAGAAAAGACGGTGCTAATTAAATATATTGTCGGCGTTTTGTTTGACGAAAACATAACAATAGCCACTCGTTTTCGACCTATTTCTTTTCGACTACGCCCGCAGACAAAGAGCCGACGTCGCTTCCCAAGATAATAATTTTAAGGAAAGTGCCTCGGAGTTTTTTTTTTTATTTTTTCATAAAGAACCGAGCGAAGAAGCTGAGCATCCGCGCCAGCCGGGAAATGCGGGGCCATAAAGTTGCAAATGAAGTAATATCCCACTCAACTTGACGTACGACCGAAAAGTTGGTTGAGACTAGGGAATGCAACACCAGGATACCGGAATATGGAAGTTTTAAGATACCGCATGTAGCATGCGGGACTAATGACGCTCTCAAATTAACTGGAATCCAGTGACAATTTGCGGGATGAAAAAGAAATTCGTGTATAAAAATGGGATGCGGCTGTGTGTTTTACTTGAATACGTGTACTTTAAGAGTAATATTTTCTTTGAGCATACTATATATAGTGTTATATGAACTAGAATATACCAAAAAAATCTTTGATTCTTTAGCTATCAAGTAGTGTATTTAAATTTTAGATGTAGATGATGGATATATGTAGAGCTACAACATCAAACTGCATCCCCCGATTTTGGTATCATCATTTTTCTGAAGTAAGAAAAGTGATTCAGAAAAGTGAAAAGTCACGTAAAAGGCAAAGCTGTGACGTAGACACAGCCATACCCCATTTTCTTATATATTACAAATGTTTATGATGTATTTATTTGTGAACTTTCACATCAGAATCCCGCAGAATCCCGCAAATACCCGGAATTCAGGGGACGTCCCCGAAAAGCGAGTTTTGAAATTATCTTCCTCCAGTTGTGGCCAGTTGGCAGTCACGCCTCGGTCACAACAGCACGCTTTCAATTTGCACTCACTATTTACTTAGTGACGTTTAATTAAGTTGAATAAATTAGTAGAGTGGACTTTGTTGGCTCGCTCTGTAATTATTATTGACCATTCCGACCCAAATTCGGTATTTCCAACTTGACCAAGTGTTTACTTGTGCTAGAGACTCTTATTAAAATTCCTCCTCGCGCCCACTTCACATGAAACTGGAGTCAATATATTCATGAAACATAATGTTATCATAAAGTCAATGTTATAATGTTTTAAATTAATTATGAGACTAATTATTTTAAAACTAACGATCCACTCCGGCTTCGCATGGATGCATTTTTTTCTACAAACTACGAGTATATCAACCCAAACCAAACCCAATCAATGAATTTATCATCTATATGATTTCTCGAATAATGAATAAAATTAAAGTGCACAAAAAACCACCATTAGTTCGTATCAAGAACCGTTAAATGGTTTACATTTCTTTCCGTTGGAGAGGAAAGTGAGGCGTCAGAAGTCAGTTAAATATACATATTCATTCAACCAACAACCCGCTCTCGGCTTCGCCCGGGGTGCAATTCTTATATATAAAAATCTTCCCCATGTATTCCTCTTTCCACTTAATACGGTGTGAAAATAAAATCGGTCTACCCATTCTAGAGTTTTTGAAGCGTACACAAACCAACTTAACATTTTGTTATTAAAAAAATTTTATTATTGTATTCTACTGCAAAGTTACCGAATCACAAGTCGAATTTTTTTTTTTTGAAATCCTGTTTCCTTATGGTTCCTTAAGGTCCTTACTTGTGAGGTAATATATATTTTTAAAATTTTATTTTGAATAAAAAATAATTTACGTTTATGGTTATCAGAACGTGCCAATGCCAAACCGAAGTTTACTTTTATCTTGCGTGCTTTTATCATGTGTCTTCAGCAAAATTTAATTTTAGAAACTTTTCTTAGTCATTGTACCTCCTTTCCCACTCACTCTCTCAAGAGATAAATTAACCGAAATAGAACAGGTATACTTATGACAACCGAAATTTAATTCGAGTGTTCATTTAAACAAATCCTTGTAGAGCAGGTATTACGTTAATAGGAAGTCTCATTCACTCGAGATCACCCTGGTAGGAGCTACTCAAATCTTACATAATTAGGAAAGCGCGCCGCGGCGGGGAGGAAGGAACTTACTCAAATGCCATAAATAATTTATAGGGATTCAAAGCCGCACAAGTTTTAAGAGCTCTTTAGTATTTCTACGTAAAGGCTCTCAATGAAAGCTCCAATGCTATCAGCTGTAATTCATTTTACTGACGACCCCGTTGGGTGAGTAGTTAAGATGATTGCCTTAACGCTCCGCCTCAGGGTTCTCGTGGTATCGATTCCAGGCAGGGTCAACTTTGGAAATAAACTTTTAAAAGTTCGCTCTGAATTGGATTTGGAAAGTAGTGAAAGGCCACCCTACAATTCGCTGTCATTTGGGCAACCCGTCTAGCGACAGTACCTAACCACCATCTTACATATCACGTAAAATAACAACACTAAGGAATGCCAGAGCCCATTTTCAATATCCCTTCCAATTCTTTACCTTAATATGTTCGGCAGCGCAGTTGCAACATCTATGGCGTATTGGCAAGCACCTATCATCAAGTGGACGTCAGCCTGTCTTCCGAACTTAACATTAAAATATATCATTATTTCAACCATACATTAAAACGGCTAATATAAGGTTACAAATGTTACACTGCGCTTAGTAGTTTTTGAATTAATTCATAACAAACACACAAATTATCTGTCTTTATAATATTAGTGTAGATGGGGCCCGAATTAGTTGATTATCTCGCACTAGTTACTGGTACCATTTCTAGAAAAATCATAATGTTAGATCATTCAAAATTTGAAACATTATAGTTGCAACTGAAGATCAAATTCTTACAACATTCATAAAACACTTCAACATTCTTGAACGAGCTGCCTTTTGATTGGTATGTTTTTAGAGGAAGTGTACAACACAATACATATTTTTAGGTACCCATTTAGATGTATATGTACCCATTCAATATGTGCATATTGAAAGTCTCTGTGAATAGGAAACACCATTGATTGAGAGTGTACATGCATCGGAGTCGCTTTACATGTGTTCAAAGTGAATAATATCCCGTGTACAATCTGGCACAGCATTTAGCTAAGTAAGGATTGATTCGATTTGTAAATTGATGCGAATCTAAGTATAATACATCTAATGAACATAGGATATGTTAAGTCTTGCCATAGAAGATTCCCACGAATGTTCTCATTGGTGTAATGAAGAATAAATCTTTATATAACATATATTAAAAAAAAACGTGTCACGTTGTCTCCGCGATGAACTCCTAAACTACTTAACCGATTTTGATAAAATTTCGTAACTATGATCCAACCTAAGTTTCTATTTTGAAACCGTGCGAAGCCGAGAGCTGGCCACTAGTAAAACAATAAAATATACCTTTTTGTCTAGATGGTGAGCATGATGGCTTGACAGCTCTATTAGGAGCTGCTTCACCAGACCTGGCGCTTGCATCAGATGCGTCCGACAGTCTACCTCTTTCAGACCACGACAACGGTAAGTACCTACCTGTTGCGTGTATTACCCACGAACTGATCTATCTTTTTCTTCTTTTTCTTGCGGTACCTCTCAAACTAGTTAAGGATGGTGATCAGCCTGAAACAGTCCTCCTTATGTTTTCATCGGGACAACTCTACTGCGTTAGCATCATTCTTGATATTTCTCAGCCACGACTTCTTCCTTCATCCAACTTTTGTCTATCCCATCAGGTGCAATAAAACTTAAAGGTCCAATAAGACTTTGAAATTCTGTTATCAATTAATTAAATTATCAAATCAAATTAAATTAACATTTATTTTATCTTAAGTTATACAAAATATCTCTAATTAAATCTAAAACAGGCAATGCACCGACAATGCTAACCTAAAGCTGCTTAGAAATGCAAAATTATGTGCAATTTACAATGTGCAAGAAAGCTCTTTGTTATCTGATCACGTCGATCAATCTTTCTCTAGCTTTTGCGCTAGTACACGGTTGTGCTTATCGAAAAGCAGCAGCAGATATGTTACAATTTGTTATTTTCAATCGAAATAATCATGAAAAGTTTAGATTTTCCAAAGTTTGAAGGGTCGTCGTTTAGCTTAAACAAGCGATAAATTAAATAATAAACTAACCCCCAACTTTCTATCGCCGCAGTTGGATATAGTTGGATACCGCAGACTATGCTGCAGAATCAGACTAAGGTTACCAATGTCATGAAATACGATTAGTGAAATTCCTTCGTCAACTAGAAAATGACCTGGTGGTCTTCAAACGCCTAAACAGAGTTTCATAAATTATAGCTAGGAGCTACGCCGATAATGTCAGCTTACGCGACCAGGGCCATAAAAATTCGCTGTCTTGTATCTTACTAACATTTATCCCATACAAAAAAATATTTAGAATCATAACCTTCTTCTAGTTAGTTTCTTTAGTTAAATTCATGAGATATTCATGTGACATAAATAACGATTTCCTTTGAATGAAACAGTAGTACACGTAAATATTAACGTCAAGTAAATAGAGAGACGTCCTCATGGGAATAATTCCCTAACGAGTGTTTAGACTGACTTGCTTTTGCACAGGAAGCGGTTATTTCCGTGGAGCCATCTATACTTCAGGTTGAGTTATAATATATCACTGAAAATATTTTTCACATAAGCCTCGCGTGTATTCGTTGACTCCAGCATAATGACTCCAGCATAAACGCTATCGCTTAGTTAAGTGGCTACCGAGGGTAAAATAAAATTTAGGTAACGACCTTTAAATATTTTTTGAGCCATAATATGAACGAAAATACTAGAGCTGCCTGATGACTGAACGAAATTGTTTCGTGATTAAATAGGATCGACAGAAGCGCCACTCGCGGCAAGCGATGCAAACTTACCTTATGTCATTCTTTGAGTATATATTATAATGGAATCCATCAATGTAATACTACAACTATGGATTTCGCACGCCATGCAAAACACTACTAACTTTATGGAATATTTAATAGTGAGTGACATATTATGTTGAACTTTGTCATCTGTCATTTAAAACCAACCAAACATCTGTCATTTAAAGAAAATGTGGAGATTAAAATGAATAGTAGATCTGGTCGTTACTACCTTTTACCATTGACTCCGCCATGATTCCGTTTTAGGCGTACTTTTGATGTGCCGCTTTGGCATTTGTGACGATAATTCCAATATAGTAGTACTTCAATGGTTCAAAGTTATATAAATGTTTACAAATTAAACCTAGTATTTTTAAAAGTGATACGCCAACAAACGGATATCTTGGCCAACATTCACTTGTTTTATGTTACAGTCGTGTCACATGAAATACGAGATTACACATCTCATGCATGACATAATGCATATGTCACACGGAAAAAGATAACTCTGCAAACCGTATGAATCCAATGTATTATCATGTTACGATCGCACTTCATTTTAGATTAGACTTCATATTAAAATAACTCGTAATTGTATAAGTACATACTGTTCAACATTGCTTATATAAAAAACTGGCTGGCGCCCGCGACTTTGTCCGCGTTGAAAAAGAAATAAGTACATATAGCCTGTGTTAAATGTAAAAAAATAAATGTACGTACGTCTAAATGTTTATGTACCAAGTTTCATGAAAATCAGTTAATTCGTTTAAGAGTTATGGAGGAACATACAATACCTACACTTACAGATTTATTATTAGTATTGATTGATAAAAAATAGCAAATATAATTAACGGACACAGGATACATATTTGTTTACGGATTATTTTTGTTTACATAGAATAATTTGAAGTCGCTTTCCGGGTCTATCTGTATGGCCACTAACTCCTCCTAAATCAGGCTATGGATTTTGATATTAATGATTTTGATAATTTGTCACAAAAAAATTATGAAAATAATTTTTGTTCTGCTGCCAATTTGCGCCAATATTCTGCAGGCAGATTGTTTCCGACAAACAATTCTGCTTATATACAAATATTATTTAGAAAACATATTTTAAAATAAATTATATAAGTACTATAAAATCTAGTTTTATATGAATTTGCAATCCTGTGAATTCCTGCCACACATAGGAATTATTTCAGTACATCGTAATACGATCTCCCCACCGGATATCCGTAGCTTCCACAAGAATAGCGGACCGTGGAGCTTCCACAGTTCCATTTTGCCTTTAGCTATTTGTTACAAAAAATATTCTCATAAAAAAATATGCAAAAGAATTAAATTCTTTTATGGTTTTTTTTTATGGTTGGTAGCGTACTAGCGAATTTTGTATAGTATTTATAGTAGATATTTAAAGGTGACGGGCAGCCTACCCCACTGTGATCACGAGTTGACTTTGAAATTGATTAAAAGTTCTGATGACTCATTAGAAAATCAGAACGGAAAATTATTAGAAAAATATTTCTTTAAATAGTATGGCCATTAATTATTACAAAAATATTTCTTTAAATAGTATGGCCATTAATTTTTTACCTCTCTGCTTTACTAATTCATCTTCTAATTAAATTATGTCATAATATCGATAAACACAAGAACTGTATATACTGTTCTCAAAATATTAATATTTGTGTTCATTACTTACGTTTATGTAAAAAAGGCATTTTGTAATTTCCTCTTCACGATTGTACAAAATTGTACTAAGAACATTGATTGACGTTGCAGCGTCCTCGTGACAGGTTCATTACCTTTTAATGGAACATGGCAGTAAGCGTCTTGAGTACTTCCGATGAAAATAGGAATTGTAATACCACTACTAAAATTATTTCGTAAAAACAGCTGAACGCATGTGGATGAAATTTGGCACGCAGATAGCTTATTACCTGGATTAACATATAGAATACTCTTAATGATGAAAAACTTTTAGGTTTCCGAGGGATCGTCCAGGTAATAAGCTATCTGGGTGCAAAATTTCATAGAAATCCGTTTCGAGATAGAAATATATAAGTTTACAATTTGTTTACTATTTTATTAATTCATAAATTGAAATTAATTCGCTTAGGGCTTCTTTCACCGTCTGTCGCTTAGGCTAACTGTCATTTAAAGTCACCGGTAACCGGGGATAATGGAGCTAATATACATTTGTCTGTACGGTAAAAGTCCCAAAAATTAAAAAGAAAATAATAAAAAAAATCGTCTATCGAAGGTTGCAGTAACCCGAGTGCATAATTTAATAAAACATAAAATTATTTTTAAAAGTAACTAATCAACACTTTAATTGTAGTTAGTGAAAGAGGCCCTTAACAATATTGGAAACATTGAAATCTATTTAGAGAATATAGTGATGCATGGCAACACTAAATTAGTACCCAAGCATTTATAGCTTTTAGCTTTACAAGTTACGTTCGAGTCAAGTATTATTTGAATAAGTTAAAACTTAACAGCTCACAAGTACACACAATACATAATATGATGTTTCGGAAATGCATTGTTACATAATCTTAGCACTAGCTTTGTACAACGTTACTTCACAGACAGTATTATATGGAAGACATGAGGAGACGTGACAAGAATATACGATCGCAGTAATTCCTATACTGACTGTTGTAATGGAAATCTGAGCAAATATAATAATAATAGCTGTTGAACGCGACTTCGCCCGAGTAACTTTATAAAATATAGCCTGTGTTAATCGCTGATAACGTAGCTTTCAATAGGTGAAAGTATTTTTTAAATCAGTTCAGTAGTTTTTGAGTATTTATTCATTACAAAAACACAAATCTCTCTTTTTAATCCTTATCCTTATTACATATTATAAAACAGAGTCCTCCGCCGCGTATGTCTGTCTGTCTGTTCGCGATAAACTACAAAACAACTGCACCGAATTTCATGCTGTGTGCACCAATGGATGGAGTGGTTCTCGAGGAAGGTTTTAGTATATAATTTTATTTACAAAGTTATGCGGGTGAAGGCGCAGACAGCAGCTAGTATTAGTAGAAATATAACAGCAGTATTGAGAACTGAGAACCTCCTCCTATTTTGAAGTCGGATTCGAATTAAATTTTGAGGAAAAAAAATTATTTTTACTGATAACATAGGTTAGATAAGCATTATTGTTTTACAATAAATTGCTGACAGGACTCTGATTGATCACATCGACATTCTTTGTTTGGATTCTTCATGTATTCTTAATCACATAACCTTATGTTATGAGGGTGAGTAAACTTGTCTCATTATTCACTTTACCAATGTATGTTATAAATGTCTTAAAATATTATTATAATTAATTAATTATAGCAGCGTAGAAGTGGCAGTCATTTAAATAGGTATATATACTTAGCTATGTTATTATTATATAAATAAAAAAAATCTAAAACCTATTAACCGATTTTAAATTGGTTTTCACTTATAGAAAGACAGATAAAGATTTTTTATATAAAAATCGCATCCCGGGCGAAACTAGGAGCGGGTCACTAGTTTTGAATAAATAATAACCTGCGGCTACGTTGCAAAAGAAAATGTACTATAATTGTTGAACGTTACAGGAATTTATAGCAAATATTAAAAATAAACGGACACACGCGAAAGCCTTTGATCAGAAAATTAAATATTGAAATAGTAGAAATTCTTCATGAAAAAAGAAAATGTGAAAAATGCAACAATTATAAAAAAAATCGCGTCGTCGTCCTCAAACCAAAATCTGCTATTAGCAATAATATTTAATGTAGATCACACATTTTTAGGTTTTCATACACACAGACACACATTAGTAAAATATATTGTAAAAAATATAAAGTAAACTTTGTAAAAATAAATATTTCAAAAACTAATTATGATGTCTTATTTTTTTTAACTCGCTTTGACTAAGTTTGCGTTTCTTTATAAATTGTAGCCATGTATTATTATTCTGATGTACAAAATTATATTACTGGAAAATTTATTCAAAGACCGTTCAGTATTAATTTTCAATCAACCATCCTCACAAAATATTGCATTTTTATATTTTTTTTCTATGAGTATGTGTATATGAGTATGAGTATAGTAATATCGTTTGAGTATAGAATGCCTCTCCTTCGTGAGTTACAGAACAAAGTACCTAAGATTGTTTATATATAAAACTTCGTAAGAAACACCTCTGGAAGTCCTTCACGCGAGCAAAGAACTTTCTAACTGCCAAAAGTGGTGTCTGCAAATTGCAACCATAAATTTCATAGCGCAGATGCTAGAGATATAGGTGACGAATAACGTTGGTCTCGGAGTGTTCTCGACTTGTCGGTGCCAACCGCAGACATAAATTACAAGAGAACCGGCAATTGTTACTGGCCACGAAACGTATACATAGGTAACTTACATTCGTCTTGACTTTTACCTTTATCAAACTAAATGGAGAACTAAGTCAGGCAGGCGATGACATGTGTCCTGTGTATGTAGTAAATTTACCCACGATTTTGAAATTTCCATGTTGAAATATCTTTAAACACCTAAGTGGCTAAGTATACCTAACCTAAGTATACTTAAGTATGCCTAAGTAGGTACCTAAGTATAGTAACAAAGTAAGTAACTAAATAGTAGAGATCTAAATAAGTACTTTCTTATGACTTACTTACTATGTGTTAGTAATAAGAGTTAGTGGTAAATCTTCAGTTAAGTACTTTGTTACTTATTTACTATGTGTTACTTACTTTATTACTATGTATTAGTACTACTATGTTTTACTATGTATTAAATCTTTAGTTACTGTGTAATGTTTTTGGTTTTATGTATGTCTCTTTTCATTGGTTTTTTTATTACTAGCTGGTGCCCGCGACTTCGTCCGCGTTGAACGATGAAAGGTACCCTATGTTCTTTCTGGTGTCCCAGACAACGTGTATGCAAAATTTCATGGTGATCGGTTCAGTAGTTTTTGCGCGAAAGCGTAACAAACAAACAAATAAACAAACACACATGACACATTCACATTTATAATATTAGTAAGGATTATTGTTTCATTGGTAAAATGCTATCAACTTGCATGTGCTCTTCATTTAACTTTGAGAAGTTTGAGAAGAAGAAGAAGAGAAGAACACAGTTTCATTTTTTACAGTAAAAAAGTAATTAATCGGTAGTTCGATTATCTGTAATTAAAACTGTAAATATATAACTATGATATTCGGAAAATGCATTATGAACTTAACAGTTTTTTGTACTAATGTCTCGTAATGCTTTTTCCTTTAAAAAAATTCGCAACATAAATATTTTATAAATTAACACGTAGAAACTTTATTTTATTTGTATTAATCCCATATTGCAACATAGGAACAAAAAGATTAAATATGTCTCTCTTTTCTGCGAAACCTTGGAACACAGAGGTTAATGTTGTTCAACGTAAAAACTAAAGACTATAAAGTCTTGTTCTGTAATATAACAAGATACTCGCCCAAATGAGATCAGAAATGACCTTAGCCTTAGATCCTTAATCACCTAAAAGGAAATAAAACTAAAGTAGTTAACGTTGGAAGAACGTAATAAAAACTCACCACTAATATTATTAAATGTCACATACCTATACCTATGCCTATACCGCTGTTGCATCAAATTTGTTGCGTTAATAGACAAATCGCCCGCATTTATCTCGCCGGGTCGGGCGAATTGTCACGTTTTATTTCATTTATTATTTTTATTGACTACTCGCCCGCAACGATGATTCTGCAATTGAACATAAAAACTTAAACAAATTGTTATAAATATACTGTAACATAACGTATACGTATAGTAACCACACTACATACATACATGTTATCGTTGACAAATCAATCATGGGTAATATTTGTATAAATAAATACTATGGTGGAATTTACTATTTTACCAAATTAAATTCAATACATTTATTTTTGAAATACAGTATCAATGTTTATTTTTAATAATGGAAAAAACTGTAATGTATTTTGGGAATTCCAGGTGTATTTTAAAACTGATGTTATTTTTACTGAATTGGCTGTTTATTTTGTAGGAATGAATTTATACGTCCCTACTAGTAGCTATACTTTTACTTTTCCCCTTAAATTTCCAAGCAGGTTTAATAATATGCTACACGATAATTTGTTACATTTTATACATGTATTATTTTATTTCCTTATTAGGCGAAGAATAAAATTCTAATATTTAACATTCACACACACACATTAAGATACAAGTAGAATGATCGTTGCAATAATTCCTTTAATATCCGTTTTCTGACGGCACCCTTGCATGTTTATTATGCTTGTCGTGTGCCTTTTGAAATTTATAGCATTTTGATTTTATTTTGACTAGATATATGCTCGCAGAGATATATTATTTCGATGGGTATAGCTGGTTAATACAGTACCTATCATATTTACAGCTTTTGATTTTTGCTACCCAATAGTATAGGTCTTCCCTTGGTGCGTGCGTACTTTCATAAGGTTAAGTAGCAGACAGAAACCATAAGACAGTTCTCACTTTAGAAAGTGTATGCGTAAAATTAACTTTTATATGTCTTTTCACTTACGCTGAGTGTAAACGTAGCCGTACAACGATGCTTTAACACTGTCTTATTAAATTTTAAAGATATGCCTACAAAGAGAACAATATCAAAATATGTTGTTTATTTTAGGTATACAAGTTTAGTTATTTAAATAAAAATTCTGATCTTTTTTTATTATTATTAATTTTTAACTAGCGATCCGCTCCTTCGTATTATTCACGAGGGTGCAACCTTCCGTGATGTTTTTATATAAAACCAGATAATACGTACTGAGAGTGAAACTTTTTAAAGTTAGACAATGAATGTTTTTTTTTTAACTTTTTAAAAAAAAAGTACTTAACACACAATTTGTTTCAGCAATTTTTATATAATCTTAATAATATATTTGATGCCTTATTTTTACCGCAAACAAATCAGACAAAACCCCAACTCGTACAATTTGTATTTCTTTCTGTATATTATTCTCGCATATTTTCCGTTGCATCAGAGGTAATTGGCAATCACTTATAATGGAAATCTATACGCCTATGGCCGAGAACAACTCAGTATTTCATTTATGTCTCAGTGAAAGCGAGATTGGGGAATACACAACACATGCGAGGATGTCGTCCAATCAACAAAGATATTGAGAAAGTGTACGTACGCATGTATATTATATCTAAATATCATATAAGTATACGTCATTTTATTTTCCAAGAGCCTTCGTCTATATTTAGACTCTTGTTTATGCCCGGGTAAGTAGATTCGGTTCGCTATCATCAAAGATTAGCAATTCAAGATGTCAAATTTGACATTGTTTTATTTATTTAATTATTAATTAATATTGGTTTCACTCGCCGTTGTCATTTTATTACTTATAATCATCCAACAGACTTCATAAACATTGCGAAATTGGTTAAAATGTAACCATTTTTTCAACAAACTTTAGTTAACTCACATATAGAAAAATGTTTAGTAAAAATATGTTTTCTTTTTTTTTTTTGAGAGCGTAATTGACATAGTATGACCGTTAAACATAATTATGAACTTTGCATGCGGTGTCAGCAATGACCCAGAAAAATGTTCTGCTCGTTCACATTTATAGAGCGTAATCAACAGTATGTCGGTAAATACACTATTTTATATATAAATTTACATGTGTACCTATAACCTACTTGATGATAGATGGTTACCGTCACATTAGAAGGCATAAACATAAACAATATAATGAAAAGAACGGACTAGGTGAAGTTCCTTACTTCCTATTAAGAATTAATACAATTTTTATATTAATAAATGTACCTAAATTAAATAATGCATGAAGTTCAATAAAACCTTATTACCAGCTGTTGCATACTGTTATTATAAAGTAAAGCCTATGTTACTCGGCGAATTATTCATGTAAAGAATTTTTTAAATCGGTCCAGTAGTTTTTGAGTTTATTCATTACAAATAAATATACAAAAATACAAATCTTTTATCTTTATAATATTATTAATAGTATAGACATTGACTTATATATTACTAGCGTAAGGGCCGGGCCAACGGCACGGCGAAATGTCTCCAGTTCATTGGCCCTAAAATCGCAATTTAGGGCCAACTAACGGCAGTCGTCGTCCCTCGTCCGCGCAACAAATACCTAACGCGTAAGATTGTGGTTGAGGGAACTTTTTATTAAATTAATAAAAATTCCTAGTTGAGCTGTAAAAGGCTGAAGAAACACTAAATTTAAAAAGAAACAGGGAACATCGTATCATCGGTAAGTAATCTTGTTACATGTTAAATAATTAATTTTAAAACATTTCATTTTAATAAAAAATCCATGATGGCGGCCTGTGCCACACGCGAAATAAAATAAACGTCATTGATCGTACAAGTTCTAATGTATTCTAACAGATGGCGCTACTGTTTTGTTTGTCTAGAAGTAAAGTTTGTGTAAAATGTTCCGTTGGGCGTATCCTTACCTTGAAATCATTGAGTATAGATTTTGTTAGCTAGCCTCCAGAACATTACAACCTAATCCCAAATTGCCTGATACTAACATCTGTCATCAATATAATTGGATCCCAAATAGAGACTATAAGTCGTAAAAATATCTTGTAAGAAGATCTATGTGTATATAAGTTTAGGATATTAAGTATTATTATTTTTTGCCAAAATAGCTTTCTACCTTAATATTGTAAGACTAAACTATTGTAATACCTATATTACATACACTACATAACAAGGAAAATTACTTAATTTGACTGTAGATTTCAGTTTCTACTCTCAGTTCGATAAGTTCGATTTCTTTTTTATTTATTTTTTCATTTTATACCTTTCTCTATAGACAAGACCTATTAAATTACTATGTAACAGATCTAAAGGTACCAAGTTGCTAATTACTCCGACGATCCGAGGACAAAGTTGCACTGAATGAACTTAAAATGTAAAAACTGAAACTGAAGTCGTTTCCTTAAAACAAATCTTTAATTACTAACGTCTCGGTAACTTGTAGCATATTATTACTTTATCTTATCTACACAAATATGGATGTGCTATGATTTTCTATGATATAAGTTATACAGTACTTACTTACTCATTGATATAGCACTCCACTTTAAGTATCAATTTCTCAACATTTTGTACTGTTTTTTTTTATTATTATTATTTTACTTTTACTTTTAACATTAAGACAAGAATGTCAATTTCAAGTTTGGCTTCAAGTAACTATAATTTATTTGTAATATTTATTAAGCAACCATTTTTTTTCTCCCTTATGTCTTGGGCTCGTCGCTGTATAAAATATTTTTGTTATGGATATTTTATAATGTATTCCACACAAAATTATTTAAGTAAAAACCGTAAAATCAGAGGCCTTCAAACTGTAGAATTCATAAATAATGTAAAAGCCCTGCAAAGCCCTCTTTTTTTTCATATCCATCTTATATTTTATTAGAAGCGCGCGTCGCCAACGAGAGACCAGCCAAGCGCTGGAACCGAAGCGCGTCAAGCTGAAAAATTTATGAAAAATAACCGTCACAACTCCTCCCACTCCCACGAAACCGCGTATTGCCATCTCTCTCCTTCGCGTTAACAGAGCCATCGCCGAAACACATGCACGTTATTAATTTACATTTCGCACGCGTCTTGCTCCGCTGTCAAGTAATCGGAGCCGACGCGTGTTCCATTTGCGGGCGGTAAAGCTTGCAAAGTGTACCCATATTTATTTACACACAGCGATAAGATTAAAACAACAGACAAGTAAACAACTTGACAAATTTGTATTGTTCAGATACAGAAGAGACGAGTTTCTTCGCATATAATTCGATTACGCTACGTCTGCGTTTCAACAAACAGTTCTTGTTTGAAAGATAACAATTTTTATGAAAAAGTTAAAGCTTGCCAGTGTAGGATTCTTACCGCAATCTTGCACCGGGCCCGCGGGCGACCGTCGTCAACAACTTCTAAACTGTAGGGTTGTCGACATATTTTATTATGTATTCGTAGCGATATTATGTGCCAAAACCTAGCCCATGACGTCTTTGTCTTGTCCATAAGTTCAAAATTAAATAAGTTCCATAAGTTCAAGCCACCTTTGGGATGGCTCAGCCAAATACCAACTCGACTCGGTCTAGGACTGCAGAGCTAGGACTCAATGGCGGCAGTACACTTTTGGGAATTCAGCTGCAAATCTTGCCAATCGCCCTCCCGCCTGTATGTCTTCGGTAAGATGTACTTCGAAGAGTGTGCTCAGGAGCTACACGAGCTCATACTATTTATTCATACATTCAGAATTACGACTGGTTACCATACCATCTTCAGCTTGTCTAAATCCCTGGTTTTAGACCAAATGCTTTAATTTTTTTTAATAATACGCATTGCCAAGGATTGAAAGTTCAACGTCGTTCAGCAAGCTATGAAGCAGGCCATGCTCGGTGTTTTTAAACGGATAAGATCAGAAATTTTTAAATCCACCGAAGAACCGATATTGTCGACATAGCCGAAAGAATTAACAAGCTCAAGTCACATTGGTCGCACTGGTCAATGGTCACATTGGTCATATTGGAACAGATAACAGATGGTCTACTTAGACGAATTCTCGGATGGAGGCCATGAAATGTAGATTTGATGTATTATTTTATACCAAAAAGGAGACAGCCCTGCCTGTAAATATTTCCATCAGGACCTTAAAGTTCCCACCCACAGCGCTGTTCCAAATCCGCCCCTTATTACACATCAAAACTCTGCCCTAATACCCCGTAAATACACAAAAAGTTGAATCGACAATAGATAAGACCTCCCCGGGGTGAAAATTCTTTTTCCTTAATTTTATGTCTTTCCTTGTACGCGAGATCTTTTAATGGTAACCTTGACATACACTTAAAGAGAGCCTTTGTAAATTAAAAAGGATTTGGAACCACCCTCAGTTGTTTTCCTTTGTAATATTTCAAATATTTTTTTCATTAAATAAAGTCTTTGATCCCAGTAACTTAAATATTAAACTTATGTTTGGTAATAAGTGAGAATATTGTACAAATCCTTCGTACAGGCATTTTGTCTCTGTATCAGTCTTTATATCAATAGCATCCTACTAAATGTTATAAATGCTAAAATTTGTAAGGATGTCAGTATGGATGTTTGTAATCTTTCACGGAAAAACGGCTGAATGGATTTTGATCAAATTTGGCACACATAAGTATACCTGGATTACTTTATTACTTAGATACTTTTTATCCTGTGAAGGTTATGACGAGGGGTGGCCACGACGACAGTGGTGCCCAATTTTTTTATATTTTTAAACGCTTAAAATTGTTAATAACAAATTTAACAATTTTAAGTCGAGTGAAAAACATGTCAATATATCATATGAAACTATTCTCCATACAATAGCGCAGTTGGTTTTCTGCTAATACTTTTTATATGACAAAATCTCTGTAACTCGGTGTAACTCGCTAAAACCAATTTGGCAACGGAATGCGCTTTCGCTACGTTAACATGCACGGGCTCGCTATGCCTTCATAAATAAGTTGCGTAGACAACGTCTATGAGATACATATTTTTGTTTTCATGCCAATGTGAGACGGATAAGCAGTTAGGACACCTTAAAATTACCGTCGATCATGTTAAAAAGGGTTAGAATATATGATCTTATGTCGTTATCATAAATATTATCTTATCTAGCGACCGCTTCTCCCGGGTGCAATTTTTTTATACAGACAAACCTTCCTCGTTTATACCTACTTCCATTAGTGAAAACGCAATCAAAATCCGTTGGTTGGTTTAGAAGTAATTAGCGAAGAAACAGACAGACGCGAACAGTTTCTGGGACTTGTTTGGAAAATATGTTTTTTTTTCTCCGTTTTCATAAAAATTTAATTAGGTTTTATTAAACATATAACCCTTCTGTGAAAAATTATCTAACTAATTTTAAAAACAGCATCAAAATCCGTTGCATGGTTTAGGAGTTATCGTATATAAAAACAGACAGACAGACGCGGAAACTACGATTTTTTGTTGAGTTGAGTTACGATGACTTGAGTTGGTTCTCAAAAAAAAAACTTTCTCTTAACGAGTGGCCACCCAGCACCATTTATTTCCAAGCTCGTTATAATATCTTTTTATAACTAATTAACCAAAGAAATTTTCCTTTCAATTTGCTAAGAGAAACTTTTATTCTGTATATTTCACGGTAATTTGTTCGCAATATATTTGCTTACACTTAGCGAGAGTGCGACATAATGCGACGATGACGCCTTTGGTGTCGGCCATTAGTAAATGAATCCTTGGATATGTGTGGCAAGAGTTTCCAAAATCGACGCAAACTTCAGAAAGACTTCGTGCTCGAAACTCGGTAATGTAATTAAAATTTGTCATTCGCTGTAACACAGTCGCCAAAGTTCGTTCCTTATATCGATACATGTTGGATACGACTTGATGCCACTCACTTGATTTATTAGTGACTAGCTGTTGCACGCGACCTCGTCCGCGTAACTTTATAAAATATAGCCTATATTACGCGCGGATAATGTAGCTTTCTATAGGTGAAAGATTTTTTAAGATCGGTCCAGTAGTTTTTTAATTTCTCATCATCAATCAATCAATATTAATAATAAATCATTAAGTGTGGGTATTGTATGTATACATACACATTATAAAACATGCTAGGTACATACTGGTAACTATATTTTATAACATATTCTGTTAAATATATAGTCTGGACTAACATTTATATCGATTTAAGGTTCTGGAACTTCGTTTTAACATAGATATTATAACTTATTTTTCAATATAAATTCTAAGTTTATCTAACAAACTCAGACGTGACATAAAATGAAATTATTTTATATTCAGTGGTACAATTTTGTTGAGATTTACATAATGCGAGGTCAAAATATGAAAGCCATTTTTCACCTAAGTACATGCGGGCAGTATTCTGGCAGCACCTTTTACAGTTCGCGATCACACATAAAATTCCCACAATCCGATTGACCTGCGTCACGCTGTCCCTGCCATAAAAACGTCCTAAAAATATCTAGATATATCCATCAGTTCGCAAAGAAGGTTCGACCCGTGACGCCTCAGGCTCACGCGAACCCGCATGCGACCGAGGTCACGAATATGAATAATTTTCCAATCTCGACGTTTATTCACTCCTTTGTCTGCCGGTTTCGGCTCGGAGACTCTTTTATGATGAATCCTAAACGTTTTATTCAGTACAATTCGATTCTTTATTTCTCCGCCACTTCAGCTGACAATAGACACTTAATCGAATTTGTCGATTTCATCATCGTACAAGTAATTCGTGTTAATTGTAATATTCTCTTTTTTAATTTTGCAATTATAATCTAACATTCCGACCCTGACTTCACGCAGAGTTGAAATTTTCTAAAATCCTTTTTCAGCAGATGCAGTTATAAAATAAACTCATCAAGTTACCATCAAGTGGACCGTCAGCCTGTCTGTCGACCTTAACATAAAAAAAACTTCCGAATTTTAGCTCACTAGACAGTAGTTTTGGCTGTGCATTGATAAATCGGTCAAGACAAAAAAATATATTAATATTTCTCAAATTCATCTATGGAAGGGCTTTTTATAAAAAAAGGTCCTCAAATAAGCTGACG
The DNA here is from genome assembly GCA_918317495.1 of Synanthedon vespiformis. Lineage (NCBI taxonomy): Eukaryota > Metazoa > Arthropoda > Insecta > Lepidoptera > Sesiidae > Synanthedon > Synanthedon vespiformis. The sequence goes on from OU906962.1 coordinate 4,440,000, forward strand.
GTCCACTTGATGGTAAATGGCTACAGTCGCCTATAGCAAACAAAAGTAACACCACAGATGCTGCAAGCGTACTGCCGCCTATTGTAGAATTAAACATAAGGAATTCGGAAGAAATAGGAAAATGGGCTCTGACATCCTTACTTACTCACCGAAACAGCACACGTACTGTGATTTCACATTAGTCTTCTGTAGGGGGTGGTTACTGCCGCTTTTATTATTATTTTTCTATGTTAACGTCGTTAAACAATCAAGTATAATGATGGCGTGAGCAAAGGTGCAGATACTAATTGGTAATGAAAGATGATATATGAATGAAAGAATAATATATGCTAATATCGACTCTCGCATCGTGAAAATGCGTTACTTGCAATGAGTCGGTAATGAGCACATTAGGATTGCCATAGTATGTCATAGCTACAAGTACAAATAAATCCAAAAGTTTTATTGTCTCTACAAAAGTACATACAATAGCTTATAAATCGTAAGCATTTTTGTCAAAAAAGGCTCAAAATAATTATGTGGTGAAGCATAAACTGAGAATGACGAAACTAACATTAGTTAGTGCTCTTAAATGTGTGTTTTCTGCTTAATTATTTTCTTTTAAGCTCGTGTGTAGATCCTTTATTAAGTTTTGGCCAAAACTTTGATCAGTCGAAAGGAGGCCTCGCGGGAACGCTCTCATTAACTCGTATAACTTTAGCAGCCTTATAAATAAGGATGGGCACTGGAGCTTGAATTTAGACAATTCACTATGTTAACATTTGTGGATAACAGTTACTATTTAAAAATTCTTTATTTTAGGAATGTATTTTTTATATTACATATTTACAAATTGCGATTTCTCATTATACTTGTCTTTACCAATAATATACTCGTTTTTTTGCGTGTAAATTATGTGCAAAACAAGTCACAGTCGTAGCACTTCTACGTAGTCTTGTCAGACCACAGATTTTAGGGCTATGCTTATTGGATTTTAACAATAAAATGGGCTGCTCAATTGATTATTAAAAGTTACAGGAATTATAGAGACTAAAATAATTCATAAAAGAATTCACTGTTTAAAATTGGCGCTGTAGAGCGTAGCATAGTGGAATAAAGACTATTAGAGACGAAGTTTCGTAGAGAAAACTATGTCTCCGATTTTTACTGTTTTTACTGTCAAGTGCACCCAGCTTATAAAAAAAATTCTTAAAATATTTTGTCCTATTAAATATAGGCCAAAATGGTATATTAACAGAAATATAAAGCGGCCACATAAATCGCCTGAACAAACTCACCTTGAGTGTACCCGCCCGAAACATCTTTCTTTTTTCGGCGACATTACCTATTCATCACGCGGTCGCTGAAAAGCGACCACTTTGTTACACACGTTTCCTCACCGGCTCCGTCCTTAAAGAGATCGGACGTCATTTTTCCACGTTCCATTAGTGGGCATCGGTCAGCTGAGACGAATGCGGGACATAAACAAACTAATGGCATCTGTCCAATGACAAAGAGCGCTCCATCAATGCCTCAAGCCTCTGGACCAATGTTGCGATCAATACGAATACCTAGACGGTATGGACGGGCCGGCCTCGTCCCTTGTTTGATTTGCCACTCCAAATGCGTCCCGTGTTATTGTATCCGATAACTATCTGTTTGGGGCCCATCTTGAATTAGACTGCCCGGCCACAATGTCTTTGTATACATAAGTACACGTAGCATGTTTTGATTCATTAATGCTACCAATACTAGATCTATTAGATACGTTACCCATTCGACAAGCCAACCTTACAATTAAGAAACGTCTTTTACGATGATTGAAGAGATTGATCTCTTAAGTCTGCTAGCTTTCTTGGCATTCAACTATTTACAATTCACATTAATCTCAATAATATTGTAAATGCGAAAGTTTGTGAAAATTGATGTATGGATGCTCTTTCACCCAAAAAGTGCTGGATGATGAAATTTGTCACACAGATAGTTTTCGGTATCTACAAAGGCATAAAGGTAAAAACGGACAAGAGTAAAAGTAGCCTTTGGTGGGGAAAAGTGTTGTGCAATTAAACAAATGTTAACAATAGATAAGGGATTCTTGTGTTAATAAAGTGGCCATATTAAAATTCACTCTATTTTCAGAGGCCTGAAAGTTATTTTTATTTTCTGAGTCCTAACCTCGTATGTCTAATACAATTACCCGATTCCAACCAACTTGCCAACCAGGGTCACCTTCGGCGTCACTGAGACCACTGGACTCAGTTCAGAACCACGCGCTGATATGAGTCACGTATCTTTCTTTTTGTTCTATCTACGATCTTAACATAGATTATTGTGAATGAGAGGCGAATAAAGGGAGACAAGCTGTGTATAAAGCCATCGGGCGTTGTCATGACCACCGCGCAGCCCGTGATCCCGCCTAATTAAGCCTCGCTCTGGATAAAACAAAAATTCCGTAAACGAACACAGTGAAAAGAGAATTGCAAAATTTCTCTGTGCTCTACATTTTCTATTTGTAAATACATAAAATTCATATTCAAAGGGCACGAGATTCAAATAATATGAGCAAGCGACATAATCCGATGTAGAACATTATGAACAAAAAAGAAGTTTGACATATACATTTCACGTTTGCGCTTTTAAAATGAACATTACGACTAGAGTAGACAAAGGAAAATCTGCAGTACCTATCTTTTAATTATTTATTTCCTTTCGTTAAAAAGTGTCGTCTAAAAATAGTCACTTTTAAAATGATAAATGGATTAATTTTAAATCCTTCCCTACAATACAACAAGGATGTATTAAGAATTACAAACAATTCAACTCATGAAACGGTCATCATCGCACCTGCAATCCCTCAGTTGCTTTGGTCTTTAGGCGATGGTAGCCATCTACCATTAAGTGGGCCGTCTCATCCTGCGTGCCATTCTTTTTAATATATAAAAAACTTTATACCGAAAATTAAAATATGCGGGGTAAAATATCTGAAATTACTACTTTTGAAATTAGATTGCTAAAACGTAGGCGCTGAACAATATAATTAATTGTAAGGCAAAGTTTGAATTTATGTACCCATATATATAGAAAAAAAAATCATACTTGCTATAGGCATCAAAAATCATTCAAAAACATTATATTTTAAAATAATGAACGAATTATAACAAAGTTCTTGTTCTAAAACTAACTCCAGCCTTTCATAATAGGCCAAGCCAAATACTTACCACTTTTTTCCATATAAACTAAAAACTTTTAGATTATATTTTAAAACTTATTTGAAAATACGCTCAAACTCCATGGCCTAGTTTTTGAACACTAAAGTCAGAAAATTTCGTGTCTCTTCGAAGTTTGTTAGTCACGAGTTTAATTTGATTTGACTAAGATGCTTTCCGAGTCAACCGTTCCGCTAACCGTTTTATCTGTATCTATATTTATGTCTATACATATTGTTAAATAAAATCGCTATGTACAGTCCGGGTAAGAAAAGGTACGTCACCTTAAAGTCAACATTTGCTTGCACCAGGGCAATAATGGTCAGTCATGCCAAAACTTCATTTAAAACGTCTGTCAGTGTCTGCTTAGTCCTTTAGTTTCATAAGGTACTAAGAGTCTACGACTTTGATAAAAATGAATATGAAAACTGACGCAGGTTTTGTTAACCCAATTTTATTTCTATCTGTTTTTTAAATCATTTCTTCTTAACCACCTAAAGGATTTTCGTTGATATGTAACTACCCAGTTGATATATGTTAGTTATTTGATTTACAGATTGTACTCCATCGCCATCTTCGAGCTTCTTAACAGGCATCACGAAGGTGTCAGTGGCACTGACAGGCCTCGATCGACCGTCTCTCGCCGCTAAAAAAGTCCGCCCAAAACCTGCCTCGCCCAATCGACAAGGACCCCAACAATGTCAAGTATGTATTATTTTGAACTTTCTTATTATTATTTTGTAAATCCTTGATCTCTTTACAACTTTACACAAAAATCAAAGCGTATATTATAATGACTAAACATATATAGTATTAGCTCAGAATTGTTTAAATTTATTCTTCATCGCCCCTTAAATAATCAGCAATTCTGCAATATATAAAACTTTAGACCAAAATTTAGTCTTTTGTTTTGTTGTTATCTATAAGTGGAAACTTTTTATTAGGTTAAGTTTGTTTACTCACCACTATTATTAAGTAATTATACCTGTAAATTTCCCTAAAATAAAATTAATTAATTAATTAATTAAACTTAACATAGTTAATTACTTAATTACTTACTTATTTAATTATATGTAAAATACTTCAAAAGACTACTTTTGAAAGATTTGGATGTATCTGAAACGATACTTTTCTCTAGTAAATGCGTATTTTATCCGACTGAACTATACGCAATAAATATACGCAGGCTATGTTGTAGTTCCGGTTAGTTTCCGGACCATAACAGCCGATGGACCGTAGCAATTGTGCTTCTATTTGTCTTGTAACACTACAAAGGGTCATGGATATAAACAAACCTAACCGAATAGATAATATGTGTAATGTATCGGTGTGGGGTGTCAGCTACAGTAAAAGGTAAATAACATAAAAGATATTCGAATATTATTCTTAATATTTTATCTTAAAAGGGAAGAATAGTACGTACTCGTCCATATTGTGTTTTTTATGTTTTTACCATTAAAATAATATTTAAAAAAAAATTAACTGACTAACTTATCAATCGGTGCAGCATTTGCGTGGAATAAGCAGTTTTCGAAACAATTTTCAATATGTCAATTTCTTCTTATCTTCTAACTTTTACTGTGGGGTTTTACTCCGATGGAAATTCTAAACAATACAATTTGTTCCTCACATGTTTAAGTATAATATTATTATTTTTTTCAAACCAATTGCGTTGATACTTTCTTGTAACATCTTTATTAAACAATGCAAATTTTTAGTATTTTACCCTTTAAATAAACTCCAGAAATTTAAAACCAACTTTAATAAAGAAATAAAATATAAATGTCTAAATCATCATAGACGTTGTTACCTACTTACAACCATTGAACACAATTCAGCAATAAGAAATATATTGAATAAAAGAAGTTCAGGGAATCGTAAAAACTACAAAGAAACGTAACACATACAGTGAAAGGCTGTGAGTGGTTCATTTCCTATCTCCTATTGTATTGAGTCACGCAACCACTTTCAAATCTTAAGACATTTTCGTAGAGCGAACAAAAAATATACAAGTTTCATTCACGGGCACTTTTGAGTGCGGGACATTTTAAGAAAAGGACATTACGATACCCACACAGATGACTATGATAGTATATCATATTATTATGTACTAAGCAAGTCACGAGGTTAAGTTTCCACGGAGTAACTCTATGTGAGTTCTATGTCAGTTGTATGGTAAATCGCATACTACTATACCGGTATCCTGCGATGATGACGAGGATGATGGATTAGTTTTAATTATACAAATAACTATTAATATGCTTTTTATAAACATATATATTATAAAAAAAGATAACGAATCCAAAGTTCGTTAAAGTTTTGGAGAGAGCCAGATACTTACAATAGAGAAGTTATGAAATCATATAATATATAGGCAATAACTGTGTTATTAGAAAATTAAAATGTGAAGAAGATATTTTTAAAAAAAATTACAAACACTTTAGCAGTATAAAATAAGATCAAACATGTAATGAGCTTTTCAACAGCAAATAAAATCAAAGTTAATTTATCAGAAGTCAAGCTTTGCTAAAAATTAATATGAAACAAATGAAACTGTAAAGGAGAAAAAATATTTAAAGGCCGTTCAAACATAATACCCATATTGGGTATTTGCCAATAGAAAAAGACTTGGTTATTTTTCTATAAACCTCATGCATTGCCAACTGTGCACCCAGTTGAACGACCAGCCAAGATTTAAAATGACCCAACTCACTGCTAGTGCCTGAGGTTTGCCAGTTTAGTAATGGCTTTAAACGTTGAGTTTCATATTAAATGTTTTATTCATCATTCGCTGCCCGAGTAGGCCTTTCAAATACCGTCAGAGATTACGTTTGCATTTTATTATTTACTAGCTGGTGCTCGCGACTTCGTCCGCGTAGAAAAGTGTAAAACGCCATCTACCGTATTTTGGATAGATGGCGCTATCTCCCGGGCCAAGCCGCTTGTATTTACTTTTATTTTAGATTTCCCGTAGGAATGAAGCATTTCCCGCTGTAAAAAGTGGCCTATGTTCATCACGGATAATGTCGGCTTCTAATGGTAAAAGAATTTTTCAAATCGGTCCAGTAGTTTCGGAGCCTATTCTATACAAACAAACAAACAATCAAATCTTTCCTCTTTATAATATTAGTATAGATTCGCTGACCGAGTAGGCCTTTCAAATACCGTCAGAGATTACGTTTGCATTTTATTATTATATATTTTTTGTTTTCATTTTCGATGCAAGAGATATATTTATCTAAATAACGAGATTACCTATTAAGTTACATACCTCTTCGAGTTGGCTAATAAACAAAAAAGTTATAATAATAGTGTGAACATGGTGATAGTGTGACTCAACACAAAAAAGTAATTGAAAACTCATTTGTGGAATGATATATCTAAAACTTCATTATATGATGCAACTAGAATGTAGTTTCATGTACCTATATATAGTTGATATATACCTTTTAAAGGCTAAATCGGGGAAGGTTAAATCGTCAATGTCATTGGCGTATGTGAATCCCTTAATTTGTTAAGGGATTCACATAAAGCAGGTGATAAAGGCAAAAAAACTGCCTCATAGAATATAGTTTAATTTTATATATAACACTTTATAAAGCTACTCAGACGAAGTCGCGAGTAAAAGATAGTTGATGATATATTTTGACTGAATTTTAACATCCAGTAGGTACAAGATGAAATTATTTTCTCTTGCTAAGAAATTGTAAGCCCACTTTAATATTACAACTGCTCGGTACAATCGTCGTACAGATAAACAATCAATTTAAATTGGCCACAAATATTATACTTCAACACAGTTGAAAGAAAGTTAAAGAAAAAGAAACAAAAATCACTCTAAATGTAACTTTATTTTTGAATAAAGTAGAAAAAAACCTATCACATTACAGACACATTACCGATCAGCGATATTAATATAGGAAACTCTATATATATATATATAATGTTTGTTCAGCGAATTCATAGCCAAGTAGGTCAGTACGCTTACGCTAAATGACTCATCCCTCGTGGGTTCGTTTATCTAACATTGAAATTGGTCAGTGTAGTTCTGACATTTCCTTTGAAATCAATTCAATAGCTATATGTACTATATTATATAAAGATAACTCTACTTTCTGAGATTGGACGTCTACTATGAATTCGATAACGCTTCGGGGTTCTACTACAATAATTGAACTCAGAGCTTTTTCAACTTTTTATATATAGATAATCTATTTACCTGATTATATTTTACTACATAATAAATTACTATAAAATGTTTGATGCATTATTAAATGTATTTAATAGATACTTATTCCTAATAACTTACTAACTGCACCCAGCCGGCCACGCTTCGCTATGGTTCATCTTTCATTCCGCTTCCGTTGGAAAATTTGGAATAAATGTTATATAAAAATACTACAAACCAGTACAATAATAAACGAGAAATCGTCTAAAGCATATACTATTTCTCAAATTTTGTGGACATTAATATAGGGAGGATATGTTTTATAAATATAATAACTTATGTGATAAATAGAAATTGCCACGAATAAGTAATGAAAGTAATTAAAAGTAATGCATACCTGTACTTCCACCAAAACATCGCAGTAAATATAATTTTCAATTGTGATCTGTCGAATCTACTACCACGACCGCTGATGAAGGTACATTTTAGAACAATAAAAGTCTGCGGAACTAATTCTAACTCTCCCCTTTCGTCTCATAGTTTTATTAAGTTTGGAAAGGGTATCAAAAGCGTGGAAAATTAATATCGTCGCGGTAAGGGCTGGCAACATTGAGATGAAAACGGAACTCCATTTGTAGGTCAGCAAAATATCAACAAAGGAAAGGGGTCGGCGCAGAGACGTCGTCGGGTGGAGAAAATATTATCCCAACTGTTACGAAAAACAGTATAGACTCTTGTCGCTTGTATTCCAAATTTTATTTTACCATTTTGTTTACATGTTTATACATATTGTAAAGAACACAATAACAAAGTATTCTCCCCTTAATAGAGACAATAAGAATCGTGTTAATGGACATTATTCTTAGTAAATATTACAGTTAGTAGTTTAGGTTATATTAAAATTACTCATTAGTCTTAGACTAGATTGTAATCTTATAAAAATGCACTTTTCCAGGTACATCCTAAAAAAAATGTTTATACATATAGTTTATTATAACAAATATTCATTATTGCTTTTATTTTTATGTGAAGGTCGATAGACAGGCTGACGTTTCACTTGATGGTAGGGGCTTCTATCGTCTATAACACAAGACATGTGCTGCAAGTGCGCTATACTTAATAGGATAGCAAAATATAGACAATGCGCTGTGGCATCCTTTACTTTCAGGGTGGTTATATACTGCCTCTATTGAAGGGCAAGTGCGTCCACCCACTACTTTCCTGATCCAGACTAGACCTAACTTTAAAAAGTTCCAATATCGACCCTGCCGGGAATCGAAACTGGGACTCCTGACTCAAAGCGTTAAGGCGTACCTTAACCACTTATCCAATAGATCGTAAATCTTTATTTTTATTCGAAAACTATTTCCATAAGTAGGGACTACTCTTTTTTTCCTAAATAACGAAAATAAAACAAACATTTCTGGTCTCAATTTCTTTATTGTGTATTTGCGAAGCGGTTAAGGGGATAAAGACATCTTTCTCGTTCTACTACTGGGACAAATTTTATCGATTTTATTCGTTACCCTTTCGTCTGTTCAGATGTTTAATTTAATAGTTACGCCTTTTTGTATTTCTTTCTTGTTCAAGTTTCTATCTTGTTTTCTTTGAAATTAAGTGCAAAGTTAAGGCGATCTAGACTCTAGTGAAGAAATATGAAACTTAAAATTAAATCCAGTACGGGATCAAGCTGTCTTTGTGGACGTTTGTCTGTCCAATAAGTACGGGTATTGAGGTCTAACTTACTGTCGCATCGGCTTTGTAATTTGGACGGGTTTCAAAAAAAAACCTTTAGCTTTATCCATATGTTGGATATTCCATATGTTTAGCACGTTTGGTAATGTAGAGCCTAGTAGAGATATAAATTTTATGTAAATAATTATAACTAAATGATAACTAAATTTGTAATAAATAATTAAATAATATTATAAATGAATAATGAATCTATTAAACTTCTACGAATGCAACTCTGTTACACGCACGAATATACGGTCTCGTAAATCAATTTCGTATTACATTGTCGTTTAAAATAATTTTCAATTATGAAACCACACGTTTTCTTCGTGCTCCTATAAATTTTAAATTGTACCTAATTTTATTTGCGAACATAAATTCCATTTTGGCGTTTTATATGTGCAAAGCTCTGATAAAATAAGAGCTAAAGATAGAGCCTTGTAGACTGCAGAGTGAAGCTGGTAAAATGTAATCAAACTACTCCTCGCCTTATTACGCCGAACGCTAGTAAAAGGGTGTAAAAACAAGTCTTCAAAAAATAAAAAGCAGGATGGAATCACATTTCACACATAAGTCAATATGGAAACCAATATCTATACTAATATTATAAAGAGAGAATATTTGTACTTTTGTATGTTACAAACATGAATAAACTCAAAGTCAAGAAATATATTTTGACATATATTTTGGACATATTTTGAAAATTCTTTCACCTATAGAAAGCTACGTTATAGGCGAGTAACATAGGCTATATCTTATAAAAAGGTATAAACAAAAATTGAGATTATAGCTTTGAACACAAAATTTCAGTTCTGCTATAACCTCAATTTAATAGACAAATTTTTATTTACTCTATACTAAACGGCCTAGTAGGCTTAGTATAGTACAGTACCTGCTTATACTATAGAGTAACACATGCTTATAAAACCAGCTTCGCTTCACTATGTTCTCAGAAAAAATCTGTCTTTAGTTCTTATTTGGTCTGAGGTGCAAAGAACATTATTCATTTCTAACGTAATCTTATTCACATGAAAATTAGAGGCACAGTTAGGTCGTACACACAGAATTTGTTTTGAAATGGCCGGCCGCGACGTGGGTTGAGATTTTAACTGATATTACTAATTGGATCGAGCTAATAGCCCTGATGGTCCTTGCCAATTAAAGCTTATTGATGTCGCTCGTGGATCTTCGGGCGACCCTCGTCTCGTTTTAACCCCATCTCGTTTCGCTGCTAATAATTAATCAAGCAATTACGAAGATCCACGGAATGGCTGAAATATTTTCATTATGACTCTTAGTGGATCGTGTAAAGCAAACACCTAATAATTTAGTGGCTTAAACTACATTAAATATTACACTTTGATGACTCACTGGTGGATACTTATAGAGCTTTATACTACTAACTATTTATTTGTTTCATCAAATTAAAATGAGAAAATGTTAAGTCTAAATATCAGAATTTTAAATGCTGTTAGTAACTTAGTACAAAAAGCTATCTCTTACATGTAAACTAGGCAGAGCTTCCGTTTTAAATGTAAGTAGCAGAGTTTTAAATGTAAGTCACTTCCGATCCTATGACATAACATTAAATAATACTTTTATTTAATACTATTTTCTATTTTCTTAATAATGATAATAATTTTTGGATGGAAAACGAGGGTCTATTCCCACTAGTTCGATTGGGAGTTCAGTTGATTGAACTATAGGGACTTTCTAGTCTCACTAGTTCAATTACATTAATTAATTAAACTGTCGAAACTAAAAAGTTCCAGTAGTTCAATTGAAATTATTATAATTGGTTCAATAAGAAGTAGTGCAAGTAGATAATTTTAATTTTAAAATTGTTTCATGATTTAAATTTATATCCACCCGTACTTAATGAATGTTTTAAGAAGTCAATCTTTCCCCTCTGCCTTTTAAGGTTATTCGTTCCGCTCATACTTTCCGTTTCTAATCTCGCATTTCATCGCAACAAATTATGACGGATTCTTATTTCATTTAACGATTCGTGACTTGAAAACTGGAATCCCTCGAACGCGCCACGAATCCGTAATGTTATTTAACTTCTTACAACTTTATTGTTTACGATGTGCTCGAAACTTTCCTGTTTGTTCAATGCACTCGCAGACTGAAGTGAAATCATTTAAGGAAGATTCATTACACAAATACCTCACTAAAAGTAGGTACCAACCAACTTAATGATTTCCCAAAGTTATTATTTACACACTTATATTTCTTGCTGAATTTAGAAAAGATCCCATAATGTCTTGACAGTTATACTGACAGTTTACCATTTTAAAGTAAATAACCCTGCTGTCAATTGTTCCAGGTTTAGTTCCAATAACAATTCTTAAATAACATGAAAAATAATATATCAAAACAGCTCACAAGTATTTATAATGTAAGGGATCATTTCATTTATTTATTTCATTGCGTTAATGAACACTAACGTTATTATTCTATGCTAACTACTTAATAAAACGGCTGTCTAAAAACACTTGTCTTTTATGTTGGCTCTCTCAATACAAATAAAGTTTTTTTTAACACAATTACAACATATTCATTCTTAAAATCAAAATTCATTCGCGTCAAGAATTAAAGAAAAAAAAGCCTTTAAGTTTTATAAAATTGAATCAGATTGCTATATAATCTGACAAGGAATCAATGACTTCAGTAAACGTGTATAATATATGTGATATACTATGTTGCTCGCAACTTAAGTTAACTGGACTAGAGCCGTGGTCCGACGCAAAGCCAAAACTGAGCTTTGCCGCCGGCGCTTGGGTGGCTGCCAGCCTACGATAAGCCCGTACTATATCTCCCCTGCAACTTACACCACAACTTTACACATATTTCTAACACGACTAAGGCCTAATGTTAAACTTTCTCAACTTGATTAAAATAAGATCGATGCTCGCATGGGTAATTGTTATCAACCGACTTCCAAAAAAGGAAGTGGTTCTCAATTCGACTGTATTTTATGAAACAATTTTCATGATTCTTTTTTTAATAGAAAACTGGTGCTTCCCGTGTGGTCCCAATTCAATTTGGTCCAGTTCTGACAATGGCATCCATGAGAAAACGGTTTGAAGTCAGTTTTTTTTTTTTTGTTAAAAATAGTTATTTTAAAAAACACACGACCGACGCTACCACTAAAATTTTTTCGTTACCTTTGTAATAAATTACTTTGCCTGCTTATATCTCTTTAGGGTTTATGTCATCTTGAAGCACTAAAATTTTATGAAACCACAAATAGGTATCCAACTCAAAAGAACAATTATTTGGCAGATGTATGTTATCTATTTGGGCTATCTTGGAACCAATGTTATCGCAACACTGCGGACTTGAATTAAAGATGTCCCTCGTGGAGATGGTTGGATAGTTGCCAAGCAACTTCAGGTAATGCCACGAGTGCTTGTAGACATGTTTTAAAACCTTTATGAAATCCCACAAGCGGTTACATGCGACATTATAACAATAAATACTGGCTGGAAGGAATTGTTTATAAGGATGCGCGCGGTGAAAATTTTTTGATGTGAAAGTCTTTAAATAGTGGGAGAAATTTTAGAAAACTGATGATAACAAAATTGGGGGATACAGTTTGATGCTGTAGCCTACACATTTATCATCTACATTCAAAATTTAATTGCACCTCTCGATAGATAAAAGATCAAAGAATATTTTGGTATATATGATAATAGCTGGTGATGGAACGTACTCTATATCCTTTGTGGTATCCCAGACAACGTGTATGCAAAACTTCATGGTGATCGGTTCAGTAGTTTTTGCATGAAAGAGTAACATCCATTCATACATCCATACAAACTTTCGAATTTATAATATTGGTACGGATAGTACGGAAGTATGGATATTCGAATATAAATATTATATATAATACTCCCAAAGAAAATATTACTCCTAACGTATTCACACAAAACATCCGGCCGTGTCCACCACACACCACACAGCCCCATTATATACTAAATTTTATCCGCATAGCGCGAGTAAAAGGTGTAAGACAATATAAAGAATTGTGAAAAAGTAAGAAAATTCTGCAATATTAATATCGTTTTATACACTATAAGTGAAGTGACAATCATAAAGGGATACCTTTATGGGTAGATTTTAGCAGGAATCATTTCGGCAATGTCTGACAGACATTTTGTCCGGCTTCTACTCCGTAACCGTTCAAAATTTTTAGTTACTGTTAAAAACCATTATAGGTAGATAGGAACATTTAGATTGGTAATTAATCATAACGTCCAACCGCCAAGCAATCTCCGATCCGTTTCTACACTTTGCTAAGTTTTATGACAAGTAATAAAACGGTTTATCGTTTTAATATTAATTAAGACTTTGTAAAAAAAACAAAAGATGAATAACGACACAGATAGATTTATCGAATTGATGTGAACCGAATGACCGTCGTCACATTAGCAATGCCCATTTATGGTTTGGCAGAAATTAAATCACCTGTCAACCTGACGAGGCTTGTTTACGTGTTTGATTGATGACGGTAAAGAAAATAAATCCATCTAAAAAAGGATCCCTTTTAAATGGAGGACAGTCTAGGTAAACTTTGTGTGGTAAAGTGGTGTTTTATTGTTAAGCTTTACACAGATCGCGTTTATCCCATAACAGAAGTGGAACACACGCACGTGGGCAGACGAGAGGCCTACACGTAATCCCAGACCACCCCCAGATGTCGTTGTTTCCCAAAAAAAGGTAAACTTGATCCAATCCAAGAGGATTTTCCGACGAGATATTTCAAACAACCGACAAATTCACTAAAGGAGAAAAAGATCAGTCTTGTTATACGAAATAAGTACCTATATGTAATAGTTTCCACGTACAACTTTTTTAAACGAGCATTTCTTCTGTTTTGTAAATTTATAATTAAGCTTTTGCTGAGGGAAAAATCTTAATAAATTAATAATACATATTTGATACGTTGAGTTGCTCGCAACTCTGTTCGATTTAGAGCTAGTGTTCTTAAAAATATTCAAATTGAATAATTTTCTTACCACAAAGCTTAAAAAATCGAGCGTAGCACGTTCGTATGTTTTACGTGAATACGTGTATGCTACGAGTAATATTTTCTTTGAGTGTATTATATACATGTATATATCCAACGATATCGAATTATACCATATAAAACCAAAAAAATTCTTTGATCCTTAGCTATCGAGTGGTGTAATCAATTTTTTGGTAAATATGATAAATGGCTACAAGTCTATCCCTCGATTTTGTTATCATAACTTTTATGAATTGCCTTCCACTGTGGAAGCTTTACCAAATATATATTCATCAAATATTATCTATTGAATTATTACTAAATCAAAGCTAAACTAAATAAATTTTATTTTTATTTAAGCACATAAAAAAAATCTTTAATTTATTTCATAAAGCTAGGTCAGGTACTGGTGAAGATATTGAAGATTTTCTAACCGACCCTTTTTCTTTGCGGTCCAGTTTATATTAATATATTGAAATTGAAATGGAGATAAATTTTATAGCATGAAGCGTAAACATTTAATTAAATTTCGTGTGCGCAATTGTTTTTTATAATTTGAAACAAGGAGTTAACAACACCAGCGCTAAATAATGAACTGCTTTCTATTTGTGTTAAGATAAATATCTAGAAAGGAAAAGACAAAGGCTGAGGAAACGATGACAAATGGCGACGCGCCGAGATTCAAAAGCGGTACGAACAAAACAAGCCGAAACTCGGCAGGCAAATTACAGTGGGAATTTTCGCACAGGGGAAAAAGTGTCGCGCATGAACAATCCAACAACTCATAGCTGCCTCTAATTGTATTATAAATCAAGTGTAACATATTGTTACCAATTTTGTTGGAAATTTTAATGAGAATTTGGAAAGATGGCGACAGTCTAAAAGATAGTTTGTCCTGTGCCTCTCTCTCTCTCTCTCTCTCAAAAATGTTACATATTTATGAATGTTTAACTGCGTATTTATATTTTTTTTAAAACTAGTGACCCGCCCTTGGTTTCACATGGATGCATTTTTTATTGAGAATCATATACACAAGTTTATCATTATCTCGTCCATAGGATAGCTCTACCTATTAGCGAGAAAGTATCAAAATCCGTTACGAATTGTAGATGACTTGGTTATATCTTTATAAATGTACTAGCTATAAAAAAGGCAAAAAAAAGTAGCTATGTAAGTAGCTGTGTCCTGTACGTCTAAATGTTTATCTACCAGGTTTCATGAAAAACAGGTAATTGGTTTAAAAGTTATGGAGGAACATACATACACTTACAGATTTATTATTAGTATTGATGATTATTTTTCTGTTCGTGTGTAGGAGGAGCCTAAGCGGCTGAACCGATTTTGATGAATTTTTTTACGTTTTTAGGGTCTGAATGGTTTAGATTTCCAATTAGACCCGATAGATGGAGCTGCAATCGAGTCATGTTGTTTGGGCAGGACAATAAAATTGCTGTTGGGATTTGTAGATTTTTATTTATTAAAAATGACAGATAAATATTAAAGTTTTGGTCTTGTTTTAACTTATTGTTTTGTAACGATAAATTAAACTAAGACCTATTACATATGGTTACTTATGATGGAAAAAAAAACTTTTGTTACTGTCACCAGTCAGGACTCCCATCAGTCCCAGTTCCCGTATTCCATAAAAATTTCTTTCTAAGAATAAATTCAAGATAACATTCATATTATGTACATTACATTAAAGATTTTAATTCACGATCCGTTCATCATTCATCACGATTAAGGTAAAGGGTTGCGGACCCAAATCAGATCACGCGCCGTGCCTCACTTTTCGCTTCGCAAGACTCGAGATAGAATATTATTTCCCACAGGAACAACTCCAATCTCAAATAGTCAAAACAGGAGGCATTGCAGGCTATCAATTTTGTTCATTTCAATCACGCTCGGCACAATTTTCCTCTAACCAAAATTGTTTCCAATTAAAATACTATTCACTGCTCGACGGCCAACAGAAAAAAGTAGCGGTCACTGTTTCAACCTGGCCAGATGAAACTGGTTGGTTTTATTGCCGATTTTTTTTTTATTGTAAAGGATTCTGCAATTTTTTCGGCTACTAATCCTAACTAATATTAAAAATGCGAGAGTGGGTTTTATTAGGTTGTGAACTATTTTTATAGCCCAAAAAATTATTTTGTCTACAACGTTACTACAACGTTGTAGTACCTATAATATACTTTTTAAATTACTTGATTACCTATGTCTTATTTGATTTTACCATAAATTAGGTATAGCAAAAATTGCATCAAATTCATTTGCATATTTGATTAGATAATTGGACAAACTTTCAGACAAATTAAATGGGATAGATTAGTTTAATATTAAACTCGTATTTAGAGACAGCAATGTTATGAGTTCACAGGTGCATTTAAATTTTGTCTGTCAACATTTGAATGCAATTTTTCTACAAAATATTATAACAGATGCAGAATTCTTATGAAACATTTCTCTAACAAACGGTGCGAATATTTCTCAAAGCCCTACTTAAAGTTAGAAAGTTATGTAAGATGTTTGAAAGCATAACTTATCATTTTGTACTGTATTCTGTGTAGTTTTAAATACGAAGAAACATTTTAAGGTTTTTACTCAAAAAATGTCTTAGCCATATGAATATAAAAACATACATAGTAACAAATAAAATAATGAAAAGAAATGACACGATTTGTATTAAAAAATAAGTACCTACTCTTACGGATTCGATCAATAGTATATAAAGACAGACGACCTCGCCTCGGATGTATGTCATCAATCTCTCACTCCTAAAGGCAGCTCTCATCCCGTGGGAAGAACAAAATCCAAAAGATTAAGTCATCGCAAAATTGGATGCGTGCACGATGCCCGCCCCGGGGGCTTAGCTTGTAGGTGTCGTCGGAAAATATACAGCATTATCGAGCACTGTTATTATATTCGCATAGTTATAGAAATCATATTATAACTACCATACAGTGTGTTGCGGGACAGGCGGACGGGCCACTTGATAGCTATAGTTGTGTTGCAAGTGCGCTGCAGACTACAGTAGGATCACTGAGTACTGAGAAACAGCTTCAACAAGCGCACGGCGCCGGGCACTTCACTACATGCGCAGCTATGTGTGCGTGACCTTTCACCGACGGGTTCACGAACGTGACCCGAAGGTATGTTTCGGGCGGCCTCGGCAATTCCGAGGGTACATGTCACAGGGACTCAGACGCACGCGAGGCGAATGACGCGAGTACCTACGTACTACAAACACAAAACTCGCGTCATTAGATACATGACACTATATAGGCTACTTTTTCCTTTTCCGAGTGCAGTGCACTCACCCTGCGTTCCAACTAAATGTAATTAATAGTCACAAAATATAAGGGCTATTGAGTAATAATTGTTCAAAAGTAACTTATATGCTTAAGTACGAGTATATCTGATAAATATCTAATAAGAAAAATGTAAAGGATGTTTATTGTTATTTAATTTCTGCATGTAAGATATAAATTAATTAGTTATATTTAAATAACATTATAAATAGAATATAATAGAGACTTAGGTTAGATGTTTATAGTTTGTAAAATAAGAAAAATATAGACAAAAAATAATTTAATTTTTAAGTTCTCCTATAAAAAGTGTAATTTTGATTTGTGGCCGTTTAGTTTTTAAGCAGCGATATAATCCGATCTCTAGTAATAAACTTAAATAAAAATAAAAATATATTTTTGGGAGCCCTACAAGAATAGGCTAATAAAATTTAAGCTTCTAGGGAGCTGTCTCTCTGTATAGATACATTACTCCGTGGTAGGATTAAGGATAAGGCATAGAGAAAAAAGCGGCTCTGATTGATTAGAAATGGATTCTAATCCATTTTTTCTAAAGGGAAATGAATTTTGTTTTTCTTTTTTTTTCCATAATTAATATCTTTTCCAACAGATTAACAAAACAGTACAATTATAGAATTGAAAGAAAAATGAATTAAAATTAAATTAGTTAATTCAATAATTAATTTAATTTAATTAAAATTAAATTGAAATTAAAATAGTAAGTTATTTTCATGTTATCTAAGTAAGTGTATATAGGTATTTTATACTTTATTATTTTACTACTGGCTCTTAAGGGGTGCGGGAACGAATCACCCCCTTATAAGAGACGATATTTCCTAAAGAAACATTAGGAATACCTGCAAAACTACATTTACCACACACACACTTCCCGAACATTAATTAATATGAACAGGTATTCATATAATACTCGTATGTCGATATGTAGCTTTTACTGAATAAACGTCTTTGAAGCCTCCTAAACCAATCATACTTGTATGATATCTTGCTTTCATTAGAAGGCATACAAGAACGTAACTTACATAACCTATATTATAGTATCTATCTATATACATCTATATTTATGTCTATTGAATACCAATGCTGTTACAAATAACTTATAATTTGTGTACAAATAGTTGCCCGTGATTTCGTCCGCGTGTCTCCTTTATAACATTTTTTTTGTGATGGAAGCTACTCTATATCCTTTTCTGCACTCTTAAGGACGTGAATGCAAAATCTCTTGCTGATCGGTTGAGTAATTAAGTAATAAACAAACAAACACTCGTTAAAGTAATTGTAACTTTCTTGCCTAAGTTTGTCTGTCTGTAACAGCCTACAATACTATAATCGAATTTTTAATTAGATGGACTAAAATGACAGCTGAAATCGGCCTTTTTTTTATGTTGCAAGAATGAAGCGTAGTGTTGTAGTATGACTCATTTATAAACGAGTTCGATCATTATGGTCAAGTTGTAAGTATCGATCACGTTATAGAAGAGAACAAAATAATGGAACTCAGCCGCCTTATTAATGGACTAAAATGACAGCTAGCAACAATTAAAAAACTTATTAAAATAATAAGTTCAACTAACAAACGTATTATAAAATAAAAAAGTTGAATCACGATTCTTACCTAATACTCGATTACTCAGGATACAACACTATTTTTCATTACAATAAAATGGTAACCCACCAAATGTCATTTTAGTTCATCTAATTAAAAATCCGACTATAGTATAATTATAAGACTCCAATTGAGCTATCATTACTGTTTGTTTTTTTTATTTATTTATAGAAAATGCCTAGCTAAGATATAAAATTCTTCTTCAATGAATGAACAAGCATCAACCGTTTCATACAAGTGAGAGCCATCATTCTAGTTTATTCGCCAATAAAACCATTATTCTAGCCCATAAACATCGATCCGCCCTGAAGATATCTTAACGGTTCCGGCAATAAGGAAGCCATTACATTTTTATATGTCTTTCATATTCGATCGGTTCCGAACCCTTTGTGCTTTGATATGAGTGATTTCGCGTCTACTATATACCAACATTCCACGTCTAGTTACTGTACTTATTTATATATCATACGATACTTATCCGCCTTGGGTTTAGAAGGCTATATAATTACGACAAACTTTATAGATAGAACGTAGCTGTTACAATAGATGATCATATCTCAATGACAGTCAAATTAAACTATTTTTTTTTCACTTGTTGGGACAGATTCCTACTGGGGTAGGAATAGACGAAAAATTTTCTTCAATCTATCCCTACTAAGTACCTAAATGTTAAGATGAAAAGCATGAAGAACTAACGACGCCATGTTAGGAACTTTAGGGAGCATAAAGTGCTAGTCTGGAATACAGTTTTGTATTTATTTGTAATTTTTATTATCTTCAATAAAATCAACTTTGAATTCATTTTATATGAGTTTTACAAAGAGTTAATATTAAGTAAAAAAAATCTTCAGACGGACTGTGTTTAGATAGCTAGCTGCAAAATTGAAATTTTAGTGCAGCTGTAAGTTTAAAGGTCGGTTTCCAAACTTTACAATCGAACCTAAATGTAAGATGCAGAACACTTTAACCAAAAGACCATCGGGCTCAACATAGTCATAGTATACACTAAACCTAGTAATAATCATTTCGTAGATTTTTATCCTGTTTTGTTATATCCAAATACTATATGGTATATGGACCTTTTTCATCCCTTGTCCTAACAGGAGTTTCCCTTGACATCTAAATCTTAATACAATGTAAGCCTAGCAAGTATATCGTAAAGAGAATTATTAAACCTTATATTATTTCTAACTTTGTTTGATGTGTATTTTGTGCGGGTTTTATTAAGATGGAATGAATACAAGATAATATAAAATTACAGACTGGCGCGTTTCATATAAACAACTGTATATAGGTCAATTGAATGTCGTGCCCGCACAAAATAGATCTTTCGACATGTCTACGTATATAATAAATGTACTTTCTAAGTGTTCTGTTTGTCAAAGGGTAAAGTATTAGACAATAGCGTCTAGCTATCGATAAATAGTACACCCAGGGGATAACCCTCAGAGGTCCGAAATAAAAACAGGATTAGGAGACGAAAAGGACCCTAATTAGATGAGGAGCAAACACGGGATTACGGTCAACACCCGTCTCGGGAACCATTCTAGTTCATTGTTGCCCAACCGTATTATTTAGTAACAGGTGAATTTCGTGTTCACTGTGATTGATAAATTCGAGAGTTATTTGACAAATACAAAGAAATTGGGTACCGAAATATTTATAAAATAATTCTAGAAATAGTTTGAAAGAAATAGTCTATGCGCCTTCTAATGCAACATATATAGATGATCCTCGGGAAGATAATATTTTTCGACAATAAAAAGCATAATTATCATATATTAGTTCAAGTAATAAATTATCTAGTGTTTCTTTTATGCAAATCAGGTAAACCGCTTTTGTGTAAAATAGTAATAAACGTTTTGACGAGCCCGTTGGACGAGTGGCAAGGGTGCTTGCCTAACGTTTCAGGGGCCCCGGGTTCGATTCCCGGCGGGGTCAACTTTGGAAATTTTAATATAATTTTCAAAATTGACTCTGGTCTGGATTTGAAAAGTAGTGGTAGGGCACACTGCGTTTCGCAGTCATTTGGGCAGCCCGTCTGGCGGCAGTAACAACATATGTGCTGTTGTGTTTCGGTGAGTGAGTAAGGGATGCCAGAGCCCATTACCCCTTCCCTTCTTTATCCCTTATCCTTAATCCTTCTATGGTCGGCAGCGCACTTGTAGCACTTATGGCGTTGCTTGTGTTATAGGCGACGGTAGTCACCTACCATCAAGTGGACCGTCAGCCTGCCTGTCGACCTTAACATAAAAAAAAAGTAATAAACGTACATCCTACATTATATATCCATCCCACAAACTTTCGCATTTATGACATTAGTAGACTTGAATTTATAAAATTTATTAATTATAATGTTTTCGGAACATTTTTATGCACAGGAATTTACTAATTAGATAAAAAAGTATGCAAGGTGAACTCCATTCAACTGATCTAATTGTCACAATAATAAATAATGTTATGCTGCTTTGATAGCGTCATCTATTATTTATTCTGAACAAACTTCAATATACCTAAATGCTAGTTTATTTCTCTCGTCACATTTATAATATTAAACTAATTTTTCGTTTTATTCTGTGAGATATTGTGTTAATAAATTGTGAGTAGAGGTTTACTCATGTCACCTCTAAGAGATTTTAAAAAAAAGATAAAAAGCTTATATTATAATAAATTGTTCTCGTTTCTTTTGTAGTTTTGTTTAGATAATTTCTTATATGAAAAAAAAAAACTTGCGTAAACATGTAGCCGTGTTGTAGTCACAGTATTTATAGGAAAATGCTTCTCCACTTGATTAAATACTGTACCAGATAAACTGGAAAATTATTCAAGCTTAGTAGGAAAACAGTAGAAAAATTTTCTACTAAGCTTATTTTTTAACAGGTTTTAGTCCAAATGAGTTCATAGTATACGTAACTGCTCAGAGTACACGTGAGTATTTAATTGCTGTGGATTTCCTGCATGTAGGTAATTTTCCTCTAAGAGGAATGTACTCTTATGCCAGTAATAGAGATGGAGAAAACTCGCGGAGGCTGTGACAAAATGGTCCATAACTGCGACCGCTCCGTCACGAGTGTACCAACGATTAACTCCTTTGATTAAATAAACTTTAATCTTTTATTATAAAAAAAAATACGGTGTCGTAGATGACCCCATGTTTGTGTTGTATAAGTAAATTTTCATACAACACAAACGTCAAAATTTCGAAAACAAAATTGACCTGTTTGTACTTTCTTGACGAACTATACATGTTCCGTCTAGTTGCTAAACTTTTCAGTTGACAATCTATCCAGTTACTACGAAGGAGACTGAAGAGAGATAGAGATAGAGTTAATTTTATACTAAATAATTTATTTTCAGGTATGCAATAAGATCTTCGGTAACGCTTCAGCTCTGGCCAAACACAAGCTGACCCACAGCGACGAACGCAAATATGTGTGCGTCACTTGCGCAAAAGCATTCAAAAGACAAGACCATTTGTAAGTACATTCTATGTTTCTATATGTATTCTATGTTATTTCTAGCTATAATGTGATATAGCTATAATCCGCGGCTATAATCTGAGGAGCTCGTCTGGCGGTTATGCATTTAACAATTCACAGTATGCATCTGTTATACCATATATACCAAAAAATTATTTGATCCTTTAGCTATCGATTTGTGTAATTAAGTTCCTACTATCATCACTTTTTTTAAATGCCTCCCACTGTGTAACTAAAAAAGACATATTCAATTTACGTCAAAATAAAATATATTAAAAAGGTAAAATCTTGACCGAAAATAGTGACCTCGATACCCATATCTCGTTGATTTTGAGTAGGGTTGCACCACAATGTTAGTAGACACATGTTACATGCAATGGGCTAGCGGTAGAACGGTAAAGCGGTGGCACCCCTTATCTAGGGTGATGTACCTTTGAATATTCATGAACTCGGTACAGTCATAATGTGTACCTACATAATGATGGCGGAACATAAATTTGAATTGAGTAATCAAACTAATGATAAACCAACACATATTTTATGTTGTACTTTTTGGGATACGGGGAATATATATAGTACACTGTTCGATTAGTTCCCTATGTCTATTCGTTTAGTTAATAGTCTTCTTAACGAGCCTTTAGATATGTAGATTTGTATCCCTCGATTTATTTATCATCAGAATTCTGACTTGCGTCTCACTATGGAAGCAAATTTAAAGACAAAAATCAAAAAGTTGTCCTTGAATCCGATTATCGAAAACAGAAAAAAATAATCATTTATTTTGTTTGATTATAACATTTGTAACATTTATAACATTTTCAATGCAACTTTATTTATGTTACAAATCCAAAACTGTAAATTCCGCAAGAGCTACGAACATTGAACATGCTTCAGTTTTTCGTTCAAAAACTGAATTATTGACATTTCATTGTTGAAACCGTCAAAAGTTCATACATGCTCCAAAAAAATAAAAATGTACACATACAACGTGGTATTCCAGATTGTATTTCGTGTACCCAAACATCTTGTTTTTATTTCTACGAGAAATATCATTTTTTTCTTGTAACATTAATTAAATACATATGTATAAAAGCAATTTTAATGTGCAATAAATTACGCTCTTAAGATAATTAAAGTTTTTGCCATCGATTAAACTAATCTGCAAGCGTTAGATAATATTTTTATAATATACTAGCGTAGCGTATATACGCTAATACGCTAATGCATATATATGCAGATCACATACACATTCCTTCCTCATCTCTCTTTCCATTAATCAAAACCCTATCAATATTCGTTTGGTCGTTGGAGAAACAAGAGGCGGACAGCGGCATTATTTTTTAATATGTATAGATATTTAAAAACATTTTGATATTATTTACATACATGTGTATTAAATAAAAAATTATTCAAAAGAAATATAGTGAAAACCCCAAATAATTCTTAGTATGTACTGAATACCTAAAAAAAAGCAACTTTGTACTTCCCAATCAAATAAGTTTGTGGTGTCAATACCAATTAATTATAGTGGTATTTTTATTTGAAAATATCTTATTTTTAAAAAGAATTAAGAGGACAAAGATATAGCCGTACTTAGCAAGGGATTTCTTTATTGGTTTACCCAGAGTCGTCATTACACATTATATTCCATAATTAGAACTAAAATTCTCTCATTGTCCAATTTGTTGGATAAAGATACATTATCTTAAGTACTTGTAAACACGAAAATCTTCTTTGTGTAAAGATTAACACTCGAAGTACTTTGGTTTTCTCTTAAACAATTTTAGATGAAATAGAAATTCGATATTTTCTTTACTTCTCTTCTTAGAAGTAAAGAATATACTAAGATATAATACACATTTTATTACGATCCAGATTTTTACTTAAGTATTTATTTTAAGTAATTTAGGTAATTTATTTATGTTTTTTTTTTATTCACTATGTTCTAAATTTGACTAGTAGACGAACATTACGATTTAATATAATTTTTCTATATTATTATAAAGAAAGTCAATAACAAATCTTCACTTTAATGAAAGTCTAACAAATTGTACAATTTTAATTGTAAAGAGATTTAAAATTAAAGCTCCCGAACATGTTCAAATGTTTCATTTTAATTTAACTCCATATGTGAAAGTAAAACAATGTAATAACTTTACAGCCTACCTTTACAGCCTACGTCATAAAACAATGAATTCTCCATTTGAATTTATGAATGACAAACACCTTTTAGACACCCTTTAGAAATATCGCTTATGGGTTTTTTTATGTTAAACTTTACAGACAGGCTTACTGTATTTCCCGTAAAAAAATTCAGTCTATTGTGTCGTTTCTGTAACAATTTTGAATAAATTAAAGCCAACTTTAAAGTCCCTTTTTTCACACACTGTTATTGCCGCTAGACAGTCTTCCCAGTTCATGAGTACGGATCGCATTGTATCACTCTATAATGCGTATAATTATTGGTTAATTCAATTTATACAATTTGTAGTACATATATACAAAAAAAAATAGTGGGTATTAAAAGCAGTTTACTCTATTTGACAGAAACGGTCACATGCTGACGCATCGCAACAAGAAACCATACGAATGCAAAGCGGATGGTTGTGGCAAGTCTTATTGCGATGCACGGTCGCTGCGAAGACACACAGAAAACCACCATCAGCCATCAGCCGACAACAGTAAGTACCACATTTTCATAATTTATAGCTTTCAAACAGAAAAGAATCAAAATCGGTCCATCCATTTGAGAGCTACGAAGCCACAGATAGACACAATAGACACACATGTCAAACTTATAACCCTCTTTTTTGTCGAGCTTCGCACTATAGAAGGAAATTTAAAAAGTGTTCACGTGAAAATATTGTGTTTTAAATATAACAAAAACACATAAAAACCTCAATTCCCGCAAACAAAGATCCTGGACGAATGCTAACATTAACATTGCGAAGCCGAAACATAGTAACTTTATAGCTGACCTGCCAGAAACAAAAGCGTTACGCAGCAATTAACATGCTAATGATTATCTCGTTACTCGTCTTGTCTGGAACGCCCTTTATCATGTCTGCCGTATAATTAATAGCCGGATAATATATTCGGGTGTTTAGTGTTACATATACGTATATCTCGTCTTGAAAGTAAGATAAGATACGTTGTATTCGGAGTGCTTAATTGATTTTATCGTGATATGTTAATTTCAATTTAATATTTTCCACTAAGTTAAAATATACATAGTGACAGTAATAACGTTGAAATATTTTTATATAAAAATTACAGGGGAATTATAGAAAACCTAAATTGATTAATGTTCTTTTTTTGAATTACATAGCACAGCAGACGAGATAACGGAGATAACAGTAAATAGTTGATGGCTAACATGGCATAGATCACAAGCAATGTAAGGGTACTGGGAGAAAGAGTGATCCAGTATCTATTATCCACATAAGAATACTAGATGAAGATAGAAAAATAGATTACAGCATCCTTTATTAAGGTTACTAAAAGAGGATTTTGAAAAACGCGTTTATTGAGAAAGATGAAAGAGAAGAACTTACTTGTAATAATTAAGTCTGTTTATCAAAGTGGTTGACTCATATAGAAGATCGGTAGTTTGTGATACACGTATAGCGGTAAGGCAAAGCAATATTAATAGGGCAAAGAGTAAGAATGGATAGAAAGAGTGCATTCTTGTTCACACGAAAACAAGACATTCAAAGCTATAGGAAATAGAGACTCCATAACTTTTCATGAATTAGGCCCAAACACGATATTGCAATGTTGCCCACACAAGAGCACAGCGGGCCGCAACCCGTAAGGTGTACCAGATGTGATTAAACTCAATCTTGTATGTACAAAGCAACAAGTAATCAAGGTGCACTAATCCGTTAGGCTGGGAAATTGCATTACATGAGCAAAATAGCACCTCTTCGGGGGATACCTACGTATATTAAGGTCTCTCACACAATATCACAAATATTGTTGGGTTAATTCCCATCTTTCATGCTCTATAGGCGTGAAATTAATATATATGAAATAAAAACTAGGGACATTATCATATAGATAGTACTTATTATAATATTTATTGTAAGTTTACTTTGTTCATCTGATTTATAAGATGATGAACAAAATCGGTCCAAGAAATGAACCCTGTGTGATGCCTCGATTAATTACTTACTTAAAAAGACAATTAACAAAACTAAGTCTATATTACTTTAAAAACAGTGTAATTTTTTGTTACATTGTGTCTACAGAAAACTAAATAGTAGTCGAGTAGATTATTAAAAGCAGTTTTACTCATAGATATCGCGAATCATTTACTAATAAGCGGGTAATAGAAAAGAGATTTACGAGATCATGCAAATCATGCAAGTACTAGAGATCGGCCTACTAGTATATTTTATAAAATACTAGCGACCCACTCCCGGCTTCGTCAGCGTCCGATCGCTACCAAACTTCTGTGAAGTTACCCGCCGGACTAATCTGAAAATTGTCTGAAAGTTTCATCAAAATCTGTTTATCGTTTTGGAGTCCATAGGGAACATACACACAAACATCTCCTTTTTTATATATTAAAGAAGAAGATAAATAGATTTCAGGTCAGTCAACTAGTAGGAAAGATGCTCTAATCTAATGCTTAGTTATATCTTTATGTGCATGTGCAGTCTTCTTATATCTTTATGTGCATTTCATGAAGGTGCATTTGTTTCTTACTTCATAGGCAACAATAACAGCAGCAACTCTAGTACAGCAGTACACGAGCGTCTGACGTCACAGCGTGTTGCCACTCCCACCTCACCTCCGAGGAATCAACCGCCTCATTCGGATGTAAGTACTTTGTCACGTATAACAATATGATAAAATTAACAGTGCTATCGCGTGCAAGCGATAATTACTCGTCACATAATAACTGCAAGTGAATGTGCAATGTCCCGGCCGTCACGCTTAGGCTAGGTTCCCACTATGTCGGTTCGGCAGATTTGCCAGTAATAGGTGACTGGACGTAAGTGTTCATATTATCCCGCATCGTCGAAGTTTGATATCAGTGTTAAATATTCTTGGTAAAATACAGGTGGACAGTGATACCTGATATCGGTGCGAACTCGTTCACATTATTCCAGTCCGGGCGTACTACCGGAGATTCGCAGTGACAAAAAGCTGTGGCATAGTGTGAACAGCTTCATATAAATTGTACACACATTGGCACGGTAAATCCGCCGGTCCGACATAATTTGAACTTAGCCTTATACTTTTTATCTATGCGCCTTCAGCGAGTGGTTGTGCAATATGATTAACTACTGTGATAATTAATTGCTTGTGAAATCGAGTTTAGATGTCACCTTATCAAATGGCATTTAATTCGAAAATGCTTTCATTTTAAAATAATATAATTGATAAATACCACATACTACTATCTAAAATCCTCATATATGTACCTAATTAGTAGCTAACTTATTAAGGAACTTCTAGAAATTTTAGGTAACTAAAACCTTATACTTACGTTCGCAGCTGAAAATTTCATTTCCCCACACGGTTATTAAACAAATCATCGCTTAGGTACACGACATAAAAATTGTGTTTATGTGTGTATGTCTGGCACACTTCCAACTGGCCGAGTGTGTAAATACAAAGCTGCTCTTATTAATTAAGCAATTAGCCGAAATCCGCATTGTGTGCTCTTTCCATTCGCCGCGGTCGAAGGTTTAGCGTAAAAGAGTTACAGCGCGTTTTGTTTTTCATTTCATTCAATCCTCCGCAAACAACGTTCGGTGTAATCAAGTGGGAATATTTTGACAAGCCGCATTTAATTAAAGTGATACATTTAAAGTTTTCATACCAAATAGAATTTGTATAGTGGGCATGTTTTAACTGAATATTGTAGGTAGCATATATAAGTTTTTCTCTTAAAGGCACGCGTACGACCGAGTGAAACCAGTAATAGATATTTAGGAGAATTTGTTTTCTCAACTTTATAAAATGCGAATAACCAAAAACATTATGTGACTACACTAACAAGTAGAGGTGTCTGCCTATCAGTGAAATGTCATATGAGTTAATTTCGCAGGACACCTTAAGTGGACTGTCAGTCTGCCAACCACACTCTTTATCGTTAAAGAAAATATCACCCTTTTTCTATATATTTCATATTGATTTCATATTCTATATATGTTCTGTTGAATGAGACAATAATGCTTTGAAATTATTTTACAGTCAAGCAACTCGAGTTCGGAAAAATCGAACAGTGCCAACAATAATGGAAGCGGTAATGACTGCAGCCCTCCTGGCACACCTCCTGCCCCAGCCACACCCCCTTCGCGCCCTGCAAAGTCCAAATCTACTAGCAAGCAGAAATCGTGTAACGCTGTGAGTATTTGACAAAAAAAATAATTATAATTTATTTTTATATATTTTATGAATATGTGTGTAGCAATCTTTATTTGATATGATCAAAAGAACCAATCATGCTTTCAACTTTGTTGTCAAATCAACTACTTAAGTAACACTAGTTACTTGATCTATTTGAAAAAACCAAAACCTTTGTATTGTTGTAATGCAATAATTATCCCGGGACTCTCGTAGTCAACTTGTATCCGGTCATTTATTTTCGTAGCACTTGTTTGCTACGAAATTGTGGGCGGCGTAGCATTGACAACCACTTCATTTGATTATTTTGTAGCATTAAAATCTGTTTCATTTATTGAATATTTAATCTACATTAAAATGGCCAATGCAATGAAATAACATAGTTGGACTAAGCAATTGTGTTATTTTTTTTTATTTTTTGACGATTTGACTATATATTTTCTCCACCTTAAGATATTTCAGGCAAACATTATACTAAAGTCACAATAATTATACAATGCTGGATACACGCCTTGGCCCGCTTGCCTTTATAAATTATAGTCTGTATGCTGTTCTCATATATGAACATTACATTTATGAGAATCCATTCAGTAGTTTTTACATGAAAGAGTAACAAACAATAATAAATTCATCTTTATGATCCTCCTTAAGCAAACAAAGAAATTATATATGTTTTTATGCGGACTAGAAATGCCTATTACGATTATCATAACTTTTGGGTCACCCCTATTTCCATAAAACTTTCTTGCATCATATATCTTTATATATAAAAAATTTGTTGGTGTCCACAAAATATGAAAAACTAGCCGAGGCATTGAATTGAAATTTTTACACAAAAATTCATTTTAAGAAAAAGTGTTTCTATATATTTTTTTTTAAATTAAAGTGTTTTTTGTATTCCGAAGTTACAATATAGAAACAAAAAAAAGTAGTATTATATGTTATGGGAAGAATTTATAGATAACAATTTAATATTAGATGTACAATGGATATTCTAGGTAAATAAAAATACAAGGAAATGATTCGTATCACAAATGCGTATTACATTTCGCATTTGAGAGGTCTTCAGATAACTTATGAGATTCAAATAACATTTACTACGAAATTAAGTAGGTGGATAATATTTTCCTCATATGTATATCGTGATAAAATATAGACATATTTATATTAAATAGGAATGAGTAGGGAAGTTTAAGCGATAACAAAAATCAAAACGATATCTTTTTCTACATTAATTGTATGTACATACGTATTTATTTTGATAATACAATCATAATATCAAAAAACCAATTATGTAAGTTGGTAAATATTAATTAATCTAAAATGTTAAATTTCCGGTACTTACCTTTTTTGTTAATTTAACAGATTAATAAATAATCCATTAAATTATGGAAAATACACTGAATTAATATTGTTCATAATGGGAGGCATTTCAGAAAACTGATTATAACAAAATCGGAGGATATAGTTTATGGTGTATCTAACTGCATGCAAAATTTAATTACACCACGTGATAGCTAAATGATTTAAGATTTTTTTTATATTTGGTATATTCGAATTCGTTGAATATATATACAATATAATATGCTCAAAGAAAATATTACTCATAGTGTACACGTGCTCATGTAAAACATATGGCCGTGTGGCTGTGTTGTCGACATTTTTTTTTTAAGTGCTTTCTCCAAGTTTATTTCCATATTGAAGTTTTTTTTAAATTTAATAATTCAAAAGGTTATAATTAATTTATATATACAATTTATAATAGATGCTTTCTAAAACTACCGTTAAATATTATTATTAACAATATGCTCTTTGAAACAGTTTCTCGGGACTCAAAAATTCAATTACACGGCCTCAAAGCAAGTTCAAAGGACCCCCTAACCAAATTGCCAAAACTAGATAATAATTTTATTGGTGCTCTATCGGTGTGCTCAGAATTAACAATTCTCGTTCGTAATACACGTTATTTTATACGTTGAAAACAAAAACCGCGGGCCGTGGGAATGAGGGCGCTACGAATTCTTATGTTAATACCGATACATCGCATCGCAGATTGGGTCCAGTGCGAAACGTCCAGTGAATTAAATCGGCCATTCATCAGCCTTTGTATGGGTTTAATAATTCAGACGCGGCGGCCTCGGGAGAGAGCCCCGTACCACGATACTCAATTTGGACGATCGCAGCACCGGACCCTCTCAATAGATCATTGTATTGTGTAGAGATGATGACCGCATTAATACCTTGGTACGGGGGAAAACTTGCGAAACTCAGGAACGTGGGAGCGCATCGCCGACACCTGTCCGTTTGCTCCCCATACAAAATCAAATGGAGGGATGTTAATGCTGTTTAAAAAGAGTTTTGCACTCACCAATTTTTTTTTACTTGAATAATTAATTAATTACATTTGAAATAGATTTATGTAACTGAATAAGTTTAATGATAATATTTTTTTTTTACATTATAGGCGCAAGGTGTGCGGTAAAACTTCAAGGAGTTTGTTCACATCTTAAATGTAAATTAAAAGTTTAAAAATGTATTTTAAATAGAGTAACAATTTGAAAGTTTTATATTTAAGTAAAGAAAAAATTCATGCAACAAAAAAGTTGCGCAATTAAATATTACATAAACTACAATTAATTCAAAAATACAAAATTTTTATGATATAAACAAAAAATTTTCAAAAATTCTAAAAATGTTTCATCTTGTTGACTGTAAAACTTTCATACTAGGCAAAAAATAACTATGTGGTACAATAAATGTACCCATTAAATTTAAACAAGGTGGAAGTTATACTTAGCTTTCGAATAATAAAATTTTGCAATCTAAACTTGTGCGAAAAAAATGCTAATATTCAAAATGATCTTCATAAATTATAGTTTAGAATAATCCCAATCACGTCAGTTTTTAAACAAAAAAAGCATATCAAAATCGGTCTATAATTCCATAGACACATACACACACGTCAAACTTATAACACTCCGTTTTTGCGTCAAGTACCGTGTCAGCGGTTTACAAAATGATTCGCAAAGTGACAACATCAAAATTTGAATGATTTTATTTAATTAATCCGTTGAAACATTGATAATTCTATACCTCGATGCGAATATAATCCAAACAAACGCACGAATACATACGCACGAAATAACGCGTATATCCGTCCCGACAACAAACAACCAATATGTAGCATTATTACCGTCGGCATTTCGGCAAACTATTAGGACGCGCGGCCAAAACAAAAAGAGCCCCCTTAATACCGAACCGGTAATGAGTTTCGATACAAGTACAATAGACGACACATTAATAGCGACGGACCATCGATAAATGGACAACAGCATTCGCCGGTTGCTTTATTAAAATCACTTACTTTGATCATGCCTCTGATTTGATGTCACCTGCAGAAGGCGGTGACACTCAAAACAAATACCGGCTCATAATTACAAAGGGCCCCAAAGGTTTTGTTACGCGGCCCATTCGATGTGGAATGCTTTTGAAACATAAATCCGCTTACCAACTGTACTTCATTAGTGTATGGGATGAATTCAATTTGATAGCGTACCTATTGCACAACAACGGTGCGTTTTAATAAGTGAAATATGCAATATTAGTTATGTTATGTTTACAACAGTTTCAATTTTTTGTAATTAAAATCCCATCAGAACTACGAACTCAGTCAATGGCCACTGTGGGGCCGGAAAAGTCTCGAGTAGAAGCTACGGACCGACAAGCGCACCTTTGACTGATAAGGGTCCAGGGTCAACAGTTGATCCAGGCTGCTTCTGAAAGGTCCTATTGAAAAATTATTCGGGTAGTCTATGTCCAGCGGTGGACGTCCTATGACTGAGATACCTAACCTATTCAAAATGTAGACAAAATTTAGAAAAAATTACACTCCAACGTAGCTGTCAGTGAACATAATTACGGACTAACTTTGGAAATAGTTTATATTAAAAAAACTATAGTAGAAAATTAATGATGTTTGTTAAGTTTAATTAAAAAATCTCTAACTGATTAAAATACGCATCTCTCGTGAGTGATTAATTAAAAGTTGTCTTATCATACATAAAATCCAGGCAAGATAATCAATTTGTTGATTAATTTATACGAATTAGGGAAAATACATACTTTTGTGATATATCTTACTAGCATTGATAGGCGGCTATTTTATACATAATAATTTTATCATTCTTTTACAGTGAGTTAATTAGGGTGCGTCATTTTCTGACCCTCCCTTTCCATTATCCTAAGGTTGGCAGCGCAACCGTAGCACGTAGCTTGGAGTTGCGCGTAGCGTGTAGCGTAGCACACGGTAAGCGGATCGGCAGCCTACCTGCCGATGGTTACATAAAAAAAAAACATAAAAACTCATTAAATTAAAAGCAATTGTTTATTTATAAAGAAACATCGCGTGTACAACCCTCAATGTGTTGTAGTTTGTGAGCGCTATCGCCATTGTCTCACAACAAATGCGTTAGGTGCAAACCAAATCCATTAGCGTTGATCAAACTGGAAAGTTTATAAAAACATTACACATTAATTTATCTATGTTTTGTATGTATATACCGTGGGTAAATGAAATTTTAGTCAATTTAGATAGATATCCAATTCGATGTAATTTTCTACTTGTCAAGAAAAAATAAAACACCATCCGTCAAGAAGAAAATTAACGCCATGTACTATATTTACCTTTGAAGTGATCCTGCTAGTTATAGAAATAATACATTTACTGCTAAATCTTTTCGCTCCAATGCTGTATACCTATTTAACAATCGATCTATCGTGAAAATTACATATTATTAGGTTTATATAAGACTACCGGCCCACCCCGATTTCGAAAGGATTTTTACCGCAAATTGTAATATAAATGGCTATATAGCAGTCTACCATCAAGTTGACCGTCAGGTTGTCTACCGATCTTAACATAAGAAAATGCGGTGAAACAGAGCTGAATACTTAATAATATGCATTTATGAAATACACATGGATGTTTGGCTGAAAGCGAACGCATCTCGATATAAAATTTGTGTTTTTTATGGACAAAAGCATATCTGAGCTGAATAAGTGTAGTAAAGAATTGACCCTAAATACTTAAAACCGGAAAAGATAAAATAGAAAAACAGAATGCACAATGCATTTAAACAGAATGCACAATTTTAATGCTGCACAAGTTTCCTACAATTTTATTATTTACTGATTTTAATATATTAAATTACTATATAATATACTGATATTCGAACTTAAATTTTTAGTTTAAATTACTCATAGGTATAACTGATTCTTGATGCTCATTGATTTTTTTGATAACACACGTAGCAACTGCAATAAAATTTATCAATTACAAAGTAAGAACTTCTGGGGTCTTTGTTTTGATTACAAAATAAGGATTAATTGCTCCAACGGCGACGAAACCTTAATAGTTTGAGTAGTCTAAGAAGCCTTCGAAAACATTTCTGCCGAACCGCATTGGGTTCAGAGTGTCTAAGCTCAAAGTCCAAACAATACTTATGTCCAAAAGTTGTAATATACAAAGAATTTGTGGAAGTAGAAAAAGCACACCATTTCAATGTAGGACTTCTTTTAATCACAAGTAAATCGAGTAATGCAAGCTTAATATCCCTTCTGAGCGAAGTATGACATACTATTTGCAAATAATTAAGATTTCATAAATTTCATACATGTGCATAATTAAATCTCTTTAATTAATTTAAATCTTTTTAATTGTAGATTAAATGTCCATTTAATTGTAGAGCTCTTTGTCACCTATAAAAACAAGTATAGTTTAAGGGGGTAAGCAATGTGGTCTTTTGTAAGGAGCTGAGCGAGATGTGCTAACTTCGGAACGTCGCTACTTAAATTTCTCGGCTAATTAGAATAGAATTAGCTTTCTTAAGTATTGAAATATACTCATTTGAATACACATCTTTAGTTCCACCTACACGAGGTGCATACACGTGTTATATAACATGCAAATCTGAAATACGAACAAAGTTGGTACATTGGATTGTCTTGACATGTACTTCCGCCCTAAGGCACGTCCCCCAAGAATTTGTTACAGTCCTGTCTGCATCGAATTTTATATCTCTTTGTATCAACCGTGAAGGAAACTTCTCAACTCAACTCCAAATTCGATTCTTTTCAGCTGTCAGCAAAACGGCGAGTATTTTCCATCGTAGTTTCAAACCACTTTTTCCTTCCCAACGAGGTAGCAACTTCTAAGTTTTTGAGATTGAATCTCGAATATTTTATAAATGAAAAAGTATCCGTTGAAAAAAGTATGTGACTGAGAAGTTTTTATTGAAATAACTTGTGATATTTTATCCAACTTATTGGGTACCTATGTATTTTGATTCAAAAAAAGTTATTTTAGACGTTATGTTTCGCTAAGTAAGTAAAAGATATCAGAGTTCATTACCACATCCCCTCCTAATCTTAACCTCTACACTTTATCTCCTAAGGTCGGCAGCTCACTTGCAGAATTTATGTAGTTGCATGTGTTAATAGGCGACGATAGTCATATAAAAACATATAAAAATGATATTTCATATAAATATAAATATAAGGTATTTTTTATTGTTGCCACTGTCCATTACATTTGCAAGTAGTGAATTGCTCAACTATGAATATTACACAATAGGAGCCTTAAGGTAAACGATGATCTATTTGAGTTTTCACACGTAGGGTTGTCGCTCATAGGCGGCGCTTCCATTAATAATTTAGGGTGACAACGTAGCAGGTGCTCGCACTGCCGCGACGCCCGTCAAGCTTACGCCCGCGACAGTAAACGCTCCGATGCATAATTGAAGACGTGTGCCTACAAGACGCTTTTGCGAACGTGACTCTCTTTAAATCTCATAAGTGTGTAAACTAAAGGATTTCCTCCTTTTTTCGCATGCCCAAAAAGAGAAATCTAAAGACATTTCAGGTTTTTATTCGTACTTTTAACACGGAGCTTAAAGCGTTTTGGAGACTTTCAATCGACTTATTTTCTTGCGGTGCCTCTACAACTAGTGAAGGCGATCAACCTGGACCATTCTTCTCAGTTTCTTGTTTATATTTAATTATTTACTAGCTGTTGCACGCAACTCCGTCTGCGTAACTCGCTTATAATATAGCTTTCTATAGATGAATGAATTTTCAAAAACGGGCCAGTAGTTTTTAGTTTATTCATTACAAAAATGCAAAAATACAAACGTTCTCTCTTTATAATATTAGCTTAAATGCATTTACTCAAAATCCACAGTATTACAAATCCAAAATATTACTTACATATTATAAAACAAAGTCATTATAAAAAAAGTAATGCGAGAAAATGTAGGTACCTAACAATTAAAAATATTAATTAAAATATGCACCATAAGAAATGAAATGGAATATAAAAATAAGAACGTCCCTTGACCTTTGACATCCCGAGCCGTGACCTCGGGGCAGCGTTTGCCACGTGGCACGCTCACCCTAGTTAAACATGACCCCGTCTGGAGTACAACTTGAATTTTCAAAATAAATTCAAAATACAGAGATGCCACTCTTATTTGTGTGTGACAAACATCTAAGAGCATAAAAATAAAAATAAAACTCTTTTTCTCATTTTATAACAAATAAAATAAATATAAAAAAAAAATGAAATAAATATAAAAATATATTTCTCAAAAAAAATATAATAAAAATGTCCTCTGAACTTTTGTACGTGTACTTCAACTTCGTATCATTTAATCTATAATCCCTGTTTACATAAAGTCTCTGTATAAAAGTAATTTATATAAAGTCTCTGTCCGCTTTTGATAGGGTTTTTAATAGTGGAAATAGGGATAAATGAAGAAGGTTTTCGTATATATTGCATACGTACGAAGCCTGAAAAAAGTACTGTTTCTGAAAGACGCAATTAAAGTAGCGGCCTATACATAATGTCTTAAAAACAGCTCCGCTTTTAATAATAATTTATTAGCTAGTCAAATAAATTTTAACATAAAACATTTGAAACTAGTAATGCTATTAAAATTAACATAAGAATTATATCAAGTATGATAGATTTATGGGAAAGCTCTGAGTGAGAATGCTAGTACAAAATATATGCAAATCAATTGTTGACCCATCTCCGATGCCTTTGTGATTGGACTGGTCACTTATCTTTGGATTCGCGAGATTATATCGAAGGGGTCATCTCCAATATGGCTCCCATACCATTCCATGTTCGTATATCGTACCATAAACACTGATACTTCTGATACCAGACATTTTTGCTGTTTCGCGTGTGTTTTCATGTTTTGTTAAGTGCGCGGTGGTCATTATGGATGATTGGATATCGGAATTGTTTCAAAATAACTCGTTAAATAAACAAAAGGTATGTGCTTAGTTTCATTATGAATATAGTTCAATATTTTTAATATAATGTGGGTTTTTTTTAATCATATTTTATAACAACCAAATCATTTTGTCTAAAAAAGACACCTTAATATTTTGAACACATAAAATTTATTTCACTTACTAAGTTTTACTACTAAAATGTTGAAAAGGGCGAAATTTTTTACTATAGGATACTTTTTCTTGATTTATTGAGGTATATAGATTCTATTAGAACATAATTACGTAGTATTCCAATCAATTTAGGTTTTCATGTTTTGCAACTTTTGAATGTTTATTATAAACATTCTTATCATATCCTAAACTGTGCAACTACTATGCAGTTCGTAATGTGCATTTTCCTTACCCTACATACTTAGTATAAATTATTGAAGTCGCATCCGCGACTGTCTCGTACATCCAGTAATTCCTCCTAAACCACGCAACGGATTATCGAGAGCGATTATCGAGGAAGATTTTTGTATATAATCAGTTAGATAATAGTTCACCAAATATCCAAGATTAATAAAACCTATAATTTTTTTTATCTAAGTAGAAAAAAACAATATTTTGCAACTGATTGCGCCGAAACTGACCGCATCTGTCTATTTCTCCACTACTTGTGAACCTTCCAACGGATTTTTATACGATATTCATTAATGGAAAGATCGATAAGTGTTTGCGTAAATTAAAAAAAAATGTGTCCAGAGTGAAGCCGGTAGCGGGTCTATACACTATCAATTTTATTGAGTCGTCAACGGCATAACGCGAAACTTTGTCTCAATTAATGTGGTGATATGTTTTTCTAACGTTTCGCATACATAATCTATATATCTGTGTGCGTGACCCAGTTTAGAAGGAGAAGCAAGAAGACAATTTCGAACAAACAAACTATACAAAGAAACTACATATTTAGTTAGCGGCAACACAACACAAGTGAGAAAAACGCTCCCGCCTCCGCCGCAAACATCTGGTCGCACCTACCGCGCATTAACCTAACGAGCTGTCCTAATGGCGTCTGTTAGGGTTGGCACACGTCGAAAAAACCTTCAAATCAAATAAATTACCTACGCCGCCCGACCCAGTTTTAACATCGCGAAATGTCCTCGGGAAAAGCGTATTAGTCAACTGACAAAAAACGCTTATCTCTACAAATGGAGACATACACTCCTGTATACAGAAATTACAGTCTTTATGTGTCTAATTTTTTTTTCTTATTGTAAAATGAATATCTCTATTTTTAATAATCACGTAAGAAATCTGTTCATTTTATTAGTAAAGTGAGCAGATTTCTTACTTGATTATTTATTGATTTTATTGATTGATTGGCTTAGGCCAATCTGTAGATAAAATAGTCAGAGGAAAAATTATAATAAATGGTCAATTCGACAAAAACAAACATGTCATTACCAAAGAACTGTTTTAGAGTTACTAAATACCTATTTCACAAATTCATCAGGTTCGTGAATTTGTATACCTATGACTTATTCCCATAAGTTAATAAGGTAAATTCGCAGCGCGATTTCATTCCCAACAGCTGTGAGAATAAAATTTTATATTAATAAAAATTACCTTTAATATGAAAAAATATAGTATTTTAACCTTTCACTTTGACTAATAAGCGAAAGTAGGTACATGTTATAAATATTTTAGTTTCGTCTGTATTCTCTATATTATTATAACAAGGATACAGTCATATTCCATAAACACATAAAATTTATATTTTACTCAAAACCTAAGCAAACGCCACAATTGTGAAATCACAGTAGCATATATTATACCTACTCTTATAGTAACCAATAAAACTTTATTACTGTGCACTTTATTGCTCAATGGACTATAAAAGAATTTATTGAAATATTATGCTATTTTTAGTAAGAGATAGTTATCAGAATTCCTAAAAATAATTTCGTTTACTTTTGATAATTTTAATTGATCCCATAAAGATATAAAATCGGGGTGAGAAAAATTCGTTACCTTAATTAAAGTCGAAATTTCTTACACTAGGGTAAAAAGGGTCAGTCAAAAAATTTGGAATTCAAAAAATCAAAAAACCCTTGATAAAGGAATGAATTTAAAAGCTGACGAAGATTTTCGAACACGAAAGATAATTGTTATCTATAAAATGCAATATTTGTACCACCTGTAATCTCAATGATGTCGTCTAATTTGTCATTTTGTTACTTTTCAGGGAATATTCAGAACCACTGCCACCTATTTGAAAATTTTGTTTTACTTATTTAAAAGTTTATTTTTTCTTATTTAAATAAACTATATAATAATATAGTATTATAAAATATAGTATATATTACTTGCAGATAATGTAGCTCTCTATAGGTGCAGGAATTTTTAAAATCCGTTTTTGAGTTCAGTCATTTCAAACAAAAATATAAATGTTTTTTGTCTTTATAATATAAGCATAGAAAACATCTAGTACGAGTATAAATGGGCCAATTAAGGCCAAATATGACCATTCATAATAAACAACTACATGCACACATCACATAGAATCTCAAAAATCTGGTTGGCCACAATTTAAACACTCTTTTATTAAGAGATTACATTAAATAATTTCTGCTGTTTTAAACCATTTACTTACGAATACACCTCTGCTACCATTTTAATACAAATTCGTCGAGGATTTTTGTTGGCGACATTGTTTTCTCAAACTAATTCTCAAACCCTTTAAGTCCGACTTTAAAGGGAATATATAGTTAAAGTCGTTTAGGAGGCCCGTTGTTCACTTACTTAAACTGTGTAGAGGCTCATTCAAGTTGTATTGTTTGCTAAGACGACGATAATTGCTTGGGTTTGAGAACTTTGGAATGGAACGGCAGCCCTGCTCTAATGTCTTTAAGCTCATTCGCCTTGTATTGTTATTAGCTTCCTTTAAATTCAAAAAATAAATGCGTCTGTACAAATGCATTCACTTTTTATAGACTTTTTAAATGAGGTTCTTTCTCTATCTTAGTTCTTTCTTTGATATAAAAGAATCGCTCTTAATGTAACCTTATGAATTTTTTTAAGAAGCTATTATTAAAAACTAACTCTATTTATTTAGCCGTTTTTCGGGGTTTTCGGGCTATTGAGCCCGAAAACGCTATATCTGCTGTAAGTTGCTGAGGAGTTAATTGGCCTTAATACGCGTTCTACGCCTTTGATCGAATAAAACTCGCACTAGGTCCTCAGGTCTAGGTTACCATGTCATGGAAATACCACAGCAGTAACAGTATACCAAATTTCAAATCAATCAAACCTGTGGAAGTTAGTGAGATTCATTCGTCGACTAGGAAATGGGCTGATGATCTTCAAACGCCTGTACACATCTTCATAAATTATTGCTATGAACCATTTCGTTTACGTCAGCTTTCAAAAAAAATTGAATAACACTTATAACACGAGTAAACTTATAATACCTACCTACATAATATGTGTCAAAGGAAATATGTATTTCAGCAAAAAATTATATCATCTATGAACTATTTTCCTGGTGAATGTTGTCGCCATGCGGCGGAATCCGCAATTAATTAAAATTCTACATAGTGTAATAAATAGCTGCAACGCGCCACGGATGGCCTCGGTTTGCGGGAAAATGTTCTATAAAATTATGTCAGCTTTTATCATTCTGCTTTCGTGTGGCGAATATTTTTACTCATTGACACAGTCTCGCAGTGCTCTAGTAAATCAATTCCGATTAAATACTTATAAAATACAAGCTCCACAGTCATTTAGACAGCCCATTTGGCTGCAGTAATCACCTCTTACAGAAGACCACCGTGAAATAATAGCATGTGTGTTGTTGTGTTTCGGTGAGTGAGTAAGGGATACCAGAGCCCATTTCCCTATACTTTCCTAATGCCTATCCTTAATCCTACAATGGTCGGCAGCACTTGCAGCACCACAGTGGCGTCGGTTGTGAGGTGACAGTAGCGTCAGCCTAATATATGTCGAGTTTAACATTAAAAAAAACAAACGACCTGCCCTCGGCTTCGTAGGGATTATTTTTTTTCTGCGAATACACAAACAAGAAAAAAATTGTGGTTGTCTTGAATTGTAAGAAACCAATGTCCCTTATTTTGGAAAGCAAACCAAATTCGTTGTCTGTTTAAAAAGGAACTTTATAATGCGTATTATTTATTAATAGAACTGACTTACTAATTTCATTAGAATCCATCAACTTTCAATAAACCAAGTACAAACTTTTGTTAAATAAACAAAAGTTTGTACTTTGGGATAATAAATTAAGCAGAATAATATTACAAGTGCATCCAAATATAAATACCACTATAATAAAGAGGTTGTAAGAAAGGATGTCTTATGTCAGACTCCTGCCCCGAGTAGGTGTTAGGGTAGACCCTACCGACTAAAGCTGTTATTACACTTTCAATTTGTAGGAAATTTAGGAACCTAAGTAGTGAACTAGTTGATCACACTACACTAAATTGATTTCTAAATCGAAAATATAGCGTTGAAAATAGATAATAGAATCTAAAATCTAATTTGCATCCAATCTGTTCTAACTGCGATTACACCTTCCGATTTCCTAAATTGGTTTCCTACAAATTGAATAGTGTTATAACAGCTTAAACCTCTTAGCGTTCTCCGCGTCCGCTCTTCCGCAACTCCGCCGCTGGATTTAGTCCTGCGCCAGCAATGTCGAATTCGTGGGCTCCATTCGAGAACCAATGGGGTAGATACCTATCATTTATTAGTCAAGCGACAGATAATCTAATGTGGTTATAAAAAAAATAAGATAATGTTTCATTTATAAAAAAATATATAACTCTGTTTTACTAGCACATATCGTCCGCACATTTAAAACGTACTACATAACTATGTTCTATAATATACTTTTGTTACATAGTCTGGTCTCAATTTTAGTCCATTAATGTTGACAAAATTTTAAATCAATTGAAACTTCACAGTCGCAGCCGGGAAGTCAGAAAAGTGTCAGTACGGGAAACGTGAGCAACACTTCAGGCGGAGGTGGCCCAAGCAGCACGAGTGGAGCGACTCGTCCGAATGACCACAAACCTGTCGAATGCAATTTGTGTCATCGCAAATTCAAGAACATACCAGCCCTAAATGGACATATGAGATTGCACGGTGGATACTTCAAAAAAGTATGTTGATTATAATAAATCTAGCATGTACCATTGGTAGTCTCTAAATCCTATTTATTCGGCGGAGGTAAACTTTTTAAATAATTTTCAAATTACATGATTCTTATACTGATGCACAGAAATTAGTTACGTGACCAGATATTACTAGACTAAGAATCTAAATCGAACAAGATTTACCACTCCGAAAGTAATTCGGCGACATTAATATTTAACTTTCAGGATTCAGATAACAAAAAGTTGGATAAGAAAGAATCCACGGGTCCACCTCTGCAAACAGCTTCAGTATCCGTTCGAGCGCTTATCGAGGAAAAAATTATAAGTCGACGTGGCGCTACAGCCTCCTCGACGTCGTCAGGTAAATCCGATTTCATGGTTCGGGTGATTTAAAAAGATCTCAGTTTATTAGTAAAAAAACATAATGAAACAATTTCAGGTGTGACTTCAGTGACTGATACAGTGACCACACGCACTAGTTTTGTCGCTCCAGCACCACCGCCTCTTACCACCACGAGTTCCATTCGGCCATCATCGCCAGTTACGACATCAACACATTTTGCATCGCCTCGTCCGCCATCTGTGCTTACAGTTTCCACCAATCTTACTGCCAATATTACTGCCCGAGATTCTACTCTTATTGAGTTACTCAAGAAAGGAAACAGTAAGGTAAAACTATACCAAATTCTATTATCAAATATTCTATCGCGTGTTTATTCAGTTTGTACAGACCAATGACGTGAGGTTTCATTGCAACTCTAATCTGTTTGTTCATTTAGTTATCATTTTATATATTTCCAGGTTGTGAAGCGATCAGCATCAGATCCCGGTCATGCTTCACCACAACAAGACTACACCTTTAGACCTGAACTTTTCGGCGTTTCCTTCAATTCCGACGATGGATATTTTTCACCGGCGCTAAATGAAGACACGTTCCAATTCACCACGACTTCAGAACAACTAGAAGAACTCGCTTCGTTGGAAGACTACGCGACAGTGGCCGCGTCTATACGTGAACGGTCACCGGTCACATTTCCTTCGAGTCGACGACTTGCAGCTGTACTGAATTCTCCATTACCAGAATCCTTAGCCGATTTCGGAGCTTGTCATGGTGGATCGCCTGTTCCATCGCCGGGAATCGGCTACACTGCCAATTCGCCTTGTCTTTCCTACACTACGGGTGACTCACCAGGATTAACTTATACAGCAACATCACCCGGGGAAGGTTATTCAACACAACCCGAGCCATCACCAGGGTTGGCCTATCCGACACCGCCTGCTTCTCACGATGCCCAGTCTCCAGCTCATACAGCACCGAGGGCATCATCGCCACTTTCTGCTGCGTTTTTTACTGCTACCATGTCCAGTCAAGAAGAAGTAAATATTACACTCCATTTTAAATTTCATCTTTCCATAAAATTTACAACCTTTTCATTAAAATAATTTTTATACAGGTGGAAGAAGCATTGGAAGAGGTATTACCTGAAGAGTGCAGATCTTTAGATGCTTATACACTAGAACCATCACCTACACCACGTCGTATAATGCTTAATTCAGAGGATCCCATGCTTTCGAGTAACCCTCGAGATTTCTCTCAGCAACGCCCTTTACGGCGGCATCATAGATTGGCTACCAGTTCCAATTGCTTGGCACCAATACATCCATGGCAAAATGATAATTCACTTCAGGTATTTATCAATAAGACCTACAGAAAAATGTAAAATATTATACATAATATGAATATTTACCAACTTATCAATGTACTTATTTTTAATTTAAGGTGTGTGTGGAAGGTCGAGATCAAGTACCGGCAGTGTTCTTAAGCCCCAACAGTGTTCCAACATCTCCGCAAAGACGCAAGCGCCGCGCGTCGCCCGCTGGTCCCCACCGCTCCCGTATGCGTCGCAACAATACACATTACACTCCCCAACCAATATTACCCCCAGATAGAGATGGATCCGGCTTACTTGCAGAATTAAGTTCTGGTATGTGTCTCT
This sequence comes from Synanthedon vespiformis, assembly GCA_918317495.1. Lineage (NCBI taxonomy): Eukaryota > Metazoa > Arthropoda > Insecta > Lepidoptera > Sesiidae > Synanthedon > Synanthedon vespiformis. The sequence continues at coordinate 4,484,320 of OU906962.1, forward strand.
TTTACATTTAAATGAGAATACATCAATATCAATATTCAATATTTCAATATATGTATATATATATTTATATATTATATATACTAATAATAAATCTGTAAGTGTAGGTATTGTATGTGTGTATGTTCCTTCATAACTCTTAGACGAATTAACTATTTTTCATAAAACTTGGTAGATAAACATTTAGACGTACGGAACACAGGATAGGCTACTTTTTTCTTTCTCAACGCGGACGAAGTCGCAGGCACCAGTTAGTACTTCAATAAAATCCTATTGAGTGTGTGCCATGGCAGCAAAAAGATAATCAAGCTATCGATACCTATACTATACCTCGTATATACTATACCTATTCAATGTTACCTTCTATATAATTTTCAACACTTTCAGACAGCAAGCCAAGCCGAAAATTAGATAAAATTAATTACTACCGTTACTTATTCCAGTTCTACCTACACCAGACACAGACGCTGTATCGCAATTAGAAGAACCTAAACGACCGCAAATCAATGTTGGAACCGACCATCAAGCGGATATACCAGAACTCTGCAACGATCGTATAGACCTACATCGAGTGCCTGAACAACTACTATGGGACCCTGGCATTAACGATGCTTTAGACGATAACGAAGGTAATATAACTAAATTATAATTCCAAATTTATTGTCCCGTTTCAGGACACCATTAGAGACAACAGAATGTATGTAACTATGTTTAGTTATGAGACGTTAGTAAAGGATGTTAGATCAGAGCTAATTCTCCTGTCATCACTAAACTTTGTTCCCATTCAACCGCCTTCTTATTTCTTGTGTTCTTAGGAGCTAGTGGTCATCTACTATCGAACGTTTACCAACCAAAAAAAGTGCCAGAAGAAAAATGTTCATTAAATTCTAATTATCGACGCTTTTATTTCAGTACGTATGTTTATGGAGTTGGCAATGTGTGCGGCGATGCCAGTAGGAGGCCATACCAGGGAATATGCCCTACAAACATTAGGTGAATGTGGGGGCGATATTCGAGCTGCTACACTACGTCTGATGTCGAAACCTGCAACTCCAGCACAGCAAGAATTACGCTGGACGCCTGAAGAAGTCGAAGCGTTCCTGGCAGGGCTGCGACATTATGACAAGGACTTCTATAAAATCGGGCAATTGGTGAGCGATTCACATGTAACAAGATTGAGTCTTTCAGGTAGTAGAGCTGAAAAATCATATCCGCGATTACCGAACTTTTGCTGCAAACCGAACTTCGTTCATTTTCACCTTAGCTTCAATAAAACTTTGGCCTACTTAATACACAGTGATTAAAAATTTAACACGATATAATCGGGTAATAGCTGATGCAAATATCTCTTTCAGATAAGGACTAAAGATCCGAAGCAATGCGTGCAATTCTACTATTTCTGGAAGAAAGTGACCAAAGACTACAAGACACTGTTTTTGCGGAGCTGGAACACGGAGCAGCTCTCACAAGTAAGCAACGCCAATGGCGTACAGCACTTTCTCGTCAAAGTGTCGAACGAGTGATATGGGCCGGGTTAACTAACGTTTATTAAAACATCCAGGGATCGTTAGGGCAGGCTCAAGTGAGCGCGCATTCGCCGAGTCCGTTCGAAGGCGAAGAGTTTCCGTGCAAGATCTGCGGGAAGTAAGTGACGCGCCGCAACCCGCTTCACAGCTCCGACAATGTGCACAATCTCTTAAGAGACATATCTCACGGGGTTACCGTGGCCATCTTAATCGAAATTAACGTCCATATGCTTGCTCCCAAGTTAGGAACAAGTTATATCTATATTTATCGAAGAACCAAGTCGCATTTACGTTAATAAAATAAAGCAAAGTAAAACCTTCATATGTATAGGAGAAGATGTGAGATTACTAGATTATTTAATCTTAGTTTTCGATGCGAATAAGGTAATTTATGTTAGATAGAAATTTTGCCATACAATTAATTTTAAAATACGACCAACGCGTTCTCGGTCATCCAGTGAGATATGGCTCTCATAAAGTGTGACATTACTATGGAAATATTTTTATGCTCATTTTGTGCCACATGTAGGAAATTTCGCCTATAAAAGCAAACATATTTTGTGAATGAATCCAATATTGTTAATTTGTGTGCGTTACATTTAAAATGCCAAATAATATTCAGCTTCATAAGTAACTAACTCAATAAATGGAATTGGAAATATGTTAAGGTTAGAATTTGACAGTGGTTTTGTATTTAAATGTTTTATGATGAATTTAGAAATATGTATTGCTGAACCACTGTTAAATGTTATAGTTCGGTGTCGATGTACAATGGTTAGGTACTGAATGTTGATTGCATGTCAAGATTGTCAAATAATTATACACTTCTTTAATTACCTATGTTGTAACAATTCATTGAATACTTATTATGTAACATGTAATTATTTTAAGCACACTTCAAAATGGTGTTACATCGATCTTTGTAAATAATACGACGTATTTTTTATTGAAAAACAAAATGAAATGTTGTATTTTTATGTCCATCGCGTAGGAAACTAATAGTAGATAACATTATAATTGTTTTATATTTATTCATACTAATTGTAGGTTAATGTTTTGTGTATTAACAATATGAGTATCAAAAAATATATACATTAGTTTTCAGTAGATACTAACGCTTACACGGCTTTGCTTTTGTGCACGCTTTATACACGTTTTCATTTCTTTTTTTCTTTTTTTTTGTTTGGTGAATATATGTATCGCTTGTTTCTTTTGTCTTATGTTGCCGTGTCTAATAGTGTACCCTGTTATGTTTCAGAGTATTTAACAAAGTAAAAAGTCGTAGTGCACACATGAAGTCGCACCGGCCACTCGACGCCGAGCCGAAGCGGCCAAAACTCGAAAAGCCTTATGAAAAGGTTGAGAGACCCGATGAGAGGTCGCACGCGACAGCTGACTTTCACAGCAATGCCGCGCATTCCGCAATGTAACCGACTCGCTCACTCACACCACCCCCCTCCCCCGCACCGCACCCCGCGCACTCCCGCCCAAACATCACGTGACCCATCGGCAGCGAGACCATAGACATAGAGAATGTACTGAAATACCCGCATGAAAATCTAAAATGAAATTTCTAGAAAGAGAGAAAGCAAAGACAACTACTGGCCACACGACCGCTTCGTCCCTCTCACACCTTCTGCCATTATTTAGGTAGGGTAGGGGAACGCTCAGTCCATTATTTATGTCTATGAGCCAGAAGCACAGCTTTAGACAGGGAAAACAATAGACGAAATTTTCTTTGTGAACTACCCACCCAACACTAGACTTGATTTTGACATGATTTTGACTACACTGACTCTTAAAATTGAAATTTTAAGAAAGGGTGAAATGAAATATAATAAAAAATAAACAATTAATAATAAGTAATGTAATAAACTGATAAAATGCAACCATTAATTAATGGTACGGTTGTAGTGTAGCCCTTTGAAACCTTTGAATTTAGACTTAACTCTAACCTTTTAAAAAATATATACCTATCTGAAATTAAACAGTAGATTATAACCCATAAACAAAACAAAAAGCCTCCGTTTTTTGGCGAAATTTTGTTGTCAGAGATAAATTGAAGTATCACTTAGGTACTCAATTCGCAAAGCTTGCAAGATACAACAAATGTCTCTATTTCTATTGTTTTCTTTATCTACTGATGAAATTAAGGGACACAGATTAAGGACGCTTTATTGATTGGTCAAAATTTATTCAGAGTTTTGAGAATTATGTCCGTTGTGAGGTGTGTTTGAGATACGTGGTCGCTGCCCACGGGTGACATGCTCGGACCCGGATGCAATGCTGAATCGTTTAAGCATTTACTATTATTACAAACAAAAAAAAAATAGCATTAGTTTAAACGTGATCTATAAAACAGAAAAATTAGTGACTAGTAGCTAGAGAAATTAGATCTCGGATAAATTAAACTGTTGTCCGAATAAAGCATTAATTGTATCGAAATTGTCGTAATGTTAAGCTGAAAGAGAGCGCATAAAATATTTTGTATAACGATTGATAAGATATAACTAGATAGTTCTTCATAAAGTTTTTTATATGACACTACAGCTCCTTAATGTGTCTTTTCAAAGTGTGATGTTGTAAATAAAATAAAAATGTGTAGATAATCGTTGTTAACGCTACAGGCCCGAAAGACGGGCGAGTTCAATAATTCGGAAGTACATTTATATACCTAATCTATGAATAAGTAAGTGTGATACGTAAGTTGTGTAGTAACTACACTACCTCGAAGAATCTGTCAAATGTTTTCTTGTTTGTCGCGAGCTCAGCTCCCTTTATTACATTTGCTTGTTTGCTCATTATTATCATTGTTATTTTGTAGTTCATGTTGGCTATTTTATTTTATCACTTCTCTAGTCTTAATGTAGATAAACAAATTAGAACTGGGTGTTTCGTTAATATACTGTATCAAATTAATACCACAGTTTCAGTGTCCGCGTATGCTGGTCGCGTGTCGTAGATAATTTTATAAATATCAAATGAGATTACTATGTGTGTACGTCTTTTGTAAATTTGTTGGAGAAATGCACGAATTGGCAATCCTTCAGCTGTTAACTATACTATATATGATTTTTAAGACATTGTTTTTCGAAGCTCTGCACTGCCGCGCGAATATTCTTTAAGACTGTTAAGAAAAATCTTCAAATATACATATTCCTTATGCACATAATTATGCAGCATTCAATTGAACATGTGCATAAGGTTGGTTATGTGGAAGCTTTTACTCACTAAAAACCACCCTCGACAAGAGATTGGTTCTAGAACTGAGTGAATTTCGTAACCTATCCCAGTCATTACTGTGGTAATGAGAATGACATCTATATATTTCATAGATTTGTAACGATTCTTCATCATTTTCTTCTCTCTTGTCATTCATTAGTCCTGCCAGAGCTACCTTTTAGCTCCACACACTTTCAATGATTATCTTCAAGTATTATCGTGTAAAATAAGTAAATTAGAGATCAAATTTCAAACATCTACTCGAAGCCATGTTTGGTCAAAGTGATAGTCTGCACGTAATGAGCTCTAATTGGTGTCTTTCTAGAGTATGCTTATGCTCTCAAAATATTAAAATTTTTAAGCAGTGACAGGTCACACTACGTTTACCCCATCACGCAGAGACAAAAAAATACAAGTGTGCAACCTACCATCAGTTGGACTTGGAAGGCTGAAAAACAGTAATATTTTAATTTTAATAATAAAAAATACAAGTGAAAGACACTTTTAAAATAAAAATCTGTCCAAATATGGTTTTTTAAATTTTTCATTTCAAGCCAGTAAAATGACACATTAGTTTTGTCTCTTATAATAATAGTAATTGTCTTTATTTGGCGTGAAAGAAAGATTAAATGATAATTATACCCTTTCAGTTTGACAATTTTGCTCTTCAAGTAAGAAGTTTTGCTTAACAAAATCAAGAAAAAAATCTTTAAGAAAAAATTAGTTAATAAATTATTTGTTATCGCGATAGAAAATGCCAAAGAAATTGCAAATGAAATTGTAGTTTTACAATAATTGCATAAATAAAAGCTAACATTGCAATTCCAACCAATTTACAAAAGTAAACAACCTGGGAGGGATATTTTTTACACGAATTTTAAAACAAAATGCTCAAACGCTGTTATTATATTTTATGTTCATAATCTTATTATCTAGTTCCTTGTTAATTGTTATAAATAAAATATGCTATTAGTTAATTTTTTATTGTACATTATTGTCTATGTACTATTGTAATTTTGTATTTAGGTACGTGTACCTTCGTGTTGTGATATACTCTGTCTGTGTACGAAAGAATATGTCTCAACGGAACTCACTCGTCTGTCTATACTTAACTTAATTTTGAAATGTACAAATTTAGGGCAATAAACGCCGTTGCTCAATTTAGGAATTTTACACAGAAATCTGGTTCTCAAATTGTTTTTCTGACGCTCCCGAAGTGTGTCAACAACTTACAAACAAATGTATAAAATATTTTTATGGTTGTGAACTTGTAAGCCAAATTAATTTTCACTCGTCTTCCGATAATTTCTAAAGATTTCTTATGTTTTGGGGCGATATTCCTTGCAAAAGACATTTTTAACAGAATATACGTATATCCCTCTCTTAAATACTTATTAACATGTAGAGCAAAAAAGGCGTATGACGCCCCCAGTATTATCTATATAAATAGTTTCACGTAATTGTAATAATTTATAAATGCATTAGTCTTATAAAATACAAATTTATATTTTCAAACTCTGCCTATACTGATGGTAATTTGGTTTTCCTTCCACGAGTACCTGAAAGGACATCTGCCAATATACTTAAATAATTACGCCACAAGAATATTGACATTAAATATTTCTCTATATAATATTTATACAGTAAAAGTTAAACGCTACTTTACGTCACTAACTTGTGTGATTATTTGGTTGTGTTTTATATCTTAATTAACATGTATTAGACGAATTTTCTAACGGCATTAAATTAACTAATTAGGAAGAATTCTTTTTAATTTCTACGAGTAGAGTTTAGTTTAGTAGTGCCAATCGTTCGCCAAAGTTATCTATTTGTATTAAAAAAATAGTCTAAATAATGTGAAAGTATACCAAAGATAAAACTAATAGGAGGATTTTTTATAAACGGAATTCGTTTTAGGTGAAATTAGTCATTATTGTTTTAGATTAAGGCGAGGCTTTAATAAAAATAACCCCCGTACGTAAATTAATCGTCTAGAAAACATATTAATTAGTTTATTTAAACTTTAAAATTTAAATTATGCCGTTCACTCTTACTAAGTTCGGGTGAAATTTGAATATTATGTGGACATACTAACTTTTATGACGACGCAATAAGGTTTATAATTGTCGAACTAATAGTACAATCATTTGGTAATTTTACTTAGAAAGTTTTCGGGGAGGTTTAAAAATTGGTGATTTAATAAATTTTTATGTGCGCTTTCTGATAAAATCTTTCCGATTTTGCGATAAAAACAGTAATAGAATAAATTAAACTAGACAAAATATCCTTTAATTTAGGTAATTACGTTTTTGTATAAAATTAATAAATACAGCGTACGAACGTCGCAAAGTCTAATCCAGTAGGCGTTTTTTTTTTCAGCACCAAATGACTGTACTATAAAAAGTTTTACAAATTTGTCCAACGAATTTATGGTTTAACTATTATTCATCTTATTATGGTTTAATTAAAGGTTAAGATGCAATGCCACGTTTTTATTAAAGATCACCTAGTTAAATCGTTCTAAAACGAAAATACTATAGAAAGATATAGTAGTAGGTATAATATCACTTAGAATTCATTTATAACACTCATGATGACAGAGTTATTTTCGTAAACAAAAATGTAATTAAGTCTAAAGATCGTGTCTAATTATAAATACTGAATATTTTTTCAATTTAACTAACAGTACCGAATATAGGCCTAAAAAGTAAAAATACAATTTATTGAAGACAAGTCCCTCCAAAAATAATTTTTAAACGAATAACTCTTAGCTACTAAGACTGAATGGTACTCTCTGTAAGAATTTATCTACGTTTGAAACTTCTTTTAATTATTATTGTAATTACCTACGTTACTAAAATAATTGTTAAGCCGTGTTTTCACTAGCGGACATGTCGCAGAGACATGTCGCCTGACATTTATGTTATAAAATGTCTCTACGACTTCGCGGAACAATGTTGCTCGACATTTGTCCCGTTCACACCACCCAGTAGGGATTAGTACCTAATACCTATGTCGCCCGAGGAATTCTCACTATTCAAACTATTCATTTTTCGCTATTCATGCGTCCTCACTATTCAAAGCTTGCCGGGCGAAGACATACTAGTCGCTCTTGTTTGTAGACACTCATGGAGCATCGATTAACGACATTTCCCGCGACACGTAGATGTCGCAAGCGACATCTGACGATAATTTAATGTTGAGGGACAATGTCGCGGGACAAATGTCCCCTAGTGAAAACATGGGTTTATGTTTTTCTTAATAAAATTGATTTACAACTCTCCCGTTTAAGCTTAAAGAAATAAAACTTTATTGTTTAGGTGACAAGATTTATTTCCGAGGGTTGTGAAACATTTTTATTCTTGTGTAATTATTGTACCTACCTACACTACGGTGTCACTAACCCATTCCATGTGCCAAAACTTGTCATACTAGTCAGGGTTTAGCTTTACGTTGACGCCCTATATTTATTTAAAACCTAACCAATTTAATGTATTCTTAGAAAGCAATCATAATCAAAAAAGTAGTATTGATAAATGCATCCAAATTGCGGCCATATTGAATTGTGTAATTGTATTTGAATAGTTTAAAAGATGTGCATACAGATGTCGTTATGTAAGTAAAAATGTAAGATCGATAAACAAATTTTTTCAACTTAAATATAGAAGTGCCTTACAACTTTATTTTTATACTGTATTTCGTTCTGTTTTTTTTTTTTTCTTAATTTATTTATTTATTTATGTTAAGCAATGTAATCTGCATTTATGAAGTAATTGCAAACCATAGTCTTCTCTGTGCTAGCAGAGCAAAGAAAGCAATATGGTTTCGTTGAATTGCTTGTGTTTAGGGTACTAATGCTTGTAATGACTAATTTATTTTATAACTTATATTTTATAAAAATTCGGCTCACTGCGTTAACTTTCAAAGACAATTTAGTTCTTAGTGTCGTAGTGAGAATACATTTGGTACAAATCTCGAATAAATCTGTCCACTATAATTTTTAATTTAGGTTATTCTATATTTTTTATGTACGGCATAGTTGTCTAAAACAATAATAACTACATGTCAATTGAGTTAACAATGCAGACGCGAATGTTCTATTGAAAATATAAATATGATTCTATATATACATACTTACCTACAGCTGTGTAATGTTATTAAATGTCTGTAATATTAATTAGATTATAGCTGTTTATGTGCCAACCTCTCCTATCTATATGGTCCTCCTAGACAACGTGCAAAGCGTGACGTCAAGCAGAACAATAGCGCAAAAATGGAAAAATATTTATGTAAAGTTAAAGGGTTTATCTAATGTAGACGTAACGATGTCCATATAAACAATAAAATACATTCTAATTACAACTCATTCTAAATGAATAGATTTACTTTAACGATAACCAAATCTACTGTTTTTTTTACCATATCCAAAAACCAGTCCTAATTATAGATAATGAAATGATCTATTTTCTATTAAATACCTAGGTTACGAAATATAATAACCTACATTTTTTTTTCAAACGCGTGCATGCGAAGGCAGTGATCTGGGAAAATCTCGCAATTCCTTCAACATGCTGATGCTAGGCTTTGCTTGTTGTCTAGGACCTCTATCCGTTCACATACCCGACTTATTCCGTTTCTGTCGCTACATGTTCGTTCTATAAAAAATTATATTCGTCATTCACGTTAAGCGGCACGTGAATTAGTATTAATGTATTTGTCAACGCATAAAGTATCGATGTTTCGTATGTCTAAAAAGAAATATTCTTTTAATTTTGTATCTATTTAGTGAGTGTAAATGCGGTACGTTAAGTGTGCGGTGACGCCGCTCGCCCGCGTATCGTGTAGTCGTACCTTTATGTTACCTAACATGTATAATACAAGTTTTTAGCAGTTAATCAGACGCGTGCCAAACGCACGATAATTGATATATTACACTCTGTGTTGTGATTTTGAACGTTCTGTAAATTAAAAAAAAATCTTTCAATACTATTGAAAAAAATTGTAGACACCTTTTTAGATTAGCACAAATTAATTCTTCGCGTAGTCACGTTAGAACATAAAGTTTACTGAGCATTTAGTACATTGAAATAAGTAATAATTGGAAAGATGTAATTGTATATGTAATAAATAGATTCATTGTTATATTATATTATATATATGATATTTATAATAATTATATATGTAACTGAATGTGATGTTTGGTAATGAACAACGATTAGACACACGAGTCCTGTCCCCCTTTAACCCCGGGCCGCAGCCGTTGGGCGACTCTTCACAACTTCGCATATCCTTGAAACAATAAGTAATAAAAACTATTATATTGATAAATTTACTAGGGTAACTAATTTTTTAAGCCATGACTATTACGTGATCTTTTAGATTGTCTTTATTAATAAATATATGGTGAAGGTTTTGTCAATTTGTTTTTATTTTAACCCTATTTTATCCTAAATAATGTTGCCATTGGAGAATATATTTCCATGAAATACCAGTTAGCTGCAGAAAAATAAATTAGTAGGCAAAGCCACCGATGAAAAGGTTGTAAATGAAAAAATAAACATAATCTCATATCCATTTGTTTATTAAGAACACCGTAGGGCACAATAGCGCCCTACCTACAGATCGATAAATCTCTGCGACAAATACGTAAAACAAAACTAGTGCTGTGCAACAACAAAATAAAAATACATAACATTAAAATACCCACAATTTTCTTACCACTATTAAGTTTAAAATGAAATACGTTTTTCACACGACCATTAACTCAGAGATTAACTTTCGGATTAGAAAAAGAATAATATTATTATGTATTTAAACTTTGATTACAATACATCAACGATTAGTTAAAAAACAGAAAACTTCTAGACAAAACCTTTTAATACAATTTTTTGAGAAACAAAAAATAAACCGACAGACAAGTCAACGGAAGTTAACTTTTCAAAAAGTGTAGAGTTAAAAAAATATTAGGGTAGCCAAATAACCTGATGTTACCTGGGAAAAGGTATAGCAACAGAGAGGACTAGTTGCGGGTAATAGATTTGTTACTATTTATTAATTTAATCTACACAAATGGTCCTTCGAGCCGGACTTTATATATTATTATTAATGGTTATTGTCTAGAAGAGCTTGTTTATCTGGAACACCACATCACCTTGCAAAAATAATAACAATTTGACCACAAAAAAAATCTGTTATAAGTACTGAAACACAAAGTGAGGTACAACATTAATATTAATAATTATAAATTTAAGTCCATATAACATATACTAAGAAAATGTCGATATGAATTTATTTAAACTATATTATTTTATTATTGTTTATAAACACGTATTACAAATGGACGTAGGTACCGATAAATATATTCTTCAATCTAGTGAAAAATATTATAACACGAGTAAATAAAGGGTATGCCACAAATTGCATCAATCAAGGTACCTGACAATCTTCTAAACATAAATACCAAACAAGAACTCACTATTCTAACTTTAAATGCTCATTAAAATCACAATGTTGCTATAAACAAAAATTAAAACGCCATACAATATTGGTAATCTCATTTGTATGGACAAATTTCACATTGCTTACAGTATACTCCCTTAACATAGACATACATACATACATATACATATAGCTCAGGAACATGTGTTAATTGACTTAGTCTCGATCTAATTTATAGCATACTGGTGAATAATTTTGACATCTGTCACTTGCGAGCTGTCAGTGTCACGACTATTGTCAAACGAAATGCATCGTAGTCTTTATTACTAAACACCAAGGAGGATAGATAAAGGAGTGCAAGCTCTGTGTATTAAAAGTGTCCGCTGAATGACGACAAACTGATGGCGCTCGTGCAGCTAGTGATAGTCAAGGAGAATAGAGGTAAAGGGGCGCAAGCTCCGTGTATTAAAAGTGTCCGTTGAAAGACGACGAACTGATGGCGCTGATGCAGCTAGTGATAGTAAACAATTCAACTCAGCGCGCACTTCACTCCGTTTCATTTCATACTCTCAAACTCTCTAGATCACTGCCCTAGACACACCAGCGCCATCTCAATTTGACGATTTTAGTTGCCACTTTTTTAGTTTAACACCCATATAAGATTGTCCTCCTTATCTCTACGCTCCTTAGTGATGGTAAACAATTCAACTCGGCGCACTTCACTCCGTCAACTACTGCTACATTCATTCCATACTCTCGATACTCTGAAACTCTCTCTGTTCACACTAGCGCCATCTATCGCTTATCGCTTTATTTATCGCTTTTTGTTGCCACTTTTTCAGTTTAACACCCATGTAAGATTGCGCTCCTTATCTCTACCCTCCTTAGTAGTCGTTATTACTAAACTAAACACTATTGGTGTTGTAAACATAGAAGTGAACAGTACTAACTTTGGATAACTTTTATCGCAAACTTTTTTCACTTTACATGCAAAAATATTCTCTTCCAAGTCAAAAAAAAAATGCCACAAACACTCAAACACACGTATAACCCATATATACTATACGTAAAATAAAATGAAATTTAATCTTTGTTTAACTGGTTTCATTCGAACACAAGTTCAATTTAGCAAAGGATTTGATATTTTTTTTAATTTCCTTAGACAGCGAAGGATTTAAGAAAACGTTGGATTTATTATTATTTTTCTTCTAGTAGCGTATACCTACACTTTTTATTTTCAACTCTATTATAACCGCTACTAAGAAGATCAAGAAGTTCAAAAAACTGCTGCCCAGAAATAAAAGCGAACATTCCTTTTGCCAAATAAAACTTGTCAAAATGAGTAACACCAGTACAAATTATTATGGAAAAAATAATTAAAGATAACACATATATAATTATATCATGTCCCTTAAACTCGATTTATTGCTTTCAAATACACCATACGAAATTCGAGACGTTTAAAATAATACTACCTACATACAGCATCAACTAAGTACTCGTGTTATAATACTTTGCTCGGATCGTGGAAAATTCATTAAACATTATTTATAGAAACATTTTTATCTAATGGACCAAGTACAGATATTGGTGTCAGTCGGTCATTCATTATTGCATCAGTGGTAAGAATGCAACAGTAAAGGGGGTAGTACTAAAAGAAAAGTAGGTACGAAACCGTCAACTCCACAATTCCTCCGCACTGTGGTAGTAAATACGAGAAGTGTATGAATTCTCATACAAGTCACATTAACATGATTATTATAAAATATAACCATGTTAACCATGGTTATATTGAGAATTAAAAGTGATTAAATTTTATTATAAAATTAGGAATAGCAATCATCTTTAAAAACAGGGAATTCTTGAGGATTCTTATTATATGTCATAATGCTAAATTAAAAGCTAGCCTTAATTTGTAGGCCACAGAGGAGAACACTCGAAGAGAGACGGGTACAACACACAGCCACATAAAAACTTAATTATTGTACAGAATTTGTTAATAAAAAAAACCATATTTAGTGATAAAAATTAAATTCAAATCATTTCAAAAAAAAAAATTAAAATAAAAATTTTAAAAATTTTTGCATTTCTTTTTAAATAAATAAATAAATATGAAGTCAAAATTTTTATAACTACATTCAAGTACGGATATGCAGAAAACGATTGCTTATTATGGTTTTGTTTTATTTTATTTTATGATATTTTTATTAATTGAAAATCACGCTTTCGCTATGATAATTGACAATGGATCGGATGCCCGACTAGTTTACCAGACTAGTTGACCCACTGGTCGGTAGAAGAATAGTTTGATATTCATCCATGATGACACTGTTACACTGAATATTTCGTTTATTTTTAAAAATTCATGTATAGCATGTTTTATTGCAATATCCTACACTCTAAAATTAAAAGGTTCTCCGCATCAAAGTACTTGAATGACACGAGGAAAGGTGTTGATGCAAATTTACCACTGATATGGGTACGTTATATGTACGAGGAGTGGATAAATAGAGGTGTCACTCCAGCCTCACAATCTTCTTTCCCTTCACAACGCTCGGCTTGTTCTTCAACATGCCTTTTCTTCTCTTGGATGTCTGAAAATACGAGACACTTCTTCATTAATCAATAATAAATAATTTACAACGGACAGACAACACCTGTGCCACATTTGAGCAAGCGAACAACACAACCTAAGTAATGGAATTAATAGTGGCAAATTTTCCCACGAAAAATGGGACAGGAGACTTAAATCGTCTGGGTTAGTTCACCTGGGTGAATTAAGTCTACTATAATATAATTCACTATTTAGGAGCTTACTTCGTCACTTACATATTTAGTATTAGCCAGTACACTATTTAGTTACCCCAAGTGATGATCACTTGTTAATTAAGTGGGTATTTGTACACTTGAATACCCCAGTGAAGTAAATGTCTAGTAAAGTTCATAAAGATTTAAAATGCAATACGAAAAAATGATAAGGTATAAAAAGGCACAATATTAACAACCGCTTTTCTACAGGTGAAATAACTGCAAGGCACTGTTGTGTTGGATGCATGAATAATGGATATCCGAGTCAAATAAGATAACACAAAGACGTTATTACAAATTAGACAAACGAAAGCATACAACAATCATAAGTAGGAATATAAGTATTAATTACCGTTGCTCCAACTCCTAGTTCAAGCTGCAATAGCAAAATACATTTTGAAAAAAAAATTCAATGTATTGGAGCCTATCTATCTACACTTAAGAAAAAAATGATCATCTTTCCAATATTTAAATGGAAAATGAAATCTTCAAATATACATACATATCTTTAAATACATTTAAATAAAAAAGACAAAAGCTGAAGCATTTAATTTTAAGTTGAAATTACTCATTTTCATTACTTACTTTTTGTATTTTTAAAAATATTAAATGTTTTTAAAGAATAATAAATTAGCATCGTTCAATCTCTAGTTTGCCTTTTTTTTTTCCTTCTTAAACTAGTAATGCTTTCGGCTTGAAGACCTTAAAAGACTTCGGCCGACGTTATAGGATAGTTAAACGAGCATGAAGCGTATATACTAACTAAAAATTTTAAGATACTAAATTAACCTAAAGAAATCTATATACTGACGATGAATAGGAACCATTGGGGGCAAAAATGGTCCCTTGTTATGTTATTATGTTTTATAATTATACTATACCTTTTTGGTTAACGAATTGCTTGTGGGAATCGTCCTTTTGGATACAGATAGACGTGGACGATTGAATTCATCTGGCTTCTTAACCCTGAAATTTTATTGATCTATATTATTATCAGTGCTATGTAACAGTCACACACCGATTTTCGACATTTATCTTATTTTGTGAATACAAAAAAATTACGAAAGATTATTTATTTATAAATGGATATTCATATATTTCAGGCCCATTCTACAATTAATTATAGCAACTAAATAAAATAATCATATTAATAACTAATATTTATTCGTTAACTAATCTGTACTATTATTATATAATATTATAAATTTGAAAGTAACTCTGTCAGTTTGTATATCTGTTACTTTTTCACACCTTTTAACTACCGATCGTCGTGAAATTTTGCATGCATCAGTCAGGGACTTTTCGTACATTTCATCCAGAAAAAAGTACAGACATGAAGTCAAGCGCTATAATATTAGTTATTCGTTTATTAATTTTTTAACGCGGACGAATTCGCGGGCAGCTATAATATATTTTAAAAAATCAATAAAATATATTAGCAAAAACTGAAATGAAACTGTATTTAAAAGCACGTAAATATAATAATACTAGCTTAAGCGCCATCTACCGTGGAATATCACCAAGCAGTTGTCATGTCAGTCCTTTCACCACTCGAAATAATATATCTATTCGAGATTTCACCTGATTTGGATAGATGGCGCTATCTCCCGGGCCAAGCCGCTAGTATTTACTTTTATTTTAGATTTCCCGTAGGAATGAAGCATTTTCCCACGGTAAAAAGTATCACAGATAATGTCGGCTTCTAATGGTAAAAGAATTTTTCAAATCGGTCCAGTAGTATCGGAGCCTATTCTATACAAACAAACAAACAAACAAACAATCAAATCTTTCCTCTTTATAATATTAGTATAGATTTACCTGTATATCCTGACCAGCCAGTGTTCAGTGGTGTAAGCCTCCTCGAGATAGGTGAGCTTGAAGCCACGGTTGCCTGGGAGAGCTCCACGCGTGCGATCGTATCCTGGCGGACTGCCACCGCTATCGTATCTACACAGCATTAACAAAAATATTGACGACACGGGTTTGGTCTAGTGGCTAGTAACCCCTAGCTGTTAACCAAACGGTCGCGGGTTCAAATCCAGCTAGGGACAAATGTTTATGGTGTTAACATTTTACCTTTGTATTTATAGTCATGGATATTTTGTATTAATTATAATATTATGGAATCGTGTAAAATATATTTTAATAAATAAATAATATTTCACATAAGAAAGATACTCTGCGAGATCAAATGAAATATGAGGAGATTTGCAGACAAACAAAAGTTACTCACATAAGTTTAAGTGGCAATGGTCAGGTATAGTACAAAGCTACTAAAATATTATTTTGGTTTCAAAATAGCTCGAAAACAGTTTCTTTTTCGTAAGAAATAATGAGATTTTTGCCGTATGTTCAAGCAATCTTTTACACAACTTAGACATTAGACATAGACTACTTGGCGGTACATTAGACATAGGCCAAAGACAAGCACTCTTATCGTTTCAATTCTCGAATGCCGAAACTGTTCCAAATGCAATGTCAAGCATGCAAAATAGGAGTTACTCAAAAAAAACTTACCTATAATATGACAATTTGTACATAAGACAATTCAACATGGTTTTAGACCCTTCTGAATCTATTCTGTATTCGCCTCGCTCGGTGAAATAGTCGGGTTCCTGTAAAAGAACATGGGATTTTAAGTATGAAGACATGGTGAGGTGTGTCAAATATGGAACTATTGAAATCCTTAGGTGTTTCATTTTTCCTCTACATAATTCACACATTTAATTTTAGTATTGGTAGTTGGCAGGCATTTGAGACATACCAGGGCTTATTTGCTACAATTCTAAGTATGTACTTTTGACAGATATCTTTGTATGATATTGATGTTTGACTCAATGAAATCCGAAATCCACAAACTGTTGACACAAAAAAATTACCAATAATTTAGGAGATATACTCAAATGAATTCACTCACATGAATATCCTTCGGATGCTCCCCTTCGGCAATGCGCACCATCCATATGAACTTGTTGATGTCGTCTCCGGAATATCCGATAGCCCCTCCAAATATGACTAGGACGTAATCAACGTCCAGCATGGTCATGATGTCGTAAGCAGCCGTCTCGTTACTTGCCATCGCTTTGCCCACGAGCGCTATATGCGAGTTATTCCAAGTATTGTTGTCCACTAGGGTTGTACGGTTCCCCATACCCGCTATCTGTAATATTACCCGCTATCTATAATCATTCTCGGCTAAACAAGGCTGTGTTAGCCTAGTGTATCTAAAAAACATTTCAGACGTTGCACACCAGAGTGAATGCTTAGCTTATTTTTCCTTAATTTTTGCCAGAACTCATTTCTGTAGCTCTTTCTTATCCTTCCTACTATGGCACCCAGTGGCCTTGCTTGTGTTATAGGCGACGTAGTCATAAATTAAGTGGACTGTCAACTTTAACATTTAAAAAAAATCAGGGAATAAACAAGGGTTGTTACATAAAAAAAGACGCTTTCAATACACGTGAGGGTCAACTTTAGAATATATATATTTTTTATAATATAGGTTCAATTAAACTAACCTGATAACCATAATCCCACCACGACATGACACGGGCGTGCTCCGGTGTATTCTGTGACAGCCAACCGTAAGCCTCTCGAAAGTCATCGAGAATTTTACGGGATCTGTAAAAAAAATATAGATCAATATAGAAAGGTATATAATAATATAGAGTATATATAACAATATATAATATAGAGAGTCTGTAGGCACTTCTTAAAGTATCCCTTTCTGAATATAACCACTTTTTGTTAGAAGTTATGTGTTTTTGGTCATTTCCTTTTCGATTATGATCTCTAAAATCATCATATTTAAATTAAAATAAAACACAAGGAAACAATCATTTTGAGTACAAAAATATCAATATGTATTTGGATTACTTTTTGTAATTGAGATATTTTATAAAACACAACATTTTATCTAAGGTATAATAACCGGCACAAAACTTGGCAAGATTTTACCATAGTGGGAGAAAGTTTGCGCACGTGAGATAAAACTAACGCAAGAGTACGAAGGAGTGAGCAGGACATAATATGCAAGGTGCGAGAGGCACGGGGCGAGTGGCGAACCAATCGCGCGGTCGGAACTATGTTATTTTGCCTCTTTGCCCCGCTTGATACCCGACCAGATCTAAAAAACGACTTCTGCGCATCTCGGCATTCTTGCCAAGTTACGTGCCGAGAATTATAAATAGATGATCAAAAGCGACTTGATAGTAAAACAAAAATTTTACACAATTATATAAACAATTATTTTTAACTGTAGCAAAAAATAATAATAGAATTGTGCTATCCACAGATCCACTTCTGTTTTGTTTGTAGGTATTATTGTTACGAGAAACAAAATAATGTTCAGAAATTCGTGTAAAACGACGCGCGTAAGCGTTGAAACTGTTATACCCACTAAAGGTACAAAATACTACAAAAAAAAAATTGCCTCCAATGTGAGCCGGCCCTTAATGAAATTAAACAACATACCCATCGTTGCCATAACTGGCGAGCACTATGCTGGGACTGGAGTAGGCGTTGGAAGTGGCCCAAGTGCAATGGACGCAGAACAGCATGAGAAGGATCATGAAAGCGATCAGAGTGCCCGAACGCACGTTCATGCCGAGTCCCGAATCGCTCAGATTGGAAGGTTCGTGAGTGCGCTTCTTTAGCTTGCCAGCCTACAAAATAATAGCACACCTGTTTTAGAAATTAAATTCAAATTCAAATATTTATGTACAAAGATGTTACTAAATAAAAATAAAGACCGGTATTATGGATCCTGTTGGGTTTTATTTTATTTTATTGCAAACCATAATGTATAAAGGATGTTACAATATAAAAATTAAGACCAGTGTTATGGACCCTGTTGGGCATGCAACTTTGGGACTAGGAGAGAGGAAGCGTAATATTTAATAAATATATAATAGATTATATTTTATTTAAATTAAAATTAACATTTTTATTATTTATATTATTAATATTTAAATAATAATATTATCTAAAAAATAATTTGCGTTTAAATAAAAATATTCATATTAACTTTGACTGTTTAAAATTTATGTGTAACTGTTGTAATTTTCAACCGACTTCCAAAAAAAAAGGAGGTTCTCAATTCGACAGTATTTTTTTTTTTATGTTTGTTAACTTAGAACTTTCGACTGGGTGAAACGATTTTGATGATTCTTTTTTTATTTGAAAGCTAGTGCTTCCTGTGTGGTCCCATTTCAATTTGGTCCAGTTCTGACAATGACATCCATGAGAAAACGGTCGATCCATGAGAAGCATACACGAGTTACAACACTAATATTTTGACAAGCAATGGCGGGTGCTTGCATCCATTTCTCATCTTACCTTATCATACAAGTTCTTAGATTCATCATTTTCAATCGTAGGTAATGGGTATTCATCTTCTCTGAGCACAAGTTCCAACAGTATCGAGAAAGAGATGCCGGCCAAGACGCAGACGACGGGGGTCAAGGTCAGCATCAGTCTGACCATCACACCGGCGAAGTAAACCGCAGAAAGGGCGTACAGGGCCACTGAGGACACAATAAATCTTAGAATTCAAGCCACGATGATGCATGCTCGATCATTTGAAGTAGTAACTAAAACAATCCACTCACCAAACACTCTTTCGTCGTTGATATTCTTGATGCAGTACCACAGACCGACGGGGAATGTGCAAACCAATACGTGAAGATCAAAGAAAAATGAAGACCATGTGGTCGGCTGATGTTCAGACACTGATGCGATGATTGGAATGTGAATCTTAGCATACCCGGTATCCCATAAGGAATAGAAGCTGAAAAATACAAAAAGGAAAATGTAGCACATAATCTCTAATTGAAAAAAAAAAAAATCATAGTGTAGTGGTCACATTTAAAAAATAAACTTCCTATTTCTGTCACTTACCGCCCACTCCACGGAGCAATCACGCCAACGTATGTTAATAAGACAACCATTAAAAATACTGACGCCGCTGCAATTAAGCCTCCCACGACCAGTAACTGTTTGAATTGGCCTTTAGGACTCAAACTGTGCAAGTATTTGAGTGCCCCAACGGCCATTAGTAAAGCAAATACACCTGAAATAATTATATAAAATTATAGCTGTTGCACGCGACTTCGTCCGCGTAACTTTATAAAATATAATACATTCGTGTCTGTGAAACCATCGAAATACCCATATAAAATTTCAACCCAATCGGTTCAGCCGTTTAGAAGTCAGGTATGTGAAAAAGATAAAGGATTATTCTTACAACCCGTTGTCCTATTATCCGTTTTCCCGTAGAAATGAAGCATTTTCCCGCGGTAAAAAGTAGCCTATGTTCATCACGGATAATGTCGGCTTCTAATGGTAAAAGAATTTTTCAAATCGGTCCAGTAGTTTCGGAGCCTATTCTATACAAACAAACAAACAAACAAACAAATCTTTCCTCTTTATAATATTAGTATAGATTGTAATAACATAGATAACATACGAGTATTATTATTAGTATTGATTGATTGGTGTCTATAGTGTAATGCAATATTTATTTTAGTGTGAACAAAAAAAATAATTAAAATTAGTATGACATTTAAAGCTAGAAAAAGAAATATAACTCGTGCATTTTTAATCATCTCTTACTAAGGAAACAGAAAATAGCTAACAGCTGTTACGGCGACCGACTGGTCGCATTGTAGATAAGCCAGGCACAATTTACTGCCATTTCTTAGATATTTTTTTCCTCATTTTCAAGTACTGGTTGGCCACAATATTAAATGCAAACTTGTATATAAACATTTTTATACAAAATATTTATAATACAACACTAGCGACCCGCTCCCGGCTTCGCCCATGGTCCAATTTTATTATATATAAGAATCCTCATAGTTTCTTCCTCTTTCCATGAGTGAAAATTTTGAAGTGTACACAACCCAACTTAACAATTTTAAATATAAAAAAATAAAACAATTAAGAAAAGTACTAAAAATTGCTAAATATATAAAAAATTTAATATGAAATCAATTATTTCTACACAATCAAAGCAGAACATTATGCATTAATGGCATGTAATAAACCTTATCAAGAATCTGTTGTGTAGTTTGCAATAATCTAAATTATTAATGGCTAATAAAAAGATTATGGTTAAATTTCTACAGAATATTGTGCAAAATTATGTCAAAGGTACTTTTAAATAGAGGTGTTTATTGTTTATGTTATATCCCAGTTGTTTGTTATAATATTTTGGAAGTTATTGATGTTTTTATTACCCGCTTTCTTTGCGGCCCAGTTTATTTGCATAAATTTTAATCATTTTACATAACAGAAATGTTAAAAGTATACTCACCAGATGCAGCCATATGTTCACTTGTGCGGATCGGTTGGAATCCCACAAACGGTATTTGCATAGACATCAATAACCCTATTATGTAGAAGACGGTGTAGCTCACAAATAATCTTTGAGAAAATCTTCCCATAATAAGCAAAACAAACACATGTAGTGGAATCAAATTTATTATGAACACATAACCACCCCATGCTGACACCTAAAAAAAATAGTTACACTTAATATTTAATTCAATAAAAGCTTGAGTTAATTTTTATTTTATGCATAAAATTTAAAATTACAATGCTCTATCTGGGATAGATAATTATAATCAATCTTCGGCAGTAACCGCCCCCTTATAGAAGACCACTGCGAAATAATCCCCTCCCAATCCCTTATAATTAATACTACTGTGTGTCGTCAGCACACTTGCAGCAACTGTGGTGTTGCTTCTGTTATAGGTGACCTAAGCCACATAATACCATCAAATGGACCTTGATGTCTGTCTGTCTACCTTAACATGAAGAAAAAAAAACCAAAAAAATCTTACCATGTAAAAATAAGAAAGGGCTGTGCAGATAGACCAGAAAACTGAACCACTCTTAACACTTTTCAGCCATAGGTAGTAAGTGAATTGAAGAGCAAATATAGCAATGCCTTCGTTATCGTAGCTCCCTGCCACAGATCTACTGCTGTATCCCGGCACTATGGCTATGAAGCAAGCGGCGAACAACCCGGCTCCCCGTGACCACAACTCAGATGTTAATAAGTATGTCGCAATTGCTGTCAAACCACTACAAAAAAAAACAAATAAGACACTAATCATCTAAATTAGACATAGTTTTTTTCAATGCTACTTTATATGTATTATAAATGTGAAGTTTGGTTGGATGGATATATTATATACTAGTTATTGCCCGCAACTTCATCTGCATTCATAATGGTATATAGTCTAAAGTCTTCCTTGATAAATGGACTATCCACAAAATATTTTTTTAATTCAAACCAGTAGTTCCTGAGATTAGCACGTACAACCAAACCAACAACCTGTTCAGCTTTGTATAGTAGTATAGATATATAGTAGTATAGATGTTTATTACTTTTCCTTGCAAAAAGGCTTAATAGGTTTGGATGAAATTTGGCACCCGCATAGTTCATTATCTAGACTAACATATAGGATACTTTTTATTGTGGAAAAATGTTAGGTTCCCAAGGGAATATCTAAAAATATTAAAAATAAACCACCATCATCACAGCAATAAAGATGTCAGATATTATATTTTTTCTCAGATGCTATGTGTTATAATATTGTACCTTCAGTTTTCCAATAAAATAAAATAATTTTAATTACCTAAACACTGGAGCGAGAAACACACAAATGTCTCTAATATGTATCGGTATATTGAGTGCATGTAAGATCCAATGTATTGTGCCTGATGTTATCATTAGTCCAGGATATACTGTGCCACCAACAATACGTCCCAAAGGGTACCATGCTCTCTCGTCGAACCAATTGAGAAAATTGTAGAAACCATGCTGCACCATATAGGCGGTCGAGCGATAGTTAAACCTGTAAACACGTATATGATTCCAATTGGTTAAGGCATAATGTAAGACCGAGAAACACAATGAGAAGGATGAATAAAAACTTACCACGGATCAAATTCATGGATAATACTTTCGAAACGTATAACAGCGAAAAGCCGGGATGCAAAACCGGCCAGCCAAGCTAACGTTAATACGGTTACAGTAATAAGTGTACTGAAGCCGGCCGTGTTATGAAATATACCTTTATTACGGCTTTTGCTCGGCTTAGTTGCGCCGGTCGTAGTCATTTCGGTAACGAGTTAAACTAAATTAAATACTGCTCTAAATAATCACTGGCTATAAATGTTTTTTTATACATCCAAAAATTTAATCATAAGATTGAATGAAAGAAATTGACTTTTGCTGAAAATATACTGATTTACTGAATGCCAATTGACTTGACAGACAGTGAAATACAGACAGCCACGGACAGGGACACGTCTCTCAAAAAATTGCAATGTTGCCAACTAAAAAAACAAGGCTGCGTTCATGATTTCTTTTTAATTAAATAATTCGTATCCTACATTAATTATGTTTCTAATTGAACTATCTAATAAAATTAAAAATACTTCTTAGAATTCTAGTTGCAAATGAGTGTATGGTTGTCGATTTAACATTGATAATCGACAATTTTTTTCTCTCGCTGGCACGAGGAGACATTGTAAACTCATACTAGAAATTCAGGAAAAGATTGATTAGTTGACAACAAATATTTTATTGCTCTTTGGCTTTCTCTGTGTTTTCTGTCAGAATGAATCTGTCATTGATCTTTGACTTTTATTTGTTGATGATTTGATGATGTTGTTAATAGTAAGTAGAATAGATACTGATTGATAATATAATATTATCGATTGTTAATAATTAAATATATGTAATTATATTAAAAATCGATTGTAAACTATTCATTCGTTAGCTATTAAATATGAATATCTAAATCAAGTCCTCATTACAATGTCTAATTACCAAGAAATTGTTAATCTAAACATTGGAGGTACAAGGTAAGAAAACAGATTATATATTTTTTTTCTATCTATAATGATATAATTGGTTTGAACACTATTTACGTATTACTTTGCCTTTTAATCGCGTTATGAGAACCGTATAATTTATATAAAGAATTCGAACAAAATATATTCGAATGCTTTATATAAATTATACTTCTAAACTTTGCAAGATTATTTTAATATAAGTGATCCATTTTTCGTTCCAGATTCGCCACGTCATGGCATACTTTAACTTGGGTTCCAGACACATTTTTTACAGCCTTACTCAGTGGTAGAATACCTACAGTGAGAGACGAAACAGGAGCTATATTCATTGATAGAGATCCCAATTTGTTTGGTCTTATTTTAAACTTTCTCAGGACAAGAGACATAGATCTTAACAATGTTAATATTAGAGCCCTTAGACACGAATGTGATTATTTTGGTATCACACCACTTAGTAGACGGCTGGCTTTGTGTGATGAAATGACCCACTCTTCCTGTGGTGATGTGCTTTTTTATGGCTATTTACCTCCCCCTTGTGAGTATAATTTTTACTATAGACAATTGGAATGTTTAAACAATGTATATTTAGTAGTGGCAGGGCACATTGCTATTTGCTGTCCTTTTTGGCAGCCCGTCTAGTGGCAGTAATCAGTAAGCAGCACCTTATAGACTGAAATAAAGCAATATATGTGTTTCTTGGATTAATCTACATTGGATGGAAATCTCTTTTTTCATAAGATTTCTACATTATTTACATCAATATATAAAAATATGAAATTTTCTTAAGCTTTAATGTAAGTTATATAATCATTCAACAAAGTTTGTAAAGCCTTTTATCAATATATGACTTTGTATAACAATCACTTTCGTTATGTTTATTTATTTATTTATTTTTCAAAAGGTACACCAACAGCACAAGCAAAAAACTTATAATATCTATAGGTAACATGAGGCAATTTTAAGGTATACACAGTTAAACTACAAAATAGAAATTGAAACGAATGATAACATATGCATCAGCAACTAAACAATTATTTTAACTTTAGCTTAACTTAAATTAAAATAAAATAATAAGAAAAAGAAAACAAAATGAAAAAAAAAGAGAAAACCACTTAGTATAGCTGTCAATTTACGCTTAATTTCTTTACATCTATCTGTCATAGCTTAATTTATAAATTGGTTGAGTAGCCCTCCTCAATTGTATACAATTGAGCTGCAGTATGCCATTCATAGGACATGGTACTTTGAACATTACTGATCTTGCAGTTGATATAGCTGTGAATTGCCATTGCAGTACTAAGTCTTAAGTTTTCTTAATTTATATTTGTATGCAGACCTCATTCAAATTTGCAATGAAATAAGGCCTATCCACAAGTGCCAAATGGTAAAATACCTTATTTAAGACTTGGTATTTTTTTAACAATGTCATATAAATGTTTCAGTGAATCCCCAATTGGCAAACAGTGGAAATGGAAGAAATGGCAATAGTTGTTCTAGAAAAAACTCAACAGCGTCCAATACAGATGTGGCCGTAAACAGAACACACTCGAGAAACTCCTCCCTTGATCTGCGAACAATTGGCAGAATACCTTCACAAGATCAACTAAGGTACTTAATATGATTCCTACAATATAAGGGGCTCTGACATCGAACATTCCGATCATAGATTACTAAAGTAATAGAGCCAGTAGAATAAATAAACAATGGTCACATGGATTTCTATAGAAAATAAAAATAACTAGACACCAAAGGCTGCAAAATATACATGCTTAAATGGTTTCTTAAAACAGTGTCATGAAGTAAATTCATTTTTAAATAGTAGAATCTACACGCTAATATTACGCAAGGCAATATTAATATATGTGTTATGGTTGTTCGATAGGTGATATATTTTTTTTTCAAGAATTTGTAATACCTCAGATTAATAACCAAACTCGGTATTTGGGTTTCTCACGAGCTGTCGAGCCCCTTATCCAAGTTATCCCTTGGATGGTGGTTGCTTTAACGCTCCTTCATAGGCTTTTTTTTTTTCATTAACTATAAATATTTTATTTTTATTTCCAGTCGTTGTGGTAGAGGTCATTCAAGAACAGCGTCTCTCGGCAATGGAGAATGTCACAAAGGACATCGTCCTCCTGAAGGTAAGTTAAAATCAATCATCAATCAATCTCACATCAATTTGAATCTGTAGTTGTGTAAATGTTAATGAAAAATTAAATGCCAACAATTATTTGCCTACTTCAAATGCTCATCTACTTGTGACGCTGACTGTACAGGTGGCCGCAAAAGTCGTCTTAACACATTCAAAAGTGCAAAACAACTTTGCTTACATGTACATCCACAACAAAGCTTTTTATTGACAGAACCAATGTTGATTTTTTTTCGTATTATATTTATTTTTTACGTTTAGAAAACATGTACTCATTTGAAATTCATTACATATTTTTTACAGTGAACTCGTGGCCAGAAAATATGAAGGTTCACAGTATTAAGGCACATCACAACTGGATAGCTGTTGCGTATTCACATTTCGTCACTGGTTACAGGTATTTGATTCAATCTTTCACATTCACACGTGTGAAGTTTTTACAATTTGAAAAAAAAAAAAAATTACGCTGAAACTCTTACTAACTACTTCGTGTATTACTTTTTTTTTAGATTAACTGACTCATGCGGATGGTACGTAGTATTTCAATCTCCAGTACAAGACTCGTTAATAGAACGTATAGCATTGAATGCCAAAACAGGTGGTGGAGGAAATTCAAGCGGAAACAATTCGTCCGGGACCGATGTAATGCTGGGCATTGCCAGCGGACCTCTTGTCCGCCTTTGGGCTATTTCCACGCACAGTGAGCCGATTAGGAGGACCTTAGTTGGTAAGTCTCTGCAGGTTTAATGGGCGAAAGAGTTTTATATAAAAAAATAATTCTTAATAAAAAAAAAGAAGGAAAGAAATAGTACGCATTAAGAATATTTTCGAAATTCCCTTCACTACACGAGTTAGATATAAGAATACATTGAGTCATATATATTTTATAAAATGTGACGCTCCTGTCTGGAAGAGCCCTAAGTTTGTGTGTAATGGTGTGGTATAATTTTATTATCAAATCAGCACATCGAACCCTCTCTTTCAAAAGGTTTCTGAAGAAAAAAAAATTTTTTTATACAAAAAATTGATGACGTCATAACTGGAAAATTTACTAGGTTGCGGATATCCACCCAAGTCTAAAAAAATATTCATATGCGAACTTCCTCTCTGGAATACACCAGGGTCGCCTATACCGTCGCCCATAACACAAGCAAAGCCATAGGTGTTGTAAGGCTTATTTATTTATTAGATAAACTAGCTGCTAGCCGCGACTTCGCCCGCGCAGCTTTGTAAATTATATACTAAAACCTTCCTCGAGATCCACCCTATCCATTGGTGGAAACAACATGAAAATCGGTGCAGTAGTTTTTGAGTTTATCGCGAACAGACAGACAGACAGACGCACGCGGTAGAGGACTTTGTTTTATAATATGTAACCCCGCCTCTACACTACTCGTGAAGTTCCTCGACGAAGTATTCGGCAAAGTTGACCGATTTATGAAGTGCGTCGCTAAACACTCGTTCTATAGATGCCACATCCACACAGGATGGGCGATGTGCCCATCCACACTCGTATTCGCCTCGGCCAACTTCGCGAGTAGTGTACAGGCGGAGTAAGGATTGTAGATAGGCGATAACAAACTGTGGTTTCCCCGCTCACTCAAGGCACATTCAACCTGGGTGTGCGCGTGGAGCATCTACTGTTCGTTGGTCCGCAACTGGTGGCCCTAAGCGGAGCGGGGAGCCGGAGCAAGGCGGGCGTTTGGCACACGAGCACGCAGCACTGGCAGACCCAAGACGTAGCCCACCTAACCACGCACGACACAGCCGGTTCCTTCCTGCTACTGGGGACGGCCACAGGCGCTATCAATTATATAGGTGAGAGATCCACAGAGTCCTTGGCCAATTTGCACATCAAGATAATCGAAAGAGTAGTAGGATACGCGAGTCCACCGGTTGAGGTTTCTAAGTTTCCGCGGAGTATCTCGCATACATTTCGAGTATAATGAATCGCACAGTTTCGAGACTCTACCTCGAAACTTGTATAGGATAAAAATCCTCTTCGAGTATCTAGGTATGTCTAGTTGGACCTAGAATTTTTTTATATATTATATCAAAGAGCTTATACGAAATGAAGTTTACATCGATTAATTATTCTCCTAGACATGCAGAAATTTCCACTTCGGATGAAAGACAATGATTTACTCGTGACGCAATTGTACAAGGACCCGGCGCAGGAGCCGATCACATCTATATCAGTTTACCTCACGCCGAAAACAAGTAAGCTAATTTATTCACTGCTAACTGCTGCCATCACTCCTGCTCCTTCTGCAGCATTATTTCAATTCTTTCAATCAGCATTATTTCCTAATACAACTGTCGCAATTGGACCTCTTTATTTTGTAGATTTGAAAAGTGTCCTTTCGGTTAATAAAATACTGATAGTATTTTAGTGAATGTGTATTAATTACATGTCTATAATTTAGGCATTTGCGGCAACTGGATAGAGATCGCTTACGGCACACGTTACGGGTCGGTGCGTGTCATTGTACAACACCCGGAGACGGTGGGTCATGGACCGCAGTTGTTCCAGACGTTCACGGTCCACCAAAGTCCTGTCACCAAGGTCAGCGTCTCATTATTGGCTTCTTTCGACTTACTATTGATGCAAAAACGGGGTGTTATAAGTTTGACATGGGCGTTCTGTGTGTCTGGCCCGTGGAATCATAGCTTCCAAACTGATGGACCTTTTTTGATAATACATTTTGAATTACATCATCAATACTAATAATAAATCTGTAAGGGTTGGTCATGGAGTAAGTTACTTTGTTTTCAGAGATATACTGAAACTTGGTAGATAAACATTTGGACGTACAGCACACAGGATAGGCTACTTATTTTTTCATCTTCGGACGAAGTCGCGGGCACCAGCTAGTTTTGAATAAAAGTGTACCAAAATAAAACAATTGAAGACGCGAGTGGGTGAAGGTGTTATGTCGCATTTTTGGGTTTTTTCGTTTTTTGGCATTGATGAAAGTAATCAAAAAGTTGAAAAAGGTGTTATGTACATACATTTAATCTTAAAAATCAGAGTGCAGAAAAGTTTACTTTTGTCAATGGAAGAGGGAGCTATGTTCACTTTTTTCTTAATTAAATAATAGAAGTGTTTAATTGCTATCATGCCATTAATATTTTAGGTTGTTCACACAACTTTTCGTCATAATTTAATACAAAAATCAGTTCCGTGACGACTTATCTCAAAAGTTAAAAGTAAAACTTTAACCTCGATTTATTCATAATTGGAATTATGCGACATACCACCTTCATCCACTCAAATCTTCAATTGTAACCACACCGCACGGCTTTTATGGTTTAAAAAAAATGTTAATTTATGCTTAGATGTATGAATAATGTGCAGGTATCGCTGTCGGAGAACTATTTGATATCGGTGTGCAGTGAGTACAATCACGTGCGCTCGTGGCGGGTGACGCGGTTCAGGGGAATGATATCGACTCAGCCAGGGACAACGCCCAAAGCCGCCTTCAAAGTTTTGGCCCTCGAAGCGCCCACTGCGCAACCGCACAACGATTGTGGTATGAAGTCACAAGCCACATAAATTTATCCTTTAAAAAAAATTATTTATTTATTTATCTACAACACACAATACATTATACTATAAATTGATTATATTATTCTTAAGATTTAATTAGGCTATACATTTGGTTGACCCAAATTTATAGTCTAAATAAATCTAAAGATGATTGTCCAAATCGTTAGAGGCGTTTCCGAGATACGCGATATAAATTTTATTTATATACAGGAATTGCTAGTTCAAAGTTATTAAATACTGGCGACCGGCTCCTGGCTTCGCCCGGAGCGGAATACAATTTTTACATTTACACAAACTCTCGTTCTCGTTTATCCCTGTTTACTTTAGTGAAAGCCGTATCGAAATCCGTTGAATGGTTCAGAAGTAGTTAGCGGAGAAGTTTCGGCAACTTGGTTGCAAAATATCAGAAAACGACTTTGTTTTATAGTACTATGTGGAGAATTTTGAATATTGTTTCACAATTTTTTTGTATGGATACTTTTCAGGGCCTTACGGAGAACAAGACGAGGAGCAAATATTTATACAAAAAGTTGTACCCGATACGGACACTCTTTATGTACGGTTGGCTTCAAATGGAAAAAGGTATTAAAATTTGAGTGGATGAAGGCGGCATGTCGCATAATTCCAATTTTGAATAAATCGAGGTTAAAGTTTTACTCTTAATTTTTAAGATAAGTCGCCACGGAACTGATTTTTGTACTAAATTATGATACAAAGTTGTGTAAACAACTTAAAATATTAATGGCATGATAGCAATTAAACACTTCTATTATTTAATTTAAAAAAAAGTGAACATTGCTCCCTCTTCCATTAACCAAAGTAAACTTTTCTGCACTATTTGCTTTTTTTTAAATTAACTGTACATAACATCTTTTTCAACTTTTTATTTTCCAAAAATGTCTTAATAAATCGCCGATCTTAAGGTCTGTAATCATTCATATGGACATATTAACTTCATCAACGCAAAAAAACGAAAAAACCCAAAAATGTGACATAACACCTTCATCCATTCACGTCTTGATTTGTTAAATTGTTTCCATTTTTGAATGTCCTGGTGTTTCTAAAGAAGATTCGTGAGACATTTGTAAATTTGCTGGTTCTGTCTATTGGGTAGGGTGTGCACGATTCGTTCGGTGGACGGTTCGGGTGTGTCGTGCTTCGGTGTGGCGGAGTGCGAAGGGGCGTTGCGTCCGCGAAGACTTCTGCTCTGTGGTCACAGGTCCGGAGCCGCCCAGATGTGGGACCTCACCGCCGCCATAGACAAGGCAGCCAAACAGCCTCTTGGCGCCAACGCCTCCAACAACGGTCAGTCTCGTTGACTTCTTACAGTACCTAGGACATTTGTGCATTTTTCAAATAAGTGTTACACAAAAAGAAAATCACATTCAAATTTCCATAATATATCGTAACGTGGTCTGTATGATATGACATAATGACATTGCTGAACAAAATATTGTTTGTATGTATTTTGTTTGTACGAGTGTACTCCGGGAGGTCTACTTTATTATTAATAAAAATCAATGTTAATCAAGTTTAAATTTCCAAAATCGCGCCAAAAACGCTATTTCTGTAATGGCACTGGTCTTTGATACTGTGACGTCACACGCTAGTAAACAACTACATACAACTAGTAAAGAACCACAATCAGTCGCGGAAGCAATGTTTACTAGCGTATGACGTCATTAGAGTTGCAACCAATCACAGGTTTCGGTCGCAGATAAAATTTCAAAAATTATAATATTTTTTTTTCATATAATTTGCAAAAAATATACATAATTTAGCTTAAAATAAAGTGTCATGTGTTTTTTTACGCTATTTTCTGATAGGATAACCACAATTTGTGGTGTATTTTAAATATTGTCAAATAGCCAAAGTATTACAGGAAGCCCAGCCTGCACCAATGAAAGCTCTAAGTAACATCAAATTCATTAAACCTACAGTTAAATGAGAGAAAAATAACAAAAAAAATAAACCGACTTCAAACCATCTCATGGTCTTTTCTCATGGACAGAACTGGACCAAATTGTAATGGGACCACGCGGGAAGCACCAGCTTTCAAATAAAAAAAAAGAATCGTTAAAATCGTTTTACCCAGTCGAAAGTTATGAGGTAACAAACAATAAAAAAATAAAAAAAGAAAACATACGCGTCGAATTGAGAACCTCCTCGTTTTTTGGAAGTCGGTTGAAAATTAATATAAGTAAACACAAGCAAAGTCACCATTACAGTGGCAGAAATAAAAAGAAATGATGAGATTGTGGCATTATTGCAGGCGAAGGCGACGAGTCTCCAGTGACGGATGGCGGACCATCGCCCGACGAGTTGGTGCGTCTGCTGTCCGCTTGTGACTTGGACGCGTCGCCCTCCCCGCCCACGCTCGCCCACTCGCCCAACCGGCCATGAGTGTCGCCAATGCTCTGCGGTATGGAATGCCTACAAGCGCTGCTACACTACATCTGATTGATAATATCTTATCGCATCACTATTCAAATGTTCAATTCAATGTAAATGTAGAGAGCATGGGTTGCCAACCTTTTCGGAAGCTGAACAAAATTTAAAAAAAAAATTTCCAACACCACCTAATTTAATCAAAGCAAACTAGACTTTTTTTAAGGAAAATAAATAATTTTTTTTTTTGATCAAAATGAACAACACCCCGCATCTCGTAAAGGTGATTTTAAACACGGAGTTTTAGCTAGAATCTATATAGAATAGAAAAATGTTTTGTTAATTATGACCTAGCTGCGCGGGCCACAAGTTAAGATCAGGCGGGCCGCGGGTTGGTCACCCATGGACTAAGATAGAGAATAAAGATAACGAATATCAGTTGACATGAGTGTTAAGGCGAAGACTTAGCAGAAAAACGTTATTTTTAGTAATGAAACGCTTTTTTGAGTAATATTCGTCATACAATATACACGATTAAGGGGTTTCGACCCTATAAAAAATATCAAACATATACTTTTTTTAATATACTTATTACATTATTAATTGACCGAAAAGTCGTTGTCCAGGCAATTTCATTTAAAATATCCAAATTTTCGAATAGATTTTCAACATTTAATTTTTATTTTATTGTTTTGATGAGTCAAATCACAAAATGATGTTCCAATCACTTAAGTTATTTTTTATAATATATTGTCGTGGATTTGATTAGATTTATTTCAAATTGTAAATACATATAAATATTATGTATGTATGTATGTAGTTAGTTTTATTGCATCAAATGTAAATATTCACTTGAAAAGTGCCGCTACGTTTTCATAAATTACATATTGAGTTATATTTTAACGGTCGCTGTCTTCTGGAAAATACAAATTATTGTTCAAAAATTTAGAGGTTATTTATTCATGAAATAAAATGCGATTATCTCCGCAAAAACTGACATTTTTCTTGTCAAATATTAGATTAACTAAATCTCGTGTCCAGAGATAGTGAAATATTTAAAAATATTGAAAATTTATTTTGTTAAAATATTTGAAAGAGATATTTTAATGGATAATGTGGCGGTAGTATATCATCAACAAAGAAAATGACTAAAAAATTGGGAATTTAATGTTTGAAGACTGATTTTGTTTACGAGCTCAAACATGAACAATTTTTCTCATATAATATTTTCAATTTAAAAAATTTCACAGACTATTTGACTATTTTTATTTATTTATTTTTAACTAGGTGCTGCACGCGACTTCGTCCGCGTAAATTTATAAAATATAGCCTATGTTAATCGCTATGATAATGTAGCTTTCTATGGATGAAAGAATTTTTAAAATCTGTTCAGTAGTTTTTGAGTTCATTCATTACAAACATCTACTCTTCTCTCTTTATAATACATATTAGTATAGATTTACAAAGAGAAAAAAAAAATACAACTATATTGAAAGTTTTTTTATGAAGGGTAGTTTCCTACTTTCCAATATCATAGACAGTTTAAAAAAGTTAGTCAATAACAAATTCTTACTTGTTTAATTTTTACACTCAAATATATGAGTATGTATTGGTATGAACCACTTTGTGTAAATAGAAATGTGTAAAGTATATTTGTTTAGTAAATTATAGTGAGGGAGTAAATTATTGTAGTGAGCTGTACCGAGTGTTATGGAAGTTTTTATATTTTTCCTAATTTCAATATTTCCCCGCGACATCTATTCCATCGGAATGAACATTTCATAATTTTTCACTCCTTAATTACTCAACCGATCATCGTGAAATTTCGCATACACGTTGTCAGGTACTTTAAAGGACATAGTAGGGTACCTTTCAGCCAGAAAAAAGTACCTACTGTATCCGACGAAGGCAGTTGGGCTGGGCATGTCTTGTATTTACTGAAAACCATACAAAGGAGTTCAGAAACAAAAACTTTATATAACTTCTTTTACACTCGTTATGTACACGCAAGCTTTATAGTAATAAAAAACTATTTACAAACTTTATTTTATGTACTTTGTTAATGTATAAATAAATCAATAAAAAACTGAAATTTTTTTTTTTAGAATTTTATTTCACGTATAAATTCCACTGTTTTCTACATACTTGAGAGTGTACGTCCCGAGTGACGGCGTATCGCGGACGCGGAGTCCGCCGCGATAGTTTGGCATTTGATTTTAATGGTGGCCGTACACACTTACCGAGACTCTCGAAGCAGCTAGAATTTAGAATGCTCTAGTGATATTTCGGTGTCTCGCGTTCTGCTTCGATCGAATATAATATGGTCCGATTCAAAGGGTCTCGCGCGAACAGCGAGTGCGTCGCGTCGCTGTATCTCAAGAGTTCACACTCGTTTACAAAGCTTTCAGCAGTCACATCTCAGGAAAGCCACAGCGAAAGCTCTCACTAGAGTGTAGGTTCAGCCACCATAACCGGGTATAGTGCATCTAAAACGACTAGCTGACCGAATCGACACTTTCCTTTTCATATTTCTTTCACTAATTTCTTTAAAACATACCTATTCTATCGTTTATTCTCAAATATATTCAAAAAAAATTCTAGCGTCTTCATTCTTCGTAGCGTATTCACCATCTCTTCTTGTCACAGATAGAATTTCCGTTTTCTTGACATTAAACATATCATCAGTGAAGAAATTATTTCTTTTTAAATATTTTAGCACTAAGAACAGCCGTCCGCTCATTTCTACGCTCCGCAATCCACATACGCTATACGCCGTCACTCGGTCAGTACTCACACTAATATTACAAATATTCCACATAAATATTAATCTAATGGACATAGAAAATGATCCTATCTTAATTAGTTTAACACAACCTCATCCGGGAGTTAGTACTTATAAAGAAAAAAAAACAAAGACAACTTTTTTTTTATTACACACTGGCAGTATTGAAAACAATTTCGTACGAGTTACAGATAGGAATTTTGGGTACTTTTTTCGACGATCATCATCTGAAAATCCCGTTTCTACTGGGCCATCATTATCACTTGTTCTCATACAAACCCTGATTGATCACGTTTGATTTTTCTTATGTAGCAGCAAAAGAAAACTCTTTTTTAAACCAACCGGAAACATTGAATGAATTCATAAAAAAATCACGACATTAGTTCTCTTCAAACCCAAATTAACTCAGCTGCAAATTTTAAATTAAATACAATAGAATAGAAATATCAAAATAAAATTATTAAGATTATTTTTTCATTATCTTTTTATTATTTCTTCACGCCAAACATTACAAAAATGTTTTCAATAAAACAAGATGATCCATCGAAAAAAGTATACACAACGAAAACCATGCATCATTTTTTTCGTGGATTTAACAAAAACTATATTATAACAAAAAAAAAAAACAAATGACTAGTAGAAAGATTATTATCTCTATTCAATGTAACCTAACCATTTAACGAGAATGTCCTCGCAACTACTGATTTTAAATTCGTCTTACATTATATGTAATTTAAAAACACATTTAAATGGTTAATAAAGTCTTAATTACGTTTAGTCATTAGAAAATACATTACTTATATGTATGGCACAGCTATTATAAATTGTGTAGCATGCAGCAAAAAACTTTTACAAAGTAATACAAAAATTACCATAATAATTAATACAGTAATTACAATCTATTACCACATTAGATTAATACAAATTATAAAAGCTTAAGTACAAGTCAATAAATATCCAAGTGTTTAATGAAAAAATATACGGCAGTACTTTCAACTTAAAGTTCAAAGTTGCACAGGAATCTTTACTTATAGCAAATACGTAGCAATCATGCAATATTACAAAAACAAATTCGTCGCGACATTCTAAGAGATTGTTTGGTCTCAGATTGTCTAGAACGCAATTTGACTATAGTTGGGACAAAATCTCGCTGCAGGCGCGGCAATAAAACGTGCGGAGTAGGCTACGATTACACATGCGTCAAACTTATAACATCCCGTTTTCGCGCCGGCAATCGGGGCATAAAATACACCAATACTGTACTTGTACATGCATAATTGCATACGCATTAATTAGTACATTAAATATGTAGTAATTATTAATTCGTCTCAAGATACTTAACTTACTTCTTATTAATTAAGTAACCGTGCTCACAAATGCTATTAGTAAAACCAAAGATGCTATTATTATAAACGAAGAAAATTTTCAAAATAAAAAGGATGCTAACAAGCTTCTTTAGTAAAATTTTATATGAAACTAACTACCTGTGGTGCCTGCGACTTCGTGCACCATGATAAATAAAGGATATAATAAATGAAAAATTAAAGATCCCTGACAAAATACGTAAAGCAATATAACGCCCCACATTATATTTTACTTTTGCCAAGCGTTTGATCTTTATTTTTTAGAGAATTGGTGTCGGCGGCTTCATTAAAGAAGCATTTGTAATCACGGTTTCTATGACATCGACTTATCAACAAAATACGATCATTGTTAAAACTTAAGGGGGTTTTTTGTAGAGATTTATATAAAAATTTACCACCATTGAAAATACATTTCTAAAATACAACTAAGGCTGCGATTACGAAACCAGCGGAGGGCGACAGCGACAAACGCATAATATATGAAACTTAGGCCCAGTTCGCATATTACGATAATCAAAAGCGAATAGTACCTAGGATACGCAAGTATCTGACTCCCTCAATGCGGTTTTTTTTTATTTATTTTTTATTAGAGATAGGTTTACTCTTGGCCAACAAACAGCTTTGTAGCAAGGATGAGGCCTATGATGGAGCGAGCTCACCCAGAAGATCCCTATTCACTCGAACTTTGAAAAGATTAGGGTTATATGTGACGGGTGATCAGAGGTGTACTTTAAATCAAAATGCCACCGAAGAGACGGTTTATTACTTGTGAAATTTGTGAAAATCGAGCAAGTCGTTCGAATAATGAAAAAAGGATGTTTATGGCGAGATTTCCTTTAGATGAAGCCCGGTATAAAGCACTTAAATATGATACTTTGCAAGTCGGGCAAACTAGGAACAAATAAAATTAACAAATTTAAATTGTGTGCTAGTGATGTACTGCAACTGTAATATCCACATATCGATAACAACGTTATTGTTTATCATTGAAAAATAATAATAAATATAATGTTTCGTGAAAGAGTAGGGGCACAATGTTTTACATATTTGAATGGCGTGCCAACATAAATGTTTTGTCCTCAAATAAATATAAAATTGTATGCCCATCTTTGTCAAATAAATAGATTTATTTTAATTAAATATTTTATTCAATTGCAGATTTAGAACTGACACTTCGAAAAAGAAAGCTAATAAAAAAATCGTACAAGCGCAAAATAAATGTTTTACGAGAAGGAAATATAATGCCACGTATCAAGTCATTAGCACTAAAAACTCTGATAAAAGCATATATACACAACCATAACAAAAAACCTGGAGGAAACGATAGACTCCTTCAAGGTCTACACAAAAAAATGAAGCAACTAATAATAGCATATTAATTTGTGAAAGGTACAGTATCGACCCAAAGCCTGGCTGTTACTGAAGTTGGAATTACCGTGATTACCACAGTATGTGACCAAGAGCCCACAAATATTGGCAGTTTAAATTTATTAAAGATGTGGTGTGGCATCCCAAGTACCTCCAATTATTTCTTATTAAATGATATGAAGGTCTATATAATGTTTGACATTCCACATTTATTAAAATCGCTCCAAAATAATTTTCATAAAGGGGGAGGAATTGTAATAAATGGAAAAAAAGAAAGTGGTCTCACTTGCTAGATGTGGCAGAAAAAAATCAAAGTACTTTATACTTTAAAAAATTGACAGCCCTAAATGTGAATCCTACATTTAGAACTAAAATGAAGGTCAAGCTGGCTGCTCAAGTTCTAAATAATACTGTTGCTGCCATCTTAAAACTTATGGCTGAAAAGTACGGTGATAGTCTCAAAGCCAGAGACTGCACAAATTGTAGAAAGCCTTGATCAACTTTTCGATTGCACCAATGGTCCCTCGTCCAGAAAACATATAATCGGAAACATAAGAGAAAATGTCTTCAAGAAAACTAATCATATTGAATTGTGGAGAAATTATAAAAAAAATATGAGTACCATGTATTTCCTCAAATCTGATAGCTTTCTGAGACTGAAGAACGTATCATGCGTCCAGGGATACTTCGCTGTCATCGTTGTAAGATATTTGGAAGTATGTATGTTGAGTCGAAAAGGTTCAAATACTTAAATCTTCGGCAGTTGAAACAATATTGTTAGAAAACGTTTTTGGAATGATACGACAACATTGTCCTACAAACAATAACCCAACGTGTCATCAATTTGTTGTAGTCTATGGTTTATCTATGAACAGTCCAGTCGTCAGTCACTAGTCGATGTCTGCCACCGTGCATTGTGAGCATATAATATAAAATAAATGAAGCTTCAATGGAATAAGATTTTTAATTATAAAGAAGACGAACACGAACCCCGCCACGCCAACAGAAGACATTTCACAGCTGCTTTAAAATCCAACATTTTGACGAAATTCAGTACGCCAGTTGGTAGAGGGGCAAATTGTGAAGAGGATAATAGTGAAGCTATTATTGGCTTCGAAGATTTCTTTAGACAAATTGAAAATTCAAAAGCCGTTCAATTTGAAAATCAGTCTCCTAAAAAACTTTTAGAACAAGATGCTGAAATTCCCGTTCTACACCTATCCGAAGTTAATGATGTTGTCTTGCCTGACGACGTCGAATTTCCAGACGATGATTCGGAATATGTTCACATGGAAAACAATTTGTTCGAATCGTTCGAAAAGTAGCCTACTGCATATGTTGCAGGATATATAGCCTCAAGTGCTAAAAAAAACTGCGGTGGAAATGTGAGAATTGTGAGCAAAGCTTAAAAATAAAAGACCCAGAACGATGTGTGTCATCAATGAATAGCTACCTACAACTTCTTGAGTGGTGGCAAGATAAAAAGAGTCTTACACATCCCACATTAAATCTGTGCAAATTAGTCGACACTGTTACATCAAGCTTTGAAGTTCAAGTTAAACCGATTCTTCATGAAAGACTATTTCTCAGCAAGCCGTTACCACAAAGATCGTCTGCTCCATATGTTACTGGTTCGTCTGAGTAATCATTTGATAAGGAATGAATGTCATCATACAAATCTTTCGTTTGTTAAAGCTGAATATTTAACTGCAGACATTATTAAAAGATCACAGCAACAGGACATCACAAAATAATAATAAAAATTTAAAGTAATAAAATTTACAATTGATTGTTTCATTTTCGTTCCGCTGAATAAGTAATTTCATTTTAGTAATAAAATTTTAATTAATTTAAAATTAATTAATTAATTCTAATTTAGCAGAAACAGTTTTTTTATTTTATTTCGGGTCCGCATTTAAGTCCAATCTTGTATTAGTACCAAATATCCCCTCATCAACATTGGACTCGTAAATACGGATTCGATACTTACCTAAAAATAATAAAAAATATTATTTAGCTCGGTTTTTACCCTGCATATTTTATTGATATCGATATAAAGCTATTTGGTTAAGCACTATTTGGTTTGATAGGTTGGTACTCCTGTTGTTTGACATCTTTGTGGTATCTATTGTGTTGTCAATTCTTGCTAGAAGTAAAAATCCAGTGGATGCTTCAGAAACATTGCAACGAGGACTGGACGAAATTAACAACTGGCTTAAAAAGTGGCGTATCAAAGCCAGTGCTTCTAAATCTGTCCATATAACATTTTCCCTCCGAAATGGAAACTGCCCTCCAGTCAAGTTGGGGGAGAATGTTCTACCACAAAGCGATACTGTCAAATACCTTGGCATGCATCTGGATTGTAAGCTCACTTGGAAAAACCAAGTGAGCTTACGATCCAGGTGAGCTAAGTGAGCTACATACTGGCTAAACGACAGGAGATCAATCTGCGGTACAAAGACTTGATCTGGCTTCTTGGCAGAAATTCAAAATTATCCATAGACAACAAGATACTGATTTATAAAACTATACTAAAGCCTGTTTGGACTTACGGTATCCAGCTGTGGGGCTTCGCCTGCGTTTCAAACTTGAGTATCATCCAAAGACTTCAGAATTCTATACTGAAAAGTCTATGCAATGCACCCTGGTTCATTAGAAACGATGAAGTCCATAATGTGAAGAAGTCAGTGAAGAAATCGCGGCTCTGGCTGCCTCCCACAGAGTCAGGCTTACAAACCATCCCAACCAAGCTGGCTACAGGCCTAATGAAACCAGATTATGTAATGCGTCTAAAGAGACGTCATTTCCTCACCCTATAGTTAATATAAACTGAGTGTACTTATACATATAGGGAATCTCTGGAAGACTTTCCCTCCTCGACACAACTGCAAACCATCTGCTTAAAGTCGACGACTGATCGCAGATTTGTAATAGCAAAAAAAAAAATCTGTTATGTTGGTAATGTTGGTATTGGAATGCCATGTAAATTGATTCTATTGGCTAGTATGGAAGTCCCGTCTCTTGAAACGTAGTGATTATTTTATATTCTCTTTGGCGGGCGCCCGCTCCGCTCGTTTAGTAACCTCAGTCAGCCTTAGTGCTGGTTAAACATTATTATTAATATTTTATCTTATACGTCACATACAGATATACATGAATACATTCAATGAGTATCTAGGTACATTAAAATACGACATCACAGCTGAAATCGTGTTTGCTATATTGTGCACCACTGAAATAGTTTTAAAAAACCTTAAATATTGTTCTACATATTTGAATCAGACGTTGACAGTTTTCGTTTACATTGTATAGCAACATAAGTTCATGCCTGATTATGTTTATTATTAAGTTTATGCCACAGGATATGCCTGATACCTACTACTAAAAGTGATTTTCAAGTGTTCAAGCACTTTTTGGTCAAATATAGCAAAAACTTTTTCACCTGTCTCCACATGTTACAAAATGTACATGAAATAAATAAATGTTACTATGAATAAAATGTCTTTGGCATAATGATGAAATTTCCAATGGACTGTGATGTATAAAATTCTTCAACAATCAAACAAAATAAAACTTGACTTAATTGTACTTTATACAATAAAATTATTATACTAACGCTCCTAAAGAAATTACTACTCAAAAAAATTGACTGTGATGATAAAATTAAAACTAGTGATGTTTAAAATTGTTACAATTAAAATTTGTGATGTTAAAATTATTACAATTAAAATTCTTACAAATTAAATGAAATAAATTAAGGTTTTTTTAAAATAATTACAAAACGTAGAACCTACCAAATTGTCGTCATAAACTATTTTTAAATGAATTTCGCAAACGAGAATATGAGTGCAAATACGAGTATTTCGATGTAAAAATGCACAAAAATATTTATTTTAGAAACTAAAATAGATATTTTTGCTATTTTAAAAAAGTTTCAGTTTTTCGAGAAAAAATCTGACCAGTAAGTTACCTATGCTAGATGTATGTTTAAACCACCCTACACATCTTGGAAATACATTTGATACATTTTTTATATATAATTATGTATTGAGACATTCTTACACTTTGCCTTTATTACATTAAGACATTTATTAACTAATTTTTCATTTTAACTTCAATTAGCACATCACGTTGATTAATCAAAAAGTTCAGCGATAATAATTGATACCTGTAATGCGACACTGTATTTAGTTAATTTTGATATGCCATCTATAAAACAACTGACTATAATAGTCTCACTTTATAGTCAGAAAAATATTCAGTTTAAGATTTTTGAAAACTGTCAAATTAAGTTACAATATGTTTGAGAGCATTCTGTCTGCGCTTACTTCAAACACTTAATTGTAACATTATCTTGTAACATAAATGTGTCGCACACATTAAGACCATTGAAGACAGATTCACATTCAAACCAAAAATTTAAAAACTTTGAATATTCAACTCTCCCAATCTATGCCGTTGTCATACAACGTAGGATTAGTCATGTGGGGAAGCAAGAAGCACCAAAGTCCGAAGCCCAGTAGGTAATTGAATATTATTATCGACTGTTGCGGTGTGCGATAGAGCCTAATGTCTGTGAAATTGGGGAAACCCATGTGATTGCAAAACATATGGGCGATCAGTGGAGCTACGAAGTGACCTGAAAAATAAAAGGGAATCTTCTGAGGCCCTAAAACATGGAAACCACCCCCTTACAGCTTCGATAAAGAAAAACACTAGATTCAGGATCTCAAACAAAATCACAGCCAAAATGTGTCCACTGGATTTTTTATACATGCTATCACTTTCTCTCGTTAATTTCTGATAATGAAAAGATGAATAATGTAAATGTTGAATGCCTGATTTGAACCTTGACTTTTAGTAATAATGGTTCAAGTCGTAATACGTGTTCACGTTAAGGACAACTTTGTGCATATATGTAATTTGAAAATATCACCCCAAGCTGTGAGATGACACTTTTAATGAAGCAACCCAGAATTTAGTGTATCCTTTATCAAAGCCTTACAGAAACAGCATGTGTACTGTTATTTCGGTGAGTAAGAGATTCCCATTCCCTCATCCCTTCTCCTTAATCCTACTATGGCCGGCAGGGCACTTGCAGC
This sequence comes from Synanthedon vespiformis, assembly GCA_918317495.1. Lineage (NCBI taxonomy): Eukaryota > Metazoa > Arthropoda > Insecta > Lepidoptera > Sesiidae > Synanthedon > Synanthedon vespiformis. Next base: position 4,526,884 of record OU906962.1, read on the forward strand.
ATCTGTGGCGTTGCTTATATTAAAAGCGACGGTAGCCACCGACCATCAAGTGGAACGTCAGCCTGTATTGGGTACCATGTGGAGGGAGAACCATAGTATCCATAATCCTACTTCCATAATGTTCCGCAGCGCATACAAAAACAATCTAATAGTTCTATTAAAAACAAAATCCTAGATATTTATTGCATATTTATTCCATTGCATGTGAAGTATTTTTTTAATTTTTTTTTCAATTATTTGAAAATGAAAAAATTACTCACCCGTTCTTATAAAGAGATACGAAGAGTATGCGCCAAAAAGACTCGTATAAAAGAACTGGAATGCTGTAAAAGAAATGAAAAAGTAGTAATAAATAAATTTGAAAAAATAAACCAAAGCCAAAGCTAATGCTTACACTTCCCATGACATTCCCATTCCTATGACATGCATGGTTACCTTGACCTGAGGCTGCACTGCTGCAGCATCAAGCTGTCTGCGGGACACCCGACTCTTAATCAATTTACAGCTGATATTATGTGTTCGGGCTCAATAGAAAGTCGGAGGTCAGTTTATTATTTTAATTGTAGTTGGTATAAGTATAGACGTAGCATAGGTGAGTTACTGTCACAAAGTCTCCTAAGGTAACACTACGTGTCATGATAGACGTGAAAAATTGCTGCAATTAATTTTAATAATCAATACGTGACCATTAACATTTGGCTAACACTACAACAATTGGTTGCCAGATAAGTGTAAATCTTACAACGAAATTAATGTATATATGTTAAACATAAAAACATATAGTAACTAACCACACAGTATCTGCTTCGCCCAGAATTCAAATTAATTGAGTTTTATTAATACAAGCTGTCCCAAAATTCAACCGTTGGTCATCACCGGGGATGTGACAAGTTAATGAAACTTCCATGAAAAATTATCTATTTTGACAAGCCCGTTGACAGCACCTGAGGTTGTCGCTTGTGTTGGAAGATGATAGCCACCTACCATCAAGGAAACCGTCAGCTGTCTGCTGACCTTAATATGAAAAAATAATTAAACTTAGAAAGCCAAAGGTGTCTATGGGTTTACATAAAAAATACTCTGAGACAGAGTGTTGAGGCAAACACCTTAACCACTCATCCAATAAGTATGTAAAATTTTATTGATTTTATTTCCGAGATTTAATAGTAAGCTCTTACCAGTGACAAGTAAAGCAGTCTTCAATTCCCTTCCTGCCCTCATTTGCTCTGAGATATGATGAAAATGAGCTAACAAAAGAAAATCATACAAAAAATTATATACACTTCAACATTCTTATTTTGTAAACAGAACATTGATAGGACTCCTTACCTAAACCAAAAAATAATGGTCCTATAAAAATAGCAGTCATTGGTTTAAAACATTGGAGGAGCAGTGGTATTGTGCAGGACCTGAACACCCATTCTTCGCTTAGTGGAGCTACAATGTGATTTCTCACCCAAATTAAATCGCGCCAACTTGATAGCCAGTAAATGGGTTCTGAAATAGAAAATTCAAATTATACAGGATGTTCCAAGACTATGCGACATGAAGGGACAGTACCTTAAATATCGTAGATAGGATATTTTGCTGAAACAAGACTTATTTTATTTATGTTATTTTTAAGGTAGTAATACTGCATTCAAAGATTTTTTAAAAATTACGTCATTGTCGGCAATAAATAATATTCTCGAAATTTGAATCAAACATTTTACGTTATTCCTTTCTTTTAAGACACTATATTACTTAAGAAGAATTAAAAATATGGCTGATTTTTTTTTTGATTCAATCAATTCAAAGATGAAGTAAGTAATTTTTAGAAAATCTCTGAATGCAGTATTACTAACTTTTAAAAATAACAAAATATTTTTTAAGGTACTTTCCCTTCATGTCACATAGTCTAGGGATGCCCTGTGTATTTAATCTATTGGACATTTCCGTTTTTGGAAAATAGCAAAGACAAAAGAATAAACTCTACACGAAATAAACAAAAATGGAAAGAGATGAAGGAGGCTTTTGCACACAGGGGATCGCATAGCATATCTAAATATATTTAAGGCATACTAATATTATAAGTGTTAAAGTAACTGTCATTCTTTCTATCTATTACCTTGTTACACCTTAACTACTCAACGGATCATCTAAAATTAAGAAATATAACGCCTAGCAAAAGAGTAATAGCAAAAAAGATGTCTGGCGTTATATAGCTTACTTATTTTTTAATTTTTAACGTGGACAAAGTCACGGGCACCAGCAATTTATACAATAAAATTCAAATGCTATAAATATTTGGAAATATATATATTTATATATATATATATATTCATTGCCTAACTAAAGGCAATGAAGGTAAACAGAGGTTTTATATTTACCTGAATAAAGCTTCCATAATCCAGAAAAAAATTGCATTGTTAAAGGGCCAAGAAACAATATAATTGTTAAAAGTAATGGAACTATAGCAGCATAGACTATTCCTGACTCTCGCAGACCCATATGCTGATAGACGTCTCCTTTGCGTAAAGTATTTTCAGTTAAAAAAAACCGGACAACATATGGAGCTAAGAGCATTACACATGAAACACTAAAAAATCTTCTTTTTATCGTCGTAGGGTGATCTCTGAAAGGTAAGACACAAAAATAAAATATCTACACATTTATAAAATAAAATAAAACACAAACATATGGGTTCCTCACCTACTCAATTTTGATCTCCAAATATATAAACTAGACACATAAGAAAATGTAAGGAAGACACAAGCTGAAAATGATACAATGCAACTGTTTTGCTCTATAAAATCATGTAATGCAGCGCTAAACATCATGAACATTTTCTTTTGGATGTCTAATACAAATTATAATTTTAACTCAATACAATACACCAACAAAACGATCGAGAAAAAATATAAATATAATATTGGGGATTGGCGATTATTGGATTGGTTGGCGATCAAATTGAAGATTGAATTTTGATTTTTGACTCACTTCACTCAATCAGCAGTCAGTCACTCATTCATGATAAATGGGGCACAGAATGCTATATACTCACACCAAATACAGAAAACACACAGATAAAATATCACATAATATGCACACACTAATGCGGCCGTTCACTCTCGAGAAGTTCCTCGACGAAGTACTCGAGAAAGTTGACCGAGCACGAAGTACGTCGTTACACACTCGTTCAACTTCGCGAGGAGCTCATTCGCGTTGCATATATTTTATGGTAGAGGAGCCTAAGAGGGGATTTTCGGATTTACTAGAGCGCGTCAGATATTTCCAATGTATATTCCCCACGTGTCTCCGATAACGGATATGTATTAATCTGACGGTTTGGTTGGTGGGGTTGGCGGGGGTGGGGGTAAAATTTTACATACAACTCGAGCGCGTCAGATTTTCAGAGATATTAAGTGAACCTAAACTAAGCTCCCATTTAAAATTCAAACGATTCGTATGTAATGCAAGCTCGTGGCAACTTTTTGAAAATGCAAAAAATATTTTTGACGATTCTCATTTTGTAATACTCGAGCGCTTCAGATTTTCATACAGACGGTTCAGCCTAAATTCCTAATCGTGATGATTCTTCCTACCATACAAATTTAGCTTCGTGGGCTCCTTAACAATTATAAGTTACTCTATGCACGCGGCTTTGAGTCCTTTGACTCGGTCGCAAAAACCGAGAACAAATGGAAGTAGCACGAGGCGAGGTAAAGTTGGACGAAGTAGGGCGAGGTGACCGTCCACACTCTCTTATTCGCCTAACCTCGCCCAACTTCGTGAGAGTCTGGAGGCCGTGTTAGTTTAATTTTGATTTAAATTAAGCACGGCCTCCTCACTCACGTGGGGAGGCCTCCTCAAGACACGTGGGGAATATACATTAGCAATATCTGACGCGCTCTAGTAAATCCAAAAATCCCCTCTTGGGCTCTGCTGCCATAATATATAATATATGCAACGCGAATGAGCTTCTCGAGAAGTTGAACGAGTGTATAGCGACGCACTTCGTGCTCGGTCAACTTTCTCGAGTACTTCGTCGAGGAACTTCTCGAGAGTGAGGCGGCCGCAAAGGGGTTATCTCTAGTCTCCGGAAATATTGATTTACACATAGACCACAATTACGATTACAATACAAGCTTTGATTTGACAACTGTAATTGAATTTGTGCTCTGTGATTTCACAGCTGTAGTAGTGTTGCCATACCAAGATTAATATTTTAAAATAATTTTATTAAACTTTAGTTTAAAAATTAATAATAAGTAAATAACTATTCACAAATTTAAAAATTAACTATTTAGTTAGCTTAAGAGCTAAGGTACAGCCTTTAAACTCTATTCAATCGGAATCTTTTTTTGAAATAGGTATCTATCATATCTTCCATTAAAGTTAGTCACTTTCTTTTTTTTATTTGAAAGTGATTGAAATAGTTATTAGCTATAGTTTATGAATATCTCAGGCGTTTGAAGATCATCAACCCATTTCCTAGCTAACAAAGAGATTTCCCTAAGCTACACAGATTCGATTGATATGTTTGGTATATATAGGTACCTACTGTTACTTCGGTGACATTTTCGTGGCATGGTAACCTTGATCATGATGCACCATCAAGTAGTCAGCGGTATACCCAACTCCTTAGCAACTAATAGTACCTACATATTAGTACATAAGTATACTTAGCGCGTTTGGGCTTAAAAAAACCGGGGGTTGGTTCATAATTTTTTTATAGTTTATGATGTTATAGGTAGTTACTGTAAGCTATTCATAACAGCTTACTCAATGAAATCCATGTGCTAAGTAAAAGTAAGTAAACGTAAGTAAAGTAAAGTAGTAAGCCGTATCCACAAGTAAATGGTTTTCCTTCCACAGAAGTAAAAATGCATAAGTCTTGTAAAATAATTCGCGTCAGTTTAATAAACTTATGATTACAAATGATGCGACTAGAAAAAAACAAGCTATTTGTCATGTATCTACCTTTACCTACAACATAACTAGCAAATAAAATAACTATACATACTTCTTTAAAAAGCTGACCGTTTATTAGTTTTTGAATTGAACGCTTCAATAAAACGAAAAAAACATCTGAGATGGCGCTAGTAGCGCAGCCGCCATGTTATTCCAAAATCCGCCATATTTGCAGAGAGTCGCCCATTGCTCGCTTAGGGTAGTGTACATTTTTAATGTAATTTTGTAAAATAATGCCTCTTTTGAGTTAATAGTAATCGTTCTAGTGTCAGTGATTAGTGTTTAAATTGAATATTGATAATTATCTCAATAATTTGTTACTAATGCGGTATAATCTCCATTTCCCGTTCGGTTCCCCAATCTAATCTAAACAGAAAATGGCCGACGGTATTGGTGCGGGTGTCTCCTTTGTTTAGACCTGAATTCTAGTGAAAATAAGTGGTAAAAGAAATAATGCCTAGTGCCTCGTTTTCTTCTTCGCGTTCTTACGTACGTAGATCGCGAAGAAAAGGCGGACATCGGATTCCTCTTCCTTCCAGGACACAATCGAGTAAGTAATCCGGGTCGACCCGCAACCATCTCATCTTTTATATCAAATTCATTATCCCTAATTTCATAATTAGGCCAGATTAGTTATCGAAAGTAAATTTTCATATAAATAAAATACTGTTGTTTCGGTTCGTATTTAAACCGTGGTAATTTCTAATGTCATAATGAGTAAGATATTCTCACGATATCTATACAAATAATAAAATCATTGGTCATTGTTCTGATGCTGTTGACTGACTTACTAAATTTAATGTTTCTTCTCATTTCGTTTTTGCAACAATATTGTATGGCGCGTTTGAGCGACATTTTGCGCAATATCGGTATTGATTCGGTCTGGATTTCGTAGATCAAAACTTATTTTGCTCACATAGACAAGTGATGAAACAGCTGTTCTAACATACTTGTAATGTTTAGCTGTGGCTGATTGATAATTAGATATCTTGTTTTGGCTTTTGAAACTATTCATAAAAAGCAAATATTTTACTATTTAATTCATGCTGCAAAGTGCTTGTATTTGTAGTGTAATATTATTTCTAATTAAAAAAATATAGTTTTTGTTTTGACATAATTTGTGAAATGTTATTCATTTGTGATTTTGTCATTAATAATCAACTATCTAGATGTTTAAATATTGTTCAAAAGCAAACACAATAACATAAAATATCTATAACTATCAAATAATGTCATAGTAAAAGTCAGAAAAGTAAAATATACTTTTATGAATTTATAAACTTTTGATGAATTTCCGGCTAATTCTAAAATTTGGAAACTTAAAAAGGATAAACACCAGTTCAGAATAATATTACCTTCTACCCAGAAATCATTTTAATTATTTCAAAGATTCTGTATGTTTATGTCTATAAAACTCGAAATCTAGCTTATGGATGAAATTTTTACACATTTCATTTTAAACAAAGATTGTTTTTGTATACTTTTTATTCAAAAGTTACAACGGAAACAAAAAAATATAGCCAAAGCAAAGTGTATCCGAGTTCAGTTAGTTTAATATAAAATTACTGCTTATATTATTATTACTAACTATTTATATATTCCTTATTACGTAACAATTCACACCATAAACATGGGTAATTGTGAAACAAGTATTAAATTTTATTTTAAATGTAATAAATAAAAATCTTTAATCTTAAACAGATGTAGTAATCAAATAGGTCACAAAATAAAAATTATTTAAGGTTTAGTCTGAACTGAAGTTAGTCATTCACAATAAAAAAAAAATTACACAAGTGATCTACATTTGCCACTCAAATAGGTCATGTTGTTTGGCAACCAATCAAAATATTATTACTCTGTGTACCTCTGCCTTTGCTTTGTAAAATTTAAATAAAAAAATAAATAAGTGGTTGTAAACCCTATAACATGAATATTTTAATTTACCCCATTTCATACAAAAATTAATATTAGACTTGCAACAAATTGTGTATTCGGTCATACACCAAATACCGAATATTTTGCAGGCCAACTATTAGGCAAAAGTATTTGATCAGAACATGATGACAAAACTTTGTATTGATGTGATTGTTTTACTGGTTTGTTCTTATGTATTGCAATGAATTCTTATGTTCTTTCATAAAATCAATCTTGCAGCAAAATATTTGTCAGTGCAAAGGAGTAGTGTTTATTCAGAGTATCTTTTCTCTGAAGTTGGGATTGTCTATGAGAAAAACAGAGGAGTAAACTAATCCCTCAAAATGCAGAAACCATAATCTTCCGCTTCTAAATTTTAATTATGATAATTCAAATGTATAGTCATTTATTACGTTATAGATTTTGTAATTGAAAAGTTGATTATGTATACCTATGTATGACTATTATAATGGTTATTTAAATAAGAAAAATACAGTTACAGTAGAGCGTCGATTATCCGAATTAATTGGGAGACATAGGTGTTCGGAAAAACAGGTTATTCAGATAATCGATCTATATATTATTGTCTTTACTTTTATGCATTTATGTACCAATAAAAACACATTTACAATTAAATCTCGTTTAATACTTTATTTGAGACAGATAGGTAGTATTTAAATCCATATTATACCTAGTCCAGCCATAAATTCTGTTACAAATGAAAATGAATTTACTTGAGGTATGATACTATGAGATAGGGTACGGTAATCTTAATAAAACTTATATATCCATATTTATTGAAGTCTCAGCAAACCAATAATAAATAATTCTATTCAAAATGGCCACTTTTAGCTTTGATACGGTTCAGATATGGACTAGACGAAAACCAGTCTTCCACTGTTGGTTAGTGCCAGGTATGGTAACCTGGATCTGCGCATCACATTGGGGGATAGCGTTGAAGGGATGCATGTGCACGAGCGAGAACAAGCAGTTCGGATAATCGACGCTCTACTGTATAAAAGAAATCAATATTTTCATTTTACCAATTATCTAACTAGTAAAAAGTATTACTAAATTTTTGATGTTCATCCAAATATTCTGTAGATATTCAATATTTGACTAAATTGAAGTAGCAGATATTCATCAAATAATAACTGAATATTCATTGCAGTCTAATAATTATTAGACTTCTATCTAAATATTACGTTGTCATGAACTTTGATAATGATTATTATTTATTTCCTTGGAAGTTTCACAAAAATGCAGCTTTTCTCTGTTCTCATAATATCCTACTACTAACATACCTGTTTTCATGTTCTTGGGCTGTTTGTGAAATCTAAAAATCAAATTTGATCTGAGGATAAAATTACTGGAAAATAATTCTATATATTCTACACAATATCATTTTGCCTATTCAAAAATAAATTTTTGATATTATCGTGTATAACACCGTAATTAACTCTATAATTAATGATGATGAAACATATAATATAAACTTAATTCTAAGTTTCATGGTGCATATGTGACAAGCAGAACATATATAATAAATAAATTTATAAATACATACATAACATATTATTATAATAAATAAATATCTTCACACATTCCACACAGCATTATCTAGTTCCACACTAATCAACTAATGCTTGCATTATGGATACCAGACAGTTGATATACTTCTTTTTTGTAAATACATACATGTTATAAATACAAACATCCATTACTCAAGTAGATATGTTAACACTTAAACTAGCCACTATACCAAACATGTCATAATAATGTATCAATGAAACTCATGTATGAACACATGAGATTCATACATACAGAAATTACAATGGAAGTACATTGTATTGAAATGAAATTCACCAGGTGAGCCATGTGAGTCAGTTCCCTGCTTGAACAACGTAACAGGCAGCGCCATGGCTGCGACAGCGTGTGCTGGGCCGAGCGGTAGTGGAGGCGGCGGCGGGGGTTCTCCGCCGGTGCCTGCCGCGGCACCTGCGACCACAGCTGGACATCATAGCCCCTACGACCTTCGTCGCAAGTCACCGCCAGCTTATCATGAGCCCGGACCCTCGGGCGCCTGCTCTCTACCTGCTAGGAAAAGGCCCAGGACGTAAGTTGGTTTTCCATCAACACTTTAAAGATTATAGTGGTATGTTGATTTGTTCTCCATGCAGCTATAACTTTATATTAATACTAACCGTTGCCCGCGACTTCGTCCGCGTTAAAAAAGATAAAAAGTAAAAGATCACGTGTCCCATACTTCTAAATGTTTGTCTACCAAGTTTCATAAAAATCGATTAATTTGTTTAAGAGTTATGGAGGAACATACATAAATACATACAAAAAATCGTCAATTTAGTTTCAGTATCATCTATAGAGCCTATATACACAATATTTCTGAATACAAAGTAAATTACTCCATGACCGACCCCTACAGATTTATTGTTAGTATTGATTGTTTTATATTAACAGTAAATGTGCTGGTCCACAGATCATTATCTCAAGGTGTGGATGTGTGCAATGTATCCCAATACTTGCAATATGAGTTGCCGGATGAAGTACTCCTGTGCATTTTGTCCCACCTCACTGAACGGGACCTGTGTCGTGTGGCGCAAGTTTGCAAGAGATTCAACACCATCGCCAATGACACGGAATTGTGGTAAGAAATTTCTTTGATTATTCCCAACAGACAATCGGATGATTAATCGCCATACAAACACGCCATTTTTCTATGGTCCCAAACTAAGTAGGTACTAGGTTTCCTTACTACAGACAGGTGCTGAAACCCAGTATATCCAGACTAAAATAAATTTTCGAAAAGTCTGCTTTCACTGCTTTCTGATTCAGATTACTTTAATCACATAATATGTATGTCTGTCTATACTTTATAAAGTCGATCGTACTTTATAAAGCTAAAATTTTAAGCTTAAATTTTATTTTATAATTTATAATACATCTGCTAAGAAAAGATTTTTGAAAATTTTTACTTCATTAGAAGTTGGAAGGGGGTCGCTAGTTAGATATATAAGCACTTCCTATTTTTAAACTCAATAAAACAAGCCTAAAATAATTGGTGCATTCCTTACACCTTGTCAATGAATTTCAATCAATTGGAAAATAAAATTTCTTAAATGCTAACAGTGTACTAATATTTTTAAAATATTTTTAATCATATCTAAAAGTAGATATTTTTTTTAATTACAGGAAAAGTCTTTACCAGTCCGTGTTTGAATATGACATGCCATTGATGCACCCAGCGCCATGCCAGTTTGAATTTGTTGCACCCGATGAGTGTGAGGCAGACAACCCGTGGAAGGAGAGTTTTCGACAACTCTACTACGGGATTCACGTCCGGCCCACTCATCGCCCAAAGAAAGATTCTCGCATTAAACACTTTAGTACTATCAGGGTGAGCAGGACCAAAGTTACTAATTTTTTAATGTACTTGATACCCCCCAACACAATTACCTATGCGCCGTCGCCGGTTTCTGAGTAAATATATTATTATAGCAGTGCAGACGTTTCTATGTATTTTCCGTACTGCTATATCTATATACTAGCAGGTCACCCCCCACCTTTAATCTTTCACATGGGAGGGATATTCAGTACTCTACGTGAGAACAATTTAATTATATGTATTGAAAGTAGTCAAATGACATCTTCAATGATATTGTATCTGTCTTGTAATATGAATAAATGTTTATCTTGTATTTTGTTCAAAGGGCAACAAATGTAGAGAAACAAAACCACGTGAATATATCTGCTTCAAGATCATTTACAAAGTATCATTCATGTGTTTAAGTAGTGATGACATTATAAAATGAATGTAACACGAAATGGGAATGAGTAAGATGTAGATGGATGTAAAACTAGTATGGGTAGCTAGAGAGCGAGGTTTAATTGTGCAGGCGGCTCTCGAGTACATAGAGGAGCGCGGCGGGGTGAACGCGGCGGACGCGAGCAGTAGCGGCGCGTCGAGTTGCGGGGGCGGTGGGAGCGGCGGCGCGTGCGCATGCGGCGCTGCGGCATGCGCGTGTCGACGCCCCCCGCCCGCTTTGCTCTTCGTGCACGCCGGCCTCTACCAGGAGGAGTGTCTCGCCATAGATACCGACGTCCAACTCATGGGTAAAAAAACATTGCTGTTTTAACTCCCGACACACTTGTCGATTGGCATGAGAAGTAGCGAGGAAACGAACGAGCTAGAGACGTAGTGTTGCAGCATTAGGAGTAAAGTAACGACCATGACAGCGTCCTCTTAAGATATATATGTGGTTTCCAGGTTGTGCCCCAGGCAACGTTCCGGAATCGGTGATATTGGAGCGCGAAGCGGAGTCGACGCTGACGTTCGCCGAGGGAGCCAACCGCGCGTATGCCGGCCACATGACGCTCAAGTTCTCTCCGGACGCCACCAGCACCATGCAGCACCACAAGCACTACTGTCTCGAGGTTTCCGACAACTGCTCGCCCACTATCGATCACTGCATCATTCGCAGTGCAAGTGTTGGTGAGCACATCGTTTCTTGTTATCTAAATTGTTCATTTTTCTCAGACATGGTGCACTTTCAAATTGCGTTAATTGACTTTCTATTACTTTTATTTGTTGTTTTTATTTCTTAACTTCGTTAATTCGTTTATTTACTTAGTCATAATTCATATTTACTATTAAAGAAATTAGAAACTTTTCCATGCTTTATAACAAAGGAACGGTATACTATAAAGACAGTGTTTCGTATAATAACAGTGGGGGCTGCGGTGTGCGTGAGCGGCGCCGGCGCGAATCCCGTGATCAAGCACTGCGACATCAGCGACTGCGAGAACGTGGGCCTCTACGTGACGGACTATGCGCAGGGCGCCTACCAGGACAACGAGATATCTCGCAACGCACTCGCCGGTATCTGGGTCAAGAACTTCGCCAACCCGATTATGCGCCGCAACCACATCCACCACGGCCGCGACGTCGGCATCTTCACATTCGAGAATGGACTGGTCGGTTTTATACTTTTAGCATATATTTATGTGTTTCCTATTAAATAATTGACTACTTTACGAAATTGCCTGTTGCATGTTGACTAAACGAAGTGATTTTCAAACAGGGCTACTTCGAAGCGAATGATATACACAACAACAGAATCGCCGGTTTCGAAGTGAAAGCGGGCGCGAATCCCACTGTAGTGCATTGCGAAATACACCACGGACAGACTGGAGGCATTTACGTGCACGAGTCTGGCTTGGGCCAGTTTATAGATAACAAAATACATTCAAACAATTTTGCCGGCGTATGGATCACCTCAAACAGTAACCCCACTATTAGACGCAATGAAATCTACAACGGACATCAAGGCGGCGTGTACATATTTGGCGAAGGAAGGGGACTCATTGAGCACAACAATATTTATGGAAACGCTCTAGCTGGTATTCAAGTAAGTTTTCTTTGCTCACTTTAAAGTGTACCTCTTTTATTGTATTATTTCTTACGGGCGGCATAGAAACGAAAGGACTCATTCGATTATTGCCACGTTGCAGATCCGCACGAACAGTGATCCAATAGTGAGGCACAATAAGATCCACCACGGTCAGCACGGAGGCATATACGTTCACGAAAAGGGCCAGGGGCTCATTGAGGAGAACGAAGTGTATGCCAACACGCTCGCAGGAGTCTGGATCACAACTGGCTCTACGCCCGTCTTGCGGCGCAATAGGATCCATTCCGGAAAACAGGTAAGATTTTATTTGCCCCTTGATTGCTTGATCAGCAGTCTGTGTCTCTGCTGTTGGATATAATCCACACCAAAGCCTGCACAAGGTCCTCTGTCCTTCGCATGCATGTATTTCTCACTAATCACATAGATACACCCCCATTAGGCTAGGTGCCGTGTAAACAACATAGTGTATAGATTGTACAGCCACTGGACTTTACATCACTTATAAATTCAAATACCGCAGTAATGTGAACGAGCTCTTAGGCTTATAAGACCACGGCGAATCCCTTAACAAAAATAATCTGACTATCCATAGAACAAATGAGGCATTTAAAAAAAGAAGTACATATAAAAGAGTAATAGATGAATGTTATTTCTGTTATTTACTCACTAAATGTTAGTTTGACCATGTAAGCTTATCTTTTAGTTCAAATATTATTGATTCTTGGATTATCCTCAATTCCAATCTTAGTTCTGATTCAGTGTTCAGTCAATTCCTGTATTTCGTTTATAACATGACCAAAAGGCTTGACTAGCAACTGAGATTACTCAAGCAAAAAATAAATATACACACTGTTTAGGTTACCTTGTGTATTCTAGAATATTTTTTTTTTTTTGGCTGCGAATTTCTATGTAACAAACAGACTAGAACTTAATATGACTTATCAAACTGTAAGCAGAGCAGTGATAGCTCAGTGAGGGTGACGGGTAAGCTGCCAAAGCACAGGTTAGAATCCTGGTCGAGCCTGAACTTCAGACTTTACAATTTCATGTGTGGATATAAGGTAACCAACCCAAATCACTTGCTCCAACAGTTGAGAAAAAATGAATCCTGCACCTCAGAGGATAGCATGATGACTCCTCACCCTGAGGCGAAGTCTGTGCCTAGCTGTGGGACGTTTGGGCTGTTTCAGATGGAAAAGACGTACTTAATATTTAGTTTTTTTTTTTTAAATAAACTTGGGGTTGATAAAAGGATTAAAATTGTTTAATTTTCAAGAAATTTTTACTTCCATCTTATTATTTAATATTTATGTCCTCTGAGGTACAGTATAGATATCGTCGTGATACAGGAATAACAGAAAACATGAATTATAGCATTTGTTTGATGCTTTTTGTACACGATTTTACCATTATCTCGCTGCAGCACGTCCACAGCTGGACAAGGGCCTCCATAATTTTCTAATAATAATCAATATTATCTCTTAAATGTGAGCTATTTAATTACTCATATGAATTTAACTGAAAAAGCGTCGCGGAACTAGCTCGACATGTGTTCACTTAAAACACTATACTTGGTCCTTTTCCTATTCTCGATTGAAAAGTCCGCCTCTCATCCATTCGCGTGTCCACGTAGTTAAAATCTCGGTTGCTAGTTCCGCGTCGACCTCGCCCAAGCATCTTGCTTGACGTATTCAAGGACAGTTGTTCCCAAACCCTCCGCTTCTGACGTCACCTAGGACTCCGACATATATTATACTAGCTGTTGCCCGCGACTTGGTCCGCGTTCAAAATATAATTAGTCTAAAGAAAAAACACAACACAAAAAGAATTTTTCAATTTGAACAGGTAGTTCCCGAGATTAACGCCTTCAACCAAACTCATTAGCTTTATAAGATTAGTATACAAATAGATACTGTATACTTTTATAAATGTATTGTATTTTTCTGATTAGATTTTTAAATCTTGTTATATATTTTAATATTCAATAAATAGAAGAACTCTTAAGTTTTATTAAAGTTTTACTGTTGTAAAATATTAAGACGGTTATAATATTGTTATTAATGATAAAATGTACTTTACAGGTTGGCGTATATTTCTATGACAATGGACACGGCAAACTTGAGGACAACGATATATTCAATCATCTGTACTCCGGCGTACAGATTAGAACGGGCAGCAATCCAGTGATACGCGGAAACAAAATATGGGGCGGACAAAATGGAGGCGTACTAGTATACAATGGGGGACTAGGCTTACTAGAACAAAATGAAATATTTGATAATGCCATGGCCGGAGTGTGGATAAAGACTGATTCCAACCCAACGCTTAAAAGAAATAAAATTTTTGATGGAAGAGATGGAGGCATTTGTATATTTAATGGTGGAAAGGTAAGTGTCTTTTTGCTTTTTCTATCATTACTTGTAATGAACATTGATAAATCACATGCGAGACAAGTATTATAATCACAACATAGATCATTGAACGTTACAATACAATGTACAATGCAATTTAATATTTTATTGTCTTGACTCTCTTATATTGCTTTAAAAATGTATAATGTAGACTTAATATGACTTCAAGTTTCTCCAGAATTGTGGCATGCTTACACAGACTACCAAAAGGCACAAATTAATATAGTCTGTATTTACGTTTCAGGGAGTGTTAGAAGAGAACGATATATTTCGTAACGCCCAAGCCGGGGTACTGATCTCGACGCAAAGTCATCCGGTGTTGCGGCGAAACCGCATCTTTGACGGACTCGCCGCTGGTGTGGAAATCACCAACAACGCCACCGCCACTCTCGAACACAACCAGATATTCAACAATAGATTCGGTGGTAAGATATTTTGTACATTTATAATGCTCCACTCGTCATCAGTTTACTCTATCGTATGGTAATAAGTACACACACACCCATTATTTTATTCTTCACTTTAGAATTTCCTAATCTATTAGAGAGATTTCCAAAAACATTAATAAAATCCTTCAGTATACATTACTTGTATTTTTAGGTCTATGTTTGGCGTCAGGCGTGTCGCCCTTGGTGCGCGGGAACAAGATCTTCAGCAACCAGGACGCGGTGGAAAAGGCGGTGGGCGGTGGGCAGTGTCTCTACAAGATATCTTCCTACACATCCTTCCCGATGCACGACTTTTATAGGTAAGAATAGCTGTTGCACGCAATTTGGTATGTTATACGAATCTTATAAAATCTGCATATCTGCTATCTATTTTATTTTTTTTATTTTTTCATCAAGTTTCTAGTTGCATTTCAATAAAAATGCCATAATAATATGCTTACATTGTTTATCAGGTGTCAGACGTGCAACACGACCGACCGTAACGCAATTTGTGTCAATTGCATCAAAACGTGCCACTCTGGACACGATGTAGAATTCATCCGTCATGACAGGTATGTATGTAAATGCTTTAAATCATTGCAAAGTACATATTATTATTATGTAGAACGCAATGAAAGTTTTGGTCAATTGCTAAACGTTGCGGTTGTTTAGGTTCTTCTGCGACTGCGGCGCCGGCACGCTGTCGAACCAGTGCCAGTTGCAGGGCGAGCCCACGCAGGATACTGACACACTGTACGACTCGGCCGCGCCCATGGAGTCGCACACGCTCATGGTGAACTGACCGCGCACCCGCACCCACCTCCTCTACTACTTCAGGTACCACCCCGACTGACTACTGCGTGTGCTAAAGGCCCCACTTTACATTACATTTATATTCCGTTGCTTCTAAAACTTAATCAGTTGTCTATTCTTCATATTCGCGGACGATTTCATAATCATAATCGAGTTCATAATAAAATCTGTAAACACATGCCATTACTTTAAGTAGTTGGACGATCGCGATTAAGTTTTATTTATTTATTTACAAAAACACTTTTTTCTTTTCGATCACAAATTAATTGTCTTGATACCTGCTGCCACTGGGCTCAGCCTGTCACGTGGAAAACAGGAAGTGATCAACTAAAATATTTTGCATTTTTAAAATATTATATTGTAACATATTCGACCAGCCAATTATGACGTTCGCTGTATGTTCATATTATAGGTAACGCAACCTTTCACGTGGCATTCTAAGAAATTTACCAAAACAAAGCTCAATTGTGTAAAATTTAAAGGATCAATAAAAAAATAATTTTCAATTAGTGTTATATTTCTATCCAATCCAAGTTACTGTTTTTTTTTTAATAAATTGAGATAGAAAATCATCTAAATACCAATGAGGAAGTCATTTAGCAATTTCGAAGAATGATCTTGGAGAAAAAGTGTTTATTTTGGCCGCACGCGAATAACCATAATGAGCTTAATAGAAATCTTTTATATCAATATCACCACAGGTCAATCTTTAAATTTATCGGAAATAGATTTAGTTATACTAAATGCAATATAATTGTTAGACTTAGAGTTGCTATTATACAAATATACATGTATAAAAAAATCACAAAAGAAACTTTGCGTTATCTATTAAAAATCTCAGTAGTAAAAAATAAAAAACACAAACATAATAAACATAGTAAAAAACACCCTCAAGTGATTTTGTTTATAAACAAATATACTTTTCAATCTAAAATCATGTGTATAGAATGTTGCTTTAACGATTTACGGAATAGGCAATAATAGTATAGTTCATGTTGTGAAATTTCATATTATGTAAAATTATTTTAGCACACTTGACTGTATTCTAATGTAATGTGAAATGAATTGTATCCAAGCGATAAAGGCCCGTTTATTCAAATGACACCGCCAATTTATTAGCCGCGTATTGTTAACTTAGCACTAAAAATGTCTATAATATGTAAAAAAATGCTCTTTAATAATTCGCGTCCCGTCTGGTCCTGTGACTCTGACCCTATAAGTGCCATATGGCCCGGCAATGTGTGATACCTGGCCCGATGGGGATAAAAGTTGTGTCATCTGGCCCATGCTGGACGGGAAACGACTTTTCTTTTTCTTTTTTTCGGCCTTGTCTTTGTTTCGAATGAAGGAGTCTATTTGTACATAATAAGCGCCGGTAATGAACCCATTGGCCCGCAAATTTCAACCTAAACACTTTTCTTCACTTGCCACTAAAGATAATCTCAAGTATCATGTGTGTAGGGTTACCAAATCGTGTCCCACCAGTCAAAAAATCCTGACTTTTTCCAAAACGTCGGGCCAATTAAAAAATAAATACAAATACTGTTATTTCAGTAATTTAATTTATTATTCAGCAATCGGTATGGACCGAAAGTATGTAAATACTTTCGTTCCCTATTTTTGATTGCTGGCATTGCTTTCAAAAAGTGAGATTTGCTTTATAATTACATTGCGTAAGCAAGATGGGGCCCGTATTTATTCTACGGAGAGCGTTTTTTTTGTCCACTGTGCTTACATGAGAGAAAACACTCATGTTGCACGTTAGAATCGTGGGGTAAGTTGCTGAAAAGTATTGACATATTTTGATGAATTCTGGACACCTCGCACTATTATTACATGCATGCATTGAAAAAAAAAAATGCACCATTGCTCTTCATATCCTTTGTTTCCAAAAAACTTTTCTTTCTATATTTATTCTTCCCTGTTTTTGACTATTATGTACACTGTTTTAAACCGAACTGACATTGCGTTTCGCGTATTTATATTTGATTCATAAATCTTTTTAAATCAATCGAGATTTCCATGTCTGTATTCCACACAGCAATTCTATTTCTTATGAGTGGAGAATATACATAAAGTGAATGGAGGGGTTGTATTGCAGCCAACGGGTTTATAGACACACTTAGGATCCATTATTTGTTCGAATGGTTTAATCGAAGAGTAAATATAAATGAATAGACTGTTTCAACAATAATACAGATCTTCATTTACGAAATCAAGTATTGAGTACTGGAGTGTTTATTTGTGATATTAATATGATTTCAATATTCGTGAGAAATTCTATTTATTATATTTCCACTCTTTGGTTGCCATAGAAAAACAAAACTTTAATTTTTCATTGTTCTTAATAAATGAAAAATAGGTTGTACATATCAAAGAGCCTGTATACATGGACATAACTCATATAATATGTCCAGCTTTTGGTAATTTTTCAGTTCCAATACGTAAGCAAAATTAGTAATGAAATAACGCTTGGCTTGCGTTGGATTTGAATGTCCGCTGTGCAAATATTAGTAATAAAATTAAAATAATAAATGTATGGATAAAAAACGTCACAGGACGGACAGGGATCGTCCGCTAGGCCTCGAGACTGGCACCCACCGAACAAATAGCCAGCGAGTGAGGATAGCTTTTGCTCATCCCGCACTCGAGCCAGCACTAGATGTCGCGGGGACGACGTGTCCGTTTGTGTGTCACTACAATAAATTAACATTTGTAAATTTTTTCTATATCATGTAGTCGACATCTCGTCCTGTCCCCTTAGTGTTGGGCGATTATTTTTTAATAAAATCCGCTTTATTGTACATTTTTTTTTATAGATAATTTCGTGTATGACACTATTTTGTTTATATATTAGATATGTAATTATAATATGATTAAATATAATCAATTTTGTCATTGTAGTTTGTCGAAAGACGCAGATAAATATATTGTTTTTTTTTTTTCATCTGTACTTAATATATTTTTTTTTGTGTTTGGATTTTAGTAATCGTGCATTCCCAAAAAAGAAATTATATAGAAATTCATGTGCAACAATCTCGTAAATCACGTTGATATAATTATATATATATATTTAGATTAAAATGTAATTCGTTTATTTGTAAGGTATACTTGGTAGTGCCCATTGTAATATAAATAATATTTGTCCGAAATAGTCACATAAATCGTGTTGGCGGGAATGTATTATTATATATTGTTTATTATTATAATTATTTTTGAAAACGCGGCGATTGGGTCACGTACGTATTAGTTTTAAAAAAATGTCTTGTGCGAATCGAACGATCGGCGATCGAGACACCTGGGTCACTACGTAACGATTATATTGTCCATTGTATTTTTACCTATTTGACTATATGAATTCATTTTATATTGTAATAACTATAATAATATTTATAATAAAATGGTCTAGGTGTGTCGACCGAGGCGTTGCGATGTCCTATCGGCCGGCGGTGGTGTTGAGGGCCTTGTAAATATTTTAAATGTCACACAATAATCGAAAACTTAGATATTAATGTAATTTGTATCATTATCATTACTATATTTTTTATTATCGGTCACCGTGTATGTCTAATTAATAGTAGAGTGTGGATGGGAGGCGACGCTCGGAGCGGACTAAATATAGTTTGGAATAAATACGCGTTTGTGTATAGATAGATTTGGGAGTCGAGCGAAGTATTAAAAAAAAATGGAAAAGATCTTAGGTACAATTGATATTTTATTATATTGTTAAAATTAAATTCGGTATTGATATCGATCAAGAAGCAATGTTAGGAAAGATGGTTGCGCCGCGTGAGTGGCTGAAAAAGCTGATAGTGATAAGTCTAGCCGTTAAGCTATAAAAAACTAAATTCTACTCAATAATCACTATTGCAAGTTTCGTGTGAAAAATTGTTAAATCATCTCTCCATAGCACGGTGCGTTCTGAATTATGCTTTCTTTTTATAATCCTCAAACTGTGATCGACGCTAAACTTATAAGTGGAAAAAAAAATATTTATGTTGAATCCGATACACGATTGTCCTTTTGTACGCGAGTCGTGCTTCAAGGCTTTATACATAATGTGAAATTGTTATTTATTAAATCGTCATTATGTTTTTAATTTATTGTCTTCAAATCTTGGTGGAAAAAGTTTTGTTTATACATGAAAATAAAATACTGTAAAATCCGTGATATAATACATCATTATAATATTATATATTGGATTTTTATTTGATCCCTTTTTCGTTTAGAAATTGTTGATAATGTACTTTTGTCCTTATTTCCCCGTGCAATATAACACTAGACGATCAAATTTGATTTTCTTCATAAAGTATTAACTTTCTAATCATTAAAAACTGAAATTATATTTGCGGTTGACAATTTTGACATTTGCACGTCGTCTATTTGAAATCTATCTTGTCTCTGAAAGTCAGTGATGTTACGAACTTAATTTCAAGAAATTAAATTAAACTTAATATTTTCCAAATCAAATGTTTATTAAATATATATTAACACTTATTATTTTATCGAAAATTTAGAAAACAGAACATTAAAAACTGTGTTCTATGATTTTGTATATAAGTATATTTTTTTAAATGGTACAGTATACATAATTTTAAATTTGTACGGCAGTGGTATAGTAAAATTTATTTTTACATATATATTTTTCATTTACAGAAGCGATTTTTCATTTATAGTTTTCAATAGTTCCCCCATCACTAGTTTTTTGATCGAACCCAAATTGACAAAACTAATTTACATTATCTACAATTTCTAAACAAAAATACTGTACACCTTTTTTATGTATGTTTGTGGTAGAAGGGCACACTGCGTTTGAGTGGTCCGTTTGGTGGCTGTAAGTGAAATAATAGCATATTTTGTGCTCGTGTTTCGGTGAGTGAGTAAAGTGCTGTTCTATCGTACAACTACTTACTTGGACTAACTCGAGAGAGGCCATTTGTCGACGTCGCAAATAGTTCATGTAGCGAAACGTCCATATGAATAGGTAATTGGTATTTTTTTGTTCTTGTGTGAAATATCAAATACAGCTTGTTTTGATTGTACCTTGACGTTATGGAACTCTTGAAAATTTTGACTTGATAAATAAAATTAATTATCAATATTATGAACATGGGACCAACCAATGGCCGAAAAAATCACTTCAATTCTTTGGAAGCCAACAGGTAAGAAAAAAATGAAAAATTATTTATAAAATATAGCAAGTATATTATTAAAATCAGATTATTATTTACAAAAAAATGGCCACTTGATTACGTAATCACTTATCAATCTTACATTATGTAAATACCGTTAAGTACATGAGAATGTTTTTCTTATCTTTTAAAGTTTCAAAGTGCACTTGGGTTAAAAATTAAACACTAATTAATTAATTTCTAATCAGTTTAGGGCACGTTGCAACTTATGCCTTGGAGAGCGCCGTCTTGGTGATATGTGAATCGCTTTAAGAGGTGTATTGACTTTTTTTACTTCATTCATAGTCACTGGGGTTCGCAGATTCTTAGGGGCATACAAAGGCTTTTTCAAAGCCGGTGTCAGGGCCGTTTTCGTTATGGGCGAAGGAAGTTTCTTAGATGGGGGAGTTTTCTTTTTATTTTGCAGACTGTCTTCTTTTGTAACACTTTGCCGGAAAGACCTTACAGGTACAGTGGGTGCCACTACGGCATTCCTGTTTAACCTCGCAGGTATACTTGGGGCACGGTCTTCGTTTATACTTTCTTGAAGCTTACTCGGCCTGACGTGAGCGATAGCTTTCTGAATTTTAGTCTGATTTTGACTGTTCAATCTAGGTTTCCTTGCGAATCCAGATTGTGTAGTAGGTTTATCATTTATTTCAGACGACTTATCCGAGCTGGATTCGAACATTTTCGCTTTCGCTAGGACAGCACCTGCGTTCTGTCTTCGCAGTTTATTCACTGACGGTCTTCCAGTCGAATTGGAATTGTCAACTTCACCTGTCTTATCCATAAAGAAAGCGGCAGCGTTTCGCCATTTTTGTTGCGATGGACTTTTTAGTCTCATTTTATTCTCATCCCCTTTGTACAAGCCTTTGTAATGTAATAACTGACCTGATGAATTATTTGACTTTGCACTCGAATCCAATGTTATATCAGAAACTGTTTCGTTAAAACTATGCACCGTTGACCTTCTTTGATGTGGCCTGTTTATTGTTTTATCCAAATTATAGTCGCCCGCAAGGCTTACTCGTTTCCTGAGACTATATTTTTGACTAGCGTCCGAAACGTTCATGGAATTTTCAGATGTCGAAGAGTCCCATTGGTTCAATGAAGGCTTCCTCTTCCGCAAATCTACCTGTGGCTTTGCTGTACTGGTTCTCTCGCGACGGGTCAACCCAACGTACGGATAAAACCTATCCTTGTCTGCGTTCATTTGGGATTGCGAAGGCACATTCCACGATTTGTGCCTTGTGATTTTCACATTCTCTTTAGATCTACGTCTTATTGACCCAATTTTTCTTGCACTCGGTGATCGGATAATTTTGGTTTCCTCGTTCGGCCGTATCTTCAGTTCCTTACTCAATCGTCTTGCTAAATGGTCTGATGTTGGACAATTTAACATAGCCACATCCTCCAAAGTCTGCTTATAAACATTCTGAACTTGTAACAGAGGTTCCACTCTTGGTGCGACATCGGTAAACTCTCTGGACAATCGATTCTCAATTGCGGACACTCTGCTCTTTATCTCCTCATACTCTTGCTTGGAAATTTTGACATAATCTTTGTCGACCTGTTTAGTTTCCGGTGACAGATCAATTGTGTCGTGACCACTGAACAAACGTCCGGAGGAAGTGAGCAGGTCTTCGCTACTGATACTGGTCTCTGAATTCTTGTGTGAACTCAAGTCTGAATTCAATGTCGGAGTACTCCTCGCATCCATGAAGCTCAGCCGTAGCCTTTTACGCTCTGCCAAGCCCCTACAAATACAATTTATATATAGTGACTATTAAATCTGGGGCAGTCCCTAATAGATGCGGAACTATTTCTGCATCTATTAGTGGACTGCCCAAGGTTCGAGCTGGAGCATTGACATTGAAATGAATCTGCGTGCAGATAATCTGCACCAAATCCTGAAAAATAAACATATGGTTATAAAATATTTAGACTTCTGCCACAAAGTGGCGACGGTGTCGATCAGAACGAATAAAAATTAAATAGAAGAAAAAAAAAGAAACGAACAAGATACAAGGGGCAACTAAATTTATGCTAGTTAAAATTAAGAATTAAAATGATCCACTAGCTGTTGCAGTGGAAACTTACTTTCGATTTTATAACATGTATGTGTAATACATTACTTAAGGTATAAATGTAAGTTAGTTAAGGTAAAGGTAGGCATTTTAGAGGTAGAAAAATAAAAAGCAATACTTACATTTTAATTGGTGTAAATGGAAAATCTTTCTGTTGAAGGTTGTTCTTTATTTCTTTCCTGAAATAAAAAAGAAAATAGTTTATTCGTGTTTTAAAATTATAATAGCTGCTTGCAACTTTGTATTTTTTTGTTTATAAACCGATGGCAAAATGTTAATACCAACAAAAACACTCACTTAGTCTTAGCAGAAAGTCCTTCATAGCTCTCAAGTTTTCTTTTAGTCGCCGATTTGCTTAGAACAGGAGTTTTACCATTTTCACAAACGGTTGCCGGTGTGTTCACACTGCCAGAAACCATTTTACGTAAACCATTAAACATACCTGAAAAAAATGTAATTTTGTAATTCTCATATAGAATTTTATTGTTACTTACTTCCTTGGCTTTTGTCAGAATTTGTTCAATTATAGTGTCAGAAACTACTCTAACAAAATCTGAGTTCAGCTTTTGATGAATAAGAGTAATTACAATAGTGAACTTGAACTACTTTGAAAAGTTATTTCCAAATTTGACCCGACCGGAAATCGAACCCGGGGCTCAAGCACCGGTGAGTGATGCCGGAACCTATTCCACTAACTTCGTATATATTAATCCAGGTAATAAGCTATATGTGTGCCAAATTACATACAAAACCGTTGAGCCTATTTCGCATGAAAGAGTAACAAATACCCATACATCTATGCAGTTTTTTTTTTTTTTAAACAATTGGGTATCCAAATTTTTTACTGCATTGCTATTGGTCCATAAAATCCGTTTATCCAATAAGATAAGGTGCAAGTCCCGCCCCTAGCAATACCTCAGGCGCGTTCTTATTAGATAAAAAAAATTTTATGGACCAATAGCAATTCAAATAATTTATTATTTTCATAAGATTTTACAATTTTAAGAACAAAACCCCGGTCCCCACACTTGGCAAGCGTGGGTCCCGTACTATGCCTTTTATGTCCTTTATGCCAATTAATAGCAATGCAGTGAAAATCGTTTTAAAAACAAAAACAAAAGGTTTATATTAGGAACATTTGTCCATCCGATATAGACATAAAAAATTTTTTTCGCCTTCATTAGTACACTATAAATGAAAAGTATCAACTTACGATTGAGTGACCCGCTTCGTCTCTTTTTCCTTCTCGCAAGATGTAAATCAGAATCATTATCCAACTGTGACATGAGATCTTCAGTCAGATGTCCTATATGCTTTGAATTCTCGATGAATATCTAAAAAAATGTGTTCAGTGAATTTTCTTACAATAATATACTCCATGTCCTATCACCGTTGTGATTTATTTACCTTAACAAGTGCAACATGATGTTCTAGCCTGTGCGCTGATGATGCCGCCGGCAAAGGCATAATGCTAGGTGCCATTACAATGGCCAAGTTTGAAGAATCCATCAAATTATCCTTGTGCTTGGATGCAATGAAATTAAGGAACTGAAAATTGAATGGATTTTATTTGTAAAATCTATAACATACTCGGCTCTGTCTGACAATGAATAGTTGCAATTTTTTCTGATAATTATCAATCATCAATACTAATAATAAATCTGTAAGTGTAGGTATTGTATGTATGTATGTTCCACCATAAGTCTTAAACGAATTAACTGATTTTCATGAAACTTGGTAGATAAACATTTATTAGGACAGGACACAGGATAGGCTACTTTTTTTTCTATTTCAACGCGGACAAATTCGCGGGCGACAGCTAGTATGCAATAAACTTTTTCATTATTCCTCATTCCGATGACATGAGTCAGGATCATACAGCGATGTTTCCTGATTTAAGCCAATTACAAAAGTAAGTATTATTGAATATTTAAAATATCCTGAAGTAGCCTTTTCTTTAGTCTACAGTTTAAATAGTATAGTTGAGAAGAAAATACTAGAGTCAACTTATATTAATAGAAATATAATAACAGTAAAATCTCACCTCCATAATATAATGCAAAAGATGAACATGCAACACTGGCAGCAGTAGCAATGTATGAAGAATAGGTTTGAGAGCATCTTCACCTGCTGTGAGTCGACATCTGAGAAGTAAATCCTGCACTTCTGCATTGACAAGGGGCTCCGGTAGACAACGCAAGTACATTTTAAGAACACTCGCAACATCTATGGGATGGTGGCCTTCCGATACACAACCACCTGCATCTAACAAGCGCTGAAATGAAATTTTTGACTGAAATTAGTAATGTTGCACGCGACTTTGCCTGTGTAACTTTTTAAAATATAGCCTATGTTACTCACTGATAATGTATCTTTCTATAGGTGAAAGAATTTTCAAAATCGGTCCAGTAGTTTTTCAGTCTTCCTCATTTATCCCCCCTTCTATTAGTGAAAACCGTATTAAAATTCGTTAGGTGATTTAGTTAAAACTAGTTAGTGGAGAAACGGAAGGTTCTGGCGACTTGGTTGCAAAACATTGTTTTTTTATTTATTTAAATAAAACTGTGTACTGTTGTTTTGGTGAGTACCTAAGGGATGTGAGAGCCTAATCCTACTATGGTGAGCAATGCACTTACAGTACCCTATAAGGTTTTATACAACAGTAGTCAACTACCATCAAGAGGAATGTCTCTCGACTTTAACATAAAAAAAATTAAGTGATAATATAGCCAGCTTAGAAGAAACTGTTTGCTTCTAGACAATTGGTGTTGGTACACATAAATAATGTATGAATTCTATTCTGGAAACATCTTGTATAATAACATATAATATTCTTCTACTAACCTTAATATCTTTTTGGCGACTTTGAGAACCCGCCTTGCGAAACAGTCCCTCTATGTGTGCGTTCGAACGAAGTAAAGTCGCCATTTCACTTACAACAATTGGTACACTTAAATTGCTTCCACAGCACATCACATTACACGATGGCACTTTCGCCAATGGTGCACCAAAGACCGCTTTAATATCCTGTTCACAAATAATACACATGTAAAAATATTATCTTTATCCCCATATAGTTCGTGAAATATTCACGAGCACGAATAAGTTGAAGAAATAGGTGGATCACAAATGCTTACTTTCCCACTTTTTAATATTATTTTCTTTAATCGATGTTTCAAACCAGCCTTCTTTAGTTCACCAATAATTATGGATTGTAATTTGCCATAATTTATACCGTCAGATATTATCATTTTTGTGTTTAATTATTTATTCTCATTTGTAAACCTTCACTGCAGATCAACGTACTTTCAAATAATTTGATCGTTAATAGCATAGAGCAACATACGTTGATACTTGACATTTGTTGTGTACACAGATGATTATTAAACGTAGCACAGATTACTATATTTGCAATGAAGTATCACGACCTATTGATTTTTCAGAGATTTATCTACATGAAAATGATATATGTAACGTAACCTCGCTATCACACTCTCGCGAAGTTCCTCGACGAAGTATTCGGGAAAGTTGACCGAAGTATGAAATATAACGTTAACACTCGTTCGAAGTAAGGCGAGGTGCCCGGCCACACTCACGTATTCGCCTCGCCTCGCCCAACTTCGCGAGAGTGTGACGCTGTTGAAATTTGATTCGTATCTATACACAATCGCTTTTTTATTCATAATCAGTTTTTGCAATAAGTGTGACTGTCACTGTCAAGTCGAAATTCAACTTGACAAAATCTAGGCAGGTCGTCCGTCACCATCACTATTTGTTTGACAACGGTTTGACATGACAACCACCAACCACTTGACAACTGAGGTGACGTCCCTGTATTTTCATTCATAAATTCCAAAATATACACAAATTGAAATTCAATTCTACATAAATGGGATGAAATTTCATACTTCCATATTAATTTGTTTTTATTAAGTGTAAATTGTAATTATTTATTTTATATCTATGTGAATAGCGAAGGTGATGAATTTATAGCATTCGTATAATATAAAGAAGGCACTTCTTTGAACGTAAGAAAATTTAATCCAAACAATGATTGAACTCTCAGCAAAATTAACAACTGGGACGGTGTATTTAGCTGGTGAAGCTTTAGAATGCTGCATATCTTTCTGTCATACCACGCAGCCAGAACATCGGAACTCACAGAGTCATTGGTAATACCTATAAAGTTAATGATATGTAATTTATTTATGACAATTATGAAATTTATACTATTTCTTTTTAGCGACATTTTAGAAAATTTAGCGTGGGCGTCTGCACAAATACATTGTTTCTATTCTACATCGGGCAATACTGGTGAAAAGACTCCAACTGTTGAGAAAACCACATCGTTAGAAGTCACGTCGTGTGATATTGGAGATGTAGTGTTTCATACAAAACCGAAAATATTATTTTGCGACTTAACCATACCTCTCGGTGAAAGTAAAACATGTGAGTAACTAAATTTACAAATATATTCCAAATATTAATCCAAAAATATGATTATAAATAAGTATAGGTAGTATTTTGACAAAACATTGGAGTACAATTTTAACAACTTTTATTGAGTCAATATTTTTTTAAAATCACATTTGTTTCAATAATAAACAATAAACTGAACATATTATTAAAAAAATATATAATAAATAAACTAAATATTGTTAAATAAATGCTTCTAATAACCAGGGTTGTTGCAGATGCTGAATTTTTAACATCACAGACATGGATGTGGATTTTTAGAACAGTTTTAATCTCAGATTACAAAGTTTTTCTGATAGATTTAATTTTTATTAAGAAACAATCTACTAATTCCACAGTTTATCCTGAGGAAATCTGTAAATTTAGAACTAACTTCATATCCACACTATCTGTTGCACGCTACTTCGGCCGCGTTTTATGTCTTATACAGCCTATGTCGTATTTTGATGTATATATATAAGCTATATTGTTGTAAAGTTTCATTGAAATCCATTCAGTAGTTTTTGCGTGAAAGAGTAAAAAACATCCATACAGCCATACAAACTTTCGCATTTATAATATTAGTATGGATATGCAAAAGATTTGCATTGGTTATTGCAAATGCAGATATGGTTGCAGATGTCTAAATCAATGCGAAATTGATCACTGCATTTGTTGATGGAAATATCCACGACAGCTCTGCTTATCACCACAAACCAAAGGAAATATTCATAACAATATTTTGCAATTATAATTTTTAATATTATGTTCCAGTTTGGTATAGAGAATCTCTGCCCATTGAAGCACCGCCTTCTTATAGAGGCACATCAGTCAAATATTCATATAAGATTACAATAGCCACCCAAAAAGTTGGCTCACACATCAAAATGGTCAGAATACCATTCAGAGTCCTACCGATTAACCCTATAATGAATGTGCAAGATCTGGCAGCGCTATGTGGCAACGAGACCACTGAAGAACTGCAGCCAACAAACCCGTTTTCGGAAGAACGAAAAGTAGAAACCCCATTAACAATGGCCTTGCAAGTTTTACAGGTAAAATTCTCCTCTATGTACACTTGTATGTACAAAAGTTCTTTTTGCAAATGCAGGAAAAGGCGTTAAATGGGCAAGATTTTATATATAATATGCAGAAAAGTTAAAATAAGGCTTTTCATTAAAAAAGCTATAAAGCTAACAAAATTTATAAAGTAACATTTTTTTTCTTAGAACCTCACAGCCAGGAGAAGTCCAAATTCATATATGATTACAAATACAAGAGGGAAAGTGGGACGGTTTTGCCTGTTCAAATCGGCGTATAAATTGGGTGAAGACATTGTTGGCACTTTTGATTTCTCCGTTGGCACCGTCACATGTATGCAGGTAAGAACATGATATATCTTATAGAAACATTTATCATGATTCAGGTTGGTCAAAGGATATATATATAACTAGCTGTTGCATGCAACTTCGTCCGCGTAACTTTATAAAATATAATACATTTGTGTCTGTGAAAATACACATACAAAATTCCAACCCAATCGGTCAAGCCGTTTAGTAGTTGAGATACCGACAGCAGCGCCACCTACCGGGTCCAATGGTATTTTTAAATCATCCAGGAAACCATCGAAATACCCATATAAAGTTTCAACCCAATTGGTTCAGCCCAAGTTACGTGAAAAAGATATGGTACGGAAGGATAATTCTTACTACCCGTTTTCCCGTAGGAATGAAGCATTTTCTCGCGGTAAAAAGAGCCTATGTTCATCACGGATAATGTCGGCTTCTAATGGAAAAAGAATTTCTCTAATTGGTCCAGTAGTTTCGGCTATACAAACAAACAAACAATCAAATCTTTCTTCTTTATAATATAATATTAGTATAGATTATGTAAGAAATTCAATAATATTTCAGGTCTCAGTCTCGCTACAGCCCGAAGAGGTTGTCAAATTTAAATCACCATCCAAAACTGTAAACAAAGAAACAAGCAGTAGATCGATGACAGTGGCAAGGTATCACGAAGTCACTCTGGGCCTCACACACTCGCAGCTAATACTGCCTATACCTCTCCACATTACTCCTGCATTCGAGGTTGATGATGGTAACCTAATTTCAATATATAACTCTTGTGAAGAGACTATAAATCTTGCATTTTGAAGATATTGATAATTCATAATGAATAAAAAATTAAATTATTTTAATTTTATTTTACAGTATCTTTGAATTGGCGTCTGCATTTTGAATTTGTGACGACCAATGAAAAGCTTCTACCGAATCCCGAAGACAAGGAGTGGACAGCTCCCCTTAACGTCCCCATAGAAACCATGGTGTGGAATCTTCCCGTTAAAATATATGCCACATTACCTAAACAAATTACTCAGCATTCCTTTGGCAATGATGCTTACACTATGTATATTAAGTAAAGTAAATTTTAAAACTTGGTTTTGCAATTTTAAACTTGGTCTAAATTTTTATATTGTAACATCGTTTAACATTATGGTTTGCAATAAAATATTTGAATTTGAATTAAAGATCACACATTATTATTTACAATTTTATTATTTATTAAACTAATCCACAAAAATCAAGTGTTTTCATCTACGGATTCCTTGTCCCAATCTTTCATTGATGCTCCCATCATGAAATCATCTCTGAAATAAGTTTAAATAGTAACCATTAAAAAAAATATTTCAGGTTAAAACATTCAAATTAAAAAAAATGTTATTTTATCAAGTCTCATTAGTCAAATAATTAATTTTTTTCATAATTAATTTTTTTCATAATTAATTTTTTTCATTAAAGGTTAAAGTAGTTTTTAAATGACATCTTTTTTTTGTATTGAAAAAAAAAAGAAAAGTAATTATAAAAAAAATGTTAGTTTAGAATTAGAGCTCAGGGTGGCTAAGTAAGTTGGTCAACACATGAAACATTCATAAATTCCATATTGCATAACCGCGGTACATAACACTAAGTTTAAAGTTACCTGAGAGCATTCCATTTTGGTTTATCTTCTTCCGCTTTCATTTCTTTTTTCAATGATTTTGTTTCCTCATCAACAACTACAGACTTTGTTTGGCCCATAAGTGTGTCTAAAAATGACCTCTTATCAAATTTCTTCCGTATTTTCGCTGCTTTTGATTCTGATATATTGTCATTATTCATTTCTTTGTCTATAGATTTTTGTTGGTTCCTAACTGCATTGAACAACTGTACAACGCCTTTTGTGGCTATCTTTGAAAGTAACCTTTCCCTATCTTTTTCTAGAATATTAGGTTTTACTCTTATTGAAGATTTCTCATGTGTCTGTAATACAATGAAAACTTTTTTAGTTAAATTAATTTGCGAGGTATTCTTGAGAACATGCAATACAATACTCCTAAATAAATTTTAAATTAAATTAATATAATGTAGATTTCATCTAGGTTTTTTCAAAATTACTTCTCAAAATAAATTATTTCATTGTTACAAGTGGATACAATTGATCTGTAAATCATTTTAATTGAACATTCTACTAACATGTAGAATTGTAGAACCTGATACATGACAAAATCATAGCTTAATTATGTCATTGTATCATTTGAGACATGTTTAAATAGAAGTTAATATAGAAAAAAATACCCTTTTCTTTGATGGTGGCTCTGTTGATGGAGATACATCTTTCTTGATTTCCCGTTTCTCGTCTTTCAACTCTCCAACAACCTCAAATGCAGGTTTCTCCTCTTTTACTTTCTGCAAAGTCTCTGTATACTTTTTTGCTCTAGACAACACCAAGGTTTTCTTATTTTTGGGTTTGTCTGAACTCAAAATTTTAGCAAGAGAGTCTGCCCATCCCTCGTTAGCAGTTAAAATGTTTTTGTCATTATTTTCTTCATCTGTCAAATCTGAATTGCTTTCTTCATGTTCAGAATCTTCAATATTGTCACTTGAACTGTCTTCATCTGACACTGAAACATTTAATATTAAGGCAAATAAGAAAAGTGCAAATTACCGGTTTCTATGACTACAATACTATGACAATATATTATTACAATGAACTATGTTTGACATATTCATTCCAATAATTATTATATTTCGTTTTATTGTAAAGAAACTATTGTTATAAGTAGTGTCATAAGATAATACCATAAGACTGAAACCCGCGACTTCGTCCACATTGAAAAATGAGAAAATAATGCCTGATATCACTGCAATGACAGTTGTGCCACCACTTGATTTTTTTATATTTTTAGATAATCCCTAAAGCAATTTTTTTCCAGGATAAATGTATTTTATGTTAATCCAGGAATTAACTATCCCAATACAATACAGTAATTTTTTCATGAAAGAGTAACAAACATCCAACGATACATCCATTTTCACAAACTTTTGCATTAAAATAGTATATAATAAGATTTGTAACACAGGATGAACACCTTTTTTTGTAAACAGTGAAACTTACCAGTGACTTTCAATTTCGGCTTGTTCATCGTTTCTATTACTGGCATAATATTTTATATAAAACAATTTTTTTTTAAAAGAAATATTTATATTTACGCAAAACGAAATTATATTTATGTATGTACACCCAAATTAAAAGTAACTGTTAAAATATAAATAGTATTGAAATCAATTATAATAGCTGTGAATTGTGATATTACAATACAAAGTTGTAATAAAATAAATAACATGGAAATTCTCACGTGGGGACCGGACAGACCAAGGAGAATAGAGGTAGGACAGACATTTCTTTCTTAACCACAACAAACGTCAACGTCATAAACGTCATACCTCAAGCGTCAAACGCCAGTACGTGAATTGATTGGGATAGGTTATCTGTGCAGTTTCCATAGCACAACGAATACACATATATATCTTTTGAAGAAAAGCACATTCATTTTTTATATTTTTCCTAATCAATTTATTATAAAACTCTTCTTAAATAATTATTACAAATAAATATCAACGTTAAAATAATGTATTTTATTGTATCATATACTTTCTAAGGGATTTTTTTATTTAGCAAAGATTCAACAAGTAAGTATCTGATTATTGATTTTGAACTTATGAAATGGAACGTTACGTTATATTGTTTTTAAAAATATTTTACAGCTGATCGGCGAGCAATCTGCGACGGACAAGTTATTTTTTTGTAAAGTGTTTCTCAATAAAATGAGTGTTTTAGATTAAATATGGCGAATATTGCGAATCCTTTGCCGTATTTCGTTAGAAGAGAATGTGGGACTCTATATAATTTAAAATCTCAGCTGTTTAATCAGAGACTTATAGCGGCTAAAAGCCTGTATCGTCGGGATTTGGTGTGCCATTTTGGATGTGTAAACGCCATCGAGTTTTCCAGCAATGGCGAATTACTCGTATCAGGTAATTGTTTAATATAAATCTTAATGAAACTATATCTACAATATTGTCGTATGACTGTCCTTAATTATTGCACTTATACTGTAAAGAAGAAACATAAAAATTCCAAGACATTAAAATGTCAATAATTTCCTGTTGTAGAACGATAAGGATCTTTATGTATCTGGTTTTAACTAATTAAGTAATTCTAAATAATTCTTTATATGCTTCTGGAATCTAGAATTGTTTGCCATAAGTTTATATAATATTGAAAAAAAAAGGGGAAATTTTAAAACCTTAGGGACTGGGAAACATTAGTGGGAGAAATAAGTGGTTTTTTTTAGTAATGTTATTTGTAAATTTCTATATTATATTCATTCAAGGTGGTGATGACAGGAGGGTCATGTTATGGCAGTTTGGGCAAGCCTTACTGGATCGTGGGAAGCCCGAAGCACTGAAAGCTATGCACCAATCAAACATATTTTGTCTCGGGATAACTAGTGATAATCAGAAGATATATTCAGGAGGAAATGATGATATGGTAAAATCACTAATATTCCTCATATTAGATTAAACCCCTGTTTGGCTTATCAGTTTACTTAAATGATTCTTGCATTACATTTCTAATTGTGTTGGTCTGTTTATCTTTTTGTTTATTTTACTGCATGTAAAGAAAAACAATAAGAAATGATAAGACTCCTTGGAAGTTGATGGTTTTAGACTATGACAGTTATTTATATGTTTACCTTAAGGCAGACAGAACTAGTCGGTGGCTCGAACTCATCGGTGTGTGTAGCTAAAATTCATTCTGTCTCACACAACAATGCATGGGAAGAGCAGTCGAGTGAGATGCACAATGATTCATATGAAAAAAATCATATACAGACCCTTGGGCATATACTCTTTTTGACAAAACTACTGCATATATTTTGTGTAAAGTTATTTGAACTCTTGAATAACTATTGATTAGTTATTCAAGTATTCAAAGTATTTTTTAGTTTTTGTACACTAGAGTGACCTATTCACCCTCAAAGTTGCATTAAAACTTGAATACTTTTTTTTAAGTTTGTATAAAAATGAAGCTAGTAAATAACAAGATAAATTGGTATCTTATTTACTTTTGTAAATTAAATATAAAACAGCAAAGTAATAATCTTTAAACGTTTGTATGAAGGAAAGCTGATTTGTGTTACCTTAAAAACCAAATTGGAATCTAAAGATATTATAGACAGTCATTTGTTTAATGACAGCACTTATCCAATGGCTTCTTCACATATTTGAATATTTTGTTTAAATCATTTGATTTCCCATAAGTTACTGATTATTATCATATTCTGTCTTAATTTTTTAACTTATTTTTATGAATATGTATTAATTGTAATGTGTACAACGCATTATAACAAAAGTATTTAGTGTAAAAATATATTTCATGTTTATTTTTCAGGTAATAGTGCACGACTTGGAAAGTAAGTGCCCCCTAGAGATACTTCAACATCAGCGTGCAGTGTGCAGTCTCAGTATAGATCCATACAATGACCGTGTGGTGACCACCGCTGGTAATGATGGGAGGCTGCTACTTTTTGATACAAGACAGTCTGTACACGGTAAGCTTCGCTATTAATTTTAACATGTTAAATATCACATGATTTTCTAACAAGATCTTTGACTTAATTATGGAAAGAAAATCCCAATAATCTCATCGCGGGACTACTACAGTAGAACTTTTTGCGGAAAGTCTGCCATGTGTAATTATTAATTAGTCTACTATTATAAGTTTCTGATTTCACAGAATCTATGGTGATATCTCGCAGCAGAAAAGCATTCCATGGAGTAATGTTCCATCCACAACAGATTGGTGTACTAGTTTCGTCAAACGCTCGAGATGGTGTTGCTCTGTGGGACTTAAGATCGCCTAAACAGTGAGTAAATATTTAATAATATTGTTAAAATTATAGAAGTTGTACGGTAAGGGGTACAAAAAAATTATACCTACCGTTTAGTTAGATTATTAAAAGATTATTAACTTCAAATACCAAACATCACCATACCCATGTGAAAAATAATATAGCATTTTTGCTTGGAGCTTTTATGTTTGTTTTTATTTTCACAAACAGTTAATTCAATCATTACACATTTATATATCGCGACCATGATCACCAATAAGATGTAATAAACATGTCATGAATCTTATTGTAAGAACATGGAATACATAATTGCACTGGGGCTTGTTCACTAGCAGACAGTGAAATAGCGGGCTAGTAGCTAAAACTCGCTCAATCTAATCATTCCAATATACAAACTTTACAAGCAATTTGAAAAGTTTTTATTTAAATGCTGTTTTACATTGCACCAAAATGCTAAAACTGCCAGAACTATATAAAATACAGCCTATGTTACTCGCTGATAATGTAGCTTTCTATAGGTGAAATAATTTTCAAAATTTATTCATTACAAACATACAAGTCTCTCTTTATAATATTAGTATGTATATAAAATTCACGTGTCACAGTGTTAGTTGCCATATTCCTTCGAAACGGCTTAACCGATTTTGATGAAATTTTATATGTACACTTGGTAGGTCTGAGAATAGGTTTTTATCTATTTTTTTATACGATGACGAAGTGGCGGGCAGCAGCCTAGTATTAGTATAGATTTCTAATATTTTGTGCCTAGTTTATGGAATGACCTTTTATTTCTTAAAATTTGGTTACTCTTAAAAATTTATGTTTTTGGTGGAAAGTGAAATGATGGTGCCAATCTAATTGGCAGAATTACAGTTTACCTATTTTGTTTGAATTCATCTTTCTTATTGATATTCGCCTATAAACATAATAGTGGAATTGCGGAAGCTAATTCTTAATATAATTATTTTTAAGAAACATTATTTATATTTGAAAATACTGAAATGATTATTTCCAGTCCCGTGCTCCGTTACCTCGGTTACAATGGGCCGTGCCAAAACAGTATGAGTGTACGTTTCAACTCTTCCGGCACTCATATATTGGCGTTGAGGCGACGACAACCGCCCATACTGTACGCGGTTCAAAATCCGGTGCATTTGTATGAGTTTTATCACGCGGATTATTACAACTCGTGTACCATGAAGAGCTGTTGCTTCGCTGGCGAGAAGGATCAGTTTGTGCTGTCTGGATCCGATGATTTCAATCTTTATATGTGGAGGATACCTGATGAGGGTGGTGTCTATGGTACGTAAAACGACGATAGGTGGTAGTATGTTTATTGAATAATTTCTTTTTTTTATATTATTTAATAGAAGAATAAAACTGTAATATGTTTACATCCATATTTTCTTTTTTTTTTGCCAGTTATGGCAAAAAATATATCTACTTTTGTATTTTGTATTTTGTCGATATACGATTTGTATATATTTGTACATATTGATATGTGTACAAAATAAGATAAACATTTGTGCCTAACGTAGAACGAGTAGAATCCTCTTGTAACTAAATTTTAGATATATTTATTACATAGTGTGATTTTGGTTGATTTGCAGAAACATCAGATAATAAAGTGATTAAACCGCCACACATAGTGTTGCACGATCACCGGTCCATTGTGAATCAAGTCAGATACAACCCCCACTATTGTCTCATAGCGTCGTCTGGCGTTGAGAAAATTATTAAGGTATTGTTTTAATTTCTTTTTTAAATTAAAGTTGGGTTTGCTCTTGGCCAGCATCTAGCCGTGTAGTGAAGATGAAGCTTATGCAAATTGACAAATTTTTAATATAAATGTTTAACGCTCTCGCTAGCGAGTATGGACATTATAAACTCATACTGGAGATATTATGACGACCCTGAAAAGAAAACCCGAAAGAAACAATAGACAATCATTTCTTGTGCAGGTGTGGTCTGCACTGGAATTCCCGGGCATGCGCGGCGCGCTGCTTTCCGAGGCCGGTGTCACGGAGAGGCCGCGCGAGATGTACAGCCACGAGGAGTACGTGTCGCTGGTGCACCACAGCGGCCAGTACCTGTCGCACAACTACGCCGAGCAGAGCACCAGCGAGGACGTTCGCATGTTGGCCTTCTTCGACTCGCTGGTGCAGCGCGAGCTCGAGTGCTTCGCCGAGTCGACGGACTCGCTGGACGCGACCAGCTCGGACGCGTCGCCCCGCCACCACTCCACGGACACGGAGTCGGACGCGCTCCGCGACCTCGTGCCCCACGCCAACGGTTCGCGCACGCAGCGCTGCCCCAACCGCCTGGCGCGTCTCGTCGCCTCGCGCTACCGCAAGACAGTCTGCTCGCTGAAGAGGGGCTCGGCGCGGTGAGTACCTGCCTAATAGATGCCTAGTGAAAAAAGTTTTTTCCTTTTTTTAAGTAACTAGCTGAACCAGGCCCCGCTTCGCTGCGGCGTGCGTTTGGGGGCGCGTGTGGTACTGGACAGTGGTTATATTAATACTAACATTTCCACCTCATTTCATCCGTATTTCACCCTCTTAGGGAAGAGATTTGCAAAAACGTTGTAATACGTATTTTATTATTTCAAACATTCAACATCAAATATAATTAAATGTTGTTCCACTGCCAGGCGCAGCAAGCAGTCGCGCGCGTCGCTGAGCAAGTCGGGGAAATGCGTGTCGGGGGGGAGCACTAAGGGAAAGGTGCGCGCGCGCGGGACAAGGCGCCCGAACCCCCCTCGCGCGCCGCCCCGCGCCTCCCCCCGCGCGCTCCCTCCTCACGCCCGCCTTGCACCCGTTGCTCCCTCTGGCCCCTCCAGCGAGCGCACCGACTCGGACGAGCCCGCTCACTCCCTCTTCAGAACGACTGGACGAGTAAGATACTGTTTTTCAAGTTTTTTCAAGCACTTTCGCACATTACGATCGAGTCGAATGCCAGTTGCGTACACATTCGCAACTCGAGGTTTGTATATTACGCAAACAGCACAACACAAGATTTGACTGACTAGTGATAAAAATGTACTTGCAGTCTGTCTATTTAGAAGCAGAAAACGACTTCGAAAAAAATATAGTACTGGATTTATCCTTATATTAACGTAAATTATATAAATTATAGAGCTTTTATCGCCATGCAAAATTACTACAATATGATAGAGTCTTTTTCTTTTTATCATATTTTCACTTTTTCACCATACAAATGTATGCGAGAATACCCTATGGAAACTCAACCTTGAGTACTAGTCGTCCTTATGTGTAAAATATTATTATATATTATTATTATGTTTGTTTGTTTCAGTTGATTAGACCCCTACGGAGACGTATGAACCTTTCAAGGGCAGCCAAAAGAAAAAACAAAGTCAATAGTTATATGAAAATTATTAATTTAAGGAGTAATGGTTAGTTTATCTTTTACTGTTTACAGTTTTGGTCTTTTTTTTAAATACTAGTTGGTATTAGCAGGGTGAATTCATAGTGCTTCTATAATAATAGCTTTCCATAATGAAAGTCAAATTATTTAATTAGACAAGCAAAATTAATAAAGAGGTATTACATAGTTTTTTTGTTACATATCCCTTTAGTCCTTAGTCCATTATGCATTAGTCTTATTTTCTGACGCTACCATGATTTTTCTTTTTGTAGGTCAAATGGCACAAGATAGTAGCGATAATAACAATATTGATAATAATGAAGACAACTTAGCGATGCCCAGTACAAGCACTGGTATGTAAACGCCATTTTTAATTTTCATAAAATAGATTTTGAACAAGGATCATTTTTTTTTTTGTATAATTTCCATTGAAAACTTAGTCTTGAATTTTCTTAGCAGTGAAGTACTGATAGCAATAAAAATATTTTAGTAGACAATAATAATAGTTTTTTTTAAACTTAATTTTAAATAAATAAATTCAAATGAGTGAATTTAAACAGGTTACAGGGGTCAAAACACAGCGGGACTGTTTAGAATAGCCGAAGTCGACTCGGATGACGACCATTCGGCGAGCAGTCGTCCCATATCACCGAGGGAGCAAAACGGCTCTCAAAGCATTCCAAACAATCTCATAAGCATAGTTCCAACACCGGTCAACGGATCGAGGGATTCATTGGCGGATTCGCTACGCGTCGAACCGCCGGAGTCCGAGAGTAATTCATCGCCGCCGGAAAGTCGTGCACGGATCAACAGGAAATTGAGACGGAACGGTCGATTGAGTGTGCAAAGGTCCGATTCGAGCGAATCGCCGCCTCATAAAAAGGTAACGTCCACTACGACCAACGATCGCGTGTCACCGAAAGTGGGATACTCGAACACTGTAGCTAGACTGATGAATGAAACCAACGAGAGCGAGTTGGAAAGCAGCTGCAGCACGGAGAGTGGTCTGTGGCCCGCACCGGGTAACATGGGGACTCCGGACAGCGGTGTGGGCACGGTTGTAGGCAGCAGCACGAGAAACGCACACCCGCCGGACACGTCTGACGATCCGGACTACCAAGCGGTGAAATTTAGGCAAAGAGTGAAAAAGGCAAGACGCAATTTCAAAAAACACATGGATTCAGACTCGAACTGAAAACTGTAAATAGATACATAATAATTTATAATATATGTAATATTATATTCAACAGAGTCCAGCTTCCTTCACGGCTTTACCTGGCTGTAGTCCTGTAGTGAAGTTAGCGTGTGGAGATTCTTTTTTAAAGAAGGTTTAGTTTTTAGTAGTAGTGTTTTAGATTTGGGTCGTATTTGGGTGGATAATTTTCCCACAGGACAATAACCAGATGCAGGACTATTCCTTTAATTTACAAATAACGTTTTGGATTGGGTTGAATTTTTGCATGTATTAATTTTTTAACTAAATTATGGGAAAGTGAATTAAAAAAACATATGTCAGTCGTGGGACTGCACGTCAGAAGTGAAAACTTAGCTTCAGAAAACTCAGAGCGAACTCCACTTTTCTACAAAATATCTATTTTCGCATAGTTTATTTTTTCGACGACATGTTTTTGCGGTCGGTAGTAGGTTGTAACTACAAAAATACGTGAGCAACTCCTTTCTTACTTCGCATAACTCATAAGCCAACCTCGGACTAGGTTTCACTTGCCGTTTTTCGGTCGTAAAAGGTTGCACCTTACACAGAAAATAACAATGAAAACTTAAATATTAATTATCATATTGATACATTTGCATATTTCATCTCAATCCAAAGTAAATTGAATTGAAAAATGTTTGTATGTAATCTAGAATTCGGGGCGACGGACTTTGCCTTGAAGGAATCTGGTATCTGCCTATCGATATTTTTAAACGACTCTGTGACTGTTATAATAAGACTACATTCGTCAGAATTGAAATATAACCTTAATTAAGTTTTGCTTTTGTATAGTTTCATTATTGTATTAAAATTAAAAACTAATAATAAATTAGTGTATGTATAAATAAACATTTGTATATTTTTCGTCATCCCAAATTCTCTTAAGTGATTAAGTTGAGACAATAGGCTGTCCTGTCCGCTCGAAAAAAGCTTTTAAACTTAGTCCAGACACTGAAGGTAAAATACTGCGTGTACGATCTTTCGTGCATAATATTAACAAAATACAAAAAGATAAAAAAAAGCTCTGGCCAGCAATACATTTTGTGGAAGTTTTGAACAAATCTTGCAATATGTAACATGGTAGGGAACGTAAACGAGCGATATAGTGGAAAATATTTTAAGATTGGATTATGACTGAAATTTATTAAAAAAATGTACTGTTTCAATGTTGCCACATGAATATTCTTTGAATTTGCCGCGGTTTTTAGATCTAATTTGGTCGTTCTCTTGTCAGATCAAAAAGCATAGAGTAACTTTGATCAAATGTCAATTGTCAATAGGTAGGTAAAGAACGTACAATGTACATATAACCTATTATAGAATTTGAATTCAGTTTAAATTAACCACTGCCACTGATTTAATTTTGTTCAATCTATTTATGTTTGCAACTACTTATCGAATTAATCATGGATGGTATATCAAGTTACAATAGTTTCATAGCAATGCACAAACCGCAACTAATACTATCAGGAGTACCAGAGTATTTTTGGCCAACTATATCCAAAAAATTACGAGATGAAATTTTTGATTCAGGACTGGCATTTCAATTGGTCCAAATCGATTATGAAGACATGGAAAGAAATCCCTATGATCCGATTTGGAGTGTCATCGCTATTCGTGACATTGAACATAGAGATGCTAGCCATGTATACTTAATAGACCATGCATGGACTTTTAAACCAGATAGAGTAAAAAGAACGTTAATGAACGTGCCTTCATTACTCGAGCGAATGTGTAATCTTATGCAAGTTACAGGTTCAACGATCAATGAAAAAATAGAAAATGTGGCTCAAAATATTTGGAAATATGCACACACTTATGCTATAGGAGGTAGCGAATTTTCTGTAGAGGAAAGGGTGCCGGTTTGGTACGTTTTAGATGAATTGGGTTCTGGAATAACCCATTCAGAGAATCCCAATTTTCGCGCGGTACCATTTATTTATGTTCCCGAGCAAATTACATATACATTACTATTTCCCATTGAAAATGTTGAAGAAGGCGATTCTATAACTAGAAATTTTGTCGAAGGAGATTTTTCTGAGTCATTGCAAAGAGATGCTATGCTTATTCCTTGGAAACGATATGAACATTTCAATGATAAGATTCAACAGGAGGAACCACCAATGAAATATTTTCTTGAAGGTCATATTGTGGAGACCCTTCCTAACTTAGAATTATTAACAAACACAGCAGAAACACATTGGGAAAGGAAAATTAAAGTATTCTCTGAATATGTTTACATAAACGAGTACCTGACGGCTCCAGAATTTGAAATAACTAACAATGAAAATGATGCTGATGTTTTATGGTATTTGAACCACTTCAAAAATTTCAAAGAATTCAGTGAAAATTCACCAAAAAAATATATTAATCAATTTCCCTTTGAATATGTTATTACAATCAAGGACCTCCTAGCGATTGTCGCAAGACGTTCCAAGAGAAGTTTTCATAATGACATACTTGATGCATATCCTGTTTGGTTCCCGACTACATTTAATTTGAAAACTGAACTTCCAAACCTCGTTTCGTATTACATGCAGAGAAAAAAGGCAGGACTAGATAATCATTGGATTTGCAAACCATACAATCTTGCAAGGGGTTTGGACACTTACATTACAGACAACCTAGACTTCCTGTGTCGTTTACCAATGAGCGGACCAAAAATAGCACAAAAGTATATTGAAGACCCAGTCTTATTTGAAAGACCTGACATTGGTCGAGTTAAGTTTGATATTAGATATGTAATTATTTTAAAATCTGTAAATCCAACAGAAGTTTTCGTTTTTAATAACTTTTTCCTTAGATTTTCTAATAAGGCTTTCGCTCTGAATAATTTCGAAGACTACGAGCAACATTTCACTGTTATGAACTACACAGAAGGTGCACCTTTGCATAGGATGCTATGTGAAGAATTTAAAACGGCTTGGGCCGAACAATATGGAAATTATAGTTGGAAAGATGTGGAGGCATCAATATTTCAAATGTTTGCAGAGTTGTTCACAGCGGCTGCATCCAAGGAAGCTCCTTGTGGCATAGCAAAGAGTCCACAATCTAGGGCATTATATGCAGCTGATATAATGTTGAGTTGGGATAAAAGAGGGAAGGACGTTGTTGTTCAACCAAAATTATTAGAAATCAATTGGATGCCAGACTGTCAGCGAGCTTGCGAGTACTATCCTGAATTCTACAATGATATTTTCTCAGTAATGTTTTTGAACAGAGATATTGATACATTATCAAAAATACTTTAGATTTATTATACCTAACAATATAACCCCCACACTCAAGTGTGTTCCAAGAAACTGTACCCACTATACTATACTTAGTACCCCTTTGAACATGAAACAATAATATATCCTAGAGTATGGTGTATATTGTAAGACTTAAAAATTTTAGTTTTAGCTCTCCAGCGTATTTAGTTATAACACTTAATTATCAAAATGGAGCAAAATTTGTAATCAGGATAGCTTCTCTGATATGTTAGTACATTGTAGTACATTGTAGTAAATGTTTTTATTCAATAAAATTGAATTATATAAGTATTTTCAACTTTTATTTGACATACATATTAATTACAATCTTTTCTTAAATTTATTCATATAGAATGGAATAATATATTATATTGCTTCTATTGTAAAAAATAAATTACTTGGTGATTAATTTTTTTGTAGTATTCTTCTGTCGTCATCTTGCATGATGCCAAAAGGATTTTCGTTATCAACGCTTCTATGGCTCAGTATTATTAAGATGACTATGACAATTGCGAGCACAACAAGTAGAATCCAGTAACGTCTGAAAAATCCACCCGCTCCTCGTGCACGAGATGTTGGGAGAGAATTCCTAGAAAAGAATAGTATCTTAGGTACTGAATATCTCCTTTGGTTAAGGTTCAATTTTTCATTTGCCTTTTATAATGTCTTATGCAATTACAGGTAGGTAACGTCATAGTTTATTGTTTAATAAAATACTTAGTTGAGTAAATTTTAGAGTGAATGATTAAAAAATATAAATATCTTCCCAACTTTTTAAATATAAAATTTATATATAAAGGTATTTTAACATAGAAAATTAGTTATCTTTTATAGTTATCAACTTACTTCCACCATCTACTAATCCATGCCAAAGTTGATTTTTGTTTGTATTTGTTCTCATCATGATCAAAATTTGATGACATTTTTGAATTTGGCATCCATTTCTTTAAATTTTTCCTTATATTTTGACCTAAAAAAAAGCTTTATTTATAAAATATGCATTTTTTAAATTATAATAGCTCAGTTTTAGTCTTTTTTTCAAGTTAAGATGACAATATTAAATATATTTATGTCTATCTCATAATAAATAAGTTACCTTTACTGGTGGAGGATTGGTCAAACATATTTAATTCGTCATCTGTTATTGACACAATAGAATGCGGTCCTCCTTTGACCGATCTATTTGTGGACTCATCATCGCTTGCACCAACTGGTGTACCTCTTTGCGTTTCCTCTGCTACATTTGCATAGTAATTGGAATGATCTACTGGTGATTGGCTGCCTCTTCCTGTGGCACCTTTCATGTCCTGGTCTTCTGAAAGCTGTAAATATTACATTTACTTTATCATTTCCATGTAATAATAAACATTAAATTCCACTAACAATATAGGTAAACAATTTGAATGGATCCTGAGGGTAACTCTGATGTGT
Organism: Synanthedon vespiformis; assembly: GCA_918317495.1. Taxonomy (NCBI): domain Eukaryota; kingdom Metazoa; phylum Arthropoda; class Insecta; order Lepidoptera; family Sesiidae; genus Synanthedon; species Synanthedon vespiformis. Next base: position 4,571,067 of record OU906962.1, read on the forward strand.
TAGGTAATATCATTAGGATTTGCAGAAAATTTAGATGAATAAATCAGCTGATTTTCTATTCCAAATTATAGAATTTTTAAGTAGAAAAAAACTATTTCTTTATGAACACAAAAATTTCTTACCAATGGTAATCCGAGACCAGCTCTAGCCCAATTGACTCCAGCCAATTTTTCCCTTAAAACATCAGCTACAGGTGAAACTAGGTTAGCTGGTGGAAAAACAGGGGTTGCGCACGACGGGCATTGGTATCCAGCTGGTGCTGTCGTTCGGGGAAGAGCGCGATATCGAGATTCGGCGCACGCCCAATGAAATACATCTGGAAATTATCCACAGAGTATTATTAGGTACACAATGTTATTAATAAGTAATGAATAACATAACAAATCACTGAAATCACTCACGATAGCAAGTAAGCCGTATACATTCTCCTTCACTTAAATTTTTCGTACATATTTCGCATATTGGATTGTAGTCACTATCTTGTAACCATTGAAGATAGGATTGTATAATGCACTGTAAATAACAATATTTTCTACAATATTTTCTTTATAACTTTTTTATAACTACTTATAGTAGTTATAAAAAAATGACAAAATTACCTTCGGATGATTTGTCACCATACAATTCTCGCAAACATTGACTCTGTGTTCAAAACAAAATTGATTTGTAACTCTTCTCTTTGGGCATTTACAAAGTCCCATTGTGCGATGTGGCTACAACAAATCTGTTATTTATTTTATCTTTATTTAAGCGACAAAGTAAGGAGTTTCTATATATTTTTATTTGAACAAGAAAGAAATAAGATACCGTACGGTACGGTATATTGCTACTTGCTAGCCACGTAAAGACAACTGTTAATGTCAATGTTAATGACAATTTGACATGACAACTATGACAAGTAAGCATCGGTTATCAGACGTTTAGTTTGTTTGGAATTATCTAGCCTGGTAACTAGACATTTAAGCAAATCGTTTCGTTTCTTGATGCAAACAAACTAGCGGACGCGTCCAACTGCCCATGTTTTTTTTTCTTTTTTTTTATGTTAAGGTCGACAGACAGGCTGACGGTCGACTTGATGGTAGGTGGCTACCGTCGCCAATAACACAAGCAACGCCATAAGTGCTACAAGTGCGCTGCCGACCATGGAAGGATTAAGGATAAGAGATAAGGGAGGGATGGGGTAATGGGCTCTGGCATCCCTTACTCACTCACCGAAACACTGTTATTTCACGGTGGTATTCTGCAAGGTGGTGGTTACTGCCGCCAGACGGGCTGCCCAAATGACTGCGAAACGCAGTGCCCTACCACTACTTTTCAAATCCAGACCAGAGTCAATTTTGAAAATTATATTAAAATTTCCAAAGTTGACCCTGTTGGGAATCGAACCCGGGGCCCCAGAAACGTTAGGCAAGCACCCTTGCCACTCGTCCAACGGGCTCGTCAAAATGGGCGGGCCCCTCGTCCAACGGGGTCGATGTGCACGGTTGTTCACGTCCCAAGACTCCAGATTTCATAGGACGTCCTAACGCTCAAAGGTCACGTCCGCGACTTAAATCTGGAGTACTAGGACGAGTGGGACGTGAACAAAACAACCGTGTACATTATAAGCAACTGCGTCCGCCAGTTTGTTTGCACCTTTATTCAGTAATTAAGTTTAAAGCTATCTGTGGTGTTGAGATCCGGTATGTATATTTTTCCATCAAGACTTCATGAAGGTATGAGTATGATATATACTCTCGCTTAGAGAGTATATATGTTCCTTGGTCATGACATATGCTGTCTTGTCTTGTCAATGTCATTTTAATTTATTGGTTGCTTAGGCCAGCTTAGATTAGGCCTTAAAAAAATACATTTTAATAATAAAAAAATAAGTAATGTTTTGTTATTTTATTTAACAGTACACACGTTCATATTTGTTGACAAAATGTCTCTCAAATTATTATCATTAAAGAATATCGTCAACAAACCTTTAAACACCATATTAAGACCAACATCAACACTTGATATCTCTAACCTACGAAATTTTAATACTTCGTCGGTTGCTTGTATAAGTTTCTTCAATAAATGTAAGTTCTTTGCATTTTGGCTCTAGATAAAAACAAATTTATTTTTCTCATATTATGTTTATTTGATTATAGTACCAGCAGAGAAATTATGGAAATCTGTTACATCCGTAAGTAATCCAGGCGCAAAAAAAGGTCGTGGCAAAGGAACAGGTCGGATTAGGATAAGAGATTTGAACAGAGGTCAAGTGATTGGTGTGGGAAAGATCAATATGCTTTGGCCTGGTTTGTCAGCTCCGGTGATTACAGGGCGAGAGTTGTTGAAACAACAGAGGTTACCTGATGATCCAGAAAGGTATATTAACTTACATATAACTTAACCTCATACCATCTCCAAAAAGCCTTCCCATACAAAATGTATGAGAAAATGAATTTCCACATACTTCTGTTAGTTAGGGAAAAATTTAACAAAAGAAAAATCAAACGTGAAAATCGGCCCAGGCATTCTTAATCATTAATATTTTTTGTTTTTCCCAATTTAATGTCAAATTCATTAAAATTATACTACTAAACAATAAAATTATGTATTCTACCACACAGCAATCATATATAAATTATAGCATTATTTTTGTTGCCTAATTTGATTTCTTAGTGTAAAATGAAAACTTTTTAAAAAATATCCTTAGATTATGTAAAAAAATCCATTTTTGAGAAAAACTTTCTTTTTATTTTTTATTTCAAATTTTGTTCTTTCATCCTGTGTGGAATGTACTATCATATACATAAGTACCTATGTATTGTCAGTGTGAATTTAATTGCAGGATGGAAAAATTAATAAAGATCAGGGACTCAATGACCAAGTTTAAACGACTAAAGTTAAGCCCAATAGAGAGAGGCTGGTCTGGTAATAAAATGCCAGGGCGAAGCATTGGACCTCCAGATACTGTTGGTGAAGGTTAGTTTCCTACTTTATAATACCATATTTTGTTCGACATTCCATATTTTGTTAGTAACAAGTACATACATTTATGGATCTCAATATAAGAACTGTCAGAGAAGAGGTTACTAAGTTCAGCCAACACTATCAAAAACGGCTACATATCCACGTAATTCAACTGGCTACAAAACTGGAATGGTCAGGGAGTATAAAGCACTCCCGATTAAAAAGACATAGTGTTCCCAATCTGGGGACCAGATTTGTAATTGGGAAATAGGAAATCGATGGATTTTTTTTTTTTTTTTTTTAATTAGAGATGGGTTTGCTCTTGGCCAACAACCAGCTGAGTAGCAAGGATGAGGCCTATGATGGAGCGAGCTCACCCAGAATATGCCTATTCAAAGAAAAGAGAGAGAAAAGAAAGTAAAACAAGAACTACAAACGATTGGCTCATGGTTTCATGGAGTACCTTTGAAAATATAACAGAATTATACAGATTTTTGTGCATAAAAATTTAGTTTGTATAGGTCGTGCAGCGAATAAAGACTTCTCGGCAAATGTGCGCAGAACTCTATTTTTAGGTGTTTGAGGGGGCAGAGGAGCGTGAGGGGCGGGTGCGCGTTTGTGTGCCAACACATTATTGGTAGACTCAGTCGCTCTTCCCCTCCCGCACTTCGTTCGCGCTTCTCGAGTCTCTTGGGTACTGTTACGTACAGATTGTTTTATCGTATTAGCAAGACGTCATGGTGAATAAATGCCTAAAAAAACGTTCTTCTTCGACATCGCACGATGATTTTATGGAAGGAATACCAATACTGCCTGGAATGTTAAGTTAGCGAGGTGAAAAATTACGAAATAAGAAAAAAAAATTCATTTTCCTTAGCAATTTTGTGCGCAACTGTACACATGCGCCGATTGCCCCCACAAGTGTCGCCTTCAAAGTCTTCAAACCTTAATATAATAATTCACCTATACATGCTGAAACTAGTTTAAAAAAAATGTGAAATAACAAAATCATTGTAATTTTTAAATGTTATAACCAATTTGTTACTTTTTTGTACATGAAATAATGTTTTCAGATGAGTTTGTTGGATTTGATACTATAGTTCTTCAGCTTCGACCCTTGCTCATAATGAGGGGAGGATTGGGTCGTACTCGAAGTTATCAAGCCATGGTATTTTTCACATTAATATGTTGTGGTATATATATTTAATTATACGAGTTATTTGTATGATTGATGAATTTGTAGGTTGTGACTGGCAACGGCAAAGGATTAGCTGGTTTTGGAATTAGAAAAGCTAAAGAGGTTGGTGCAGCAACAAAAAAAGCTAAAAATCGAGCTGGACAGAAGCTTATACATTTTGATATTTACAATGGACACACAAGTACGTTGCTCTAATAAAACTTGAATTCTTTCGCATCATCTGATAGTGTTCCTTTTTACTTTTTTTACTCAAATGTTAAATAACTTCCTGAGAATTGGGCTATTCTAGAGATTATTAGAATCGTTCAAACAAAAAAATTGTATTTTTTGTCAATGGTATGTTTTTACTTAACTTTATTTATATTTTTCAAGTTTTCCACGACTTCTTCACGGCATTTGGCAAGACAAAAATTTACGTGCAACAGAAGAATAAAGGTTACGGACTGAAATGCCACAGAGCAATCAGAGAGATATGCAAAATGATAGGCATAAAAGACTTGTATGCGAAAATCGAGGGTTCCAACAATTTGCAGCACATTGTGAAGGCATTCTTCATTGGTTTACTTCAACAGGTCATCATCTCTTTTGGTTGAAACTTTCTTTTTTTTTAAGATATAGGACGTCTCAGATGTAAAACTTCAAACATACAAAAGTTTAGTATTATAACATAACCACAGGCAACGCCACAGGTGCTACAATTGCACTGTTCATTCTGTCTGTAAGATGTTGGTTACTGTCGTTGACGACACGTTTGGTCTAGTGGCTAGTAACCCTAGCTGTTAACCAAACGGTCGCGGGTTCGAATCCCGCCAGAAGCAAATGTTTATGTGTTAACATTTTACCTTTGTACCTGAGTAATAATGTAGGTACAATTCACAAAAAAAAAGTAATCGATGTAGTATATCAACCGTCTGGTATCCATAATACAAGCTTTTTAGTTGCTTAGTGTGGAACTAGATGGTGCTGTGTGAAAATATTTATTTATTTAGACAGCAGGATGTTCAAATGACTGAGAACTGCTTACTATAATGCTCTAAATGTTTGCGATTCCTTTAGAGAACTCATCAAAAACTCGCCGAAGAGAAGAAACTACATCTCGTCGAGTATAAGAAGGAACACGAAGACTTCCCCACAGTGGTGGCGAGTCCGAGTTACGTGAGAACAAAGGAGGAAATACCCAAAGACGAAACCCTAGACTTCACTCAGTACGTTTTGAACGATCGTGTGATACTGAGGAAGAAAAAGTATCCAGTTTTTTATACAAAATTGCCAAGTTACAAGATATATTTGAAGAAATATGAAAAGTATAGGAACCATGAAAAGATTCGCCACGACTTGAAAGTGGAATACGGAGAAATCAAGAGTTTCTTAACTGATAAGTACCCAGAAGAAAAAACTGAGAAGGAGGAAGCTTAGATTTGAATTTGTAGTTTAGTTGAATAAAAGTGTTACGCAAACCACCTGAGTTTTCCTTGTATGTTTTTCTTAAAAAAGGATGTTTATTTTTCTCTAAAATTGGAATAAATATGGAGTTCATATGATATGATATAGCGACACTCATCAATCATCATGCTACAGCATAAATTCTGCCCCTTCCAAAGGACACCTGTTTTTTAACATAAAAGAGATTTCGTGAATGTTTCACATTGAATTAAAAAAACATATTTTCACTTTTTTACGTTATTTTTAAATGTAATTAGTTTAATTTATTCTTAAATTAAATTCTTTCCCCCTTACTATTAATTTTCTAAGCAGATAACTGAAAGATGTTTGAAATGAAATTTTGGCATGACTGATAAATTGCCCTGCTGTGAATAAATTTTTACTTACGAACCTTATTTTGCCCAGTCTGTACATGCACTATATGACAATAATTTTCCATGAAATAAAAGATAGCATAATAGGTATAATATAATGATTTATTTGTAATAAAGTTTCATATTAATATGTGTAAAAATTAAAACTTCTTCATAAAATTGGAACCACTTACATCTCTAAACAATGCGTATCACTCCGAAAAATTAAATAGGTATTTATTGTACAATGTTCGAACGTTTTAGGAAGAGGAACATTTTCATTTCAATCAAAATTAATATTTGGTATCTTTACGTAGTATAAAAACAAAGTCGCTTCCTATCGTACGTCCATCTGTATGTGCGCCTAGAATTTTTAAACTACGCAACTGATTTTAATGCGATTTTCACTCGTGAAAAGAGCGTTAAACGACGAAAGTTTTTATATATCATTTTCAGAAAAATTATGCACCCGTGCAAAGCCTGGGAGCGGGTCTGATATTGTATTATAATAGAGAAGTTATATAGTTAAAAAAAGATTGTAATTATATATTCATTACGTTCACACAGTCATGGCACCCAAATAGTAATTTTAATTACACAAGTATATACACATTTATATTACATATACACCATCTACATGTCACTAAATGCTCTAAAATGCTAAAAAGTTATTGAAGCACCACATTCGTTTCCCAATTGACACGGAGAACGAATATATCAATTTAGTGAAAACATATTATCGATATAATTATTTCTATTGATACGAAACAGCCTTCAGAAATGAAATAATGTATAATATTATAACGCATCTTCAACGCCTTTTATTTATATGTATTAATAGCTGTGTATGTACTGTACATATTTGTCTATATTTGTAAATAATACTTTTTTATTTATAACTGACAAACAATCCAGTGAATCAATTCTGAACCAAATTTCCAAATATTCGGCTAAAGTAACGATCTCACTTTATAAACTAAAGAAGATTTTACCATTTTAGCCGAATATTTGGAAATTTGATCTAAAATACCATCAAACAAATCAATTATATCCTAATAAAATAAAATAAATAATGCGAAAGTTTGTATTTTTTAGACATTTGTTACTCAATCACGCAAAAACGGTTGAACAGATTTTGTTGGATTTTGGCACACAGATAGTTTATTACCTGGATTAACTTATAAAAAACTTTTTATTATGGAAACATTTTAGGAACGAAACAACATCGCATAGCTAGCTATGTAAGTCGCGGACATAGCTATGTAGTACTAAAAGTATTATTTACAAATATCTACACACATATAAACAGGTATCCACATAATACTCACGGGCACAAAAATGTGGCCCAAAGTTAATAGTTACTTCAACTGTTTTATTACAATAAAAATTTTGTATGAGTTCTAAATTGTAAATTATAATAAAACAGTTGATGTAACTTTTAATTTTGTGCCGGTGAGTGTAGGTATAAATTAAGGTGTTAAAGGCATTCACTCATTGAAATCAAAAGTACAGAAAATGTGCTCCTAAAATAACATAATATAAAAACATCACATTGTTTGCCTATTTAAATTATTATTGGTTATTCTATCTAAAGTCACGTGTCTTATACATTCAAAAATACATACTTCACCATTAATTAGCGTCAAAGTCTAATGATATATTCATTATAATATTATGAGCGATATTATTATTAAATTAGTCTATTTTAACCTCCACCAAATGTTGCAGTCGACTCGAATGAGATCATGAGAAGGGAATTTCACTCCGACGGTTCTGGAAAAAAAAAATTAGTTTATTTTTGACGACAACTGTCGCGCGTCGGCCTCAAAATTTGTTCCTCAGAATCTTTGCACTTTTCATAAAAGATTTCTATCCGAGCTCACCGAGGATGTCTGAATCAAAATTCTTGCTCTTCTTACTGTGCTCGGGGCAACCACATTCCTGTTAGGTGTTGGTCGTATGACAAGAGTTGTGTGTAATGCAAAGTATGGAGAATAGATTTAGGGATGCCCAACTCTATACACAAGTAGCATTTTATTTACGGTTATTTCATGTACTTCTCCACCAACCAATCATATCAAACATGTGGTCAACCAACTTATGAACCACTATTTAATTTTTTCAGTTTAACACCCATGTAAGTTGGTCCTCCTTTACCTCTACTCTCCATAGTGTAAGTAAAGTATAGTTACTGTCTGGTAGTGGGCGCCATCTGTCGGCGTGGTCGCGCGCTCGATGCGGCTCGAGGTGTGCTCTCACTCCGCCGAGCACGTCAGCCGCGCCGGCCGCCGCCAAGGCGAGTGGCGCGACGGCGGCGCCGGGCAGGTGACGCAGCACTCCCGCGCCGCTAGAGCTGCGCGCCGCCAGCGCCATCGTAGCCGCCTGCTCCGCGAATCCCTACAAAACATTTCTGTTTATGTTAATGTCCACTCGATGGTAACACGAGCAACCTCACACGCGACCACAGCAGGATTAAGGACAATGGAATAGGTGAATCGGCTTTGGGTAAATGAACATACCAATTTTTTAGGCCTGACACAAACGGAGTCCGTGTTAAAAAAGATAAAAAGTAGCCTATCACGTGTCCCGTACTTCTAAATGTTTATCTACCAAGTTTCATGAAAATCAGTTAATTCGTTTAAGAGTGCCGGAGGAACATACATACATACACACAGAAAAAAATTCTAAAAATGATCAATTTAGTTTCAGTATCATGTATAGAGCCTATATACACGATATTTCTGAAAACAAAGTAAATTACTCCATGACATGACCGACCCCTACAGATTTATTATTAGTGTTGATAGGTCGTAGATATTCCCACGCAAAAAAAGGGGGTGATATAATAGTGAAACGAGAGGGGCAGTCGGTTGACGAGTGAGATAGTTGAGTGGCGAGTGCACTTGCCTCCCTGACGGTGTGGTAGGCGCTGGCGACGCCGTCGCGGAGGTCGGCCACGTGTCGCGCGGGGTCCCTGCGCCTGCGACGCCTTTGCTCGCGTCTCTCGTACGCGTCTTGCAGCTGCAGAGTCGGCCCCGGCGTCAACATGTCGAACGCCGTCTCCGCCGTCGCCTAATCAACACATCCAATCAGTATTGTCATCTTAACTGCAAGACGTCCACTGCAGGACATAAACCTCCAATGGCACCAGTCAGAAACAGTCTGATTCTAACCTAGAGTTAGGGAACTCGCCTAACTCTCGGCGCCTCGTGCAGTAGTGAGTGTGAAGTGAAAGTGATTGCCGTGAATGGCCGGCTTTATGTGTCCCCTAAATCTAACTGTTGGTAAAAACGGACATATCAGTTTCTTAATTCTAAAAACTAGAGTATGATTTGTCGAACATTACTCCGCATCTTCAAACAATTCAGATAAAAGGCAGTACAAAAGACAATACAAGTTTTTTTTTTTAATGTAATATGTGTAATATCGTACTCGTATGGTAACATACTAATTTAAAATTCTTGCCAAATAATATTAATTCATATAATTTTTAAGTCTTTTAAGTGTTTACACAATAAGACCCCATAATTGGCAATGTAAGTAGTGAAGTGTTTATGTTGTTTTTTGTTTTGCTGTTGGGTTTGTGATCAAAGTAAATAAATAAATAAAACAGAACATAATCAAACATTTCCTCTTTTGACCGTCCCAGGTTTTTTTGTTTTGTTTCTCGTTGCAATGCATTAAGTAAGAGTTAGAGCATTAAGAGGCTCATTAGCTTCACTAGTTGTTGTAGTGAAGTTACATTAGCCCCGGGAGTTCTCCGAGTGAATGAGACGTACCTGTATGAGATGCAGCAGCCTGGTGGTGATGTCGAGGGCGGCGACGGCGGTACGCGCCGTGAAGGAGGCGGCGCCACGCCTCAGGCCGTACACGAGGCGCCCGTCGCGTCGCCACTGCTCCACCGGCAGCCACACCAGGTCGCAGATGCCAGTCACTGTACGTACGTGGTGTACCTTCATTACTTCACACATTCCACACATACCACCACCATCTAGTTCCACAGTAAGCAACTAATGCTTGTATTATAGATACCGGACAGTTAACATACTAAATATTTATACATATTATAAATACAAAACATCCACGATTCAGGGTAACAAGGAAAAATGTTAACATATAAACATTTGCCCCTAGCGGGATTCGAACCTGCGAACTTTTGGTTAACAGCTAGGGTTACTCTAGCCATTAGACCAAACCTCCCAGGGTGACAACAAAAACTTCCTAAAATGACAAATTCCTAAAACGACAACTTATTTTGTGCCGATATTTTTAGTGTACGATTTTACAAGTCGTCATTTTTATTTATACTTTGACCATTTTGACATTTCACAACTATGCGTGACACCCCTTAGTAAGTTGCAATTGCAACTTCATTATCACCCTGAGAGGACCAAACGAGTCTATTGCATTTGTTACAAAGACTGCGCAACCTCAACCTTCTACTCAGGAAAAAAAATTATCGTACGATCAGGTGAGCATGAAGTCAATTGCTTTCCCGTATGTAAATAACTAGGTGGTGCTCGCCGCTCGTCCGCGTTGAAAAGTATAAAATTATAACACTTGCTAACGCCAACCTATCTACCGTGGAGCGGATCGCTAAAATATCACCAAGCATTTGTCATGTTAGTCGCTTCACCTGATTCTATTTTAAACGAATAGATGACGCTATCATATCAAGTGTGTCCCGGGCCAAGCCGAGTGTTTACTTTTATTTTAGATTTCCCGTAGGAATGAAGCAATTTTTTCCGCGGTAAAAATAGCCTATGTTCATCACAGATAATGTCGGCTTCTAATGGTAAAGGATTTTTTCAAATCGGTCCAGTAGTTTCGGAGCCTATTCAATACAAACAAACAAAAAATCAAATCGTTCCTTTTTACAATATTAGTATAGAAGTATAGATAAAAAAAAGCACGACGCACCGAATTGCAACAAAGAGCGCATCGGACCAATGCCGCTGAGCAGTCCGGGCAACTGATGGCGCTTGATGTCAGTCAACCATTCGCGCAGCGCCCACTGGATCAACTTCTCCACTCCCAGCAGCCCTAATCTGAAATGTGAAAAACAGACACCGTTTTTTAATTTTCAAATTCCATTCTAGTTTCTATAATATATCTGGGCCCCTAGCCATGAGCACACCAATTCCAACGCTCCCTTACGAAGTTAGAGAACGATAGAAAATAAAGCTCGATGATTGGTCAAAATTTTATGTGGACGTTACAACAACCAATCACCGGGCTTTATTTCTATCGTTTCGTAAATACGCAACACTCCCGTTTGCATTGGTTTGCTCTTGACCAATCTACACATACATTATAATGTGAAACAGATTTCATAAAATAAATACCAGACGAAAATGAGACCGGAGACTGGGACTATCACTCATGAATATATTATAATTAGATTAATTGAGCCTTTCTATGAATGAGTACTTTCTTGAGCCCACTCCACGTTTAAATGGCTTCATAAAAAAAGGTTGATTTTTGATAAATTTTTTTTTCTATCACCAAAACCTCTATTAAAAAAAATATACCTGTAATCGAGCCTCTTGAGGGTGAGTTCTGAGCAGTTGAGATGGCCAAGACCCATCAGAAGGCCAGCAACTGGGCCAGCGGAGAGGTCCACCCGCTTGCCCACGTAGTCCAAACGAATCGGTACGTCCGGGGAGAATACGATGCGTCTATGCGAGAATACAATAACGTGTTCTAATATAATAGACATATTTTGGTAATATCCAATCGACTTATGTGTGACTTGCCCTCTACTTGGTCTAAGGGAATTTAGGGGATGTACCCAATATTTATGTCCGTGTAAGATTAGTAGTAGGCTGATATCCGTAAAGTTATTCGCAATCGAGTTGATGAACAAATGTTTTGTCAAAAGAAGTACCCACCTGAAATATATGGGCGAGTCATCGAGCGGTTCATGGTTCACGGTGGTCTTCGCCGCGGGCTTATCGTGGCCGAGGGCGAGTTTTTGGAAATCTTCCTCCAGCTGTATGAGATTTTCATTCACCAAACGTTCCGCTTCATATGTCTCCATCAGGGGCTCGTCTTCACGATTCACTGCACATTTCATAGGCATAATGAGTTCATGTAGGTTAATCTCATTAGCAAGATAGCATAACCGCCGGCCGCCATCAATAGATTGTTTCTTTATTTGCACGGGTTATACCGGATGTATAGTAACGGAAAAAACAGAAACTATCGTACAAACGCGTAAGGCACTGCCTCAAAAAATATTATAGCATTGTGAGAGAAATTATGCACTGACGCTTGAATTTCTTCACTATATCTACTGGAAGTCATTTGTGTTTACCATTGTTTGGGTTAAGGTGCTAAAGGAGCTTAAGGTAATACAAGTCAGCTTTCCTCCATACAAACGTACAATGATTATTACTCCGCTGTTTTATGTTTAATTTACTTTTGTAAGTAAGAATGATACCGATTTATCTTGTCGTTAACTAGGTTCGTATGCATACAAACTTTTGAAAAAACGTATTAATTTAAAAGATATGATCCTTGAAAAATCCATATTTTAACACAATTTAATGAAATTTTGAGGGTGATTAGGTCTATCCAGTGTAAAAAAAATCCAAAATACTTTGCATACAAACATTGATTAGTTATTCAAGAGTCCAAATAACTTTACACGAAATAGATATATATGCAGTAGTTTTGTTAAAAGCAGTATATGCCCAAGGGTGTGTTTATGATTTTATTTTTGGTATCAATCATTGCGCATCTCAGTCGACTGCTCTTCCCGCGCTTGTGCTTGCGTCCTGTCTCATGCCATGAGACCGATGGTTCGGGCCGCTGACTTGTTTCACCTTAAGGGGAGACTGTTATAAGTGAGCTTACTGTTCTCATTGAGCGATAGAGAGTCGGCGTCGCCCAGGGAGGTGGGCGTGGGCGGTGGGTCGCGCAGATGGCTGGCGATGCTCATGACTGGCGGACGGTGAGTGGGCGTGGCATGTTTCGATCCGCCCGACTCGCACGAGATCCCGCCCAAGCTCTTACACTCGTCGTCTATGTAAACAACATAATATAGGCACAGTATAATAATGAGTACTTACAGTATAGCTTACAGTATGGTCACTCCCTACCTCCCGTTGAAAGTGCCCCCACCCGCGCTCAGTTACCTCACAGTTACCGGCTGGCAAGGACGTCTTATCTCATGCATGTTTTATCTCACTCACACAAGCATGGTACGCGTTCACCTACACGAGCTTAGACTGTGTGCGTAGCAACGCGTTTGTTTCATACATTTGATCGCCAGTGACCGGGTTTGATATAGGTTAGTGTGCTTGCCTTAACTCCCCGGCTGAGTCAACTTGGGTAATGAAATTTTCAGTTGGCTATGGTCTGTGGTTCTTGAAAGTAGTGGCAAAGCACACTGCGTTTCGCACTACAGTAACGACCCAATTGCAGAAGCTCACCGTGAAATAACAGTAGATATGTATGCTGTTGTGTTTCGGTGAGAGAGTAAGTGATGCCAAAGCCTATTTCTCTATTTCAATACCTTATCTTCATCCCACTATAGGCGGTAGCGCACTTGTAGTTATTTGTGGTGTTACAAGTGTAAACCATGTCTGTGCATTACTTTCCAAGGCGATTTTTTAAGTAGTATGAAACAAAGTCAGGAATTCGAGTATTAATAAAAATAACTCACCATTAACTTCATCAGTTCCCAATTTAGTGAAGAAAGAAATTAGGAATGCGAGCGTGTCCTGATCTATGGAGAACCTTAGCGGCAACATAGATATTTTGAGACAGCACTCTTGCGCCGATAAGGTCGGATCGGGCTTTAGATGACACGCCTTCACCACCAACTGTAAACATATCAAAATATTCTATAGATATTCCAGAAAGGCATACTGAAAATAATCTTAGAATTGACATGAGCTCTGTGATCTTACCATATACGCGTTGACCCTTTCAGGTTCGTCATTGAGGTTGTATATAGTGAGCATCTTATTGATTCGGCTGCAACTGAGTCGGTCCAGTATTTCTATCTTGTGTATTGCGAGCGTGTGACGAGAGGCGTGAATACCGCCCGGAGGATATATTTCGTGTTGGAACTTCACCTAATGAGAGAAAATAAGAAACACGATTCACTATGTGTACCAAGCAGGGTTGTTGCGGATGGAGTTTTTTTTTTAATAGATCCTACAGAGATTTCAAAACATTGCATTAATTTAAGGATGGTTTCCGGTGCGAACTGGTTTGTAAGAAATACAGAGATTCATGAGTACTTGCAGATGCTAATTGTCAAAGAGGAAGTTACAAAGAGCAGCAAAAGATATAAGAACAGATTAAGGGAACACTCAAATGACTCAAAAAGATGGCGCAATACTTGACTTGGATCAACGAGCGTAATAGGTCCTGTCATTCACAGGAATGCTTCATATAAATGCGAAACCTGGCAACACATCTGATTAAAGCTAAATAGCCGATTGCAGATTAAGAGTAAAAAAAAATAGATTTATTAAACAGTCCTGGGAGCAATATGGACCTTGTTCAGCGAGAGCATGACGCAGACGGAATGTTCTCTCATGGGCCCGCCAATCTCGCGCCAGTCGCGACTGAGCTGCTTGACGGTGCCACCGGGCTCCACTTTGTCGGTGCCCGCCGCCCAGCTGACGCCTCGCGACCGGTAAGCGGCTGTCGTTTCGCGCTCCTCCTCGTACGGCTCGTACTCCTTGTCACCGTGCCTGTTCACGTTACAACTACAGTAGAGCATCACTCTAAGTCTAACATACCCGACCTTTTTTTATCCTGGCCTCACATAATAGTTATTGTTTCATCTTGCGGGCGACAGTAATATGCCTAAATATAATTATGTGATCAGTTAACCGTTATCAGTTGAAGACGTGAGTGGATGAAGGTAAGGTATGTCGCATAATTCAAATTTTGAATAAATCGAAGTTAAAGTTTTACTTTTAATTTTTGAGATAAGTCGCCACGGAACTGTTTTTTGTATTAAATTATGATGCAAAGTTGTGTAAACAACCTAAAATATTAATGGTATGATAGCAATTAAACACTTCTATTATTTCAATTTAAAAAAAGTGAAAATAGCCCTCTTGTCCATTAACAAATGTAAACTTTTCTGCACTCTTTGCTTTTTAAAATTAACTGTACATATCAACCTTTTTCAACTTTTTATTTTCCAAAAATGTCTTTAATCGACGATCTTAAGGTCTAAACATTCATATGGAAATATTACATTCATCAACGCAAAAAAAACGAAAAACCCAAAAAATGCGACATAACGCCTTCATCCACTCACGTCTTGAGTTATTTGACTGTAAAAATAAAAATACTGGGCTTAAAGCTACAGTTCGGACCGCATAAAAAGGCAAACGGGCCGCACGTCTAGTATGAGGGCTCTAAGCCTACATAGCACACATTGCAGTAATTACTGGTTAAGTACTTATTTATCTACGAAATTAGTAATAACAGCAGCCTAGTTCAGATAACATGTTCAATATTTTTTAAATTAGTTTACTTGGTAGTCCTCGGGGATCCTTGTTTCCGTGCTTTTTCATCAATTTTGACGGTTTTCTTAACAGGAACCACCTCACCGCGGCTGAAGTCGCTGCCCCCATACATATGCCACATCACGCTCATCTCGCAAAGAGTATATCTGTAACAAAGTTATATTTATTTCACATAATTTGTCCTGGAAAATCTATAGAAAATTGTGGATTTTATTAATTCAGTACGAGTATATTTAGTTGTTAAATTCTAAAGAAAAAAGCAGCTAATACCTGAACAAGGGCATAGGGAAGCTTTTGGGTGCTTTCAGTACATCGGTCCTCTCTGGTGGAATTGTGAAGTGTTGCTCGATCAGAGGCAATGGTCCACTCGAGAACCACTTCACCACAGGCTCCTCTAAATCGCTGTCCACTACTTGCGGCTGGCTCTCAATAATGCAATACTCATCATCCGTATTGTTACCTTCGCAGTTCGATTTTCTCTGTGTAAAGGCAAGTTGTAACATAAATAAAAAAAAAATACGCTTTCATCTAGCATTCCCAAAGGGGTTTCGCAGAAATTTATTCCAAAAATCATTTTAGGCGTCTATGAATTTCGTAAATATCAAAAAACATAAAATACTTATTAAGGTTTTTTAAAAAATAAAACCATGTTTACACATAAAACAAAATGTTATTATAATGTAAATGAATATTTTTTAGATAATATTATTATTTAAATATAAATAATATAAATGTAAATATGTTTAATTTAAATAAAATAAAATTCTTTTATATTTATATAAATATTTATAGGCTTATGTATACTTATATGTATATATATGCTTCCTCTCTCCTAGTCCCTAAGTTGCATGCCCAACAGGGTCCATAACACTGGTCTAAATTTTTATATTGTAACATCGTTTATACATTATGGTTTGCAATAAAATATTTGAATTTGAATTTGAAAATTTATAATTTATATTTTGTATATTTTTTAATTTTATAATTTAAAACGATTTTCTAAAATTAGTCAAATAGCGGATTCTGAAGATCTGTGGGCACAAATAAATACTGAAGTACATACATAATAAACCCTAACTTACATTTTTTCTCTTTGATTTGCGCGGCGTTGGCTTTGGCGTTGTCGACGGATCTCCCAATTCCGTTGCGACCTGAACATTAGTGGGTTTAGTCTCCTGAAAGTCTGCAGTTACACCTGAACAAAAATCTTCATAATCGAAGTGCTTCATTTCCGTGTCGTTCTCAATCGAGTCCATTGATGTCTGTTTTTTGGTCATATTCGATTCGTCCGGGAAGAAAAACACCTCAACGCCCTCCTTTTCTACGGAACTGTTGAAATCTTCCTCTTGCACTGTACAGGGAATGAAAATTTTAAATGTTTTCCAATAGCTTATTTATCGAGACGCACAATTGGCGTGGAAAGTAGAATCTAGAATTCTAGACAAAAGGAACCATTGTAAAATGAAATTAAGAGTTTCTTTGAAATCTTTTTAATGAATAAACATCTGTTTCACTGTAATTGAAATAATGAAAGTGGTTGTGCGTTAAAATAAAGGAGAGACAAAGAAAACTTTTATATTTCTATGCATCTAATAGAATGGATCCCCATCAAAATTGACCTTTGGATCTTTCCCTAAATAAGAATATAGATAATATACTTGTTAGATTAGACTTACGTGTGGTATTAGGGCTCTCTTTCATAGCCTCAGCCATCAGGTCGTTCACTTGTTGAAGTTCACTGGGCGACAACTCTCTCACTTCTTCTACTGGTCGATCTTCTAAACCTAACAAAATGCATCAAGCTGGTATGAATAACTATTTATAATAGAAATAAATCTTAACATTTATTCTTTTCTAGTATGGTTTAATTTATTTAGTATATTATTAGCTGGTGATCGCGATTTGGTCTGCGTTTTTAAATTTTTATTCGGGAACAGTGTATTATGTTTTTTTTTCGGATGAAAGATACCCCATTTCATTTCCTATATCCCTGACAACGTGTATACAAAATAACAAAGATCGGTTGAGTAGTTAAGGCGTGAAAAGATAACAGACAAGAGTTACTTCCTGCTTATACATGCTTCACGCAAGAACATGCTTCTTGCGTGAAGCGTGAACCAAAAAAAAAATGGACGAAAACAATAACAAAGTGGTACCCCAGGGGAGACAAAAGAAGTAAGGGAACAGTTTAAACTTTGGGAGGATGATATAAGACAAGTAGCAGGTCATTTGTGGATCAGATTAGCCAAAGATAGAAGAACTTGGAAATCTTTAGAGGAGGACAAGCTGTTAGAGTTGAAGGACCGATTGCCGATATTATGCAATAAAGTTTATATTTTTAGCTGTTTTATATTGTATTTAGAGTATATTAGTATGTAGGCAAAGTAATGTATAATATTGTTAACATAACAGCAATAAAGGCTTATTTTATTTCATTTATTTTTTATACATGTTTATTAAACAGGTCAGTGAATAGAAGTGTTTATTAGATCTGTAGGAGTCGCGTGTAAGGCAAAGGCACTCACCGACTAGAGTTTCTATCGGTTGGTCGGAGCATATGCTCGTGTGGCGCGACGACGGAACGTACGGCGGCTGTGAGTCGCCGTCGCTGGCCGCGTACGTGACGAGGCGGCACAGCGCCGACGCCGAGTCCCAACAGGTGTATATGCTGATCAAGTTGTTGGACGCGCTCAGGTCCACTTGCGGCTGTTCCCTTGACTAACGCACGTCTATCATTACACCACGGCTACTTCACTTTTAGCTCTATTATATAATTAACCCCTACCTGCATTCTATTGAGACCATTCTAATGAGGTGTGGTGGAGTCGGGAAATTTGCAGTGTAATCCCGTCAATAGAATAATGGACGTTTTTGAGAGTTAAGCATTGACCAAAACATATTTTATTTTTTTAAGGCTTATAAGTTTTCAAGGTGCCATCAAAATTGGACAAAATCGTGCTAACGTGACGAATGAACGCCCCCTTATAACTTACTTTGTTCTCTTTGTCCTCCATCCTGAGTGATAACTCGAAGAGACCGACGTCGACCACACAAACGTAATCTCTCTTGATATTGGGCAACTTGTCATCGTCCAGAGGAACCGCAACTAGTGGCTTGCACCCTGTCACGTTCATTATAAACCTACGGGAAAACAATTAAAAATTGAATGACCAAAACGCAACATTTCTCCAGTCGCGGACTTCACTTTTACTTTCAGCTTCAGCTTCACTTTCATTGTGCCTGTTCAGGATATCATACAAGAGTCGATACTACTAAGTACACTCGTCCTAGAAATATACAATAGATGTATAGTGAAGCGAGATTACTCACAGTGTGCACTCCTGTGCTAAAAAGCGTAGACACGATGTATTCGTCTCAGTTATGACGTTGCTTGATACTGCGAAATTTCCTAGCGTGAGTACTGTACGTATGGGGAGGTATAGAGGTCTGAAAATTACAACAAAACCAATTAAGGTCACTTTTCATTAAGGAAAACCGTTTGAGACCTTTGCGGTCCAGTGTATTTTAATAATCAAATAAGATTGTAAAATGAGTTATACAAGTTCATTATTGCGACAGACTCTAGCTGCACGAGTAGCATGGTATATGGTAACATTATTTGTCAAAATTTTACAACCAAACTAGTATTAAATGACAAAATGTTTCCTCTTATAACTTAGCAGGGCAAATAATGAATTTAAAATCGATCCAATTGCACAAAATCTGACATGGTGAGTACAGTACCTGTAGTCTATGGCACATTCGAGTATATGAACGTGGAGCTCCGAGACGACGGTGGACGGAGTGTACCCGGGCACCGGATAGTCGATCACGTCCAACACGTCCATGAGCTGCGTCAGCCAAGCGATTCCTTTGTCGCCGCGGTGACGCAACGAAGCTTGTTCGATCCCGAGCGCAATGCAGATGGCCTGGCCAAAAACACTCTCCAGTTAGACGATACGTTTGGTCTAGTGGCTAGTGACCCTAGCTGTTAACCAAACGGTCGCGGGTTCCAATCCCGCTAGGGGCCTAGGTTTATGTGTTAACATTTTACCTTTGTACCTGAGTCATGGATGTTTTTTATTTACATATAATATGTATGTATTTACAAAAAAAGTAATGTATGTAGTATATAAACTGTCTGGTATCCATAATACAAGCATTAGTTGCTTAGCGTGGAACTAGATGGTGCTGTGTGGAATGTGTGAATATATTTATTGCTATTATTATAGTTACTCAAGGACTGTTCTCAAAATTTCCTTGGGCTAACCCAAGAAATATTCGTTGAATTGCATTCAAAAGTCAATCGTTTATTGCACAATGCCTTAACTTAGTTCCAATTGCCAACGACTTTTTATAATTATTAATCAGTTGTGAGTGCATATTCTATCGTATATATCGTATCGTAATATTATTCTAAGTACAAAATATAGTTCCAAGCAACAAAATGCACAAAATATGTAGGTCACACACACAAAAAACTCACTTTCAAATTTGAATTCTCCTTATCCGGATCCACTTTGAGCGCCAAAGAGAACATGTCGTTTTCTGACAGCTGTTCTTTAATCGCCACGCCTTTACCCGACGGGTGTATCGTACTTTTCAAATGTGACGGTAGAATTGAGCCGAAGATACGCAATGAAGGCTTCTCTGATGGTATTGTTATAGTAGCTGAAAAATAAATAAATGTTATGTAGCTTTCTATTGGTGAAAGAATTATTAAAATCGGTTTAATAGTTTTTGAGTTTATTCATTCATTACAAACCAAAATCTCTCTTTATAATCTATACAAATATATAAAGCTGAAGAGTTTGTTTGTTTGTACGTATTAATCTCACGAACTACTGGTTTGAATTGAAAAATTATTTTTGTGTTGGATAGTCCATTTATCGAAAAAGGCTATAGGCTATAGAGAATGCGGACGAATTTGCGGGCACCAGCTAGTGTTATAGTATTAGATATCATAAAAGGAAAATAATAAAAAAAAAGAATTAAGAACAAGTCGATCGCTGAGGACAGGATTCGAACCTGCGCGGGTATAACCCATTGGATTTCAAGTCCAACTCCTTAACCACTCGGACACCTCAGCTTCTATAGCCTCGTTCGAAAATAATGATACCTTTCTTAAACATTGTAAATGACGAATTATGAAAGCAAACAAAACCTATTGTACAGGTACACATTCAGATGGTAAGAAAATGTTAATATTTACACAAGTGTTAATTTTATCTACAATAGGCATTTTATCTATTCATATTTACATATAGTTATAAATATTTATACTTATCTACATTCAAATAATTTTGATGATGCTGTATTATAACGAAATGGAAAATCATTTAACACTAAACGTGTATAGCTAAATAAAAATTATCTTTAACGGCGTACAGACTCGATATTAGCTTAAAAATTTCTTTGACTAATTATCAATTTTTTTATTGAAAGCTAAAAAGATAGTTTGTTTATTGAAAAGCTATGTTTTCAATAAAAAAAACTATGTTTCGCATCTATAATATTATGTAGTACACAATACCTTCATGGTACAAAGTGATTCTTCCGGACCGTAGGCACATCTGTCCTGATTTTGGCTGTCCATAGAGTCCGCTTACATGACACATTGACAGTTTGTGCGCCTCCAATACCATTTCACCCATTTGTCCGGGGACAACTCGTTTGTTGCTATCCTGTATGATTAAAAACATGAATATTTAACAAGTGTGGGAATATACAGGATAGAATTTTGTAATGCCACCTGAAGCATCCTGTAAGCTGTAAGCTGTATGTAAGCATGTAAGCTGAAGCATCTGAGCATAGAGTGCATTGGAATCTGTTTAGTGTTATTTTTTAGAGCTGTGAACAAATGGTACGAAGCAATCAATATAATTATGTAAATGCATAATTGTAAAAGATTGTATACCAAAATGCAAACTTACCCTGACTGGAGCATAGATGGTGAGTAGACCTTTGCCAGTTTTAAAGGTGAGGCAAAAGTTATGGGTGTCTTTCTTCTCGTAAGACTTTCCTATGCCCTTCTTCAATTTATTGTCGTACGTCGAGTAATACATGTTGTCTTCTTCAGACGAGGTATTACCAGAGTCTGAATCTGAAATGAAAAAAATAAAAAAAAACCCTACATTTTTGTATTACGTATACTCATGTCTTTAAATATCTACCTTTTGTTACTGAATTTAACTTCTATAATAATACGTATAAAGAAATAATTACCGTAAAGACTGCCTTTGCAAGCACCAAACGCTGGATTGATTGGTCCATACACGTCCTCGTTATATTCGTATGGATCAATTAAATGCGGCTCCCACAATAATAAGTCCGAATTGATGCGGTTATACAAAATCTCATATAATTGTTTTGACCTGTGTTGTGTATATACAAATGAACATTTATAAAAATTGCAACATTTTCAATGGCAAGAAATTATAAGGTTTACACTAAGGGTACACTTCAATGGGAAGAACTTTTGACTGTTAGATAAAAGCAAATTTAAACATGTTTGATTAGCCTAAGCCCAGCCAATGTAATGTTATTTTACATGATATTAATCATATTGTATTTTTAGTTCTAAAGACGAAGGAGATTCTTCCAAAACCTGTAAAGTCCTTTTAACCAGACGACATAAAAGCACAAAAGTCAAAAGGACAAATTACAATGAAAATTTTTTTTGATAAAAAAGTAGAGAAATAATTATTATGATGAATATTTTACTCACTCCAGTTGCAAGCTGAGTATGGGTAGACTGAAATCAAGATGAATTGAAGATAGATCCACTGAGCTATTTGTGAACTCTGTCATTTCTTCCTCTGTACCAGGAACAATTAAGTTTTCCTCTTGAGCTTAAAATAGAATTACATATATATATTTTATAGCAAATTTATCAAAAAACTTAAAGACTAAATATGATGTAATTTTTTGTAACTATAACTGTCAATTAGTATTTTAACTGAGTTAACACTATGATAAAGTTCGGAGTGCTGATTCTGTTAGCAAAATTTAAGTTTTATGTTTAGCTAAATATTTAGTTGTATTTCTTGTGAAAACGTAATTTTACACAATAAACTAAATATTGATTTGGCAAAAGATGGCGCTTGTATTGTTGCCGTTGGATGACTAAATCAATTGTTACCTATAATTTTTTCATGATATTTTATATCCAAATAGGTAACAATGCAATTATTGTGACGATGATAAGTCGACGGTCGTATCAGTACTTTTGTTGAGGCGAGTTTAAAACTTACTATGCGGACTGCCCTCGTGTTTGGTAAAGCTTTGATGGGCCATTTTCTTCCCACTGAAGGGACTTGGCTGCGTACTCTTCAAGTTGTTCATTATATACATGGAAGTCGTCATTGGATTGCCGCCAGCGGGTTGGAAGTGATCTTCTGTCATCGAGTCAAACGGGCTACTACTGGTTTTGGCCGGTTGGAATGTTAGAGTTATACTGTCAATACAAAAATCTCACGCTGTAGAACAAAAAATAAGTTCAAACAATGACACGAATAAGAATTGTCATATATGCCACCACAGCGGAGTAAAAGTAATTAAGTAAGTTGAGTGTTCAATTTGAGTTGCACTTTTGAATGTGTTAATCGACTTATGTGGCCGACTGTACATCATATTTTTTTATGTATTTCAAGGTTTAGCCTACGTGGGTCGTGTAATTTATTTTTTCGGCAACTTGGTTGCAAATTACTGTTACCTTTTCTACTTACCCAAAAACTTCATTACATTTTATTGTAAATGTATATAAAAATTTCGTAAAAAATTATCTAACCGATGGTGAAGACCGCATCAAAACAGACGCGGAAAGCGACTCTAAAATTATACTATGTGAAGAAGATAACAGTCGGATATGCTTACGTTGGTACAGGCGCAGAAGCGCCCCTTAGAATATTCGCGTCAGAACATTCGTCCATTGTGGCGCGAGCGATATGCGTCGCCGGTATGCGTTCGTCTTCCTGGAAATTTATTTAATTGCATTATGATCTCCTCGAGTGGCATCATCATTGTCATTAAGAGTTTATTTAGAACTCCCCGCCCGCCGTTGCCCGCGACTTCGTCCGCGTTAAAAAAGATAAAAAGTAGCCTATCACGTGTCCCCGTACTTCTAAACGTTTATCTACCAAGTTTCATGAAAATCAGTTAATTCGTTTAAGAGTGATGGAGGAACATACATACATACAGAAAAAAATTCTAAAAATCGTCAATTTAGTTTCAGTATCATGTATAGAGTCTATATACACGATATTTCTGAAAACAAAGTAAATTACTCCATGACCGACCCCTACAGATTTATTATTAGTATTGATAATAGTCTGATATAAAAAAAAAGATGGTGTAAGAAAAAAATAATCTTTATCTCGCGATAAAAAAGATTTATTTAGTTTTATATTTCAATAATAATATTTATTACGTTTTATCAATTCTGATTGAAAATAATAACCTTTATTCACTTAAAAAAATACATATCTCTGCAAATTTTCGAAATCGTTCAATTTCATTTCATTTATTACTATAAGTATGTGCATAATATATTTTTGTAGTAAATAAAGAGTTTGGAGTCGATAGGTATTTTGGTTTTATTATTTTTACAGTCAAAATTATGTGGCTTCGTAAAACATTTTTTTAGAGAAAATTTTGCACGTTGATACAAAAAGGTTCGCCACCCCTGTACTAGGACATAATAACAAGACCACACTCACATAATAGTAGAGATCCAGTGTGGTGGCTTTGAGGGTGACGGCTGTCGGTTGCGGCCGCGAGTTGGCTACTCGCTGCCAATTGATGGTACTATTCAGGAACTTGAAAACGAGGAAGTCATTCCTCACACGACGGTATTCGCGGTTCACGTTCGAACGAAGATCAGCTATTGGGAATCTGATAGAAAACAATGCATGCATGTAACCGTGTCCAAATACAAAAGGTCCTTGCAGGTAAAAATAAAATTTATAAACCATAATAATATCTGCTGCAATTTGCTAAGGACTTGGCTATTCCGCAGACTACTTGATGCAGCAGCGTAAGGTCAAGGTGACCAATATGTCATGGAAATGCCACCGAAGTAACAGTATACTACAAATTTCCAATGGATGGATTTTACAAGTTAGTAAAATCCATTCGTCAATAAAATTATGATAGGCTGACGATTCAGTATGCAAACAGGTATACACAGCTACACACGTCAAATTTATAAAACCCCGTTTTTGCGTCGGGCGTTAAAAATTTTGTATTTTAGGAAAGTTGTCCAATTTTCCATTGAATTAATGGATTAAAACGCGTTAACTCATACTGCCTTCTCCTTTCTTCTATCTCACATTCCACTTGTTAAAATCACTCTCTTTCGAACCAAATGCTCTAAAAATTCTTTCATATGCGAATACATATAGGAACTCCTAGCGCCTTTAAAAAAATAAACAGATAACATACCTGAGTGTCGCGTGAACAAGGGACGAATGGAGTGTAAGGTTGCAATGGTTTTGAGATCGAACTGTGGGCGGCGGCGACGCACTCGCAGCGGACCCTCGCGGGGCGAAGAACGTCGCCGACATGCGCTCGATCACTGACAACTCCACGTCTAGGTGGAATGGCATACACCTCACGCTGCAAATTCCACCCAAATGTCACTTAAGCTTGCCGCAAAGATACACGGTACTCCTATTAAGAGTTGAACGCTAGGAACACCGTCAGCGGTCGATATATTATAATATCTCGGCAGGGGCGACGTCTCGGTTAAAACAGTAGTCGACGGGCTGTGCTTGCCTTTGCTTATAATTATGTGTTAACAAGCTGGTGCCGGCGACTTTGCCCGCGTTCTCTATAGCCTATAGCTTTCCTCGATAAATGGACTATTCAACACAAAAATAATTTTTCAATTCGAACTAATAGTTCCTGAGATTAGCGCGTACAACCAAACAAACAAACTCTTTATATATTGGTATAGATGGGCTATACCAATATGGGCGTATCTATATATGGTATAGATAATGGGCTGGGTGTTGATATTGATATAATTAATAATTGTAAATCGGGGGAAGTTAAGCATAAATTGACGGAACAGATTAATTTTTAGATGGATCATAGACAAATATACCGTAATTTAAACTGTAAATTATTCTAAACGAAAACTTACGAAATATCTGTAGTGGGATTCAAAAGTTTCTTCTCTCCACCGATACGAGTATATTTCGATGTCTGCTTGAAACTTATCTTTATATTATCCCGAGAGGACGCCGAAGGTTTCTTGCTTGAATCTTCGTCTTCTGAAAATGCGCATTCAATTCGTATTGGCATTTTAGTAATCTAGAACTGTTTACTAAACACTACCACATGTAATTTACGAACTAAAGTCTGAATCTAAAGTATCAAAGATAATGATGAAATATTACAGTACCTTTCCAATCGAATTGTATCAGATCAAAACTCTGCGGTGTAACAGCATTGTCTTCAGTGGATTTAGTGTAGAGACATTCTTGCAGCAGTGCGTGTTTAATGGAAGCTTCGCACATAGTGTGACTGCCGTGAGAGGTGGTCTTCTCGCTGCCGTCCAGGGACATCTCTGTTGTGATCAACCTGACAAGTAAAACAAAATTAATGATTAGCAACAACCATAACACTATTTTGCTTGATGCAAAATGAGGACACAAGAAACACGAGGAGAGATATAAGTCCAATGGCTACTCTTCGAGGATAGGAAGAGGGTGATGGTGGCATCTCTTACTTACTCATCGAAATACAATTGAAGACGTGAGTGGATGAAGGTAGTATGTCCCATAATTCTTATTTTGAATAAATCGAGGTTAAAGTTTTACTTTTAATTTTTGAGA
The DNA here is from genome assembly GCA_918317495.1 of Synanthedon vespiformis. Lineage (NCBI taxonomy): Eukaryota > Metazoa > Arthropoda > Insecta > Lepidoptera > Sesiidae > Synanthedon > Synanthedon vespiformis. The sequence goes on from OU906962.1 coordinate 4,597,345, forward strand.
CAAGTCGACACGGAACCGATTTTTGTACTAAATTATGATGCAAAGTTGTGTAAGTTCACCTCAAGTGATTTCTCCCGGCAGCCTTTTCGATCATGTCAATGGTGCTATAAAATTCCTCTTTAGTCCCCTCAGTCAACGGTGGGAAATTTAATTTTTCAAAAAACTCCTTCGAGATTTTCTGCATTTTCTCTATTGTTGACGCTCTTATACAATCCGATCCAATGGTTTCTGGTATGAGAATATCCTGAAAACAAATAACCTTTTTTATAGAACCGCCAAATATTACCGCCAAATATTGAATATGGGTTTTAGATTTGATTTTATGATCAACAAATATTATTTTTTACTAAAATAGCTTCACATAAATACTGTCAAAAATTAACTTCATTATAATTTTATTCATTTGACATCAACATGATAAAAATACCTTGTGTAAAAGAACGCAAGACAACGATTGAATCCTTAAACTGATAAGCGATATATCTGCTGATGGGTCACCTTCGACGAAGGGAGCTGAAAAGATTTAATCACAATAGATGAGAAAAAAAGTGAATCAAGCCAAAAGATACATACCATAAAAGTTTTATTTTTTTACCTTTTTTATTCCGTTTAAACCTAGACTGCGCGGGTGCACTTACGCTAGATGTGCAACTAGTGTTCATTGAACTAACTGAAGACGAGAAGCTCTCGGCCATATTTGCTCCAGGTGACGTCAATGTGTGAAAGCGTTCACCATCGTCACTCTCTTCTGTAAATAATACAAAATGTAACAATTTTGATATTTGACGAGCCCGTTGGATGAGCTTGCCTAAACGTCTCAGGGGCCCTGAGGTTCGATTGCCGTCGGTGTTAAATTTGGAAATGAACTTTTCAAAATTGACTCTGAGCCCTGATTCTGTATGGCAAATACGATTCCACACTCTTGTCTTACTTTTTCAAAAAACGTCATAAATACAATAGTACACAGTGGTTTCTGTGAAATCATAACGTGCCATAGATAATTTGTCTTGGGGCATCAGAATAGAGACATAAGAATTCCAGGACACGACAAGGCAAGACATTAGACGTGTTTTGAAAAAGTAAGACCAAGAGTGTGGAATTAAGGGTGAGTGAGTGAGTGATTAAGGGATGCCAGTGCCCATCCATGCATTACCCCATCTCATCTTTATCCTTCTATGGTCGGCACTTGCAGCACCCTGTGGCTTTGCTTGTGTTATAGGCGATGGTAGCCACCTAAATACAAGTGTACTTGTCGTACTTCATCATAAAAAAAGCCTGTATATTATTGTTAGCTGGACACAGGCTTCTTCCCAGTTCTAGGCCTACCCAAACTATAGATTCCTTCATGGTCGCAGCAAGTAGTGGTAGGGCACACTGCGTTTCGCAGTAATTTGGGCAGCCCGTCTGGCGGCAGTAACCACCACCTTACAGAATATCACCGTGAAATAACAGCATTATGTGCTGTTGTATTTCGGTGAGTGAGTAAGGGACGCCAAAGCCCATTATCCCTTTCCTTCTATGTAGCACTTATGGCGTTGCTTGTGTTATAGGCGACGGTAGCCAGAACCACCTACCATCAAGTGGACCGTCAGCCTGTCTGTTGACCTTAACATAAAAAAAAGTGATTGTCGTATGTTAATGCACACATTTATCGAAAAGACTCACAGATGTAAATCTCAGCGACTTAAGATTTTGAGCCGAACATTAATTCCGGTGGGTTACCACTGAGTATCATAATGTCACAGTCATATGTGTTAGTAAAAAAGTAACGGTTGTTTTTTTGAACTTACCAAGCCCAGGGCCAGACCAACCCTGCATGCCACTATATTTGTGCCCCATATCGAAGTTACGGAGTAATTGTGCCTCTATGAGCTGATAGTCCGCTTTTTGCATCGGTTTACATTGCGCGGTCCCACCACCGCTTGCCCGAAGAGGAATATTACTGAAAACAAAAACGTTGAGTAGAAAAATTCTTTCGTTGCTCGTATGACGAATAAAAATAATAGAAGAAGATTGATCTTGGACAGAATTGAAAGTTTGCGAGAAGTTGAAAAAGAGTCACAGATTTGTATATGGGATTGATTGTTCAATCCCATTGTTCATTTTAATTTCATGTTTTAGGCAAATAAATGATATTATTATTTCAAACAAATATTAAAATTCTAGCTAGCGACTTTGTTAGCGTGGAGAGCTATGTGTAAAAAGTATGAAAATTTTTACATAAAAAAAGTAATTTATACGTAAATTTATTCGTCTTTTAAACGTATTACAGATTCAGATACAGATATTATATATTTTATTAAGATGATGACTGTTGCACATAGCATATTTTATTAAGAGGTCTAAGTTCGACAAGAAGTCCTCTTATGCACTTATCATAGACAATATTATACGATAGACAAGGCAGTGAAGTGAACTATTCACTAATTTAATTTATCAAAATATTCTTAAAAAAGTGCACATAGAAGAATTTGGTTTGACAACGACATGTATTATTATATTGCAAAATAAAGTATTTAATGCACAACAAGACTGTTACCTCGTGTCTTCCAGATCGGGTTGAATTAAGGCGTTCACGAGTTCAATGAGCGTGTGCAACTGTCGCGGCGATATAAATATTATAAACGATCCCATGGTCATCTTAATTTCCACTTTCGGACTGTCCATTTCTTTTGTGTGTCTCATTCTCAGCGACAAATCTTGTTGTCCCGTTATCTTAGCGAACAGAATTGGATCTGGCTGATTAGCTCTTTCCTCGAGATTTGGTTCGACACTTTTCTCTGATGTAGTGGATTGTGTTTCATCTACATCTTTAAAGGTCTCGGTTTCAATAGCGGACATGACGCTCCTGGTTTCATAGAACACATCGGACGACGTGCTTTGATAGTTCACATCTAAGAAAATCTGATTATCCTTCTCTACCGGGGAGTGTTCTGACCGTTCACTAATAAGACTTCTGGCCATAGTGCGTAGCTTTGAAGGAAATTCATCTGTATAAAGCGATACACCTACAAATCTCATTTTCTTGTTGAAAAATGTAGACTCAACGTAGGATTTAGATTTGTCCGGGTCGGTTTCTTCCGGTGTGGGTTCAGCGCCTGCTTCATCGAAGTAATCAACGCTGAAAATGAGACAGTGATTTGTTACAATGTATGTAAATTTGTAGTTCTACACTGAAAGTGATGTTCAGCAACAAGTTATATATTATTACTTACGACTCAATGTGTACTTCTAAGGCGATCCCTCTATCGCTGTTCTTAGGCACATGCTCTATACGGATATGTGAGTTGATGAATCTTATTTTTACTCGGTTTAAAACTGAAATAAAATAAAGGATTTAATAGGCTAATAATTTAATAATTGTACAACTTTTGTTGTATGTTTCCTATAAATGTTGTGCTTTCCTATAATTTAAATTCATATTTGTAATATTCCTTTCTGTGAGTGTTGTATATTGTGATTAAGTATGTCTTTAGTTGGTAAGCCTTTTCAAATAAATAAATAAAAATGTAAGTATGCACAAAAGTTGAATTAAGTTGAATAAACATAGTTACTCCCTTACAGTCTTGTCTGTTTGTGCACTATGATGATTTTCTTGAAATGTCAGTGTTGTCCATTTCCCAATTAGATTTATGTAATATCTAAGGAAACCTTTGGAAGCATATTTATACTGTATAAATAAATACATATTAAAAGTTCCAATTTGTTACCTGAATCTATGGCTTGTGCGACCATTTCTATACCCTCCAGTGGATTCGTGTCTGGTGGTGGTTCTTCCTTTAAACACTCCTCAGCTAACTGCATGGAAGAGGACATCGATGACCACATGGATTCCAGCATTGATGATGCTTCAAATATAAAAAAGAAAACACAAGACATTCAGTGAGAGTATAGATGAAAAAAAACACCTATAGTTTTACACATTTTACTAGTTTTTTTAAATGCTGAAACTGGAAGGACAGCTAATTCAGTTACACTTACAAGATTTTTTATATTATTTTTTTAAATTCGACACATTCTTAAAACATAAAAATGTGTTCCTTTTTCTTACTATCCAATACAATTACAAAAATAATAATGGTAATTAATATCTTCAATATGATTTCGGCTTCCATTGAACATGTTTATTCTGTTATTGAATTTAAATGATATTGAAAAATTTGCTGACTTTAGTAAGCCTTATTTGCCGTGGTCTAAATTTATCTGGTGTTGTCAAATTGGATGTTTTAGCAAATATACATATATTCTGCACTCTTTCAGACGTAACTTTTTCGCATAGTATATTGGCTGTATGTTGTCACAAAGTTTTAGCCCTAAAATTTATAACGCAAATTATCACTGCAACTTAATTTACCCAAAACAGCCTTCTCTTGCAGTGTCTAATTCCACAGTATTGTGTTACATTTTTTTAAACATTATAATAAAACAATATCATACCTGGCTCTGTTCGTATTTTCGGTTGCACGGTGAGGTATAGCCCTTTGACTTCAACGACTGAATCATCTTTTAACAAAGTAGACCATGGTATTGTCACTGTTATCTCATTCATGTATCCATCAACAATTTCCAGCGGCCAATTCTGTGAGTCTCCCAGTTCATTGAGGGCCTGAAACATTGAATTAAAATTATTTTAAAAATCAAACTATAATGTCCTGACTGTCTATATAAATACACACCAAAACTACAATGTCTAGAAAGTCGTAAATTTTTTTTTGAAATTTTAACTGTGCAAAGCTGTGGATGGGTCACTAGTACAAAAATACAATAATTTAGAAAATTTTAATAAACTCTTCAGGTCTGATTCAATGTGTCCTCACTTGCCTATATTCTCAAATGTAACCAAAAATCTAGATTACAGAATATTTTTTGATGAAAAAATTCTATATCTAGATAACAATATTTCTTAAATACCAAAGATAATGTTTAAAAAAAAAAACAAAATTATTTTCAAAAATTTTTTATACAAAAAATAATTTAAATTGATGGATAAGTAAAGAAAATTGGGTGGAAATTTTCTTCACTTACGGACATGATATTTTTTAAATTACCATTCACTCGGAATAAATACTATGAGGAAAACTCTTACAAGAAACATAAAGATGCTCTTTCTATTATCAATTTGTGATACAAGCACTAAGTATACATTAAATGTTTACTCATCAATCCTAACCAATCAAACGATCATTAAATATATAGACAATATTTCAATGTTGTTTTAGATTTATATAATATGGTTTGAATATTGCTGTGTTCCTTGTCTTAAAGAAATATAAAATAAAATTTCAGTTAGGATGTATCTTAGTAACTGTAATAATTCAAAAATAGGTTTAATGCAAATTATAATAACTACTACTAAATCATTGTTAATCCAATATAAAATATATTTATATACCGTACCTATTTGTCGTCGTCAAGTTTGTCTTGACGACGACAAATAGTTTGTCTGAACAGGGTTGGGGATGTGAATAGACTGAAGAGATGGCAAATACTTGATTTGGACCATCAAAGCTAACATTGGGATGATGTTCACAGGAACATCATCTATAATTTATGCAAATTAATACCACATCAAATTATGGCTTTGGAGGCCGATTGCTGATATATTGGAAAAAAAAAAAGTTTGTCTTGGTATGTTGATGGAACCTTAAATACTGTGTCCAATGAAAACACGATCATTCTCAGTTGCACACAAGTACGTGTATGCAAGATAGTAATACTATTGATACAAAACATTTGTAATTTTGTATATATTTATCAGAAAAAGGCAAAATTCTCAACACATGCATCACTCCATGCTTATCCTATGGAAGCCAAACATGGGCCCTTACCAACAAAAATTAAAAAAAATGAGAAGTATGCCAAAATTCAATGCAAAGAAGCATCCTGGGAATAAAAATCAAAGACAGGGTAAGATTGGAAGACATACGGGAAAAAACAAATGTAATACCAATTATTAAAACTATAAAGAAACTCAAATGGAGATGGACAGGTCATATGACTAGAGATCCACATAAATGGTCCCACAAAATTACACATTGGTACCCTAAAGAACCGAAGATGGGAGGATGATATAAGGAAGGTAGCAGGAGCAACATGGATGAGAAAGGACATGGATGAGATGGAGCACAGGACAGGAAATTGTGGAAGGTCTTAGAGGAGGCCTATGACGTGTGACAGGCGAGGAAGAGTAATAAAAGAAAAAATAAAAATAAAAATTTAGTTGAAATTATATAATGTAACTTTTTTTTTTTCTGTATTAGGATTCGTCGCAAATAAAGGCTATCTTTATCTTTATCTTTATCATTATATATTTATCAACTCTGTCTATTATTACACATATTTGATACAAGCTGGTTCCCGCGACTTCGTCCGCGTTCACTATACCCTATTGTCTTCCTCGATAAATGGACTATCCAACACAAAAATAATTATTCAATTCGAAAGAGTAGCTCTTGAGTGTGTACATTCAACCAAACAAACAAACTCTTCATCTTTATTTATTAGTAAGTATAAATTAGAACTTTAGTTGTGGGTTTGAGTATTTATTTACATATAATATATGCTTTAAGAAGCCCATTTCACAACCATCAATGTCTTGGTAAGAATTATTTTGAACTTGTGTAATGAATGGCCATTGGTCATTTTGTAATGAATAGTAATCCCTAAAAGGCTGTAATGAATACAGTGGCAAGGGTTTTTTACCTGGGCTAGCCCTTGAGAATAATGTGAAGAAATTAGTTGGTTAACCTATTGAGTTGAGGTATGTTAGCCTATTGTAAATAATTATTACTTTGTTATAATTAATTGTAAGAGATTTTAGGGTTTTTTTTTATTAGAGATGGGTTTGCTCTTGGCCAACAACCAATCAACAAAATCTTTTCAAAGTTCGAGTAAATAGGCATCTTCTGGGTGAGCTCGCTGAGTACCAGCTGAGTAGCAAGGATGAGGCCTATGATGGATTTTTATAAAGTTTGTAATGTAACACACACATTTAAAAGTAAAAGTTTCCATTACAAAATGTCTCATGTAGGTAGCTACAGCAAACTGATAAGCTGCAGCTGAAGCTGCTGTCTGTCTGTCTGTTCGTGATAACCTCAAAAACTACTGCAACAATTTTCATGCTGTTTTCACCAATCGATAGAGTGGTTCTCGAGGAAGGTGTTAGTTAGTATATAATTAACAAAGTTACGGGGACGAAGTCGTGGGCAGCAGCTAGCTAGTGAAATTATCAAAATACAGTATAATTCTTTTTATTAACTGACTAATGTGACATATCATTAATTGTTGGCTAGGGTGTGCACATTCTACACAAATGCTTCTACCTTGGCATCAAGATGCTGGGGGTTGCTAGGGATACCATAAAAATAAATTAAAGAATACATACCACATTGTTTTAATAAATATAATTCATATCACAGTATGAAAAGTAATGTTAATAGTCATATTATTGAAAAATTTGATTTAAAAAAAGTAGGTAGTTATTCAATAAGAAAGTAAGAGACTCTTATATGAAAAGTCATCAACGAATTTCCTTTTTTTTCTAATGTTAAGATGTATGGGTGCAGGGCAAGGACAGGATCAGTAAGATAGGCACAAAAAATAACACCTAGCATGACATTATGAGTGTAGATTTCAATAATGCATGAAGAGATAACTAGGCTCTTACATATAAATGCATCATGAGCAAGTCTTTGTTCACATTGCAGCTACAATAAAACACGTGGATGTACAATAATAATACGCAGATCCAATTGGCACGTGCAATGAATAGATACAGAAATCAGACGTAAATTTCTTTTATCGGTATCAGATTCAACTGGCCGTTTTTTGTATAGGCAAATATTAAAATGCACAAACAACTTACTTCGCAATCAAGGCTGACATCGCATACTGTTCCTGTGCCATTGTACAGATCGACATTCAGCTGATCTAAAGTCAATTTCTCTTCAAGAAAATTACCCAGATAACGTTGAAGAAGATACCTGCAGGCTCTCTTTTTAATACTTTCAGACCATGGTAAATACCACATCTTCAGTTCTTGATCAAGAACATCACACTACAAATTTTACTTTGAACTTTTGTTGTGCGTAATGACTATTGTGATTTTGCGTGTGATTGACTCGATTCACGTCGAAAACGTAAATAAACATAACGTTCCGTTTCGCGCATTCGCGTAAGTAAACCTGAGATGTCAAAATTATTCTAACAAAGAGTATAAAGTGTTCTGTGGCGTTAATACAGAGTTAAATTAGTTAAAGTTAGTTAGTTAAATTAATTAAAAAGTGGCAATACTGGGGCCCTAGACAAAGTGACATGACGAAGACGATAACGAAGTTCGAAAACAACAAAATATATGGGAAGTATCACGTGATTTAGCGAAGGCTTATGTCAATCCCATACATTTTATTGTTTTCGAACTTGGCCCCTGTGTTGTGTTCTATTATATTATAAGATACTCTCAAAGAGTATAGTAATATATATAGTGAGTCTATGGTCTACTCTATGGTTGTGTAGTCCCTTAAGTTTAACCCAGTTTAACCATAATAAGAAAAAAAAGGACGACTAACATTATACGGTAGTTCAAAAGGCGTCGATATAATTTACCAAAGGGGTAAATTAGTTAGTAAAAATATTATGGTATACTTAAAAAATGACACATAGCTTGAGTAATAATTGAAATTATAAAATTTCAATGAAATTCCTTTCATAAGGATTCACTATAATTTTTATTCATCCTTTATTACATGAGTTAGGTAATATTAGTTCTTTTTAGCATTTTATGGCACATCTTAAGATTAATAATTGATCTCGCTTCGCTCGATTAGATACCGTCGGCGTACTTGTTAAATGCGGCAACAAATACTACGCCGAAGTCGGTGTACCCGAGCCAGTCACACTGCAAGCTGTTGTCTGTGACGTCAGACATGTATGGAAAAAAAACCCAGCCCCTGTGCAAACGAAATATACCTACCTCAAATTTTAGGTAAAAATGAGGTAATTAAATACTGCATAGGGGCCAGTATATATTATAAGTTAGGGATGATTTATATTAGAACGTGGCGCGGCGTGGCGTGTCCGGGCCACGTCTGAGGCATGCCCCGGACACGCTACGCCACGCCACGTTCTAATATAAATCATCCCCTCTATGATAGGGCATCACCGAAATCGATGGCTAAATGTGTGAAATTGCTATTCGAATTTTTACAGCGATCATATTAATGTACTTACTCAATATACTTTGATTATATTTAGCAGAATGTACCGCTGTTCCGCTTATAGCAATTATTTATTAGTATATTTCTGATTTGTTCTACATTCTGAGCAATGAGGAAAAGAAATAATTTTGTTTCAGTAGGTATTATTTAACAAGTGTATATTTCTAGTCGATAAAATATGAACCCGACACAATTTGGTATGAAAACAGCAGCTGAAAATATGTGCGAGCCGATGTCCGTTTCTGTGTCTGCTTGAATAGACGTGGTGTTGGAAATAACAGTAATTTTTACACTCGAGACGGTTACGTTTTCTGTAAAAAAATCCTTAATTCCTACAAGTTGAAGTAACGCTCCAGCTGACTTGATAGATGCAGGTTCGAACTCTTTTCGTTTAGTATTGTAGTGACAAAGAAATTCACGTAGAGTTTCTACGTATTCTAATTTTGTTATTATATGTTTAGGAAAAAAATCGAGTAGCTAAGAGTATGTATGTTAAAATCTATTTCAGAAACGCCTCCATTGGCGGGGACATCAGTGGAGACGTATAGGAAGTTGGGACTTAAACTATGTAGGTATAGTTAAGTATACCTAACTCTGTGTAGGTTATTTAGGTATACTCGAAGACTTACCATTATTACTGTGATAGTAAATGTCCAAAATTCTACCAGCATCAATATCTCTCCATATTTTTTGCTCCATGAAAATAAGCGAATCTACGATAAATACGGATAACATTTTTATATACTTAAATAAGGTTGTCGTGCGATATCACTGTATGCTAATATGACTTCACTTCAATTATAATTTTGCCTAACAACATTTTATCTACATCTAACAACAATCTAACAAAAATTTTAAACAAGTATAGGTAGGTACCCAAATACGTAAATCAACAGTCGAATTCTATGCAGCATATGACTATCACTTTGATCACTATAGTACATTCAATTTGAGCAACATATAAGCTGTAATTAAAAATTATAAACTAACCCCGTACTAACCCCTGATATTCTAATGAGCCTAAACATGCTACTTCTGCTGTAAGTTGGTAAGGAGTTGGGTATCCCGCAGACTACTTGATTGTGTAGCATCAGGTCAATGTTACCTTACAATGTCATGAAGATACCACCGAAGTAACAGTACCTATTTACACGAAGTAAATCAATCGAACTCGTGGAAGTTAGTGAGATCCATCTTGGTGAGATCGGCTAATGATCTTCAAACGAGTGAAAAGGTTTTAATAAATAATTATCTGTTCGGGAGCTATGGTGGCACAGACATACACACAGATAAAACTTATATGTTACACCCCCTCTTTTCCTTGTTCTCCGCCGGGGATAAAAATTCCAAGTGACAGACGAACTACCTTATACGAAGTCAGTCAGTCGCTGGTTACCAAGTCAAGTCAATGGCTTGAAAAATAGACGGGCGCTCTATTCACGCTAGGGTTAGCAGCCAGCGCTGGCTTGGCTTGAAAAACTGGTAATACAAGGCCAATAACAAGCTAGCTGCCAGTCTCACTGGAAGCCAATGTTGGCTTCGTGTAAACTTTAGGTTTAGTGTACAGAAAAGAAACAAAAAAGTGTCAAAAGAACCTGTGCAATTTCCAACAACCATCACAACTTCGTAATAAGGCAATCCAACTGCATCGATGTACTTGATAAATTTTTCTTCATGAGTACAACCAATAAATAAACTTAAAATAATGTACAAAATATTCATAATTATATTTATAAATTAAATTAAGTTGAACGGTATATTTTAAACTCGAGTTAATTAACTCGATAATGAAACGAAGACACCGTATTTGTTGACCTCACCTTTGTTAATAAGGCAAGGCCTGCCTATTGTTTTGAAATCCCAGGAAAGTTACAGTTAGATATTTCCTGTTTTGTAACAACAATGTCAAATGTTAATGTTACAATGTTTTGAAGATTGATAATAAACTATGGCAATATCACTTCGTTATAATTATTCTTAGAACATAGTTTTAATACTTACAGTAACAAAGAATAAATTGTAAATGTGTTATTTAAAAATGTTAAAGAATGTTTTAAGAATAAAATGTAATGTGTAAAAACAGTAATGGGGTATTTTTTTATTAGTGCGACTCACTCAGACGATTAAGTATTTAGATTAGGTTTAAGAATTCATTAAATTAATTTATGGCATTTGCTGTTATATTCCATGTTGTTCGCATAGTTCGCAAACGATCTTCGTGCGCAAGAATTTCGAATTTCTTAAGTATCCCTATCCTATCCCCTCAGTCCCTTATTCTTAACACCCCCTGTAGTCGGCTGCGCACTGCTGGCAGCACCTGAAGCGTTATAAGCGTGTTATAGCGTTATACTTGTGTTATAAGCGACACTAGTATTACTAAGTATTAATATCGTCAGATCGTCTGTTTATTAGCAAAAATATTAGCGCGTTGCAAAATTCACTTCTATTAGAGTTAGAGTTGAACTTACATTACAACAAATGGATTCCATTATTTTAAATCATTCGACAAAGGTCAAGTCCACTGTCCATCACAGCTTTTACTATGAATCTTGATAGAGTATAGGGTTATTAAATGAATCAATATTTAGAATGAAACAATTTCTTTAATGTTACTCATTAATCTTCAACATTTCAATAGAATTTAGCCAATCACATTAAGCACATAACGCGCTCCGGCCGCTATACCGGCCCAGGTCTCAGTGATAATCTGCTTGATGTACTCTGGAGGAACGATGAACCCATATTCATAACCGGGCAACTCCAAAGTGTAGGTTAACGGTATGCCAGCGGCTCTCGTCCAGTCCCTTGAAGTGCCAGTACTGAAGTAAAGAACATTTGCTGCGTTGCCAACAATGTACCGATCAGCTTTGTCTAAAGCTAAGTTGTCGATAGCTGTTGCCATTTGAATCCCAGCGAGGTGAAGACTTAGACCATTTGATGGGAGAGTACCTAAAAAAAGAGGGTGTTTGTTTATTGTTTTAATTATTGGAATTGAATTTGTATAAAATTAAATGAGCGTAACATTCTTTCTTACCGTTGTTTCCCCAAGCATAAAGGAACATGTTTCCATAACTATGCAAGGAGATGTACATCTGAGCTCTCTCTAGGTGTTGCCGGACTACGTCTCTTATGACACGGACTTCGGGTTCGGAGAAAGCTGAAGGTCCTTCGTATACGATTGAGCAAGGATCAGCATTGGAAGAGCTAGTTCCCCAGTAGTGGTCAAAGTTACGATTGCCGTCAACACCAGGACATTCTTCTGCGCCATCGTGGGACTTTGATCGAGTTTTTCGCCAAAGGCGATCCTGTAGTAGGCAATATTCTTTAGTATTTCCTATTAAGTAGTTTTACTTATTAACTTTTTAGACACACTTGAAGATACATAATATACCTTTTTCAAAGACCTTCTGTAAAAAAGTTTTGATTATATTAAAACTAACTGTATTATATTAAAACTATTTAGTAAAGTAAATTTAGTAGTGGTGTGATACATTGGGTTTCGCAATCATTTGAGCAGCTGGTCTAGCGGAAGTAGGTAACTATCCCTTTACAGAAGATGACAGTTTTATAACTTACAGCATTGTGCTGTTATATTTCGGTAAGTGGGTAAGGGATGCTAGAGTCCATTTACCTATCCTGTCCTACTAAAGTCGTTCTTATACTTATTATTCTTATTCCTACTAAAGATTGTCAGCGCACTTGCAGCAACTCTGGCGTTGTTGGTATATCACTTATTGTCAAATAGACGGTTATCCTGTCTTCTGAAGCTTTCCCAGAATTTCACATTTAAATTTCAAACTTTCATTTGTCTGTTCCAACAAACAGAGATCCAACATTCAAATCAGGAAATTCCTTCTAAAAACGTGTAGGTCGCACCGGGGCATAAAATATTATAATAACCAGGCGGACGTGTTACTAGGCACGTATAGGCACGTGAAATAGGCAGTTTTCCAAGTAAGTGAAGGCCGTCAAGATGTTCTCAAATTTACCTCGTTGATGGTGTATTCATAGCCGTCAGGGTTCGCTAAAGGTATGATGATCCAATCTATCAGCTCTGTGAAATCGTTTTCCACAATATCCACTACGAGTTGATTGATGATATATAAGGCTACAGGTGGGGTCACCCATTCCCTGGCGTGAACAGCTGCGTCAATGATGATGACTGGTTTTCGCAAATCTTCAAAACGAGTCGTGGAAATCCTCACGTATTTAATTTGGCGCCCCTCATAACTGAGCGCTGCATTGATAACAGTCACCAAGTTAGGATACTCAGCAGCTAGTCCATCTAAATGGTTATTGATCTAAAACCAAAGTTATTAAGCTATTGAAATCTATTTTATAAATAACGTCTGTTGGTTAAGCTAGTCTATACTAATATTATAAAGAAAGACGATTTGTATTGTAAAGAATAAACTTAAAAACTACTGCAATTTTAAAAATCCTTTCACTTATAGATAGGTAAATAGTTACTATATTTTATAAAGTTACACGATCAAAGTCGCGTGCAACAGCTGGTATTATATTGTAAAATTAGATTTAAGTTCATTATTAAATATTTGTATGCCAATAATGGCAAGTAACAGTAATGATATTTTACTAGAGTTAAGTTAATCTTAGTTATGAGTTAATCTTACTTATAAAATTTTAAGAAAAGCTGGAACCGTTTTAATAAATGTTTAATTAGTACAAACCTCTTCGTGATTATAATATGATTCCCAAGATATAGAGCGGCCTCCATTTCTAGTTGCTTTCAATTTAGCTTCTTGTATTCTAGACTCTTCGTCTCGAAGTATACTAAAATAATAACAACATTACTAAACCGACAATAATCCGGAATGATGAAAAACATAGCTGTAGGAAAATTACAAAATGTCACGTAAGTGTATCACGTAGGTTGTTGTTCTAGATAATGTGTTTATCATGCTACGGTTTTTTTAAAGAAAAAGAATGGCTAGCAAACTAACTTGTATGTAAGAGGCAAACTTGACAAGTTGCTAAACAACTATATTATGAGTTACTAGGAAATGGGTTTCTTCGCTAGCAGAAGATTTTCAATAGATTTCTAAAACTCGCTATTGTATTGAAAGACAAATCTGTTTTTTTACGACAGTAGAACTCTACGTGAGTGTTTTGTATTATAATCTTTGACTGGTTTTTTTAATAAAAAATGTTTAAAAGTTAAAACTTCTTTTCTTTTTTAATATCTACATAACTTTTAGTATTGAAACTTTTCGTCGAACTTACTCTGCCAAATTGTCCGCAATCTTTGTGTAGCTAAGGTGGTTCTCGTCGAAATACTGCAACCATTCAGATTTATCTTCCGGTGACAATCTAATTAACCCTTCAGTCTTCCCTGAAGCCGTTTGAGCGGCCGTTTTGAAAGATAGAAAGTCAATTTTTGATTCTAACTTTCCTAACTCCTCAGTGGATCCGGACACTCGATATAATTGATGTCTGTAATAATATCATATTGTAACACTTCACCTGTTTCAAGCTTAGGTACTTAGCTTCCTGCTTGTTCCGATTTTTCAAATTATAAAATTATAGTTTCAATATATACTTAGTTATTATTACTATTGCAAGGTTTTGAAAATTTTATGGAAATGAAACTTACGATATTAAGTAGTAACAATGGGAGATTCTGTTATATCACAGGTCAACACGATTTTTGGGTCTGGCTTCTGCATATGTAATTTTGATTTATGATTTCTTCTATGTTAAAAATAAGGGAATAAATAATTTTTTTGATCAAAGTTTGCTTTTGTAGAAACTAGAGCATTTATTTTATTTTTTTAAGACAAATGATAGATTCATACATTATTTCCATACTTTTATTTTCAATTACAATTAGAAAAGTTTTTGTTGAACACTAGAGCCTTTGTCATTTAAGATTTTTGATAAACAACAGGAAATATAATGTAAAATAACGGAAAAATTAAGTTCAAAAATGAATATTTTTAGTGTTTCTCTTATGTTTGTATGGGCTGTCTCGTATCTTACTTATCGTCATAAATCAGGCAAAAGCAAACTTTAAAAGCTAAAAATGAAAATGTAACTATTTTTAGATGTCTAGAATCAGAATTGAAGCATTAGAACAAAAACCCAAAAAAAATGTTTTGTTGACTGATGTTATCTACTTACATACTTACGATATTTAAATAACTTAAATATAGTATATATTATTAGGTATTTTGCGTATAGAATATTCATAAGACACATAATATAGTTGTTTATGAATTTAAAGTAAAATTAAAACTCACCCTTCGTATTTTTCATGGTGGCATTGCACAATCACAAGAGCTACAAGTAGCGAAACGCAGAAAAACAAGCCATGCATCGCTGTGCCGGTGACGTGATGTAATATGTAACATTTTGACTTATTGCTAACTTTATACTTATCTGGTGTGTTACATTATTTTCTTTGATAAAATTAAATTCGTTTAAATCCGTTAATCCTATATAAATGTTATTTATGAGGCCAAGTGTGTCAAATAATGTTTACTCATAAAAAAAAGTCACAACAATATAAAAAATTATCAATGTATTAGGTTCCAGGAGCGATCGTCGAAATATATAAAAAATAGTGGCGGCGCCACCGTCGTCATAACGATAAAAAAACAGTGGCACTCCGGGAGTGCCGACAGTACCTAGTGAAAACTTGAACAATTACCTATGTGTGTATTTTTTGAATCGTCAGGAAAGTACATACTTATATACAGAGGTGTCGGTTACGGTAACAGTGTCGCGAGTTCAATGCTTTTGTTCCCATCTCAAAAATGCCCAACGCGCCAAAAGAAGTTTTCACTTCAATAAATATGTAGAGCGTTTCTTAAGTGTTAGATTTTTCATTTTTTAACGCGGATAAAGTCGCGGTCACCGGCTAATAATATCAACATAGTATAAAACAAAGTAGCTTCCCGTCTGTCTGTTCTTATGTATGCTTAGATCTTTAAAACTACGCAACGGATTTTGTTGCGGTTTTTTTAGTAAATAGAGTGATTCAGGAGGAATGTTTTCAGGCGCTACATATCCCTTACTTTTACCGCGGGCGAAGTCGCGGGGCACCAGCTAGTAATATTATAAATGCGAAAGCTTGCATGTTTTGTTTCTTAATCACGCAAAAATGGCTAGCTGAACGGATTTAGATAAAATTTGGCACACATATAGTTTATAACCTAGTGGTATTTCTATGACATGGTTTACCTTCACCTGATGCTGCAACATCAAGTAGACTGCGGAATACCCAACTCCAGATGTAGCACGTTTGGGTTTAATAAAAAATCAGAGGTTATTAATCCATCTATAGAGGCCCTTATAAAGTAGCTATTAGCCATTGCATGCGACTTCGTCCGCGTAACTTTATAAAATATAGCTTATGTTATTCGCTGATAGTGTAGCTTTCTATAGATGAAAGAAATTTTAAAATCGGTGTACCTAATAGGACTTGTTGTGCAGTAGTTTTTGTGTACAAATGAATAATTCACATATTAAATTTGAATAATTAATCACTTTCATATAATTATATAGCAAGATTCTATCAAACAGCTATATAATTTTCCCAAAGTATATTATGACTTAAAAATTGTCACGACATTTTGGGTGCCAATGGCATTTTTGGCTACATTTTTGCCATTATATATAATTATTATATTAATTATATATATTTTCTATAGAAATATAAAATAAAATAAAAAGACATGTTATTCCATCACATATATTATTTTCTACAATTCGGTGGAACTACTTAAATAAATTACTTAAATTTAATCTTAAATTAACTCAAATCTCCGTTCTACGTACATATTTTCTATATATTTTCCTAATAGTTCGTTTAAATCCCGAATGCCTCCAGGCATATATCAAAGGATCGCACAGGCTGTTGCTCACACCCAACAAGAATAGCGGACCTAAAGTCAACATCTCTAAGGGAATACAGTCGTAACCATTCCTCATAATGTCACATTTGACGTACACTATAATGGAAACATAATAAGGTGCCCAAGTACCAACAAAACAAGCAGTTAGTATTATTACCGTTTTTACTGCTTTCAATTTACTTGCGACCGAATTCTTCAATTTCCCATTAGCATAATTAGACGTTATTTTTAAAGTGTTGTCGTTATTCACTTGTTTTTCATTCAAGTTAATATTTTCAAGTTCCCTCAACTCTATTCCGTTCGATTCATTCTTTGTTTCAGACGATATAGTTATAGTTAAAGTAGTCTTTGATATTACATCAATTTTTCCGCAGTCCCCTTCGAATGACTGGTTTATGTATGCTATTTTAATATCATCGCGTGTTTCGTTTATTTTGTTTATAGTTTTAACAGCGCAATGTAAAATGTAAAAGTATATGACACAAACAAATATGATTACTGAAAGGACAGTTATAGATACAATGACAAGCAAAGGTGGTGGGAAAACAGCGATGTACCAGCATCTGTAATTTGTAAAAGTCACTCCGATCCATCCCATAGCCGGTAAACTTGCCACAAATATTCCTGTAATAAATACATAATGACTTGCTGAAAAAAACTTACATATGGGGCGTGTTCAAATACTGAGAGCCTAACTGGCTGTGACAGACAGACAGACAAGTCTACTAATTATGCTCTAATTATACAAACTTTATACATAATTTTTTAACATTTAAACGAAATAAAATCCTTAAATATTTCAAACGTGCGAAGAATTAACAAATAACAATTTTCTTAGTAGGAACTAAGTAGTAACTCAGATTAGTAGTAAGTACAACGAACAAACAAACAAAAGTTAGTACACTTATCAAATAATTTCATGCAATAAATTAAACAAACATTCATGTAATTTTAAATTAATTTTTATACACGCCCATTACAACCAATTCCTAAATTGCCTGATTCCCATTCATTTCGCCTGAAATGCAAATTGCCTTTCCCATTACAACCAAATCTCAAATTGCCTGATTCTAGACATTACTTCTCTTTAAGTATAGAGATTTTTTCTACACTTGAATGCAATTGCTATGGTATGGTTTCTTGCTTTGGTTCATTCTATTAAAGACTGCCTAGATATCGCTTATTCCGTCACTGAAACAACATATCAAAGACTAAAGCAGCGATCTTAATAAATAGACTTGAGATTCGTTACCCAATAACATAACATGTCGTGATACCCAGACATAAAACATACTTTTTTACCAATACAATTTTAATAAATTATTTTTGCATAGACCTTTTTGTGAAAAAATTACGTATGTACTTTTGGAAATAGGTCTTTATGCTTCTTTTGAAACCTTTATGCCACCACGCATATATTAACGGATTGACAATACTATTTGTAAAAGCCAAAGCTGCTAGGGGACCGGCGAGCAGAGTTCTCAATGAAAAACACTTCTCATTACTTATTTTGTTTTCGCAAAAAGCGAAAATTATTACAGTGATAAAAAATGGCATCCACGTTATAATTATGCTCCCCGATGTTAAAGTTATGACTATAATCGCCCTCCACTTGTTCGGCTCCTTAGGTTTTACTGTATTCTTTATGCTTCTCCATTTGTTCAGTTTGCACTTACTTTTAGGTTCTGATATATCAGCACTAGAATCGTTCATGTCATAGCAACTCGATTTGATTGTACATATACTTAACTGTGACTCCGTAGGAATTCTGTTTGCTTTACTGTTCAAACACGCATCGCGGTAAACACTGTGCAATGTTTGCGTATTGTCAGCACATAGATCGTTAATACTTTTAGATTTAATGCAAATACGACCCTCTTTTCTATTTCCAACACCTGTATTCAATACGAAAGAGCTGCTTCTCTTCAATGTATCATTACTTGGTGTTGTTTTCAATGTGTGACCAAAATTTTTTCTAGTGTTGCCCCTGTAAATTCTCAATTTCGGTTTCTCGCTCGTATCAGATTCATCGCTCACATTCGCATCGGATTTAGTATTTTTAACAGTTTTAAGCGCTTTCATTAGAATGAAATAATAAAGAACAGCAGAAACAGCAATAGGTACGATGCTGAGAAGAGAATTGAACGCGACCAATTCTTCGGGAAACAAATTCACGTAATAGCATCCGCCTGACTTAATCTCGTGATTAATCCAACCGGTAATCGGCATGAATCCGAGACTCGTACCTGCAAGAGGTTGTTAATACAAAAAAAAGTGACTCACAAAACATTTTCTATTTGATTAGTTACAAAGTATTAAAACATAATAGAAGGAACAAAATTAAGGTATAAATAAATATGAGTACAGTTAAGAATGGACAAAAAAGCAAGGTCACATTACAACCGGTTTACTTTTAATACGATTAGCGAGACGGTATTTTGTCAACTCATTATAGTAAATCTCTTACCGATCATCCAAATACAAATTATGCCGATTCTAACTCGTGTCGTGTTGAACCATCTTTGATAGTATAATCCGTGCAATATGTAGAAGTATCTGTCGACAGCTATGAAGCCTACACTAAATATAGACACCATTGCTGCACAAACAATCATGCCTGGAATGAATAATTTTAAAATATATTAGTACTAGTTATTATATCTATGTCTATACATGTTATAAAATAAATTGATACCGATGTTTGTGTAATATAATTTGCAGAATAAAAATACAGTGGCACTCCGGGAGTGTGAAATATTTTATTGTGCACGAAATACTTTTAAATGTTAAATGAAGTGGTTTTTTTTTATACATTATTATAAACTACTACTACAAAAACTATATTAACTTGAAAATAAACAGATTTGTCAGTTATTTCCCAATCTCAAAATTTGTTCTTTTTTTAAATTAATCGGTTACACGGTTACCTACGATAAAAGGTCGCGAGTTCAATAATTTTTTCCCATTTCAAAAAAGCCCAACGCGCCTACAAAAATTGGATTCGTACGTAACCGGGTTGCTGGTATTTTAATAAAAAACTAAAATATACTACTCACGATGACTTTGCGTTATTTGTGAAGGTATTCCATTCCATTCCACTAGTTTTTGACAAGATCATAGATCAATTGTTTTTTTATTCTATACAAGCGAACAAAGCCCGCGGCTTGGTTCATGTGTAACTTTTCATTCAAATATTTCCACTTCATACGAATATATTATGCCGAATTTCGAGCTTGCCCCTAGTTAAACATCTAGTGATTCATTTTTACTTATTTTTCAAACTTTTGACTTCATAAGAACCTTCCTCGGACTTTTATTGAATACGGACAAATATTTGAATAAAAAATAAGCAGAATTGGTCAAGCCGTTTTCGCGTATTGCGCTTAGCAACACATTTAGCGATTTATTTTTATTTTAAATACTTATAGACTAATTTTTATTCGTGACTTCCTAATGCACATTTAGTTATAATAACATAATATTAATTATTTTTGCTACACCAGGCTACATTAAATTTAATCTCTTATTAAATTTTATTAATTTTCAATAATATAAAATACATAATTTGGACTTAAATAAATACGTAATTAATTAATATAATAATTATAAAAGTATTAATTATAAATATACCCTTTTAATTTATTTTTATTATTATAAGATCCCTTTTTAAAAGTTATTTTTTCCAGTTTACATAATGATTATACCTACTCGATGAATAGCTAAGCTGTTGCACGCGACTTCGTCCGCTTAACTTTCTTAAAGCTTTCGATAAGTGAAAGATTTTTTTAAAATCGGTCCATTATGTTTATTCATTCACAAACAAAAATACAATAAAATTCTTCTCTTCTTATTAGTATAGACCCTTTTTTATAGTATAGTGTAGGTTTATCGATAAAGTAAGTAGTCAAAACTGGCATAATAGCCAGACTGGCAAATAAATAATTATTTTATGGGGTTAATAGATGCTTTATAAATTTTCCTATAATATAAACAAACAAACCAACAATTCATACCTTTTTTATTATATTCGTAAAGAATCAAGCACGCATTAATTGTCTGATAGATAAATTTACCTCGTGGATTGTTTGATAAGGCAAATGAGCGATATTATAGATACAAGTCACGGATATAGATATAGACGCTCCTTGCATTTAAGATTTATAAATATCACATCAACATAATTATGTTATGATAGATTATAATATTGTCGACATACCTACCAATTTGAAAGATACATAACAAATTGGAGTTGTTAGCATTGTCTACTAGGGCTCCAAAGACAATTGAAAATCCAACGAGCGTGTCCGCTAGGGATACGTTTCCAAGCAGCAGATAAGTGCTTTTGGGCTGTTGACCTAAAAAACATACAATATTATTATAAAAAAAATCCCATCAAAGTATATTGATTGGCAAAACTTACTTAAAATCAGTTGGGTTTTGTTATTTGCGTAATAAAACAAGCTGGTAACAAGCTTGTTATAAAACAAGCTGGCCCGGCAAACTTCGTACCGCCTCAGAATAAAAACCAGTTCCATAAAATAAACCGTTTCCAGAAAATGAATTTTCTTCAATACCTAATTGTTTACCTAATTGTAACTAGCGGCCTGTTCGCACGGATGCAAATTATATACCAAAATACTCGAGAATCACTCTATCCATTGGTGAAACAGCATGAAAATCGGTACAGTAGTTTTTGAGTTTATCGCGAACAGACAGACGCGGCGGAGGACTTTGATATGTAGTGATGATATGCAGCGTACTAGCACCCCCAATGTTATCCTATATAAGTATATCAAATATTATATAGTAACTTTGTACATTATGGTTTCGCAATAAATATTTGAATTTGAATTTGAATCTTAGGCGACGGTTACACGTACGGTATTTACTGTGATCCGTCAATAAATAATTACCTATGTATCGTGGTATTTATTAAACGTGTAGTCCAGCGTATTGATGTATGTCAATATTTTTTCTATGGATTTCTAGAAATACTGACATCCAACAATAAATACTGAACTGATGGATCACAGTAAATACCGCACGTGTAACCCTCGCCTTATAACTGAAATTTGAATTTGAAATTTTAATTTGTCCGATACATTTCAAATTTCATTGTCATTCGCCCGCTTCAAAAGTATGATTTTGACAATGATGACTACCTAAGGTCAGCATCAGATAAACTCTCTGTTTCGTGGTTTCTTTCATTATGTCACTGTATGTACATACATGACACACTGTATACTCACATACAAACAAACACACGTCTCTTCCATTATTTCCATGGTCACCATTTTTATTTTGTGTCTACTTTGATATTTATTATGTTATTATTATAAGCTGCTGCCCGCGACTTCGCCCGCGTATTTTTGTAAATTATATACTAAAACCTTCCTCGAAAACCACTCTAGCCATTGGTGAAACCAGCATGAAAATCGGTGCAGTAGTTTTTGAGTTTATCGCGAACAGACAGAGAGATAGAACAACAATTCCTACAAAAGTTGGCAATGCAGAACCACATGTATGAATTACTACAAAAGTACTCAAAAGAAAGTTGGCGAGTGCGTCATGAACTGCTTGCATTTAATCGCAGTGAGTGCTAAGCTTAAATTCGTTTTTTATTAATTAATATATTTCCCACTAGCTGTTGCCGTAATACGTTTGAAAAAATATTACTTGTAACGTAACATGTCCACGACAAAACCACAAATATTTTATTTTTATGTCAAGGTATTCACCTTACCTTTCTTCAAAATCAATCCACTAGAGACAACAACAGTCAGGTTGCTCAACATGATAAGCGTTCCCACAAAGTAGGAGGCTGTTTGGTAAGACATCAGTTGTTCCTTCTCCTTAGTCCTGTACGCTTCATATAAATCGAACAATTGCTCCTGTTTCACTACACTCTGATTCGTCACATTGGAAACACTTATGTTGAAAAAGTTCGCAACTTGTTTCAGAGTTATGTTGGTTTTAAAATCAGATACGTTTAGATTCATTTTCTTATATTTTTAAATAAAACTATTTTATCATCATAACTCAATAGAAATTGAGCGTAAGAATTATTAGTTACGCGGAGACCGGTCATCAGCGGCGGTAACCCGGCAAAGAATGAAAATCATAGCTAACGTTAAATTCGTTGAGGATAAACTGGCTTAGCTCTCCGTTAAAGCTTTGAAGTTAAAATATAATGAGCCAATTTGCATTTTTATGGTTCCTTTGGACTTAGCGGTAAGTATAAAAGCGGTAACTGATATTTATGTAGAACATGAAGAATTCACAATAAGTTACTTGACTGCAAAAATCAATTAACACATTCAAAAGTGCAAAACAAATGAACAATCAACGCGCCATAAGTCGTTATCACGACTAGAGAACAAAATGAACTTCATGTACTTATAAACGATCGTAAAAAGCTTCAGTAAGTAAATAAGTAAGTAAGTACATAAGTTGAGTGTTCAGTTGTTTTGCAATTTTGAATGTGTTAATCGACTTATGCGGCCGACTGTACCTATGTGGTGATAGAGCTTGGGAAACTTTTGTGGGAAAATTTTTTGTGGTATAAAAGCGGTATTGACATTGATGTAGAACATTATGAATTCACAATAGTAGGTATAGTGTGGCGTCGTGGTAGTATACTTGAAATAGCTTTTATGAAATTTTTTTTCACTAATTATGGTGTGGTAGATAGACTCGTCATTCACGCACTGCTTACTGATTTTTCACGAGGTGTACTAGCGATCTGCCCCCGGTTTTGCACGGAAGATTTTTTTTCTGCAAATGTTCCTCGTTTATAGCTCTTTCCATTAGTGAAAACCGTATCAAAATACGTCGGATGATTTAGATTAGAAGAAGTTAGCGGAGTAATAGACAGGAGCGGGCAGCTACTTATCTAATTTTTAAATAGAAAATTTAATTTTATAGCTTTTTAAAAAAATTAATAGACTGTAAATACATAGCGGCTTAATATATATATTTAATTAGTTTTATTTGGAACAAGCGGCCAGCTCCACGGTTGCAATTTTTATCTGCAAGTTATAGTATTAAAAAAACCTGCCTCCTTCAACGCTCTGTCCATTATATAGTGAAAACCTAATTAAAATCTATAGCGTAGTTTAAAAGATAAAAGCACACATATAGAGGGACATACGGCGGGAAGCGACTTTATTTAATACTAGGCTGTTTGTTGAACGCTACTTCGTCCGGCTAACTTTATAAAACGTTGCCTATGTTACTCGCTGATAGTGTATTAGCTTTCTATAGATAGACGAAAGAATTTTAAATAGTTTTAGAGTTCATTCTTAAAGTAACGATAAGGGCAGGGGATTATACACTAATTGTATCCGTAATTACTTTTGCTTGGTCTACGACGGTAGCCATGTAGCATCAATTGTCGTCAGCCTGTTTGTCACCTTTTAATATAAAAAAATATATCGTTTCATGTACAAAAAATGTACGGAACTCATTAAACAAATACGCGAATTGTTCTTCGCTAACATTTTTTTTATAAATATGTTTTCGTTGCAGATGGCTAAACTTGTAATAAGTTTACCGAATCTCTGTTTCCTTGCTTTTCAAGTTACTGTTATTGCCAATTAAGTTGACGACATACACTTTGTGCTGCATTGAATACAAATTTTGTGCTTTAGGTATATTATGATTGTTCATTGAAGATACGAATACGACAAATAGGTAGGTACATAAAATGTCGTAAGATACATAATTTTACCCGCCTCTTTGTTTGTTTGCGAAAACCTTAGGATTCACTATTAATTAATGCGTTTATTATAACATCAAATATATAACTTCAATTTAAATATGTCCTAAGTATATCGCAATCATCAATACTAATAATAAATCTGTATATACAATGTGTGTGGGTTGTGTGTGTGAAGTTTCAGGTGAACAGTCAGGCTGTCGTCCGACCTTAAAAAATGGATGCCTTATGAAACGCCTACAGAGAGCAAGATGTATTGAAGCTTGCCTTGCCTTGTTAAATTGATACAGAAATGAAGAGATTATGGACCGAAATGTGACGAAAATTAATGGATTCTTTATGAAATCGCAAGTGAAGAAGGTAATGGCTGATTCCAGTTCAAAGTCCACAACAATTTCATAGAAAGGTGATAACACTGAATGTCTACTGTGCAAAACGTCCCTGATCACCGACCAGTCCCTGATTCATTAATCGTTCCCAGTTCCCCATTAGTGCTCTAACCTTAGTTAGAAAAGAAACCATTTTTTTACGCGATTTGGACAATTTTTTGCACAAAAAAAAAATTGTTTTATTTTTTTTTGTTTTAGGTCATAGGCCTCAAACAGAATAGTTATAGGCCTAAAACATAATAGTTGTACTAAGCTATATATTATGTTTTTTTAATTACTTAATACAAACGAGTCGGAAGGGCAAGTTTCGTTGACTCTGTAAAAGAGGTTGCGACACTTAAAAATTTTGGTCTATGGTTGAATCAAACAAATGTCACGTTTATGTCAGTGTCACACGCATGACGTTGACACTTGACGTATAAATAATATTTACTTTTCTGTGGGTGCATTGAACGAAATTTGTAGGATAATATTGTTTTAAAGGATTTTTGCTTTTAGTTACCAAATAAGAGTAAAACATTGAACATTATTTTAAATTAGATATAAGAAATGTTACAATTATCAATTTTAAAACAATTTTCAAGGTTGGCTTCTAAGACCGCAAAAATTTAATAAATAATTTACCTACATAACCTATCAACAAATTAACAACATAACTTATTACAGATTAACAATATGTTCTCCTTTAAAATTACAATCGAACGCAAGGAACTTCTCATGGACATCTACACTATACTTTAGAACTACAGATCAACTATGGTAAATTTATTGTTTTACTAATATTAATATCTTTTTCGCCTTCCAATTATAAAAGTCTATTTTTGTCGTAGTGCCGAACCACTGAAGAAGAAAAAGAAAATGGACCCGGCCATAATAAAAGCTCGCGAAGAGCGCCGAAGAAAGAAAGTGGAGAAGCAAATAAGGAGATTAGAAAAGAATGCTCGTCAATTAAAACCTATTGATGAATTGGAAGTACCTCTTCATATTTTGGACAATATGGAGTAAGTATTTGCGTATTTAATTAAATAAGTTTGTTATCTGAGAAATGGAAATATCTTGAAGATCATTTGTATAAATGGCTAACACTTTTTAATGGCGAAAATGCGAACAAAAAGCAAATTAGGTTTCATATAAATGATAATGTTGTGTTTGTATAGTAAATCTGCTCTAGTTTAAACGACCATCTGCTTATACCTAGCTGTCTATTTTGATAACACAATCAGCCCTACTCCGTATCATTTACTTTATGAATAAAGCAATTTTTTTTATTTTAAAGGTTAATATGTCTATAATGGTTGCGTTTATTCATAAAGTAAATGATACAAAATAAGGGTGATTGTTTTGTTAAACATGAAATGGTTGCATACTCTGGAATACTATGACATGCCAAATAATTAATACCATTTTGTAGTCATTGTAGCTACTTTTAAAAGAACACAATAACAAAGTGATTCCTCCCCCTTAAGAGAAAATCATGTTAGCAAATAATCAACTTAGTAATTTAGGTAAAACTTATATTACTCACTAAACTGTTGCACACAACCACTTAACTTATAAAATATAGCATATGTTACCTGCTGATAGATTGGTCTTATGACTAGCTAGACTATAATCTTAAAAGGATGTACTTTCCCAGGTACACCCTTATATATTGTAGAGTGGCTATTTTATCAAATTTCCTTTCTTTGCATATAAATTTGTGATTTTTCAACAATTTTCAGTAAAAGAAAGCGCCCTCCCCCTCAGCTGACAGACCAACAGTTAGAAGAACGTGCAGTTTTGCAGAGAGAGTGGTCCAAATATAAGCATAAGCAATACATG
Organism: Synanthedon vespiformis; assembly: GCA_918317495.1. Lineage (NCBI taxonomy): Eukaryota > Metazoa > Arthropoda > Insecta > Lepidoptera > Sesiidae > Synanthedon > Synanthedon vespiformis. Next base: position 4,624,364 of record OU906962.1, read on the forward strand.
GCCACAGTGGCACAGATCGACAGGATTATGGGGGCACAGAGACGTGCATTGGACAGATTGTATGAAGTGTCTGAGGACTTGTACGATGAAGCAATTATGGTAAACTTTTATTTATATATATAAACTAGCTGCTGCTCGCTGAGTATGGCAACATTAGCAACTAACACTGTAACACGAGATTTTTTTATATTAGCTTTAGCTTCCAAATGTTTGTGGCTACTGACGGATTGAGTTGAAATTTTAACAAAACATTGCATTAATAAGAGTACTAGAATTAAAAGTGTTCTTTTATATACGTTTATTCCAAAGTTACTACGGAGTGAGACAAAAAAAAGAAACAAAAATGAGCCACAGCAAAGCGTGGCAGGGTTCAGCAAGTTTATTTATAAATTGACAAATATTTTTTTATATATAAAATGAAGATATGGTATCTAGCAAGATGACACTAAACAGTTCACGTCATTATTGTTTTAATTGCATGAATTTTTTTACAATACTACAATTGCAAAACGGGAGTTTGTTTATAATTTTAATTACATATAGCCTTGTATAATTTATAAATGGTATGTTTTTACAGCCCGACTTGCAAATTATTCCGTACTCCATCAAGGGAACTGTAGCAACACCTCCGATACAAGGATACAATTCACCAGACGGGGAGTATATCGACGTATCCAAGAAGTGGGATAATTAATTTATACCATGTCGTATGAAATGGAAATTTTTAGTCAATAATAAAATATACATAAGTTCTCATGTCTGACTTTTTTTTGTGCATTATTGCATTTTCTTCCTTCTCATGTAAGTTTTTTTTACCTAATGTGAAGGAAGAATAATTGGTTAATGTAATTTTGATATACACTTAGAGTGTATTTATTCTACAGTTTTGCTTTCGGTTCGAAGTAAACATCAAGGTTTGGAACTCCCTTTTGGCGTATGTGTTTCCGAGCTTATATTATAAAAAAACCCAAATCTTTTCAAAGTTTGAATGTATAGGCACGTTTTGGGTGAGCTCGCTCCATCATAGGTCTCATCTTCGTTCCACGGCCAAATGCTGGCCAAGAGCAAACCAAACGCTAAATAAAAATCAAACAGAAAAGCAGTAAGTTGATTCCTTGATAGGAGCTCGAAAAAGAGCAAAACCTTCTTCCGATGAAATTATCAGCATAGAATTTCTTAAACAAGTTTTAGCACAATTTCACGCAAGTAAATCAGTAAAATATGGTGCAATTTGTCTATCCATTTGGTAGCTAAAATTCCATAGACAAACCCACGTCAAAATTACGACACCCCGTTTTTACATCGGGCGTTGGGGTTAAAAATGATGACTCGCAGATTAAAATTTCATTTTTTATTAGAAAAACACATTTATTGCAATTTTTAAGCAAGTGTTCATTTGAATTCATTGATACACATTCGATTTACGATACAACAAAATTACAACTTTGTTTTCTATAAAAAATACATGTTTGTATAAAAAGATGGTTTACCATTAACAATAATTCTTAACCTAATATTGTACTTTTAAACATTATTAACGTACACATGATTTCATTTAACACAAAAAATATAATAAAAAAAATTCATCAAACTCACAACCGGAAGATACATGTTTCTAAATTACGTTTTAGCAACATATAAATTTCAGCACTAGTTTGAAAAATTTAATAAAGTAAATTCTTTAATAAGTGTTCACTATGACCGACGTACTTAGTAGGGCACAACAAAACACCTCTAGTGGATCTGGACATAGATTTTCTCATCTATATCTATACATATTATAAAATCGTAAATTGTACATTAAATATAAAAAAATGTACTTATGTTATTCAAAAAGTAAAAAAAAATGAGTCAAAAAAATGTTTTTAGAACTTTTGTCTGTGCGTTTGTGCACGTTGATGTCAAAAACGGTTTAACTAAACGGAACAAGCATCCCGTAACATTTACTTTTTTTAATTCTAATCGTTTTACAAACAAATTGCGGTAACAGATATTAAATTATGTATAATCTTTCCCACTCTAAAAAAATCTTCTTAAAATCATATTTCCAAAATAGATTAATATTGTATTAGATTTATGTACATTTGTATTGTAATTGATTTTTGTAAATTTCTAAACCTTGGAATAGAAATTCATGAACATAATTATTTTTGCAGACCACTATATACTATTGCAGCTATAATTTTATAATTTGAAAATCGGAGCAAGAAAAGATGTGTGAAAGAGAAAAATTAAGTTTACTGTGCAGTGTGATAGAGAAGGACGCAACAGATATCTATGAACCACATTTTGATACAATCGCGGTTTATTTTCTCATCAATTTTATTGATCGTTTAGTAAACGAATGGATGAAGGACGAGCTCTCTTCGGATACTCTACTAAAACCTCTGAAGCTTAACCGTAGCCACGTTTAATTATAATAATATCTCTAAATTTATATGCTAGCGAATAGTACTAATTTTAAATGTCCACTAGAGGCGTTATCGGAGACACACAAACGCAAACTAGATAATGACATTATGCACACGTACATTATATTCTCACTATAGTCAAGATGCGAATAAAAGTTGATTCAACCTCTGACTCTAATATCAAGAACTTATCGACGTTTCTTTAACCCCATTTCCATATTCCCCCCCTAATCCCTAATCCTAATTCCTTGTGTTGATAGAGGACTGTAGCCACTAGCAATCAAGTATTTAGAACTTTGCATAAATAAAATTCTTCTTAAAACTTGTGGCAGAGACGACCAAGTTGAACTTCTATGCACATCTATTTTCGATACAAAGTATTCAAGGCCCTTAAAATATATGTGTATATATTTTATATAAAAAGTTACAACAGTGCATAGTTTAATACTAGAATCGCTTTATTATTTGGCGACCTTAAAAACATATATTTATTTCATTACTTAAAAAAATGCTATGAAATTCATTTGGCATAAAATATGCATAAAAAAGAGACTAGCTAATAGTATTTTTTTTTTCGATGACTTTTAACCCTTCATATGCCGAACGTGGATCCGCGTTAATAATAATTTTGCACCACTCGTGTGCCGGAACGCGGATCCGCGTTGCGCCTACTGTATGTGCAGCGCCTACTGCCACAAGTGACACTTGAGATTATAACTTTACGCTCCGGCATACAAGGGTAATTCGGCTCGCTGGCGTCCGGCACACGAGGGGTTAACTCATATCATAACAAAGGGCTACTCAAGTCAGTCATCCGGCGAAGTGTACAAGGAAGCCGCAAAGACAATGTCGCGTTTGATCGCTAACGAGGCTTGCATCATTTTCGACCGCAGCGTTGTGTCGCCCACTATTTCCGCTGCATTTTTCATATCCACCAATACCTGTCAATTAAACATTGAATTTTTAATTAACCCTGACCTTTATAAAACATTTTTAAAAAAATATGGCCTTCGAAAACAATTCTTACATATTAAAAATCAAAGTCCTCCGCCGCGTCTGTCTGTTTGTTCGCGATAAACTTAAAAACTACACCGATTTTCCTGCTGTTTTCACCAATGGATAAAGTGGTTCTCGAGGAAGGTTTTAGTATATAATTTACAAAGTAACAAGTGTTCGAAAACTAAGTATGTAGTGTAATAACTTCGAAAGAAGCTTGAAATATGTGCGGACCAGAAAAAATAATTAAGTTACGAGATGGGGTCCAGTAAAGATGTGGGACAAGCTTTTAGCCCCCAGACATCACAAATAATCAAGTATTTATTTTTTATATTTTTAAGTCAAGGTTCCGACAGACAGGCTAACGGTCTACTTGATGGTAGGTGGCTACCGTCGTCAATTACACAAGAAATACATGTTTTGCAAAGTAGGATTACGTATAAGAGATAGGGAAATGGGCACTGACACTAAAACACAAAAGCACACATTATGCTGTTATTTCACAGTGGTATTTTGTAAACGAAATAACTAACCTCGTTTAACTGTTGAATGCACCTGACTATGATTCCTTCTTGAACATCAATGAGACTCATTATATTTGCAAAGGGCCTTCCTTCTGCCCATTCGTACACCACTTCAATTAGACCCGAATTTATATTATCCGGCAACCCTTCTAAACTGTTCACCTAGAAACAAAGATTAGTTAAAACCATCACATTTCTGTTTACTTACATATATAATAAGGCTAAAGATTCAAAATAATTCGAATATACCATACTAGTTTTATATTTTTAATTTTTTGCATTTTTTTTTTAATTCTTCAATTCATTAGGAAGCCAACACAGTATACAACAATCCATACAAATATTCACATTTAAACAATATTTTATATACTCCACTTATTGGTTAACTTAGCATGCATTAAAAACTAAAACAAGACATTTTTTGGAAAAAAACTAATTATTTAGTATACATAATATAATTATAATAGTACCATAAAATTAACAAAACACGAACTCTAAAAAGTTATTTTTATAATTTTCAAACATGTTCCAGTGGCAGTATAGTAGAATCAAGTAAAAATATACTATATACTAACCATGTACTTAGTTTCGAGTGATGTCAACTCTTGATCGATCCTCAGGATTGCTTCTAATCCCGCTTTTAGGCTATCAGTCAGTTGCGGTTCGCTCATCGTCTTCGCTTGAAACACGAAGCAGCTGAGCAAAGCAGCGATTTCCGCTGGCGTTTTGTCCGTGAACACGTTTTGAAATATCAACTCGGACAAGAGCAACTCGTTGGTGCCCATACTGCACGCGACCCGACCTTTCAGAATAACACCGTGCTTGTCGTTTATATAGTTCAACTCCTTCAATATCATCAGCCGCCTCTGGTACTCGGGATAGAGGGCTAAGCTCTCGGACGACAGAAGGTATCTGAACTTGTCGCGTTTCAACTGTACGAGCTTTCTCTCGTACACTATTGCGAATTCGCACATAAAGTTCGCAATGTCTGTGCATTTTTTCAATTTCTCCAGTTCCCCCTGTTACAAAAGTGAAGCGGTTTATTAAAGAAAAAGAAGCGTTTTATTAAAGAAAAAGAAGCGGTTTATTAAAGTTAATGTAGTGATACTACAAATCAGCATATTTTAAATGTTAAGGTAGGGGCAGACAGGCTTGACATCCACTCCGGGAATCGAACCCGGAAACCCTAGAACAGAGCGTTAAGGCAAACTTTAAGAAATGTATTTTACCGATAATCTGTTAATCTTCTCGACGTTGTTGAGTATTTCACCGCTGGATACGTTCAAGTTTTGCAGGAGATCGATTCGTTCTAGTTCTGTGGCCGACAGGTAAGTCGCGTGCGACAGTTGAGACAACTGACTCACTGCGTTAGCACATTTCGCTTCCACAGGAAAATCCTTCATGCTGTAACATTTTTTAGTATTATATTTTAACTTTCAACGGAGGCTTAACGGCAAACACAAGCAAAGAGAAGGCCATTATGTCAAAAAGTTTAGGTGACCAAAGTATAAACTACCCCGTCTTTCTATACGCTATACGCATATTCAGTTGTGGGTGATAAAGATTGCACATCGACTTTTAGAAAAAGATGAATGGCTAGTTTCGGCTTCGTAGAAATCGTAGAGGGTTATCCCCTGTCACCATAGAATAATAACTAATGCATAGATGTAAGGAAAAAAATAGCAACAAAGTTACATTAGTTCATACTAATCTCTTTCTAACACATTTTCAATGCTATAAGTGAATAGAGTATGAACTAATGTAACTTTGTTGCTATTCTTTCCTTACTTCTATGCTTTAGTTATTACGTCACACAGTACCTATGTGACATTAGTGTTTCGAGAGAAAGAGGATCTCTTCTTCTCTTCTCTCTAAAAAGTCAATGTGCAATCTTTATCGCCTACAACTATATATACTTTAAGTTTCTAAGGAGTTGGATATCCCGCAGATAACTTGAAGGTCAAAGGAATTACCATGTAATGGAAATACCAGCGAAGTAATTTCACACATCATCAATCGAACCTGTGGAAGTCAGTCAGTGAAATCTCTTCCTTAACAACAAAATGGGCGGATGGTCTTCAACCACATCTTCATAAATTATAGCTAAGAACCACTCCGAACACATCAGCTTTCAAACAAAAATAAATAAATCGGTTTACACACACATCATTCTTACTCATGTTTACTTACCGCGGTATCTGTCTTCTTTCCCAGTCCGATATAATAGAATCGGCTTCGATTTTGAAAATTGTTTTAGTGACTGCTACCACGTTTTTATACGCAATGCACAGTATAGTATGTTTTAATGTAGCTTCTTCAGTTCCTTAAATTTATAAAAAAAACTAATCAACTCACAAACAAATATTTCAAAATTAATAAAGTTAACTTTTCAAAGTGGAGCTCTTTGGTGAATTCTTTAGATATTCTAATAAATAAATGACAAGATTTCTATTCTCGCTTTTAAGAGCCCAGAGAAACCCTCTGGTGTTGTTTGTGTTTATTTTGTACAAAATACAAAGCCACCATGACACTGTGACGGTTCGAATTCATGTTTTTACCTTCCTTCCAAATTCCCCATATAAACTGTCCAACCAAGCCTAAATAATTTTTTACTTCAAAAAAAGTTCATTCCAATGTTGACCCTAATCATTCGACCAATGGGCTCGTGAAATCACTAATACCATAGAGTAAATAGTATTTAAATTACTATTTACTCTATGCTAATACTAATGAAAAATACTATAATGATTAAACAGGTAATTTCGAACCAGTTGTATATTATGACGATACGATATTGTAAAAAAACTTTAATTAAATCAATTAATTGTATTAGTTAAGAAGTGATAGTAATGAATTGTTCTTACCTACTGTTTCGTGGTGAACCGAGAAGCCGAGCATTCTGTACCAGTCTTCGTCTAAGTCGAAATTGTATTTAGTGTCGTCCTTGATGGGCGTGTCCAGTACTAACACTTTCAATGGTGTTTGACTTGGTCCTGTAATAAATAAGCGATATCATAATCAAGCGATAACCCGTCAACGCGGATCCATGTTCAGGCACACGAGTGGTGCAAAATTGTTAACGCGGATCCACGTTCCGGCACACGAGTGGTGTAAAATTATTAACGCGGATCCACGTTCCGGCATATGAAGGGTTAACTCACCGTTGAGATTGAGAAAAACGGCCAACTGATTGATGTACGGACCAGCTGATATAATGAGCACTCTGCCGGCGACCATTTCCTTCGCCACTCTGAACTGATTCAGCAGTATTGGCATCATTTCATTGAGCACACCGATGTATTCGTATGCAACGTCATAGAACTCGACTAGAGCAGCCAGATGTGGCGCCAGTGGGACTTCACACTTCTCCGAGTATTCCTTTTCGGCCACTTCCAGTTGCTTCTTATATTTGTCCGCTTGTAAAATCTGATTGAACTCACGGAAGGACCGCTTCATCATACCTTCCACTGTCACTGTTGGTGCTCTGTAATAATATCGTAAGTGTTTAGCCCAAACAAAAAAATAATCAGCAGTGAAGTAAGGATTATTTTATTTAGGACTAGCTGGTGCTTGCGACTTCGTCCGCGTTGAAAAGTATAAAACGCCATCTACCGTGGAGTGGGTGGCTAAGAATATCACCAAGCAGTTGTCATGTTAGTAGCTTCACCTGATTCTGGATAGATGGCGCTGTAAGTGTATCCCGGGCCAAGCCGCTAGTATTTACTTTTATTTTAGATTTCCCGTAGGAATGAAGCATTTTTCCGTGGTAAAATGTAGCCTATGTTCATCAGGAATAATGTCGGCTTCTAATGGTAAAAGAATTTTTCAAATCGGTCCAGTAGATTCGGTAGCCTATTCAATACAAACGCACACAATCAAATCTTTCCCGTTTATAATATTAGTATAGACAAGCTGTTGCACGCTGCAAAATCCGTGTGGGAGTTACAATTCCAGGCAGACACACACGCACACGCACACACACACACACACACACACACACACACACATACGTCAAAATTATAACACCCCGTTTTTGTGTCGGGCACCGCCGGTTAACAAGAAACAACTCACCTAAGTAAACTTAGTATCATAGAGTATGTTAGCCTGAACTGCGAGGAGAGCCTCTGCGGTACACACATCGTCATTGACTTGAGTGTCACTATATCGGGCACGCCCTCTTTGCACATTATTATAACAGTGCCAGTGTCATCCAAGCCTGAGAAATTTTATAAAAAATAACAATTTAATGACAATGCGTATTTATTAAGACAAAAGAAAATCGTCTTAATATCTTGCTGAACTGACAACAAGATTTCGGTTTGTCGTTCCCATAAATCTCTTATCCTTAACCGTAATGAAGTCTGCAGTGGCTACCATTATGTAGACATACCATCACATACCATTATGTAGACCGTCAACCTGTCTGATGACCTTAACATTAAAAAGAAATATATATGTCAGCCGTTGGACTGCACGTCCAACTTGAAAACTTAGTTAAAAAAAATCTAATATGGTGCAAAATCAAAAGTAATTATTAAATACGAATATATCCTAGAACAATATTAATTTTTCTATGCAATGACGTAACCTATATTATTATATATATGGTGATTCGTTGTAAAACGTAAAGTAGTATATACCTCTGCGCCCGGCTCTGCCCGCCATCTGTATGTACTCGGCTGGCAACAGAGGGCGCTTCTCTTGGCCGTCGAATTTGGTGACCGAATCGAAGACGACGGTTCGCGTGGGCATATTCACGCCCATTGCGAACGTCTCCGTGGCGAACAGAATCTTAACCTGATACACATAGGTTTCATTTTTTAATGGGAAATTTCTACAAAATTACAAGATAGTCAAAGTGAACCAGGGTTCACCGATATTTTATGCGCTAATAATTTATATTATTGTATTCAGATTCAGAAGGGACATCATAAAAAGTCATTGTGCTCTTTTTAACCTACACTTTAGGGGAATTTGATAATGAAACTTTCTTAATTTCAGTAATTTTCTCATGAAAGTTTTACATATTTTAAATTTAACACACCAGAATCTGCCATTTAGCGAATAATCGTTATTTATCTTTCAATATAATATATACATTATGAAGCATCAGGAAATAATTATGTTTGACATACATGTCCCGATTGAAATAACATTTCCACGATTTCCTTCAATAGAGGAAGAATGCCGCTGTGATGAACCCCAATGCCGTTTTCTAAGACCCTTTGCAAATTTAATACCTGAAATCATATTTTATGGATGTAGGTCACAAACACGATACAGATCAAGATTTTGTTATTATTATTTCGGCCACACATGTCTCGTAATAATTAATTATTTCAAGCAATAAGAGGAATAGGTTGAAAACTACATACCTGCGGCAATTGCCTATCAGGTTCGTTCAATATATGCAAGCATCTCTGAAAGAATGAACGAATGTAACTCTTTTCCTTGGCAGTGGTCAAGTCAACTGACATTAAATTCTCGGCATTCACATCACATCTGAAAACGCGAAAAAAAATATAGTTCAATTAATGTTGTCAATCACTTTTATATATATTATTATCATTTAAATAATGGTAGCAGAGCACACTGCGTTTCGGAGTCATTTGGGCAGCCCACTCACTTACAAACACCTTACAAAAGACAATAGTGAAATAACAGCATGAGTGCTGTTTTGTTTCGTTGAGTGTGTAAGGTATGCCATAGCCCATTTCCCTATTCAATCTCTTATCTTTAATCTATACTATAATCCTTACATATTATAATATAAAACAAAGTCCTCCGCCGCGTCTGTCTGTCTGTCTGTTTGCGATAAACTCAAAAACTACTGCACCGATTTTCACGCTGTTTTCACCAATGTTACGCGGGCGATGTCGCGTGCAACAACTAGTAGAAAATAAAATAAAACCAGTAAACTTTCCGTTAGTGGAGAATTCCACGGCGGTGCTCCGTAAAGTGTTGGTTACCGTCGCCAAATGTTCTTGACCTCGCAGTGCAATGTGTCTTGCTAACATGAATATGATGTAATAATTATTCTTACCTGTGCCGCGACAAGGTGAACGCTACAACGGGCAGCTTATCGTTACGTTTCAAATGGTCAATAAATCCAATCCATATGGTCTGTTCCGTTTTCGGGTTCAAAAATTGTTTGCTGCCTGAAAAGTGGTACATACAATAAATAATCAGATAGGTAAAACTCGACAAATAAAGTGCTTTATCACCCTAAGATTGAACATTCCTTGTATCTTGTAGGTCTGTTTTCCTTTTGAAAATTCAAAGTGACAATAATCTGTAATCAATACCTATTTCAAATCTAAGCCTTAGCGAATTTTGAAATGAATGGAATTAGTTATCGAAATTGATAAAGCACTTTTCTGGTCGGCCATACATCAATATATGTATGTACAGTCGGCCGCATAAGTCAAAGATTCACATTCAAAGATGCAAAACAACTGAACACTCAACGCGTTATAATTCGTTGTCACGACTAGAGAACAAAATAAACTTCACGTACTACAAACGATAGTAAAAAGCTTCAGTAAGTAAGTAAATAAGAAAGTAAGTTGAATGTTCAACTGTTTTGCACTTTTGAATGTGTTGATCGACTTATGCGGCCGACTGTACAATAGTGCGCATTATTTAAAAAAAAAAAGATGACTTAATTTTGAGTTATCTTATTACAAATACTAAATACTTAATAATTTTAATTTTTAGTTATAATAGTTTTTGGGTCAAAAATATGCTTGAGGTTAAAGTTGTAAAAGATCTATTGATAAATGAAAACTGCCTTTAACTTTTAAATATACATAGTATAAATAAACATAATTAATTAGGTGTAGAATGAAGCTAATTGTAGCTACCTTTTGGTCCGAAATTTTTCTTATGATCACTACCCCGCGACTTCTTAGCGGCGACAGCGTCATTGTATCCCCGCAACAAAAACTGACCATTCTGGTCCAGAAACAGGAACCTCTCGTCTTTTGATTTTCCACCGGAGCCTGGAAAGTATTAAAAATTTTTTTTTAACAATTCATTTATATTTTTATTTTATCCAAAAGAATATGTTCACACATTCCACACAGCACTATCTAGTTCCACACAGTAAGCAAATAATTAATACTTGTATTATGGATACCAGACAGTTGATATGCTACCTAGATTACTTTTATTTTTGTAAATACATAAATTATTATAAATACAATGAACATTAATAAACATCAATCACATTTAATAAACACTTTCCCCTAGCGGGATTCGAACCCGCGACCTTTTGGTTACTAGCCACTAGACCAAACGCGATGTCAAATAGCATTTACATTTAAAGGATCTCAATTCGACTTCCAAGAAAAAGGAGGATCTCAATTCGACCGTATATAATTGTCTTTTTTTTATGTGTGTGATCGCGGATAACTTCGTCGTTTATGAATCAATTTTGATGATTCTTTTTTTGTTGGAAAGGAGATATCCGAAGGGTGGTACCGTGATAAGGAAACCAGGATCTGATGATGGCATCCCAGAGAAATCGAGGGGAACCTGAAGATAATCGTAGTGACGACACTAGTGCGTTTGTTAATTTTTTCATTAAGTATCTTATTGGTTTCCTGTTTGAAGTCGGTTTTTTTTTTGTTGGACAGTAAAATAAATAATCTTGCTACTTAGCAACTGTGATCAAATTTAGAGGGAAGTATAAAAATGAGTATGACCAAACCTGTATACAAGTAATGGCACAGTGGCACGGGCCGTTTGAGAGTGGAGACGACATACACCTTCCGTCTCTTGGTGCGACCCACCCAGTCGGCGAACTGGAGCGTGTTGGGTACAGTAGCGCTCAACATTATAATCTTCACATGCGCCGGAAGCAGTATAAGGGCCTCTTCCCATACGTAGCCTCGCTACGGTGTGCAAAAACAATCAATATCTATATCTATGGTAAACCTTATCCTTACACATCGCTGCTTAAAAACTAAAAGCCACAAATAAAAATTACACTTTAAAGGAGAGCTAATCGAAAAAATAATAAAAAAAAATTTTTTTTGTTTATTTTTTTCTCATTAGATATATTTCAAATAATTATATTATATGCTTATTATACATCGTTAGAAGCGTATTTTTAAGTAGCATTAAATGTTTTAAGCACTTTTATAATAAAATGAATACTAGAAGAGATAATTATAAGCATATAAGTTACTTTTGAATATATAAAAAAAGATCAAAATATACTAAATATTGGCATAAAACAACCAATAAGTCTTTTTGCAACATACATGAAGGATTGTGATTGTATTTCTGCAATAAAAATATTTTTGGATTTTTTTTTTGTTTTATAACCCTTTAGTTTTTAAGCAGCGATATTATAAAACAAAGTCCTCAGCCGCTTCTGTCTGTCTTTTCGCGATAAACTAATACTGCACCGATGTTCATGCTGTTTTCACCAATGGATAGAGTGGTTCACGCGGCAAGATTTTAGTATATATATAATTTACAAAGTTAAGCTTGCGAAGTCGCGGGCAGCAGCTAGTATTATTATATAAAAAATTGTATTTTGGTTGATTTAAAAAAAATATTTCACCGTAACTGAATTATAATGTGACCTGTAAAAGAACCCTAGCTATAAAACTAACTATCCTTTGTAAAAGAACTCTAATTATTGCAATATTAGCACGTTATTAAAACTAACTATCCATTGTATTAGCATGTGGTTTAGATTAAGACGTTTTCTTGTAAACCAAAATAATTCTATTAAATCAGTCTGCTCCGAACCCTTATAAGAGTAACTTGTTTTTTAAAAAAAGAAAAAAAAAACCACCTCACCGTCGACGACGACGTAATTAATAGTTAATTCATAGAGTCAAAGATTAATTAATAGTTTTTTGTCAATATGAACATATTTAAAATATTTAAATACTTAAGAAGAACCTAGTGCAATTAGACAAAGGCCAACACAACACTCAGCTAACGGACATTCAATAAAAAATCTACACTCAACTTTGAAGCAATGTAAGTATGTTAATACCTCACTGTTATTGATGTAGTGCACTTCATCGAATATGACGAATTCAAGATCTCTAGTGACATCGGAGCCACAATAAAGCATAGATCTGAGGATCTCTGTGGTCATAACGAGACAAGCGGCTTTCGGGTTGAGTTGTAAATCGCCTGTTAGCAAACCGACATCGCCAAATGTTCTATTGAAGTCGTTGAATTTTTGGTTCGAGAGGGCCTTTATCGGTGACGTGTAAATCGTTCTGAAAATATTACAGTTTAGAATAATTAACGTTACAGTTTCTGCATACATATTTTTGAAGTGAACACTTCTTCTTCTTTTTTATGTATAATGGCATTTCGACTCATTTTGGGAATGGCCATTATCTGTCAATGTCAAGTTATTTGCCAGTGTCATTAGTAATTATAGCAATTTGTATAGTCATATAGTCATTTTTTAAATAAAAAAAGGCAAAATTGAAATTAAAAATCAAAAGTAGCAGATCCCGAGACTAGTCAGTCAGTCAAGTCAAGTCTATAATTTTTCTTAGTTTTTCAAAACAGGTCCGTCAAGTCCAAAGCAGTCAGGTCAAGTCCTGAACACTTCTATAGGTGCAATTTTTCTGAGGAATGAACGTAAGTGAATCTTAAATTTCAAAGTTGAAATATTACAAGTTTTCGCTTCCACCGTGTGGTAATAAGCACACACCCATTTATTTTTTATTTTATTGATCTAGTAAAAAATTACCTGGTATAATTTTTCCTTGCCATAGCAATGGCATATTCGGCGACGACCGTCTTCCCAGCGGAAGTATGCGCTGCCACAAACACGTGATGGCCTAGTTCAAGTTTCAATATGGCCTGAAAATTAGAATATATCTAAACATATTAGAAGAAGCTTTCGATATGCTGAGTCAAAGTGCTGGAATAATATCCCGTCGCCTATAAGGGACCTGCAAAGTACTAATAATTTTAGAAATAAATTAAAGAAAGTTATTTTCGAAAACCAAGAATGACACCAGTGCCTTCTGAAGAATTTTTTTTTGTAGTTTTTTTCCTACTATTTTATTTTTTTCTTGTCTGTATAAATATGTTTTTTGTATTACATATATATATGTATGGGTTGTAATTTAATTGGTTTATTTTGAAAATTTTCTTTGTTTTTTGGAGTTTTTAATACGAAACCTCACCATCGGCTCTAACGGAAGACCAGCGCAGGTTTTTTTTTTTTTTTTTTTTTTTTATGTTAAGGTCGACAGACAGGCTGACGGTCCACTTGATGGAAGGTGGCTACCGTCGCCTATAACACAAGCAACGCCATAAGTGCTACAAGTGCGCTGCTGACCATAGAAGGATTAAGGATAAGGGATAAGGATGGGAAGGGGGTTTCTACAAAATGCATTATGCTGAGTTGGAGTCGGTTTGTGAGTCTTTGTAAGTTTTTATACATATTTATGTCCTTTGTTGGAAATAAACTCTTTAGTCTATTCTTTTCTATTATTACTTTTATGAAATTTTATAAGCTTGAGCTTGAATTCAAGGGCACGGCACTACACTGGTAAGAGTGGTAAGACAAATAATATTAGGAATGAACTCCGGCATCCCCTTATCTAAAAACATATGTGCTATCAACTACTTTGCGATGATCTTTACGAGTGCGGCTAATAAATTTTATTATTTGTGGTCACCTGCTTCTGAAAATTATCCAATTCAAACGGATACGTATGAGCCTTTTGCTTTATATTGTCGAATTCGGGCACAGGTAATGTCACATCTATAATTTCAGCCCAGTCTGTGGAAGTGGCGCCCGTTTGTATGGGAGCACTTGATATCATAAGAACGGGTTTCTCTGAGAGTGTTTGGAAGCTTGTGTCTTCTTTGATTGCACGACCGAGACATTTATCTTTATCATCGTCTACACTTTTTTGGGTGTCTTCAGTTTCTTCATCCCTCTTCCAGAAATCTGTAAAAAATCATAAAAAATTTGTATAGATAGATAAATATTTCCAACTTTCAATAAGTTTAGTTATGCTGGATCGAGGCTTCTTTAGGTCGATCTTATTAGAAAATTGGGTATACTGATAATACTAACAAGGCTTCTTATTTATTACATGTATGTTGAATGATTTATTGCTTGTTCACGGTAGTTGCCAATATGAGTGAATATAGAAACGAAATTGATATAGAAATGGCGGAAATGATGGTTGTAATTAACATATTATTATGAATTTTTTCATACATATTTTATATGTAAAATTACCTTTTATGTCAAATTTATCATCACTATAAGTTTCATCTAGCCCAATATCCTTATAATTATTTTCTAATTGAGTGATTTCTTCCATTGGAGCTTCTTTTGAATACATTGCTTCTAACTTAGCTTTATTCACAGTAAAATCTTCTGTAACAACTTTTTCTTTAGCAATTTCAACATTCTCTTTAACTGTATCCTGTGGCAATTCATTTTGAATGATGTTATGATACTGTCTCATTATTTCTTCATTTGACTGGTATCCAAAATTTAGAGAACTTAAATCCTTTTCTTGCACTTTCTCGTCACATTTGGTTTTGCTACCAAAAATTATACCATCTAAACCTGGTATAGTTAAGGATAAGTCTGAAAAAAAAAAAGCAATTGTACTGCCTGCCTTCCTAGTAATTCAAATTAAAATTTTCAAATTATTAAATTTTGAATTCTAACAAGCAGAATGACCATGTTTATGCTCACCAAAGCTCTATAAAAGCTTCTTAATTAGATAGCAGTGCACAATGTGAGCATTATCCTACTTCAGTGATGGTGTTGGCTATGGTAAGGAGTGACTCAGTAAACACACTAAACATTATGATAATTCGGAGTCCCCAAAACAATCCACAAGACTGGCAGTGTAGAACTTTCCTATTGAGAAAGTGCATGTATCAACATTTCCAAGCTATCAAACAAAAACTAACCTTCGCCTAAGTATTTTCCAGGTTCATCTTCAAAATTCACATCAATGTTAGCCGTTTCCGTATAACCTTCCGTTTGCTTTAATACATTTTGCAATTCTTCCTCAAAACCACCTGGCATAAAGGGGTATTGGTCTGTCGAACCTCTGATGGACATATTTAGAGGCAACGGTGGACGATTCATAGACAAAGATTCACCTTCATCGTCAGACGGCAAGTCCTCTTCCATATAATCTATAATTTCACCTGTTGCAACGTGTCGAACAACCTGCAAACATATTTCTAAGATTTATTTAAGCTTTCCTCACTTGTGCAGGTTTGTATATATAAATAAATACACGAGGATGTGTATATATAAATAAATGACAGCCCTGCGCAAACCAGGGTGAGGCGCCGAGGAGGTGGCCTCACCTTCCGTATGGTGCAGATAATGACCGGGCACGGGTGCTTCGGTCATTATCTGCACCGTATCAAACAAGAGGAGTCGCCGCGGTGCCACCACTGCGGCGACCCAGACGACACAGCCGAGCATACGCTTGAAGTATGCTCGGCCTGGAGTCCCCAGCGCCGGGAACTAAGAGCGGCGCTGGGGGGTGGAGACGTCACACTGCCAAGCATGGTTGAAGCCATGCTTGGCAGTGTGACCACCTGGAAAGCGGTTGCTTCCTTCTGCGAATTCGTAATGTCGCAGAAGGAGGCAGCCGAGAGGGAGCGAGAGGAAGAGGCAGGTCTCGCTTCCCTCAGACGCAGGCGGTTGGGCAAGAGAAGGCGGGCATATTTAGCACGTCTTCAAATGTCCTAGGGGACCTGCACGCACAGCTGGCTAGCTGTGTGTGCCTGCACAAGGTTCCCCCATCTGGGGATTGCTCCGGTGTCTCTGGGAAATCCTCCATCGGCGTCAGCCTAGCCTGTAATGGCTAGGCCGCCCTGGGGGTGGATCGGAGTTGTTGCCTCGGCAGAGCCCGGTCCACCCCCGCACAAAGGGCAAGGAGGCATTGGGGAGTTTTAGTGGGTATTGGCCGGGCCCGCTATGACTAACATAGCGCAGAGCGCCGGCTGACCCCCACATACCCCTACCGTCTAGCCGGTAGGGAATCGGTAAACGGATTTTTCCTCGAAAAAAAAAAAAAAAAAAGCCCTGCGCAAACCAAGAAGTGGTTGGATATGAAGAGCAGTGGGTTATGTGTGGTGGCAAGCCTTTTGAGACTGTGAAGAGGCTCAGGTTGCTCAGAAAAATAATGATTACCGTAAATTTTAAAAAACTATCCAAAAATATAATTGATAAATTGAAGACACAGCAAAAGAGGGCTATGAGAAGGCCTGCGCTTGATGTATCTCTATGTGACATAAATAATAATAAATAAATCTATAGAAAAAAACTATAAACACAGTCTATAGTACTAGGCTTATAAGATATAATGTATCGATTTTAGAGAGGGAAGAATCAGTATCAGCAGTTTCTGCATAACCAATAACCACTAAGACTGATCTTATTGGAACATTGTGAGGGAGGCCTATGTCTAGCAGTATACCTCCTATGTCCACTTTTCCTCTAAACACTAAAACAAATCACAATATGCTTACCATATTAGTGTGTTACCAGTTTCAAAAATAATAAAATAATAAAAATACCAACAAAACAGATATTGAATATTGTTTCAAACCTTTATTTCTGTGTCCACAGGCGTAAAACTATTTTGATCAAATAGCAAATTGAAATCTACTGGATCGCGAGGTAATTCTCTTATATATTTGCTTCGCTTGTGTATACCGAGATTTTCAGGTGTTGCCAAATATTTGTTTACTAGATCTTTTGCACTTTTCGCTATTGGTGGTAACTGAAACATATAAAAATAAAAAGATAAAAGATTTCTTTTTGTTAAAGTGGACAGAGGCTGGCGGTCCACTTGATGGCAAGTGGCTAGAGTCACCTATAACGCTAGCAACGCCGCAGGTGCTGCAAGTGTGCTGCCAACCATAGTAGGATAAGGAAATGGGCTCTAGGCATCCCTTACTCAGTCACTGATACACAACAGCACACATGTTGTTTTTTTTTTTGCTTTTGGCCAGTAGGAAAGATGAAGAAGATGATGGAGAGAGCTGACCCAGAAAATGCCTGTTCATTCGAACTTTAAAAAGATTTGGATTATGTGAGCTCATAAACATAGGTGGTGGTGTTAAGGTGTGTTTTCATTGTAAACAATGTCTGTAGCGAGCAAGCTGTTGATCTGTATGTTTGCCCGGTGTTGTATGTGCTAGGTGGGTCTCCGATCTTTTACCTGAACATTATTGTTCTGAACAATTCTTCATTTCCTCATTCAATGAAAACAGATGTTTTCTGTTTCGAGCAAGCTTTGACAGAACAGCAAATATTTGCTCAGAGCAACATTTGAGCACTGGGTGAAAACGTAGCTTTATATTATTCTTCAGTGTGCCCTGCCTTCACTTTAACACTTATGCTTGTGTTCACCACCATCTACCATCAAGTGGACTGTTAGCCTGTCTGCCAAACTAAAAAAAAAACACTGAAGTATATTTTATGTTTTGTTTTGTTAAGTAAGTGCGTGATATCACTATCGGCCCTAATGAAAGATCAGCGCAGGTTTTTACAAACTGTATTATTCTGAGTTGGAGCCAGTTTGTGGCGGGGGACGTTTGTGTGTCTTTCTATATGTTGCTTATGTACTTTGCTACAAATAAAAGTTATACTATTTTAAATACCTTTGTTCCTTTAGAATCCTTATAAGTTTCGATTTTATTGGGATCTTCTCCTGGGAATAAAGCGTCCCAATTAACGTTGATTCGTTTTCCATTTCTTAAAGGTTTCTCAGAAACAGAATTTTCGGAAGCGTCATTAGGCTCCGCGGTAACTTCAGATGTAATGTCGGGAAGTTCAAGATCTGGAATTTCCGAATAAACTGCGTCCAATATCTGGTTATCATTGCTTAAATCTGAATCCTCAGAGTATTCACTGTCGGAGGATTCGGAGTTTTTAAAATCTCGATTGCTATAGGTTAGGGTGTCTAAACTTCCCTTTTTTGAATTATCGCTGGTAGACATGATTAATTATAAAGTGCAAATAGTGCAATTATCATTTCAATAAATATAAAAAAACTCAATATTTCATTTAAAATAAAATTGAACACAGCTTGTTGTACCATATGATGTTGAATTGTTGATATCATTATTGACAATGACAATGACAATGACAATGACAATGACAATGACAAAGACAATGACAATGACAATGACAATGACAATGACAATGACAATGACAATGACAATGACAATGACAATGACAATGACAATGACAATGACAATAACAATGACAATGACAATGACAATGACAATGACAATGACAATGACAATGACGACAATGACAATGATAATGACAATAATAACTTGACAAATTGACAAAGAAAGAACGGACCACAGGACATCTTTGTAAGATTTCATGTGGTTCTACCATAGAATAATAACTAAAGCATAGAAGTAAGGCTAAAATAAAAATCAATTCTTATAGTGTGTTGCTTCTTACACCAATGCATTGAAGTCGTAAGTCAGAAAGAGATAACTATAATAAAAATTAACTAACGACTATAAAATACATAATAAAAATTAAATTATAAAAACAT
The DNA here is from genome assembly GCA_918317495.1 of Synanthedon vespiformis. NCBI lineage: Eukaryota > Metazoa > Arthropoda > Insecta > Lepidoptera > Sesiidae > Synanthedon > Synanthedon vespiformis. The sequence goes on from OU906962.1 coordinate 4,643,861, forward strand.
TTACCATAACGAATTAATATCAGCGCCATCTCTGTTCGAATGATTACCGGCGCCATCTAGTTTTCGTAAGGTTGTATTATTACGTATCATACATATATCTAGTTTCAGAGATGAAGGTAGTAGATGGCGCAATAAATAAATAAAAAAGCTCTTTATTCTATTGCATTTAAACTTCTACAATATTCTACAATTTAAACTTATGCGCCGTGTGACAATTTTGATTTTACTCCCATATTCATACCATACCCCCCCCGACTTTATCTATATGAAAATCGATTCTTAAGGAATAAAAAGGGAGTAAACTCAAAAAATAAAGCAGCGTCTGTTGTCTTTTGAACATTCCTACCAGGGCTACCACCAGACAGCTTTACCAGCGATACCCAAATAATAGATCTAGAAATTGTTTCGCTTAATACATAAGGAATACAAGAGTTGTTTCTATACCATTACTGTTGAGAAAATCAATTAGAACGGTCAAGAACACAAATATTAAACGAAGTCATATTGACGCGGGAAATTAAATGTAGATTCAATTAATCTTAAGTCAATAAATAACATCGTAATAATCTAATCCTTACTAATATTATAAATGCGAAGGTTTGTATTTTTGGATGTTTGTTACTCAATAACTCAAAAACGGCTGACCGGATTTGAATGAAATTTGGCACTTACTTAGATATTTTATTAACAACATACCTAATCAAAAAATTCGCTAAGACTAAACACGCCTCTTAGCACTAATGTTTTCTATCTATGAAGCACGCCAATTCTATGGCCCCCAAAGTTTCTACAAGTAACTATTATTTAATCTGTGCTACAACTAACATACAACGGCATACAACATTATAATAATAATCAATACTAATTACTAACAATAAATCTGTAAGTGTAGGTATTGTATGTATGTATGTATGTTCCTCCATAACTCTTAAATGAAGTAACTGATTTTCATGAAACTTGGTAGATAAACATTTAGACGTACGGGACACAGGATATCCTACTTTTTTCTTTTTCAACACGGACGAAGTCGCAGGCACCAGGTAGTAATGCTAATGACCATAAGTTCATTTCTGAAGTTGGTAATCGAACTCGTTAAACTCTGAGTCAGAGCGCTGAGACGAAGTTCGTCAATTAAAACCATCTGACACAAACAGAACAAAACAAAATTATAATGTATTTTTTATTGATCTATACCAGGAGTTGTATGAGTGTGCATAACCATTTTTTATTCACTATACAATACAATATAGGTAATAAGATTAACTGGATATCTGAGTCAGTGAGCCTTGACAGTCAAGGCCGTCAAGCTGGTCCCCACCGATCCAGCACATGTTATACCTGATCGCCAACAAAACTACCACTAGTTAGCTTGCCATGCTCGATGTCGGTCGTAGGCATACATACCTACATTATTGTTTATCGTATCTAACTCATTAATGGACAAAAACTAGAATAAGTGCTTTATCTTGCTAATAAATATGGCAAAGAATTTGTGTTATTTTTCAACTGTTCTTGTTATACAACATTTGATTGTTGGTGTTACAGACGGATTGCCTACGGTGAGTTGAAATTTAAATAAAAATAAATATTAATTATGTAATTTAAAAAACGGAAGCCTTTATAAACAATAGATAATAAAAAAATTGATTGTGACACAGACAATGATACTTACCTATGTTAAAAAAATAATAAGCCTGTAAGTCGAATACTGAACACAAAAAAATGCGCGGTCGTTATTTCAAAAAAACTTGTACTATTTAAACTACATGCCTCTATTAACGACTAGTTTAGCGATTAATAAAAATATGAAGGTAAAATTCTAAGCAAGTAGGCAATCCTAATAATACTAAGTAGATAGATAGATATATATATATATACGAATGTTTGTATATTTGGATGTTTATCACGCAAAAACGACTGAACGGATTTTGTTCAAATTTTGCACAGAGATAAATAGTTTTGTCACAGGGTTTTTATCCTTAAAAAATGTTACGTTTCTGCAGGATTTACAAAAAATTAACCGCAGCGCGTATACTAAATCGCGGGCACAGTTAGCAAAAATAAACTACTAAAATAAAGCTTGTAAAAAATTGAGGAAATCACTGTTTTTTTGTTGTTATAATGTATCAGTTTAAAAAACTAAAAACACTGATATGGTCCAAAATAATCAAAATTCTAATTAAAAAATGGACATTTAAATTAAAAATTACCGTTATGGATAAAATGGCAGCGTTTTAGGTAAAATAATAATATTATATTGTGTGTCTTATTTGAACAATTAACACACGTTTCCTCACCGATAAGTTAATACCAGGGAACTACAAAAGTCATTAAGGCCACGATTAAAATTTTACGGCAAATTTAATTTCATTTAACTTCGTTGTTTAGTCACAAGAGCGTGAAGTATTTTCTACATATAACGCGTCACCAATGTTGGCAGTGCTGACTAGACGACACATTACCGTACTAGTTAAGGCCACACTTTCAACGTTTTTTTAGTTATTTTCTCATTTTATTTTTTTATTTTACTAATCTATTTTACTAATATCATCATCATAGTAAAGGACAGAAGTTTAATTATCTTTTTCTTCTTTTTTTTTTTGAACATTACAAGTAGTAACAGATATACTATTACCATCAGACTAATATTATAAATGCGAAAGGTTGGTATGGACGTGTTACTGTTTCACGCAAAAACTAATGAACCGATCACCGTGAAATTTTGCATACACGTTGTCTGGGACGCTAGAGAGGATATAGGGGTTGGTTTATAAGTGTTTCTAACAGTAACATATAGCCGGGCCGGCACAATTCATTCTGCAATTTTTATTGCCCGGCATTGCTGACACGCCTATTTAAAGAATAGCAATTTGTCGAACATTCATATATTCTACACATATTCGATTTCCACTTTGAAAATACACTTTTCTAAGAAAATGGAATTTAAATATCATTGCTTAAAGTCACTATTTAAAGTTCAGTGATGTGTGATGCATTTCGATTATTTATTTTGATTAGTCTAGCCAGACTTATAAATTGATTTCACATTATATTTTTTTGTTTCAAAATGCAGCGTGAAGATCGTCATATCATAATCAGGTGTTAAATTTTTCATTTTCAAACACAGACGAAGACGTAGGCAGATTGCACAATCTAGGTATTAGTTGGCTTTATTTCTACCTGAACCCAATTTCTTACATTTTCTTTGTGATTTAATTGTTGTTTGATTTATTAAGTATTAAATAATCTATACTAATATTATAAAGAGGAAAGATTCGATTGTTTGTTTGTATAGAATAGGCTCCCAAACTACTGCACTTATTTGAAAAATTGTTTTACCATTTTCTAATTATTATAGCCGACATTATCCTTGATGAATATAGGATACTTTTTACCGCGGGAAAACGCTTCATTCTTACGGGAAATCTAAAATAAAAGTAAATACTAGCGGCTTGGCCCGGGAGATCTATCTATCTATCCAAAATACGGTAGATGGCGGTTTTATACTTTTCTACGCGGACGAAGTCGCGAGCACCAGCTAGTCAATTATAAAGAGGCAACGTTATATCTACTTGTTACGTACTTAGTGCGTACGACACTGAGGCACTGAGGCAAGCGCGGAAAGCGTAGCTTTGACGCGAAACGGGAAGCGTTTCGCAACCGGCTGTGGGCTGTATAATGTCCCTCCATATTCGCAGTTCGCAGGGCACGATGCATACGCTGCACGTATCCATTCACTTTCATTTATTTAATACACTAGCGAAGATCCCAACTTCGCATGGATGAAATCGACATTTAGACAAACGCTCTTTCTATTAGTATTTTAAATCTTTGAGTAAAACAAATTCAATTGGATAGTTTATTATAGTTTTATTTGTTATCCCTCGATATACTAGTAAATACTTCCTTTATTATTATTTACTTAACATGAACCTGTTGAAATTCCTTCCTTAACATTTCGTTAATTTTTATTTTTATTCCCGATGGCAATGGACACGCACAGCTAAAAGAGCCTCAACCGTGTCACGGACGCAAATAATTATTATATCTCCATTGAATGGAATATGTCGTAAATTATCATTACGTAGGATGATATTTTAAGGTGCATTTCATCATGTATGTATGATATTTAAGGTTTCCTTTAACTTGGTTTCAAGGAATAACTTTGTGAGTAATTGGCATAATTCAAGGAAATATCCATCCGACCAAAGCATCCATGTCTATGTCTCTCTCTTTTACAATATTAGTTGACTACACTTGTATGAAAAAAAGCGCCAGGGTCACTGGTATATATATTAATATCTATATATCAATCAATACATATTTGTAATGTATCTATTCAATAAGTAATTCGATGATTCTATACTATACATAAGTAACTATAGCAAAATAGTTAACGAAATTAAAAACGGGTGCAGAATTTTTTGAGTTTTTTGAGCGTACACAAAACAATTTAACATTTTCATATATAAAAAGATAAGTAGGTAAAAAAATAACAATTAATGTTCTCGGCGTGTGAGTAAAATATTTACTAACAATAAAACCTATTCAGACAAATGAGAGAATTATATAGCAGACGGTTGTCCTTTACAATGTGGACAAGGTCTCTCTGTTTAGAGGTTACAAAATCACGGGACAAATTCAAATTTTATAGACAACTAAAACAAAAGGAGAATACTAAGTACAAGATTTGATGATAGTTGACATTGGATTACTTATTTATCTTAAGGTGAAACAAGTCGGCGGCCCAAACACATCGGTCTCATGGCTAAAATGCGTCCCGTCTCACACAGCACAAAGCGCGGGAAGAGCATTCGACTGAGATGCACAATCATTCATACCAAAAATAAAATCACAAACAGACTCTTGGGCCAACGCTTTTTTTGAGAAAACTACTGCATATATCTATTTCGGGTAAAGTTACTTGAACTCTTGAATAACTAATCAATGTTTGTATGCACAGTATTTTGGAGTTTTTGTACACTGGATTCACCTAATCACCCTCAAAGTTGCACTGACTTGTATTACCTTAAGGTGCATTAATAAACATTGATCCCTACACATTTATTTTAATAAGCTCTGAGATACAATAGACGGATTGTGCTTCTTTGCCACGAATAATTTATTCTCTAGCCTCGAAAAAAAAAAATATATTTGTAACCCCGGACGACCAACCCAAAAACGTAGTTTATAATTTTGACGTGTGTTTTAATTGTGACGATTTCACAGACAGATACATACAAGTACAGTCACAGATACACAGCAGTAGGCATACACGTCAAATATTATAATACCCCGTTTTTGCGTCGGGCGTCATTAATTCAAATTCAAATTCAAATATTTTATTGCAAACCATAATGTATAAAGGATGTTACAATATAAAAATTTAGACAACTAGAAAAACCTGCCTATTGCATAGGCATACTAGTAAAGTTATATCTCATATAAGTAAATTATATCACACAAAAGTGAAAGTAATTTGAAATTGTGTTTAACCTTAATTGTTATGAGTAAAACCCGTGCGTAACGCTTAATGCATTTTGAAATACATAATTTAAATCCTTTAAATTTTAACACATTATGTAACCTAATGTTGTGGTCGGTAATTTTAACATAATATCCGCGTGTATGAAGTTGCAGGCACAGCTTCACAGGTGGTCTTCATTTAGTAAAATGAACACAAAATAAAGAATTTATAATTTTTTTATTAAGTCTTCCCAAAAATATGTCATCATCATCATCATCTCATCCGTAGGACGTCCACTGCTGGACATAGGCCTCCCCCAAAATATATGGGTTGTTCCAAACTGTTCTACCATTTGTTCTACGATAGAACAGTTTTGGGTAATATTTATAAACTTACTTATCGTTGTCCATTATCATTTTCCATTATCATCGTCCGTTCTGCCCCCGGCTTTGTACGGATGCGATTTTTTAATGCAAATTATATACGCAAACCTTCCTCGTTTATCGCTCTTTCCGTTAGCGATAAACTAGTTTTATTTGGGTGTTTAGAAGTTAGCGATGACCCAAACAAACGCAGGCAGATAGCGACATTATTTTATACTAGCTGGTGTCTGTGACTCCGTATTATTGCATACAATTACAGCTACATTACTTGGAAATCGGCGAATTCAACTAAAACACCTAAGTACAAGACCTTAGTTCCACAGGAAAAATGATACGGATATTATGTTGAATTTTAACAAAAAAGCCAGATCACAATTTGTCACGTATGTCGAACTTATAACACCCTGTTTTTGCGTCGGGGATTAAAAATAAACTGCAATATTAATATTATAGAAAATTTAGAATAGAATTTGATTATAAGTACGAAGAAAATGTTTGTCATAGCTGATTAAGTAGAACAACAAATTGAATCAGATGAAGTAGGCAGTAGGTAACAGGTTACAAGGCTACACGCTCTCCCCATTGCATGTTATTATAATTAAATATGTACTTGCATTCCTATGTACTTCGTCGGAGTCACCGAGTACCTATTTGCTGTGTGCACTTTTTAGAGATTTCAATATTTTGACTTCAGTGGCCTTTTTTTTTTTAACGCTGGGAAATCCTTTTGGATACCCGGCAGGGCAGTAAAGGGGGACTGCGGGGTTATGCCGGATTCCTACCGGCTAAAACCCAACGACTTTCTATCTGTCGCGGCTGTTGATGGGCGGGGTCGTGGGGACGTTGGGCGTGGGGCGCCTGTGCTTCCTGTCAGAACCTTGACGTACCCGAAAGTAGAGGTACGCCGGCCTACTTGGGGGACCTTACAACGGGCGGTAGTCTCCCCCAAGACTACCGCCCAGGTCCCGGTCAGGGTGGAAGGCGGCGGATATAGGCTACCCGCCTGCGTCCGAGTGACTTCAGTGCCCTGCCCTATCTATCTATCGTACTATCGTCGCAAAAAAACTGCTAAGTGCTTCGGAAGCGGGTCGCTAGTATGGTATATCTATACTAATATATAAAGTTGAAGAGTTTGTTTGTTTCTTCTTTTTGTGTTGAATAGACCATTTATCGAGGAAGGCTATAGAGAACGCTGACGAAGTCGCGGGCACCAGCTAGTTTGTATATAAAAGGTGGAGACGGAACCTTAAATTAAAATAATTTAACGTTGACGTAACTTTCACGTAATAATCCTCTTATTTGTATGCAGTGGTGTCATGGACATTTAACTCGATTTTCGCCTTGCATCATGCGGGTTATGCACGCAAAGCTAAACACTACAATTAGCCTTAAAAATCCTCTAATGTCTATGATTAATACAAAACAAAACAAAAGCATCAACTTTGTCATCAATGAGTTTAAGAAACGTGTTTATTTAATTTTTTTCCTATTATTCTGTCCGCCAATGAATGTTTCTCCGCTGATGGATTTTGATTCTTTTTTCACTAATTGAAAGAGCGATGAACTAAAGATAACTAAGGGAAGAGTTAATTTTGAAACGTTTATTACCAAAGTTGACCCTGCCGGGAATCGAACCCCGGACCTCTGAGTCGGAGCCCCAACCAGTCGTCCAAGGGACTTGTGGTCCGTAAATCGGAATAATATATTGTATATATAAGTTCGTTGGGTCCGTAAGATTGTATGGCGATTTTATTAAAAAAAAAAAATGAAAATCAATAAAACGAGTTATTAGTAAACTCGTTTGTAATTAACTCGCGCGCGCACGCGAGTTATCCTGTTTGTATTTTATCTATTCCTAGCTGGTGCCTGCGACTTCGTCCGCGTTTTCTATAGCCTATAGCCTTCCTCGATAACTGGACTATTCAATACAAAATAATTTTTCAATTCGAACCTGGGGCCCTAGACAAGGTGACATGACGAAGACGATAACGAAGTTCGAAAACAACAAAATGTATGGGAAGTATCACGTGACTTAACGAAGGCATATGTCAATCCCATACATTTTATTGTTTTCGAACTTCGTTATCGTCTTCGTCATGTCACTTTGTCTAGGGCCCCTGTAGTTCCTGAGATTAGCGCGTATAACCAAACAAACAAACAAACTCTTCAACTTTATATAATAGTACCTAAGTATAGATTTCGTTTGTAAAACGCCTTTACCATACAAGAAATATTTTATGCATTTAGTTAACTTTTTGTGGAAGTTTATGTATATTTTTTTTTCAGGGAAACCCCAACGCACAGACCTGTGTAATAGGAGCGGGTTATTCAGGACTAGCTGCAGCACGATACCTTAAACAATATGGAGTCAATTTTAAAGTACTCGAGGCAACAAGATATGTTGGAGGTACGTGGCGGTTCGATCCTCACGTTGGTTTCGATCAAGATGGAGTACCACTGTTTACTAGACAGTATAAAAACTTAAGGTTAGATTCTTATTTATTACTAAACTTATCCCTTATCCCTTATCCTTAATCCTTCTATGGTCGGCAGCGCACTTGTAGCACTTATGATGGCGTTATAGGCGAAGGTAGCCACCTACCATCAAGTGGACCGTCAGCCTGTCTGTTAACCTTAACATAAAAAAAAAATGAGGTGAAAATATGAAAATGTTCACTCTCTTTCTCCTTTTAGAAGGTTGTATTTTATTGATGGTAGTGCCGGGACTCGAACCCGGGAACTCTGGAGCCGGTAGAGCATGTTTTCTTTTTAAATTATTTTTGGCGGAATGATGTCAAATGTGTTTGTAATAATTCAATTTTATCATCACTCTACGCCTTCATTTCCGTTTATATTATTTTTATTTAAGCAAAATATTGTATTATACATATTTTCAACAAAGCAACCGTGAAAAATCCATTTGAACCAAATTTGAACTAAACAAAATATAATAATAACTTGATTTAAGTAGATACCTACATGATATTTGTGAAGCCATAATTTTAATGAGTAGTTGGGAAACAAACAACTTTCTCTGCATTTGCTGAACAAGCAAACAATACGATTATTTTATTAGATAAAATATAGGATAGGTATAGGAAGCGTTAGTAACATTTTCTATATAAAATTTATTAGAAAACACGGTTTTATAGAAGGAATAAAAAGTTTACTATATTTTCCGCGTAAGGCGTTATCTAAATTTTAATAGAATATCTAACATTTAAAAATATTTTATGTTATGGCATTTATTTAACATTTTTATTATTACTCAATTTTTGTACTATTGACGATAATAAATAACTAAAAGTAGCCATGACAGATAACAGAGCCAATTTCCCCTATCCTTTTGTAATCGACACTGCACTTGTAGCAACCAGTAATATTGCTGTGTTATGACGGTAACCACCTATCATCAAGTGGACCGTCAGCCTATTTGAACCGAATGTAACCTACACGCTAGTCATAAAAACAAAAAAGGTCAAAAGTTCATGGCTGGCCATTTAAACAATAGGTTTTATTTGAATATTAACACTAGAAATGTTTATTAACTAAACTTAAATGATTTTATATTTATACATTAATATTATATCAGCTGAAGTGAAATCACGAGAGTTGTATAATAGTATTTTGAGAAACCAGCTGGGGACCGGTTCATTATGAAATGGGAACAACAAATTCAACCGGTATTACCTATGTTTTCACATCATTCAAAGTCAACTAATGTAAGAAGGTTGTCAATGGGTTATCTTGTCAGTATCTATTGTTCATGACCATTCATGACTGTGCCTGCTGATTGATTAACAGTTGATTTGAAAGTAACGGAGTTAGGCTTAAGGGCCTTTAGAGAAATATAATAAATGCTAATGAGGACACTTAGAAAAATAGTTAAGTACATCCAAAAATATAAATTTATTTAGCAAGCGTCTAGTTCAATAATAAAATATGACTAATAATTTTGAATCTGCCTATATTCTTACATATTATACTATAAAACAAAGTCCCACTCCGCAACGCCATAAGTGCAACAAGTGCGCTGCCGACCATAGAAGGGTTAAGGATAAGGATAAGGAAGGGATGGGGGGGATAGTGAACAGAATTTCATACGGTTTTCGCTAGTGAAAACGCATTAAACGAGGAAAGTTCTTCTACATAATTAGCAGAAAAAAGCCGGGAGCGGGTCGCTAGTGGTGGATAGTGGGGTTGTCAGAAGAAGTGGCGGTCCCAGAATATTCGTGTTTAGGTAATGGATATCCAAAAATGATCCAAAGATTAGGAGTCTCACTGAGTTGACGAAAGCATTTCACCTTGCGAAGGACCAAGTTTAATTTGGATACTTTGACTGTCAATATCTTATAGTTGAAGAAGGGAACATAATATGGGAAAAGTCCAACAATGAATACGTTGTAAGTACGTTGTAAGATTTTCTAAAATAAAAAATAATTAATTCCTTTTTTGCGCCGTCCACATAATTAAGATACGTTTATGCGTCCGTGAGGTCAATCTTATTGAAGGTCGCGTTATGACTTGCAGTCATTGTTGATTTTGTTCAATAATGTAAAAAACGGTTTAGGTATTATTTATTAAAGTAGGTGAATGTGATTTACCAATAGGATAAACGGCTTGCACCACCTTGAAATCTTTACGACGATGTTTCGATTAGCAACAACATCGCGTTGTTTTCCTTATAAGGATTAGAGAAACATTGCAACATTATTACATAGTTCGGCAACAAAGACAAATTAATGTAAATTAATGTAAGTTATCTATAAAAAATATTCTTATTTTTAATGGTTTTGTAAATAATAATTAAAAAATGTGACAATAGGTTGATACTTAGGTACACTAGACTAACTAAATATATAATTGTCATGATTTGCAGAACAAATACTCCACGCCAAACCATGGAATACGTAGGATTCAGTTTCCCGGAAGACACACCGTCTTATCCAGCAGGTACTTGCTTCTACGAGTACTTGAAGGCGTTCGCTAAGCACTTTGAACTCGCAAAACATATACAAGTGAGTAATTTCTCATTACTAACTGGGGGTGTATGATCTTTAAATCATGGTGGCTATTAAAAGTTTTTGATTATTAAGTATAATTAAAAAATAATAATTTTTGTTAATAAGAAGTTTTGTTTATAAGATTGGTAAGAACAAACCTAGTTACTGCACAAGTGTAGCATACCTCGAATTAATTTTGTTAATTAATTTATTAGATAATATTTACTAAATAACTATGAATAATGTTTATCAGTTTTATTTAAAATAAAATCTAATCATACATATTATATCTGCCAAAGGATCAAGTATAAGTTTTATATAAGTTCAGTTATAAGAATTAATAAAGTAAAAAAAGGTAAAAACTGGTCATATGAAATTATTCATATGAAGATATCCATATCATTCATATGAAAATATTCATTATGAAACTGTTTTATTTTAATATCTTCTTATGTTAAGGTATCACATAGGTTATGCACACCAAATTAATTATTTATGATTGAAATACAAAGAAACTCATTGTACAATGGGCTCTCTTAATAAATTGATAGTCATTTATAGCATAGAAGCTGCAAACAAGAAAGGACTGTTGCCTTATATAAACTAGCGTGGTATGTACACATGAATATTTATGTAAAGACATCAATGACTTTGATCGGAAGTCACGTCTTTTGCATTAGCTCTACCGCAGCGAACGTGTGAAAGACCTTTTATGGATTCCTTTACATTCGAAAGCAGTAATATGCGACAGGGACTACTTGGAATCTTTTTATTCTGAATTCTATAAAATATAAAAACTACTTTTGAATTCTTTTTTTTTTTAATAATAACTTTTAAATCATATTCTTTTTAATACAAAATAACACAAATTAAACGAACTATACTAAACTTTAACATTTAAACAATATGTGCACTAAATACTTATTTAGTGGAATTATATTGTTATAGTTAAATAGGGACCCGCTCTCGGCTTCGCCTAGGAAAAAACTTAATTAGGTTTTATTATATAAATAAAAAAATCATGTCAATCGTTGGACTGCACGACAGAAGTGAAAACTAAGCTTCAAAAAATTAATATATAGAGGTTTCAGTTACATTACATTACATGTCAGTGTCGCGAGTTCAATGGTTTTTCCCATCCTAAAAATGTCCAACGCACCTAAAGAAGTTTTCACTTCAAAAATCCGTGATAAGTTATCTAACTGTGATGGTGAAAACCGTATCAAAATTGGGGTGAGTTAGCGGCCATACAGACACGCGGAAAGCGACTTAAAATTATACTGGATTATTATATTATATACTTATACTGAAAAAAATTTAGGTGCCAGGATTTAAAAAAAAGAACAACAGCGCGAACGAAGTAGCGAGTACAGCTAGTAAATTACCTAGATAATAGTTATATTGTTTTATTGTTAAGGCTTCAACATGCATTTACCTTTAGGTACCAACGACATGCCTATAAGAATAATGTCGTCATTCAAGTTATTTTTACAAAGAATAAATGATGCGAAGTGGTTTCATTAGTGGAACCTGTTTTGTATGTGTCATCTTGCAACAGATGCATGTGTTTAAATAAATGTAGAATCCACTTTGACATTTCTTATTAGTTATTGAGGTTAAAATATATGCATCAGATTTCTTAATTTTGCATAATGTTGTTGAAGTTGGATTCATTAATTTCAAATAAGTCGAATTTGTGGAAGTTATCTAGTAAGAAATGAGCTGATGATCTTCAAACGCCTGAACAGACTTTTATAAACTACTAGCTGGTACCCGCGACTTCATCCGCATTGAACGATGAACATCTATGTCCTTTCATCCCTATGTCCTTTCTGGTGTCCCAAACAACGTGTATGCAGAATTTCATGATGATCGGTTCAGTGGTTTTGTAACAAACAAACAAACTCATATTCATGTGATGTGGCACCGTCATGTTGAAACCACATGTCATGTAATGGAAGCAGAGCTCTTCCATTTTGGGCAAAAAAAGTTTGTAAACATCGTACGGTAGCGCTCGCCATTCACAGTAACGTTACGGTTACGGCCTTCGGCATCTTTGAAGAAATACAGCCCAATGATGCCGCCAGCCCATAATCCACACCAAACAGTGACTTTTCCTGGATGCATTGATAGTTCTTGCAATGCTTCTGGTTGCTCTTCACTCCAAATACGGCAATTTTGCTTGTTCACGTATCCATTCAACCAGAAATGAGTTTTGTCGCTGAACACAATTTTTCGATAAAAAAATGGATCTTCAGCCAACTTTTCCAGCGCCCATTCACCAAAAATCTAAAGAAAAATTACATGAAATAATCTTCAAATACTAAATTATATCGATCGTTCTATCAATGACTCAAATAAAGATTTAAAACATTTTTCTGAATTTTGGGTGTTTTTTTTTTGAAAATAAAATCCGATAGCTCTTAAAAAAATAACCCATTACAAGTATTAACGTGCGTAAAAAAATCAGTTTCAGAGTCTAATAACTTCAGTGAAGTGGTCTAACGATAGTTGGAAAGTTACTTACACCCGCACAGATACAAGAAACAATGAAACAGAATCATGTGATTATCTAATCATAGCTACTGGACAATATCGCAAGCCCAAGATGCCGAAAATAAAGGATCAAGAACTTTTCAAAGGTAAGCGTAATTAATCATGGCGGGTGCAATGCCGCCTATCTGTAGAGCTAGTTAAATAACTATACGAAATTTCATAGCCAAAGACTATGTCTTTTGACAATATAAACAAATCATATCTGGCGTTGAATTCAGTTTCTATTAAATTCCATGAAATGCAAATTCAAATAGGGATCTATCTAAAAATAAAGATCCGGATCCAATGCTTGGCAAAAGTGTAATGTCGGGCATTATAATTATTATCTTTTATTTTGCAACAAGGACTAAGACTTGGCACAAGTTAGTCGGGCTATAAAATTCACTTCGTAATACTGATTACAAATAATTATTTTCAGGAAAAGTAATACACAGTTGCGATTATAAAGAAGCGGAGCCGTTCAGAAACCGTAGAGTACTCTTAGTAGGCGCCGGAGCATCGGGATTGGATTTGAGCACTCAGCTGGTGAACATCACATCCAAATTAGTGCACAGTCATCACTTGACCTACAACCAACCGAACCACCCGAAAACCTACATAAAGAAACCAGATATAAAAGCATTCACGTCCAACGGAGTGATGTTTCAAGATGACAGCTTCGAAGAAGTTGAAGATGTTATATTTTGCACAGGTATTTGCGTCTTTAGAGACTTTCTGGTCTTTCTAGAGCTATAAACGAGGTTAGGCTTCGTCCATCGCTGTTAAGTGATAATTACATAGATGATGTCATGGATGATCATCTATAGTATAGGTAATTTACTTTGGATAATTATAAAAATGGATAAATTAATGTAAGTACCTACTCCTGGTGTGAAAGGCGGTGAAAAACACCCTAAAGTATATGAATAAATGTACATTGAATAAGACTTTAGATTATTGTATCTACTTTATATTAGTATCTGCACAATTTTCTCTAGAAAATAATTTGGATTTAATTATAGATATTTCCTGGTCGTGTACAGTGTCTGGTTTGGTAACTTGTAACTGTAGAGGTAGACATCGAAAGAATTACTTATTTTATGAAGCCTGCAACTAGAAACAACGAGTTTATCGTTATTGCTGTTTAATGCCGAAGTCACTATTAATATTATTACTTCAATAATATATATAATTAATTGGTATTTGTTTAAAGCTTCTATAACTTGAAGAGTTATTTCTAATTTCCTGCATAATTAAACTTCTGAAATATTTTTTTTATGACAAAGGTCATAATAAAAGGTGGTAGTAGTGGCAGGGCACATTGCTTTCTCAGTCATTTGGGCAGCCTGCCTGGACTTACAAAAGACCACCACTTTGTAACAAAAGACCACATTGAAATAATAACAGTGAGAGTTTTATCTTATCAGGAAGGGAAATCCCTCTTCTCTTACGATGATATAGTAAAATTATTTTCAGGGTATGACTTGGACTTTCCATTCTTGGATGCAAGCAGTGGAGTAACAGTCACACCTAAGTTTGTTCTTCCTCTTTATCAAAACATAGTGAACATTAGACGCCCTTCTATGATGTTCATGGCAGTACCTAAAGGAGTTATCAACAGAGTATATGATGTACAGGTTTGTACAATTTTTACCTCAATATTAATTTATCTAATCTAATGCCATATAAGAAAGAGAATTGATAAATGGTTTCTAATATTCCAGGGCGAATATATAGCTGCTCTAATTTCTGGTAAATTCCAACTACCTTCACAAGAAGAAATGTTAAAGCATTGGATAAAGCGGGTGTATTACCTTCAAAGTCAAGGCAAGAAAATTGTTGATGTCAATCTCATAGGCAATGAGATGGTGAGTTGAACTTAGTTTGAGACAAATTAAGGCACTATACACACGATTTTCGTTAAGGGGGAAAAAGAATTTTCTCATTTTATGTAAAAAAAAGCGTGTGTGTCATCTCCGACGCACGACTGGAGTTTACTCCTTACGAACGATAAATAAATAATTTTATAATTAAGTACAAACGAACGATTTAAATATAATATATAATATTAATATTTATTGTAGCATATTGTAGCATGTAACGCGTAACGTGTGACATTTGATATCTGCCTGATTTTGATACCATTTAAAAAAAAAATACGGTTTTAATATACACTGGATCGCAAAGAAAAGGGTCGGTTATTTCATAAAAGCTAGGGTCAGGTACTTTTGAAGGTATTGAAGATTTTCTAACCGACCCTTTTTTTTGCGGTCCAGTTAATTTGCATAATATAAAAAGCAGGTGTTTATTTTTCATTAATATTTTACAGGATCAGTACTTTGCAAATCTTACACAGGAAGCGAATGTGACCAGAGCCCCGCCGGTCCTTACCGACATAAGAGACTTCAATGCAGTGTATCGTTTGAAAGATTTATTGAACTATCGTGATTACGACTACAAAATAATCGACGATCAACATTACGAACGGTTGTACAATCCAAGGAAGGATTTGACTTGTCCTGTCGATAATTCGAAATGATTTTTAGTAACCCTTCGATGATGATACGATCCGTGTGTAATGTTAAAATATAGGTATGTTGATGAATCTGTTCTGCACAAACTTGTTGACTAATACTTAGATATTATTCTTACACTAATAACAACTGACGTGTTAACTTTATTAGTTTGTATTTATAATATTTGGTTTTAATTAAACTCTCTCTCTTCCTTTATTATCTTTACTGAATGGCAAACGCGACTATCCTGTGTCGCGTACGTCTAAATGTTTATCTACCAAGTTTTATGAAAATCAGTTTAAGAGTTATTGAGGAACATACATACATGCAATACCTACACTTACAGATTTATTATTAGTATTGATGATAAGTTTGTATAATTTAATATTAATTAAACTCTCTCTTCCTACTGATCTTAAATTCGGTAGTAAATAATAAATATAAGAAAATATCTTGTCCTGAGCAATATAAGAAAAGACCTTAGCTTTAACTGTTTGTAATTTTTTTTATTATAAATGGTGACAGGTTCATGTTCACAGTCTTCTAAGAATATAAGTAACGACTCGCTTGAAGAAGCCTAATATACCTATATTTTCTTCTGAGATCAAAATACATCGTTTCATTTGATATTAAAATGTTGTATTTCTAATACGATATGATGCTTGTAAAAATTTGTAATTGCATGGTAGATGTTCCATTGGAAGTTTGTTTGAAACTGGCTACTATGTTCGTGTTGAGGGGAATGATGATGATGATGATGGTTAAGCGTCGATCGACTATGTTAAGACATTTTTTAAATGGGTCCGTGGCGTATGCCCCCAGTGGTCAACGCATCTGTGGTGGACGCCCCCGATTCGAATAAATTAAATATCATATTTTTTGTGCTTTTCCACTTAGTACAGTAAACAACAATTTAAATTACATAAAACGTTTTTTTTTATTATCCACACCACTGATCAATACCAAGAATAGTGCAGTGGTAATGAATGGTACCACTGTACAACTGTACAAGACGTACACATTATTGTTTTGTGCATAGCTCTTTTGTTCTACTAATAAAACAAAATAGTAGTACAAACGGGAATACTTTTAATCCTTTTCTAAGACTAAAATGTTTGTATAAAGTATGACTTACGAACAAATTTGTAACTTTTTAAAAATTTAAAGATTGTTTAGTTAAATATTAATTTCTTACCTAGCTAGTGTATAATTTATACTCGAAGTTCATTTGGCTGTTACCGCTAGTATAAGAATGTAAATAAGTACAAATACAAATAAATGAATAGATAATTTATATTCATCTGTAGTGTTTTTTTTAATACACCCTACACCCTCAACACTTCGACGTTTTGTATGAAAATGTTGATTGTTTTACATAATTATGCTATTTTGTGTTTATTAAAGTACAACAGGGCCCGTATTCTCTATGTGTGGTTTTGCTGTGGTTATCGACTCGATGCGGTTATAGACTCGACAATTGTCTACTTTGGCATTCACTAAGCACATGTCAAAATGTCTACGATGTTTTTTTCCGTGGTTTTACATGTCGATGAAGTTATTGGCGCGTTATTGTGTGGTTTTTAGTTTGACAAAGTATTATTTACAATTTAATGTCGACATTGAAGTCGACACGTTTTAAAAACCACAGTTAGAGAATAGGCCCGCAGGTTCGTAATTTTTTAACGTGTTAATATTTCCAATACCCTCCCCCTACTCCCTTTTTTTCCCTACTACTAGTAGTAGTAGGGAAAAAAACTAGCAAAAAAAGCAAAAAAAACTTAAGGACAGCAACTTTTATTACTTGTAATAGTTTCATCATTCTCCAGCTTTCTTGTAAATGTTTCATTATCAATTATAGTGTACAAATAATTTCTGTAGGTGTAGAAATTTTCCAGTTTCGCTTCGATATCGACAAGTCGGATCTTGAACATGACTGGTGGAACTCTTTCAATGCCGGACTCGCTCGTCAGTTCAGCGTAATATTGATCCTGAGGGAAAATAAAAGTTTGGTCAATAAGTCAAAAAGAAAACGGTGAACGCAATCACGCTTGTAACCGACACCCTCAGTGATGTTTAATTGTATGATAAGCCTTAACTTCGTCAATAGTTTGTTATGATTATACAGATGGTATAGTGTTTACTTTTGACGTGCAGTTTTACGTCTGACCATTTTTTAATTTTTTATATTAAAAAGGATGCTAGGCAGTCAGACAGTTCACATAATGTACAAAGTGGGTGCAGATGATCTGTGAACACTGCAAGAATATTTTTTTGGTGGTTTGAAAAAGCCCATTTCAATAACAAGTTAGTTTCAGAGTTTGAAAGAAACTCTGAAACTAACTTGTTGAACTGTTGAACTAACTGAACAGACTAATGGAATTGTTTATATCCCAGAATTAGCTTTCCAATAGATAAATGCAGCAAAGGCAAAATAGCTGTGAGCGGTTCTTCAAGTTGTGATCACCACGGAATCGAAGATTATGTAAACATGTATAATACAAATGATCGGATCAATTTTGTTTATTCAGGAGCAACCGTAAGCAACAACATAGGTGTCTAAAAAACAATAATTAAACAACATTATATATTAATATTTACCTCTTTTTCGGCCAAGAAATGTATATCAGATATAGGTCGACCTTTAGACAGAATGACGTCAGCGCGCTTCTGCCATTCTACCATCATGTCTTCTTTTGGTGGCAACTTAAAGTTCCCTTTCACTAATGCAGTCGCATAACGTGCCTAAAAATATAAGTTTTCAGTAACACAGTTAGATCTTAGATCTTACAAATCCCTTTAAAAATAATAGATGAATGTTTCGAAACTTTCAGGTTACATGCATGTTAATTTCTCAGATTAATTCAACCCTTCCTTTATTCCTACGATAGGATCAAATCGAAACAGTTTTATTACAAGTCATATTCTTCTTATTAAAATGCCGCTTCTCTACGAAGGTTGTCACCATCATGGATATCTTACTTTGGAAACTGCTGCACGAAAGAGCGAGCTAGTAATCATACCTAATCATTATCTTAAATACTTCAACCAGGATGTCATTCTCCTGCCTCTGAGATGTTGTGTTTTTTCTTGGATCACTAGTTTTTCGTATCTTTTCGTTATTTATTAAGAAAGAAACTAGAAATTTAATTACAGCTGTCTTACCTGAGCATCAATAGCGACGACTATACAAGCCCGGATTACTAAACCCATTAATATCATTGTGGGTTCGTGAATGTTCACCATGTATTTGTATAGGGGTATAACACTATGAGGACTCAGGGTTAGTCCACAAGACTCGTCCAAGAAAGGGTAGTCGAAATGAAAACCTGCAAAAACAATTTTCACTTACGTGTAAATGTAAACCGAATTAAAATCAGTCTAGTCATGCTTGAGTTTTTACGAGACTAATGCAAGTCGATTTATTTTTATATTATAAAAGCCAAATAAGTATATATTTTATATATATTAGAGTTAGGGGCCTCTTTCACCAACTACGAGTAAAGTGTTGATTAATTACTTTTAGATATAATTTTCTGTTTTATTGAATTATGCACTCGGTTTACTGCATCATTCGATAGGCGATTTTTTTTACTATTTTCTTTACAATATTTGGGACTTTTACCGTACAAGCAAAGGTATATCAGCTCCATTATCCCAGGTTAGCGGATGGTTACCGGTGACTTTAAATAATAGGTAGCCTACTTGACAGATGGTGAAAGAGACGCTAATCTAATAATATACTATCTGAAAAATAAAAAACAGCAAACCTGTGCAATATATAATGTCATCAATTTCCTCATATGTGCCATCGACGAAGAAAACGCCAGATTCATTCAATTCTTTGACGTCGGGCTTCCTAATGTAATTTGGTGGAAACGGTGTTCTAAAGTTTACTTTTGAATGGTGACTGTGCACTAGAGTTTCAGAAATCGCAGCCACGTCCAAACCAATATCCAGACCGGAAGGTCCGGCGCCCACAACAAGGACTCTCCGGTTCGTGTACCGGTATGGCTCCTTGTAATCGTGGCTGTGTATTATTGACCCTAAAACAAATATCATCATCATCATCATCATCATCATCACTATCATCATAATCATCACCATCATCATCATCATCATCGTCACAATCATCATCATCATCATCGTCACCATCGTCGTCGTCATCGTCGTCATCGTCATCATCATCATCATCATCGTCACCATCATCATCATCACCATAATCAGCCTCCGTTCCTCCACTGCTGGATGTAGGCCTCTCCCAAGGCTCGATTGATATAACAAATATGGTTCTGATTAAATTAAAAACTACTCCGTCGTTATGCTCACTAACTCAGCCTCAATTTCAGACAATATTTTGACTTTCTTGTACACGTATCTTGTAATCTTTCAAAATTATTTTAAAGCAAATTACACCAGTGTAATCAAAATTTTATAATATTTTTATAAAATTTTAATTACGATTTTTGTATTTATTTATGTTTTTAAAAAAAGCGCTAATATACGTAATACGGTGTAATATTTAATTTTACCTTTAAAAATATCTTCTCCTTTAATGTTAGGCAAGTTGGGTTTACTGAAATGACCGTTTCCTATGAAAACGTAATCGTATTCTTCCACAAACTCTTCTCCGGTTATAACGTCTCTATGCTTCACTCTCCACATATTACTTATTCGCTTCACTGAGACTGCCAAGTGTAGGAACTGTAAAAATAGTAAATACTTAAATAATCTATTTTCTGGCTATACATATTAGTCGAAAATGTGATCTCAGAAATCGTAAGTACCTACCTATTGCACCCCACTTGTGCGTCGGGCGTCGGTGTTTAAAAAAGCTATTAGCTATTTTTACTCTTTCCAATGAGCTAATATTTTTTCTATTTTTTGGAGTTCAATACTCCATCTCCATGGAGAATCGATTTTTATATATAAGCAAGCATAATGAAAATTTATGGGAGTAAAATCAAAAATGTCACATGTCACGCGTTACGCGTTACGCTTTAGTTATTAATTTCATCTACACAATTTCTCTGAAACTAAATAGAATATGATACGTAATAATACATCCTTGCGAAAACTAGATGGCACCGGTGATCGCGTATCATAATTCGTACTTCGTATTAATTCGTTATGAATTTATCCGTTCGTTCGTATTTATTAAATTATTTATTTATCATTCGTAAGCAACGAAATAATACAAGTAAACTCCAGTCGTGCGTCGGAATCGGAACTGACACATACAGTTTTTTCAAATAAATAATATAGCTCAAATTACATTAATAACTTTTTACTGTCATAGGCCTGTCGGTCGCCCTTCAAGTTAAAAAAATAATAATATTATTTTATTTTTATCTTTATTTTACCTGAATATGTTTAAGCAAATCGAAATGTTTTGCATAAGATTGTAGATAGTCATAGTATAATTCCCAACTGGGATAGGACGGCATGTCTTTTGGCAACGGGAATCCTCTAAGTTCCATTGCGGGTCGCGGTAAATTGGTCCTGAAAAAAAAAACATAACATATAACTTCAGATTGCAAAGTTTCTTCTTCTTAAAGTTCCCGTTCTGTACGAAGGTTGGCGACTATTATGGCTATATTCAATGGCTAAACCATTGAATCGACATTGACTGAAAATTAAATTAAATCATGTGGCATGTGTGTAGTCTGTGTAGTAGGAAAACCTACTACACAGACTACATTCGACTAATTCGATAGCAAAATTCAGCTTACTATAGTTATTATAACTCTTTTTAACAAAAAATAAACCGACTTCATACGATCTCACGGTCTTTTCTCATAGATGCCATTGTCAAAACTGGACCAAATTAAAAAGGGACCACATGGGAAGCACCAGCTTTCAAATAAAAAAAGAATCATCAAAATCGGTTCACCCAGTCGAAAGTTATGAGGTAACAAACATTTAAAAAAACAGTCGAATTGAAAACCTCCTTTTTTTTTGGAAGTCGGTTGAAAACTCACCTCAAATGTTTGTACATGCTGGTGAATAAGGGCAAACCATTTTCATCGGTGCCCACTCTCGAATCATAGCGCCAAGTACCGCCAACGTAACGCGTTGCTTCCAAAACCGTAAAATTGATTCCTTCTTCTTTTAAATATTTTGACGACGTTAAACCAGAAATTCCGGCGCCAATTATACATACACGAGGATTTGAAATGTTTGTCTGAAATGATATTACAATATTTCATTGCATGATATAAAAAAAATACTTAGCTAGCTTTGTAAACATATCTGTCACTGTCAGTTAAAAGTCAGTCCACTGTCAGTTTAAAAAAAAAAAAAATCATTAAAAGTCAGTCCTCTGGCATCCCACCAATTGGCCAGCTTGATTGACTTCGACCTCACCATAAAGAGAAAAAAGAAAGGAGACACGTTCTGTCTCTTTCTTTTTACTGTCATGTCAATTGACATTTTACTCGCGGTCTCGCGCACCAAAACATATGTTTTTATTTATCAGTGTTTGTTGAACTTTTTAATAATTTACTCAATACATTCTTTAACAAAGCATCAAAATCTTACCATACTGTTTTGATTTCCAATTTGAAACACTAAATTATATATTTTTAAATGTTTTTACAACGATGCGATGCCTCTCTATTGTCTGCTCTTTGAAGATGGTGTGTCTGTCTGACGCGACGTGGGAATTGATTGTGCTATCGTCTGTCTGTTGTCGCTTTGAACATTTTTTTATACATATCTTACTTACTATCATAAATACTTAGTAACAGTTAAGAGATAAATACTTCGATTTTATAATAACATATGGCTTTCTTAATAATTGTTCTTAAACCTTATTAATTATTTATTTTATGTAACAGTCTATGCTATTGAAAAGAAAAAATTTAGCTATCTACAAAGATATAAGCAATAAGAAATAAGCAAGCCACATAAATCAATAATAATATGATGCATAAGCATGACGGACGTATTAATAGTCAAAGATGACGCGAGTCCGCTTAAACCCTGACTTTGGAAGATAAATAAATACTTATGTATTTACTGATAATAATAAAGAGCAACTTGTTTACAGATAAGATAACACAATCCATTGAAAACATGAATAGACAATTTTTTATAGTAATAATGGGATTTGTAGTCCGTACTAATATTATAAATGCAAAAGTTTGTATGGACGGATGTTTTTACTCTTTCACGCAATAAGTACTGAACCGATCACCATGAAATTTTGCATACACGTTGTCTGGGACACCAGAAAGGACATAGCGTACTTTTCATCCCGAACGCGGACGAAGTCGCGGGCACCAGCTAGTAATTATATAAATACATCATAAACAAAACACAATACCATAATTAACATAATATAAAATAAAAAGTATTACCAATTTTTTATTTGAATTTCGAATCGATTGCAGAACGAGCTACTCATGAAGTAATCCTTATCATTCAGTGAAAGTCTAAAGTATTTTATTAAGGGAATTTCTTATAAAACAAATATTTAAATAGGTCCAGAAATTTTTAAATTTATTCATTACAAAAAAAAAATACATTTTTTAATCTTTATAATATTAGTGGATAAATTAATTATACGGCTTACCTGAATAGTTGAACAATTCAATAAACACATTAAGAAACTTGTGAGAAATAAAATAGTTCGTTTCATTTTTATATTTTTTATTTTAATAAATAATTTATATTATATGAAACAATTTAATTCTAACATCAATATGCAACGGTATCGGGACACTATTGGTTTGGTGCTCGTGTTGTAATGTTAGTTCACTTTTGACCTTTAAATAAGATAATAACCTTCCTATGATATGACTTGTATTGGTTGGTACATTCCAATACTGATCGCTCGTTCCACATGTCCTTATTAAGTATTCCCTGTGGTGTATAATTTCAAATTGAGACATAATTTGAGACTTTTTTTAATAACTAGTTTGATCAGTAATAACTAGCATCAGTTGTAAAAGTAAATCTGAATGATTTACTTGTTCAAGTGATTTATTTTTTATTTTTTATTTAAATGTCAAATGCTGGGTGATTGGCAAAAATCATTAAAACTGAAAAAACTTGACAACTACTGAATTTTCGCTATACATATTATGGGGGATCAAAACATTGCATTTTAGCTCCCCTTTCACGTCCTGGAAGGAATACATCGCGTTACCAGTAACCCTGTATACAGGATAACTGAGAAAGAAAAGAAATATTATCAGTTTAAAAAACGTTTATTTTTTCATATAATTGAATTTCATACAGTTCGAATAAATTAATTGATAAATGAAATATTTTATGACTGTTCACAATTTGTCTTAAAAGTACCTACATTTTTGTTTTTTATAAAAACAAAGGAAAAGTTTTAAGGGTACCAATGCTAATGAAGTGCGAAGTACACATCACATAGTTTCACATAGAATAACATACATACGCCAGGAATTGTAATAAGTATTTTGGAAAAATCTAAAAGGTCAAGTTCACTAGTTCTCTAGTAAAAGTTTCATCGTCAATGATAGTGTACTTATACTTTCTGTAGGTATAAAGATTTTCAGATATGGACTCAACATTTGCACAGCGCATCTTAAACATGACCGGTGGAACTCTTGCAATACCGGACTCTCTTGTAAGTTCAGCATAATATTCGTCCTGATAGAAGCATAGAACCATATATGAAATAAAAATATAAAGAGTATTCGAAATTATGCGATTTTAATCAAATAATAATAGGTTTATGTACAAGACAGACGTAGAAAAAATCGGCTCTACGTAAGAAAACTATGTAAAGGCTTAGTCAAAACAGGGGGGAGCGTAGAGCGCACATTTTGTTGCCAGTTGGGTAGCCCGACTGACGGCAGTAACGACTTCGATACAGAAGTAAAGATAACTGTGATATAACAGCACGTTTACTGTTGTTTCGGTAGTGAGTAAGGGATGACAGAACCCATTTCCTTATTCCTTCCTAAACTCTCAACCCTAATCCTACTTTGGTCGACAGCGCACATGCAACGCCTGTAGTGTGGCGTTGTTTGAGTTTCAAGGTGACGGTAGCCACCTACCATCAAGTCGAACATCAGCCCGTCTGTCAACCTAGACATGAAAATATTTATGAAATATGGGAGAAAGGAGAAATATTTATGAATATTTACCTCTTTTTCGTCTAAGAAGTGAATGTCGGATAGAGGGCGACCTTTCGATAAAACGGCATCAACAAGTTTCTGCCACTCCTCCATCATTTTCCCTTTAGAAGGTAGTTTAAAGTTACCTTTAACTAAGGCGACCGCATAACGAGCCTAAAACAAATTTAGTTTTACATAGTTCAACCATCGACATAATCTTCGAATCTTTGCATTCACTGATTTCAACTTCGTGGTCAATCTTGGAGCGCAGCGCTATTTTATGCAAAAAATTAAGTACCTATAGATATACAGTGACAAGAGATAAAACTTTAATATAATATACCTACTCACATAGCTACGTACAATATACAATGTGAGATCGGTGCAGTCCGGGTAAGAAAAGGTTCATCTCACTAAAATCGACATTTGCTTGCATTGCTGAAACAAAACGAGAAAGTTCATTGTTTCAGCGATTCTTACCTGAGCTTCAATAGCTACTACTACACAGATATGGTTCACTAAACCCATTATTATCAAAGTTGGTTCATTGATATTCACCATGTGTTTGTAAAGACGTGTCACACTAAGAGGTCTAATAGTTAGACCAGAAGATTCATCCAAAAAAGGATAGTGACATTGAAAACCTGCAACATTATAGAAATTTAGATTAGAAAATTAGGTTTTTCTTACGAAGTTGCGAGTAAAAGCGAGTACCTATGGTATATAGCGCTCAAAAGTATTTTGACAACATAAAATTCATTATTATTTCCTTCAAAATAAAACTGTATTAGAAAATGTAATGTATTTAGTGTAGATGGAAATACCTAATCATTGAAAACTCAATGTTTGGTTTGGATCTGACTAGGACCTGGATTGCCATCTATATTGTCTGCAAAAACATCAGGCTAACCTGTGCAATATATAATATCGTCAATTTCTTCAAATGAGCCGTCAGCAAAGACCACGCCAGTTTCGTTAAACTCTTTTACACTAGGCTTTAAAATGTAATTGTTTGGATACGGTGTACGAAATTTGTCACTGGAGTGGTGACTGTGAATTAATGTTTTACAGACATAAACCACTTCTAAGCTGATATCCATTCCTGAGGGCCCAGCTCCTATAATAAGTACTCTACGGTTTTCATAACGTTTTGGCTCTCTGTAATCGTGGCTATGAAGTATAGTTCCTGTAACAACATTTTTATATGGAATATCACAAACAATACGATGAATTATTTATTCGTTTGTACTTTTCTAAGATAAGTGGGATGATGGTCCACTGGATGGCTTTCTAAAAAAAAAAAATTAAAGTGTTCTCATAGGAAAGTTCACGACTACTGGTTTTTAAAATGAAATATCTAGAAATTCTCAAGAATTACGGAAAGTCATAAGCTAAATACTACGTTAAATTTATTTTTCCAAAATGTTAAACTTTACCTTTAAAAAGATGTTCACCGCTAATATTAGGGAAATTTGGTTTACTGAAATGTCCGCTGCCTACAAAAATATAATCAAATTCCTCCATAAATTCTTCTCCACTAATGACGTCTTTGTTATTTACAACCCACTTATTATCGCATCTCCTAACTGACACCACCAAATGTAAGAACTGCAAATTATTTAGCCAACGTTTAGAATATTGATCTATTAATTTATTACTTTAGATTAAGCAATGGATTGAATTTTACCTGAATATGTTTGAGCAAATCGAAATGTTTTGCATAAGATTGAAGGTAGTTGTAAAAAACTTCTCCACTTGGAAATGGCGGCATATCGTGTGGCATTGGAAAATCTATGAGCTCCATTGCCTGACGTGGTAAGTTTACCCTTAAAAATTTATAATACTTTTTGTTGAATAAAAAAAAAAGAAAACTCAAAGTTAAACTTAAAAAAAAAAAACAATACCCTTTGCCAAGAGTAATCGCATACATCTGTGAGGTGACCCTCCTAGTGACATCTATAAGAAAAGTTGAGCACTTTTTAGATAGTGGATTGCGGCTCAACCGAGGCTTGGTTTTAACGAATCACGGCAGATGGGACTATTAAAAGTTCCATTGATTAGAATCAAGGAGAATAGAGGTAAAGGAGCGCAAGCTCTGTGTATTAAAAGTGTCCGTTGGAAGACGACAAACTGATGGCGCTGGTGTAGCTAGTGATAGTAAACAATTCAACTCAGCGCGCACTTCACTCCGTCAACAACTGCTACATTCATTTGTTCATTTAATACTCTCCATAGTCTCAAACTCTCTAGATACAGGGGCCCTAGACAAAGTGACATGACGAAGACGATAACTAAGGAGCGTAGAGATAAGGAGAACAATCTTATATGGGTGTTAAACTAAAAAAGTGGCAACTAAAATCGTCGAATTGAGATGGCGCTGGTGTGTCTAGGGCAGTGATCTAGAGAGTTTGAGAGTATGAAATGAAACGGAGTGAAGTGCGCGCTGAGTTGAATTGTTTACTATCACTAGCTGCAACTAGCGCCATCAGTTCGTCGTCTTTCAACGGACACTTTTAATACACGGAGCTTGCGCTCCTTTACCTCTATTCTCCTTGACGATAACGAAGTTCGAAAACAATAAAATGTATGGGATTGACATATGCCTTCGTTAAGTCAGGTGATACTTCCCATACATTTTGTTGTTTCGAACTTCGTTATCTTCTTCGTCATGTCACTTTGTCTAGGGCCCCTGATCTAGAGCACTGGCTCTAGACAAACCAGCGCCATCTCTATTTATCAATTTTAGTTGCCACTTTTTTAGCTTAACACCCATATAAGATTGAGCTCCTGATCTCAACCCTCCTTAATTAGAATCTACAAGATGAACTGTCAAATTTTACCTCAAATGTTTGTACATGCTGGTAAACAGAGGCAGACCATTTTCATCGGCGCCCACTCTCGAATCATAGCGCCAAGTACCGCCAACGTATTGCGTTGCTTCCAAAACTGTAAAATTTATTCCTTCCTCTTTTAAATATTTTGCCGACGTCAAACCAGACACTCCGGCTCCAATTACGCACACACGTGGGTTTATAGTGTTCGTCTGAAATAAAATTAAAACATAACATATTCATTCCATAATTTATTGCTTCCATATTAGGAGTCAATACAGAAAACTGATGATAACGAAATCAGGGGATATATACTCGCGGAATAAGAATACGGGTACGAAAAACTAGTATACCTCGTAAAATAATAAAGCAAGCGGTATGAATGAAACTGTATGTTGTAGATATTTTATAGTTAACAAAAGAACAGCAAAGAACAGAAAAAGCTATTTGTTTAATAATTACATGAGAAACAAAAAGTCAACCAATTTTGCGTTGAAAAATTAAAAGACGTTACCTCACATACATATTAAAATTATCTTTAAAATAGAGTTAGTATTATGCATGTACAATTATAAATTTGCAAGATACAGAGGATTTTGCCATCGACCCGTATTCTTAGTCCGCGAGTGTTGTTTGATGATCTTTTAGTAAATATCTAATTTCATTCCATCAAATTCGAGTTGGTTTTCAGATGCAAATATAATTTCTAAATAAAAAAAAATATAATAAAAAAATATTGATAAAATAGGCAACATACCATTTTTGTTTTGTTATTCGATATCTGTTTCACTGTGTGTGGTGTCCTCGTCTCTCTTATTGTACAAACCTGATAATAACTGTGTAGCACCGTAATGTATAAATAACAAAATACAAAGCTTTTATTTATATAAAGTAAAACTGATATAAATACTGATAAAAAATTATCTACTATATGCAGATAGTGATGTAATAATAGTATTTTTAGAGTTTGGGTTATTTAGGCAGTCAACAGTGCTGACACTTGAGAGCACATATATCTATAAAAGATTTGTAGGCAGATAACTCAGATAATTTGCAATAAAAATATTACAAGACAAGAGTAATATCGAAACGAAAAGAAGCATTAATTACGTAACGTGCATTTACGGTGGTTGACATGCATTTATGACGACGACGACGACGACGACGACGACGTTGATGATGACGATGACGATGATGACGATGATGACGATGATGATGGTGATGATGATGATGGCGATGACGATGAATAAGACCAGGAGGTCGTTTACTTATTATTTTATTATTTTACGTAGCTCTTTTTCATTTTAAAGTAGACAGGTTGACAGTTGACGATAGTAAAGTAAGTGACTTATAGAGGAAGCATTTGTAGAAGCAAGAGGAGGCGCAAATTAGATTTAGTAGGGGACATTGGGTTCCAGCAAATATATTATATTTTAAATTGACCATGGAAAAGAATTTGAAAAGGACGTAGGTACTCGTTACCATCGAAAGAATAGTATATGCAAAATATTTAGATATAATAAGCATATCTCAAATTGCCGGAGTATCTTATATTTTTTACAACTAAGGATTTATGCTACCTATTGGAAAACTATAAGGGAAGTCTATGTCCAGCAGTGGACATCCCACGGTTGAGATGTTGAAGGATATCTTTTCTTAAACTTTTAAGAGTAAGTTAAAATTAATTCTTATTTATTAATTCTGAACGATAATTTAAATCATTCTGAAAGTTAAAAAACAAATCCACAATTAAATGGCTAAAGCCATGGGCTGTATCAAGCTTTCCATCATTGTTTCCAGGTTAAAAGTGACAAAAGGAAAATATCTTTCTTAATATAATTATTTCAGACCTTGTGACGTACAAGTTTCAAGCAATTGAAAACAAACTTTTCTTCGCATTGGTTTTATCTGAAATTAATCTAGCTCTATCATCAGCCCTCCTTCATAACAGATTAGCCAGACGAATTTACAAGGGTCGCAAATCACGCCCATTGAACGCCTCACATTGAGATTTAATTGAGTCATATTAACTATAAAAAAAACCGCTATGACATGTTAGGACACGATAGGGCTCGGGCTTATCCTATTTTAATCAATCAATACTAATAAATAAATCTGTAAGTGTAGGCATTAATTGTATGTCTTTGGAGATAAACATTTAGACGTCCAGGCAACTTTTTTTCTTTTTTAACGCGGACGAAATCGCGGGCAGCAGCTAGTAAATAAATAAAATCTTTACTATATCAGATATTACTTGTTTAGACTCAATTTTAATTATAGCTTGGTCCTTGTTTAGAAATAAAAAATACATAAATAAAATGACAAATTAGTTTCGAAGTTATTGGCGTGCTTCAGATTTGTTGAACCGGCACCTTTTTGATTAACAAGTTATGCGAATGTGAGCACCTACATGTGCTATTAAATTTTCCGCTAATTGATAAATACTTGACCACTGGCGTGTATAATCGAATGGTCATACACATTTCGAGTTCCACTATGACGAAATTGAACCTTGTTTCGTTCGCAGTAAGGTAACAAATTAAGTAAATTGCACTTTTGCCACCAATGTTTGGGGTGGTCTGGCGTAGTTCATAATTTAGAAGATATGCGGAGGCAATTGTAGCGTAATTTATAAAGTTGTCGATACAGAACATCGAATTGTTGGCACATTCACGAATTCGTACAATGTTTGTTATGAAATACTACTATCCACATCTACTTTAACAACTTGTTTAGGTTTTTATGTTCAATTGTGCAGAATCATCGTTGCGGGCGAGTAGTCTATAAAAATAATAAATAAAATAAAATATGACAATTCGCCCGACCCGGGCGAGATAAATGCGGGCGATTTGTCTATTAACTCGATGGTGCTGGGTATACCGTTGTTTGTACTTTTTAAGTCCCAAACATTAAAAAGAAAATAATAAAAAAATTCACCTCTCGAAAGATGTACTAAACCGAGTGCATAATTTAATAAAACATAAAATTATTTATAAAAGTAATTAATCAACACTTATAGTTGGTGAAAGAGGCCCTTAATAATCTAATAAATTCGTATTTGTTGACAAACCAGAGACTAGAGAATTATAAAGTACGATTATTATTTATATACTCCTCTTGGTGTTGCTTGTGTGTGTCTTTAGGGTGCGGTAACCACAAGTGAGCCGCCAGCCTGTCTGCCACCTCTATATTATAAAAAAAAATATACTTTTAAAATACAAATTCAGAAATGTAACAAAATACTAACTTCAATACTTTTGTCTAACAAAAACCATTAAAATGATGACAGTCATGCGTGTGAAGGGAAAGTTTATGCGGAAACCACATCGTTTACAGTTCCTTTTGCATGTCTCGGTGACCCTCACAATGGACAAAGGACAATTTGACCGCTCCGTTACCAAGTTTCCAAGAGAAAACTGCATTGCACATTATTTGTTCGACCGGTAAAACCCACTAAGTGTGAAGGCTTCGTTCAAATAATTACATATAGTTATATTATAAAAATTTAAACATTTTTTTATTTTAAATATTATAGTAATTTTTTTTATTTGATAACTGGCTGACTAACGCAACTTCATCCGCGTTGAAAAATGAAAAATATATATCTTGAAAAAATATCTGTCGTCTTTATCACTGTGACAGTGGCACCCGATTTTTTGTATTTTTAGACGATCCTTTGGAAACCTAACATTTTGCCAGGACAAAAAGTATCCTATGTGTTCATTATTATCCATCGGGTTTAGTCCGAATCAGTCGTTTTGGGATTTTGTCGATTTGAGATTCAGTCGATTTAGGATTCAGTCGATTTAAACTTCAGTCTATTTGGGATTCAGGCGTATTGACATTTCAGGCAATTTGGGAATTGGTTGTATTGGACCGGACGCAAATATTCATAGTATTTTACCGTTGAAGTATGTCAACGGGAAGTTTATATGATAAGACTAAAAAATGCACAATTAGTTTAAAAAAATAAAAAATCAGATGAAGTAAGTGCCTATGTTGTTAAGAAATTTATTTTAAAAGTATGAAAGGCACATACGAAGTTTAATAAATAAAAGGTCATGTACTATATATAAATACATCACCAGAGACGAAGCGCAATTTGTTGGGATAATGGAAAAATTCCAGGAAAATCGGTTGGCGCTCCGCCCGACGACGCCCGTCTGCCTTCCCACTTTCGTCTCGTATTCGACGACGCATACAATTTTTACTTTATTTATAAAAGTTTTTTTAAAATCACAGAAAAGATCGGTCACTATGATGCTTAATGCCTAACATTTCAACTAACATTCTAACTAACATAACAACGATGAATGTTAATGTTAAGTGTGCTAGGCTGTTGCTGTTTCAACAAATAAATAAATAAATAAACATTTAAGAGACTTCGAAGAGAGATTTTTCACAGGATCCATAAAAAAATCAATTATTGTGATTATGTCGTACTCATGATAATTATATTCAGTAATGAAGTTAAACATGAAAGTGCTAAATATGTTAATCCAGGGGCCATTTCTAAATCTTTCACTGGTCTTTGCTTGTGTGTTGAACTTTTAGCTAACTGAATTCTGAACCTGGACCTGGTTGAACTTGGTTTTAACCATTCTGAAATATAGAATGCTACATGTCGTCGGCCTCTCGTTAACCTGCTAATCGTTAACCTCTCGTTAAGTCACATTTTGCATAGTTTTCAGGAGGAAGAAAAAATGGAATGACAAAATGTTGTGCGTCGCATCAGGCATGTGAAATGAGCGACATTATCAGTACAAATCTTAGGATTTCGCAGGTTTTCATTGTGAAGATTTGCTATTAGTTAGAAAGCAGTTTTTCATTTATGAATGACACTGATTGCAATACGCTAAAAGCTTTGTGAGACCGCTTTCTATGTGCTAAATTCTCTGTGACGATGATTTTTTGTATGATAAATGTTCTGAGACCATGCTTGCTTTTAAGATATAATGGTTAACTGAAAATTTTCCACTGTGAACAAGATATGGCATCTCAGTCACTGTATTTTCAAAAATTATTGTATCTATGTTATGTTTATATAAGTATACTCGTGATTGTTATTTTGTTTTTCAAATCTTCTTAACTTATATAAGCTGTCCAATCTATACTAATATATAATAAAACTGAAGAGTTTGTTAAGAACTATTGTGTTTTGTGGATACTTTTTGTTTTGAATAGTCCATTTGTCGAAGAAGAAAGGCTTTAAAGAACGCGGACGAAGTCGCAAGCACCAGCTAGTACTGAATAATATTCAGACGCATAATACATACTTACTACTGCCTATAATATTGGCAACCATTATGATGTCACAAAACCGATTTAAAATATAAGATAAAATTCTCCGACATTCAATGAATAAGATGTTGAAGATTGTACAATGCGAGTATTACGGATGCCCATACAAAGCCTTTAAAAACGAATCTGTCGTGGACCTCACGAGATTACTTCGCACAAAGGACGGCTTAGCGGACAGAACCACAATATTTAGAGCTTAACTTCTGCTGTCGGCGACATACTGAATCTCCGCAATGTTTTGGTATTAAAGCTCTAGCTAGTTACTGAAATCAAAATAATATCGAATGTAGTGTCTATATTATACTTAAAGAATTTCCGGGAGGAGTCTGTTCTGTTAATCTCTCTATATCTTATAAGTAATAAATAAAAATTTTAAATGTATTTTTATTATGGCAAGCATATCACAAAGTACACTGGACCGCACAGAAAAAGTCTTCAATATCTTCAAAAGTACCTGACCTAGCTTTTATGAAATGATGACTAAATTAAAGCTAAACGAAATTTTATTTTATTTTGTTAATTAAAGCTAAGCTAAACTAATGTGCTTAAATATAATTTTATTTTTATTTAAGCACATTAAAATATTTTTATTTAGTCCTTATTTCATAAAAGCTAGGTCAGGTACTTTTGAAGATATTGAAGATTTTCTAACCGACCAATTTTCTTTGCGGTCCAGTGTAAGTATTTTTGTCTGTCTTTATGTTGGTTTATTTCGGCTATTTTCCATAATTTTTAACGGATTTTGATACTAATTTCATTAATTCAAAGAACGATATATAGGGAAGATTTGTGTATATAGTTAGTTTGTGAAAAAAAAGCGCGAAGCCGGTCGCTAGTTTTCATATATAAAAAAATATTTACATATTCCTGATAAGGATTTTACTGACTAGATATATACCTATTTCAAAAGTCATTACTTTACTTTAATATTTAGTAGATTTTAGTATTTCTTTTTTTATGACGTGTAAATATTCAATTAGGTATTATTGATGATTCAATGGGCATTAAGTTTATTTGATCAACCGACAACGCTTGCTGCTAAGTAAAATCTAAATTAGCCCAGACGATGTGAATCCAGCGAAGAATGTCCCACTTTATTAGATTCCTTAAGCCCTATTCGTTTTTTCACCCTCCTAAAGGGAACCTTTGACGGTCTCAGCAGATACGTATTAGTGAATAATGCGATCGAACGTTCGATCTCTCGTATTAGACGCGGTCGGGGCCGTGTAATGTGGGCAATGATAATAGGCTATGAGTATTATACGATTACCTCTGCACAAAGCACTCAAACTTACGGAGAAATTCACAAACGACACATTTGTACTCAAAAGATCACAGACGTCGCAAAACTCTTTTGCTGTTATTTTTTTGCAATATCACACACATACATTTTTTTTCTGAAATTCATACTAATATTATAAACTAGCTGGCGCTCGCGACTTCGTCCGTGTTAAAAAATACTGTTGTCCTGTACGTCTAAATGTTTATCTACCAAGTTTCATAATTTGTTTAAGCGCCTGTTTCACAAACGTCAAGTATGGCCTACTTGACGTAACTGTCATTTAAAGTCACCGGTAACCGGGAATAATTTAGCTGATATAAGTTTGTTTGTACGGTAAACGTCCCAAACATTGAATAGAAAATAATAATAAAAAATCGGCTATCGATGGATGCACTAAACCGAGTGAATAATTCAATAAAACAGAAAATGATTTCTAAAAGTAACTAATAAACACTTTACTTGACGTTGGTGAAACAGGCGCTAAGAGTTATGGAGGAATATACATACATACATACAACATACATACAATACCTACACTTACAGATTTATTATGATATTGATTGATGTGAAAGTAACTCTGTCTGTTAGCTTTTCACACCTTAACTAGGTACTCAATATATCATAATGAAATCTTACATATATATGTTTCAGGTATACAAGAACGGACATAGGGGCTCGTACCTTTCATCCAGAAATAAAAACTGGTCCCAATTGATCAAACAGAGAGAAAGACGGACGAAGTCGCGGGCACCAGTTAGTTTTATATAAATAAACATTGTACTTATTAGGTTTGAGAATATCTGGAACTAAAAATGAAAGCAAATGTGCGATCACCTGCATAATTCTATTAAGTTACAAAGTATTAGGAGTAAATCTGTATTTATAATAGTGAACGCAAATTCTATCATAATAATATCTCGACGAACTATTATGAACTGTATTACAATGTGGAAGAGTTCAATGTAAACTTTCGTTGCTGTTATGTGTATTAGCGGGGATTAATTAACAGTTCGATATTAGTTATTGAATAAAAGATAACAGAATCTATTTTATCACAGACTTAGACCGTCATTTAGTTTAGACCATTTGGTGTTGTCGAATTGAGGTAATCAATTGAATAATCAAAGTATACCTATACCTAATTACTTACCTAGTACATGGTTAGTACTTACCTCTACGTTTTAATCTCAGTATAAAAAATTATACATTTATATAACCCTGCTGGTATAGATGTTTTACGCTGTTATTTCACGGTGGCTTCTGTAATAGTAGAGAATTAGAATAGGAAGTCAATCTTCATATTATTTCGATGGTGAAAAGAATTTTATATCAAACTAGCGACCCGTTCCCGGCTTCGCCTGGTATGCATCGTTTACTACTCTTTATTCTATCCATAAGTGAACATCGAATTAAAATCCGTTGGGTGATTTACAAAGAGCCTAAGGTATTAAAAGACCAGATAAAAATCTAAATTTAACCTATTTTTATATATGATTTCCCTCCACTTAACGCATTTTTCACATCTTTTAAAAAGAGCTTGAACCCGTTTAAAAAAATTAGATGCATTTTTACTCTCAAAATGCTCGTTTACGGCATCAGTTTTTTTTCTTCAGCATCAACAAATCTTCGTCCACGAAGGTCTTTTTTCAAATCAAATCAAATCAAATCAAAATATTTATTTATCAATTAGGTTTCTACAAGAAACTCTTTTGATCGTCATTATAAATTTAAATTTACCAGGGTTTCGGAAAAAAGCCAAGATGACAATCCTGAGAAGATTTTTAAAAATTTTTCATTTAAATTCAATTTTTATTAAATTATTATTTATCAATTTAAATTAAAAAAAAAATCAAATTTTTAAAAAGGAAAAAAGATTAAAAATATATATATATACCCGTCGAATTGAGTACCTCCTCCGTTTTTTTTCAAATTTTTAAAAAGGAAAAATCGCTGGGAGCCAGCGATTTCACTTGACTTTTGGGTCTGTTTAATAAAGAAAACTTATGTCAAATTAAAGATAATTTAATTGCCCTATACGATGATTGCAAAAAATCTGGTAAACTAGATGTATTTAAAATACTTTTCATCTAATAACCAGATGGATGAAAGTTGACTTCCTAGTAGAATCTTAAACTACATATAACTATAGAATCTTAACCACCCTCTTATACTTACTGTCGCCAGACGGCCATCCCAAATGAATGCAAATGGAGTGTGCCCTGCCACTACAAATTTTCTCAATTATATTTTCTCAAGTAAATGAATAATAATAATTGAAAAATTTCCATAATACTTGGTCTATTGAGAGGTGGGTCGGCAGGAGAGATGGGCGGTCCCGGCGTATGTGGCCTGAGTGCTCCATGTATATTTGATGGAGCCTTAATGCGCCGTTTGGTAAGCGGATTGACAGCGCCGCTAAATGGTAGCACTCCCTTTGTTACTCTTGTTTGCCTGAATGCGGAGACGTTGCGGCTCGCCACTCGACGACCGTGTTGTTATGTACCTATATTATTTCTTATTATTTAATAAAAGTGTTTGATCACATAAAGTGAGGCCAAATAATAGAGGAGTTTAAAAAGCAATATAAACGAACTATAACTAATTAAAAAAAATAACTCAAACAACAAACAGACTTCAAACCGTTTTCTCATGGATGCTGTTGTCAGAACTGGACCAAATTGAAATGGGACCACACGGGAAGCACCAGCTTTCTAATAAAAAAAAAACAAACATCCGGTCAATCCACTTGTAAGCTACGACACGTAGTGACTATCATCAATACTAATAATAAATCTGTAGGGGTCGGTGATGGAGTAATTTACTTTGTTTTCAGAAATATCATGTATATAGGCTCTATACATGATACTGAAACTAAATTGACCATTTTTACAATTTTTTTCTGTATGTATGTATGTATGTATGTATGTATGTATGTATGTATGTATGTTCCTCCATAACTCTTAAACGAATTAACTGATTTTCATGAAACTTGGTAGATAAACATTTAGAAGTACTGGACACGTGATAGGCTACTTTTTATCCTTTTTTAACGCCGACGAAGCTCTAGTATTTAGTAAAATCTGTGGTTTTACTTCAATAACATACGCATGTCAGAAGATGGTCAGAAGAAAACGTTACACTGAAGGGTCACAAATTCGAAAATCACTTTACTAAATTATTTTGGTTTCAAAACAATAACAATGTCATGTGATTATTTTTAAGCAATTTCTAATTAAGTTGTTTATAATTTCTGTGCGCTTGGCAAAATAGCCTGACAAAGTATACTTTGCGTTATATATTTTGTCAGGCGGAATCTCAGGCTCCAGCTAGTTTTTAATTGAAAAAAAAAAAAAAAAAAAATTACGTAAAATTCATAGAAATTAAAAGATAATTTTGAAACTGTCAAGGATAGGTAGTATGATAGGATAGGTATGTCAATGTTGGTAAGCCGCTTGCGGGCGGAAGGCGGGGCGGCTACTGTGCGATCCTCCACTCAGAGATTACAGTATTAGGGGGGGCGTTTTGTGAATACTATATGAGTTGTTTAAACTGGCCCTTTGTTCTACCAACTACTCCACAAGCCATACGTTGACTATAATATTAAAATCACCCGATTTTTCGACTAATTGAGCTCTCCAACAAGATGTAAAACACCAACAATATTTATTACTAGCTGGCGCCAGCGACTTCGTCCGCGTTGAAAAAGAAAAAAGTAGGCCCACCCTGTGTCCTGGACGTCTAAATGTTTATCTACCAAGTTTCATAAAAATCAGTTAATTCGTTTAAGAGTTATGGAGGAATATACATGATACATACAATACCTACTACACTTACAGATTTATTATTAGTCAATTATTAGTATTGATGTTCATATCGCTATAGAATAATTATAACAATGGAAGCAATTCTTATAAAAATACATTTCGAAAATAATTCTTTCAAAATTAATCTATACTAATATTATAAACAGGAAAGATTTGTTTGTTTGTTTGTATAGAATAGGCTCCGAAACTACTGGATCGATTTGAAAAATTCTTTTACCATTAGAAGCCGACATTATCCCTGATGAACATAGGCTACTTTTTACCGCGGGAAAATGCTTCATTCCTACGGGAAATCTAAAATAAAAGTAAATACTAGCGGCTTGGCCCGGGGGATAGCGCCATTTATCCAAAATACGGTAGATGGCGTTTTACACTTTTCTACGCGGACGAAGTCGCGAGCACCAGCTAATATATTATAAGAATATTCCTATTTGAATATTTTAACTATTAGTTAACTGTTGATTAAATTTCACTGGACAATTTTACAACATTACTTTTACAGGGCACAGTATAAATTGAAAAAAGAATTTTGATTGAAATGGACGTTATCTTGAATCTTTAGCTTCGTTTAACCATAGCAAAGTAGCGGGTTAAACCTATAGTATTAAGACAAATAAGAAGTCATAGTAGGTATATGTCGCAAGTTAAATATTCATAAAAAAATGTGTTCGCGACGCAAATAGGCCATCTCAACTCAACCCTAAACGAAATGTTTTGATGGAAACGGTTATAAAGAATGGCTCACGATCTCCCCTGATAGTTATTTGATATGATTTATTCATACGCACTTCGTTCGCTCCACCGTGTCGAATGAAAGTTTACTTAATAGAAAATACTTTCCCAAATCTATTTATAAAGCCATTATGGAGTCCTTTTTTTATTTTTAAAGCTGTTGCTGACGCTCGCTTGTTATGCAAATATGACGGGCGAGGTTTGCGGTTGCACTTTCATAGATATTTATCTACTTACTACTATATAACGTCGATGCTTATAGCGTCTGTTTAGTGTTTGTGATGGCAATGTACGATTAGATGATGATATAAATGTTATCTCAAACGGAATAGTTTTTTACCTTTTTTTTTTTCAATCTGAAATGAAAATAAAATATTGATAATTTTTTAAATAACTTAGTAATATCCGTACTTAACATTATAAATGGGAAAGTTTGTATAGATAGATGTTTGTTACTCTTTCACGCAAAAACTACTGAACCGATCACTATGACATTTTGCATACACGTTGTCTGGAACACCTGAAAGGACATAGGGTACCTTTCATCCAGAAAAAAGTACTATTCCCGAGGGATCATCTAAAATGTAATAAAAAAACTACCGCCTGCCCAAAGTGTTATAGCAACAAGTGGTCACGCGTTATATTTTTTTTCAACGCGGACGAAGTCGCGGGCACCAGCTAGTATTATTAGAACGCGGCCTGGCTTCGCCCGGGAGCAATTGGAGAGAATTAGTATACGACTAATTCCCCTTATCCAAAAAAAAAATAATAAAAATATGCTTCACTGAGGACTGATAACTGAGTAAAGAGGATTAAATAATTGTTTCAAAATCTAAAACATTTGAAGTCGCGGGCAAAAGTTAGTATAAAATAAATGTATGTCACCAGTAGCAAAAAACCCAATCCTTTTACATCGAACGAGACATAATGAGCTCAAGATTTTCATGTGTTTTCAATCTCTGTCACCTGTGAAACGCGATGTGAATCTTTCACATTGAATTTTTCAAGAATAACTTTGAGATGGCGTATGAAATCCCTGAGGTGCGCCGTAGCCTCTTCGGAACGCCTCCAGAGCAGGCCGTAAGCCTCTCACTACGTTACTGATTGAATTGAACTTCTACTACATCGATAAGTATGTATTCGTGTTACATTATTCGATGTAAATAAATACTAATAATAAATATGTATTATTAGATCGCACTTGCTGAAAACTTCACATGATCGGAGTCA
The DNA here is from genome assembly GCA_918317495.1 of Synanthedon vespiformis. NCBI lineage: Eukaryota > Metazoa > Arthropoda > Insecta > Lepidoptera > Sesiidae > Synanthedon > Synanthedon vespiformis. The sequence continues at coordinate 4,684,060 of OU906962.1, forward strand.
TCATAGTAATGTCGTCAAAAAAATCCGAATAACAAAAATATAAATATTTTTGATTTATTTTTTATCTAATAAAATTATATATATATATATATATCCTTACTAATATTATAAATGTAAATTAACAAACAAATAAGCAAACTAACACGTTTGTAACTCTGCACGCGAGCTCCGAAGAATCTTTAGGAATTTTGAAGTAAAGATCTAGTTATGTAAAGTAAAGATCAAGTTAGTATGGTGCATGTATGTTACCGGTATTTTAAATTTTCTAATGATTCCTCAGAGTGCGATTCCTCGGAGTGATTGATAAAAATGATACATAGAAAAATTGCAGTAAACAGAAAAGCTGGTAGAGATGAATTGTATAAAATAAATGCGGGCGCACCAGACGATTGTCGTTGACGCGAACTCGTTGCACCATTGTCGTGATGTCAAACCAACTCTCTAATTATCGCCTTTGCGTTTGACATCCGAGCAAAATTTAAGTATTTTTACATGACGTGGGGTTAAAATTACAAGCTAAAAATATCAAAGAAAATTTATTTTTTATTTCAATTATAGACTATAAGTACTAGAGCTGCTGCCCGCGATTTCGCCCGCGTAACTTTGTAAATTATATACTAAGACCTTCTTCGAGCACCACTCTATCCATTGGTGAAAACAACATGAAAATCGGTGCAGTAGTTTTTGAGTTGATCGCGAACTGACAGACAGACGCGGCGGAGGACTCTCTTTTATAATATGTAGTGTTGGTTTATTGAATGTTCACCGTTAGAATAATCATTAAGAATTAATTACAAATCTCATTAGTATCTATATGTATACTAATATTATAAAAAAGGTAACGTTTGCATGTTTGTTGGTTTGTAATCTTAAAAACTACTCACCCGATTTAAAAAAAAAAATTGAATAGAATTTAATTTTGAACATAGGCAAATAATTTTTTCGGGCGAAGCCACAGACACCAGCTAACTAAAAATGTAGATCTATCGCTTGGCAAAAGTATAACATCAAGCTTCAATATAATTATCAAGTGTTAGAGAGGGCACACACGATCAGACCATCGCGTCAAATTAACTGGCGTGAAGCCAAAATTTGATCGTGAATGGTAAAAACTGATGGCTTGATGTCAAAAACTGTATGTAAAATCGCGCCGTTGCCTCACGTCATTTCGTCGTCACGCCAAACGCTTGATCGTGTATTTCGTCCATTATATTACTTTATATATTTTCCCAGGCGTAATGTAATGCGAACTAAGCGCGGGCACCTTCTACTCAATTATACTTTGTAAATTTTTATTTAGCTTAATTTTATATGAAAACTAATTGCAATTAATACTATATACGTTTGATAGAAGTATCTTTGTAGCTTCAACAACGGAATTAGGTAAATGTTGGTCAATAAATCGGCAAATATATGTAGTAGCATGCATGCTGAAAATATTTAGTTAAACAACATTAGCCACGCAATTCAGCTTTTAGTATTTGCTTACATTTCATAAACCTAATTACATCTTTATGGGATATTTTCGTGATTTCTTGTGGTTGTTAAAATTGTTTGTCAAACTATTTATGTGAATACTGAGGCCAAATCCCTTAAGTGCCATCTTTAATGTTGAACTCAGACTTTTTCATGTTGAACCCATACACCCTCGGTACAACCCCCACCCTTGAGGACTTTGAGTATGTTAATCTGGATACCGTAAAGTTAAAGTATAATTCTACCAATTTTCAGAACTACACGATTTATTTCCCCTGATTGCCGATATTAGTTTAATTAGACTGGCTCATGATGCATCTTGAATTCTTTTACCGACTCTTTAAAATTTGTATTGTTGATTTCTTTAAGTAGTACCTATTAAAGTATATAAATTATTTATGACAGATAATTCTCACCTTTGCCCGCTTGGATAAACAATTTATAACATGCAATAATATAGATAAATTTCTCAAAATCATTCACATAAATGATTCTTTAACGAGATGGGCATTTAATAATTGACTTTTCGTAACTCTGACGAATGCTTCAAGACTTATAATAAAATAAAAAGCAAAATCCTTTTGAAAAAAAAAGAAATTAAGAATTTATTAACAAATTTTCTCAAATATAATTTAGTAATAGTGAAGGGTAGTGTCAATTTGTCGAAGTGGTTCTCGATTCGTCACAGTTCGCCTTTGGGTCCGTAATCTCATTGGCGCCGCTGCTACGCAGTTAAAATCGCAAGGCTAATAAAATGTTTTGACCCCTTTATGAGATAAATACGCCCACTGTGCGGTACAATCGTAAAGAAACAACTTTTGAACGGGCAAAAAAGCTAAATTTCGTATTGTAGGTACGAAATCAAATTTAGTTCAATATATGACAGAACTATTTCACTAACAATAATTAACTTTTCTGGATTCAAGGATTTTTTAATCTATAATTCTGTACTAATATTAATTAGTATAGACAATAGTATTAGTATTGTATATAGAGAGAGCAGATTTTGTAAGTTGGTGCATATGCGGAAGGCGATCTTTTGCCATTCGAACAAAAAACAGAGTGATTGCCTGTTGTGTTTATCCTAAGTATAATATAGTTGGTAACACCATTACATTTGTGTAGCGTTGCTTGATTTATAGGCAACGGAAGCCACCTGCCATCAAATGGGCTGTCAGCGTGTCTGTTAAAAAATAATAATAAGTACAGTCGGGGTAAGGTTCGTCACCTTAAAGTCGATATTTGCTTGCACCAGGGAAATTGTCAGTCATGCCAAAACTTCATTTTAAACGTCTGTCAGTACTCTGTTTAGTGCTTTAGTTTTAAAAGGTAGGTACTAAGATGACTTTGATAAAGGAATGAATTGGAAAACTGACGAAGGTTTTTGTACCCCGTCTTTACATAATAATAAGAAGTTATTAAGCATTTTTGAAAGATTTTTGTACACGAGTGTACCAAAAATCCCCTACGAAACTATTCGGATGTGACAATAATTGAAATTTGTGCCCGGAGGCATTCATGGCAAATAACTTTATTCAGCATTTAGTTAGCTTCCTATTTGACTGGAGTGTTTTGGGAGCGGAAGGCAGAGAGGCCCAATCTCAGACAGTCCCGCTTGTCGCGACTAAATTACTTCGTCAATTTTATTTATCTATTAAGGCGGAGGATATACGAGGGTGTTTCCAAACTTACTCCTATATATCTATACTCAAAGCTCCAAGTGATTGAAAAATAAAGACGTCGTAGAATGTATAGAGCAGTTTGATTTTTATCATGTTCTTTTTTTTTAATTTCAATCCGAAGTAAATTTATAGATGTAATTAAAAAAAAAAGAAGAACAAAGTAGTTTCATGCTCTAATATTGTAGGTACTTACTATCATATGGTATTTAATTATTATGTAGTTAAATAGTAGCTATTTTTACTACCACAATGTTTTAGTACTTAGTAGCATTTCTTAGTCATAAATTTGTCATACAGAAGACTACAGTTTAACAGTATGTTTGCTGTCGTGATTCGGTGAGTATAAATGGGATACTAGATTCTCTTTTCCTGTTATTGTCAATCCTACTAACGGTAGCGCACTTGTAGTATTATGTTATTAGTAAAGTAGTATACATATAAAGCGGATCATCAGCCTGTTGACGACCTTTTCATAAAGATAAAACATAATTCCTACGATAATATGGTATTTACAGTTAGGATACCCATGCATCATGCTCCCTATACTAGACATTATACAATATTATATATCCCACTTTGCTCGTGATAATTTTTTTTAAATGGAAAATGTAAATAAAAATAGTTAAAGCCTGTAGTTTAAACATGTAGGTCATATAATTTAGTATTCGCGTTTGCTGTGAAACCATTCGTGTGGAAACACTCTAAGAGGTTGGTAGTTACGACAATTATTTATTTAAAATAGCGTGACTTCGGATTTCAAATGACATGACAGTTTTAGTGCCGGTTATATCATTAGATTTTTTAAATATTTTTTAAAAATCTTATAAAAAATTATATTTATTAAAACTTTTGAATTCGATATTCTTCAGAGAACTTTAGAGATCTTTAATTTTACACTTGATTAACTATTGTTAGTTATTTTTTACTAGGTGAGTAAATCTGAAAATCTGCAGTCGTCCTGATGGTCCACTTGATGGTAGGTAGGCATATTGACAAAAACAACGTCATAATATTTATGCTTGATAATAAAAAAATATATTATTTAAAATTATTATTAATTATGTATCATAACTCCGACTTTATTGAAATTCTAACTCCAGCAGCTAAGCCTTCTCTCAGTAAAGATCTTTTAGGCTTTCGTATGTTCCATTTAGTGACCGATGAATTTATGCCAACAAATTCAAATTGTTCCCAATATAACATTATGCTTGAAATGAAAATTAATAAAATAAAATTTCATAAATGAAATGTTCATAATCGATGTTTATTTGTTGAAAATTCTTTCGTTTAATTGTACCTACTTGGGAATATTGCTATGATAAAATTGTTGGTGCTAGAGTGTTGAATGCTTTGAAAGCTTCGAACGCAGTGCGCGGGAGGGACCGTGTCCGTAATTACGTTCGCTTCAAACTTCGACATTATCACCTTCTCGCTTTGTAACACCCTCCACGTTTATTTTATCGATATCCATGAAATTATATTATTCTATTTTACTGACAACAACTTTATGTTTAAATTTTTACACAGAAAACCTATAATTCTCTATTCTTCGAATAATTTTATTTGCAAACTAGCTGGTGCTCGCGACTTTGTCCGCGTTGAAAAGTATAAAACGCCATCTACCGTAGCGGATCGCTAAAAATATCACCAATCAGTTGTCATGTTAGTCGCTTCATCTGATTTTGAATAGATCCCCGGGCTATCTCCCGGGCCAAGCCGCTAGTATTTTCTTTTATTTTAGATTTCTCGTAGGAATGAAGCATTTTCCCGCGGTAAAAAGTAGCCTATGTTTATGACGGATAATGTCGGCTTCTAATGGTAAATCGATCGGTCCAGTAGTTGCGGAGCCTATTCAATACAAACAAACAATCAAATCTTTCCTCTTAGTATATATGTAAGTTCTATGAAGATATTAATTAAGAGAAGAAGAGAAGAGAGAAGAAAACTAAAAATAATATTTTATAGTTAATATAATAAGTACATTTATTCCAACTACTCACCTACAATGAAATGTTCAGAAACATTAACTATTTAAAAATATGAATATGACCTAAAGATAATATATAAAAATAATATTTTATAGTTAATATAATAAGATTATAGATTTTATAGTTAATTAGTAAAGATAAGAATAATCCGCTTCTTACCCGTGTTACTAACGGTGGTGCTACTGGTAGTACCAAATATTAGTAAATATTATGTGTAAAATTTTAATTAATTATTTAAAAATGTGAATTTAACTTCACTGGTTTACAAACTAAAAAGTAGAATTGGTGTTCTTCGATTCTAGCTAATATTGCCTATAATATCGATACATTTCATCGAAGTAGGTATGTTCCCATCCCTACAACACTAGCGAGCGCTTAATAAAAATATTAGCCGGCAGAGGGCGTCAAAGAAACAGACTTAATTTAATTATCCTCGCCTTTTAATAATAAACTGGGCTACTGAGAGTACGGTTAATAACAATTAACGTCGTTGAAATCAACTTCTTGTTGTTTCATCACTTTAATATACTTTGAGAAATCTCACAAACATTTAATGAAGTAATAATAAACGAAGGGTATAACAAAAATAATTGTAATTTAATTTGTTATTCCACGAGTTTGGCTGAAATGATTTTATTTTTAGTACCAAATACTAAAAATAAAATCATTTAAAATTTAAATTTTAAATGTAAAGCAATGTCTTTACGCGATTAGATTCGCGTCTCTTGATGAACTTTCGAAAATAATAAAACAAACGACAGAAAAAGTTCCAATATTTTAGGAAAACCTTTATGGTTGGTTAGGAAAACCAACCATAAAGGTTTAGGATACAACATTTAAAATTGGTTACAAACCAATTTTAAATGTAGGTAACATTATAGCTAGGATGTTCTCATGGAAAAATATTTTTGGCTTTACAAGAATTCAACCAGCGAATTCTACACATTTTAGAAATATGTGAATCGCCAGTTTAAATCAGATCGATCAAATAATAAAATAACAATCAGACTTTAACCATTGAACTACCAAATACTTAATACAAAAATGCCAATATTTTTCATTAAATAAAATGTTTGTTGAAAATGTTAAAGAATATAAATTGAATATTTTATTCAACCTATATACTATATAGATTTATGAAAATATCTATTAAGCCTGCTTCTCGTTAAAAAATATTATTTAGTAACAATGTAACCAAACACTATAATGCAATTGCTCCAAGCGATGTTCAGTTTCTCCCTTGCAGTTGCAATATTGCATGGTGTTTTTTTTATTTATTTATTTTCATTTGCAATCAGTCAGTCCCAGACTATAAATAAATCTGCATTTGTGTGCTTTTCCCTCTGTTCGTGTTATACCTATTACAGACAAAAACAAAAACACACCTTACAGCCAATTATGGATTTTACATTTATACAAAAAAAAATCCCTACGGATGTATCCGACATCCGTAGGCATTGCGTTAGTTTGTATGGATCTATGGATGTTTATTACTCTTTCACGCAAAAACTACTGAACCCATCACCATGAAATTTTGCATACACGTTGTCTGGGACATAAGAAAGGACATAGGTTACCTTTCATGCCGAACGCGAACGAAGTCGCGGGTACAAGCTAGTCTAAGTAAACATAAATATAATCAATGTAATCGCTAGCCTGCAAGAATGTTGCCAATGCTATTCCTGAATGATAGCAACGACGAACAGAACAGTCTGCCGAGGAAAGTTTGTCAGTGTACGACTTCTGAAGACTTTTTTATATCCTTTTTTAGCTTTTATTCCTTTAGCCTTATTCCGACGCAGCAGCACACGTCCTGCTATTTCATGGTGATCTTCACCATCTATTTGATGGTGGTGATGTATGGGGGTGGTTACTGTAGCCACTATGGTCGCCCATATTATGGCAGCAAAACACATTGTGCTCTGCCACTACTAATTGGAACTTCATTATTATTTTTTCAAATAGAAAATATGTCAAAGTAATGTTATTTATACAGTTACAAAAGTTATAATATATTCACTTTAAAATCAAGTTTTGTAAGCAAACTTGTATGTCAATCATCCGTGCATTGTGTAAGTAAGTTGACAAAGTAACGGAACACGGACGGAACTTACTTACCTATATGATGTCATGATGTACCCTTTTAAATACAACCTTAACTAAAACTCTGACCAAACGCAATAAAACCGTAATCTCACGTGCATAAGATTGAAATTAGAATGTTAGTGTAACTTTGGCGAGAGTTGCTACTGTTTCGGGGGTGGCTAAACCAGCGAACACTTCCCAGCTTGTTTCGCTTCCGGCAATGTGTGAAACATTTACCACCTTGCCTGTTTCTATCACGTTTCTATGGAGATAAACCGTCGAATATTGTCTGCTTTGTTTTAATGAGTTATAATAATATTGATATTAATAAATTTATCGACAGTACACACAAATAGTCGCAAACTAATTTACACTTATAAGTTATCTTTGGGAGTGTTTGTCTCAAAGTTTTCTATTAAAAATGTTTACCCAGGTCTTTTCAAAATACAACTTATCAAATTTTATATTATGGTACACTTAGCAAATTTAAGCTATGACCACGACACTGTTACATAAATCTATTTCAGCCAAATTTACCGCCTTAGTCATTATTGTAGAAGTCAATTCAAATGCAAATACATGTGTTCACAAATAACCTATGCCCTGATTTTTGTTAATTTATTCATTTTTCAAAAGGTACACCAACAGCACAAACAAAAAACTTACAATAGGTAAGGTACAATACTTACAATACAAACAATACAAATAAAAATAAAATCGAACTTCTCCTCGATGAATTTATTATAATTATATAATATTATGAATTAATTATATTTTCCAGAACTTTACATGGTTTGTATTTGGATTACTTATCCAACCTTTGGACTGTGATTTTAAATAACACGGGGACAATAATGAACTACTTATTATTAGATGTGGAATAAGCATTTGAGTCTGATATTGGTACGTGTGTGTGATTTTACAAAGAATGGTTTAAACAAATAATGCCTTCTTCAAAGTGACCAAAGATAAAACGGCATGTCAATAGCAACAAAATGGATTTACGTTTTAGCAAAAATATTAAATCTATTGCGTACAGCATTTTCTACCATAACCTCACGAGATAAGAGATATTTTAAAAATATAATAAATTTGTAAATCTGCGACGTTAGACCACCGACCAAGGAAGCTATTAGGTACGGACCAATCCCTTGAGAGTCGTGATAGGGTGAGCATGTGAAAAGGGGAACGTAGACTGATAAAACTCGATATATTACACAAATAAATGTAGGTAAGTAAGCGATGATCAAGGCAGCCCTTATGGATACAGTAACCACATGAAATGACAACACTTGTACTGTTCTGTTTAGATGTGTCCATTGCCTATTTCAATCTTTTCTCTTAAAACTTTCTTTTGTGACATATAATATGCGAGACCTCTAGTGTCATTCATTACTCCTTCGATATCCTCGCAGATACCCGACATTAATTAAACTTATGTTTTATGTAATTTAAACTAATAATTTAAATTGTGGTTTACTGTACTAAGTGGAAACGCACAAAAAATATTATATTTAATTTATGCGAATCGGGGGCGTCCACCACTGGGGGCGTACACCACGGACTCGATACTGCTAATGGTCGGCACCACATTTGCAGCTCTTGTGTTATAAAACGACGGCAGCCGTTTACCATCAAATGGATTGTGAACCTGTCTGTCGAACTTAACATAAAAAAGTGAGCATTGTTTAAATCACTGTATAAGCTTTTTTGATGTGATTTAAAATAAAGGATTATCACAAAATGTTTGGACTTACTATCGCCGAACATTGTCTTGTTTGAAGGGATGGGTTGTTTAATGTAGCCTGTGCCTGAGATTTTTATCTAAGTATCTAGCTATAAACCTGTAATATAATATGATATACCAGCTATTGAACCTCTATAAGTTAAATAGCTGGTATCATAATTGCTTCAAAACGCCACCAGAAATGAACAAAGTGCACAATCTAGGCAATGAAATTAGAAATATGCTGTCTGTGTCGTGAGAGCCATACTCTATTATATACCTGAAAATCAATCAGGGCGATAATAATATATGTTATTAGGTCTCAGTTATATAATAATAATAATTCTCTGCTAACTTCCTCTAAACCACCCATCAGGTTGGCTTTTATAGCCAATTTATAGGTTGGCTTTTACTACGGCGATAAACGAGGAAGGTTGTGTAAATAAATTTCAGAAAAAACTCATACATGTTAAGCCTGGATCTGATCGCTAGTTAAAAATATTTTTCAATAATGACAAACTCATTAATTAAAGTAAGAAATTGAATGAAGCTTAATGCTCAGGGTTGTTTTGGGTCGATAACACCCCACAGATAGATGATATCAAGCCATTATCAAACACATACGTTCATTACGAACAGATGTTCAGTTGTAAAACTCATTGGAAGAATTTATCGCATTTTAACATACGGATATTTGTATTTAAAATGTATTTTTTTAGAATACTATATGTACAGTCGGCCGCATAAGTCGATTAACACATTCAATAGTGCAAAACAACTGAACACTCATCTTACTTACTTAATTACTTACTTACTGAAGCTTTTTACGATCGTTTGTACGTGAAGTTTATTTTGTTCTCTAGTCGTGACAACGACTTAAGTGTTTTGTTGTTTTGCATTAATGAACGTGTTATGCGGCCGACTGTACATAGATTATTTAAAATATAATTTTTAATCACTTTTTTTATCAACTCTACTTTTTATGGTAGGTGTTGCGTTCAGGATTCAAAGATTGTGATAAATTGAAAAAAAAAAAAAAAAAATGTTTGAAGTGTTTAAAATATATTTTTTTATTAAACTAATTAAAAAACTTTATTAAATAAACTTTCACGTACAATTTCTCAAGAAAACTTTTTTTTTAATCTTTTTGCACATAGAAGATTTAGGTTTGATAACGAGGATATGTTGTCAACACAAAATTATTACTCCAAAGCTTAAGACTTTTAGTAAGAAAACAAATAAAATAAAGAAAGTCTAGTGAGCTACTAGACTACTCGGCGGAACTTAACTTCGCCCCATCCAGCGAGTTATCATGTATGATTTTTACCTATTATTTTACTAGACAACTCGCTAGCATAATGTACAGTCCGTTACATGACGTATTATGAAGGTTTAGTTTTGTACTCGTACTTAACTTTGTTTAACCTACCTAATATTAATTTCAGCTCATTATAAAATTCAAAAAATATTTTTTACAATAATTTCATTATTATTTTGAGACAGGAAGTAAACAACGACAATGCCTACAGTTAACACACAGGTTATTATCTATAATTTGGGTAATTTAATAAAGTATTGTATCGCAGTATAATAATAGGTATGTCCTTGTAATTAGCACACGTGCGTAGGGGGCGTTGGGAAAATGGCAACCCTTAAATATTAACTTTGATTCGCCTCTATTATAGACAATTATTCGCTTTACAGTTTCAATGTTTTAGTATTTGACGTCAGTATTAAAGCTATAATATATTTATACTAGCCATAAATACTGAGGTTTCTGAAATCGGAATGACGTCTGAAATAATTAATATTTTAATTTCCACCTTAATTTCTTAGTCCAAAAATAAAATAAAGTACTTAGATGTCAGACTCTTTCTAAAACACCGAACGGATTTGGAATTTTCACGTTTTTATTTTATATTGTATGGACTGTATAATGAAACCTAATAATTTTTTTCCAGGGGGAAGCCGGGAGCGTTTTATAGTTCTATATAATTTGAAATTTGAATAATTATATTCTTGTTATTTTTGCATTATACTTATTTATTTCTCTACTGATTTAGGTACGGTACTACTTGGGATTCCATTGTTGAAAGATTATGCATATGACGTGATATAAAAATCATTGCGTGAGTAATTAATTGTTTTTTTTTTCATCACTAATCTTAGTAAAGAAACAGCGTGCGTATTTGTAAGCTTAAACATTTTGCAAAGCATTATATATGTTTCATAAACACATAAAGAAAAATAATGTAATTTTCTTATTAAACTAAATTTATATCATTTATATTGTGTTATATTTATATTATTAACAATATAAATTATTGTGTAAATTATTTTATCTATAATGCATACGTCACAGTTAGAGCCTCTTTCACCATCTCTGAGTAAAGTGTCAAGTAGGCTAACCGCCATTTAAAGTCATCGGTAAGAAAGAAAGCGTACGAGTTTCACCATCTTCAAGTAGCAATGACTCAAGGGTAATTTCAATGAAGTTGATACAAGATACTTGTAACATTTACTCGCCAATTAGCGTTACTTGAAAAATAATTATTCAACTGTTTATTTGTAATTGGTGAAAGAAGCCCTTACGCACATCACTAAATTCCATTTGTAATGTAATATTCAGTACGTATTGTGATTAGGAATATGGTTATCCAAAGTCATACCTATATTAATAATATAATCAAAAATCAACATTTGGTATCACAATTAAATCTAATTTAAAAAAAAACGGAACTTTCTCCGCCTAAAAAGCTTAGTTCCGACCCTCGACCTCGCCCCATTGAACATCTGACGAGGTGAATGAATCCTTACTCTGTAGGTTAGGGTGGTAGCGAGTGATATATAAATGAAAAGTTACCAGAACAATTACATTCCAACACACATCTGTCGGCATTAGACAATCACGATACGTCACGCGATTCGTACACGCGGCTGTACATTCTTGATACTTAGCAGGACTAAGTGACTGCGCCAGTTCTAAATCAGAAATTGTTGAATAATTAATGTTATTTTAATTAATTCTCTACAAATTCTTCTTCTTAGTTTTACCATATATGTGGCCCAGTCAGTAGGGAAATGACGCGAAGTTGGCATAGTTTTGTAAGAAAACCATGTTAGTTGTTACACAGTTCACAGTTTCACAGGAAAAAAAAACGAAAACAAGATTGTTCCAGCCATTGTAAAATTTAACACAAGTATTCTTGTGTTAAATCTTCTTGTGTTTAAACTTATTAGATTAAATTAAATTACAATAAAATGAGATTTTTAATGACCACATCAAGATATTAGTCTGAGCCATATTATATTCATGGTGTAAATTTTCCACTAATGTCGAATAAGCTCACACATCCTGCATTCACATAACCTCTTTTTGAAACAACAATTTCTATTAATAGATTGTACTTTAAAATTGCAATCGAGACCATTGGAGACATTATAATCTTACTAAATTTTCTCTTAAAGGCAGCTTATTTTGTTAATTCTATGGTTTAAAATAGACTAATCAGAAATAGTTATAATTACTAGTATCAAGTATGTTAGGTTGTAGTATTCCAGTCGACAGCTGCATTGTAGTACGAGCGGTGAGCTTCGCGACACGCACCCTGTACACATTGAAACGGTAATGTGCCGCCATTTAATTACGTCCGATAAATCTGCGCGAAACGCGTGCCGCGCCGCTCGTGTGGTCACTGCCTTATGTTGTATAATGTATTTTAATGAACTGATAAAGAAATTCTACTCATTTTAAAAAAATGTCTACATAAACTCAAAAAATTTAATTAATATTTTCTTACTGAAACCTGTTGGTATTAAATGTTGTCAAATAAATATTTTTTTCTATCATAAAGTATGGCAGGCAAGCTGACATTTCACATCACAGCTATACAAGCATTTTGGGATTCTAACTCTGTTAGGATAAGGAGAGAGAGGATTTATTTTATACTAGCTGGCGCCCGCGACTTCGACTGCGTTGAAAAAGAAAAAAGTAGCTAATTCTGTGTCCTGTACGTCTAAATGTTTATCTACCAAGTTTCATGAAAATCAATTCGTATAAGAGTTATGGAGCAATATATATACAATGCCTACACTTACAGATTTATTATTAGTATTGATTTATTGATTGATTGATGATGATTATGGTCATCAGGCATGCCGATTGTCCACTATTGATTGGTCCACTACCGTCTCATGTAATGTACCTAACACAAGCAGAACCTCAAATGCTACAAGTGCGCTACCGACTATAATAAAGGGATTAAGAAGATATATTAAAATGGGTAATTCCCTGCTGGTATTTCACTGGTATGCTGGTATTTCACTGTGGTTATGCCGGTATTTCACTGTGGTTTTCGGTTTTCTGTAGTAAAATGAAACTATCTTCTCTATACGTATGTACCGTTAATAATACAGCAGGGTATGTTGCTGTTATTTCACTTTCACATTCCACATAAGACAATACTTGCCTCTAAACCAGCTACCAAGTAAGTATCAACTATCAGTATGAACTATGAGGCACTACTTAATAAAGATCTTGCCTTCTTTACGTTTAAGAGATTTATTTTATACCACCTTAAACGCATTCAATATTGTACCTTAAAAGTATATTTCTAAAGCTTATTATGGCCATTCTTCACAAAAGTTTCCGCACCAGTGTATGCTTTGCGCACGCTTATCCACAACATAGAATAATAAGTTCGACAAGGCAGCTGCGTGTCTAATTATGATAATAAGTTAATTTTTAAATGGTTATGCCAACATTATTAGTAACATTTTTGTACAATTTACATGGCTGCTTTAAAAATATGCTTAATTTTAATGAGCTAACTCATTTATTGCATTGCATTGCATCTGTTGTCTTTCGTAGCAGTAGGGCATGCCAAAATCCATTTCATTATCCATTTATCCAGATCTTTTATCCTAAATCTAAGATTAAGGATGGGATGGTCGACTAAGGACCTCAGTATGGTTGGCACACCATACAAGTGTTATAGCGTTGCTAGCGACGGTAGCCACCTCCCAAGCAACACAGAATGGCTGAATATTCTTTGCCATTATCAGCCGTTATCCAAGCAATTTGGGCACAAAATAAATTGCTTTAAGCTGTATAGTAGCAACATAATAGCTGAATAGTAGCTGAATAAGCAACAAGAAGCCCATAATAGCCCATAGTGTTATAATAACCCAAAAATCATTCAATACAGCATTTGCCTATCTTGTCAGTTCTAATACCCTTATAACAAAGCTTTAAACTGAATAATTTGTGAATTTCATACTGTTATCTGGCCTATGTGTTGCCTGGGCTACCATCAATAAAAATGAACCGTTATCAGTTTTATCAAAATCATCGCCATTCAAGTAATGTGTGTTTACATCTTGAAATGTCAAGGTGAATGCCCTCAAATGGTAAACATATGATTGTTGAGGGGTGTGTTATTGCCCTTCAAGATGCAGGTCAAGGCAGTGAGGCACCTGTAGCACCCTTCCTTACAAAGCGTGCTGCGCCTTGCGCGATAGGGGGCACTTGTAAGATTATGTATAATATGGGGTGTTTATTCATTATTATTATCTGTCTTATTATAATATCGCAATTTATTAATTGTGTTTTAATTGAAGACTATATATAAAGCCCAGCACAGTCGTGGCTATTTATACTTAATATTATAAAGAGAAAATATTTCTATTTTTGTACGTTTGTAATGAGTAAACTCAAAAACTACTGTTGCGATTTTAAAAATTGTTTTACCTATAGAAAACTACATTATCAGCGAGTAACATAGGCTATATTAAAAAATGCACGAACGTAGGTGTATGATATTTAGTACAATTTATATGGAGAAGGAATGTGAAAGTTAATATTTTATAAGCTAATATTTATTATAATGTGCATTAGAAATATATTAAATTATAAGCGTTTGCTTTTCGCTACCGTCATTCTTTCACTGTTTAAAAAGAGCTTAGTAATTGATTCAAAGGATAAATGAATTATATACATAGACATTTTTTTTTTGTTTTATTTTTTTTTTATTTTTTTTTAATAGATTAAGGCAGCGCTTGGCCACAATCTCGTCTGCATCTGAGGTCGTCGTCGTCTGAGGTGCAGATGCGACCGAAGATGGACCACGTTTAGCTAGTAAATTCCTATTCCTGTCTTATAGCTCTTTCCATAAGAGAAAACCTCTTCGGTGATTTAGAAGTTAGCGTAGAAACAGACAGAAACAGACTTATAACTATGTATAAGTAGATTGGAAATATAATAAACTTCATATGTATTCGTGCATATACAGAAAGAATTGAAAACAATTAAACGGTTTATATTTCAAGAGCATTGAATGTTCAGTTCATACATTTTGTATGGAGAATATTGAATTGTTGTAAAGTACCCGCATTCTGTTCGGTTCAATGGGCGCGCAAAAAGTATCTGGCCTAGCTACTTGTACTTTTACAGGACTCGTATTCTTTTATTCGCTTTATTCAAATAAGGATAATTCAAATTCAACTGTTCTTATACTTACTTACTTTATATATTTTTTTATTAACGATATTATCTGTGCAATGTGGAATTTTATATTTACTGGAATTGCTAATAAAAAACAAAAAAAAAAGTTTATTAGCACCTTGGTCTTTAAACAAATATAATTTGGAACGATTATGTTATAAAATAAAACATATTCATTTATACAGAAAAATATATAAAAAATAAACAATTCATTTACCTATTTATTTTCAAAAATGTTATTATCAATAATCAAAATTGCAAAATAAAGATTTTATAGAAAAAGAAAAGGAATTCTTTGTTGCTATTTTCCCTTTAGGGTTTCGCTTTTTAATACCATTTTAAAATTATAAACTAAAAAAAAATCAGATTTTTTTCTAAATTTCAACTTTTTATTTTATAAAAAATAAATGTCACTTAACATCAGATCAACCGGTTTTTTTACTAGATAAAAATTGAAAAAAAAAATGTAAATAAGCAACGCATACATAATAGGTATAGAGTAGAGACCCCGTTACAATGCGTACACCTGCCCGTATCACGGCATCGCACGCGCGGCATAGCATGGCAGCTGCTCAAACGGACTCGTTGCGACTTTTTCAACTGTCGGCTTTGTACAGCTATTTATCTCGACTATCAAACGATTTCACAATGATAGGGGTCGCGAATACGATGTGAGAGTATTGTGTCCAAATAAAAAACTATTCATATTAAGCATCAAGTCCTTGCTTTGCGGCCTTTGCGCTTCTGACTGCAACTAAGCAAGTTATGTTCAGTTCTAATGAAAGAAGTGTTATATATTTTTATACTAAACTAGCTGTTGCACGTGGCTTCGCCCACGTAACTTTATAAAATATAGCCTATCTTACTCGCTGATAATATAGCTTCCCAACAGTGAAAGAATTTTTCAAATCGGTCCAGTTCAAATCGGTAGTTTCGGAGCCTATTCAATGCAAACAAACAAACAATCAAATCTTTTCTGTTTATAATATCTGTACAGATACTAGCAATCCCCAGACCCTAGGCCTGGGATACCCCAGGCTTATACGGATGCAATTTTCCGGCATTTTTTTACCATTTTTTCTTTTCTCTAAGAACCTTGCTCGGACATGAACATGAAAAGTTGCCACTTTGGTCTCGTTTCAGTTCTTATTAAAATTTCAGTATTCGTTTTTATTCACACTGCTACGCTCTTTCAACGATTAAAATTTTAGGAATAGAACATAGAACTTTTCGGAGAATGATTTATGGTTTTGATAAAAATATGTTTTAAAAGATTTTTTTTGTAAAACGTGCGGAAGGCAGTATGTAGTCCACTAAGACTTGACTGTATTTAGTGGCTATACTTTCGCCAATTATTTATCACTAGTCACTAGCACACCAGTAGGAATGAAGTGCATTGACGGCTCTTATAATATAGAGTTATAGTTTTATACGAATTGGGTTATGCAATTTGTATAAATTTAATAATAATAAGTTGATTAGACTAATTTTTAACGCTCGACGCAAAAACGACGTGTTATAAGTTTGAGGTGTGTTGTCTGTGTAATTATCTGTGTGTCTGTCTGTGGAATCGTCTGATTTTGATCCCTTTTTTTACAGGCGTAATCGGATAAGTTCTTAGCTATAATTTATGAAGATGTGTTCATGAATTCAAGAATTTTATTTATTAAAGTTACTATGATGTTAATTTTAAAGGTTATTTCAAATTAATTTTAATAATAATTTTTTTAAACGTTATTATTAATTTGAAGTTAGTAAAATTTGGGTTGTTTCACTTGTTTTAGAATAATACATTTCATGTTGTGATTGCAATTATATATATATATATATATATTAATTTCAATAATGGACACTTTGCTTAAAACTCTATTATCTCCTGTTCATAACAACGTAATTTATCTTTTAAAAAATCATTACTACAAGAATATAGCTTTTAAAAAATATGCTTCATTATATTTAATATTTAATAAGTTCCGAAAATAATGAAAGGGAGTATTTTTACCGGGGATCACACATATAGGTGCACCATTGACTCTGCGCCCCTTGTATTGCGCCTAAAAACACAATAAAATAATCCTGCTCCATAGAAATCTATGTATGTACAGTTAGCATATAAAAATCAATTGAAGCATTTTTGTAAAATTTTGTGATTTTGTAAACATTTCAAAATGGTTTAATAAGAGAACTATTTATTAATATAATTTGATAAATTTAATCTGTATGTCACATCGCATTAAAATAATAGGTGGCTTATGATAAAGAGTTCTTAATTTTTTGGCCAGAAACCTCCAAATTGACTTTCTTAAAGAATAACGTCTAGAATAAAATAGAAGCTTTATAACTTATTTTTTGGGGATTTCATTAGGAATTTAGCTAATATTTCAATAAATATCTTTTACATTAAATATTAGATACTAGCTTTTGCTCACGACATCGCCCGGGCCCTCTTTTTTAAGCTTTTATTCATCATTATACCTTATATATTTTTGCCAAGGGGCTATTTTTATTTTATCATTCAATAACGTTGCAACAGCTTCTTAAAACATTCCCTCAAAACTAACCGGAAGACCCAATATATGGTTTCTTACAATTTTTTTTCTTAACTTAGTAAAATTTATACAATTAGTACAGTTTTACCTACTTACAACTAGTACATTATACAACTAGTATATATTTGTTGTACAACTTTTCTATTTGCTTTGCTATACAATGTGACACTTGTTTATAATAAACAATATTGCAGACTCCTTACATGCAAGCATTTAGAGTCGATGTATAACCTTTTAAAATAAAAATGTAATAAAACTAATAAAATAGGTTTTATGGCTTGTATCTGCTGACCGTACCAAGGTACGCGCCCGTGTAGTATCGCGCGACGCGTGCCGGCCACGTGCGCTCGCGCATGCCTCGCTCGGGAACGGACAGAGAAAATAAAATTGGGTACCACGACGTACAAGTTCTGCATGTCACGCTTACGACAGACGGTTCCGTGTGCCTCACGACGATTCTATTTTGTGCCTCTAATCGACTGAGCTCCGTAAATTGCATCACTATTGTGCTATCACGAGGGGTTAGAAATAGCGTTCGTTTTTTGTTTACACGAAATATTTTTATGGCTCCCATTTAGATAAATGATAGGATATAATAATTTTTATACTACAGCAAGATTTAACGCAATTTAAGGGAAAATCGAAGTCATTTAAAAACGTACCCCAACAAAGTTGTTGATTTTGAAAAAGAATAACTAAAATGAAGGTTCAATTCTTTATTTTTAACACCAGTCAGTGGAAGGTGAATTCAGTTAAATATATGAATTAGGTATTTTGATGAAATCGATAAATTACAGGCATTGATATCTATAAGGGATTGTTTGCTATTCTTGGTCTACAAGAGGGATAAGAAGGCAGAGATGTATTTGATTTTCTTTTGTCTTACTTAGATTAGAAATGGCGTATCATAAATAAAATAGATTCAGTAGAAATTAATATGCATATATTATATATTGTGTAGGAGATAGGTTGTGGAGATAGTGATGTACCTATAGGAAATACCTTTTCCTATAGGCGTTGCAAAAAGTAGGTAAACATACAATTGATAAAATTAAAAAAAGAACAAATGAATTTCTACTGCAGATAGTCGTTAAAACCTTCATCACACCGAATTGATTTAGATACGTACGTATAGATAAACATGTGTGTACGTCCATCACTGCCAATCAGTTGATTGAAATCCCGCACACCTGCAGGATGGCACAGGGGCATCAGCATACGAGGGGTGTGTTGTCATAGTAACATTGACCAATAAACATTATTTTCAAATAATTACTTCCCATTTAATTGCACCATATGTGTAACCTTTGTATGCGAATTTGATTATTTAGGAGAAGTTAGCGGAGAAACAAACAAGGATGGACAGATAAGATCATTGATGGACAGCGACTTTATTTTAATTAATTTTTTAGAATCAATTCTGAAGAGAATCACTTCTAGATATACTTAACTCATAAGTACAGTCGGGCGCGTAAGTCGAAACACATTCATAAGTGCAAAACAACTAAACACTTAACGCGCCATAAGTCGTTGTCACGACTAGAGAACAAAATAAACTTTACGTACAAAAGATCGTAAAAAACTTCAGTAAGTAAGTAACACTGAGTTTTGCACTTTTGAATGTGTTAATCGACTTATGCGGCCGACTGTACCTATTTTTTTACAAGAGGAATCATCATGGATACCTGATCCATGATCAAATGGGACTGGGGTCTGTCCCCAGGCTCCAGGCTATGTCGGACTCTAGCCCCGAGATGGTAGTGGGGTAGACCTACCGACTAAACCTCTTGGGGTCAACAAGACACAGACAACTATATTCAAACAAAGACACAGAAATAGAAAATAAAAAGAACAAAGACACGTGGTAAATGGTTTTACCATTAGGTACGAAATCGGCAATAGACAAATTCTGTAATGTTAAAAAATTAAAAAAAGACTAAAAACAAAAAAAATAAACATATATTTCGTGATGAGATATAATATGTGCGCAAGATATAAGTATTTTAGTGTCATTTTGTATATATTAGTAACATTGTTATATGAAAATATCTCCAGTGATTGTTCATTTCATTTGGATAATGCAGTTGTTTTTTTATGTGCAGGGGGAAATAACGCTTTTACTTCACATTAAGTTTTTTCTAACGTGCATCAGTAAAGTAATGTTGAACTCATGTGTTTACTCTCACACGGTGGCCACCCCAACTTTTATCCGGTCAAACAATAGGTACGCACTACAATAGTACTGCGCGCGCATCTGTTGAACGAAGGCTTCTGATTGGCGTATGCGGTGCAGCGTGTACGCACCCTCGGTACAGATTTCCACGGTGCTCTATGGATCGATACAAAAATTTGATTTAACGGTAAAAGCGTGGCGGTACCACCCAAATAACTTAAAGCAAAGGATTTATTCATAACCAGATGCGCATAATGTTAAAAATATCAACATTAAATTTTGGAATAAATCGTATGGATCTAAACTTCATCAATCTCCATAAAACGCTCAACCTGCCAATGAGTCTATTTAAGATCGGTACAGTCGTTTATGTAACATACCTACTACCAATATATTCTTGGTCTTTTTTTTTATAGAAGCAGAATCCAATAGATGAGATGTCTAAAAAATAAACTCATGACCGTTTTTCGCAAGTAAACTTTTGACCTTTTTACAAACAAGTCTACAACTCTTTACAGATTTGCTGCTGCCTCCAAATAGGTCATTTCCATTCCACCGCTTGGCACGACCGCTTAATAAGGAAATGCTACTTCCGTTTCTTAGAACTAGTTTATTACCCCTGAGGTTAACAATATATAAAATATAATAGTTAGTGTTCTACGAAACGGAACTTTTGCTTATGATTTTTCACAGTTAGAGCGAGTGATCTTTATTTCTAATTTCTGATTTTTCGCTAACTTCTTCTATACCACTCAACATTTTGATAAAGTTTTCACTGATGGAAAAAGCAATAAACGAGGTAAGTAGTTTGCAGAAAAAAATCCATTCAAGAGAAGCTGGGGGCGTGTCGTTTGTGATAATATAAAAAACCGTCACCTGACCACTAACTATTATTTAATCTAAGACTTGACGCTACTGCAGGTTCTTACGGGAATTAAGAATTGAGTTTTTTAAGAAGAATCTATTAGTATTAGATTTAAGAGAAATCTAAAATAAAATAACATTCTCCTTTCTAGGTAATTAAAAATATATTATGTACGGTAATGTATATACTTATCGGAAACTATACAAAAATACTTTTATATCGGAAGTAAATACTTACCTCATTACCCTGCAATTGTTCATGAAGCCCACACAATAAAATGAAAGCACAAAGGTGTATACAATATGTCCTTGATCAACTACACAACATCCACATCCTTTAGATCGAGTTAATTTCCCACGTTGACTCGTTCCTGCCTCTTTTGTTTCAATTCTGCTTATAATAAGCACACCTATGTGGGGTTCACTGTGATCTCATTTGTATGGCTACCTGTATTGTTTAAAAGCATTTTGAAATTTTCAATTCAGAATTTTGAAATTTTTATTCAAAGGAATTTGTTACTTCAACAAAGTGCGATGCAAAAAGCGCCTAAAAGACTAATGATAATGAATTGAAGAACTTGTTTTCATTAACAATCAACCAATATTTTAACATTGTGTTAATTAACAATAATGGCTACCTTTGGATCGTACTACGAGTATTAGGTTAAATATCCGCAGGTCTATAAAAAAAATTAAAATAAAATATTTAAAACTTAGAACATGCAATAGTTGTGGGAACATTACATGTGTTTGAGTCAAGTATGGGAACGGCACACTGAAACACCATAACGCCTTCTAGTTGCAAACCGATGAATTGCCGTAACCAATTATTGGATAAGTTCCCACACTAATACGTAATAATAGTAAAGTAATAAATAAACAGCGTGGCAAGTAAAAACCGAGCTATATGTGTGCAAGGTCTCAACAAAGACTTATAGAAGGTTATAGACAAGTAAGAATTACCATTTGAGCTGCTTTAAGTATATGTATGTAAATATTATTATAGTTCTTCATGCCCACTTAGGCGAGAGTTATCATCCCCTATATTTTTTTATGGGACAATACATAAAGCATCTATTTGCTTTTTGTTATTATCTGTAGCAGTGTATGTCAGTCCTGCGCACACGGCTGGCTGGCTGTGTGTGCCTGCACGGGTCTCCTCCGTCTGGGGATTGCTCGGGTGTCTCTGGGTAATCCCCCGTTGGCGTCAGCCTAGCCAGCAATGGCTAGGCCGCCCGAGGAGGGTGGGTCGGAGCAGTTGCCTCGGCAGAGCCCGTCCACCCCCCACACTAAGGGCAAGGAGACACCGGGGAGTTTTAGTGGATAGGGGCCAGTTCTGCTGTTCGACACCCACATACCCCTGCCGCCTAGCCAGCGGTAGGGGACCAATAAAAGGATTTCTCCTCGATAAAAAAAAAAGCAGTGTATATCAGTAACCGCTTGTTCTTGCAATATTAGGTATGTGTTATTAATGTCTGTAATAAAGGAAATGTTGATCAGCTGTGCGTAGTAATTAGACATCAAGAAGCCATACAATAAACGCTAAATATCCATTGAGTAATCGATACAAAATGTGCAAGTACACTTGAATTACATATTGTTGGTATAAGTGACACCGCGGTCGAGGTAGGATGCGCGGGCGCAAGTTTCCGGCGCGTGCGTGAGTGGGGCTTCACTGTTCCGCTTTAGCCGGCCGGGGAGCTCAACCCTGTACGCCTGCGCACCAACTCAAGGGTCATTTCCTATAGTAGATTATAATATACGTATGTACACAAAACGATATAAATTGTGGTAATATTATGTGGTCGATGGATGGTTTTATTTTTCTCTCATTATCATCTCACAACACCATATTTGGATTTGGGTCAGGGTGCAAAGGACATTGGGATCTTTACTATGGAAAAATTACCCACGAGGTACAATGATGAAACATGCATTATTAAATTTAGCGCCTCTTTCACAAACGTCAAGTAAAGTGTTGATTAGTTACTTTTAGAAATCATTTTCTGTTTTATTGAATTATGCGCTCGATTTAGTGCATCCATCGATAGCCGATTTTTTATTATTATTTTCTATTCAATGTTTGGGACGTTTATCGTACAAACAAAGGTATACCAGCTCCATTATCCCCGGTTACCGGTGACTTTAAATGACAGTTACGTCAAGTAGGCCATACTTGACGTTTGTGAAACAGGTGCTTAAAGGTTTAAACATCAAATTATTCTTAACTGGAGGGCTTTATTGTGGTGCATGGAAATAATAAGATAATTGAGTCATAGTCTATAACAATAATATCGACCAAATAGACAACCAGCATTAGAATTACGTGTTCGTGTCTTGCCCAGGAAAGATAGATTATGGTTGTGGTCTCAGATTAACAGGAGCAGTTTAACCCTTAACTCATTTAAAAGTTCTTCATATTATATTCTAGTAAAATATTCCCCGTATATTTCTATTTCAATAATAATATGTGAAATCTGAATTATAATCCGTTCTCGAGTTTTTGATGCGTAACCAACGAAACATTAACGAACGAACATAACATTTTTATATCTAAAAAAGAGAAATTTTAGTGAAGCTTTGTTGAAGTTATATAAACTTAAATAGATTTAACTTGATATATTTCTTCAAATTTCTTGTGCATTGATTAAACGTTTATTTTTATGAATAGGTATTACTTTCTTGCGATTTCTTTGAGGATCCATTTTACTTTCCAACAAACTTCACTTGGCTTTACTTCAAAGGATATATAAAACAAATTAATCAAAGCGCCAACAACAAATAATCACAACTTAATTATTCAAGATGAGTATCAATTTAATTGTGCAGTTACAACACCTCTCCGTCATTGTCTCACTTAATAGAATATTCCTTGACAGTAAATTCCTTACGCAATCTGGCGTAGATATCTGCGTACCGAGTCAAGGTGACTTCCGCTATATGCTTGCAAACAATCGCTCTGATTGCATTCAATGCCGTCGGCTTGTGTGCAGTGTTAATTGAATCTCCATCGGGATGATTCGATTACTCTCAATTATTTTGTGAGGGCGGGTGTAGGGCGGGCCGATAGCGGATTGGGCGGCGCGCGTGGGCGGGATACTCTAGATCCGCCCAACCGGAGCTATTTCTGCTTCTCCTTCACAATTTTCATATATATATCTAAACATTTCCAGTCTCTGCTGCATTGCGAGATTTAAAAAAAAGAAAAAACTTACCTGCAACTGCGGAAAATCTTAAAAAAAAACAATACCTTTATTGCAAAATGAACATGGAAGGAGTAGATTTTTATATGGTAAAAAGTCCTGTAATTTATTAGCTAAATACTTAGTTCATATTTGAAAAAAGAAAAATATATATTATGTATTTAACTTATCGATATAAGTTTATAAAAGAACTCATTTATTAGTTTTATATAAAAAAAAAATTCCTAATTATATAATATTCATTACCCTTTCATTAAATTAGTTAATTAAATGAGTTAATTCAAATTATTTTGATCGTAAATAAACTTAAACTAACCTTGAATGAAACAGAGTTCATGGTTAGGGATTTTATCATACTATTGAAACTCGTAAATGGTTCATACTTACTTTCCGGCAATTATTTTAAAACAAGCATTAGGTAGATAGATGTAGTATAAAATTGTATTAGACTATTTGCTTTTAAAGAATACTACTACTAGCTGCTGCACGCGACTTCGCCCGCGTAACTTTATAAAATATACCCTACGGCCTTTCTGGTGTCCCAGACAACGTGTATGCAAAATTTCATGGTGATCAGTTCAGTAGCAGAAAGCGTAACAAACAAACAAAGAAACAAACTCACAATCACATTTATAATATTAGTAAGGAAATAATGGTTTAACGTGCTAATCTCAAGAACTACTGCTTTGAATTGAAAAATTCTTTTGTGTTGGATATTCCATTTATCGAGGAAGGCTTTAGGCTATATAACATTTAGAACGCGGACGAAGTCGCGGGCAAAATATAATCTACAATTATGTACCTATATAGGTTTTATACTTAGAACATATTAAAAGCAAAACCAGACTGACTTTTCCTCATGATTAATAGCTTCGCTTGAAACGAATGTCACATCAGGAAGGTTTATAGAAAAAAAAAAAAATTCTGTGCGTTTATGCACTCTAATCTCAGAAACGGTTTAGCCGATTTGAATGCGGTTTTCACAGATACTCTTCATCAAAATAGAACTCGACAATGACTTAAAAATGAAAAAGCATCGAGAAGGTGTGCATACAATAGGTGTTCGGAGTGTCACCACATGAACCGAGATGCGGGTCTTATCATCGGTTATCGAGTGTCGCCGGGCAAAAGCAAAAAAAAACACAGTAAACACTTGTAGCTCGTATAGAATATGAGGGTCCCGAGTAGACATTATTGTTGAATCGCGTACTACACATACAGATACTGCACGCTTCGCTAACCATATACAGGTTGATTATTTTTTTTCACAAAAGAAACGAAATTTTTTCTCACTTATTGACACTATAGACAATATTGACAATATTAGAACTAATTTGATTACTTACTTGTTATTTGTTTTTAATAATATAAGAAACTGCGAATAATTGTATTTGTAGATAACACAACCTTTAAATAACTGTATACTTGTTAAGATCGACAGAAGGGCTGACGGTCCACTTAATAATTGATAAAATAGTTGCACCTTGCGACGATTTTAAGCTTTCAAGCTTTGATCGCCGAGGGAAAGTTAAAAACGCAATAAAAACGTTAAATCTTTTTCAAAAATAAAAATCAGTAAATTTTTTAACCAAAACTCCTGATTTGTTTATTTATCAAAACTAGTAAATCGAATTCACCAACATTTTGACTCTAACGTAATTCAGTCATTGCTTATGAAAGATAGAAGATTCGAATTAGTATATAAATAATTTAATTTTTTATTCACTAGGTTTGTTATTTGTTTGTTCCGTTTTTTAGTTCTTCGTTATTCTCTTTTATGCCAAAAGCTAATAAGAAATAGCTTTGTGTTCTTTTTTTTTATGTTAAGGTCGACACGGTCCACTTGACGGTAGGTGACTACCGTCGCCTATAACACAAGCAATGCCATAAGTGCTACAAATGCGCTGCCGACCATAGAAGGATTAAAAATGAATGAAGAAAAATCAATCGTCGAAAAATGAAGAAAAATCAAGTCAGGATCAGGAACTACAGAAATATGTCGGGCTTGCCCTTTGCCCTATTCGGAAACCCTAGGCACGCCACTGGTATCCCGTAAGATGGTGGTTACTGCCGCCAGACGGGCTGCCCAAATGACTGCGAAACGCCAGCTCATAGCTGCCAGCCCATAGAGAACCCATTAAAAAAAGAATCATCAAAATCTTTTCACCCAGTCTGAAGTTTTGAGGTAACAAACATTTAAAAAAATACAGTCAAATTGAGAACCTCCTTCTTTTTTGGAAGTCAGTTGAAAAGAGACACCCTGTAGAAGGGTAAATGCGGCCCGTGCCCAAAGCACGCGCCAGGGTGCGCGCCCCAACAACCCGTCAGTTCAGTCCTGTTACGACCGCCCCGAAGTGCGGACACCGCGCACCCCATCTCACCACCATTCACGATCAACTTTCATTATCGAACAAAAAATAAGAACAGTTTACAAAGTAGTTTTCAAAGTCTATAATTTTTTTTTAATAACTGAAAAGTACATAAATTTAATATATAAATATTTTAGCTGTGTATCCGGGGGGTGTCGTCGGCTGAGTCAGCAGTGGACCAAGCGCAGGTATGACTCACATGATTTTCGCCATAGTAACACCCCACGCACCTGCGTTCGTTAATACGATTCCGCGCGGCTCAGATAGAAGGCACAGACTTTGATTTTTATTCACTTTTATTTAATAAATCGGTTTTCAGGACCGTTCTTTAGCTGACATTATT
This sequence comes from Synanthedon vespiformis, assembly GCA_918317495.1. Taxonomy (NCBI): domain Eukaryota; kingdom Metazoa; phylum Arthropoda; class Insecta; order Lepidoptera; family Sesiidae; genus Synanthedon; species Synanthedon vespiformis. The sequence continues at coordinate 4,711,020 of OU906962.1, forward strand.
ATAAAGAAAATTACTCCGGAGATCTTAAATTTTTGTATCCGTACTAATATTATAAATGCGAAAGTTTGTATGGATGCATGCATGCCTGGATGTTTTTACCTTTTCACATTGTTATTGAAAAGACATAACAAGATACAAATATAATAAAAATAAAATACTTCTTTATAAATTTCATATAAGAATACTAAGATTAATAGAAGTTACCACAAAAAAAATCAGCTCCACTCATTTTTTTCTTTTAGTTTAGCGAACCGCCTCCTGCTTTGCACGGATCCAATTTTCCGTGCAACTTTTTCTATTTTTCTCTTCATAAGAACCTTCCTCTAACTTCAACTAAAGTTATAAAAAAATTGACAATTTAGTCTAGCCGTTCTAGAGTTCAACACATTTATCGATTTATTTTTATTTGTATAAAATATAAAAATAGAAATAAGCGGCTTTCTGTGACTAAACCTTAAAATAGAAAATAAGTAATTATTTACTACATATTATAATCGTGCCAAGTAAACTCGAGGAGTATTGGATGGCAAGTGCATAATATTAATGAATATTCTCGACCAAAGATAAATTAGTTTAACGTGAGATCAGTATGGTCCGGCCAAACTTCAAATGAATCCTTACAAATTGTAACTTAGAAGTTTCAGATATTCTAGATCGCTCATAGTCAAGTCTAGAAAGTTTGCAGTAGATAACTTCTAACCTACCTAAATCAATATTTACTCAACAAAATGGAGCCTTGAAATTCTTATTAAAAAAATTAAAAAACATTCAATAGAAATCTTATGAAGACCCCTACGATATTTTAGAAAATAGATGCTATGATAATTTCTGAGGTGTTTTCACCTAGCTATGGGCTCCTTCAAGCAAGCTGTAAACAAATTTCAACAGGATAGACACACCAGCACCCTCCGTGGTGTTGCGACGGTAACCAGTTACCATCAAGCTTGTGTTAAAAGCGACGGTAGCTCGGTAGCCAAGGTCGCCTTTCTATTTCCAAAGTATATTGACTTTTCCATAAAAATAAAAACATTTGTTTGATATTTGACCACTGATAGAATTTGACACACTGATAGTTTATTACCTGGATTAACATATAGGCTACGTCTAAAAATATAAAAAATTGCCGCCGCCCAAATATGTTTTTTTAAGGTGTTTTACTTCATATTTATTTTTTAACGCAGACTAAGTCTCGGGCGCGAACTAGTTATAGCTAGTTATATATATAACTATACATACATAGCTATATAGTTATAGAGGTAGCTAGCTAGCGTAAATTTTTAAAAGTAACAACACACAATTTTTAATACATTCGTTCGTGGTACAACAGTGTATCGCGTGTGAAATATTCTAAATTCTTCAGTAGTTGCTCGAAACGGCGAGCTTCTTAATAACTTTATTGCCTGCGCCGTTTGTATTGCCTTTGGTCGTTCATTCATCTAATTAATGAAATTAAAAAGCAGTTTTAGGAAATGTCAATAAATTCTTCTCGCTTTACTTATTTTTAGTAGTGAATAATATTTAATATTACACCTATGTGATTGAAAGCGGTGCAGAAATCGACCCCGATAAGAAGGAAATTATCCCTACTATTTTAGGTACGTAGGTACAATCAAAGCATCCCTGACTTTATTTCTAATTACACCCACGTTTAGTCTTTCGTTAACTGATTAGCCAGCTGGCCTCCCACCGTTTTTCTTAAAAAAATACAGAATTTAACTCAATTTCTGGAATTTCCCAAGTATAAGAGACTCATTCTTTTCAAGTAGGAAAGTTCAATTATTTTCAAGTAGATGAAAACTTTCTAAGTAGAAAAGTTCAACTGGCAGTCTAGAGTTTCAGAACAACCAGAACGCAGGCAGCTACTTTTGTGGTTTATGCTGAAAATTATTACGTTTATACTTTTTTACTCTGTTCGATACAATAGCGGATTACACAGAAGTCAAAGGCTGATCAATGTTCAGATGCATCTGATCCACTTTGCTATAATTCCCGCAAATTCATAATGTGCAGGAACCTTCTTATATTAAAATACACGTGACGTCATCGGCAACTAAAAACTCGCCAGCCAGTTTAGCTAAAAGTACTGAGTGTGTCACGTCACAAAATTGGCGGCCAAGCACATTAGCTGTTTGTGGAGCTTATATTACTTATGCTTATACTAGGATAGAGAGAGGCGGGCAATAACAAAATGACTAATCTCTTTTATTCCTATTATATTAGAATTTTAATGGCCTTACACATTTTTGATTCTTGCCTGATCAACGGTATATTTTTGAAAATTTATTTAAAAAAAATATTGGACATTAATAAATAGAATCATTTGTTTGGATACTAAATTTGCAAAATAAAGTTTTATCCTAAATTATTTATCCCTAAATTATCAAAATACGCTTAAGGCTTGCTTTAACTTTGGGTTTCTTTAATAAGAATAATTTAATTAATTAATTCCTGGGAATTATCAATAAATAGTGTTTATTAATATCATAGAGTAAATGTTAATATGGAGACATATATTTCAATGGTAACGATTTAATCATTATAACACTTATCTGGATTGTATTTTAAATTATTTATTATGTGAATTTGAATGCTGCTTCGATAATACTTATATTATTCATACATTCTTCACTTCACCCCGTTATTATTACACCCAATGTGTGTTTAGAATTAATAATCACTATTACACCCTTTTCTACGTCAAGTCAGTTCAATTTTATTAGGTACACCTCAAGAGCCCATTTTCCAACTCGAGCAAGCTTACCAATTACATACTACGTAATTCTATGATTACTAATTAGTTATTGGTTGTAGCAATATGTAAAAGAATTATGTAAAGATGTAATTCTTGAATATAAGATTCTTGAATAAGAAAATTATGAAATATAAAACCGAGTTAAATGCATAAAAAACATGAGATTTCTGACACATAATATGAAGGTATGATCACTTGGCATCTTCTGACTAAGCTCGCTCCATTAGGCCTCATCTTCGCTACACGGCTTCATCTTTATAATTCATCTCTACATCATCTCTAATAAAAAAAAACTTTTCACATAGGTACACTTTATCTAAGTGGTGTACTTTTTATTGGACTCTGAATGAGTAATGTTCCATGATTCCAGTTGATTTGTTCTGACGGTTATTAGAAAACCTTTTAATATACACTTATGAAATATAAGTTGGTATAATACCTTTCACCCATATTTAAATAAAGCTCCGCCCTGTACCGCCCACTGTCACCGAATTTTAAGTTCTGTAATCACGCCCAATCCTTGTGTGACTTTTCTTTGTTTTTAAACAAAGACAAAAACTTGAAACGTAAATATTAAGCGCACTTAAAACTTACAATATAATATTTACGTATAGACGTATTTTACTTATTAAAAATAAGTACCTTTTGAAATATTTACTATAAGAATGATTTTTTTAAAAAGCATTTGAAAAAATATGTTTATTTAATTAATAGTTTTTAACCACATCTTTGTTAATTATTCACCATGAATACTTTCGCAATTTTTACGTATAAAAGACAAGCTTAACATTCCACTTGGTGGTAGGGTATTAATGTCTCTGTCCCAATCACAGATCACAATCTAGATCTATGGTCCCAATACTATCAACAATAATCATTAAAACCTTTGAGGCAAGTCGCGTCGGAAATGTTTCCCAAATTACATAGTAATTTTGTTATATTTGTCCACACCTACAGGTTTCCTATTTGAGGAACTGGAAGCACGTCGCGTCGGAAATATATTGTAATATTTTTATATGTATCTACACATACCGGACAGAAAATATGTAGTATTAAAGAAACGAAGGGTAGCAATTTCCCTCCGAAGGGCTTCATAGGTTAGGGCGAGCGTGGGAGCGGTGATCTCAGCGACAGTAATTAGGTAACACGGGTAAACAATTTTCCCCCACCCTTCTCAATTGGCAGCCAGCGTGGATTACTTTGTCGACATTGGCTTTGTTAAAACTAATGTGGCTTACTCTGCGCTTTACTTGGTATTATTTACTTTAGTAGCAAAGTCCGACCTAAAAATAAACAAATTCTAATAATTTCAACGCAGTTATGTCTAATGTAATCAATTGGTGGAATGAGCAGTTATTAGTTTCTTGTACTTAAATCAAGTAAAGTTAATTGTTTTCCTATAGTTCTATACATATAGTTTTTATAATTTATTAATGTTTATGGTTAACTGAAATTATAAAGATGTGTGAAAAAGTAACTTTATTTGAATAAATAATATAACTGCGAAGACACCCAATTAGCAATTACTTAAAAAACACTGATCATCAATAATGATTTGTATCTACAGCTGATTAAAACTGGCAAATATTATAGTATCCCCCGTAAGAAACAATTTCCTAAAGTGAATTATGATTATGTGCAATCAAAGAAATGGACGTTTCTCGTACCTACTTACTATCGACACACGGTAGTAGTAGATATGTGGCGAGGTCCTTTGTGACTTAGAGCTAAAGGCGTCCAGCCTTTGTCGTTTTCGATAACATTATTTTTATTACATTTGTTAGTTCATTCTCTTGTTCGATTGTTACAGATAAAAGCTCCAAATGCAAGCAAATATAGCAAGATGCATGAAAAAATGAATTGTTCAGAGCGGTAGACTTGTGAATATTATGGAAGCAACACTGTCACAGTTTCAACGAATATCCTCATCCCGATTCTATCACCAATATGTCGCACCCTCAGTTCGCATGTCCAATGGATACCTTCACGATTTATTTCCCCAGCAAAATCCTAATCTTCTTCAACAATACCTAGCATACTACAATGAACCGCTCGCTCCCCTTGACCTGTCTCTCAAGCCAACTGTACCTATTACTCCACCCTCTACTCCACCACTTTCGCTAAAAAGAAAGTCGCCAGACAAAAAGGAAAATGAGAAAACTGTGAGGCCTCCAAAAATATTTAGACATTTTGAAGAAGTCGAAGAAAAAGATCAGGAAGAAGATAAAAAGGAAAAGAGACAAGAAGTCGATGAACATTCAAATGACAGTGAAAGTCCGGAAGCAAAAAAACTTAGATTTACGAAACAATTTTTTGAGGAATTGAAAACTTGCCTTCCGCCGGAACCAGAGACTCCGGCGAAAAGCGAACGTAACTCTCCAGAAGTAGTTGAAATAAAAGATGTCGAAGAACGTCCTAAAAAATCACCAAAACCATTAGTTCAACCGTTAAAAAAGAGCAAGGCTGTTAGAAGATTGATGTTCGATGAAGATAAAACTTCGCCTGTCTCTGGAACAATCATTCGAGATTTAGCTGAAGACGAGACTCTTGTTGTTAGAAAGGTAAGTTATGTAATAGTAGTAGTAGATTATATTTCTTGGAACCGATTATACACAAGTTAAATTGTGAAATTTTCGTCAGATCCCTATGAAAAATACTCGGTAAAATTGCACAGGAACTATTAATTAAGCATTCTTACAGTGCCATTACAGTAAGGTCTCGGGGCAACTTTCCTTATCGCCACAATTAAAAGGGGTATGAAATCATGGATTGCGTTGTGTTTTCACGCTAATAACAGTTATGAGGGTTAGCCGTAGCGGTTCTCAAGGGTTCTTTGGTCATTAGTTGCGAAATAAATCGTTGAATTTAAATGTGAATTTAAATCTTTCAATGTTGAATTTATCCAATAATTTATCGCTTACAGCGAGAAAAATCAAGTTTTTTATAATTTTTTTTTTTATTTTTAAGTGAAATAAAAACGCAATTTTTCAACAACTATCACCAATTTTTTTAATTTTTAGAATGCTTAGGTATTATTATTTTTTTTCATAATAAAATTATTACTTTTCCAAAAGCTTTTTTCAAAATCTCGGGATTGTTGTGTAAATGTTATATTATATATTTTCAAAGCCTGTCTTTCTTAAGACTTGTATTTTCATATTCAGTTTAAACCGTTTCCAGAAAAGAAAAACCTATCCTTTCGTATTTTTTTATAACCTTTTCATTCAATATCGCGCTTTATAACAATGCCAATTATTTTAACTATTGTAAAATATGGTTATCTATAATTGAATAAAGAATTCTATTTACTTACCTTTAGGGTGACATAGATCCAGCATTCAATGTTGTGGAAGTGACAGACGAAGCCAAAGCACTGATAGCCAGTATAGAAAATCGCCTAGGCAGATACATATGCAGGCTATGCCGCCGGTTGTATAGTGATGCATTCGCATTGGCTCAACATCGCTGCTCCAGAATTGTTCACATTGAATACAGATGTCCCGAATGTGATAAGGTAAATAATGCTGCGACAAATCAAAATGACACTTTTTACAGGAGAGCTAATCGAAAAAATTAAATAATTTTTTGTCTATTTTTTTCTTATTAGATATATATTAAATATAAGCGTAACTTTTTTGTTTACTTTGATAGGACCTACCCATAAAGTCAATAGAGTCAATAAATAGAGCGAAAAATACTTATTTTCTAATATAATGTCATCATGAAATGATTTTTTTAATGAACTCAGGATAGTAACCAGTACGTTTTACAAATTTAAAAATTTACAAAGTTTTACAGTTTTACAAATGTTTAACAGTTTACTTAACATAACAAATAATATGAAACGCCGTTGGTTTTAGAAGAACTGAAACAACTCAACAACTGAAATAACTCCAAGCATATATTACTATAGTTACATTTTACTAGCTTTTGTCCTTGACTTCGTCAGCGCCCCTTTTTCTTAGGTGTTAAAACATTCGGCGGAGTTGCGGAAGAGTGTTCGCTCGACCTCGCAACTTCGCCTTATAGCGGACGCGAAGGACGCCAAGAGGTTTAGTCGGTAGGTCTTCCCCAATACCATCTCGGGGCAGGATCTCGGGGCAGTGTTAAAACATTATTCAATTATCATATCAATATATTTTCGTCAGGCGTTGATTTTTATTAAATATTTTTCGGTATCACTGCCAACATTTGTATGCGAAATTTTGCGATTATCTTCACAACTATTAGTTAATAACTATATTATAATATGCTAATCTATCATTTATGTATCTTTTAATTGAAGCTACTTACGGATAGCAAAATTAGCAAGGGCTAGTGCACCAATATCATGTGTCCTTGTAAATTCTAAAAACGTTCATAAAACTAAAAACTTAACTTTTTTTGACAACATATTTTCAACCCTTCAATTATTACTCAATAAAATTTGTACATCACCCATATTTTTGTTACAAAACGTTCCCATCAATAAGCAACAATTTATTATTTATTGACATTTAGACAAATTAATGTGTGAGATAACTGATAACGAAAATAACCCTTGCTATTAAATAACGTTGAACAGTGCGTGGGAAAAGTGAGGAGGGTGATCTCAGGTGGCAATTAGTTGAGGGGAGACTGTTGTCACTTGGTACATTTCTATGGGAGCCAGCCAGAACCCAAGTGTTTGTGCGATAATGTTTACACACGCAAATTGATGCAACACGTGATGCGTGACCGCCGACTATTAGCTCTATAGTTATAGGATAACAATAAACTTGTTAGAAATCGTTGATCGCTTGTTTATAAATTACGGCATTTTCCGATACCTTCACAAACATCTGAGTAGGAAAAATTCAAAGAATGTTCTCATGTCAGAAAAATAATTATCTTGCGTTAGAATTTCCACTGTAAGAGCTTTAATTCAACAACCTACAATGTTTACATGTTCGTAAATATACCTTAAAATTGACAATAGCTTATTCTGGACAATATGGAGTATCTATTAGTCATTCGAAATGATTATTATGAACAATTGGTTATATTTATTATTGTATTTTATATGTTCAGGTATTCAACTGTCCAGCAAATCTAGCATCCCATCGTCGATGGCACAAACCCAGAGTTCCTGGCGCAAACAAACGACGTGATCCTCCATCTTCTGATGCCGGGCGATTTCCTTGTCAGCGATGCGGCAAGTTGTTCCGAAGGCAGGCTTATCTTAGAAAGCACTTGCTCGCACACGAACAACCCGAGAAGGAAACCGAGAAGGAGCCGTCGGCCTTTCGTCAAGTTCACAACGAGTTTCCTACTTATCAACCGGTAAGTGAATGAAATATCCAGTGTAACATATAGATAGACCATTAAAAATAACAAGTTTATGAAACTTTTTGTCTCGCGATATGTAACGGATAAACAGATGTTTTGGAGGTCTGTGCAAGGGGTCACCTATATGCCTTCAAAATATGAAAATTAGACAGAAAATAAGGCAAAGAAAAGTACATTTAAGAAGTAAATTGGGAACCATATAAACACCAACAGACTGTTACTATTTTATTAAAAGAAACTAAGAAACATTTGTATTTAGACTTTTATCTTAAGCAAAACTTGTAACTCTAAAAACATTTAAACATTTTAAAGTTTAGCGTAGTACTTGGTCATTAAGCTCCAGTATTTTATGATCATCAAGTATGTCTACCTACCGCTGTTAGACTGTATTAAGTCTGTATTCTTGAAAAAAAATCTAAACAACACAATTGCCTATACAGGAAGCCGACCGCGATAGTAATTTCAACACGTTCTGGAATAAAATACCGCCTGCGCAACAAGACTTCAACTGGGAGGGATTGCAGCCTCGGTGCGCATCGTCATGCTCCTCAGAGGATTCTAGAAGCTTGGACGTAACGGGCTCTGAAGACGAAGGTGGCGCTAGCGGTGATGGGTGACGTCGTGTTTTGCGGCCAGTGCCGCGTTTCCCTCCCTACGCCCCTGTGCCTCCTAACCCACTTTATCCATATTCAACGCCGTACGTTCATGATAACATGCCTTTATATTTTTCTTAAAAAAATTCACTTAACACCTACCTTTTGTCATATAGTCGTTGTCAAAACAAACTCTGCTATATGCACATTTTGGCAATCCAATATTTTGACCTTAGTGAATAGTGACCTTATCGTATAAAAAGGACTGCCAAGTGCCTACGAGCACTGTCCGTTATGTGGAAAATTTGGGTTGTTCATGGACTGTCTAGAACACAATCTGACTACATTTAATTTTTGCCTAGAATTAAATTGATTACTGTACTCTATTTTTTTCAATATCTCAAATGAGTACAGGCTATGGAGCCGTTACTCTTGTCCATAATGCACTAAAATTTAGTGATTAAATTACTACTCTATTGCCTGTAATAATATCAGTATTTGGTTTGATAACGACGATATACATATATGCCCTACACGGGTCAGTCATAGACAGCTTTCATTCTCAGTTTGAAACATGTCCAGTAGGATAGCAGTTTTTATCGCGAATTCGTCCCCGTGAAAATTTTGAAAATTTGTAGTCCCTTAAGTACATTCTCAATATTGATGAAATTAAAATAATTTTGAAGTTTACTAAAAAATACAAAACAATTTTTACTAAAAAATATTTGGTCCAAATTGTTTATTAGATCTTAATAGCTTATTAGTAACTCTTCATAATATATGAAAAGTTATCCACATATCCTCTTGTTCATGTCACAATGTATTAATTAAGTTTGTATTATAATATAACTATGTACATAGAAAATCTAATTTAAAATATCAAAGTATATATAAGCAAGTACATTTTATTAACTTAAGTATAGGTAGTAATATTTAAACTTACTCATGTAAATATAATAACATTCCTACAGCAACATTCCAAATTAATTTATACGGAGAAATGTGAATTATAATATACATACTCGTAAATGAATTTATCTTCACACATTATATTCTCCTATTAGCATATTATATAAATTATGTAATTGTAGGCTTAATGGTACTTTTCTTTCTTTGTATTTTCTTTACTTAGTTTCAGATAAGGAATTTAGCAAAACAGATGTTTCTGTTTTTCTGGCTAATGTAAGGGGTTTTTTTCGGTTACAAATTTTGTTCTATAAATGGTGCTTAAAGCACTTTGAAAATTTTGTCTTATCTTAAAAGAAGAGTAGATTATAGTAGTATTAAACCATATACTCATATACATACTTAGACTGCATATACAGTTAGACCATAGAACACCTGCGTTTTAAACCATATGAGACTATTTCGTATTCTTTCCATAAACCAATTATGCAATAACGACTTATAATTTATGTATAGACTGAAAATTTATTGAAAGACAAAGTGGTCGCAACATTTCGATCGAAAGGCGCGAAGGGCCATCGCTATCGATCCGTTGCATGGAGCATATTTTTAGATGCACCGACCGACTGGCTAATATTTTTTTCATCATTCTACGTACATCGGAATTAAGTCGTGTAACTGGGCCAGTCCGCAAACGGCTCTTTATCTACTCGTATGTTCAGCTATTACCTGTTAAGGTGCACCGTCCTGAAAGTTAAGAAGAACTAAATATACTTATATCAAATCAACATTATATTATATTAGTTATTACTACTTTTAAATTTCAAACTATTCACTAATCGCCAATAAAAGTAAAGCACTTTTCATGATAACCTTTTTAATATATTCAGACATTTTTCTGGTTAATATTGTTTAGCAAGCAACGTTATTATTGAATTATTATTGAAATATTGGGCATTTTATTAAATAATCTTCAAGTGTTATAGTGTTTGCTCTAGTCGACATACAAATTCTAGTCAAAATATAGTTATAAAAACAATTATATTATATAACTAGTCAGTATATACATACTTTTAGTACTAATATAAATAAAAATTAAATTAAATATAATTTTAAAATATATTCCTAGGTATTTCATATTGCTAACGATGTTCAGTAATAATTCCAAATATACAAGTCATTAGTTTCTATTTTTAGTTCTCTTCAAATCTAGTCTGTGTCTAAATTCTAGTCTTATTTAAGTCTCTAGGATGTTTAGGTATAATAAAGTTCCATTTGATCTCTTATTTATTTTCTAGTCTATGTCTAGTCTACTGCTAATTCAAAGAAAAAAATTATAATAAATATACCTCTAATAAATGTAGTAGATATACTTTTTCGTTAGACAAAATATTTTTAGTTTTTCTAAACTACAATATCTTTGCTTGTCTGTCATTGAACTTAACATATCTAGTCATGATACTAAATAAATATAGGCAAAAAGTATTATATAATAATTAAAAAAGTTTATAGCATATGATAGGTAGAGGAAAATACCCAATTATTGGCACTTTCGACCTATTTGTTCAACTCAAATAAAATTTGAAAGTTTGACAATGTTTAAATCATTTGACTGTTTAGTGTTAACAATTCTCATAAACCTAAGATTCATTTATTTTTTGTGGGAACACAGTTTATGAAATAGTTTTCTTATTTTCTTAGTGAAAAGTTTAAGGTGCCAATAAATTGGAGGGGTGCCAACATTAGGTCATTTTACCCTGTATATTTTAATATTTTATTACATATAAGTTTTCGATATAATTTCTGTGATCTCACAACTAGTCTTATACAAATACAAATTTATACAAATTTACTGTAATCTAGTCTAAACATCTAGTCATAAAAAGTCATAAAGAAACATACAATCGAACAAAACAATAATTAGGTATTTAATAAAATGCCCAACTATTTAAATTTAAATTCAACCATTGAAATCAAACAAAAAAAAATTAAACATTATCTAAACATTCTTATATATTTTTTTAAAAATCCCACAGGAATCTAATTATCTAACATTTTTCCTGGATAAAAAGTATTGTATATTTTAAAACAGATAATACACTGACTGAGTGCCAAATTTTATCCAAGTCCCTTTAGCCGTTTCTATTCATAATTTGGTATACCACATATTATATATATATATATTATTTCGATGGGTACAACGTGTACAATTTTTTTTAATATTTAACGCGCGGACGCGGCTCGTTTACGATTTTATTTTATTACTAGCTGGCGCCCGCGACTTCGTCCGCGTTGAAAAAAAAAACCTATTCTGTGTCCCGTACGTCTAAACCCTAAATGTTTATCTACCAAGTTTCATACCTACACTTACAGATTTATTATTGGTATTAATATTATGTATAGATTAAGTCTCTTATTAGGTACGGTATATAATAACACATTAATTTTACTAAAAAGTAATACGCTTCTAGTTGTTTAATTAAATATTTAAAAAATATCGTGAGAATTAGCCGTTTGTTCAACAGGTTGAGGTCGTATCTTTGTTGTAGTAACTATTACATCACCTGTTGTACCTCTCTTAAGCATTGAATCAAGGGTACCAGGTTTAATTCTTGGTGAGCCTTTTAGTTAAGCCCATTGACAGGCTAAAGTCTGTGTTTAAGCCCAATCACATCAATCTATAAACAAACTTACAAAATCCACCTTCTCTCTCTCACACACACACACACTCATAACATTTAGAAGTTACATGAATAGTTAAGTAAAGTTTATAAGTCATCACACTTACTAAGTAATTTTATTTATAAGGATTTTAATTTTATATAATCATAAATTATAACTGAAGACGTGAGTGGATGAAGGTGGTATGTCGCATAATTCTTATTTTGAATAAATCGAGGTTAAAGTTTTATTTTTAATTTTTGAGATAAGTCGACACGGTACTGATTTTTTACTAAATTATGATGCAAAGTTGTGTAAACAACCTAAAATATTATTAGTATGATAGTAATTAAACACTTCTATTATTTAATTTAAAAAAAAGTGAAGCTTCCTTTTCCATTGACAAAAGTAAACTTTTCTGCACTCTTCGCTTTTTAAAATTAACTGCACATAATTTTCAACTTTTCCAAAAATTTTCCAAAAATTTCTTAAATCGACGATCTTAAGGTCTGTAATCATTCATAAGGACATATTACCGTCATCAACGCAAAAAAAAATGAAAAAAAAACCCAAAAATGCGACATAACGCCTTCATCCACTCATGTCTGTCTTCAACTATTTCATGCATAAAGATTTCATGTCATGCCAAAAACTTCAGTATATAAGCCTTTCATAAGCCTCAGTAAATAAAAATGGTACCTACAGTACCTACAGATAGTAATCGTATAATCTTGTTTGAATCTGAATCTTGTAAACGGTATAATTAAGTTTCTGATTGACTAATTTACTTAATAGCCACCAAAGAATTCTTGATCGAGCCATGAATACAATTGTATTAAATTAAGTCCGCCTCATTCTAAACGATGCCAGTACGCTGAGTAAATGTAAAGGAAAATTTATAAATTTATCATTTAAATGTTTTTAGTGAACCAAAGATTTATTGAATGACTAATTTTTTTAGATTATCCATACATACCATTGTTTTTTTATCATTAAAAATCCGTATGTAGTTGTAGGGATCATAAGAATGTAGAGTCAAGTGCATACTCGTATGTATCAAAAGAATCGTTTCATATATTTATTATGTGTTTAAAACGTTATAATAAATTTACACATATATAAAATGTCATAAATATGTCCTTGAAATTTTTTTAATAAAATACACAATGAAAAATTAATGTTATATTGAACTCTATATTTTATGCCTCTACTCATTCGATTAAAAGGAAAAACGTGTGGTAATAGTTTTGTAGATACCTATTTTATACACTTGACTGTACTGTATGTGTAATGTTAGATTAGTTTATTTATTAAATATTAAATGTTGTAAATTATATAGTGAATAATATAATAATAATAATTTAATATTATAGAATTATCGTCTATATAGAGTGCGAATCTAGTCAGTGTGTTAAAATACAGCGCGTTCCAAAGACAATGTAAATACGAAGACGCCATTTATATTTAAGATTTTTATTTATTTATACATACTTAATGAATATATATATAGGTATATTTTTTATTTTGAAAAATTATATTTCATTATAAGCGCCTCTTTCACCAACGTCATGTAAAGTGTTGATTAGTTACTTTTAGAAATCATTTTCTGTTTTATTGAATTATGCACTCGTTTTACTGCATCATTCGATAGGCGATTTTTTTTTTATTATTTTCTTTTCAATGTTTGGGACGTTTACCGTACAAACAAAGGTATATCAGCTCCATTATTCCCGGTTACCGGTCACTTTAAATGACAGTTACGTCAAGTAGGCCATACTTGACGTTTGTGAAACAGGCGCTAAATTATTTGTGAAAAACTTTATACCCAAGTAAGTAAGTACCTACTTGATATTTAAAATAACATTTATATACATGTACCTAGTAGTGTTTTAAATAATAACGGTATGGAAAAGTAATAAAATAAACAAGCAGTGAACGCCTAGTAGGGTTTCGACCTACTAGGCCTGTGTCCTGCCGTTTTTCGATTCCATAATTATGTGGATTTGTAAGTAAGATAGTAAAAAATGAAACATTGGAAACATTTTGTAGATCTATTTGCCTATCTAAAAATATTTGAAGATATGCTTATCTTTTTTAAATATACAACTGTACGTTACATTCATAAATGTTCAATACTATTGAAAATAGGTGTGAAAATGGATTTTTCATCCCTTTAGAGACTAAATTAGATTGCACCCTCTTAAATAAAATCAATAATTATTAAATGTGCATGTTACTCCAACTATTTTACAGTTAAATCTAGGTATTCAAGAACTTTTCATAAGCACGTAATATATCGACTTAAAAATATAAAACAATAAATATACTAAGTAGATGTTTCATATATATTACTAGCTGTTGCACGAGACTACGTCCGCGTAACTTTATAAAATATAGCCTATGTTGCTACCTGATAATATATATATATAGCTTTCTATAGGTGAAAGAACTTTCAAAATCGGTTCAGTACTTATAGGAGTTCATCGCGGATTAACGTGACACGAAATTTTTATATATATGGAGATATGTTTGATATTATGAGTATATATAATACTTATAATATTAAACAAATAAGATAATACCTAGTTATAGATATATAAAGAATTAATTAAAAATTCTAATTGAGCATAGATTGTTTTAAACAAATTGTAAGTATTTAATTAATATTCGAGTTTGTCTAGTGTTAATATCCATATAGAAATATTATTTATATAGTCTAATACTTAATATATGCACCAAGTAGATAGAGAGTGTTTGTCGCACGTAATAATATTATTATTTATTAAAATAAAAGTTGTACAATTGCATAATTATTAATTATATTAGAGTGTAGTTATTTGATGTAATGTTTTATAAATACAATTATAAATATTAAAGTTTACTCGTATTTTGATTAAAATTAATTATTAATTAAGAACATAATTCAAGTGGCAGGGCGCACACAGGGTTCTTTGTAGGCAACCAACTCCTTACAGAAGACCACCTTCAAATAACAGCATATTTCAGTGAGTGAGTAAGAGATGCCAAAGCCCATTGCACCATCCCATCCTTAATCCTTCAACATATTGCATGTACATAAGCAGCTATAGTGTTGCTTGTATCATAGGCGACGACTACCATCAAGTGGACCGTCAGACTGTCTGTGGACCTTAACATAAAAAAAAATGAACTGTAATAGGTGTATTGTGATCCGGGACATCGTGTTACGCAACAATAGATATGAACTGCTCTAGTTGATAATGATGTCTAAAATAGAAAGAGCCTTGGAAGGCGGAAAAAATGCTGACTACGTAACATCAGGGATTGGAGTGAGATCTTCAGTGCGGAACATGTCTCTGACTCAGGAAAGGTTTTCATTTCAGAGCTAACAACGGCCAACCTCCAGTCTAATGGATAGACACTTTCAAAATAAGAAAGTTTACTGTAGTATAGGTGAATTATTTTAGGCGACACTAGTGGGGGAATCGGCGCATGTGTACAATTGCGCACGAAGTTGCTAAGGAAAATGACATTTTGTTTCTTATTTCGTAATTTTTCACCTCACTAACTTAACATTACAGACAGTGTTGATATTCCTTCCATAAAATCATCGTGGGATGTCGAAGAAGAACATTTTTTTAGGCATTTATTCACCATGACTATTATACGATAAAAGAATCTGTACGCAACAGTACCTAAGAGACTCGAGACGCGCGAACGAAGTGCGGGAGGGGAAGAACGAATGAGTCTACCAATAACGTGTCGGCACACCGACGCGCACCCGCCCCTCACGTTCCTCTGCCCCCTCAAACATTTATTCGCTACACGAACTATACACAGTATTATCAAAAAGTTTTATTTAACTACAAAGGTATGCTTACACCATTTAAAAAAAATGAAAGGATTATTCAAAATCAAGCTTTTCGAAGGGCGTTCGTTATATTGAAAAAGACAATACCCACATATAATTAAGTGGACGTGCCTACTCCTTAACTAAAGAACCATCTGTTGCAGTCATATAGAACTTTTTAGTTTCGAGGCACTCCAACCCTCAATGAATGCATTTAGGGCGCCGATTGCGTACTCCACCCCAAAGATGGTGCTGATAATATAAGTACAATACGAGGAATAAAGCTGCAACAAGCTTTGCTGTGCTGTTCCTTTACAGTATTGTCTGAAGAGCTCAATGTTGATTGCTTTCTCAGATGTTATTGTTTGTAAGAAAATGTTATAGTTTTCAAAACTTTTTATCATTGATCTCTCGGGAACAGTACTTTTTTCTGGGTGAAAGGTACCCCATATGCTCTCCTCTCCGGATCAGTTGAAAAGACAGACAGCGTTACTTTCACGTTTATAATATTAAGTAAGTATATGTTATAATATTAATGTACTGTTATGTTTGTTAGTGTAAGTAATAATAGCACAAAAAATACATTTATTTATTTGATTAGAGTTGTATGAATAATTTAATTTAATTTTTTCTAAAAACTTTTAGAAACGTAGTAATAATGAATGCAAATAAAATGATAATAAATCAATATCTCAGCAGTACCTGTTAGTCCAAGCGGCGACCGTAAAAAAGGTGGTGATCGAGTAAGAGAAGAGTAAGACAAAAATGGACTTTATGACTTCTTGGATATTAGACAAATAAGGAATCAATGATTTTTTTTAATAACTTTTTTTCTAATTTTTTTTTTTGTAATATGATGTTAAGACATAAGTACAGTGTTTTTTTTGGACCAACAAAAAAATTGGTCAAGTTACAGGTCGCCTGACCGCTGGTTATTTCTTTTTCTAATACCCAAGAAGTCATAAAGTCCATTTTTGTACTTATACTCGATTATCATCTTTTTTCCATCGCCGCTTGGACTATAAGGTGAATAAAACTCTCAATTAATAATTTCTTGTCAGATTTTTTAATATTTTTTTTTACAAATTGAATGGTTACAATGTTATGTGTGAAAATTTTTGTTCAACTGCTAACCTAATGGAACGATAGTAATACTTAATAAATAACTGTTAATAACTGTTTTTACTTTATTTTGCTTTTGTGAATTTCGCTTAGTATTAAAGATACTGCTTACTTGTGTGTACGTGTTACGAAAAAAAAAGCCTGAGCCAACTAACAACCTCGGACTGGCACTTTCATCCCCATAATTGTACCTATTTCATCTTCAACCCCGTGAATACAAATCCTGGCTTACTTAGCCACTGTTATTCTGGAATATAAATTCTCATTTCAACTACTTATGTATATTATTAAGTTTTATAATACTACCATAACTATGCACAAACAATAGAATTAATTAGTGTTCTCTGAGCCGATCATCGCCTGACATTAATTATTGTACAATAACCGTTTAAAATAAAACTTCAACGTGGACACCCTTCAGTATACAATCATACTTGCCTCGGTATAAAATGCTTATAGTGGTGTTAATTAGTTTTCTAATATTAAACCTTTCGAGAGTTGACGCTCTGTCACTGCATAGAGATAATGAGGAATCTGTTCAAAATGTAGTCGAGAGCGATGTAGTTGGCATATATTTGGAGGACGTGTTGTATACTTTGAAATATCAAAATTGGACTGACGAAGAGATACCGTGTTTGAATCAAACATTGCGCATGCTTCGGAGTCTGCAAAATTTCACTTTGTGGGCTGTGTGGGGTGAGTTTTAATAAATAATTTATTAAATAAACAATAATTGTGACAAATACAATCGTAGGTATAAGTGGAAAGTTAAATAAAATGAAATGAAGGATTTGAATTAAGTAATATGATCTAAATCAGAAAATTATAAACAATAATTTAAATTTAAATGACGACTCTATAGAGTATAGTTGCTGGCTCGATTAAAACCATTTGTAATTAATTACTGATTTGTTAAAGGGTATATATTTTAATTTATTGCTCTTATTACAGGCCATATCCTGTATATTAATTTTATCGTAGAAATTAAGAGGAAAATTGCTCAGAACTTTTTACTTCACCCTATAATTTATTAGATATATTCTTTATAGTTAACTATGGTAAATTTTAGAATGGGATTCCATAACGTCAGAGCCACAAGGGCTATTATACGGAAACAGATACCAACTGGGCAACTTCGATGAATGTCTAAATCCACCGTGGTCTCACACGCATCCGGATCTCAGCACACAATACTGTTTGACAGAGATCGTGTTGCGAAGAACCGACAATGTTCTAAAACGAAGTGGAAATAAACGTTTTGAATCCTTTGACTCAGCTTTAGACTTCATTCTGGTAATTATCTATATGACCTCATAAACACTCAATATACTTACTAATAATAAATCTGTAAGGGTTGGTCATGGAGTAACTTTGTTTTCAGAGATATAGTATTTATAAACTCTATACATAATACTGAAACTAAATTGACGATTTTTAGATTTTTTTCTGTATGTATGTAATCCTTACTTCCTTACTAATATTATAAATGCGAAATCTGTCTGTCTCTATCTGTCTGTCTATCTCGCTTTCACGCCAAAACTACTGAACCGATCACCATGAAATCTTGTCTGGGACACTAGAAAGGACATAGGATACCTTTCATCCAAGAAAAAGTAATGTCACCGAGGGATTATCTAAAATACGAGTATAAAACTGTAACTAACGCTTGGCCAATGTGTTATAGCAACAAGTTGTCAGGCGTTGTAATTGCTTTTTCATTTTTAATTTATCATCGCGTACGAAGTCGCGGGCACCAGCTAGTATGTATATATGTATGTATGTTCCTCCATAATTCTTAAACCAAATAACTGATTTTCATGAAATTTGGTAGATAAACATTTAGCCTATCGTGGGACACAGGATAGGCTACTTTTTTCTTTTTCAACGCGGACGAAGTCGCAAGCACCAGCTAGTGAACTAATATTATAAAGAGGCAATGCATGTTTTTGTTTTGTATGTAGGCGGCAAGTAATTTTAGAAATTACTCATCCGATAAGGTCCTTAAGTACCTTAAGGTACCTTAAATGTAACTTTTAATGACCTTTAAGGTTAACTTTGGAAATGAACTTCTCTGGTCTGGATCTATTAGTTAGACAGTACTGCGTTCCAATCCGTGAATAATAACAGCAGAAAGAATGACAGAGCCCATTTACCAACGCTTATTCTTAATCCTACTGTAGACGGCAGCGCACTTGAAGCATTGAAGCACCTGTCGTATTGCTTGTGTTGTAGGCGGCGGTAGCCACCTACTATCTAGTGGACCGTCACCTTTTATGACAAATTTTACCTTAAAAAATGCAATATTATTTTACATAGTCGATCTTTTTATATATTATAGACCTCTTAATGGACGACACGTTTGGTCTAGTAGCTAAGTAACCCTGTTAACCAAACAGTCGCGGGTTCGAATCCCGCTAAGGTCAAGTGTTTATGTGTTAACATTTACCTTTGTACCTGAGTCATGGATGTTTTGTATTTATAATATGTATGTATTTACAAAAAAAAAGTAATCTATGTAGTATATCAACTGTCTGGTATCTATAATACAAGCATTAGTCGCTTAGTGTGTAAGTAGATGGTGCTGTGTGGAATCTATGTCATATTTATTTATTATTTATTTATTTATCTATTAGGATTCCGCTTGAGGGCTTACTTACCAGGTAGGTGGTTAATATAACATTTTTTTGGCTTTTTTTTTCCGCTCTTTCGAATTTTCGAAAACCGCATTTTGAAATTCGCAATAGTTTTCGAGATATTCGCGGAAAAACCAATTTTGGATGCAATTTTTTCCAATTTTGGGCCACTTTGATGCGGATTCTCGACCCTGAAAACAAAGAAAGCCCTCAAGCGGAATCCTAATAGATTAAGTAAAGGTCGAGTATGAAGCAAATCGTAGGGCCAACGGACTATTACTTAGGTAAGTTTTTATTATTTTTGCGTAGATTTTTTTCGCGCCCACCCACGCCACGGTAACACTATTTGAGTTCTTTGAGACTGTCTTTTTATGTATGTCGCATTTTCATTAGAACCATAACAATTACTCTCGACCGCTAAACGAGTTGACTTGGGGTGCGTGCGTCCCTGCAGCGTGCGGAGCGATTTCAGTGGAACGTCTGATGGCTACATTGTTAGCGCGTAGCCACCTTGGCACGGTCGGCTTGCGTCCACGGATACGCGTCAACCATTGTCAGAAGGACTATGGACCTAAAACATATGCTAATATTTTTTATGCTTTTATGTAAGTATTGCAAATTTTGGTCATTACATTAACATTAACATTTATTTAACATTTATTTGCAACTTAGTAACACAACACAAGTAACATAAACTTAGTAACAGTAAGTAACATAACACAACATAATAACGACAAAGAAAAGAAAAAACAGTAAAAAGAAAAAAAGAATGAGCTACTAGTCACAAATAGATCCCTACTCAGTATTTTGCTGGCATAGTCCAGCACTGACCTTCCGCAGGAACCCTAAGTCTAACACACACAAACTGCCATACACCATGCATATATATATATATATGCCCCTTAAACATCAAATAAATAATAATTAAAATTTAAAGAAAATTATAGTAAGTAAGAATTATTTAATAAGAACTATTTTATTGTCAGAAACACAACTGCTTGCATGTATTTATAAACATAACTAACATATATGTATAACATTACTATCTTAGTTCTAAGGATATAATAAAAATATATATAATTATGTCAGTCTGCTCCTCCGGAGTACAGATATCATCAGACTCAGGGACAGCGAGAGCAGGAAACAAGTCTCAAACAACGTTTGTTAGTACATGCATTTTACAATAATGATAAATAATTATCACTTCGAATGCTGTCTCTAAAATGCCAAGTGTCTGCCTCTCTTTAGACAGATGGCGCCAGTCCTCCGGTCATTGTAAATTAATTAAGATGAATAACCATGAAATAATTTGGTAATGAATAATTACCATAAAGTAACCCTCATCTTGTCTGACGACGTATTCACAAAATAAAAGTGTAACATAAGTCATTATAATTTTCAGAGGTGTCGCTACTGTTTTGGTCGTCACAGGAGTAACATGCACCTATTTAAATAATAAAAGATCTGAATCAGACTCGAGGACTTTAAGTAAGAATTATTAAAGTAATACAATAAAATGCTCAATCAATACATTGATTTTTTAAACATAATTTAACATATAAAACGTGGGCTTCCAGAAAGGGAGATCATAAATGCCTTTTGTTTAAATAAAAACGCAAGAGATTTGATGAAAATGAACAAGGGCGATATTGAAGTGATGTACGGTGTTCGATTCTTGACGATGGTCCTCATTGTAATCGACCATCAAATCGGAATGTTCAATTCAGGACCGATCAGTAACGGCGCACAAGTTGACAAGGTAATTTTTAAATTTTATTTAATTATAATAGTTATAAAACTATTTAAAAAAATATACTATTTAAAAAAAATAGAAAGATCTATTTTTTTCCTCTGGATCTCTGCTTAAGATGGGAGATTAGAAAGGCATAGGGAAATGGAGAAGCCCTTATTACTTTCCCTTTATAATATGAAGAATATGTACTAGCCTACTTGACGTTGGTGAAAGAGGCGCTTAGTAAAATAAAGTAACATTTGTTCCTTTTCAGATAACATTGTCAGCCGCAGGCATGTTGCTGCTGCATGACGATTTATTTGTTGACTCCTTCTTTCTACTATCGGGATTCCTATTAGCTACGTCTATACTAAAATTGAAGAGACTTACTAATCCTTTTCTGTTAATACTCAAGAGATATGTAAGGTAAAAATAATCAAAGAATTCTTGTAACACTTCACATGGAAATTGGACAATTCACACGGTGATCCGAAAAAGTTTGCCATATTTATAGGTACCGTATTGTTTTTTTATAGATTGGCAACAGCTTACGCAATTGTAGTTTTCTTCGTCTGCGCAGTTTTCCCTTATACTGGATCTGGACCACTTTGGCCATCTGCAATAGCTGCAGAGACAGACCCATGCCTTAGAAATTGGTGGATAAATCTTCTTATGTTTAACAATTATTACCGCAGTGAAGACATTGTAAGTTTCCTTTTCTATAACCATAATACAGCATGGTTAGGGATAGCCTTACTAATATTATAAATGTGAATGTGAATTCCCGTACTGTTCCCGAGGGATTATCTAAAATATAAAACTGTAACTAACGCCTGGCCAATGTGTTATAGCAACAAGGCGTCAAGCGTTATAATTACTTTTATATTTTTAATTTACCATCTCGTACGAAGTCCCGCGACTTTTATGTTAAGGTCGACAGACACGCCTACGGTGAACTTGATTGTATGGTGGCTACTGGCTACCGTCGCCTATAACACAAGCAACGCCACACGTGCTGCAAGTGCGCTACCAACCATAATGTTCAATGTTGACCCTGCCGGGAAACTTACGGGGCCACTCAGCATACAAGCAGCTTTGTATAATCGTAGGTTTGTAAAATCAAAGGCTTCATTGAACTGGGGTGATATCTAAATAGCCACAATTCAATATTTTTTTGTCGAAAAGCACATTCTTTCATCTACTTCTGTAAAGAGGGATTTTCTATAAGGTAGTGGTCCCTCCTACTACTAAAGTTATTGTTGTACCTGAATCATGGATGTTTGTATTTATAATATGCGGTAAACATTACCTCACTCTTCCTGCTCTGAAAGCTAATAGAAAAGTCACAACTTGTTCAAATTTGACACTGACTATCTCAACTAATGAGACTGTTGAACGTATTACTTCAAATGGATGTACATCGGCTTTTGCTGGTTTTTTAATTAATTCACCTTATTTTTAACCTATACACTGTCTAGTATTCATAATACAAGCATTAGTTGCTTAGCGTAGAACTAGATAGTGCTATGTGGAATGTGTGAAGATGTTTATTTATTTTTATTTATTTCAGTGTATGGTAGCATCGTGGTACATACCATGCGACTTCCACTTTTTCATCTTAACTGTGTTCTTGTACTGGCTATACAAGCAGTGTCCCAGGCTCGGAATGTGCTGTGCTGCAATAGTATCCCTCGCTTCTGTTCTAATACCAGGAATCATAAATTACACGTACCAACTGCCGGCAGTGCAGCTGTTTACTTATGAGTAAGTGGTAACCAATCTTTTAATATTACTTCATTTAGCTGACATTTCTACGGTAATTTTTAGGAGGTTACGCGATTTTTTGCCTCCTTCCACTTGGATTCACAGCTTGATTTTTTTAAATATTTATACATCTAATAATAATTCAACATGTTTCAATATTTTCTATGGAATTATTCATGATGATTTTCCTGTTGAAAAATTCACAGATTTCGTGCCTCACATGACTATCGAGCACGTTGGAAATGAATCCACGGAATTCGAAAAAATATGTTGTTCTGACTTGTTGACTTCTTTCAAAAAGGTTAAGCCACAGGGCAAACCCTTAACCCGATCGTCTATATTTTAGGCTCAAATTGTAGCTGATTAAATTGTCCAGAGGAGCATTTCTCAAATTTTTGATATCATTCTTCGTTTCCAAAATATCGAGCGACGAAATTAAAAATTGATTTTGTTTTTCACTATTTCGGCCATAACTTTTTTGCACCTTATTGAATACGCGTCTTTTGAATACCATAATTATCTTCACAACTCTCCGAGATATAAGGGGATCGCACTTATTCGTGAAATCGCACTGAAGCCTAATTAGAACTGTTACAATAGCTACCATTTTTCCATATGTATTTTCTTGCAGCTTTGTTACAAATCCTCGCGCCAGCAATCAGTTTCACTTAACATACATCAAGAGTCACACAAGGTTTGCTGCATACGCTGTCGGATTTTTCGCCGGCTACATATATATTGAATACAAATCTACGAGAAATATAAAAACATTTAAACCGGTAACTGGTTTTTGTATTCTACGGAGTTAATTAGCCTAAGTTAAATTTGGTTTTTTTTAACCCCCGACGCCCGATGCAAAAAAGGGGTGTTAAGAGTCATTTGTTTTCAGATGTGGTCGATCTTAGGTACGTTGATTGGTCTGACAATAATGTTGGCTGTGATGACTACTGGGGTGACATTTCTTTGGCACAGTTATAACCCAATTGGCAGTGTCGTGTACGCTGCACTCAATAGGCCCGCTTGGGCTCTTGGTCTGTCTATGCTGGTACTATCATGTGCTTTCGGACACGTACGTAAGTATTATAACCATTACCGTATCCTGTGTGATCTTTTTTCATCTTCACAGACTTTACTTATATACCACATTGAATGTAATGTTTGTCTATATACTAATATTATAAAGAGGAAAGATTTGATTGTTTGTTTGTTTGTATAGAATAGGCTCCGAAACTACTGGACCGATTTGAAAAATTCTTTTATCATTAAAAGCCGACATTATCCGTGATGAACATAGGATACTTTTTACCGCGGGAAAATGCTTAATTCTTACGGGAAATCTAAAATAAAAGTAAATACTAGCGGCTTGGCCCGGGAGATAGCGCCATCTATCCAAAATACGGTAGATGGCGTTTTATACTTCTACGCGGACGAAGTCACGAGCACCAGCTAGTAATGATTCAAATTCAAAAACCACTGGACCCATTTTTAAATTTTTTTCACCTATTATACTACACGCTCGCACCTTCGCCCGTGACCAAGTTATACATTCTACACACATTAAAATATTAATTAATTGATGTTTTTTGCAGCACTAGTAAAACAATTTTTGACTTGGTATCCATGGGCTCCGCTCAGTCGCCTCGCTTACGGCATATATTTGACGCACAGTGCGGTTATTACGAGAAATGTTTTTGTATCCAGGGGACCTCAGATCAACGACTACTCAAATTTGGTGAGCGAACAAATGATATAGGTATAGCCTTCAAAAATCTACAAAAAAATATTTTCTTATGAATATTTGAAGACATAAGTGAGGAAATAAAGCATATCTCCTTACTCATTAGTAAATCTGGCCTTTGGCTATAACTAATGAAATTGAATTTTAATATACCTATACTTACCTTATCCCTGCCTTTTTTTTTCAAAACATGGATACGTTTTAATATATCTAAGATAGGTAATGATATAATTTGAAATATGGAAATTTTATGTTCATTCAATTAAAAGGAAAAAACTTCCTCTTATTTAAAATCTTACTACTTATTCAAAAGTTATTATCTATTAATGCATTAGTGACACAATATTACCTAATAAAATTTTGGAACATTTGCCAAGACATTATTAATAATGAGAACTAAAATTATTTCATTATTCCTTTAGTACATACATATACTATACTACTACAGTAGAACATATTTTTACACTTCACTGTATGTAGGTAGCCTACGTAGGCCCTGGCATCACCTACTCACAGTTTTCAATATTGTCTTCTGTAAGGGGGCATTTACCGCCGTCTTCTGTAGGTACACATCTAGTTCGTCCTTTTAGTAAATTAGGAAAATCTTCTCTAGTACTCAATAGAACTTCACGGCTTAAATGTCGCAGCCTAACGTCAGATTTCTTCTCTAGCACAGGGCATTTTGAAATCGCGATATTGTTTGTTTCAGTTGACCGCAGCCGCTGGTGTTATATTCTGGTGTAGTCTATTTGCCCTTATAATATTTCTGTTCGCCGAGGCTCCAGCCAATAACTTGGTCGCACTTTGTTTTAATTACAGGTAAAAAAAATCAATATAATTTTATTACCTATGTTAAAATAGGAAGACAGGCTGACGGTTCACTTGATAGTAGGTGTGCACTGTGGTCGCCAATAACACAAGCAATTCCACAACGGCTGCAAGTGCGCTGCCGACTACAGTAGGATTAAGGATAAGGGATTGCGAAGAGATAGAGAAAATGGGCTCTGGCATCCCTTACTCACTCACCGAAATTCAACAGCATACGTGTTGTTATTTCACGGTGGTCTTCTTTACCTAATACCGTTAGACAGACTGCACAAATGACTGCGTAACGCTGTGTGCCCTGCTACTGCTACTAGTATATTAATTCTTATTAAAAAAGTAATATGAAAATTATTTTTACTAATACTATGCTCACATACCTATTACTCATTTTAATGCAAATATTCTATATAATATAACTACTAACTGTATTTGGCGTTTCTTTTGCCGTTTAAAGACATGCACAATTGCAAATGTCGGCTCTTATCGGCAGCTAGCTGCTGACCGCGATCTCGCTCGCGTAACTTTGTAAATGATATACTAAAACCTTCCTCGAGAACCACTCCATCCATTGGTGAAAACAGCATGAAAATCGGTGCAGTAGTTTTTGAGTTTATCGCGTACTGACAGACAGAAGCGGCGGAGGGCTTTGTTTTATAACAGTGAAGTGTCGGAAAGCTGTCCTCGCAGTCATTGTCTCTACTTTTAAAAGAGTTATGAGTTAACTAATAAGTATAGCAACTTCCCTTTCAGGACAAAAAAAAGGCAAAATGAAATAAAAATAGATACTACACAAGCATCATCAGTAGAACCCAGTTTCAGTGTCACGCCTAACTACAGTGGATACTTGCAAGATAACCTACCATCTACTGTGAATGTTTCGTCGAAGATTTAATTAACATTGTTTTATTTATAATAGTTAATACCATTTTGATTAATCATCATCATCACTATACTAATAATAAATCTGTAAGTGTAGGTATTGTATGTACTTATGTTCCTCATAACTCTTTCATGAAACTTGGTAGATAAACAGTTAGACGTACGGGACACAGGATTTTTTCTTTTTCAACGCGGACGAAGTCGCGGGCGCCAGCTAGTTTTGAATAATTGCTCAATGTATCAATAAAACTTGATCTATAAATTGTCATTGTTTGTTTTTTTTTAATAACCTATTTATTTACCTAATTTTATTAAAAGTATTCTAATAGTGAATTACTTATGATACGGTGTGAAGTTGAAAGTGAATCCATACAACACACAAATAGGTAATAATTAATAATTATTTAATTGTAATTAAACTTGTGATTAAGTTGTCTGGTTTTATATTTCTATTCAGACATTGATGTCTCTATTAAAATTTCTAAATAATCTTCCATAAATCCTGATGGGATCTTTATCTTATAAGAAAAAAACGGTGTAAGACAATCATTGTTCTAACTTAGGTAGGTACCTAACCAACGTACCGAAACAATTTTTTATTGATTTATTGTAAGTAAGAAACTGGTTACTGCCCCCAAACTTCAAATTTCCACTAACGAATGCTCTGCAAAAGCTGCTATCTATTCATTTTGCATTGAACTTGTACGAAATTACCACCTGCACTTATTAATTACACTAATGTTTGCATAGATGGCGCTAGGGGTCCGAAAAATAAAATAATACTGGCAACCATCACAAACAGTCCCGATAGACAAAAACAATGTTTCTTTCGTTCCTGGACAATTTAAAAGCGGATATAGGTATAATAATGCAATCACTCGTACCGGCAGACTTATTATCTAAAATCCTCTGCTGAACGACAGGCGAAAAATGCGAAAAATTTGTACAACATCACACTAAATCGTATCACGTACCTCAAGTGTAGTTTGCTAAAAATTAACGATTTAGTGTGATATTGCACAATTTTTTCGCATTTTTCGCCTGTCGTTCAGCAGAGGATTTTAGATAATAAGTCTGCCGAACTTCTCAATATTGTTAGAGAACGCTGTTTACTCAGCTAGCTATACAGACTTTTTAGGTACGTCAGAGGAACCCTAGCCGGTGGTGGAACAAAAAAGGCTTAAGTATGACAAATAGAGCATTTTTTCTAAAGGAATTTTCCCGATTAATTCAACTACTCGCCGCTGCGAAACGCCAATCTGTTATTCGCAAAAACAACTATCCGTGGCATCTCGTAACTCCGGTTTACCTAAATGGAAGTAATTAGGCAACTATGTGAATTACATCCGTACATGAGTTTACCTACATTGCATTACATGACGTTGACATGATCTCAAGAGATTTAATTAGTTTTTCCTAAGGCGTTCTGCATCTACAACTGCCCAACTCCATTTTATTATAGGAGTACTTGGTTGGTGTTGTATCGGATTAGCAGAACAGAACATTTACAATGGCTGCGGGCACCGGCAAAGGCGAAGGCATCATAATGACATAATTGGCGGGGGAGCAGCGCGGGATGTGGGGAGGGGAGGTGCGGGACGCATGCGCGGGTTTGGCGGCCAAGGTCGAGGCCGCGCAATTCTGCCGCGCGCCGTCGCGTCGGCTGGTACTTACTTCTTGAGCGCTCCCCCATTTCTGCATACATTTTGGGGGCTAAATGCGCAGTTTCTGTCGTGGGTGCTCATTTCCCTGCCGGATAGCATGCTAACCAAGGTAATTTCGTCGTTAATTTGTTGTTACAGAGCGTCTATTGTGCAAAAACACACCAAGCCAGCAAACATCGATCTGTTGTATAATGTTTTTAATTGCCTTACCTACGTATACGCACGCACGTATATTGTGTACATGTTTTTGCAAATATACAACTATACGTTAAGCAGGAACTAACTTATTTTCGGACAGTAAACAACAGAGTTTATATTAGAAGCTAGGTTAATAACCAAATTGCGGATGCTATAGTAAAATGCCTTCGTCTGACCAAATTGGGCGTCTCACCTTGCGCACATCTCGAGTGTTCGCGTCATCGCGGTAAACACCGGACAAACAGCTGACATTATGTACTTTTTTATGATTATTTTGAACGATAAAAAACATAAAACAATTCGAAAAAGATGGCAGCACGATCTTACTTACTGATAGGCCTCTTGTTGACAAATCAAGAATTAGCATTGCCAAGAAATAGACCTCTTGTTGACAAATCGAGAATTAGCATTGCCAAGAAATAGGCCTCTTGTCGACAAATCGAGAATTAGCATTGCCAAGAAATTGAGCATAAAAAGAACTCATTAAAAGAACTGTATTGTTGTTTTGTTTTTTCAACAAAAATATTTGAGTCATTTTTTATCTCTCATTATTTATCATTAAATATTTGAGGAATACAAGTGTAACTTAGAAATTTAAAAAATAATTAGGTACCAATTATAATTATATACCTAACTAGCTGCTGCCCGCGACTTCGTCCGCGTTCACAATGTTATATTAGATAGCCTATAAAGCCTAAGCCTATCTCGATAAATGGACTATACAACACAAAAAGATTTTTTCAATTCGAACCTGTAGTTCCTGAGATTAACGCGTACAACAAAACAAACAAACTCTTCAGCTTAATATAATAGTATAGATTAGTTAGTTCAATTAAAGAGCTAGATTATAATATATTTACTGACTTTGTAAACTTGCCAGATAATTTTGTGCCCTATGAGCTATTTCGTAATAAAATTAAAACTACATATACCTATCTACTTGCTACAACGTTTTAGAGCTATTATTGAGTAGGTATCACTTGGCATTATTTTACAAAAACATGAAACAAACTTGCAAATCACATTGCACACGTGCATGTGTATTTATGTTATATAATTATATCAATAATATAGATAGATAAGTATCAAGTATGTATAGATAGATAGGTATCAAGTGTATGTAACGTGATCTTGAATATAAATATAGGTGCTTAAGTAGGTATAGGTAAATCTAGTGTTTTATTATGATTAGTAGATTTCAATATATTTTAGAAGTGAAACTTTGCGCGTAAAGAGATGAGAGTAAAATTTCAATGTAGAATTTTGTGTGACGCTTCCGTGTAACGACCACGTGACGCTTCAAATTTTTATATTTTTAGACGATCCCTCGGGAACCTAACATTTTCCCAAGACAAAAAGTATCCTATATTTAATAATCCACATAAAAACTATTATATATTTTATGTGTTGCTAAATTTCATCCAAATCCGTTAACAGACATCCAGAGTAACAAACACACATCCTCACAAACTTTTGCATTTATTAAAACAAAACCTATCTAATCTAGTATTTATTTAAAAAAAAAATTATTTTAGCTACTTATCTTTTTGACATCTACCTTATATTAATCGCCAAGGAAGTATCCTTAATGAATATGTGGGTATTCCTTTTAATGGAACTCCCAAAATATCCCAAGTCAACGAAACACACTATTATAAGCATTTATACGCTTTGTAGGGAGCGCGAGGGTTGCTAGTGTGAGTTATCCCATCCCCTTATGTAGGTCATGGGAAGCTGCGCGGGGGTAGCGAAGGGTGTATTGGGGTGGCCGTAGGCGGCACATCTTTGTTGCGCCTCTATCGACCGCTCCCTGCCCGTTCCGCCCACAAAATCTGTTTATTCATATAGTAGGGAGCCCCTCGCAAAAAAATGTATCAGGGGTTTCTCTATTTTTTTTTTGTTTGATTTTATGATTTCATATTTTGTGGCCGGTTTGAAATTTGCTTCGAAAGTTATTTCAATAGGTACTTATACAGTATATTGTTTGAAATTAATTTGGTTTAGTACCTATCTGTAGTAAAATAAAATAAAAAATGTTTTTCATATTCCAAATTCAATTAAAAAATGTTCCGTTTTTCCATTACCAGCTGTTGCACGCGACTTCGTCCGTATAACTTTATAAATATAGCCTATATGTTACTCGCCGATAATGTAGCTTTCTATAGATGAAAGAATTTTCAAAATCGGTTCAGTAGTTTTTGAGTTTATTTATTGCAAACAAATGGTTCTCCTAAATGTGCCTATGTTAGACAGATTACCTACCTTGTAGATGTTCTTGAAAGGTCCTTTTTATCTCAAAATTTAGATTCATTCAGAAAAAAACTATCTACGATAATAAGAAATAACTAATATAATACCTAACTTATATAATTTATGATCTTGCATATCTACTTATTACCTACCTAATTTTTAAAATTTTAATTTGCATTGGCTGTTATATAATATAACTTTCCACTCAACATTGAAAGAATTTTTCAAATCGGTCCAGTAGTTTCGCAGCCTATTCAATGCAAACAAACAAACGAATTTTTCCTCTTTATAATAGTAAATAAATAGATAAACGATCCTTATGCTCAATGTTTAGTCAGCAGAAGAAGTGTAATGTATTATAAAAGCCCACAATATAATTACGATTTAATTACAAATCATCGACCTTTTTAAATAAATATTAAAATTAAAATGGTTATGTAAGTAGGTTGTACTTACATAATATTATCAAGTACCATTTATCACGGAGAAGAATTCGCAGTTCGTAGCGAAATTATTTGCGTAGTTATATTACATAAAAACAAAATTTATTCCTACATCCAGAAAGTGCTAGTTAATGACGTACATAGGCTTGTTGTTTATGATATAATTGTAATAAATATTGTTTTATTAAAGTCCAATTGGAAATAAGTATTATCGGCGGTGTCAGACAGACGAGAGAGTGCACGCACGGTTCAGATTGTGTACCTAATAACCATTCAGTACCTTTTTTTTTGAGGAGGGGAAATGACATTTACACTAGGGGGAGTGTGGGACTTGCCCGATGAAGTAACTTATCACCGGCAGACTTATCAAAATGCCTAGTGCTGGGCGACAGGCGAAAAATGCGAAAAAATTGTGCAATATCACACTAATCGTCAATTTTTACGCAAACCACATACGTGGTACGATTTAGTGTGATATTGCACAAATTTTTCACCTGTCGCTCAGCAGAGGCATTTTAGATAATAAGCCTGCGGGAATACCCACTAAAACCCCACCATCAGCGATGATATGTGGGTCCGAGATGACAGCCGAGGCCCTATTCTCGGATCCCCACACACCGCTACGTTCCCAGCTCGAACCCAGCTCAGGGCGAAGGCTTCGTCTCACTTTAGATGTGGCGGCCCACTGGAATGTCGTGAGCCGCCACGCATCCTTGTTGGGTGTTTCAGGGCGTCAGACATATCCCCTTCTGACGCCCTGTGATTGTCACGCGACGTGCGCCGAGGCATACGCCCGACACGTCGGCCGGCTCTTCGACGCCTGAGTGGATCAGCCTGGGGATCCACCTCGCGGGCCCGCTCATTTGAACCATTCTATACTTACTGTCACAGTATACTTAATATTCGGCATAGTATTCAAGCATAGTCCATATGTCAAGATATAGTTAAAGGTCGCGATATGCAGCCTCTTCGGGGAAACTACTTATTCTGAATATCTGACTCTATTGGTCAAATCCCCATTTCATTTCATCAAATTGGCTCGTCTGATATTTTTACAAAATATTAATTTTGTATTTATTCGCTTGAACCTTCGGAGACTACATCGACGTTGGTTTTTAAAAGTTTCACTCATTCTATTTGTTGTTAATAATAAATGAAAACAGGGTCGCTATCTTAATCACCGTAAATATTTCTAACAAAATAAACTCTAAATGGCATGGTTTTTTAACAATGATTTTTTTCTTATACTAGTCACCTCAGACTAAATAAAAACTAAAGACCAAATTTTTCGGACAACATAGTGAAGCCGGTTTTATAAACATGTCACTGCGTAGGCCGGTGTTGCCATCGTATTTCATTTTTAGTGATATTTATTGAAACTTGATTATTGGCGAATTTACTAGTTCCTGGACTACTCGCAAGCATTTATCTCGCCTGAAGGGGCGAGTTATCATGTTTGATTTTTACCTAGTGAAATAATAGGTAGCTAACATAATGTACAGTCCGTTACATAAAGGCATTAAATACGTATGAAATCTTATTCCATATTACTTTTTATTATTTGAAGACTAGTTTTTACACCCTTTTACAACGAAATTAGACATTTTAACTAATAATAAATCTGTAAGTGTATGTATTGTATGTATGTATGTTCCTGATTTTCATGAAACTTGGTAGATAAACATTTAGACGTACAGGACACAGGATAGGCTACTTTTTTCTTTTTCAACGCTGACGAAGTCGCGGGCGCCAGCTAGTATTTTTTTTTTAATAAGACGACGTGTAGTTTACATTTGTGTGCCGTTATACTCTGCCGTTATACTTCACTCTGCCGTTATACTTAGTATCTTTAGTTATTATTTTATCTAAGCCGGTCACATTATAAAATAAAAAATATATTTATATAATCTATGTGTAAAGATATGTGCATGTGTAAGATTTCATGTGTACCGTTACTAGAAGTAACGGTCACTAAGTACTTGCACAGTGAAGAAAATTACCTTGATAAAATCTTTTAGACCAGAATCTTTTAGAATACAGAGAAAAAATTATAAATTTATAATTTATAAAATTTATAATATACGAGATTTAATGTTGTAAAACCAAAGTGTACAAGATAACTACTAAACCAAATTAATATTTCAACACCTGCAGACCCTCGATGCGTGCAATTTGCCAAAAAATCTAATAGCGACATCTTAGCAACACATGTCTAGTTTTTTGTTACAAGTCTGCCTTGTTAGTTCTAGCCTGTGATTATTATTACTGTTCGTTTAGACTCAATGTGAGTTCATCGACCCATAACGACTTATAGGAAGATCAACTTCGTATATATTATTTTGTTATTTGTTGCTCAAATTCCGAGGGAGGCTTCCGCAGAGCTTTCGGCTACTGTAGGCGTGGGTTTGATGTGCGAGCCCACGCATTTGAAACAATACACGGATTCTCTAGTAAAATTAGACTTCAATCATTAGAAGAAGCAATTAAAAAAAAGTCCAAAACCTTCTAAATTTTCCATTATAGGTACGTTAGCTACTTTTTAATTTCAAGCGTTATTTTGCATGATAAATGTTTCGTTGTTATTTGGCTCGAACTTTCTTTATTATTTTTACAGAAAAAAAACCTATATATATGTATTAGACTATATTATCTGAGACTTATCTTTTAAAAACTGGCTTATGATTTTTAAGGAACTATTACATCGCATTGGGTTAGTAATATAATGACGTAATTATGTAATATGCAAAATCAAATTTGGATTAAAATTAGCACACACAACAGATTACCTGGATTTATATATAGGATAGGAAAATGTTAGGTTTTAAAACCAGCTTAAACGGATAGTTAATAATTTGTATTGTATAAAAAGTTGCATCCGTTCAAAACCGGGAGCGGGTCAATAGTTAAAAATAAACTGTACATTATGTAAGTAGGTAGTGTATGATGTAGTATTACCAAAACAAATAACACTGGTTCCAAGAAAGCTGTGCAAGTGAGAGGATGTTTACTTTCACGAAGCTTACTCAGCTGGTCTCGGGCGCGCGCCTATTGATTGCTCCAAGGACAAGGCCGCCCACGCGATCCAACGCGGGGCGGCCGGGCGGCCGGGCGGCAGCTATGACGTGCGACGAATAGGGGAGTAAACCGACAAATATATTTACATTTATATATTTCACACTCGGAACACGTAAAATCCACAATTTAGAGACGTAATAACTTTTGGACAACCCACATACATATAGGCACTATTTTTTTTGTATACTTACAAGTAGGTATCTCGCCTCCCTTAATACCGCCCAAACGTTTTTTTGAAGTGTACATGAGGATTTTGTGTAAAACAAATTTATAATCTCAAAATATTTTGACTAAATTATGTAATATATTTTACAGATTGTATATCATAATCTAGCTTGAGTCTCTAAAGCAGGATTCCAAGCATGCTCGTTGTTTAGGAAGACTTTCACAGACCAAAATAACAGCTAGACTGAAGCCGCCAGTCATGTCGCCCAAATGTTTTGAAATATTTTCAACCCCCGACGCTCCACACAAAAACAGAGTCGCATTTGTGTCTAAAGGACGATGTGTCTGCGTATCTGTGTGTCTGTCTGTGGAATCGTAGCTCATAAATGGAACTCAAACTATTCTTGTGTACCATTTCTTTGTGGCGTTTCTTTTCTTTAACGAAAACTCTGAAGAGTAAAATTTATCTTTAACATGTATACAAACATAATAATAAATTATATATTTTTTTTTATTAAAAAGCAATAATAATTGTGTCGTCCATTTATTGTAAGTTATTCATTTATTTAGCGTTTGTTTCCACCTTGTTGCCGAGAAAAAGGATCTCATGTTTGCCTTTCCACAATATCTGAATACTTTGTGTTTGTTCCTCGTACTTCCGTAATAGCACCTACTTATATTGTAAGTATATTGGTATTAACAACGGACAGTTAAGGCCATCGGGTATTATTATCGTAATGCAATTATTGATTGTGTATTTTTAGGATTTCGTTGAAACTGAAAACCTTGACCTCATATCGACGAGAGGTTGTTTTAATTTATGGGTTTTTGTATTACCTAGGTTTATGTAAACCTTAAAGTTCCTTTGTAAATATTTTCAGTAGTCACAATTTTTGAGAGCACAGTGCGTCATTGTTGGCACAAAATATTTTTTATAAGCACTTTTATGTGTTCTTTATTAATTCATCATTTTACCTTTGCATCTGAGTCGTGGATGTTTGTATTTATAATATGTATTTATACAAAAAAACTAATATATGTAGTATATCAACTGTCTCGTATCCATAATACAAGCATTAGTTGCTTAGTGTGGAACTAGATGGTGCTGTGTATGTGTGGAATGTGTGAAGATATTTATTTATTTTTAAACAAGCAACGCCACCGATGTTGCTTATATTAGTAGTATTTAGTATAAGGCATTAGGAAAAAATAGGTAAATGTCTTGAACCCATTATACTGGCTCCATTGATGGATTCCAGTACACTTTTCTCCTCCTGAGTCCATCGTGGCAGTCAATTCCAATAATAATAGATTCTAAGTCACCTTGCACTTGAATCCTCCAAAAAGTTTTACAATTGAAGATAGAATTTGTTAGAGCGATACTTGGCACACAAGTAACCTTGTATACTGAAAGAACACATCAAAGCGTAGCCTGTGAGAGTTCTGAAAATTATTGATTTATGACGACAAAGAATTAGTTACTTAAAGTAATTAAACCTGTATAAGGTAAAAGGTTTAGTTTACTGACCCACACCAGACAGGTCATCAAATCCTTAAAGTTCGGATGTATTGCTAATAAGTAATAGTAACTTAAGTGAACTTTAAACGTAACGTAAACCTATAATTATAAATTTAGATGGGTTTCCGTTGGTTATTAAAAGTAATAATTAGGATTAACTTAAGGTGGCAATATTATTGAATAAATGATGTGTTTTACTTAAACAAAAAAAGCCATTTTACGGATTGGATTAGAAATAAAATTTAATAATATGTTATCAACACATACACATAATTTTAATATAGATTATTTATGATTTTGACATGTTAATGACATGAAAATTAAATAAAATGTATGTTAAAAAATCTGCATAGGTATGAAAATACATATATTGGTGAAACAATTTTCGGTGAAAGATTACCTCCTACATACAAATTTTACCATTTTATAATATTAGTGAGTAAACATTAATAACAGTGATGCAATCCATAACATATATATTTTTTGCTTAAGCCATTTACAGTGTTCATACTACAGTCACGTAAGTCGTAACCGTATACGTCACCTACACAAAACCTACGTCGCTTAAACCAGCCAATTGAAGAAGCTTTGTTCAGAAAGTTTTTGTTTTTATAATAGCACTAGATACTGGTAGATACCTAAAAATGTAGTCCGTACGTGCTTCGGCCTGGCGGTCGACGCAGGCTGCGCGCGTCGCTACATCGATCCCAGACTTTCTCCCCCACACTTCCCCCCCGACCTCTACCTAACACGTGTAGCAAGATACCGCGACATTCAGATAACTCACTTTATTATAATATTCCCCTACCAATGCCAATCTGCGTGGAAAGTATCTAAGCGAATTTTTAACACCCTATAATTAAAATTATAAATTAACCCCCGACTTTCTACTGAGACCAAACATGCTATAACTGATGCTTTATGTTACTAATTTGTTGGGTGTCCCGCAGACTACTTGATTCTGCAGCATCAAGGTTAAATAAGTAATGAAAACACCACAGAAGTGACAGTATTTGTTTGTATACCAAATTTTCCATCAATCTATCCAGTGGAAGTTAGTAAAATTACTTCGTCGACTATTTGTTATAAGTTGCTGAGGAGTTGGGTGTCCCGCAGACTACATAATGGTGCAAGATCAAGTTAACCAAGTCAGAATGGAAACACCACAGAACTGACAGTAGGTATAGCAAATTTCTCACCAATCGAACCAGTGGAAGTAAGTGCAATTTCTTCGTCAAATATCTATTGTAAGTTTGCTGAGGAATTGGGTGTTCCGCAGACAATATACTTGATGCTGCAGCATCAAGTTTACCAAGTCATAAAAACACCACATAAGTAACAATACGCCAAATTTCAAATCAATCAAACCTGTGGAAGTTAATGAAATCCGTTCGTCAATTACCCATAGGAAATGGGCTGACAATTTTCTAACGCCCGAACATTATCTTCATATACTATTAGGAAACATCTCCATAATGTCAGCTTTCGAACAAAAAAAATCCGGTCAATCCGTTTGGGAGCTACAACTCCATAGACAGACACACACGACACACACGTCAAATTTATGACACCCTGTTTTTGCGCTGGCGTCGGGGGTTAAAAAAGGAATCCACCGGCATTACCGGTTACCTAATTTATCAATCGCCAGAGACAAAATAAAGCAAACAACAAAGATGGCCGACTTATTTGATAACCGAAGCCTCAAGAGCAACTAGTTTTTTGTGCCTCTTCGATATTACATCAGTGTGAGCGAGACTTTGCGAGACTCGCACAGGCACCATGATTCCTCATCATGTGACAAAATTATACACATAATGCCAATTTATATAATAATATAGTATATTAATATGAACTTTTTTTATGTTTCCTTATTTTATCGCCATCAATAATTTAAACAGTCCTTGAATTTAATTATATTAAGTAATTAAATTAAAAAAGTGCAGTCAAGTTGCCACAGCTTGCACGGGTTTAATCTATATTTATAAAATTGTTTTTCCTGACTGACTTGCAACGCACAGCCAAAACTAGCCAAGTCTAGAAATAGAATAAATAAAAGCTGTGAAAAGTTAATTTTGTGACTTAAGCTTCCGCTTAGAAACAGGTTAAAATCCTATGTCAGGACAGGACCAACTATATATCAACGCACAGCCAAACAAAACTACTAGTCTAAAAATCTGAAATTTAAAACATAGATTTATTTTAGCGTCCGCTGAGAAAGTTGACTTTTTTTAAATTGCAACACT
The DNA here is from genome assembly GCA_918317495.1 of Synanthedon vespiformis. Lineage (NCBI taxonomy): Eukaryota > Metazoa > Arthropoda > Insecta > Lepidoptera > Sesiidae > Synanthedon > Synanthedon vespiformis. The sequence goes on from OU906962.1 coordinate 4,749,318, forward strand.
TGCGAAGTCGGGGGCGGGTCAAGAAGACGGAGTGCAGTATTATTATTATGTTCTGTGGTACGGATGGCAACGAAACGTTCCAATAGCGATATATTTTAAAAAGGGAATTGGGTGATCGTTAAGTATAGCCACTGAGTAGTATAGCTGACTGGGCAGTCGCTATGACGGAAGGATGGTGGGAGAGGGGCGGTGCAGCTGCCGATGCATCGCCCCCCTTGGGTGAGGGGCTCCGCGCCCCCCTAGCACCGCTTCGCCGGCCCATTGCCAAGTTCAATGCCAAGGTCATGCGCGCCCCAGTGCGACTGCGCGCCGCAATGCAGGAGACATCGGCAGGCGGCCGGCAAGCCGTCAGTGCCTCGACAATCGCGATACACGCCGCATACATCTCGAAATTTATCACCATATAAGTAAAGATCAGTTTTAAAATTGAACAATTCCTATTCAATATTTTATAAACAACTACTCGTTGCAGGCGACTTCATCCGCATAATTTTATAAATTATAGCCTATGTTACTCGCTGATAATGTAGCTTTCTGTAGGTGAAAGAATTTTTAAAATCGGTCCAGTAGTTTTTGAGTTTATCCATTATAAACAATAATACAAATCTTTTCTCTTCATAACATTAGTACCTATAAATGAAAAAAAAAAATGCAAACAAAAGTTGCATACGAACTCTCCTAGGCGGCGTGCATGTCCTACCTACGAACTACGTGTCAGACTTTTTACCGTGAACCGTATTCAAGATCATATGAGCGCCGATTGACACCGCCTATTCCAGTTATGCAACACTTGAAACAAGCGTTTCAACCTGTAAGTACTTTAATTTTAATATGCTAAAATATATTTATGGTTTGATCTAACATTGTTTATGTGTACACAGTACATACACGAAGCCAACAAATCCAACAATAACTTCCGTGTTTATTTTCAGGGCACAGAAAATTTTGTTGTAGTGATTGATGAAATACTGATAAAATTTTACGGAACGTCCGCTTTGTTCTAAATTCAAAAATTCAAACCGAATGATTATCACAAAAAAATTGTAGTGATTGCTGAAACACTGATGGGATGGGAGGTTCTAAATTCAAAAGTACAAATTGGATGAAATATATACTTATGCGTGCCTAGTATAGCGAATCGTATTAACAAACCGCGGCCATATTTGTTCTAGACATTAGGCAGTCAATATTACCTAAGATTGTATAGCCTAGAAGCCCGAGTCCTCGGATGACTCAAGCGAGCCTAATCTTATCTTGGTTTTATTATGTTTATTGTGGTGGATATTACACATGAAATTTTCTTAAAAAAATCCTGAAGGCGAGGACTTAGCAGAATTGTGTTATTTTCATCGTCTAATTTGACTTCTTAGAGAAAAATTAAAACTTAGATAAAAATACAATGCACTGTCATACTCTGCAGTAGAACTACTTGGGAGGTAGATTAGGTCTTAGGTCGCAAAAAATTGCACCGTCTTGATTTTTTGGGATTAGGATAGATACCAGTAGTGAAAAACCAAATTTGCAGTTTCGAAAGACCTGTGCTGACTGCACGGTGCACGGAAAACCTCGACATTTTCAGACTTTTTCAGTTTTTCGCTTATAGCCATTACCCCTTCCCTTCTTTATTCCTCATCCTTAATCCTTGTACGGTCGACTGCGCACTTGTAGCACTTATGGCGTTGCTTGTGTTATAGTAGGCGACGGTAGCCACCTACCATCAAGTGGACTGTCAGCCTGTCTGTCAACCTTAACATTTAAAAAAATAACTTCTGAAAAGTGCATTCTACGGAAAAGTCACCTTAGACACCCTTAAAGAAGATAAAATTTAACTCTGTTAGTCAAACAGATCTCGAGATCAAACAGATCTACTTTAAAAATAGGTCATTTTTCCAAAAGTTAGAAATTTGTTTTTTGAAATAAAATATGGTCCAAAATAATCATTCTACGAGGAAAGTTATAAGAAAAAAGTAGTAACAAGAAATCCACTGTGTCACAGTATGGTCACAGTAATAAAATTTTTCAGCGACAACTAAGCACATTTGTTTAACTTATTAATTAACTTGAGTTCTGGTATCGGCTACTTTTTAATATATTTTTTTCCAACTTACACAATATTTTAGAAATCCCTACTTCCAATTTAAAAAATGTTCGGTTCGGTTATCTCCGAGACGTTACAAAAATTTCTTGTGCAATATTGCATCTTATAATAATTTATTTATAGGTTTGATTGGTTGCACTCATTTTGTAAAAATTGTATTCAGTCTGAGGTTAGTCCTTGTCTTAATATACTTAGAATTTCAAGCGTCTTGAACACATCCAAGGGCACTCAAAATGAGCAAAGGGCCGACATTCTTACGTATCCTGTTGTAACGTGGTTAGCAAAAAATGAATCGTGGCGAGTTCAAGGCAATCTGGTGATCCCCAGGCTCGCTTTTGTAGGCCGCTTCATATTCGCGTTATTCTTAGTAATCGCTGTGTGAAACATAGACAATATCCTAATCCTAATAATATTATAGATGCGGATATTTTGTTACCCAATTACGTAAAAACATTGGAACGGGTTTGGATGAAATAAACGTTTTATGTAATTTAAATTGTGGTGTACTGTACAAAGTCGAAAAGCACAAAAATAGCATGAAATTTAATTTATTCAAATCGTGGGCGTCCACCACAGCTGCGTGCACCACTGTGGGCGTACACCACGGACTCAAATTTATCCTGGAAAAATGTTAGGATTCCTAAGGGATTTTGAATAAAAAAAAAAACAAATACAGCTGAGGATCTCAATTAAGTATATATATATCTTTGCGGCGAGTTTATAGGAGTCAAGTGTTGCCATGTTGCATAGATTTGTGTTGCCACTGCAATTAACTATTTTTTTTTTATGAAAATTCAGAAACATTTAAAAGCATAGAAAGATTATTCATGCTTAGCGTCGTGTACGAAAAAATAAGTATGCTAAAAAAGTAATCCTAATTTCTCTCTAATATACATCTCAGAATATACGATTTATAAGAAAAAATATACCCTATTTAAATTTATCGAGCCTCTCCTTTTACGAGGAAAATAAACGAAATCCTATCTCATGCTCTATTGAGCCTATAATCTAAAATGAGGAAAATCTCAGAATAAAATGAGGGAAAATATGTTATTCCCTCTAAAAATTGAAATTGAAGCATTTCCTGCGACTTCATACCTTTATAAATTATAGTCAATTATAGTGTATGGATGTGTTACTCTGATGAAGCTCTGATATATTAAAATCAAAATTAAAATATTTATTCATCAATCAGGTTTCTCTGAGAAACTCTTATGATAGTAATTATAAATTTAAAATTACCAGGGTTTTGAAAAAATGATGACGATCCTGAGAAGAAACCCCGAAAGAAAATCAGGACACTTTTCTTTTTGTCATCTCTAAAATAATAACATTTATTTCAATTGTACTATTATTTATTATTATCTAACTATTCATAACCAAATGAAACTTGGTAGATAAACATTTAGACGTACGGGACACATGATAGGCCACTTTTTTCTTTTCCAACGCGGACGAAGTCGCGGGCGCCAGCTAGTATGCTAATAGGTATATCCTCATCTATGCTGGGCTTTAGGCAAAGACTAGAATAGTTTAAGAAATTGTTACTGAAATTATTGAGTAGGCAGAGGTAATAGTTTTCCAACAACTTTACAGTAAAGTTAACTATGTTATAATTTATATCACATTTGATTTGAAGTACTAGATTTAAGCATGGGGCCTCCCACATGGCTGTGTTGCCTTGAACCACGGCTGCGCGCGCACTCTGAATAACAACAACCGAACACATAATAACCAGGTAACCACGCCTGCCGTCACGGTTCTTATTTTTTCTAATTTATTTGTATTTTTTATTTCTTTAAAAAATATCCCTTTTCGCCCTGCATATTTAAAGAACAATTGTTGCAACAAGCTAATTTGAATTTGAATCGTGAAACAATTATATACTTAACTAGTTGGTGCTCGCGACTTCGTCCGCGAAGAAAAGTATAAAACGCCATCTACCGTATTTTGGATAGATACTAGGGCCAAGCCGCTAGTATTTACTTTTATTTTAGATTTCCCGTAGGAATGAAGCATTTTCCCGCGGTAAAAGGTATCCTATGTTCATCACAGATAATGTCGGCTTCTAATGGTAAAAGAATTTTTCAAATCGGTCCAGTAGTTTCGGAGCCTATTCTATACAAACAAACAAACAATCAAATCTTTTCTCTTTATAATATTAGTATAGATTTATTTTATTTGTTGTATACTTGTATACCTAACAAACAGACAATGGTGTGAAAAATGAATAATATAATTTGAGTGATCGCAGATTGGAAATTTGATTTATGATTTGTGTAAACTTGCCAAAAGATTTCTATATATAGTTTTATATCTAAGTAGGTGGTATCTACTGTGGTAATATTTGTTTTTCGAAATAAATCTTAAGGCTATATTAGGGCTATATATCTAGATTTTCATTACTAGAACTTTGGCGGTTAGTATCGTCAATGATGTGTTATTTTCATCCGTTTACGTCAAAAACGTAGGTAGGTACTCTATTTTTAGCGAATTCCTGCTTTCTTAAGATATAAATATTACACAAAAATAGATGGGTACCTCTTTAAGGATTCAAATGTACTTTTAAAGATTTTTTACGTTTATTCGCTTTCCACGTCTGTCTGTATGTCTGTCTGACTCCTCCTAAATCACGCAACGGATTTTGATGCGGTTTTAACCATCTGTTAGATAGTAATTACTTGTTTTATTTAAAAAAACAACTACAATAACTAAATCGTACTTAATATTATATAAAAATTAAGAACTACCTAATAAACAATAGAAGTAATTAAAATTAAAATAGTGGGAAGGAAAGTAGCTGTCGATCAAGCCCTTGGGGATAGATTTCTTTGATAAGGCCAAGTACATTGGGACACCACAGGCCCATTGATTGTAGCGTATATATTAACTTTAGTTATAGATATCATATATTTTTAAAGTTTTGATTGGCGATGTGTGAATAATACACATAGGCAGCCTAACCCCAGTTTTCCGTTCTGCGACATGTGACGCCCATTCCCACTTCAGCTTGCTGATTCTTTTGGCCATGCTTGGACGTGAAGTCCAGTGAATTTTGTATGAAAAAAAACCGAGTTGGTAATCAATCTCAACATCGTTTTAGTACGATTTATACATTGTTTATGTTCTCACAAAATGATCAAAGCGACCTTCAAACATTTCGTTTGCATGAATCGAATGAGCGTCGCGATTAGCGCGCGTTGTGCCGCATCAGCTGACGAACGGCGCTGAACACGCGCGTCACTTTGACGTCTCGTCACCAAAGATGGCCGACAAGATGGCCGACCGTTTGTTTATTTATTTATACAATTTTCCTTGATGACGCCTATATTCTAATAATGTAAGATAATTACTATTTTTCATTATTAAAAGTTATTGTGAGTAAAGATCAGTAAAGATATTTTTATGTTGATTAACATTTAAAGTTAGGTACTTAAAGATTTTCATACTTATTCATTGCTACGATTGCATGAGATGTTTTATTTTTAGATCTCACTCAAATTGCAAATGTAATGACACATTACATATTTAATATAGCATTGTAATTACTTTATATCAAAACGAAAACACGTGGATCCTGTATGATAAAAACGTCAATAAATAAACAATATAGTATGCCAAAGCGCATTTTGGCGTGACACGTGTTTACTTTGATATTATTATCACTCAAGTCACGTTTCGTATTACATAGTATACCTATTTATTATTTTATTATTAAAATATCGACCGGACTTATTTTATTATTGTTGTTGAAATTGGCAAAAAGGTAACTTCATTATACCTAATATTAATATTAAGTGGACTAAAGGCATTGATCCTAGGCTAAAGGTTTTATACAGGCGTAAGTAAGCCAATCGTGTTTTGAGGACTTCATTATAAAATTACAACATATCTAATATTTAATAGATTTAATTAGAATGAATTGAAGACGTGAGTGGATGAAGGTGATATGTCGCATTTTTGAGTTTTCTCGTTTTTTTGCATTGATGAAGGTAATATATCCATATGAATGTTTACAGACCTTAAGATCGTCGATTTAAGATATTTTTGGAATATAAAAAGTTGAAAAAGGTGTTATGTACACTTAATTTTAAGTTTTAATTTTAGTGCAGAAAAGTTTATTTTTGATAATGGAAGAGAGAGCTATGTTCACTTTTTTTTTTTAAATTAAATGATAGAAGTGTTTACTTGCTATCATATCATTAATACTTTAGGTTGTTTCCACAACTTTGCATCATAATTTAGTACAAAAAACAGTTCCGTCGCGACTTATCTCAAAAATTCTGTGTAAAACTTTAACCTCGATTTATTCGAAATTGGAATAATGCGACATATCACCTTCATCCACTCACGTCTTCAATTATGTGTTATATTATTATAATTAATACCTATAGCTATTATAATCATTATGAAAGTAATTCAATAATAAATTATTTATATTTATAAAATATTTATACTTATGTAGGTAATCATCGATGTTGGTAACATATAGACCTCGTAAAATCTGATATGCCTTTTTTATATTGGCTATAATTACTTAGAACTTTATCTTTACGAAATCATCAAATTACTTACTTATTATCTGCAATGCAAATCAACAGAAATTGAAATGCTTCCTGTTAAAATAAACGGAAAGGAAAACAATCCAAGGAAGATAGTCCACAATTACTAGTATTTTTTGTAGCATTGGCTCACCCGTTTTATAACATAGCTGTTGCAAGCGACTTGGTCCGCGTAAAAAAATAAAGATTAATTATTAAGTCGCTGGCACCTGCTAGAATGGATTATTTATACCATCCATAGCTTTAACATCTTCAATCATCAATACTGTATCCTAATAGCAAAATTTTGTTAGAACAGCGATAGGTGGAGCGCCTTTAATAGTAGTGGGGGTTAGAGGAATATGGAGCCTATCGCTTGCATCATTTAATTTAGACACACGCTATACACAATAGCGACGCGATTGGTTCGTCTTTTGGAATGCAATATAAATTCAATTTTAAGGTGCTATGAAATAATGAAAAAAAAAATGTTTAATTTAATTACTTACCTACGTATTAAATTAACTAAGTAAACCTACTTAATTTGTTTAGTTACAAATCGAAGTAGAGAAAATAAGGAATAAGCTAAAAATTTCGGAGTAACTATTTAACAATTTTTAAACTCATATATTATTAAACATTAAATAGGTATATATTCGACGGCTACAGGCAGGCTACAGGCTACAGGCTACAGTCCTTTTGCACTTTCCCCTTACTTTACTATTTAGATAATCCCTCAAGGGTCTGCAGCGCAGCGCACATGAATTCCCCTTGGTATAATAATTATGTAACGTGTGTTTCTATGCGGCAATATGTCCCCTACTAAGTATGAATTAGTGACCCATTTACCTGTCGCCCTATATAATAAAAAAAAATCAACTAATAAAATAAAATTTGACTTTGAACATTTGTCCTTCAGCACAACGCGTCAAGTCAAGACAAAGATATCGCGGATGTCACGTCAGTCGGCTATTTCCACATTTAGTTTAAATGGTGCGCTCACGACGTGCATACGTATGTATCTCTATGTAGATGTGTGCGGGCCGATGCTACGTACACGTGTGAAATACATACACGCTATATATTTGCGATCATTAATCAGCCATATTCGGTATGTATATGAACGGTACACATGAACGGCTCTAATGCACGTTCGGTGTGGGGCTTCGTGAGTGTGTGTGTAAGGGCGCGTTTATATGACACTATTTAATGGCGCGCGGCGGGCTGCACGATCGTTCAAATATACCAATGATTTAAGTAGTTGCTAAATAAAGCTTATTTTACCAGGCGGTGCTGGAGTGCGTTTTTTGAAAACCCCATAGGAACCTAAAAATTTTTCAGAATGGAAAGTATCTTGTATATTAATTCAGGTAATAAACTAAATGTGTGTACCAAATATCATACTAATCCGTTAAGCCGTTTCTGAAATTAGCAGGCACAACATACAGACAAAAAACGAATTTTTTGACCTCGGTAACATATTAAGTAGGTATGTGCAATTTGTTTTCTTCTTTTTCTTCTTTCTTTTTTAAATATTTAATGTACAGTCACGGCTCGATTACTATTTGATTATAATAATTATTTGTAGATAACAGCGTTCTACTGCGCGGTCACCGTGCGACGATCGCGCAGTCGCTGCATATAATTCGCGCCGCGATAACTCGTGCCATATAAACGCGCTCTTATGCGGGATATAATGGTTTGCGTGTGTGTGCATCGAATGCAGCTTGCTCGATGCACATGCGCAGTGGTGGGGTTAGAGGGGGCACGGCCAGGGTCGAGAAGACCTTGAGCGCGCCTAGCAACAACGCTGCAGACATATTTATTTTCGTTTTACTCTTGTGCACGTTTGCAATTTAACAGGACGTTTTATGGAGTCGTAATGGCAGAGGATGGGAATACGACCTTTGTATGCACTTGTCAGATGTTCCTTTATAAAGATAGCTGCGAAAGAATGTTGTATCTTTCTTATTTATCTTTATGACGCGATGTTTTATCTTGTTATGGGCGTGTGTAAAACTTCTCTCTTTGGATGCGGTTTTGTAATGGTTTAAGTAAACAAATGCGGTCGTTTATTCTATAAATAGTTGAAGACTTGAATCACGAAATCATTTGTTACCTCAGTGGATATTGTAATTGATGACACAAGTGTTTGTTATCAGATTACTTAGTGTTAATGATGATGAATATTGCCTCGTCGAAAATTTTATATTTAAAAAATTTTTCTTATAATTCAACAATTTTATCTTCATGGAAAATTGGTTCCGTCATAGAATTTACAAACTTGGCTACTTATTTTTTATCACCTTATTTTTGTTGTTTCCTAGTCTGTGTTTTTAGCACTTAAAATTTTATTTTAAGTAAAATTAGTTTAGTCACGTTAGTTAGCTTATTTACAAATGTTTTCTTTTAATCTATTACTAATCTTTACATTATTGTAAATGTTAACATCCATATTGATTTTCATTATTTTGAATTCAGAATATTTCAAATAGGCTTTTTATATTGATAGACATTGGACAATAATAAAAAAAAGAAAAAAAAAATTGACATTGGAAGATTAGGCTCAGATTAAATAGGTAAGAGTTACTGTCGTCTTTAGGTCCTTAAAAATGGTAATTGTGGGTTTGAACCACAAAAGGTTTTATTTTTTAACTATCTCCAATAGAGTTTAACTGAACATAAGTACTCATATCGCTGACGAGACCACAGTAGATTTGTCATGCTCGTTAATTGATTTCAACATGCTTAAAACTATAATTTGCAACTATAATAATATACATATGTCCCTTAATCTTGATTAAGACCACAAGTCCAAAGGGTATCAAATGTCCATTCAGGGTCGCCATAACTCGCTCGATTCATTACACACAATTAACTCACTGTAGCCACGTGATGGTTCTGCACTGTCTGACATCTAGCCTTTGTTTTTACTAAACAATCATATAAAAGCGGTTCTGTTTAAGTACAGACCACGAAACCGTTAAATGTTTGGTGAATATTCTTAAAAAGCAACTCAACCAATTCCGCAGCCGACTACAACAAGCCTACTGTCTACTGTAAAGTAGTATGCACGCTGTGTCTAAAGAAACATGTTACTAAAGCCGCTATCACACTATTCAATTTGAAGGAAACTCAATTTAGGAAATCGGAAGGTGTAATCGCAGTTGTGATAACCGCTTTACAATCCTTGGACACGGCGCGCATAGGCCTATGTAATTATCTCAATGATTGTAATATTAGGCGTTATTATGTAAAATATAACATATTCCTCCGTCTTCAGACGCCTAGAAATACATTGTAGCGTTTGTTTCAAAAATATTTGTTACCTAAACACGCAGAACACGTCTTCTAAGCAAAACTTGTTATTAAAAATCTCAATATTTTGGTAAAAACTATTTTACATTACACATTTTATTATTTTTTGATTCTTTTATTTAAATTAATTAATATTAAAATCAATTTCTATTTTAATTTGCCGTTATATTCCCAGAAATCCCAGAGATCTTTGGAAAAATAACAAATAAATAGATAATTATTATCAATTGTTTAGTAAATGAGATTTTAGAAATTTGAGGTGAGATCTCCAAATCTAATGCGATCTTGAATCTTGAAATAGTACGATTATGCTAGAGAAAATGTCTAATATTTAGATTTTTGGAACCTAAGAGGCGACTGGAAATAAGCCTTAATTATAGGACACATATTTCACACTAAAAGATACCACACCAAAGTAGGTCACTAGCTGAAGTACCTATAACGACGTAAATCAATTTAGCCTTCCAGTTGTCCTAGGTATCCAGGCTCCCGGGATTGCCCTTTGACATTTAGCGTAGGCGGAAGCTCGCGCAGGCGTATCTAAAGCCAACCCACCCTTCCCATACCAACAACCCTCGACCCAGCGTGGGCAGATGGATGACGCAAGTCCTAGCCCGAGCTGAGCCTCTATATTTAGATCATTTTACAACCAACAAATTATAAGTTTACAGAAAACCCACCTAATATCTTTTATTTTTGTTGTGTTCGGCTTTTCGGCTATTCTACCATTCAATACTTTTGAACTTTGAAGAACGAGTTTGTAATTTAACTCTTCACTGTTAAAGAAACATTTTATTTTCATATATATAGAGTGCTAATTTTGTGATTTTGTGTGAATTTAGAGGGCAATCACTGCACTTATTTAAAAGGTAAATTATTCTAGGTCGCCTATTTAAAGTAATATTATAAGGATCTCTCCTTTGTATTTGTATTTTTGTTTGTAAAGAACAAACTTGGCCCTTATTTAAAAATTCTTTCACATATACATAGAAAGTTACATTATCAGTGAGTAACATAGGTTATCTTCTTCTTATATATGTCGTGGGCAGATCGTAGAATTGGGCAGATCGTAAAGTATGAGATCAAAAAGCTTTCACCAAAAGTAAAAATTAAGTGCAACGAGAATTAGAGCGAAGCAAAGCGAGGAGGTGGGTGATAGGTTTACATGGAAATAAATTTGGGGAGCCGAGCGAAGCGGAGCGGAGTGAGGCGACCCTCTCAGTTTTAACAGAAATATGATCTGCCCAGGAATATCATGATATGCCCAATTCTACGATGTGCCGACGACATATATAAAAGTCTATGTGTGTTTGTATGTCTCCTATAGACTCCAAATACGCTGAACGGATTTTGATGAAACTTTGAGACAATCTTCAGATTAGTGTAGCGGGTGTTCCTGTGAAGTTTGGTAACGATCGGACGCGGACGAAGTCGCGTGCAAAACACTAGTATTTTATAAAGTTACGCGGACGAAGTCGCGTGCAAGGGCTAGTTGTATTTTTCTATTGTATAAAAGTAGGCTATGTTGATAACAAAAACAGCACTCGTACACAGAGTAAGTATATTACACATCCAAACCAAACATGACTTCACAATACGTCACTAATATACTGTATGAGTCAATCTTGTTTTCCGCGCTAAAGCCAGCTTCAAGGATACCCGCGTTTCCGACAAACAAAATAGTACCTAACTAACTATTATTTTCATGATCCACATGTGACCGTGAATTATCTGATAATCTTGAAAACATTGTTTTTTTTTCTCGTATTATATAACTTTTGCTATAATAATAATTATGTTTATTAAAAGCAAGTTTTTGAAGTGAAGCCTTATTGGCCTTTATCAGAACTATGGCGGCTTGAAAAAAGCCTATAGCCTTCCTCGATAAATGGACTATCCAACACAAAATTAGCCAAATAAATATACTTACTGTTTATAATATAATAATAATATCTTGTATTTAATTTATTAGTAGGAGGTACTGATATGCTTACAGGATGGATTAGGTAACAAAATACATAGAATTCTTTAACAGAACAGAGAATAAGGGGATTTTATACCGCAAAATTTAATTTTGCCTTTTAAAATCCCCTCACTACCTTTATGAAACTTAAGGAAATTTTAGTAAGTTTCCTTACACAACTTCACTGAGTCAAGCGACATCATACTTGTTAACAATAAATTATGTATATTGTACCTAAGTATTTGTTTGAGTCCACTCAAAGTAATAAGACTGTAAAGTTGTTTAGAACTAAAATATATATATTTTTTATTTTCAAAATTTTTTTTTAAATATTTTTGCTGGTAAGCCTTTTCTTCATATTAATTGTAAAAAAAAGCTTTATATTTCCCACACATAGAAGAACTATTTTAAAATAATTGTTGTTTATTAAATATTTAAATTTAAATAAGCTTAAATTATTATTATTTTTTCAGATTATTGAACATAGCCGAGGGACGTCATGGATGCTTCTTTAAAGGTATGTAAAAATGATTATGTATTATCTTTATAATATTATGTTTTCTGCTTATTTTATATATTATACATATATAGATAATACTACTTTTTCTCGCAACTACGTTGGCGTGTTTTTTTAAAATTATATCCTAACTAAGCTGGAGCCGACTATACAAATTGACAAAGTCTCATTGAAATCTCTTGAACGTGGAAATCTCTTTAGAAACTAGCGTGATTTTTAAACGCTCGCTCGGACCAATGAAAGTTTTTTTACATTTTAGAAAGAAAGTCTATGAAACATTATAGAAAAAAAAATTCAAGAATACTTGAATTAATAATTCAATCAAAATAAGTATTATAAAACGAGCAAGTGGTATCACTTTTGTAACCGTTCCATTAAAAAAACTACCTAAAACGAATTTTCTCGAAGATAAGACCCTGACAGTTCGATTTCTAGACCTAAAAAAACCCGTAACCCTAGATTTTCGTCAAAATTGTTTTCGTTTTTATTTTCCAGCGGAGTTATTCGAATATTTTAGAAAAAAAATAACCAACTTTTTTCGCACTTAGCAACACATTTAGCGATTAATTTTTCAGTCAATATACACTAGCGAGTCGCGCTGGTTTTGTATGGCTGCATTTTTTTTTGCATATTATTTTATACACCTACGACCATCACAATCCTTCGTCGTTTTCTCTTACAATTAAGTTAAAATCGTAACAAAATCTGTTGGGTGGTTTAGAAGAAATTAGCGAAGAAACAAATAGAATATAGCCGCAACTTTATTTATAAGAATTAAAGATGAAAACCTATTTAAATATTATCTATTTAATAATGATTTAATATATTATTATTATATTATTTTTTATATTTTGTTATTTAAAAATTAAAAAAAAAACTACGATAACTAGCCTAGCCAACATAATATCTAGGTAAACATAAAACCTTCATATAGAAATAAGAAAAATCGTATGTATTGTAACTAAGATCTCAGTAAGACTAACAATCTGTACAACCGCTTTGAAAATATGCAAGTGCTGTGAAATAAAAGATGTTTTGTCTGTGTGCTGTGGCAAGGTGCACTTGACGGGGTGCGCATGTGTGTATGTATGCATATGCTGATGTGTATGTGTGTGTGTTCACTTCAAGGTCAAGGTTGGCACGTGGCGGGGCAGGGGACAGGGGAGGGACGGGACCCTCGCGCAACTGGCTCCCTGCAAATTCGTCATACCGGTTCTTCGAAGTCGATTTTCTTTATTTTGTCTCGAAGATATTGCGTCTATGCGTAACTATTCGCTATAGCTGTAGCACGCAACTTCGTTCGCGTAAATTTATAAAATATAGCCTATGTTACTAGCCGATAATATAGCTTTCTATAGGTGAAATAATTTTTAAAATCGGCCCAGTATAGTTTTTGAGTTTATTCATTACAAACAAAAATACAAATTTACTCTGTGGTTACAAAAGTTAATACCTGGCGATGACGAGTCTGATAGGAAAAGTTGATGAATTTACATTTAGAGGAAAATCATTACTAAAAATATTTTAAATATTTATGATATTATTATAATGTATTTCTTACTATAATATACTTTGATGTTACTATGATTCATTCAATAGATTAACACTGTGTAGAATTTCATCAGTGCTTATCTTTTTTGTTTTGTTTAGCAGATATTAAAATAATTGGCCACTTATTGTCATGTATTTATTTAGCGCTATTTAGCGCTAGACTTATTTTTTTTTGTAGTAATATGGGCATCGATTGCCGTATCAATTTAATTAAAAAACATTGTTTTTTTTTTTTGCTTACAATATTTTTATAAATACGCAAATAGTGACCTCTGTTGCCGACTCTCAGAACTTAAATGATTCTTATTGAAATTTGCAGTTACAAGATGACTTACAAGTTCTCTTTTGTCGGACACAGATGGCTCTGTATGTACCACTCTATTAATATTCATTTAAATTTATAATATGTATTATAGAAATGTGTACAAATAAAATTATTTGTAATTGTAAATAATTGTATGAATTATTATTACATATCACGTAATAATCAGTATGTTTAATATAGTATTAGGTTCACAAATATAATTATAAATATACTATTTTAATTGTTATATTCACAGAATTGAATCGTAGCACGAGATCATCACTCGATTTATGTAATTGTATTACATAATTATGATTAATGATGGACCTAATAATAATAAGGCGAAAATATCAGTAATTATTTTGATTTGCAACGGATTTTTTTTAATATATTGCAATTTATCTGAAGAATTTACTACATTCTTTGAAATTTAAACCGTTTACCATAGAGTCAAGTGCAATTCATAGCAGTCGCTTGAAATTGAGACATTTTTTTGTACTGTGTCAAATTACATTGTTTTTATTTGTTTTAATATAAGTTTTGTGTAAGAACTACAACTAAATCCTGTAGGTATATTACTTTATATATGTGTGTAATAATAATAATAATATGTCCAAGGCACATTCTCCTCTATATCAATCATCAATCATATCAATATCATCAATAGTAATAATAGATCTGTAAGTGTAGGTATTGTATGTATGTATGTTTCTCCATTATAACTCTTAAACGAATTAACTGATTTTCATGAAACTTGGTTTTTTCTTTTTCTTCGCTTACGAAGTCGCAAGCTCCAATTAGTATAGATATAAGTAGCTCCTTATGCAGATACGTACAAGCGCTATGACATGAACAGTCATCTGGTTACACCATCCAGAACTGGTCCAGTAAGCACCCATTAAAGAAGAAGACGCCCGCCTATCGAACGACCGGGTGCCACGCTGTGCTCTCTCGGGAATAAGTTCGAGTGAACACAGCTGGTGGTATCTCAGTTGTTCTGTAGTCCTTCCACTGTCATCAGCAGCGAAGTCAATCGCGTTCGAAAAGCGAATACGAAGATAATTATATTTACGGGAAGTAAGATATTTAATTGGTAGCAGTTAGTTTAAGCAGAAAGTCGCAGTCAGAGCAGAACTATGTATATTTTCCATCGCATATATTTTCGTAGTGAGAGGTGACGGTAATTTTTAATTAAAGAAATTTGGTATTTTTTAAAGTGTAATAAAACATTTAATTTTGTATGTACGATTGTGTTTCCGAGATAATTAAGATTTGTAATGAATTTAATAGAAATAAGAATAATACTTACCACTGAGTAATATTGTTTTGGAATGTAATTTTTTTTTATTTTTATGAGACGTGATATTAAAATTTTACGTTTGAATGTAAAATGTTAATCTTTTAATATATTTTATATAAAAAACTATATTTAATTAGAAAAAAAAAAAATATTTTTTAATCTTTATTATAAAATTGTAATACAATTTCCGAGCAAAATAGTATAAATAACCATTTTTTTTAATAAGCAGCTCTTTCATTTAGTGTTAGTTTTTTTTTTACATACATTTATCGAATATTTGTTACAACTTAATTTTTAGGCATTTTAAGATATTGTATTTTTTGCATATCATGTAAAACTGTACTTAATTTTATAATTATAGCGAGCCTTTTAATTGTATTGTACATTATAAGTGGCCAATTTAATTGTATATTTTAAGCCAATTTTTAAGACGGACAATTAATTAAACAATTAATTTTAAAGACGATTAACTAATTAAGTGAGAGACAATTAATTTAAGACAGATATTACAATTGACTATCCCATTGGATGAATGGCTGGGGTGCTTGCCTTAACTTAAGAGGGAAGTATAGCTTTACGATAGGTATTTAGGAAAACACATGCACATTCAGAACGTTGCAGCTTCCGACTGACAATAGTCCTTTTTTTGATGAAATTTCATTTCGGGAGAAAACAGTTTCCACTAACTAAATCTTAACAAATCACTTTGATTTTCATGTCGATCGTTTCAGCATAATATATTCTAGGTTTATAGATTTCGCTTTTTATAAAAAAAAAAATATGGTTTTTATAAAACAAACGGTTTAATTCGACAAAGTTTTGAAAAAAGGAAAACCTATAAACTTAGTCTTTCACTGTGTCAATAACATGCAAAAAAAATCATGGAGATTGGAAAATATTTAGAAGTGGAAAAACGTTTTCTCTTTTTGTATGGACGAGTGCATGCTATTGTTCCCTCTTAACGCTCTGTTTTAGGGGTTCGGGTTCGATTCCCGTTATTAAAATTAAATACAAGAATTCGTGTCATCCTCAAATTTCATCGTATTTTTTTTTTTCAATGTTTTAGCCGTGCAACGAAACAGACTTTTACTTTCTTTTCGCTTCATTTTATGTGCTGCAGGCTTTACGATTAATTAAAAAAATGCGTGCTTACAATTGCAATGCGTTCGCGTTAAATATTTCTTATATGACGATCGCGTGTTATAATTTACTAATGATCAGTGATCATATATAATTTAGCAAGAGAAAGTGTGTATAATATATATGGTATTTTTCCCTGTCATGTCAATTCAAGACGGATACGCGATTATTTGCAACTGCACTTGATAATAGTTTGTAAGCCTGTCTATAAGGGAAGGAACGTCCAAATACGAGTTCTTAAACCTATTTAACTACATATATTATTAAACAAATTTTTACTTAAGTATTTAATTTATTATTAATTACCAACGTAATAATGGTCGCAAACATTTCCTTTAAAATAGATTAGATGTGCTGTCACAGCAATCTCTTCAACAGATTACACAAAAAAGCAAATTGAAAATCGACAAACCGTAAATTGGCATCATGCTACGAAATCGGTAATATGTTTTAATCAGTTAAAATTTGTTTAAGAGTTATGGAGGAACATTACATACATACAATACCCACACTTACAGATTTATTATTAGTAGGGGCCGGAATAAATATGTATTAAAAATTTCGAAATATGTTAATATAATCATCATCATCATCTCAGACGTAGGACGTCCACTGCTGGATATAGGCCTCCCCCAAAATGTTCCAATTGGACCGGTATGTATTCGTTGGTCATTATGGGGGCTGTTTTGGCCAATACTCGCCACGCTTGGCATCCGGGTTGGCGAGCGCAGTTTAGTATAAATTTCCTTAAAGGGCGCTGCTACCCACTCTTTGGTGGTATTTCCCCTTAGCCGATTTCTACGGCACCCACGGGTTGAGATGGGGGATACTATTCTAGGCCGGTACCCCACAGCATTACACTATACTAGAAAAGTACTTTTATTCTGGGTGAAACGTACCCTTGGTCCTTTTCTGTATCCCTGAAAGCGTGTATACAAAATTTCATGATCATTGGTTGAGTAAATAAGACGGCATGAAGCGTAAACAAACGAAGTCACTTTCGCATATACATAATAAGTATATGACGTTATTTAGGATGGAACTAGTCGTTTCACTACTAATGCATTGGGAGATAAGGCATTCCATGCGGTAGCCGTTGTCATTCTTCGATGATTTCAATATATGGGCATAATTTCAATAATCATCATTTCAAGATATGGGCTTTCTGCAGCTATGGTCGTTTTTCGAACTGATACATATCTGGATCCAGTAGTTATGATACCGACCCCAAAATAAATAAATAAAAAAATGAAATTTTTTTTTACTAGCTATACGATTGGTCTTTTGAGTATATTTTATTTGAATGAGTTTTTTTTTTCACTAGATACTCAATTTTTTGTAATATAAATGGTAGTTATCTAGTACCTAATAGTAAATTAAGTGCCCATTTAAAACTGCGTCAATATTAATAATCAATTAATTGGGTTAATTTGCCCCTTTGTCTTGCGTTATCAACTAATTAATATAAAATTATTGGTGGACAAAAGTCTTTGTTGAAATTTGGTACGTACGTGATCTAGTTTTTCTGACGTATTGATTAAAATCAAATGGGCTGCACACTGAAAATTCCAGGGATAATGATATCTAGATCAAGGTTCAACCTCAATCTAGGTTATACCAGGAAACGCTGTAAAGCAAATTAGGGCATTTGTCCAGGTCACCTAAATATGATGTATGTTGGCCCCGGACAGTAAGACTCGTGTATCCGATATCAATAAATAATACAATAAAACAGGACGCATGCGCGTTTTACAAAGGCATCCTAGGTCCCGGGAAACGGCCCGGGATCTAGGTATCCAAGGTCGTGGAAATCAGAGTTGGGGGGCTCTTTGTTCTATAGACTTTTCAATGTTTTTTTTTTTCACTTTATAATTATCTATAATAATATTATAAAGAGGAAAGATTTGATTGTTTATTGGTTTGTTTGTTTGTATAGAATAGGCTCCGAAACTACTGGACCGATTTGAAAAATTCTTTTACCATTAGAAGCCGACATTATCCGTGATGAAAATAGGCTACTTTTTTTACGGGAAAATGCTTCATTCCTACGGGAAATCTAAAATAAAAGTAAATACTAGCGGCTTAGCCCGGGAGATAGCGCCATCTATCCAAAATACGGTAGATGGCGTTTTATACCTTTCTACGCGGACGAAGTCGCGAGCACCAGCTAGTATACAATATTTTTTTTATCAGTATATACTGACACATGATGATGCATCCTATATACAAGTACAACATACTTTTATTCGAATTTGGCTATTCTATCCCGCTTCAGAACCCATTTATAGTTTTGAGGTGTCGATCAATTTGTAGCCAAATAATGAGAAAAATAAAATAGTATTACATTGTAATATAAGACGTTGTCAATGCGACCTTGTCGGTTAACACCTTGCGAGTCATTGTTAAGGCGCCTTTAAGTCTAAATATCTTTGGCCAGGCGTCACAGTAACTTCGCCAACTCCGATGCCAACATCTTCACGTTGGCACATCCCTTCGTTGCATAAACAAGTATTTTATAAAGGGCAAGGGCAGGCCGCTGTGTCGTAACATATCAATCTGTTGTCTGCAAACTATCATATGATAAGGAAAATTTTTTAATGTTAACAGCTGAATATTTTGTTGTCATTTCTATCAAAGAATTTCTCAATTAAAGAAAATTGTATGGAGATCGGTTTTATATTATGGAGATCAAGCCATCAGATTTTTAAAGTTTTGGTTCAAAGGTTGAAATTTGTACCAATTCGTTTAAGAGTAATGGAGGAACAAACATACATACATACAGAAAAAAATCTAAAAATCGTCAATTTAGTTTCAGTATCATGTAAAGAGCAAGAACACGATATCTCTGAAAACAAGTAACTTACTCCATGACCAACCCTCACAGATTTATTATTATTAGTATTGATAAAAAAATCTTTTTCATTTTAGAATATAACATTCGAATCATCATCATCATCATCATCTCAGCCGTAGGATGTCCACTGCTGGACATAGGCCTCCCCCAAAATTTTCCAATTGGACCGGTCGGAAGCAGCCTGGCTGGATCCACCGAATATTCGAATATAAATACATATTTTAAAATTTAATAAATACTTTACTTAATTTAGAAGAATTAACCGGAAAAGGTGGTGCCCGCAACTTCGTACGCGATTAGTTTGTTTTTTTTTTTTTTTTTGAAAGCCCACTGGAACAATTTTCCAAGAATAGTTTAATACAGGTAATCAATACATCAGTAAAAACAGCATTTAAATAGGTTAAGCTGTTTTTGAGATTAGCGTACAGACACAGACGCACAGACAAAATTTCTAAAAACTAATTTTTTTGACCTCGGTAACAAGTACAATTTATTAATTTTTTTTTTTTTTTTTTCAAAAAACGTGTACATACACGACTCGTTTGCGGTCTTATCACATGATTATAAATAATTGTTTATTTGTTGTTTTAAGGGCCTAGTGTAACCAAAAAGGCGTTATTTGAATTAATTTAAAAATGAACAGCTTTTGCACACAGTTGTAACAAAATATTTTATTGCGTGCCTAGAACTGTGACTTTGCTTACACGTGAAAGGTCTAAAGTTCACGGTCGCAGATCCGTAGCTCCTGCTGAGCAACAGCTGGATCGATAGAGGGTGCAACCGGGATCTCGTGTCCCGGTCGTCCGCGAAATGCAGCCGTGACCTGGAAATTGGCGGGGGTTGGGGAGGGGGGAAGCAGAGCTTGCATAGAGGCCGGGCTGCACCGAGCAGTTATTTCGGTGCAGCTGATCGGTCGCAGTCGCTCGCAGCGCCTCCTCGTGCGCGCACGCTCGCGGTAATTTACCTTCAAGCCACGGCTGAAGTACCAAACACTCTGCCACTGCTTATAATTATTATTATAAACCGAACGCGTTTTACCTAAGGCGTCACACGCCTGCCGCACCTGTTGCGTTTGCTCGAGGTGAAACCGCATGGAAAACTCTTTTTCTGTGCAACGGACGCCCCCACTTTCACTTCACATTCCGCGACCACGGCGCTCGGTTGCGCCAAACCAGTATACGCAATGATATTTACGTGTTAAAATCGCTGTTTTGTGAAATTCGCCGATAAAGACTTGTTATAAGGTTGCGTTTTTGCAATTTTATACCGCGAATCCGCCATATGGGGTAAAACCATCTTTTACACCCCATAATGGCTTAGGCGACCTTACCCCACGCCGACAAAACACTTAATAAATAATTGATTTTTAGCATATTAAATGCACAGTCTAGACTAACCTTGTCCTCGTGATCTAAGATAACGTGTAAAAACAACAAGCTAATTATAATGTGTAATATAAAACAGTATTAAATTGATTTGCCAACAACTTGAGATCAGATGAAAAACACGGGATAGAAAATTGTCGCGCAATCGGTAATTATGCACATATTGGAAGCCGATGTAATATGACAGGTCTATATGGTTAGATGGCATTTAGCCAGGGATGCAGCTGTGAAGGTCACCCGAGGCAGCGGGGGGGTAAGGTGCGGGAGTGCGGGGGACGAAGTAGCGGGGGAGGGAATTAATGCAATAATTGACGAGCGAAATGCGCAGGTGCATCCGGGCTAAGCCCGGACCTTCAGAGCTCCCGGGCAATTTATCACCCATGTCATGCAGTTTTGATCAATGCACGAAACGACCCTGTTGCTTCAGTGCTCGGAGTTCTGATAGCACAAACAGTTAACTTTATCTGTGTGCTAATTAACCGAAGCTGACTAAACATTGTTTATAGTGACGCGTGCAATAAATCTATTGTTTAACTAAATAGTTCAACAATAAATTGGTTTTTAGGTACGTACCTACTTGACTAATTGCATATGAAAAAAATATTTACTCATTTAATTTCTTTTGGACTTAGAGCTTCTTGTCTTGCAATGTATAAGTTGCAATTTTTATTTCGGTTTTTTTTTTCTGTTTTAAATTAAATTTTAATAATTTTATTTTATTAATTTTATTTAAATTTTATGTTATAGCTGCTTTTATAGATAAAATTATTAACTAGCTTTAAAATTAAATGAAGTTAATTTTAAATTTAATGGTCAAATTTATTATTAGGTATCCAGATTAATATAAAAATTGACTGGGTGTCGAAAACATTTTGTTGTAGACTTGACTACTAAGTTATAAATTTATATTAAAATAAAATATTAAATTTCCCTGAAAAAAGGTTACCAAATGATAGCGAAACCGAAAACCGCATCGAAATCGGTTGCACAGCTGAGAAGAACACTGAGACTTTGTAATATTTTTTAAAGGTCGTAAAAATGAGAAAAAAGTATCGACGTAGCCAATTTCAGAGTAATGTCTCTCGGATAAATTTCTTATTTCGAAGTAATGTCTCTCAAATAAACTTCTTTTAAAAGTGGCATTTCTCTCAGAAGTAATTCTATTAAATAAATTGGCAAAAAAGGTCTGGAAATTCAACACTGACTTGTTGTATTTGCACTTTTTTATATATTTGTATAGTATTTGTGACTTTTTTTTAATATATTTGCATCCTCGATGTAGTGATACATATATAAACAAGCAGCCATTACAAACACTGTTACTTTCATTTAAATACGCATTCACTTGCAGCAGATGTGCATATCTGGTTGTGAAACGTGCATATCACGCGTAAAGGTGGGTGCACACTTGCGCGTTCGCCGCAACTTTCGCCCGTGAGACCATTGACCGTGGTCCGACTTTCTAAATCATGTCGTAACACCGGTGATCGCCCCGGCCATTGTAATTCACGATACGCCTCGGCGCGACACGCGATGTCATTACCTCTTTTTTTTTATTGTGATATTTTCGCAAATCCGTAGAAAGCGAGTTTGCGATTCGATTCCGACAGTCTGAGTTAATTGCGGGCCTGTGAGGATTTTTTTTGCATTTTCACCAATCATGTGATCGGACCGTTCGGTTGCGAGAATTATCTGCGTACGTAACGTGTGTACGTTTTGCTGTTTAATTGTTAAGAAACGCAGTGGTTAGTCGCAATTCGAAGAGGGGAGTTATTATAAGAGTACTTGTTATTGGGAGATATTGGTCAACTCGCGCCTAACTAAACTTGTGAACGGGCGCGAGTTATCCTGTTTGTATTTTACTTATTTTTTCATATGTCAATTCGAGCGACAGGATAATGTAGAGTCCGTTAAATTTAATCTAATGTTATGTTATGCATAAATAATAGTAAGTTGAACAAAACATTAAAACAAGATCTCTAGGCAAGATAGACTTTTCCTAGGTAGTTTAAAATATCAGATGATCCTAAATAGTTTTCAAACAAAAGCAGAATAGACAAAAAAATTAGACATAGACAAAATAATAAAGGCAAAGTATTAAACATAATAATTATCAGTGTTTGTACTGTATGTTTGTCCGATTACTCTTTAAACTGTGTAGCAAATTTTGTTGCGATTTTCAATTCATTTGAAAAATTCGTTTCAGAAGTTTCGAAATAAAACTTGTAGATATAAAACAAGAAACAATATTTTTTCACTGTTTATGTTTAACTTTATTATATACTTTCTATAAAGGTTTTTATTAAATATCCTCTAAATTTAATTTCTTCAACGAATCTTAGAAGAGCTCGTCTACGATTTTTCAGCTTAATTTCAAATACAATAATATAACCTATCGTCCCTAAGCTATTTAGTAGCTAACGTGTCACAAATTATTTATTATACGCTATGGGCTCACTGCCAAAATTCCAAGGACTCAATTATTCTAGTTTTCAATAGGTACCGCTTTTCAAGTAAAAAAAAAAACAAGTTTGTTTCTAACTTCGAGTCTAGATCTGACCTGACCGTGACCGAGCTAAATCCTAGGTCACCTAGGCAACCGTCCTTGGGCAGAATGCCAAAACGCCCCCCTCACGTATTTCTACTGCACTCGGTGAATTTCTCCGAAGCCGTTACAGGAATTCACTACAGTTTGAAAACTTTTAAGTCTAATTTTGCCCATTCCACTTACTGTTAAGCAAAACTTAATATTTTGCTTTTTTATTTTTTTTAGTAGGTATTTGTATTGTATTAGCAGAGTAGGTATAAATACTAAAAATTAAAAACATTTAATATATTAATTATTTTTAAATCGCATTTAAAATTGGTGAAAAGATAAAGCGATAAAATCTCTACCACTCTAATAATATAATATAATATTTATTTAATAATATAATATTAAATACATATTATAAAATAAAGTCGTATTCCGTCACTGCTAACTTCTTTTAAACTTTCTTCGGATTCGATTTGAAAAATCAATAAACGAGGTCGGTTCATGTTATATGATTTGCAGATAAAATTTTGCGCATACTACGGTAATTAAATAAAAAATGGGAAATATTTATTTATTTTTCTGTATCTAAAGGAACTGAACAGTATCTATACTTACAGTAATAATAAAACTTGAATTTTCATTAAACTTTACAGAGGTTTATGATATATTTTAAAATCAGCCCATGAGGGCCGACAAAGCAAGATGATAGAACTTCAATATAATTTAGTCACTTTTGTATCTTTATTTAGAAAAATGCGAAAAATATTTCTTTTGAAAGACTAACTTTATTCCTTCAATTAAGCTGTATCCTCATTCTGCTGCAAAAAGAAATTGTAAAAAAGAGTTATTTAATACGGCAACAGTTATACTCGACAACTTTATTTTAGAGTGTGAGTAGTACGAAAATACACCTTGTGGTGTCTCCCGTCCCGACACAGCCCCACTCTTCCCTGGTAACACCCGGGAAAATTGTAACACCTATACGCTAGGTTACCTCCTCCATTTAATCGTTAGCTGTTTATTTTCGTACACAAGACGGGATTAACCTGAAAAGATATTTGTAACAAATACATAATATATAACTGTCATATAATAAGAATGTCTAAGTTAAAATTGTTCATTAATCATTATACTAGCGACCCTTCCCCGGTTTCGCACATATGCTTATCTACTTTTTTGTAAAAGTACACAAAAATTCCTCGTTTACTATTTGTTGGTTCACCAACAAATATCAAAATCCGTTGGGTGGTTTAGAAGAAGGAGAAGACAGCCACTTAGAAGTTAGCGGAGAAATAAACAGAAGAGGGCAGAGATTTAATTTTATAATATAATAATTTGTAGCTATAGTATATATTTATTTTTATTGTGTTCAGTAATTTTATAAAAAAAAAGAGAGAAGGAGAGGATATCATAAGTTTGTTTTAAATATTATGTGGATGCAACCACTGCACCCTATTAGAAAAATTGCAAGTATAAAATTCATTTAGTAAAATCATAATTGTTACTTTCAGCATTGTAAATAAATAAAGAAAAATATTCAAATACTATCTAGCTAGAGCCTGCAATTTTATGAACAAAATTAAATATGTAAACATTGAAAGGGCTAAGGCCGGTTTTAGTGCTCTCCTGACGGTCAGGCCGACCGCGATAGCAATATGGCGTGCGTACGGTCAGGCAAGCTCTGTAACGACTTGTGAATTTTCATACAAATGACAAGCGCGTCGGTCGCACAGTCAGGAGTGCGTATCGTTAGTACTGACTGTCAGGAGAGCACTGAAACCAGCCTAACGCCCACGAAACGGCTAAAAGCAAATAATAAGATTTTATACAATAAAATTCTATGTTTTTAATCAAAATATTATTACTTCGGGTTCCCAAACGAAATTCCACTTAACCGTAATTGGGTTCCCCAATATTACGTATCCTCAAAAAAACTTCATTATCAAAACTTGAGATAAGAAACGGGGATTCCCCTTTCTTATCTCATTTCTGTGTAATTTTATCAATGACAGAAAACTCTCGTGTTGTTTACGTCTTTTTTTATGACGTTAGTATTCCGATTATGCTTCAATTTAATTTGAAATGTGCACAACACGTGAGCTTAAATCGGCTTCGTGGCTCGCAGAATAGACAGGCGGCGTGAGTCAGTCGGCCTTGAAGCTCGCATAATGCGAGCGTAAACCCACAAAACACTAAAATATTATTTATTAGTTCGGCAGCAAATGAACGCGCGGTGACAGCGCACCGAGGCCGTTTTGATGAGAGAAAACCTATCTATTACTTAACAATAGGTATTTCAAATGTAAAGGTTACGCGGCCTGACTCATAAGAAACAGACGCATTTTGCACTTTTTGATTTCCATCATTTTGATTTATTTGACTTGCGTCTTTAATAAAATATCGTATGCAGCAGCTAGGATCTGTTGTTTGAAAAATTTGCTCTATAATTGTCAAAATAATAAATAAACTATTAATAGTCATGTTTGTCAATATCTCAAAAGTATCCCTTCTTTTTTTACACATACCGGTTTTTGATTTGACAACGACTATTAATTATTTATTCAAAACATCAACCGTTCTTTGCGTTGTAAACAAGAGTGTACCTCTCCAAGAATCGTTGGTCTGCTTCGATCTAACCTGGATGATAAATATTTTAAGTTTCTGCAATGTTTTCACGTGTCACCGTGATGAGTTGGCATTCGAAATGGGGCATCTATTTTTGTCACTCGAGGCCCGCGGACGACAATAATATAGTGGCCGATGTACGTGCAAATCTCACCTTCATTACATAGAGCAATTGATTTAGCGATTTTCCAAAACGGTATCTCAGTGGCAGAGTGTATGCGGTGACCCAAAAACTCGGTGTACGGCGTGCGTGCTTTATCATAGAGACTGAAGGCATTGTTTTCTAAGTACATTTTCAAAATTTTAGCCTTGTCTCGCGAGTCGTGAGAAGCGGATAAATTGTAACGTAGGTACTGATGAAAGCAACTCGTACACCGGCGAAAGTGATAGATGCGTGAAATCAATTCTGTGGTGGGGCGACCCGAGACGTTCTTGGTGGTAGAATGTCGGTGGGCTGCGTGGCAAGCGCAATGTACTGGGGAGGTCTTGACAATGAGTGTCCTTTTTGCTAATAGAATTCATTTAATTACTAAATGAAACAAGTAGAATTCGGGTTTTAAATAGAAAAATTGTGATTTGGATAGTGAAGCAGGATCATTGGAAAATTATAATTTTTTTTCTGTCGAAACTTTATCTATTAAGAGTTTAATGATTCAGATTTCCATTAACGGAATGGGCTTTCCTTTACAATATTTTCGATTTGAGAATTTGCATTCAGTAAATTCTTAATTTTCTATTTAATTTCAAGTTTGATATTAGTTCAAAATTAATTCAAATTCAATGATATTTTTTAGTGAAACTTTGCGCGCGATCAGTGTAAAATTTTAAAGTCGAATTTTGTGTGACGCTTCAGTGTAACGATCATGTGACGCTTCTTGTAAGGTTTCTGCAAAAGTAAATATGTACATACTATCATTTAAAATATTTATTTAATGTTAGTTCTCTCCCTCTGTCTTACATCTACCGCTTACAACAATACAAATTTGATCGCCAAAGAAGTTTCATTTCTGACACGCGTGCTCTGTGCATGCGCATGTTTTTTTCTTTTTGTAGCAAATGTCAATACATTTTTCATTTATAACTTTACTGGTAGTAATACTTTTTCATTTAATTCTCATAAATACTTATAAAATATGGACTTTTCTGTGGTAAACTTCCATACATTTTTCATTTAGCTCTTAAACGAATTCTACTGGCGAAAGGGTAGAGAGTCGTGTAGACCCGCCTGGTCGCTTGGCGTTGGTCGGTTGCGTCAACCGACCCGCGGCCCCGTTGGCAGAGCGATCGCGTATTTCGAGCCGAGCCGAGCGCTGCACCGACCGCTTTACGAAACCGTCGGTTATGCAAGGCGTGTCGCTGCCAACCGCTCGCGCACCGACCGACTGCGGCCGGAAGGAAAAGTGGAACGCGCCGCAGTGGCACGGCCGCGCGCGCCGCCTCTGCACGCCGCGCAGACTACTCCACTCTCAGTGTCCTCTCCTCAGTGTCGTGACAGTGTCTCAGCTATCGCTTCTAGAACGTTGGAAATGAGTGTTGCGTTGCGCGAGTCCCACGCCTACAACGGGATTATTTTAAACTAGATAATCACATCCACTGCTGAACAGACGTCTCCCGAAACCCACTAGTCTGTGACTAGCGCGGCACGTGCTGCAACATATGCACATCACGTGTGCAATCGATTGCACATGTATCTACTGCATATACAGTGTGTGTGTGTCCAATACTAACTAGCGATATCCTAGGTACATAAATTACAACTGCTTTAATATACAAATGCACTGCATACAGAGGTCCAATCAATTTCCCCTCTATGTGGCAGCCATTTTGATTTCTTTTCTCTGTACAAAAAAAGGCACATCTCTGATAGTTTTCGTCTTACTGAAAAAAAATAGGCTTATTCGGAGGACAACAATATTGTCCATCGTTTACATTTCGAAACAAACGGTTTACATTTTAGTAACTTAAAAAAATTTCAACTCCAAAAAATCAATGTAATCAAATGCAAATTACTGGATAAAATAAGATAGATTTGGAGCTGTGTTTGTGTATTAAAATAGTTGTAATTTACATGTACTTAGAACATCGTTAGTCCATAACCGGACATACTGTATACTGTATATAATGTGCATGTTCCCTATTATATTTTATGTGTCATAAAACTGCTTCGCTTTGCTTGCATGCAATTTTAAAGACTGTCAATAAAAGAAATAACTAATATAACTTTATTAAAAAGTAAAAAAAAAAATGTACCTTACCTACCTACATAGTTGCGAAAACTCACCGGGAACTGGTTGTAATTACAAATGTGGTAATTTATAATTTGATGTCTGTTTGCTATGTTGGCTTGAGAGGGAAAGTGCTCGGTGGACCGTGGCTTCCTCGGGCGGGCGAATAATTTGTGACGTCATCCAGTAAAAGTGTACCAATCACCTTAACAAATCAACTAACTGTTTGAATCGCATTCTATTTAAATTTCCACATTCATATCTTGTATCTAACATTACACATTGGCCCTTTAACTCTGCCCCATGCGTGCAAGGACATATTAATAGTGTGTAGTAATGTTCATACAATAAAGCGGACACATTTGTTATGTACGCCGGGATCCCATACTCGGCCCTCAATTGCACAATGCGGCTTATCTAGCACATGAGAGACAATTATTTGCCCTACTTTCTTAGCAAGTGAGCCGATCTGCAATTACGCGCTGCACTTTCGACATAACTCTGCTTTTAAACTTCGAAATAACCAAAAGATACGTACGTTCTCTACTATTTAAAAAGTAACACTGTCTCCGTTTCAGATAAAAACTCATACATGTGTTTAAAAAAAAATATATAAAAAAAACACGGTGATGTGATGGAGTTAATCAGTGGTGAGTAATGTGCAATAGAACGAATGCACATATTACGTCAGTGCAGTGAGCGCTGCGTTGCGTTGCGCTGGGGCAAGCGCGTAGGAGTCTCGATATTAACACTCGGTACATACTCCAACAATCCGCCCACTAAACCAGCATCCATATAGATATTTTAAAAATATATTTATTAATGATATTTAAGTGGAAATTATATCAAGCGGAACTGGAATGGCAGTCTATGTCTGCCATTCCAGTGAGGTCTAGGAGAACAGGACACTTAGCCCTGAACAGTGTTAGAGATTGTTTTTATTTAATTTGACGGATTATTATGATAAGTACAGTGATTGCCTAGTAGTAGTAGAACGCTTGACTTTCTTAACGCAGAAAGCAAGTTCGAATCCCAGTGGGGCTCTAAATGTTTCTCAATATCTTGTATTGATTAGAAATATTTATTACTTGATCACTTGCACGATGTTCTGTGGATTTTAGTAATCCACAAAACCTCATTTTGAGGAGAGATCTGTGTTCTCTTACGTATTGTGTTGTGTATATCTTTTCTAAGAAAAGTCCGGAAAAGTCCCTGAAATCACCTGGAATTTCTCATGTGACCGATTGATTTACATTTCTCCAACACATTGAATAGTTAATTAATGACATGATAATTCTATTTATCAAATCTAAGTCATTTAATGGCCCGTAAATTAATAATAACTTTATAATAATATTAATTATTATTAAAATAAAGTAATACAATTGTACAGGTTGGTTTTTGAAACTTGCAAGTATTTAATCTATTGGATGGTGTGTTATGTCGGTCTCTGAGCGAAGCCAACTCAAGGCCGTCAGTATGACCCACTTGCGCTCACCTTTGTTTCGCATTCTAGCCACGATAAAATAGTCTCAAACGACATCGCAATCAATATCATTAGTAAGTAATTGCTGGAAGAACGTCAGCAAACTATTTACTTGTTTCAACAACGAATTCAATCGTCATTAGTAGCCTTGCTCTATATGCTAGTAATATTAGATTATTTTCTACAAGCGGCCCGCCGCCGGTTATGCACGGGTGCATTTTTTTTCTGCAAATATAAATGCACAAACGTTCCTCGTTGATAGGTCTTTTCATGAGTGGAAACCTTATAAAAATCCTTTGGGTGGTATAGAGAAGTTAGCGGAGAAACGGTCAGACGAGGACAGCGATTTCAATTTATCATTTCATAATTGTACATTTTGAAAATATTATTGGAATTTATTTAAATGGTGGCACAATATTCTTAAATTTGAAGATTTAATCAGATGATCTCTTTTACATATTTTTGTTTCATAAAAGATGTAGGTCATTTGGATAATTTCATATTTAATTCATTGAACGCGATCAAGGTTAATTAAAGTTTACATATAATTTACTAAGTATTTGTATTAAGCAAATGTTCAAAACAAATAGAATACTTGTTGGATAACTTGAGTAGGTAACTGTTGTAGTGATTGTGCATATACCTAGATACTTAGTGCTCCTATAATTACGCATCAATACACCGACACGTGTCGAGTGACAACAGGCTTTGTACACATTGTCATATCAATTGATATAAAATATACTCTTGCAAACAATTTAATGCAATCATATTTCTAGTGTTGTACAAACATTGTTACAATATTTTTTATTTATTTATAGCCGGTTCCGTTACCGAAATGTAGAAAAATCCAACAAGGAGATAATATTTTTATTGAGAAAATTGTAAAAAGCACTACTTGTATAAATAAATAGTAAGTAATAAATTTAATGTAGAGCTGTTATAAAAAAATTAACGCAAAAACATCACTAATATTTAGTTAAGAAAATTGGATATTTTTTTGGTATAATGAAAAAGCGAAAGAATATTTTATGGCGATATTTAAAATTTTCTACACATTGTTTTAGTTATATAATATCAAATTGTAGACAAAAAAAATAAAAATAGAAAAAATCTATATAGGTACTTACTGAAACCTGAAACATTGGATTCATTAGAAATCGGTGTTTTTATGTTATAATGTATAGGTAGGAAGACAAGCTGACCTCAAGCCAGTCAGTTACCATCAAGTCCTACCGTCGGGTAGGATTAAGGATCTGGGATAGGTAGGGAAAGTGGACTCTGGCATCCCTTAGTCAATTACCGAAACACAACAGCACACGTGCAGTTATTTTACGGTGATCTTCTGTGAGGGGGTTGTGTAATGGTGGTTGATGAGGCAAATCGAATACTAGGAGTAATTTAAAATTTAATTAACATTGATGTACAGATAAGTGAAATTGTGCCGCCATTCTTCATTAAATTTCTCGCCGTTCAATTGGTCAATTAATAATTTTAACATGATCTTTCTCAACATTATTACAATCACAATGTGTTCAACTTATGAAATGTTAACTGGATTGAAGTTATGTAAGCAAACCGCTCTAAACGAATGTGAAAGTGAAGCCCACCAACTAACAACTCTTTCTAAAAACATACGACAAAGAAGTCTCCGCTTTTTTTTTATCAGCACTCATTATTTAAATGTCATACTTTCACCACACTTTCTTTTTGAATATATTACAAACATATTACATACATTCTGTACAGTGATTTCGTCTTATCTGTCTCGTTTTACCAAGGGACGAATTGAGATGTTGTTATTATGTTATTATTTCTCTAAAGATTATGAAAAATTTACGTACTGATCTTGACCTTTGGTATTGTTTCGAATATTAAAATGAAATAATATATTATATATTAAAATTATATATGTACGAGTAGTTCTGATTTTTTTTATTACTAAGGGTTCTTTCACATATTGGCGCTAAAAACATAGGTGAATATTAAACTGAAAAAATACATTTTTCACTGATTTATTTTTTAAGTTAATATAAAAAGGTAGTCCTTATTAAAGTAGTATATTTTTTAATTTATTATTAGATAAGCCTACCTAATATTTGCTTGTTTAAACAAAAAGATGACAAAAAATCAGAATAGGTATTCATGGTGTAGTTATTTTCCACTCATCAATTATAAACCGCGAGGTATTCCCCATAGATGACGTGATCTTTCATAGAAAAACAATGATTTACATAAGCGTCCGTCAGTTTTCTTGGATTTATCTGTTAACCTTGCGCCCATTAACACTCGTGTCAATCAGATAAAAACATGACAGGAAGCTTTCCTAGAATAACTTTTATATGTCCTATTGCCTGTACTTTTAATTAAATTTGCATGTATGTATTATTAATTAAATTTTCTTTCTTTATAATAGCCGGAATGTGCATGTGATTGATTATATTAGGATGAGATTTTTATACCTAGATTTTAATTCCACATGAGTTCAAATCACTAACGACCAATAAGATCCCAGTTAACTGCTAGAAAAATTCAGAGAAAGGTCATATTCTCGAAGTATTTTCTACCAAATAATCACTTTTGCGTTTAACTTAAACATAGGCGAAAAGAATCAAGGTACCGATTCATGAAACCTAGAATCGGTTCAAGAACTAACAAATAATAAAATTACACTTTTAAAACTCAAAAAGAAATCCCCTAATCGATAGTGAAAACTGCATCAAAATCTGTTGTGTCGTTTACGAGAGATAAATCCACAAACAGAGACGTATATAACAATCAATTTAGTGATGTAGCAACTAACACAGCATTAACATGCATCATGATACACTAACGCTTTTTTTACTATAACATCTACGATTATTACTCGACTCATAAGTGTTGGGACATTAAGTTGTGTATGAATCGACAGACAATAAATTCGTTGTGCAAAAACGGTTTAGTGATGCGCCACGCTCGATAAAAGTGTATCGACGGTCTGTTTACGTCCCGGAGTTCGTCCCAGGAGTGCGTTTGCAAAGCACGCTTCGAGTTTGCGTTATGGCAAAGTTGACACTGTAAATGCACTATCTGGTACGACACTCCGGGATGTGTTGCTACGCTCCTGATCAGCCTCACGGATTTAACGACGCTATAAAACTATGAACTATATACAATTTATTAGTAAACCTATGAACTGAAAGTGATTTATGAACGTTTATTTATTTTGCTACTCCTCGCACTATTATTTTTTAGTATTATTGTTGTATATGTCTTGTTGCTTTAATGTGAAAAGTACTAGAGTTTATTATGTTTAACATTTTTAATAGAATCTATAGCAAACGTCAACTAATACGGCGAGAGAGGGCGCTATAGTACCCATTAGCTCTGATTGGCTTGAATTTTTTTTTATAAAACATTTTTTGTAATTTTATTTTTAGGTAGATTTTTTGTCTACTCATTCTTGTCTTATTTTGTGAACAATCTTTTTAATGAAATATATAGAAAGAATATGATTTATTAGAAATTTTTCTCTGGATACTTTTTTGTTTCTAATTTGAATTGATAAATATAAAATGATTGTTTACAAAATAAACTCCAAATTGTAGTTAGCTCTCTTTATGGCCGTCTAAACTGACTTTTGCAACTATTTTTTTATGTGGTACCAACATATTTTATTATTATGTTATCATTATGCCATGCGCTTTATAAACGGGCTCTATATTGTGTAATAATTTGCATTCTATTATATTAAGTTGTTAAGTTAATATTCTATTTCAATTATGTAATTCTATGTAATTTATTTGTATTGTAGAGTTGTTATGCTTTTTCTATGTTTTCAGTGTTTTCAAGGGGATTACATTTTTTAAATTGACTCTTTTTGTTTTATTTATTTATTTTAATCAATCAATGGCATGCCTGCACGTATATATAATCTTAAAGGGACCTTATCGAAAATGTTCGCAAATGTTAAGTATAATTTTGATATTTTTCATCTAATTCGATTATATTTTGATAAAATAAAATTCGATTTCTAAATATTTAACAAATACCTATCGTATGTTCCATGGTATATAATATATATAAATTATATTCCATTACTATACGATACGATAAAAAGTAATGTAATGTTTGTACTGAGAGTGAGAGATAAACTGAAAAGGAGTAAGGAAAAATTTATACAATTGCGATAAAGTCCCTTGCAAAAATAATTTGAAATATGACGTATACCTACTGATGAAATATCTGCTAAGCTAGTTTTAATACGTCCGTACACAAAGTAAAAAAATATAATGGTGGTCAGGAAGCCATTGTGGCCACAGTTCCCTCGTTTAGCCTTCAACAGTAATTACTGTCTAGTTGGTGTGCTATTTCATTCAACTCTCACGTTATCATTCAATTGAAATGTACTACAACAGAAACAGATTACTTCAGATCATACTTTGTTATTTACAGTTATTAGATACTATACATTGCAGAGAAATATCTCAATATATTTCTCTGCAAGCTGTGTCTGCAAGTCTATGAATATTGAAACACTGAAACGACACTAGACGGAACAATAGAAAAGAATGTACATTCTGAATTGAATTAGTTTTTGTGGTTTCCAAAGCGCGATTGCTCTTTCTGGTTTGATCACTATTCTGAGTTATATAGAAGCAGTAACATACAAGATTATTAACAATACAAAATTAACGTCTCTTAACTGAATACCATACTACTACTTGTTTCTGCATACTATACTAGACTGTAGTTATAACAATTGTTGACATATACAATTGTAGATTCCAATAAATATTTTATTTATCTCATCTCACATATTGAGTATAGGTATATAAAATAGGTAGTTATATATATATGAAAATAAATCAGTAGTATTTCGAAACAGTACTAGCACAACAAAAGTTGTTTATACCGAATCCAGATATATTAGTAGGGATGATCAAGCTGACGATGACAAATTACGCATTCAGAAGATAGTTCATATAAATTGTAGTTAAAAAAATACTTAGTGCAACCAGTATCTACTATTTAGTTTGTGAAACAATCCCAGTATAGATGATAACTGTTGGCACAAATGTGCAAGTTATTTTTGACAGCTGTCAACTCTCAACGAGCACGCGTGTAGGAAAATATTGGTCACCGTATAATTAGAGCGTGTTTAAATAGTAACAATGTTTTGCACGTACTTATCGGCTATTTTTGCTCAGCCTTGGGGATCTTACTGAATTACTGGTAGTTAAATAACTATTTCCACGGAAGACCATCGAAAACGTGTGTGGAATCTCACAAGCATATTTTGGTTATGAGACTTGAACTTTCTCACAGAAAACTGGAGTCAATTATTTAACGATTCATAAAAGTACTTCATCATAGATATGATTATAATAATACATAGGCTTTATTTTTATGGTGGCAGACCGTTTATGGATTACTTAATGGCAGGTTGCTAGTAGAAACATAAACAACACCAGGCTTTAAGATAATGGGTAGTGTGGTGAAGAGCGATTGTGAAATCTGACTTTAAAATATGGCAATACAGTAGGTTAGGCAATTTTATTATTTAGAAAATCAATTCTATACCTATACTCAACTCCAAAACAACCAATAAAATAAGTACCTAAATATGAATAACAATTGCAAAGCTATACTTAATAATAAAATCAAAACTAGAATGGTAAAGTGTACACGTGTCGATATTAATATTATCGACATGTCACAGCCCTTTTCTAGGACGTTGTTTGCTTGTGGAATGATAAATAGATCATATGTATTCAATCAATCAATATAAGCTAACACACGCGTATTAATATTGTATTAATGTAATTTATAGCAAGGATTAATAAAACTTAAACAAGTAAGAAAGTAGTATGCAATTAGTTAGTACGCAATAAAAATATTTTAAAATGATCCCACCTCTGTAAAGCCGTTTTAAGTTATATTATGGAAAACTATGAAAGTGAACTTTTTTCTACGAGTCACATTTGCAAAAGATTTGTCAAAATAATATTCTTTTAAAAGGTTAAAGTTGACAGACAGGTTGACAGTCCACTTGGGTGGCTACCGTCACCTAAACACGAGAAACGGTAAAGTGTGCGCTGCCGACCAAAGTAGGAGGATAAGTCTTCGGGAAAGAATAGAGATACCTTACTCAGTACTCACTCACCGAAACACAACAGCACGTATGCTTTTATTTCACGGTGGTCTTCTGTAGGGGCCACCCCCTTACACCTAGACGGACTGCCCAAGTGGCTGCTAAACCCAATGTGCCTTGCCTTGCCACTATACGACATACGATTTATAACTTGGGATGTCCAATATGACGCTACGTTTTTTATGATTACGCTGGAAACCATTTTTGCCCAGTTGTTATCGTTTCTGCAGCTAAAAGGGACCTTTGCCACTAATGGGTCCCAAATCTGACTATGTCGGTTCTATAACGGTTTTATTAGACACTAATGGTATAACTCCTCATGTAGAGAAACTCCATTCATCACCATTCAGAAACACGCTGATTTAAAGGCCGTTAAAGTCATCCTGATTTTTTTGTGTTTAACTTAATAATAAACAAAAATGCTCATAGAATAGAACCAATTACTTTTCAGTTAACAATCTTTTATTGTGAAAATGTAAAACAATGATTTCCACAATACTGTTTAACTAGTAGGTCAAGTGTGGGTTGGCCAGCGAATCAATTGAGAAGCCGTATACCAGACAGGCACGTGACCTTGCTCAGTAATCGCATTTGCTTATTTAGCTTATTGTCACTATTATTAAAATCAAGAACGTTAAGCATCTTTGTGGACTGCATTTTATTTATTTTTATTTGTTTCACCTAATGCAGCCGGTAAGCTCTACTCTTCTGGAATGTTGACATTGTTGAAATCAGGTGGGAACCTGCCATTCTAACCCAACCCTTCAACACATAATTACATTTATACTGAGACAGCTGCTATATGTAATTTATTAAACAGCCCTGAACATGACGGAACATTCCTGAACGTGACAGAACTGCGCTGAACGTGCCAGAACAGCTCTGAACGCGGCAGAACATCCCTGAACGCGACACAACAGTCCTGAACGTGACAGAACAGCCCAGAACAGCGCTATTCACTATCAGTTACTTGGCCTGTTTGGCGCAAAAGCTGAATAGACTAGGAACGCTGCAGACTCATCTCCATACAAAACTACTGTTTTCTATGGACAAAAAGCTGAATGGAGCTAAATATTTCAAAAGTTATTACAACAAATTCGTCTTATAATAAGTTTTATTGAATAAACCATTTACTTTTTTGTTGTTTTATTTTCATTGTATTTTTATGTACGTAATTTTTTTTTAATAAATCTTAAAACTGATTTAATAAATTCCAATTGAAGAAAATATAATATAATATAAGGTTAAGGATATTACAATTAAAAAATATAATATTAATGAAAACAATGACAGGTATATTTAATTACAGTTAAAATAATATACTATACCTTTCAGTTACAGTTAAAATTAGAATTAATTTTATACTTAAAGATTGAAATAAAATGTGGAATTTTGTGACAAAAAGATGACGTGATTTGCAATTATATCCATATGAAATGAATAACCTTGTAGAGCTACGAAGTTTCTTCCAAGACATCTACGATAACAAGGACGCGGATTTCCCGTTTAAGCTACGGCGTAGACTGAACGTAGAATGGGATTGTGTAGTCTACAGTTTATATTACCATTTAAGGAGTTCTTTTTAAAAAGCATAAAATATATGATTATCATTAATCTAAGTACAAATAATATATTGGTCTAAGATTTCATTTACTACTGTTTCGGATGAGATCGAAAAATCTATATATGTATATAAAAATTTTGGGTTTGATTGTTTAAAACCGCAAAACTCTGTAAGTATTTTATCGATCACTATAAAATTTTGCATACATCAAGTGTACAGAAAAAGACATGAATGACAATGAAAGAAAAAGTTATCCAGCCCGCAAAAAGTACTGTTTCCGATTGATCATATAAAATATATAAGAAATTTAATTAACAAAACATAACCGTCAAATGTCTATTTGTCTATGTATCAGGAACTTTTGGTGAAAGCTCACTCGTTATAAGAAAATATCTCCAATCAAAAAAAATTTACCAATCACAAAAATCCTACCAGTGATGACGTATGACCAGTGACTGATTCATAAGGTTGAAGTAGTTTAGCAAGTAGCTCGTAGTTTCTTTGGTAATTGGAATCAGAAATTCTGAAATTAGTGTGTTTCTGAAGAACCAAAGTTGTCGACGTAGTCATGCGAATTAGCAAGTTGAAACGACAATCTGTAGCAGAGCGGATAACCGATGGGGTAGAGTTCTCGAATAGAGGCTACGAATTAGAAAGCGCACCGTGGGGCTCCTTAGGACCTTGCAAACCGGAGCGTTGTGAATAATAACGAAACGATAGAAAATTAAGCCCGGTGATTGGTTGTTGTAACACCCACATAAAATTTTGACAAATCACCGGGCTTTATTTTCTATCGTTCTCTAACTTCGTGAAGGGAGCGTTGGAATTGATGTGCTCATGGCTAAGGCCCCAAGTTGACAGACGACATGGTCTCATAGCCAAGTGTGCTTTCTACAGTCGTTTTACACTGTACAAAATTTTAATTTGTAATTAGTTCTCTGGCACCACCGCCGAAAGACAACAGCACACATGCATGCTATTATTTCAAGGTGGTTTAGTAAGGTGGTAGTTATACTGCCGCTAGAACCAAATGACGGACGAAACGCAGTGTTAACTATTTCCCGGATTCAGACCAAACACATTCATTGACGACATGTTTGGTCTAATGTCTAGTAACTCTAGCTATTAACCAAATGGTCGCGGGTTCGAATCTCGCTAGGGGCAAATGTTTATGTGTTAACATTTTACCATTGTACCTGAATCATGGATGTTTTCCATAACACAAGCATTACCTAGTTGCTTACCATATAGGTGCTATGTGTATGTGTGAAGATATCAATTTCAGGCATGGCCAACTTAAGTTATTTAAGTTGGCCAAGGCCATGCCTGAAATTGAACCCGGGATCCTTGAGACAGAGCGGCCACTCGTTCAAGGGGTCGTTATGTTTGTACTGGTTTAAGAGAGTCATATTGTTCTTTACAGATAACGGTCCGCCAGCCACCCAAGCTGCAGAGCCAACATCAAGACGGTGCCTCAATGCTACAATACATTAGGATTGAATTAGGATGAAAACTGCTTTAGTTTAGGCACTAAGTATTAACTTGTCTGGAAGGGGACCTGAAAGTTTAAAAGAAAATATGATGTAGTTGCTCTAGTACCATTGGAGTGTACTATTAATAGTACTGACATGTACTAGTGATAGGTACTACTAGGTATCGCCAGTACTTTTAAAAAGAAACTAGTATTTATACAATAACAAACACAACACAATAATAATATTTTTAATAATATTTAAATTATAAGAGCTCACTTTTTTGAGATTCCTACATTTTAACTTTAGTGAATAGTTGACTGCCTTATCTATAGTATAAAAAACTGCTAAGTATTTACTTACATAATTATTATTATGAGCACTATTTGTCGAACTACAACCTCTGGTTCCTGTTATGTTACTCGTATGTGCAATTTTTTTCCATTATCATATTTGAAATTTGAAATGTGCTTGAATTGATTTAGCAGTAGGTATATAAAATATTTAAAAGTAATTAACGAATTAGTTACGCTATTGGCACTTAACAATTAAATAATTTAATCGATAAATTTGAAAACTAGAAAAATCGAAGATTCAGAAATATTAATTTCTTTTAAATTCCTTAATTTACATTGTAGATTAACTTTTAATTATAGGGACATAATAATTAAAAGTCAAATTTAGTGAATACCTCCACTTACCAAATGTTCCTTTTAAACCTGAAAACAAATCTGTAAGTGTAGGTATTGTATGTATGTATGTATGTATGTTCCTCCATAACTCTTAAAATTTTCATGAAACTTGGTAGAAAAACATTTAGCCGTACGGGACACAGGACAGGCTACTTTTTAACGCGGATGAAGTCGCGGGCGCCAGCTAGTTATTAATTAATATGAAATATTTGAGTAATTTCAGGTTCCTGACTTCTGGGAGAAGTAATTGACGACGGAGTAAATAGAAGCTAGAGAAACCTGTACCTTAAGACGACTGGCCTAGTATTGTAGTAATATGTCGATCAGTCTTGAGTTTAGGGTTCCGGCTTAGTTTCTTAGTTATTCAGAAGACGCGACAAGAAGCGGCTCGAAGGACTCGCGCTTGTTGGGTAGACCGCGTTGGCAGTGTGGTTAGCTGGTTGTTTATTTGAGACAACAGCCACTAGCGACACTGCCTCTGCGTGCACCCTCAATCAACAGAGACACGAAGAAAGAAGCAACTCAAAAATTTTGAAGTTTTATTAACTATTTCTCCAGGTGCTTGAGGCCAAAATGTATGTAATTATGTACCTGAAAATTATGTATTATCCTACTTTGAGTCAATGTAACTTAAAAAAAATGTAAGACCTTATTTTAGAAACACAACT
Organism: Synanthedon vespiformis; assembly: GCA_918317495.1. Taxonomy (NCBI): domain Eukaryota; kingdom Metazoa; phylum Arthropoda; class Insecta; order Lepidoptera; family Sesiidae; genus Synanthedon; species Synanthedon vespiformis. The sequence continues at coordinate 4,789,690 of OU906962.1, forward strand.
TTTTTTTCGTTTTAGACTCTTTTTGTTATAATAAAACAATTATTAATTTATTAATAAAAACAATAACTAAACACACTTTAATTCCTAAGAAATTAAAAATATATATTAGTTATGTGTGTCACTCGAAATCTGCTTTGTAATTTGGTACTTGTGTTTTTTTCCTAATATTAAGTAAGTAGCTTTTAAATTGTATGATAGTTTTAAGTTCTAGTTTCTATGGCTTTTGATTCGTTTTATAAGTGAAATTTTACCTGTATGTCCGGTCTCAAGATTTATTATTTGATCCCTTAACAGATGAGTAGGAAAGATATGCTGGATGCAAAATCAATTTACGTTTGGAGAAAAATTAGCAAACATAAAATTGGAAAAATCCAAGCCGAAATTAATTTTTAATGCTACAATAGGAGTCGGCATTTAAGTATTTATACAAGGTTTAGACATGAATAATTATGATTTTATACATTTTTTTAATGTCATCAGATTCTGGTATACCTCTACCAACCATTTGGTGGTAGGTTTCTTCAAAGGGAACAAACCATCTGTACAAAAATTCAGTTTATCTACCGAAGTACACAGACCGTCAAACCGATTCTGTCAACCGATAATGCAATTAAACACATGTAAAAATATATGACAAAGCCATAAATTAATGCAAGTCTAGAATAACAACATTCGAATGTTTAGTTGTGTGACACAAGTAATGCAACTGAAATAAACTGCATCACCTTCAGGTGCATTTATGGGAAGCGTGCCAGGAATATCGTGCGCATACCTATTCGTCCCCACGTGTCAGCGCTGATAATAAAATATTTTGCGAGACTCATCCGTTTCATAGCGTTATAAATAAGTTTTTTACATACATTTGAAAGCTTTTAGAAAAATTGTTATAGAAATTATAGAATAAAGTGAATACGATATTCCATTATTGAGGCAAGGACGCGCTTGTGCAAGTTATATTTAATTAATAAATAAAAATAAACTAACCTCGACTATGGAGCCAAAACACGCTAAATCTGATATAAGTTGTTAATGACTTGGGTATCCTGTTATGGATACCCAACTTCTTAACGAGGTTTTTACAAGGTTCTTAAGGTTAGTCATGGAAATATCACTAATATCACATCAAACGAACCTGTGGAAGTTAGTGAAACCCCTTCGTCAACTAGGAAATTATAGTTTTCTAACGTCTGAGCAGATCTTTAATAAATCTAAATAGTATCATAATCTAATCTTAAGAACCATCAACTTTCAAACAAAAACAAACGATTCAAATTCGGCCCATTCGTTTTTTAGCTACGATCACTCAGAGGTCAAACTTATAACACCCTTCTTTTGCGTCGGGCTTCGGGGGTTAAAAATGGTCAAAGTTAAGTAATAAATTAATGATACAATTAGCTTGATTTTTATTATTGCAAGTACCTACAACACAAGACGATTTTAGAGAGGCTTTAATGTCGCATTGCAGTCTACAAAAGCCGTAGTCGTCGCCAAACAAAATACGTTACGGCTGAATGTTACGGCTGACCTGACCTGGCAAAAGACCATCGCCAATTTCGTACTCTATAATATATTTTTCTGGCAACGACGAGCTATAAGTAAAACGTCAATGCGACCTTATCGCGTGCAATTATTTATTTATTTATTCTAATCTAAGTATGAAAATTGTTACAACAAGGCTGTAAATCATCAAATTGCAGCTATGTAATTATTTCATCATAAATAATTTCGAAACACGAAGTTAAGCTGAACACGAGGCCAAGCCAAGTAAAGTTCTATTTTCATGAAAATTTTGAATTCTTGAAAAAAGAATCATCATCTTTAAGTTGGATTTTTTTCTTAACTCCCAACAATTGCTTTCATTCTTTATGGTACTTATATGGTATATATATATATATATATATATATTGAATTGTATTTTTTTCTTCCCAGTCCATAGGTACTGTAAAAAAGGAGGTTCGCCATAAATCAGTTAGTAAAATCTCTATTTCCGACTACATAATGGTATCCAAAATAAATAAATAAAATTAATAACCGAGCATTCTTAAAACTGGGTTTAACTGTTTTTTAATGTAAAAACAGCAATAAAACAAGACATTTAGCGATATTCTGTTTTATTTCTACAAATAATTACACAAGTTTATGATCTCCCTATAATCAAGTTACATTCTGTACAATTACTAATTAACTAAATGCGAGCTTAGTTACAAAAATATACCTAAAAGATTTAAAAATTAACACCTTACTTTTCAGCATGCATTTACATAACATACCGTTAGGTGATTAGGTATTATTTATTAGACATAATACACAGATTAATTAATTATTATTGCTTGTAAAATAGGAATGATATAATAAACTGATTTCTGTCAACACATTTAAACAATGCCTTTATTTAACCTTCCTCAAATTGATCAACGATTGTTTCAGGTTTTGATAGCAAATAAATTTATATCCTATTAAATGTTTTTTATTTACTCATATTAATGCAATATGACCTATTATTATTCTGCAAGTGGACAAAATTCTAACAAATTACAAGATCCTTCTTAAATGAGCGAAACGTACCGAGAAAATCAACTAAGTGGAGCGTAAGTACAGATTATATTATGTTTTAAGAGAACCAAAGTAAGAAAATCAGCTCATGGAGAACGAGAGAGAATTAGGCTTCGCGTAGAGCGTACTGAACATCTGTCTATATCTATATAATAAGTTGAAACAGTAAATACCCTTGTCGCAATTTTATTATCTTTGCCTTTTATATGACGTGATGAAGCAATGATAAATACCTAATATTTTTGTCTATGCTGGTGCCATCTGGTGGATCATAATAAAAATTTGACCTTTACATTACAATTACACTGTATCTGCTCAACGTGCCTATTTTTGGCTATTTTATAGGATTATTAAATAAATAAAAATAATTAAGATATACTTGCTTAATAAAATAGATGGGAATAATTTTATGTTCTCTCGTTGAGTGGCCGCAACGTTTCCATTACTATTAAAATTATTTTAAACGCCCTCTATTTATGGAATGAAGATATTAATCTTATATTATTGTGCATTATTATATCTTTATTATTTGATGCAGTATGGTGCGATACATAATATTGAGCACCATATTATTTCTGCTACTTAACTTTTGACTGATTCATAGTGAAATTTTTTTTCATAAAAAAACCATTTAGTCACTGTTTCGCGACGTTTCCACGTGATATTCTAATTCCATATGATAAAAATAAAATCTTTTATTTTTATTTAGATCAAATTTAGCCATATAGTTCCTCCGATCTGTTATCGGTCAAACGAAACATGTACCCACTGACAGAAAAAAATATTGTAATATAAATGAAATAAACACAATGAATAATTATAGAATGTTACAGCAGAAATTCTAGATCTTTTAGCCCTTCGTGGATACCTATTTATTACGTGTGTACAGTCAAAAAAAGTTCATTTCTAAATTATCCCATCTTAATTTAAAAAAAAAATGTACCTATAGTTTTTTTTAATTCTATTTTAACGATCACTATTGCTTTAAAATTATTTCTTCTACAAGTCACTTTCTGGCTGAAATTGATATAACAAAATAACACTTGAAATGAACTCTCATTATAGTTTGCGTATTGTTGATTAATAAAAAAAAATAAAAATCATGAACTTACTCGTACGTAAGCTAAACATGATCCGATATGTGACAACGTCGGATTTAACATCAACGCCATCTAGTTATATCCGGCGTGAACTTTTCTCAAAATAAACTTTTTTTTTTAATAGGAAGTCACTTGGCACTTCAAGTTCGACACTCGGTTTAGTATTTTTTGACAATTTTAGTGGTGTACCTTTTTATGTTAAGTTCCACTTGATGGTAGGTGGCTACCGTCGCCTATAACACGAACAACGCCATAGGTCCTGCAAATGTGCTGCCAACTACTATAGGATTACGGATAAGGGATAGGGAAATCCGATAAGATATTTGGGAAATTGGATAAGGGGTTGGTAAATCAGTTAAGGGATTGGGAAATTGGATAAGGGATAGGGAAATCAGTTAAGGGATTGGGAAATTGGATAAGGGATAGGGCAATTGGATAAGGGATTGAGAAATGTATTCGAATTGAGTTTAAGAAAATCACAAGAAAATAAAATGAAGTCCAAGTGACCTGCTATTTGAAAACGATATTATGTAATTGCAAAAATAAAGAATCTTACAGGATCACCGCGTATAGGGGTTGTAAGAGAAAAAAAAATGGATTAAAGCTAGATATTGGAGTCAAATGTATTTTCATTATTATTTATTATATTTTTTTTTTACACCCATTATACATGCATCATTATTTATACTGTGAAACAGTTCAGGCATTCGAGAGGTAGCAGTTTACTAATTAACACAACGTTGAACACGTTTCTCGTTTAAAACACCGACACTAGGTACTACTGGTTAGTTCATAATTGAGATACAATTTTTTTTCATACATTAAATTAATATAAATATGACTTCACAACACAAAAGTTTAGACGTTGTAGTATCGCAAAGCCAGCTCGTTGACTAACCCCAATTCTTTGTAAATTCGTACATTTGCCTACGTGTATAATTGTTCTACTATAGACCATTATTATAATGTATAAACATCGCAAAATTTGATTGGCTTTGGCGATGTTACGTGTCAAATATAATCGATTTTGAGACGATATTGAGCCAGGGAATGAGCGAGATGCAATGATAACATTACAAAATGTTATCATTTGCAGCAGGTCCGCCGTATTGTTCGCAATTCTGCGCAAACGAAAGATACCTGCTCAAAGTCAGAGCTCAAGTTTTGCGATGTTTATAATGATATGGTAGCGAGTTTGTAGTAACCCAGTTATGACCTAATATCATATATTGAATAGTATATATTGAAGTCGCTTTCCGTAGTGTTATCCACTAACTTTGTTGCAGATTTTGATGCGGTTTTCACTAACGGAAAGAACGATTTCACTAATGAAAAACTCATTTCACTAATGGATCAGCGATGAAGGATTTCGTATAAAGTTTGCAGAAGAAACGTCGACTAGGCGGATCGCGTCGGACCGCATCGCATCGCATAAATACGCTTTCCTTTATTATTTTGTATGAAACGCATCCAAACCCGCCGCGCTGCTCTCCGACCTGATGCGATTCTAGTGGACGCAGTTTCATAAGGCAAGCGTATTTATTTATCCAACGCGCTCTGCCTAGTCGACGTCTGCCTTAATGTCGCGCTGCTCTTTTTAATTTAGTATAGAACAGCGCGACAGTAGTCGCACTGCTGCCGACCTAATGCGAAAACACCCTTATACAATAAGTTTTATAATCAATAAATTACATTCCTAACAATAAAGACAATTTCTCATTGTAAAACTTACATGCATAATATTATTGCTCATAAACTGGTGTCGTTTGAGTGCAATTTATTTTATTTAATACTTTCCTGCCTTAGTTGATTTTTAAAATAAAATTTCTTTGCAAAATTATGTAGTTCAGCGCATATTCCCGGACACAGACGAAACGGCTCAAAAAACAAAAGCAAATAACTTTGAAAACTATAAAATAACCATTTCAATCCACTGGTTTTAAATATTTTTCTTTTTTAATGATATAGTAGCGTTCAAATTATTATTAATTAAACCTAAATTGTCTCAAGACAAAGACGAGTTTACTTTCATTCGCTAAATCAGCGCAGTCAATTCGAAATCATCTACAAAAGTACAAAATAATAAATTAATTAACCTTTAAAAAAATTATACATACGATTAGTACAAATTTTATAATTATTATTCTATTGTATTTTGTATATTGTTAAAAAAAACACAAGTGCAGGTACTGCATGATAATATGGAGATATAAGCGTATCCAATAATTAATTTATTAAGTATTTATAGGATTATACGCATAATATACACAAAAAAAAAAACTAAGATCTACGCGACATATTCGTCATGTTTAGAAAAGGCTATAAATACAGAAACCAATAGAGTTCGTATATATATATATGTTCAAATATATTTTTAAGAACAAGGGATTGGGAAGAGCTCAATACTTAATAGCAAAAATTTAAATCGTTCCTCCATAACTCTCAGGGCCTCTTTCACCAACTACAAGTAAAGTGTGGATTAGTTACTTTTGGAAATAATTTTATGTTTTATTAAATTGTGCACTCGGTTTACTGCGTCCTTCGATAGGCGATTTTTTATTATTATTATTTTTTCCTTTTAATGTTTGGGACTTTTACTGTACAAACAAAGGTATATCAGCTAAATTATTCCCGGTTACCGGTGACTTTATAAATGACAGTTAGCCTACTTGACAGATGGTGAGAGACACTTAAACGAATTAACTGATTTTCATGAAACTTGGTAGATAAAACATTTAGACGTACAGGACACACGTCAGGCTACTTTTTTCTTTTTCAACGCGGACGAAGTCGCGGGCGCCAGCTATAGTTTTTATAGTATATACTTTCATCGTAACGAAGTTATGTTCACCGAACGTTTATGGATAAAATAAGGTAAAATAAGATAAGATTGGCTGAGGAAAAGTAAGAAACTAATGTAATAATTTGGTTTTTTTTTTTAAATAATCTCAGATACAGATTTTATTGGTTTCTAGTTAATAAAGCCTTTCCGTGACACTTTGACTTTGTAACTGATACGCAACGAGATGAACTTTAATACACCATAGTCGGTTTCTTTGGACTATTATTGCTCAAGGAATGGTTCATCTTATAAATTTTTAACTAATTTGTTCTCCCAAAATCCCCCAATAGGCAAAGCCAATTTATTTGAATTTTAAAAAAATTTAAATTTTGCCAATTTTACTTGAATTGTGCAAAATTTAGAAAACCACATTTGAAGTTTTTAAAAAACTTCAAATTTTTTTTCCTTATTGTTTTTAAAAATGTATATTTTTCACTAAACACAAGCACAGCATGAAATCTCACATTCATTTAACTAGTTGAATATTCTTAAAAAATTGATCTATGGCGTTTCATCCCATCGAATTTCATTATTAATAACACTACACTAGCAAACGTTCATGTCAACAAAGAAGTGCACCTACATTTTAAAAAATATACAATTCCTTACGCTCCTTTTGTATATAATAATATATATGTATAATAAGTGCATGGAATATTGTTCTGATAATTTATATAAGTATGTGAAAAATGGCTTATGAACTTTTAATAATATATATTTTATAATGTAACCTCACTTTTTTTCATTAAAATCGAACTACTATGACAGACAGATTTTGTTCGAAATTGTCTCATAAATTAATGGGGTCGCGATTTACTAACTTTCCAAATTAAACTATACTTAACCATCGCCAATTCGAAGATATATCCATAAACCTTAAAAGAGCCTATAAATTGTTCAGCCCCATTGCGTTGTTTATGGAATATCTTCGATAACTGGTGTATGGTGTGCAAAAAAAAAACGAACTGAATGAAACAATTCATATTTCACATAATCTATTAGAAATCTAAAGTTTATCCAGATCAAGTAAATTAATGTCTTAACCATACAATCAATTTAAATAAAAGAAACAAACGTTTCGTATGCTCATCAGCCATAAATCATCACATATTTAAGATAAATTTAGGAACATAAAATATCTTTATAAAAATATATAGTACATATTTTTATTTGGTACTATTTTACGTTAACAGTTTCTAATAAGAATTGGTTTTATCAACATTAAGACGAAAGGTTTTGTTGGTAGGCGCAGAAAAACTTTAAATAATCGCACATTTTCATGAAAAAATCAGCTGCAGACATGAATGCATGAATTTTAAGAGACCTCTTTTCAGTGGTATATTATTTTAGTAAAATAAATTGTATTTTATTTGAAACTAGCGTGCAAAAAAAAATTCCTATAACCTTAAAAGTAATCGTCATGAACTGTTTTTATTAAGACATAAAAACTGTTTGTTTGGACATTGTCGTTAGATAGTCAAAAATTTTGAAACCTTTTTTCATAAGACGTCTAGACAGTGAACCGACAGCTTTCACGTCTTAAATGTGTCACGACTACTTCTCACAATGCATTGAAAGATTTAACTCTTTAGACGACCCTTTTTAAGTAGGTCTATATTTGGCTTGTTAAATATTCTAATTAGGGATGTCACGATACATAATTTTGCTGATACGATACCGATTTTTGTAGTAAATATTCGACGATATCGATGGCTTTAATCAAATAAATAATGAAATAGGTAACTTGCATATATTTCTTTATTATGCATGATAGTTACTTAAATTTAAGGCCGTGCCTTGAGAAGTGTTAAGAATTAGGAATAAATTAATAAAAATGCACGATCAAAATTTAAAGGAAACATTTATGTATATATTCATAGTAAATAAAAGAAGAAGGAATTAAAAGTGGCAATTAGGATAGTTCAATTAGAAAAGTGGCAAAAAGGAATATCATTACACAATGACAACTGCTTAATATTGGTTGTATTTTAATCCGTGATGCCGATAATATATTGACCTGCCGATTATATCGGTATCGGAATCGTTACATCTCTAATTCTAATAATTTAATAAGTAATCAGTAAAGCAATAGGTAACGTGGGTTCCAACTTTGAGTTTACTATTTATTTATATTTATTCACAATTAATAAAAAAAAAATATTTTATAGACAAACAAACAACAAATATACTTTATAGACACGGTTCTGCATTTTCAAAATGCTGTTTGTTAATCTGCAGCTAATTTCAATGAAATATAGAACATTAATTTATGGAAATCCAAGGCAAAATACCGCTATAATTTTGAAACATCACCTAAAGATATTTGTTTAAGATTTTTAAACACTAATTTTTTTTGTTTTTTTTTTTTATTTATTAACCATACAAGTAAGCTTCAATCGTTTAAATTGAAAATAAACTACATTTCTTTTTTGCTCAATTATCAGTCAATACATTACACGTAACATATATAAAGTAAAATAAAAACATAGTGAAGTTAAAAAAAAAGTATAAAAGCAGCAAGTTCATACATGCGCTAAATTAATTAGGAGTACACAAAACGTGAACACCTCGATCGCTTTGTCCCGTACACTCGCTTGCAAATAAAACAGACCATTCATCGACTGAAGACCTTACAATTTCGTTTCAAAATCACACTGCTGTACTTATTTGCGACATTTAGTAATAATAATTCACAATACATTGTCTACGAGTAACAATTTACCTAAATTAATTAAACTAAGCTACGACAACAATGCGTGCGGTCAAATTTCACCAATTTATTGTGCCACTAACGTATTTGCGATCATATTTTACAAACCTAAAAAGAAATGAATTTTCCATAAATACCAGCATTTTACCACCGAACACCGAATTAACATATAAACAATGCCCGCCTTCCACTGCGAGCGGAGCGGACCCATTAAGGACTCCGTTTAACTCGCAATGACAAATTCAAAACAAGTGCTTCCACTTAGAAGGAGTCAGCTGAGCGGAGGAGTGAGAGAGTTGAATGTTATTGCTATATTGTCCGCGATGGAAGCACAAACCACGCTCATCCAATGAGTTTCGCTCATCTGATTCCGTTCATTTCCGGACCAGTTCCCGCTCGCAATCTCGCTGCCAATGGAAGGCCAACAGACCTTTCTAGAACTATTTCTTAGTGGAAGGCAAAAAGCCAAAAACTATTTCGCTCTCTTTCGCCCACCTATTTCCCACTCATTACCCTTTCTCAGTGGAAGGCGGGCATAAAGATATTATTTTATTTAACTGTGACTTAGTCTTTTTTAATGTTAAGTTCAAGAGACAGGCTGACTGTCAACTTGATGGTAGGTGGCGGTGGCTACCGTCGCCTATAACACAAGTTAATTTTAAATTCAGCGAAAAAAGGTATATAAACATTTTTATGTAAAATTAAATTCCCTACAACATTTGTCTAAACCTTTTTTTTACCATTTTTGTATAATTTGAGGTAATTTTATTATTTATTTTTTCTACCCCTTCTACAGGTTCGAATCGAAAATTTCTATGAAGCGAAAATAGAAATGTGCATTTCACTTTGAGGGACGAAACATTAGCGCTTTATAAAACCTTCTAACGAAGCGACATCTGTCGTTCAAAAAATATACTATTTAAACTTTACACTTCTGACGTGCAGTGCAACGACTGACACGTTTTTTATCGCTCAAAAAATTTGATCGCAAATACTTTAAGACCATAATAATGGCTGACCACTACAACCCCCTTCCATGCAATCAGGTACACATCATTAAGACTACATAACGAACGTACACAACGCATACCACAAATGCGAATACTGCATCGACAACTTTCGCCCAATGTTCATTCACTATGACGCATCTATGTGTTACGAGGTTTTTAACTAAAATTAGACTAAAATTGTATGAAAATGATTTATTATGCATCTCAACTTTGATAAAGGACACACTAGATTCAGGGTCTCAAACAAAATCACTGCGAAAAAGTGTCCAATGGTTTTCTTTTTATACATGCTATTTACTTTCTCTCGTTAATTTCGTTAATAAAAAGATGAATAAGTAATGTAAATGTTGCACTAATTTGAAATTGAAAATGTAAACTAATTTGAAATATCACCCCAAGCTGTGTGCGGCGATATTCTACTATGCCACTTTTAGTGAAGCAACCGAGAATCTAGTGTATCCTTCATCAAAACATCTCAGTCTAAAAATGGGATGGCATATACATACATACATACATACATAGACACAGAGGATGAACCCTAAAATGTATTTTTAGCATAGAACAATATATGCCTGCGATGATCGAATAGGTGGGATTCAACGTCTTAAACTTTATGTAACCCTAACATATAGATGCTACTTAAGAATAAATACAGATGAGGACAGAAGTGTTGAATTGAGAAGCTAATAATTTTGCATTTAACATCATCATTATTATTATTATTATTTAAAATCCGAGATTGTTTAAAAATAAATTGTTAGTTTTAATTTCCATCTGTAATTATCCCTAGTTAAACATAGTGTCATACATATATCAAAGCCAACAACAATCATAGATCTACGACACACTTGTGTTAATGTAAAAATATCAATTTCCTTTCTATATATTTATGAAAAAAAAATTATATCATTTTTATTGTGGGTTTTTCATATGTGATTGCCGCCACCAAGACGAGCTTGCCTATTTATATCTAATATAATTTAATAATAAGGAATAGGAAAAAAACTGGTCCCACGTACACAAAGTGGGCCGTGCAACATTACAAAATGGACGCCATTACAAATCCACGCTTGTTGTAAGTACTAAACGTACATATATTATATGTACAGTCGGCCGCATAAGTCGATTAACACATTCAAAAGTGCAAAACAACTGAACACTCAACTTACTTACTTACTTACTGAAGCTTTTTATGATCGCTTGTACGTGAAGTTCATTTTGTTCTCTAGTCGTGACAACGACCTATGGCGCGTTGAATGTTCAATTGTTTTGTACTTTTGAATGTGTTAATCGACTTTTGCGGCCGACTGTACAAGTGGGTGCCCGCGACTAATTTTTGTTTACATACAAACCATTCCTGATTATCCCTCTATCCATAAATGAAGACAGAATTAAAATCGGTCCAGCCATTTAGGAGGAGTTCAGAAATATATATATAATATATACCTAATAAATAACTTACCATATCAGTACATATATTATAAAAACACGATTTTCATGCTGTTTTCACCAATGGACAATAAGAGTGATTTTTGAGGAAGGTTTTGGTATGTAAATAACTAGCTGTTGCACGCGACTTCGTCCGTGTAACTTTATAAAATATTACTACCCGTTGTCCTATTACCCGTTTTTCCGTAGGAATGAAGCATTTTCCCGGGGGTAAAAAGTATCCTATGTTCATCACTGATAATGTCGGCTTCTAATGGTAAAAGAATTTTTCAAATCGGTCCAGTAGTTTCGGAGCCTATTCTATACAAACAAACAAACAAACAATCAAATCTTTCCTCTTTATAATATTAGTATAGATTTGCATCCGTGCGAAGCCTATAATATATTGAGTACCTAGGACCACCAGATTTTTCCTGGAACCTGTGAAAATTCCTTTTTTTTTTTTCAAATCAAGATAACACGCAATTTAAGCTATTCAATGTTTTTTTATATCACAAGTGTGTAGCAGATCTTACTAATTTTATATTTCGCTTCCTACGCTTTCAATCAACACTATTTGGAACAAAGTCACGCTAAATTTATTTCAAAATTACTCGCTCCATTCTCTCTACACATTCACATAATTATACAAAAACTTAAAGCATGAAGAAACTTCCGACACTTGAGTCTAACGATTTTGTTCTTATTTATAGAATAAAAAGTTAACTTAATATATGAAGTCGTCGTAGTAATAATAATAATAATAATAATTTATTTTAGTAATGGTGTTATGAAGATGTACTTGATGACGTGTCTGCGCTCGATACCGATGAATTCTGGAAATTAAAGTTACAATAGATTATGAAACCTGTTATAATAAAATATTTAATGGACACTTACCTGTTTTATAATTAACTTTTTCCCGCTACTTTTGCAGCACCTATGGCTTTGCTCATGTTATAGTCGACGGTAGCCACCTACCATCAAGTCGTGGACCGTCAGCCTGTCTATCGACCTTTACATAAAAAAAAAACACTCAAGACAAACCTGGCTTTTGGCATAGTTGTTGTGTGGGGAGTTCACGTCCGGCAGCGGAGTCCTCTGGCCGTGGGAGACGATCGGCTGCGATACGGTCGCGTGGAAACCAGACGAGCTCGTTGGAAACACA